>OY730177.1:40455483-41893972 GCA_963422495.1 Polyommatus iphigenia | reverse complement strand
TAGGTATGGATAGTTTAAATATAGGACAGTTAAACCTCCATAATAACAAGCACGCGACTTTAGAATTAGAAAAGTTAGTTTCTGATCACAATTTAGACTTAGTACTTGTTCAAGAACAATATCAACTCGCGTCGTTTCGGTCGAAAATGATACAAATTAATAACTTAGCTCGCGCGGGTATATACACACCTCAGTCTAGATTTTCAGTCACGGCCTTAACTAACCTTTCGACGTCGCATTGTGCGGTAGCCGAGGTATCGTGTCCTCAGTTTAGACTATACGTTGTAAGCTGCTACTTTCAGTACGCGGATACCGTAGGCCCACATTTACATCAACTCCGCCGCGTATTACAATCTCTCGCGGGTGATAAAATTATTATTGGCGCCGACGTCAATGCATCCTCGCCCTTATGGCACGGCCAGCTTACACTGACCGCGACCGTCGTACCGCTGTAGAAGACTTTATTGCGGAGTTTAACCTCCAAATTCACAACACCCCCGATGCACCACCTACCTATAGTAGCCCAACGGGCGAATCGTCGATTGACGTCACGCTATCCAGCGCGTACGTCCAGATTAGGCATTGGCGCGTCCTACCTGATGCGTCATGTAGTGATCACCGCTTATTGGTGTACGAGTTTTCTCGTGCGGTCCCGAGTGATACCGTAGTCAATTCTAATGACTATAAATACAACGTAAAGAACGGCGATTGGAATTTATTCCGCTCCCTCATTACCGCTCATGCCGGAGACTTCACTCGGCCGGATTTAAGCGTCGATGAGTGCGCGGAAATTATGACAAACACATTTGTTTACTGTGCCGATGTAGCCTTGGGTCGTAGACCTCTTAAAAAAGATCACAACTGTAAATGGTGGAACAGTAACCTTCTTAATCTTCGTCGGGAATTTAGAAGGGCCAGGCGCAAAATCAATAATCTTCGTAAATCTGGCCACGATCGTTCGAATTATAATTACATAATTAGTTTGAATAACCTACGCATTTCAAGGTCACGCTATCGCGCCGCCGTTACGTTAGCGAAAAATAATATGTTGAAGAATGCCGCGAATAGACTGGATAAAGAGGGCCCCTGGTCCTCTTTATACCACGAGCTTAAACCCGGTAGTAGTAATGAGCCAAGCTTTTTCTCAAATATTAAAATTAACAACTCTTACACTTGTAGCTTAGACGAAACGGCGAAGGCATATCTAAACGTTCTCATCCCAGACGACGAGCCCTCCTTGGATGATGAACACCACCGCGACATTAGGAGTAGAATGCTAGACCCCATACATACACCGGCCTCAGATTTACCAACTTCGGAGGAGTTTAGTAAAATAGTAAACCTTTTGCCTATAAAAAAATCTGCGGGCGAGGATAAAATATCGAATATTATGATAAAACAAGCGTGCTTAGCGGCCAGTTCATCGATTCTACATGTTTACAACAGATGTATCGCAGAAGGTATATTTCCAAAAATTTGGCGCACCGGTTGCTTAAAATTAATACCTAAAGCGGGAAACAAACCTCCTGACGACCCAAAATCTTACCGTCCGATAACGTTACTGCCTTGCTTAGGTAAATTACTAGAACGTCTCATCGTACCTCGCCTGCTACCCGGTGGCCCTAAATTTCATAGTCATCAGTTCGGTTTCACCGCCGGGAAATCGACTGTTGACGCGGCTATGGAGGTTAGAAAAATAGTAAATCATTCGGAATCTAAATACGTGGTCGCCATTTCATTAGATATCTCCGGCGCGTTCGATCATGCTTGGTGGCCGATGTTATTATTAAAACTAAAAAATCGAGGTTGCTACTCTAATATTTATGCCATAATACGTTCTTATTTTTTTAACGGTCAAACTAAGCTTCGACTTGGCCATTGTACACACGCCAAAGATTTAACATGCGGCTGCCCTCAGGGCTCTGTTATCTCGCCAAAACTATGGAATTTCGGATTTGATGATTTATTAAGTCTTCCCCTACCACCGCTGTGCGTACTAGTTGGCTACGCCGATGACGGTTTTCTCATCGTTCATGCAAATTCACGTTCCGAAATTGAATCTAAAGCCAATGATAGTCTTAATTTAATATCGAGCTGGGGTAAACGTAATCGCCTGAAATTCGCCGCGCATAAAACTTACCAAATTCTTTTAAAAGGGTCCCTTATATCTTCCCCTAGCATTAAACTTGACAATATTAACGTTAAACGCAAACAGTCACTCTGTTATCTTGGTTTTTACTTGGAAAATAAATTTTCATTTTTAGAACATATAATTCAAACCGGTGAGACAGCGAAGCGCAATTTTTACTCCTTTACCAAAATATCTACGTCGACATGGGGCCTCTCCTTCAAAACCCTAAAATTAATTTACACTGCTACTTACCTAGGCAGCATTTGCTACGGGGCCCCCGTGTGGGCTGACAGAGCAACAATCGGCGCGGCTCGTCGCAAGTTGCTACAAAGCCAACGTCTTGCTCTTATATTCTTATGCAAAGCTTACAGGACCACAAGCACCGAAGCCTTACCTGTGTTAGCCGGAGTTTTACCCGTTGACCTTGAGATTCAGCGTCGTGCGACAATTTACTATCATAAAAAAAACATTGACAACCCGTTCTTTTTAAGCGCTCGCGATAAAATTAAAATAGCAAGACTGTTTGAACCTTTAGAAAACTCTGTGCAAAGCCTAATCTCCGAATGGCAGTCACGATGGGACTGTTCCACCAAAGGGCGACACCTTTATAATTTTTTCCCTAATATTCGTGAACGGCTATCCAAACATTGGATGGATATTGATCACTGCGTTTCTCAATTCCTGACCGGTCATGGAAATTTTAAGGCCAAACTTTACGGATTTAAACTAGTAGCATCACCCATGTGCGAGTGCTCGACCGAAGGCAACATGTTTGAACAAACCGCGCATCATGTTCTCTGGGAGTGCAGTCTCTGGCAGGACGAAAGAACTACTATGCTAAACAACCTATTCTGTACATCTGGAGTAGCATACTACGGTGATCTCGTGGACAGCGCTAGGAACTTCCGTGCCTTCAAGCGTTTTTGCCACAATTATTATTGGCAACAGTCAAACACAATAAACTCCAATATTAACTTAGCTTTAGCTTAGGAGTCACAATTATTAACCTTATTTCCGTGGTGCTCCCCCTTAAGTTCTTTGACTTTCGGTCATTGCAACTTTGTGCTGTCTCCCGCTTTTATGGGGAGGGAAATTGGATTCTTCCTACTCCTCCTATTTTCTTCTGATTAATTTCGTTGCGGGTCCCAAGACAGTATTAGCATGTCCCTCGGGCTCCCTGAGATCATATCAAAGGGTTTTCGTGGTTGGATGCCGCTGTCGATCCTGGCGACACAGGAGATACAGTGGTGGGAATGTGTGGTGGGCCAAAGCCCGTTTAAAAAAAACCGACAACGCAGAATCATATTACATCACGACAATGCTAGCTGTCACACCTCAGCTGAAACAACTCAGTTTTTGGAGGGTCAAAAGATCGAATTGACTGGTCATCCGCCGTACAGCCCTGATTTGGCACCTAACGATTTCTTTTTATTTCCATACGCGAAGAACAAATTACGTGGTCAACGTTTTTCGAGCCGCGAAGAGGCTGTTGATGCGTTCAAAATGCACGTTTTGGAGATACCTCAATCAGAATGGAAAAAGTGCTATGAAAATTGGTTCCAGCGTATGCAAAAGTGTGTCGATCATCGCGGCGAATATTTTGAAAAGCAATAAAACCATATTAAATGATATATGTTTGTTTCTTTTTTAAATTCCGGATACATAAATAGCAGCCCTCGTACGAGTATGAAGAAGCTCGTGTAAACTTGTGTGGGCAGGGCGTAGGTTGAAGTGTAACTGGCTGTTCGTGGTGCGAGACAACGGCATCCTCGAGATATACTCGCTGCCCGAGATGAAGCTGAGTTTCCTGGTGCGAGACGTATGCGCGGGACATAAGGTGAGGATTTATGACGCGGGTCGTATAAGGGCCCTTCCACACGACGTTTTTACGCTCGTTTGTATCGATACAAACGCAAGTTGAACGCTCAGCAAACGGAAGGAAGCCGACACGTTTTAAACTTTATATCTGCCAAAACGCGATGAACACACGCAAATAATACGTCGTGTGAAAAGGCCCTAAACTCATGTCGGCGGAGCTTATGAAGTGGCTCGTTATTCTCATGTGGGCGGGTCTTACGACGTGGCCGTATAATCTTATGTGGGCGGGCTTTACGCCGCTACTCGTATAAACTCATATGGGCGGGGCTTATGGAGCAGCTCGTGTCATCTCGTGTGGGTGGGGCGGAGGTGGAAGTGTAATTGGTTGTTCGTGGTGCGAGACAACCTCGAGAATCGAGATATACTCGCTGCCAGAGATGAAGCTGAGTTTCCTGGTGCGATATGTCGGGGCATAAGGTGGGAAATGTGGAAGTTTGGCCGGGGCATAAACATGAATCGCTTAGCTTTTTCACATGTGCCTATTTCTGCGTATGCATACGTCAAATAATAGATACCTATAAAATATTTATGTTATTTACGTGTTTTGGTCGCTAACAGTCGTTATGTTAAGCAACAGCACCGAATACATATTAGTTTAACAGCAACAGAGACAAAGTATTATGTAACTTGCTGATGGAATTTTGTTTCTTTCTTTATGTAAAGTATCAGGTACGAGATACTATATGAGTCATTCACGTATTTTCTCGTTAAGTGACAGATGCAAATTATTGAATAATAACGTGAATACGTATTCAAACAACTTTCACTCTACAAAGAACTTTTTCAGATATTAGCCGACAGTCTCGAGTCGGTCCCGATTCCTGTGAATCCCGAAGAGGAGGAAGAGTTCATCTCCACCCACAGCGCCAATGCTGAGAAGCTGCAAGAGATATTGGTGGTGGGGTTGGGACATAAAGGCGGGAGAGTGCTGATGTTGTTGAAGTGTGATAACGACCAGCTGATGATTTATCAGGTGATAATGAAGATTATTTTAGAGTAGACAAATAATTAACATTGCAAGTTCCTAAAAGAAAGCACAATATGAATTAGTGTAAGAGTAGTGTAAGTAGTATTAATAAGTGGGTTGAAGTCGAAACGTAGAAGGACCTCTTTAAAAAGCGTAAAGGCAAAGTTCTCTTTAAAAAGCGTAAAGGCAAAGTTATAAGTTGAGATGCGTTAAACTTTTACGGTTATATTATACCATTTTAAAGCGTGCTTATTTACTACACATACACTATCTGTACTGTACATATTATATTGACAATTATATTTCTCTCAGGCATACAAATACCCCCGCGGGAACCTAAAGATGCGTTTCTCCAGAATGGCGGTATCGTTCCCGTTCGGTTACAAGAGCGAAGTGGTATCTTGTCCCGACGATTCGTACGAGGCGTCCGCTTTGAGAGAAGGAGTGAGACAGTTGCGGTACTTCGGTGAGTTTCGTTATAATATGTTTAATTTGTCTCTTATTTGCTTTTTCGTATTCTATAAATTACTTACATATTATCCAAAAAAATACCCAGTTACTTAGTAACTACGCTTTGGCTTTAAAAATGTTACAAAATCATTTAATTTTTAACGGGTTCAGTAAAAATACAGACTCACACATTGATTCACAATTTATGTTAAAATCCTGATTCGAAAACATTACCGCCTGGTTTTTACATATTATACAGAGTAGGAGATGGCATATACAGAGTCTGTAACGTGTACTTATTATAATTCGCCATGTTTAATTGATGTAAGTTCTATTTTATGAAGTGTCACTTCTGATTTTCTGACCTTCTGTCATTTCCTGACCTTACTTACCTATTTGTTGACAGGTAACGTGGGCGGCTACAGCGGTGTATTTGTGTGCGGGCGTACGCCCCTCCTACTGTTACTCGGTGCGAGAGGCGAGTTGCGTGTACACCCGCTCTCGACGTCCGCGCCCGTGGCCAGTATGGCGTCGTTCAACAACGCTAACTGTCCGCAGGGATTGCTGTACTTTAACGCACAGGTAAATTTAGTAATATGACTCCGAAACTTATCGCAAATATCTGCGAATTTTTTAAATTTTGTTTTCGAGATTTGATTTTTTATGCCATCTTTTAAATTGTGGATATAATTTTTATTGATTTTGGCTTGCACTTAGTTGCTTTAGCTGTCCTTTATTTGATTATGAACTTTTATTCAAACTGTTTTCGTTACTTTAACGTGCCAATTTTTTACTCTTCATTTGATATTTAATTTAGGATATGTTAATAAAAGTCTACATAAACAAGGTGTAACAAAACTAAGTGATAATATTTACTTTAGGGTGGTGGGTATGTGTCCCTTATATGTGGTAGATTATAAGGCTCACAGTGAAAGTAAAGAGATCGATATTTTTATGGTGATAAAAATTATAAAACCTTTACATTAATCACTTATGCTAATACATTGACATATGTATTAGCATAAGTAATTAATTTATAGTTAAGGTAATAATTTACTTGTGTTTAAATAATAATAAAAATATAATAATATAAGTAATAAATATTATGTGAAATATAATATTGTAACTATGTAACTGTAAAATATTGTATTTTGACGTCAAAAAGTGTTGTAAAACCTATTTTGAATAAACGAATTTGATTTTGACAGGGCTCGCTACGTATCGCCGTATTACCCACTCATCTATCATACGAAGCGGCGTGGGCAGTACGTAAAGTGCCGCTCCGTGAGACGCCGCACTTCGTGACGTACCACGTGGAGTCGCGTACGTACTGCCTTGTGACGTCACTAGCCACGCCCACACACTCCTACTACAAGTTCAACGGTGAAGATAAGGAAAAGTCGAACGAAAATAAGGGTGATAGGTGAGATACTTTAGATATTTGTCCACCATGTAAGTAGCGGAGACCTAACTTGATATGAATTTGATTACTTTGCGCTAGTTCGAGCCGAGAGGAGTGTTTGTAAACTCTTCTGATCAAGTGGTAGAAACTAGAAAGTCAACAAACATTGTAAGCAAAAGATGAAGTAATTAGTTTTGAGTATTTACATTTCTTTTTGTTTAAAACGACAGTTATACTAATGATGTCTCTTTCCCAATGTGCCAACACAAAAAGGATGAAACCAGAAAATATGTAACATTTGTCTTTGTGCAAGAAACGCAGATTATCTGGCGACGAGCATACACAAAGAAACTAATGTATTCTGTTTAGTAATTAGTAAAGAGTAAACCAAAAACATGTAGTACGTAATGTGTCATTTCTCAGGTTCCCGTACCCCACGATGGAGCGTTTCGCCGTCATGTTGTTCTCGCCAGTGTCATGGGAGGTCATTCCTAACACGCGGATAGAGTTTGACGAGTGGGAACACGTCACGTGCTTGAAGAACGTGTCGCTGTCGTATGAGGGGACGAGGTGAGTGACACTTTGTATTTTTTTTGTATGTATGATTTGACGTATGTGTACTTTTATAGTTGGTACGCATTTGCGTGTACGTGTGCGTTCTTGCCTACATGCGAACATACTATTTTAAGTTGTTACTAATGATTTGTCAAATTTTTATTAAATTATGTCTTGTTGGCTTTCAAAAATATTATGAAGAATCGTGCAAATTAATTATAAATTCCTTTTTTGTGACTTAGGTCTGGTCTTCGCGGTTATATCGCTATAGGTACAAATTATAACTACGGTGAAGATATTACATCAAGGGGCAGGGTAAGTTATCTCCAATGTAATTTTTATGCACAATAATTAACGTTCATAGATAATAATTAAAAACCACACTAAAACTAAGCAATTACCGCTATAACAGCGCTTAGTCTACAACGAGTGAAAATGCCAGTAAACACGGATTAAGCATTGACATTTGCACCAGCATTTTATGCAGAACACGAATAGTGCATAATATTTATTGAAATATTTATTACTTACGTACCGTACCTACTTTGGTATATTGTCTTTGAATATAATTATTATGTATTTCAGATATTAATCTACGATATCATAGACGTGGTTCCCGAGCCGGGGCAGCCGCTCACCAAGAATAGGTTTAAGGAGATTTACGCCAAAGAGCAGAAGGGCCCGGTGACTGCGCTTACGCAAGTTCTAGGGTTCCTCATATCAGCTGTTGGACAAAAGGTAATTTACAAACATTTTATGCCACATGGTATGCCAAAGCCATTTTGATGTGATCCCTATTACTAATTAAAACACTGTGTTTACTTACATGATATAAGTTATGTTATACAGTGTCCTTTTTTTACGTACCTATAAGAAAATAACGAAACACTATGGAAGAAAAACGTCTTTATACAAATTGTTGATCTCTTTATAAAGGTACGCTTATACGGGCAACTAAAATTGCTCAACTCCAGTCAATTCTCGTTAACTTTGACGTCACGACTACGTCAAGCAATTTGCGGCAACAAGCAGCAATATTGCGCAATACAAAATTGAGTGATGTGGCCATCGAATATTTGTGCGATATGACATTGAGCGATATAAAATAAATTGCTCCATATTGCTCCACTTATTGCTCCAGATCGCTCCATTCGTGTCGCCGAGCAATTATTGCCGTAATAATTGCCCGTGTAAGCGCTTCTTTAGTAAGTAGCTCTGTTAAAAAGACAGCAACAATATAGCCGCAGATTTCGGTGACACACGGCGCTATATTTTATTAGCGTGCGCCGAAGATGTATTACTGTAGTAGTAGAAACAGTAATATTTACTGTTTCTACTGTGACTTAACTGTGCAGTTTTATCGTTATGCATGTAACAATAACTTTTTAAAAGACATTTAAATCTAAGTGTCTAAACACACTATGCCGAATTTCCGCGGCGGAAGTTCGACTTGATTTCGCCTGCAATGTATTTTAAATTACCGATGATACACCATGCCGAAATTCCGACGCGTTATATTGTATGCGTTTGATATTGATTGTACTCATAATAAAACTATTCGATTTGTTGACATTTTACTTGCATTTCCAATTCCACAGATCTACATCTGGCAACTCAAAGACAACGACTTAGTGGGCGTGGCTTTCATTGACACGCAGATTTACGTGCACCGCATGTTGGCCGTCAAGAACCTCATACTAGTGGCCGACGTGTACAAGTCGGTGTCGTTGTTGCGATATCAGGACAAGCAGAGGACGTTGTCGCTTGTGTCACGTGATTTGAGGACGGCTCAGGTAATTGCCATCGTTAAGGGTGAAGCCAAACGAGCGTAATTTTGTGAGTTGTGAGTCGCAGAATTTCGGTTTGCAGAAATTCTGCTGCGTTCAGTTTCATAGAAAATTCCTGTTTGATTCACACGAGTGTAATTTTGTGAGTCGTGAGTCGCAGAATTTCGGTTTGCGAAAATTCTGCTGCATTCAGTTTCATAGAAAATTCCGACTACATTCACACGAGCGTAATTTTGTGAGTCATGATTAGTATGAAACATAATTTACGCGACCGAAATTCTGCGACTCACAACTCACAAAATTACGCTCGTTTGGCTTCACCCTTAAAGAACGTAAAATACAGAGCAGTACCCCGACTCCACTATTTATGCAACAGCTTCCTTCTTTAGTCCGTTTACTAATCAAAAACTATCCTCATATACGTTGAAAATAGTTGTAAACGTTGGTTTGGCATTTGATAATAATATATCGTTTAATTTAAATAAATAAATCGCTTATTATAAATTCATCTCCACAAATAACATGTTATAAAGTAGAGATCAACTACGATAACATGGCGCGCCCCTCCAAATGACTGTTTCAATGTGTGCAGTCACATCCTTATGAAAGAGTTTGTATGTAGTAAGTATTCAACCAATCACAGTACACGTTATATTTCACTTAATGTCACTTATTACCATCATTTGTTGGTCAACTAATCATAACTAGCCGACCGCGCAAGACAACGCACTTCAAACGTTTTGACAACGCACTTCAAACGTTTTGAATTTTGGAGGGGCGCGCCATGTTATCGTAGTTGATCTCTACTTTAAAACTGTTATTGTTGTAACTTGTGGGAGATCTGGAGCCTAAACTTTGATAGGAAACGGACTAGATTGATCATGAAACAGTGCTGCATTAATGTGACAATAAAATAGAAGAATTGGGGTACTGGTTAGAGTGAAAATTACTTTAACCGGTTTATTTTAACTATTTAATAAGACTCAGTCAGGCAGTCAAAAAAGACGTCAGTCAGACAGCCAATCTACTTTGCACTTGTCATGTTTTCAAATAAATATTTCTTCTGACTACTTTTGTAACTTCACATTAATAGGCTACTTGACCTTTTTTTTCTTCATTCTAATCGCTTCTTAATCATTCATTTTCACCAAAAAAACTAATATTTTAATATTTTAAACAGTAGAAACCCATAAAAATGTTGATTGAAAAATATTATGCCTTTTATATGGCGCCGAAAACACTGTCCGCCATTGTACCGCCATAGTGTGACGTCATGTTTTTTGTATTTTATACTTTCTTTATTGAAAAAAGTTTTATGTGCTAAGCGTACGAGTCTAACAGTGCCAAAAAATTAGAAAAGAATTTAGAAATGATTTGTAATGTTGAACACTTTTGTAGAAAAGTTTTGGCCATTTCATTTCCCAGCTACAATAAATGGAGATAATATATAAAACTGATGTTTTATTTGAATTATTCAAAAAAATATATTTTATAAATCTTTCTAGGCTTATTCATACGAGGGCTGCTATTTATGTATCCGGAATTAAAAAAAGAAACAAACATATATCATTTAATATGGTTTTATTGCTTTTCAAAATATTCGCCGCGATGATCGACACACTTTTGCATACGCTGGAACCAATTTTCATAGCACTTTTTCCATTCTGATTGAGGTATCTCCAAAACGTGCATTTTGAACGCATCAACAGCCTCTTCGCGGCTCGAAAAACGTTGACCACGTAATTTGTTCTTCGCGTATGGAAATAAAAAGAAATCGTTAGGTGCCAAATCAGGGCTGTACGGCGGATGACCAGTCAATTCGATCTTTTGACCCTCCAAAAACTGAGTTGTTTCAGCTGAGGTGTGACAGCTAGCATTGTCGTGATGTAATATGATTCTGCGTTGTCGGTTGTCCTTTCTTATTTCTTCAAGTCTTTGAAGAAATAAGAAAGGACAAATGGTCGTATACCATTCAGAATTAACCGTTTTACGATTCTCTAATGGTACTGTAGCCACATGTCCATTAATTCCAAAAAAACAGGCGACCATTTGCTTCAAAGTACTTTTTGCACGAGTAACTTTTGTTGGTTTCGGCTCATCTTGGAACACCCACACCGTTGACTGTTGTTTAGTTTCGGGGTCATATGCATAGATCCAAGATTCATCACCTGTGTAGATATTATAAACGGCTTTTGAGGTACCACGGTTGTATTTTTTTATCATTTTTTTGCACCAATCGACACGAGCCCGTTTTTGATCGATTGTCAAGTTGTGCGGAATCCAACGCGAACATATTTTTTTTACAGCCAAATGTTCGTGTAATATCTTATGTATGCTCGTCATACTTATGCCTAAGGACGCCTCTATCTCGTGATATGTAACATGACGATCACGCATTATTAGTTCCCGCACAGCATCTATATTTTGTGGGACAACAGCTGTTTTGGGCGACCTTCTTTATTTTCATCCGTGAGCATAGACCGCCCACGATTAAACTCACTGTACCAGTGATAAACAGTGGTTTTTGATGGTGCTTCATCTCCAAAAGTTGCGGTGAGTTTAATAAAGCACTGTTGTTGATTTAGCCCACGCCGAAAATCGTAGTAAATCATTGCACGAAAATGTTCACGCGTTAAATCCATGGCAAATGAAGACACGCAATTTTCAAAATGACGCCACAATGGAAAAATAATTGACAGTCACATGAAACAAAATGTATTCTTCAACCAAAGAGTTCTATTTTCAAAAGTTGTAATTACTTTTTAAATATTGTTCTTGTAAGTGGCCAGTTCCGGATACATAAATAGCAGCCCTCGTATTATTTATGTACAAATAAACTTACATATAGGGAGATCGCAGACGACAGACTATCCGTGACGCACTTTTAAGTCTGTGGAAATAGAACCTATGCAATTATATGCAGTAACGCACATGACGCGCAAAAAGTCCGACGCACAAAAAATTCGTATAATTCTGTCAGACCGCATCGCGCCGCTTCGCGCCGCGCCGCACAAAAAGTGTGCGAAAAAAATAGAACGTTTACTTCAACACGCGCTAACGCAGACGGCGCACACATTTAGTCTGTAATCTGCATTTGTAGTGACGTAACGTACGCGATCTATTTAATTACCATAGCGCCAGATATTGCTGTAACGATGTTAAGACATGAATTACAAAAAAGACCAGTAATTTATGATACTTGTAAGGCAGAATATCTTAATAGACATTTAAAAAGAAAGTTGTGGGAAATAGTGTGCTGTAATGTATATTCAGCTCCTGTTTGGACATCGTTGACGTCTAAAGAAAAAACAAAATACAGTAAGTTTAAGTTTTTATCATAAAGTTAATATACCTAACGTATCTATAATATATCTCGAGCTGTCAAACGAAACCGAAATTGGTTTACATCTGTGTGTAAAAATATGTGTACGAACTACTCGACCAAGCCAACTAGACGACTGTCAAATCATGCTCTCTCGCACTTTTGCATTACTAGCGACGTGCGTAAGTGCGAGATAGCAAGCTTTGACATTCGTCTAGTTGGCTTGGTCGAGTAGTATACACTTACACAAGCATCTTTCTAAGAGATTAAATTGTCAACGTTCCGATAAGTTTTTTCTTCTTTTTCTGTGCTTCAAGTACAAAATAATACTTCGCGATCTTTGCACGATTTCCTTAGCGTCTACATCCCTACAGTTCAGCAGACAGAATGATCGAAGATGTGCGTCGTGTGCGTTAAGTCTGTGAAAAATCCGCGAACGACATTTGTGCGCCTTTTGTGCGCCGCAGACTCGATCACACAAAAAGCGTGACGTCTGCGATCTCCCATAACGAGCGCGATAAATAAAAGATATTAAATTACAAATGGGATGACGTCACATCCAAATCGGAAGTACCGCAAAAGCGTTTTCGTCAGTACAATTCCTATTTTCATAAAATCAAATTTTCAAATCAACTTTATGTATCAATCATAAGTTTTTATTTGATGATAAGGGTGAAATACGGTTTCCTAGGCCAAGTTCTACTAGAAATATGCATTTATTCAATGAAATTAAATATAGGTCAAGTAGCCTATTCGTAAAAATATGTATTCGTTCCAGATTTACGACATGGAGTTTATGGTGGACAATACGACGTTAGGTTTCATGGTGAGCGAGTCAGAAGGCAACCTTGCATTGTTCATGTACCAGCCGCAAGCTAGGGAGAGTTATGGAGGTACATGTTTTATAGTCCGCGCGGAACTAGTTGGCCGCGCCTTAGGTATGTGAACGGTGGGACGGAGAGGCGGGGGCGCTTGATTTTGACAGTTCTGGCTAGTTAAGACAAAACGCACAAGAGATTGCAATAGCATTATGAGTCCGCCGATAAAAAGACAATTTAAGAAAATAATATTTAAAGTGCATACATAAAAAAAAAAAAAAACGGAAAGCCGGTATCAATAGTTTAGAATATAAAACTGATCAATTGTCTTTAAATTATTCTTTCCAATAATAAAATAAGATTATTGTTCACGATATCTCGAGATTGGTCGTCACTGTCTAATCTCATGTGCGTTGCGAGCAGCAAGCAACCCTCACCCCTCACCCCTGTCCCCTACCTAAGGCGCGGCCAACTATAGTCCGCGCGGAACTAGTTGTCCGCGCCTTAGGTATGTGAGCGGTGGGACGGAGAGGCGGGGGCGCTTGATTTTGACAGTTCTGGCTAGTTTAGACAAAAAGCACACGAGATTGCAATAGCAAGATGAGTCCGCCGATAAAAAGATAATCTAAGGAAATAATATTTAAAGTGCATACGTTTTTAAAAAACGGAAAGCCGATGTCAATAGCTTAGAATATAAAACTGATCAATTGTCTTTTATTTATTCTTTTCAATAATTAAATAATTTATTGTTCACGATATCTTGAGATTGGTCGTCACTATCTAATCTCATTTGCGTTGCGAGCAGCAAGCAACCCGCCCCCTCACCCCCGTCCCTACCTAAGGCGCGGCCAACTAGTTCCGCGCGGACTATAGTTCCGCGCGGACTATACATGTTATTATAACAATAGGTACCATCGAATAAATTGATTCATAGGCAGTTGACCATTGACGGACCTACGTCATTTGGTTGGATTACGTCAGTTTAACTTAATTCGTCATCTGCTGGCCGAGTTTGACAGACCGCAACCAAATTACGTAGGTCCGCAACCTGCATATGCATCAACTTCTCTGATAGTGCATACAAGGGAATATGGCTTGAATATTTTGTGTTTGTTATTCAAAGATTCAAAGATGTTATTCAAAGTTTTTTTTTACATTAACCGATTTGATTTCGGACTGAATGAGACACACATGAACGTTGTGTCGATATTATGTTCTATATCAGGGGTTCCCAAACTTATTTTTTCTACTGCCCACTTTGAGAACAAATTTTGTTTTAGCGCCCCCCAGTTTAAAATACACTCAGATGAAATAAAATTACAAATCACCCCCCAAGCCCTCCTATAGACCTTCGGCGCCCACAAGGGGGCGCTATCGCCCACTTTGGGAAAGACTGTTCTGTAATAACACAATATAATATTATGTCTACGTCTATCTCATAAAGTTAAATTATCCTATTTCAGAAGGAAAAATGCCTTAACTTGTAACTTTTAAAAATAATACAAAATATAACTTAATAATAATTATTACATTTAACAAATAGCAGTCACAATATAATATTATATTTAGAGCAGCGATCGGCAACCTTTTGGTAGGCAAGGGCCACAAGGTGGCAATATACTCATACTCGTATTAACCCTAGAAGCTCAATATAATGAAGAGAAATAAGTTTTTATTACATAAACAGCTACGTTCTTAAGGGGGTACCCGGCCCGGGTACCCTCGAAATTCTCATACAAACGTAATACCAAAATCATTTTCTCATACGAAAATATTTAACATGTTTGAGTTATTTTTCAGCTTAAAATAGTAATTACCTAGGTTCCTGCACAAAAATTTACTACAAAATATTTACACGCTAAAAAATATAAACGATTACATTTCATGCATTTTTTACGCCATTGACGACATACTTTTCGCACACTAGTTTTATATTAAAAACTCATCGAATCGTTATGTATTTTTCCTGGGACCTCAGCTTATATTGTGTAGTTACAGAATGTCTTCAAAAGAATTGCAATATAATAAATTTTCATTCATCATCTTTGGTATTCGTGAACGCGGAGAGTTAGAGAAATTGCGTTCTCTATAATATCCAACCTGGTATCGTGCCGATCCGCTCGCACAACAGAGCGCGGCAACGGGGGGCGCGGGCGGCGGAGTGGGGTAACCGGTACACGTGACAATAATTCATTCAAGGCATTCAAGTACAATGTTCCCTCAAGCTCCAAGCGGTCGCATGCGACCGCGCGCGCGATAACAGTAGATTTCTAAGAATCCGCGATCGAGAGAATGTTATTGTTGTTGATTTTGATAGTTTTTTGTGATACTTGAAGAAAATTGCTTGAACAAAATATAATTATTTTGATTTGTGGTGCTTGAACTTTTGATAATAATGGATAAGTACCGAAAGCTGGGATGTATGATGTATCACACAGGAAGTATAATATAGGTAATAATTATGTACTTATTTATTAATCAATTGAAAATACAACTACATATAAGAAAATACAACAGCTATAAATAAAATAATTATGTATATCATAATATTATTTTCTTATACTTAGTATTTTGTAAATAACGTTTAGGAATAGCGATAGGGTATTTTTCTACTACTTATTTAGAAGGCCGACATAATATTATGAGACTTTTCCTAAATCCTAACATTCTAAGTATTTTTTTAAATATGTTAAATGTTTACTAATAAATAAAGGTCAATAATAATTCATACTTTCTATTATATCTTATATCTATAAACGAGCAATTCTTGTATATATACATATATAATATTAGTATGGATATATAATTGGAATCTCGGAATCGGCTCCAACGATTTTCATGAGTAATAGGGGGTTTCGGGGGCGATAAATCGATCTAGCTAGGAATCATTTTCATAAAATGTCATTTTATGTGTGTTTTTTGAATTTTTTGAATACCGAGCGAAGCTCGGTCATATAGCTAGTGTACATTATAATTTACTACTTACGCCCCCGTGGTCTAGTGGTATAGAGCGCGCGGCTCTTGACTCGGAGGTCGTGGGTTCGATTCCCGCGTTGGAAACATGTTATTTCCAAGTTTGGTTAGGACAATGCAGGCTGATCACCTGATTGTCTGACAAGTATTAGATGATCCATGCGTCGGATGGGCATGTAAAAAGTCGGTCCTGCGCCTGATCTCTCGCCAGTCGTGTCGGTCTTCCGTCCCACTGGGTTATGAGAGTAAAGGACCCTTCACGTGGTCTATTCTTCATGTTTGCTAAATAACATAAAAATTTGCTCCAGTAGTTCTTAAGATAATAAGCAATTTCATATAATTTCCCCCGTTTTTTCCACATTTTCCTCTATTTCTTCGCTCCTATTAGTCTTAGCGTGATAAAATATAGCCTATAGCTTTCCTCGATAAATGGGCTATCCAACAGTAAAATAATTTTTCAAATCGGACCAGTAATTCCTGAGATTAGGGCGTTCAAATAAACAAACAAACAAACTCTGCAGAATTATAATATTAGTATCTGACTATAGATAGCAGAAAATTCGCGCACATTGTGACGGAATGCATCGGGTCGGGTCGCATTTCTCGTACAAGTTTTATATATTACCTATCGCGTATTCGGTCGTAAAACTTGTACGAATAATACGTCTCGCCCCGATATTATTAATTTTATCTAATTACCTACTAATATAAATATATAAATAAAATAAATTAAACCCACCGGCACAGCCACCGGCCAAATTTTTAGGGCTTAGGTATCATTAGAACAAAACGTTTTCCTGGGTCATGACTCATGACTCATGACTCATGGATGTGTAGGTATTAATAATGATAATAATATTGTAAAAACTAGATGACGCCCGCAACTCTGTTGCGCCAAAACTCGTTTATCGCGCGGGAACCGTACATTTTTTCGGGATAAAAAGTATTCTATGTCAAAGGACAAAGACTCGGGACCAGACCTCAAAGTATCTCCATGCCAAATTTCAGCAAAATCGGTTCAGTGGTTTGGGCGTGAAGAAGTAATAACAGACAGACAAACAGACACAATTTTAAATTTATAATATTAATTTTTTGCAATTATATGGAATATTTTATGAATTATTGAAATTTTAAATTGTATGGAAGTATGGATCTTAAATAAGTTGAGTATGTACTTTTAATAAAAAGTAAATATAATATATCCGGTAGGTAAGTATAACATGGTACTTGTTAGAACACAAGTCCTTAGTGTACTTAGCACGGGGCCAGACTGACGTGGTGTGAAAGAGTCCTATGTAGATTTTTATTATTGTATTATTATTATTATATTATTTTAATATATTTTGTAGAATCTGTATTCTGTTCAGTTCAGTGACAAGATCGACGACAATACTCCCGCGCCTGTATTCCAAAATATAAGACAACCACTAAAACAACATTGTTCATGAAACAGAATACCTATTGTACTTCGCTGTTCGTAAATCGCAACACACGCACGGCTTGAATAACTTGATCAGAGTAAAATAATGAATGACGACGCACGCACACATATACTTACGCTGCCGTGCAGGGCGTCCGGGGCGCGCGGGGCACGGGGTACCTCGCAATAGCGAGACAGCGATATATAAAACTTGTAGTGGCGCTAGTGTCGAATTTGATTTGAGCGGCCGCATAGCCCGAGCTCTTAAGTGGCGATAACTACTGGCAATATTAGAAAACATTATTTTTGGTACATATATATTTTTCACAAATCATTTACGGGCCGCATGCGGCCCGCGGGCCGCTTTTTGTTGGCCGCTGATTTAGAGCGTGTTATGAAATAAAATAAAACCTGATTTTTTAATTTGATGTGCATTTTATTGTCCAGGTCAGCGTCTGATCCGCAAGTGTGACTATCACGTGGGCCAGCCCGTGCACGCCATGTTCCGTCTCGCCGCGCGCCCGCTCGCCAACGCCCCGCCCACCAGACACGTGACTATGTTCAGTGAGTGTACTGACCGCTGTTGTAGAGAATACTGCAAGTTCGGTGTACTGTTATTATTAAAAATAACAATCAAACTAATGTATTAATAATTATAAACAGTAATATTTTTGTATTTTGTTCCTACAGCAGACAAAATTTACTTGATTGATTTTGACAAAATTTACACCATTTGCATAACATATTTACAGGGTATTTTATCAATATCATTATCTAATATATGACGGAGTCAGGGATGGCGGATCCGTATTCTCGTCGTGATCGACAGCAGGAAAATCAGGATTCATTTTGAAAATTCCAAACTCCAACACTTGTTTTAACACTGATTTATTATTTGGTGCACAAATCACTTAATTTAATTTAATTTAAAATATGCGAACCGACAGTTTCGGAGCAAAGTAGTGTTCACTTCTCGACGGTCACGATAATTCTGCTCAACAAAATGAGAAGTCTCACCACTCCCACTCCGACTCTGTCCACATGCCGCCACCACCACAAGATGTGACGTCACGGTGCTTAAACTAACTTCCTTCCGGTGAATATTAAAATTAATTAACATCCGGAACTCAAATCAAATAATAATTAACATCCGGTAAAAATTAATTAAAAATTCCTTCCGGTTCTTAAGAAAATAAATCTAAAGACTAAAGAAAATAAATAATCTACGACACGGCCAGCCTGACTAGTCACACGTCCTCGTGATTATCTGAAAAGGAACAAAGAACTATCTGGAGTTAATGTAGGACATGAAACCTCGGCCAGCCTGACCGAGTTTAACAATGGGGATTGTCCATTTTTTTTTAATTTTGCTCATTACAAAAACATTTCGAGGAATAAGGTCAGTGATCGTTTTTCTGTATATAAACGAAAAAAATACCCATTAATTACTTATATTTTTGAACAAATATGTTTAACCTTAGTTTGACCTTCAATGGCGTTTAATTAGCAATAAATTCGACCAACATTAAGTTTCGAACTTTTGGTAAGCTTCTCGTATCAGCTTTCACATAATGAGAACTTGCATTTGACGAACCAGCCATTATAAATAAGATTGAAAGGAAAAAAACATACTGCAGAGGTCAATTGGCCGCCGATGATGACGTTAGAGCGAAACTTTAAAAATTTATTGAGAAAAAACTAGCCAATGAATTTCAAAATTATTTAATTTATATTCTTAAAATACCCTATTTTAACGAAAAAAAAAAAAAAAAAGTACATGTGATTTTTTTTGGACAATGCCCATTGTTATGCCATGAATTCATCAAAGAAAGGTGCCTTTTTACCACAAACTTACAACTTTAACTTAGTTTTATTACAACATTAACTCATTCCAATTTTTGTTTAACATTAATAACATCACATATTAAGGCCCGACATCTTTATACAATAATACCAACTATCCAAAATATCGAGTCCATGACTCTTTAACGATAGTTTCTATAGAAACCAAGGTCTTTCACTATACCGTTTGCTACCCATCGCCACCTGAATGACTCACAAGTGAATCACAGTTACGACTACAGACAAACAGGTAAGTATGACCATGTAGCTAGAATATGTGTCTAACTCTGTAATGAAACACTTGCCTCGACATCTCCGGTATCGGGCACATCATTGTCACTTAGATCGGAATCAATAGGAACACTAAATAAAGGCATCTTTCTGAGACGATCATGTGCATACTTATAAGTTCTATTTCCAGTTAAGGATTTTAAGAGATAACAATCATTATCTAACACTTCAACAACTTTAAAAGGCCCTTTATACTTTGGATCTAGCTTAGTCTGATTTCTCTCTTCGTTTTGAAATAAAACTAAATCTCCTTAAATTTAATAAGCTTTGCTTTATTTTTATCGAACCTAGCTTTATCATGACTAGCTGATTTTAAAATGTTTGCTACCGCATGCTCTCTCACTTCGGCAATGTTAACTTCAGTTTCAGTTTCGTCTTACGTTAACAGATTTAGAGTTCTAGCTACGCGACCTATTAGAAGCTCTAGGGCACTCGCTCCTACGACACGGTGGACAGTGCAATTTAAAGCCAACTGTACTTCCTCTAAAGCCTCTTGCCACGATCTATTCGAAGATTCAACGCACGATTACAAGCCTTTCAAAGTACTCATCACCCGCTCTACCTGTCCATTAGCACGACTCGAGCCTGTAGCTATTGAATGTAAAGACATTTTATGGGTTTCGCAAAAATCTTTAAAATCTTTACTGGCAAAACATCGTCCCTGGTCTGCAATGATATGAGTAGGGGCTCCGAATAGAGATATACTAGACTTGAGAGATTTTATTACACTAGCAGTATCAATTCTTATTGTGTGGTAAAGTAGGACGAATTTAGTGAAAGCATCAATTAACACAACGACGTATTCTTTAAGGTCGTTTTTACCACTAAGTTTTCCGGTTATATCAACATGAACCGTGTGCCATGGTACATTGATTTTTGGAATAGGGTGGAGTTCAGCTTGAATTCGACCCGAGTGCGATTTTGATATTTTGCATGTAATACAGTTGTCAACAAACTTACGTACATACTTGGCCATATGTTCAAACCAATAGTGCTCATATACCTTTTCCAAGGTCTTTTCCCAACCGAGGTGCATGATAGATTCGTGGACGTTATTTATTACGGACCAACGAAATGCGCGCGGGACAATAGGAAGACAACGCGTGCGATTATTTCTTTGTACCTTGCGATATAAAATACCTGAGCGAATCTCGTAAGTTTTTGAAACATCTGAAGGTATGCTATGATTTTTAAGGTTGGTGACAATCGACTGTATTTCTTGATCATTTAATTGTTCAGCTAATAACCAATTATCAGACAAAGAAGCAAGATCGACACGTTTTTGCGTTACTTTTTCAAAAATTTTGGTAGAGTCAGGTACCTGTTCTATAGGGTTTCGGGAAAGAAAATCGACATGGGCCATACGGCGACCCTCGCGGTATAAAATTTGGAAGTCGAAGGCCTGAAGGAAAGCCCACCAGCGGTGAACCCGGGGTGTAATATCGATTTTATTTTTGGAAGCCCTTAACGAATTGCAATCAGTGACAACACTAAAATTAATTCCTTGCAAATAATGACGAAAGTGCTTTACAGCATTCACTACAGCCAGAGTCTCCAACTCGTAAGAGTGGTATTTAGATTCGGCCTTTGAAGTGCGTTTACTGAAATATTCTACCACATGAAGCCTGTCGTCAACTTTTTGGAAAAGAATAGCACCGTAACCGTCTGCACTCGCATCAGTATGCAATTCAACGGGGAGATTTTGATTAAAAATTATCAATACAGGCTTCGTTGTTAAAATTGAAATGATTTTCTGTCTAATACATTCGTGCTCCGGTTTCCAATCAAATCGTTTATTAGAAGTTAATAAAAACAATGGAGCCATAATTTTGGAAAAGTCTTTAACAAATTTACGGAAATATGAAGCAAGTCCTATAAACTGTCTAAGTTGGTGGACATTATCAGGAGGAGGAAGTTTAGTTAAAGCTTCAATTTTTCTAGGGTTCGGTCTTAGTTCACCAGCTGTTATCTCATAGCCTAAAAATTCTACGCGGCGCTTCATAAAGGAACATTTAGAAATGTTCAGTGAGAACCCAGATTTTGTGAGAGCTAAATATAATAATACCTTACGAAGTCTATTGATGCCTTGGTCTTCAGACACAGATGGTATTAAAATGTCATCAATATAAAGCATTACATACGAATGGAGTAATTCACCTAAGGCATTACTAACAGCTCTTTGGAAAACGCTTGGAGCGTTTCGAAGACCAAACGGCATGGCGAGGTATTCGAACTGCCCGTCTGGTGTTATAAAGGCTGTACGTTCAATGCTAGCAGGCTCGATTTTAATTTGGTTGAAGCACAATCTAGACAGGTGTAGAAGGATGCCCCCGATAGCCTAGCAATTTGATCACCTATAAGAGGAAGCGGAAACCTATCGGGCACTGTGTTTGAATTTAATTCGCGATAGTCTACAACCATACGATCGGTACCGTCTCGTTTCTTCACAAGAAGAATAGGGCTCGCGAATGGGGAGTGGCTTGGACGAATAATATTAGCTTCAAGAAGTTCCTTTACTTTAGAACGTACTACTTCTTTTTCACTCTGGCTAAGTCTATAGGGTCGACGATAAACGGTTAAGTGTGATCTTAAGTTCACCAGATGTAACTCGGGTTTTTGGCAAACCATTAATAAAAGCGTAAGAGAATTCAGATAGCAAAGAAATCAACTTGCTTTTATTTTCAATATCACAATCGATGCCATCAAAATTTGCATAAGTATTGCTTACTTGTTTACAAAAATTAACTGACTTTGGCTTCGTAATAGTAAGGGAAGAACTAGTTAAACAGAGTTGAAAACCTAATTTTAATATTTCGCGGCCAATCATGATGTCATACTTTAAAGAAAAGTCCGGTAAAACATGAAATAAAATTTGCAAAGAGTGACCATTATTAATTACGTCGCATAAAATCTGTTCTCTACATTCTGTAAACCAATTACCTATCCCTTTTATACACACCGGCACGTAGGAATGCGTACCCATTAATTTTTTAACAACACATTGCTTAACGAGAGAGCATTCGGCACCAGAATCAAAATAAAAATCATACGACTGACCTGACTGTTCTAATTGTCCAACTACACTTGACACTTCACAACTATCCACGCGCTGCTGGACCGTCGGATGAGCTACGCCTGCTCTGCTACTCGACATGGGAAGCTCACTCGGCTTGCTGGTAACGCCACGGCGACATTTCGATGCAATGTGTCCGTTTTCACCGCAGCGGTAGCAGATTACTTGCTTTTCTTTGTTGATTGCCGTCTGTGTCTGTACTGCTGACCCGATATTCGAGGCAGTCTTGCGGACTCCAGAACGACAGTTGACTGCTTTATGACCCAGCTTACCGCTTGAATTGGGTACTGGGTTCCATCTTCAAACGTTTTGCATCTGATGTGTTTTCAAGGCCAAGTCGCCGTTTCAAATTCGAACACGCCTTCACCTCCTGCAATAACTTGTTGCGAGTTTTGATTTCCGTAGTAAACGCCAAACGGTAAACACGGGGATCATACTGGGCAATGTGGGCCAAAACATATTATGACGTCACTATTTCTTCAATGTCCAGATTTTTCCATCTCGTTGTCAATTACGTCATAAGTCGGCTAGCGTATGCAGCAAGACATTCGTTTTCTTTTGGTCGGCCGCTGTTTAAATTGATAAACGTTGCCGCTAACGTCTATGATAATTCGTACCGAGCTTGAAATAGTTCACGAAAATGTTGCCAAGTCATACCTGCATGTGAAATTTGTGATAGCCATGTTGAAGCGCTGCCCTTCAGGGCCTTACTTAGCGCTATAACCAGGTATGAACCTTGTGGTGGTTGGTCACCAAAACAGATTTCAGCCGTGTTACACCAAGCCTGTACGTCCACGTCTGGTTGGTCCGGGTCGATTTCAGGAAGGATAATCACAGGAGTCGTCGGCGATTTGATGGCTTCAATAAGTAGCATCATGTTTTTCTGCTGCATTTCGAAGAGGGCGCGCCACTGGGTATCAGATCCAACTTCTGATGACGGAGTCAGGGATGGCGGATCCGTATTCTCGTCGTGATCGACAGCAGGAAAATCAGGATTCATTTTGAAAATTCCAAACTCCAACACTTGTTTTAACACTGATTTATTATTTGGTGCACAAATCACTTAATTTAATTTAATTTAAAATATGCGAACCGACAGTTTCGGAGCAAAGTAGTGTTCACTTCTCGACGGTCACGATAATTCTGCTCAACAAAATGAGAAGTCTCACCACTCCCACTCCGACTTTGTCCACATGCCGCCACCACCACAAGATGTGACGTCACGGTGCTCGCTTAAACTAACTTCCTTCCGGTGGATATTAAAATTAATTAACATCCGGAACTCAAATCAAATAATAATTAACATCCGGTAAAAATTAATTAAAAATTCCTTCCGGTTCTTAAGAAAATAAATCTAAAGACTAAAGAAAATAAATAATCTACGACATATATATAAATCTCCTGTCACGATGTTTGTCCGCGATGGATTCCTAAACTACTTAACCGATTTTAATGTTTTTTTTAATGTGTGCTTTTTTCCAACTTGAGAGATAGGATAGCTTAGATCTTTAATTATTATTATAGTCGCAATTTTATTTTATTGCAAATTATTTGTCTATAAAGAGCGACCATTGTTTATGCGACGCGGGTCACGGGATAGCGATGGACGTTGCCATGGTGACATACTTATTTAGTCACAATTCAATAAAATAATACGGGCGATATACTTTATATATTATGGCAAAGAAACGTTTGCCGGGACAGCTAGTAAATTATAAATGTTTCAGTTATAGCGCCCAACAAAATAGGTAGATGCCAAATAATTAGCCACATGTCTATAAACGTTAATTATTTCATAGGACAATAACTTATTCTTCTTCTATCTATCCATACTTCTACACTAATATCATAAATGCGAAAGTGAGTGTGTCTGTCTGTCTGTAAACTCTTCACGCCCAAACCAATGAACCGATTTTGTTGAAAGGATAAGGTCCAAATTGGGCTAATTTTAAAAGTGCCGGCCAACGCAAATAAACCCATTATTTAAATAGAACATAAACTGAGGAATATTTTTTATTATTACACCAAAGTTCTAAGTCAAGTCTCCGAGTTGTTATTCAAGGTCAAACTTTTTTATAACATATGTAATAAAACTTATTTTATTAATTAAAAGCAATAAGTAATCGATCCCAACTTCCCTATCCGAGTCATTGAACAGATTTGAAACCAAATACCTACAAATGATTTGAAAAAATTCACAGGAAGACAGAACATCTACGTGCTTGGGGCTTGCAGGGCACAACTCATTGCTTACTTGGAATGCTATAGGAAAATGCCGTGAGTAGAGAGCCTTAGCTCTCCAAAGCAGCCTTAGCTCTCCGAAGCAGCCTTAGATCTCCAAAGCAGCCTTAGCTCTCCAAAGCAGCCTTAGCTCTCCGATTAGTCCCCTAAGCAGCTTTAGCTCTCCAAAGCAGCCTTAGCGCTCCAAAGCAGCCTTAGCTCTCCGATTAGTCCCCTAAGTAGCCTTAGCTCTCCTAAGCAGCCTTAGCTCTCCAAAGCAGCCTTAGCTCTCCAAAGCAGCCTTGGCTCTCCGATTGGTCCCCTAAGCAGCCTTAGCTCTCCGATTGGTCCCCTAAGCAGCCTTAGCTCTCCAAAGTAGCCTCAGCTCTCCTAGCTCTCTAGCCTTGCACGTAGAGTATCCCCCTTCCTTTGAATTTTTCCAAATCGTTTGTAGGTATTTGGCTTCTAATCTGTTCTATGACTCGGATAGAGACGTTGGGATCGATTACTTATTGCTTTTAGGGCAGTTCCATGTAAAAGTCTACCATAAACTAAGAAAATAAATACCTGATTTTGGTATTAAAAATACTTAATTATAGTTACAACATTATAGTACTATTAAGATTTTATAGAAGCAACAATTTCTAAGCATTACTTTTCTAGCAAAGCTGCCATTTATGAGATGATGTCGTGAGCTCGGCTGAGTGTGGTTTTGTGTGATGAAGTTCAGACATAGTTTTCACGTTATGTATTTTAATTCTTGACATATTTTGTTACACACTGATTGTTCACACAATTAATTACCGATATAGCTTTTGAGATTCGGGAAAATTCATTTTTAAAAAGATATAATAGGCTTGTTAGATCACAGTGTCGAGTTGTAGTGTCGGTCACATAAAAAAACATTAATTTTGTCTTTAACTACAGTAAATTTACTTTTACATCAATAAAATTAGAAACGTTCCTACGTGACGGCGTTACTCAAATGATACTGGTATTAAAAATTTGTCATCTTTTTTTATAACACTAAACTCTAAAAATATTTTTGTAGTGTCAGTCACATTATAGAGTTGATCACGCCCAAAAGTAGCGTTTTGTTTATTAGTTTTGCTGATAGATGGCGAAAATAGCTATAGAAAGCAGAGAGAGAGAAGCAGAAAGCTAAATTATTATTTTAAGAACCTGCCAGACCACCTCAAAGTCAAATATAATCCAAAATTTAGCGATGTCTGCAAATGGGAAGCAATCGTCAAAAAAATTTGGCAGTAGAATATGAGATTCTTACAGATATCACAAGAAAAATAAGATAAAATTATTGATCTTTAAACTTTATTGAACGTAAGGTAGACCTGCAGAACTGGAAACCTTCTAAAGTAATAGCGACCGAAACTCCATAGTGTCTGGTCGTTCTTACCTGTATAGGGCTCATATAAAGGAACATTTTTAGCTTAAAAAAATGACGAAAGTCTGCCTATCGCTGGCTCTTGGGTTATTAAGTTAATAGTTTTTGAGAAGATTTCGTGTTGAGTTATTTTTTGACAAATTATTAGTGATTTCGTTTTTGTGATGTTTAAGTTCTAAAAAAGCATTTTAATAAATTAACTAATTACTGATTTGCTTTAATTTTAGAGTTCATATTGTACGTGCTGAGATACTTAAATTTTAAGGTGTCGTGTAAAACTACCGACTTTTACCTGCACAAAGTGAGTGTAGTGTCGGTCACGTTTTGGGCTGTAGTGTCGGTCACAATTTCTTTTGCTAATAAATATTTTTTAAAATAACTTGCAGGTTATAGGTAACCATTTTATAATAGTTTGTTTCATGCACTTTCGACAAAAATACAAAGTAGAGTTATTTAGCACACAGAGAGGAAGATTATTGGTGTTTACAAACACTTTCGGAAACGACTTCCTTTTGCATGTAGTGTCGGTCACGTTTATATTTGACTAAATAAATGCTATTTGAAAACAACAGTGTATACCATTTTTTCTGCATAAGTTAACTTGTTTAATCTGCTACAAAGCCATCTTAAAATTGATATTAACAACATGATAGTAACCATAATATATAACAAAATAAAACGCAAGTCGTATCAAATGTAGAGTCAGTCACATATGGAATTGCCCTTTAGCTCTTCGATTGGTCCCCTAAGCAGCCTTAGCGCTCCAAAGCAGCCTTAGCTCTCCAAATAGTCCCCTAAGCAGCCTTAGCTCTCCAAAGTGGCCTTAGCTCTCCAAAGCAGCCTTAGCTCTCTGATTAGTCCCCAAAGCAGCCTTAGCTCTCCAAACTAGCCTCAGCTCTCCTAGCTCTCTAGCCTTGCACGTAGAGTATCCCCCTTCCTTTGAATTTTTCCAAATCGTTTGTAGGTATTTGGCTTCTAATCTGTTCTATGACTCGGATAGAGACGTTGGGATCGATTACTTATTGCTTTTAGCTCTTCGATTGGTCCCCTAAGCAGCCTTAGCTCTCCAAAGCAGCCTTAGCTCTCCGAAGTAGCCTCAGCTCTCCAAAGTAGCCTTGCACGTAGAGTATCCCCCTTCCTTTGAATTTTTCCAAATCGTTTGTAGGTATTTGGCTTCTAATCTGTTCTATGACTCGGATAGGGACGTTGGGATCGATTACTTATTGCTTTTAATTAATAAAATAAGTTTTATTACATAATATGTTATAAAAAAAGTTTGACCTTGAATAACAACCCGGAGACTTGACTTAGAACTTTGGTGTAATAATAAAAATTATTCCTTAGATTATGTTCTATTTAAATAATGGGTTTATTTGCGTTGGCCGGCACTTTTAAAATTAGCCCAAAATTGTATGGACGTTGGATCTTGTCCTTTGGCATGGAGTCGATACTTTGAGTCCCGGGAAATGACATAGTATAATTTTTGTCCCGGAAAAATGTACGGTTCCCGTGCGATAAACGGTTTTTGGCACAACGGGGTTGCGGGCGTCATCTAGTAATCTATAACTTTCACTTCTTTTTTTATTACTTTAATTACTCATTTATGGCGCAACGGAGTTGCTGGTATAACTTTTACCTTTTTTTATTACTTTAATCACTTATGCCCGGGACACACGAGGCTAGTTTTTCAAGCTAGTTAGTTTGTAAGCTAGTACTTCTGGCCTCGTGTAGACAAAACTATCTTCATTTGTAAAACAGAACTAGCATGCTCCAAGCTAGGTCAGCAAGCCAGGACAGTTTGGTAAAAAACTAGCTTGCTATCCTAGCTTGAAAAACTAGCCTCGTGTGTCCCGGGCATTATTTATGTCTATTTAATGACTATTGTTCGGTTATAGAATAAAAATTATGTATACAGCGACGCTGGACGGCGGGCTGGGGTACGTGGTGCCGGTGTCGGAGCAGGTGTACCGGCGACTGCTGATGCTGCAGAACGTCTGCAACAACTACTGCTGCCACATCGCCGGCCTCAACCCAAGAGCTCACAGGTACACTGTATAATGTACTATCAGAGAAGTTGATTCCTCGGCAGATGGGGGACCTACGTAGTTGGTCGCGTTACGTCAAACCCAGCCAACAGATCACAAATTAACATGACCCGACCAAATGACGTTGGTCTGTCAACTGCCTAGGAATCAATTTTCTTTATGGTACATACAGGGGGCTGCCAGCCCAAGTTGAGATTTATTCCTACAACATGGAAACTACATTATATTGGCAATTGATATAACCCGTATCAATTTATCTGTATGCTCGTTTGAGATAAAATTCATGTTACGATTAAGAATTTCAAAGCAATATTGTTATGTTTCAGAACGTATAAAAGCGCGCGGCGTGGCCTGGGCAGCGCGCCGGCACGCGGCATACTGGACGGGGATCTCATTGCGCTGTACTGCTCCATGCCGCTAGCTGACCAGCACGATGTGAGTAATGATTTATTTCAACTTATAATCATACTAGCGACCCGCCCCGGCGTCGCACGTGTATAAAATATATAGCCACTGAAAAAATGATTAAAATCGCTAGCCTATGATCCTTCACGTGGTCTACTTCTTATCTGTGCCAAATAACATAAAAATTACTCCAGTAGTTCGCGAGATAAGCCCTTTCAAAAGGGCGCTTTTTCTGTCATGCTAACCGTCCGCATGAAAGTTGCCCGCATCCTGTCAGTTTATCGATTTTTTTCCTAAACAAGGCAAAACGCGTGCGACCAATAGCACTTTGTCACCCGCATGCGAACTAGATGCGGAGAACAAAGACTTAAGACAATACACATGACAGGAAAAGCGCCTTAAGGCAAGGCTGTCCCTAAAATAAGCAGGTCGATGTCTGTCAGTGCGAATATAGACGTTAAGGACATTAAAATAACATTCATATCAGCGCGCCTTGTACAGTGGCGGTTACGACGCTCGCCGCGTCCTTGATAGGGCGAAATAGGAGAAAATTATACATTTTATTTTAGTTTTTTAATGACCGAATCATTTATTAAAAAAACTATTCGGTTATTTTACTACTAAACTGAACTATAAAAAGCTATCTTTTTTGTAAAAAAAATCATAATAATATCATTGTCATTGCAAATTACGAGATGTTCGAATTTGAAGTGTATTTTAATGGTGATATTCAAGATTTTTTTTTACAGAATTACTATGCCATTTTTCAATATTCTGTTCGGTTATTTTTTTACTTTGTTCCTTTTTGAGTCTACATTAATTTTGATGTAAGAGAATTCCACATAATTTCTTCAGGCCAGTTCGAAAAGACAGATTTTTAAGCTTCCATTAAAAATCAGTCTTTTCGAACTGGCCTGGCCTTAAATACCATTATGGCGTAGTGCGTATTATATTCTATTAACTTTGTGTATTTTTACAGATCGCAAAGAAAATCGGCACAAAAGTGGAAGAGATCATGGCGGACTTATTCGAGATTGACAGACTGACTGCGCACTTTTAGCTTAAGAATATACCTACTTGTACATATTAAATGATTTTAAGAAAATGAAATGTTTTATTATGGCCTATTCCTGATTCTATCGATGGAAAAATAAACTTATTTTTACGATGATTAAAGGCGACTTTCCGATCGCTTCAAATGACCATGACCGACAAAAATTCAGATAAAATGCCACTTGGCTAGTTTCATTTTGCTCTACGCCACAACAAAGCAGCGGTGACATGGGTCGCAGGACTAATGCCGGTAGAAAATAAAACCTATAGCCTGGATTATAAAGTGGCATTTATATAATATTATGACTTAGTGTCTAAATACACTAGGTCGAAGTTACGCCAGCGTAAATTCCGCATGATTACGCCCGCAATGTTTTTTAAATTGCCAACGACACACTATTCCGTCGCGTATTTTGTATGCGTTTGACATTGCGGACGTCATTTTCGTCGCGTAACTTAGGCCAAGTGTCTTTTAGACACTTAAAATATGAGCTATGAGGCCTATGAGTGTCCGTCGGTCGCGGTAGCTTGCGGCAAAGAACGGAAAGGCCCGCGAGTTGCTCAAGTTATCGCGCAAATCAATCGCATAACGGCGAAATATCCGTGCGATAAAGAGCAACAGAACGGAAAATGTTCGTCTCTACCACACCAAAACAAATTATAATGTACCACCGAGGAAATTGATTCCTAGGCAGTTGACAGACCAACGTTATTTGGTCGGATCATGTGTTAATTGTGATCTGCCGCGTGTCGGCTGGGTTTGACTTAACGCGAACAAACTTCGTAATGTCCCCCATCTGCCTAGGGATCAACTTCTCTGATAATACCTAATAGAGATATTAATTTTATTATATAGATATTATAGTTAGTAAAGTTCTAAAACAGAAGTATACGTTATATTGTATAGGTAATGAGTTTGTTTATTTCACAGAACAACAAAAACAGTATTTGAACGCTCTATCACACTAACTAGAGGAGGTATATTTTATCGTCGTCTAGTATTCTTACTAAAATTATTACTGCGGAACTCTGTGTGTCTGTCACTTGTCTTCACGCCTAAACCGCTGAACCAATTTTGTTAAAATTTTGTATGGAGATATTTTGAGTCCCGGGAAAGGACAAAGGATACTTTTAATCCTGGAAAAATGTACGGCTCCCGCACGATAAACGCATTTTGGCGCAACGGTGTTGCGGGCGTTATCTAGTCTTGTTTAGTAAATAAAACAGAGCAAATCCAAATGGAGTCTCATTTATCGAATAAAACGTGAAGAGATTATGTGACAAAATGAACGTGGATGTAATACGAATCTATTTGGAGTTGAATGAGACTTCCCGATCTGATTAGTGAGACAATACCGTCGGTAACAATGCCCCAATTATGTACTTCTTATGCCGCCTTTCCGCCTCGAGAACGGTTTGTATAAAAGTAGATTTCGTTAATTAGGCCGTTGTAATTATTACATCCATATTTCAATGCGAAAGTGTGTCTGTCTGTCTGTTACTTTTCACGCCCAATCCGCTGAATCGATTTCGCTGAAATTTGGTATGGGGATACTTTAAGTCCTGGGAAAGGACATAGGATACTTTTTATCCCGGAAAAATGTATGGTAATATTGGCGCAACGGTGTTGCGGGCGTCATCTAATAATAGTAATTACTTACTTAATAATTAATAATGACTAATTAGTAATTTATAATAGTACCTCCTACGTCGGTTTCGGTCCGTTCATTAAAACCGGACAGTTACGCAGGAGTAACTTTATAGTGCCCAAGTATTTGCGCAGTACACAAGAGCACTGTCTCTTCCTTTACTCTCAATTTTTATTTTATTATCAATTGTTACAACTTACAGCATTATGTATAGAATAGGCTACAAAGTTAGGTTAGCTGCGATAAAAATGAAGTTTTTAAAATTAAAAAAATATCCACAGCCGAACATAATATAACCTCCTCGTTTTTTGGAAGTCGGTTAAAAAATCATAGTCACTTTGTATCTAGCTTCACAAATCACAGATATTCGTAAATAATAGAGAACGCTTTTTTTAATGAAATAAGGGGACAAACAAGCAAACGGGTCACCTGATGGAAAGCAACTTCCGTCGCCCATGGACTTTCGCAGCATCAGAAGAGCTGCAAGTGCGTTGCCGGCCTTTTAAGAGGGAATAGGGTGATAGGGGAGGGAAGGGAAGGGAATAGGGGAGGGTAGGGAAGGGAATAGGGTAGGGGATTGTGCCTCCAGTAAACTCACTCACTCGGCGAAACACAACGCAAGCGCTGTTTCACGCCGGTTTTCTGTGAGAACGTGGTATTTCTCCGGTCGAGCCGGCCCATTCGTGCCGAAGCATGGCTCTCCCACGTATAATGTTAATGCTTTACATCACGTCTGTCTGGTTCCGTGGTAAGTTCCCCAAGAACTTTTGTTACGGCCTTACGGGTTCCAGATAACGGAACAAAACTGAACCCATTAACTTTTTATTTCCCTTTACGGGATTCAAAGTTCAAACCGGCAACCTCAAGCTTTAGCGTTTTCACTTTTACCACTGCGGCACTGACAGAGGTCGTCATTATGTTGTCTGTATGTCCTTAGTAGCAGTCTAAAGTCCAGTTCATCTCAAAATAGAGAACGATTTTGATGATCGCAAACGTAAATCTACAAGCCATCTGGCGTATGTAACTGAGAAGATTAAAAAACTTATTTGTTTAAGTTATCTTGTTTAAATCGGTTTTAATAATTATAATTAAAAATCGGCCAAGTGCGAGTCGCACTCGCGCACGAAGAGTTCCGTACCGATACAGAGCAAAAATAGGCTAAAAATTGTGTTTTTACTTTTTGTATGTGAATTGGGAGCCCCCCTTAAATTTTTATTGAATATTATTATTATTTATTAAATATTAAAGTACACATAACAAAAGAATGTGTGAAAAATTCAAGTGCCTACCTCTTGCCATTATTGATATAGAGCGAAAAAGGCCGAAAAAATCACGTTTGTTGTATGGGAGCCCCCCTTAAATATTAATTTTATTTTGTTTTCTGTATTTGTTGTTATAGCGGCAACAGATATAATATATACACTATACACATCTGTGAAAATTTCCGAAGTCTAGCTATAGCGGTTCTAGCGAGATACAACAGCCTGGAGGCAGACAGACGGACAGACAACGAAGTCTTAGTATAATAGGGTCCCGTTTTTACCCTTTGGGTACGGAACCATAAAACATTAAAATTTCCAAAATATAAGTATGACATAAGCAGTGGCGTACCTAACTATATATAGGGTGGCAAAATGCCATATATGGGCCCCCGACCCAAAAAGAGGCCATGACGTATTAAGGTAGCAATAATTATATACCTTTGATGTAGCCGTCAACACGTGGCAAAGTGTAGTTTTTAAGTAGGTATATAATAATAATATATATTATGTTAGTCCATAAGGTATTTGTTATTATACTAGCTGACCCGGCAAACGTTGTTTTGCCATATAAATAATTTTTGGTATGAAAAATATATGTTGGCCGATTCTCAGACCTACTCAATATGCTCACAAAATTTCATGAGAATCGGTCAAGCCGTTTCGGAGGAGTACGGGAACGAACATTGTGACACGAGAATTTTATATATAAGATGAATATTATGTATATTAGTCTGTAAGGTATTTGTACTAATGTGATTAGTACAAATACCTTACAATTACATACAATCTGCATGGCGCGCGCCATCAGATTGTATGTAGGTAAACCGCAGACTCGATCACACAAAAAGTGTGACGTGTGCGATCTCCCTTAAGGGCCTAGTAAAATAAATAAATAAACGTTACAGACAGCGTTGCCAGTTTTTTTTTTTGTACCAAGTCGGGACTTTGGAACTTTTTGAGTGAAAAAGCGGGATTCTTCAGTCAAAAGCCTGACCGGGGGGGACATAGTAAAAAAAACTTAAGTACAAAATCAAAAGGTTTCGAATTTTTATCTTTTTATTTGATTTTAAATTACGTTTACGTGACAATAGGCGGCAAAGGTAGCCATAGAAAATCCACCCCTCTACCTCCCACACTCTTATCTTTATTACGCACCTTTCTTTCTCAGCACGCTGCACGTACGTTCGAGTTATCCCCGAAAAGCGGGACTGAGCCTGTCCCGCGCGGGACATTGAAATTTGATTAAAAAATCGGGACGTCCCGCCAATATCGGGACGTCTGGCAACGCGGGTTACAGATGACCTCCGCGTACATTATCTACCCTAGGAAACGTTAGAATCGGGTTACTCTCCGTTCAACAGCTGATGGCAAACCCCGCAAACCGTAGGTGGTTTTAGAGAGTCTGCTGGAGCCTCTCGTTACCTACTCCTACGTACCCCCGGGGACGGGGTGCTTCAGAAGTGAAGCACATCCCCAACCCGAGGCACGCATAGAGCGTTTCTCCTGAGAATAAAAAAAAAAGTTAGGAAACGTTACGTTCAAATTCTTGACCATTTGCATATTTCACAATGTCTGTTACATAAATTCGCAGCTATGGAAAATAGTTTAATGCACTTACATCATCTCACGGAACCAAATCGATATAAGATACTAACAATAATTATTATTGTTAAAACAAAAGATGCGTTACGTAGATAAATATACATTTTTGGGTCCATGAATGTATCAACCAGTTAAAGATCTGTGTCGCCAAGTGAATTGTATGCTCGCGCGTCTCTAATTATGTTGGTCGATCGAGATTAAAAAGGAAAGGCCTTATACACCGTGCGAGTGAACCATTTTTTGGTGCGGCCAGCTCAAAATTGTAATGACCAACATCTTTTAATAACATTATTTGGGCACTCTTGCCTCTATCTACAAATACACATAGAGTATAGACCATATTATATGTAGTTGCTAATTGCTATAGTCAAGAAGTTTGCTTTATTATCTATTATGATTCTCGCACCAAATAATTAAGATGAATTAGGTACTATTAATGAGATAAAAAATGAAACAGCAAAAATTGTATCATTATTGTCCTAGGGATCGACCTAATTGGGAATTGTCGTCACTGTTTTATTAGTTAAACTACGATTACTATTAAAACCAAGGAACTATTGTTACAATAGTAAGACGCACTGTTATAATAACTAGAGATCGCCCAATGGTCGAAATTCGACCTTCGACACAAAAGGTATCTACATTATTTCCAATCAGACTGGGTATGGAATTACATAAGTCGGCTTCATTAGTACGTCTTTACATTTCCTGCGCTAGAAATTCGTTATGTTGTAAGTATTCACATGATAATATCTGACTATAATATAAAAATGAATCACTGAATGTTGAGGTAAGCTCTAATGTCGAGAACGGCTGAAGTCTGAACCGATTTCGCTAATTATTTTTTTAGAATATTCATTGAAGTACGAGGATGGTTCTTACAGGGGCTTTTTTTAAATATTATTAGTGAATACTGAGAAAATTTCAGAATAATTTCTTTTGAAGTCCCCTCATCGCTTTTAACAATTTAAACTTCAAAATATTATATAGGTAATATCATGATGACGGGACGCTGGCCGTCGGGCTCGCTTTGAGTATTATTATTATTATAATGATTAATGACATACTTAATGACAATAATAAGTTACCTAACTACGAAACAAACGTATAGGAATTTATCTATACTATGATTAAAGTTACTATTACCACTTATTTATGAAGTCTTATTGCAATTTAAAATTGCTTGCAATTTCGACCGAGAATAAAGACGAAAATAGATCGCATAAAAGTTACGATTCAAATAAGGCAGGCGGCAGCCAATTAGCTTTTGAAGTTCTGGCATGCGTGCTCCAGGAGGCAGGTAACCCTACCTAGTGAGACTGGTGCCTACTTATTTCCAGCTTACAACTTGTTTGAGACTTTTCTCTCGATTTCATACGGAAATAGGATGCTTAAAAATTGACGACCTCTGTGGCTCAATTGGTTGAGTGTGTGGCAGCTCAAGCCGGGGGTCGCGGGCTCGAATCCCGCCGACGGAACAAAAAGTTTTCAATGTTCCCGGGTCTGGATGTGTATTAAATATGTGTATGATATAATACAAATCTTAAATATATGTATAGTGTAGTATAAAAGTATTAAATATACATATTTCCGTTGTCTGGTACCTGTAACACAAGTCCTTCAGGTACTTATAGCACTGGGCCAGACTAACGTGGTGTGAAGCGTCCATAGATATTATTATGTTATTATTACAGAGTAAACGAAGTATTCTAATTTTACAGTCACATACTAAATTATTTAAACAGAGTAATTGCTGGACAAAAAAATTGAGTGGTTAACTTGACATTATTTTACCACTAGAAGACGCCCGCAACTCCGTTGAGCCGATTTGCCATTTGATGAAAAGTATCCCATGCATGTCCTTTCCCGGGACTCAAAGTATCTCCATACCAAATTTCAGAAAAATGGATTCACTGGTTTGGGCGTAAAGAGGTAATAGACAGATAGACAGACACACTTTCTGACTTTCACATTTATAATATTACGTATATGGATTGTAGCCACGCTCAGATTTGTTGCTTTCAAAAGCGGAAACGCCTTCGTGCTGGCAACATTAATAAAAGTTACTGAAAAATAAATCAAATAGAATGCGTTTAAAATTAGAACCCGTCACTTTTCTATATAATGGCGCGCTGCAGTTGTGTCATCGCAGTTCGAACACAGGCGTTAAGTTCCGCTCTTTAAAATGTTCGCACTTCAGGCATATGTGAGTGTACCAATTTATTGTAATTAATCGACTTATCGATTATAAATATATTAATTTTTTGTGGTGGGATATTCAACAAAGTGTGTGCCGGATTTAATAATTTTATATGTGATTTCGTTAAATGCTTATTGACTCTACATTTTGTTGAAACGTGAACAACTTTACGGGTATTTCTTATTTATGCGAATTATGAAAGAATTATGCAGTGTTGCCAAGTTTTTTATAAAAAAATATCTCGATATTTGAAATATAATTCTAGAATATATTTCAAAAGTGATATATAATACCTAATTGTGAAAATAAAAGCGCAGGAATATTGAAAAGTTACTTATGTACATACTCTTATACGTCTCTAAAGGACTATACTTTTTGAATTGGCTGTATACTCAGCATTTACTGAACAAACGGGGCCATTCAAAAGAAATGTAAAGGCCGTTTGACTTGTGACTGAGTCGTTTCGAATTAAAACAGTCCGCAATAAGTCGTGCATTTCATTCCAGTATAAACAAGTCCACTACAGCATGCATGGAGCATACGGGACAAGCCAACTGTAAAAAGCTTTAACAATATCAAATGTAAACACACGACCCAAAATTGTTCGCTCACACCGCTTACACTGAAAACGCTACAAGTATTTACCATTATGCTCCATTAAATTACGGTTATTATTTAATGCCAAATTTGTCAGCTTTAAATAGTTAATGTGATGAAAATAGTGATTGATTTGTTAAAGCGTTTTTTCGAGGATTTTCATATTATACTGCCCTGCAGACACTAACGCAGTAAGTGCAAGTGTAGGCGGTTATAGGTGGCACATGTCAAGTAAATTGTAAGTGTGATAGTTTCAGAAAAGCGTTACCACTTACCTTCGTTGCGCACGTTCCCTATTAACGATTCAGTAGTTATAACTTTTTAACTTTTCGTACATTTCTACAATTGTTAAAGTTCAACTAAACGTTCATAATTCATTATGTTACTTTTGTCTATAGGTTTTCTTAAGGAATAGTTAATTTTACTTCAAAGAAACATTAGAATATCGTAAATCGTAATGTTTATTTCGTAGATTACTTATTTCGTATTTCTCTACATTTTCAAATGTGGAACGTACATATTACGTAGCTTTCTGCGTTAAAAAAGTAAAACGTTCCTCAAAGGGGGTTTTATGTGGGATTACGCCTCGTATTTTCTTCCCTTGCGACATCTACTTAACTAGCTCTTATTTGTAATTCATTTCAAGCTGCTTGTTCAGCGCATATGAACATATTAATTTATATAAAGAGTGCATTTACCTTCCTACGTAACATTTCTGTGCTCTTTTCTGCTTTCTTTGTAATATTTTGTTCCTTTTGTTGTGAGACATAAAGAATTCTAGAATACGCCGGTGAAAATGATGTTTGTTGTTCGTTTGTATACTTTTTAATGGGCTCTAGAGACCAAATTTTGGATTTAATTAGCAGCCGAAAAATTACCTAGAAAAAATTAACACGAGCAAGAAAATAGCTTTCTGTCTCACAAATCATTCTGTAATCAAGTCTGGATGGTAAATCTAATGCTAAGTGCTCACATACGATTTTGCTCGATTTAGCAATAACGTCAAGCAAAACCCGCGGCTCGGACTTTCGTCCACACATTCAGCATTGCTCGATAGTTTTACTCTAAATCGATACATTTAATTCCGTCAAGCTGGCTCGATGCGAGCCTTCAAAGTGTCAGTTTTGTGGTCCACATAGTAATTATTACTCGATTTGGAGTAAAACTATCGAGCAAAACCGTGTCAGTACTTAGCATTAGTCTAAGGTATTATACATTGAAGTACCTATATTATCTAATTAACCCCCGACCAAAACGAGGGGTGTTATAAGTTTGACGTGTCTGTCTGTCGGTCTGTCTGTCTGTGGCATCGTAGCATCCAAACGGGTGGACCGATTTTAATTTAGTTTTTTTTGTTTGAAAGCTGACATGACTGAGAGTGTTCTTAGCTATAGTTCATCATCATCAGCCTGCTCATTACTGAAATATCACGGTTTATCTGGTTCGTGATAGGCCGATTTGCAACTTGCAGTCGTTTGATGGGTTTTATATTTTGCATTCTGGTTCGTGACACTTATGAATATAATACACATTATTGGAATGTTGACCTGGTGCTGCAGCATCACCTGGTAATCAATAGGATACCCAACTCCTCACCAACTTAGAGCAGAGGTTTCGTGTTTGGGCAGAGGTTTCGTGTTTAATTGCGACAGCTAGTAAGACGTAGATAAACAGTAAATATTTGCATGCTGCTGCTGCAGCATCACCTGGATTCTATAGGAGCCGAGCTCCTTATGAACCCAAAGTGGAGGTTATAATATTATGTTTGGGCTCATATTGACGGCCTCATGCAAGAGGACATATTTTATAGATGGTAATGGATGGGATATGATCCACTTGATATTAATTATTCTGCACAAGTTTAAAAAGCATAAAATTAAATTAAATTAAGAAATTTAAAAAAGCCCTCGCCAAAAAACTTTAAAAAGTAATGAAATAATATTTACTGACTTTAAGTTTAAATAATTCCTAAGAGTAAAGTAATATTTTAGTCTATAAATGTTGTCAAGGTGTGTCGGGGGACCGCTAATGTAAATGTTTGATTTCACATAACAATTTATAGTTTAAGGGTCAGATCACAACGAACCGAATCGAGAGAATCAGCGACTATTATACAAAAGTCGCTGTTGTGGTAGTTTACTTGGCGGTCCCCCGACACACCGTGACAACATTTATGGACTAAAATATTACTTTACTCTTAGGAATTATTTAAACTTAAAGTCTGTAAATATTATTTCATTACTTTTTAAAGTTTTTTGGCGGGGGTTTTTTTAAATTTCTTAATTTAATTTAATTATAATATTATTATAGCTTCAAGAGATCTCTAAAGATCTTGATATGAGTTATCCTCTACAGTTTATTTTTCCTTGCTTTACATACAGCTCACGTAGAGTTTGAGGACTAGGCTTTAATATTTGTAATTGCTCCATATTCCCCGCGCTGTCTCTGTTAAGTGCCATGTCATGTTACGTAGTAGTACCATCAGAGAAATTGGTACATAGGCATATGTCAGACCAACGTTATTTGGTCGGGAAATATCAAGTCGATGCCCTACTTGTGATCTGCTGGTTGGGTTTGATATAAACCTACCAAATTAAGCAGGTCCGCTGTCTGCCTAGTGCATAAGAATAAATTTCCCTTATAGTAGAATGTAAAAAATGAGAGCCGCATATTTTTCCAGGACAAAAATCTAATCATTTAATTCAGAACTTTTAGGTGAGAACAGAGAAATTTCAGATTTGCAAATTGTCTTTAAACTGTAATCCACTTACTAATAATTATATAATATTTAATTTGAATAACTATACTCGTACAAGGTCTGCTTGTCTGGAACACTGAAAAATTCATGTGACAGACATAAAAACAGCGCAACTTTTATACTTATATGCAGCGTATCTTTAGTAGTGCGGGGGATATAGTACAAACGGCGACGTGTTTAAAAAGTAATTTCATTGGGAACGAGCGTATAAAGTTCTTAAGCCCTCACCTATTTCTCTGACCTTAATTAGACGCCATTGATGTGTTGTCGGCCGTTAAACGTCCGTTTACAAACCTCACGTTAAACTTTCAGGGTTCCGTACACAAAGGGTAAACGAATACCTGCAGGCTTCCCATGGTCACCATAGAAGCGGTTTCTTTATGCTGAAGAATAGGCAAAGTGACAGTTAGACCACTGCTATTAAATAAATCGTTACATAAAGTTCGACCGACAAGGCTGTTTATGAACGTGGCGAGAAAAGGAACTAACGCTTTTTTCATACAAAAACGTCATTTTTGACAGTTCTCCTTTACCAGCAGCGCCCATTGACATACGCTACAACTGTACGCTTGTAATCTCGCGGTGTAGCCGCCAAACCGCGCGAGCGGGCGTAAATCCAGCCGTAAGCGATCAGCCTGCGTGTTTGTAACCAGACAATTTTCCAATGCGAAAATCAAACCCATGAACTATTTGCATCAAAAACCACTCTTCAAACCACGTCACCTAATAGTAATAACAGGATAATCTCCTAACAAACGTGATACAAATTTTAAAGATGGCTACAGAACATTTCTTGAGCGAATCCGACTCGCACCTGACCGGTTCTTTCACTTTATAACCTTTTTACACACAGAACTCTTTGCTGAAACCGTTTAGAGGATTTACTGGACGGTAATAAGATAAAATATATAGAAATTCTATTTTAGAAGCTACATTGAATAGATTCTCTATTTAAAATGGATAAACGTGACGGATACCAAAAATATCTTAGGATTATTACAGTTGAACGAGTCTGGATGCTTAGATAAGCGTTTTAGGTGCACACCAAAATGTACCCTGAAAATGAATAACAGAATAATCTTGCTCTATTCATAGATTTGCATCGAATTTATTATAGTAGAAACATTTAATATTGGATTAATTTTATGACATATCTATACTTAATATACTTAATATATTACTTAATTACTTAATATTACCTAATTTCTTAATATTTACTTAATTTACTTGTTTACTTAATATACTAAATTACTTAATTTACTTAATTACTTAATTTACTTATATATTTATATACTTAATATACTTAATATTATTATAAATGCGAAAGTGTGTCTGTCTGTCTGTCTTTCTGTCTGTCTGTTACCTCTTTACGCCCAAACCGCTGAACCAATTTTGCTGAAATTTGGCATGGAGATACTTTGAGTCCCGGGAAAGGACATAGGATAGCTGTTTTTATCCCGGAAAAATGTACGGTCCCCGCGCGATAAACGAATTTTGGCGCAACGGAGTTCTAGTTTCTTTATAAAAGTGTGTCAGTGTATTCATGTGTGTGTTTATTTCTTTTTACCTTACAGTTAAACCACTTAACTGATTTTAAGGAAAAATAACAAAGTAACACGAAATATTGGAAGTAATTTCAACCATATTTCTTTGTAAATGTATTATTTACTGGGTCTCAAGCCTCATACAACTTTACTGATTAAAATATTACCTATATCAACAAACCATTTTTCAGCGAAATTCAACTAAAACTTAGCAGTTTTAATTTTCTTTAGAAAATATCAACAAAATAATTATAAGGAGTTATGCTATGATTAGAAGTCAAATAGCTACCTATTACTTACCTAAAATATTTTATTCTTATTAGAATATGCAGATCAAATAATATTTATGTAGATATTATACTTAACTAGGGAAATTTTTCTAACCTAAATTACAAATAATAAAGTCCGGCAACGCACCTGCAGCTCTTCTAATGTTGCGAGTGTCCATGGGCGACGATAGTTGCTTTCCATCAGGTGACCCGTTTACTCGTTTGCCCCCTTGTTTGATAATAGGAAAAACATTCTAAAGTCTAATTATAATATTTATGGTAATTTCCAGACACTCAGCGCAGTACTGCTAGCGGTGGCGGCGAACCAGCAGTGGTCTCCCTTCGTCCAGAACTTCCAGAACATGAGGCTCCCAGCAGCCTACTTCCAGCAGCAACAGCAGGACCAGCAGGTATACTACCAGATCCACGCCTTTGTACTATCAGAGAAGTTGATTCATAGCCAGATGATGGACCTACATAATTTGGTCGTGTTATGTCAAACCCAGCCGATAAATCACGAGAAATATTTAAGTGACAGAACCCGACAAAATGACGTAGGTCTGCCAACTGCCTATGAATCAATTTCTTCGAATTACCTCCGGGAAAATTGCAGCTTTTTTCGACAATGAGTAGCCCGTTTTCTTCCTCGACTACCTATTATACAGGGTGTAACAAAACTAAGTGATAATACTTTAGGGTGTGTACGTGTTCCTTGTAGAGAGTTCACTGTGAACACACAACACTTTTGTATGGGGAAACTCGTTACGCTAGGGCGCTTGCCCATACAAAAGTTAAAAAAAAAGGTCTTTCAGCGCTGCTACTTTCGCAGTGGACTCTCTACAAGAAACACGTTTTGTTACACCCTGTATTATGTGTTCAACTAAATTGGTTAATTAATTATTATTTTCTTGGTAAAATTTTATTTACTTAACTATGAAAATTATGTAGAGCATTTTTGCTACTCTATCAATAATAATTATTAATCTATTCACGAGTCATTAATCAATTATTTATTAAAACTGTTCCATTAATAGTTAAGACACCATTATAGAACTTAAAAGAAGTCAACACCGTAATCACCATCATTCCTTTTGGTTTCACTGCGCCGTAACACTTTTTAACTCTACCTACACTGTTATCTGGACCAAATATTATAAATAGAAGAGTATTTGCCTATTACACTGTCCTATTTCTCCATTGTCCAATATCCATTATGTCACCTGCAATAGGAATTACGAGTTACGACATTCTAGTTCCGCGTTTAGACACGACAGAATTACTTTCGACTAGGTTTTTTACTTTTTGTCGGATGCGGCGAGCCGTCGGTACAATGTTTAACTTTTGTATCACTTGTTCGTTTTCTTGCTTGTGGCGATTTCTTGTGGTCTTAGGACATAACTAGCCTCTGGGGCTTAGTGGTCCAGAGCTTGGCTCTGTGGAGGTAGTGTTTTGATGTTCACGTTGACACAAAATGGCCAAAACTTCGAAAGTGTATGAGATCAAGAGAACATCAAGACGGTTCGTTTATTATGAAAGTAATTGTCTGACAGGTTATATGATATCACCATACCAGTGCTAAAATAAAAAATAAAAGAATTTTGAAATCTAAATATTTTTAGCAACTTTTGGCGCCAAGAACAAAACCTGCTCTATTGCGAGATTAACAATCGACAATGGCGGCAAATGTCTATTCAAATGAAAAAATATCACAGATCTTAATTTGAAACTACGGCCCAGATATGCAGATATTATATCTACAGCCGTATTTGCTCGAAGAGATTGAAAATCATTTTTTTATTTTCAATCTTTGAACCAATTCCAATCTGAGTTACGACGTATTCTTTTGAATAGGTTTTTGATAATCCGAAATACAAAAGGTTCCTTTGTGAAGCACTTTTAATAACTCACTAGTGAACGAGAATTTTTAGGTACTTTTATAGAAATAAGTATGAGGTTAAACTGTTTCTATTGTGAAAGCCATACAGCTTACGTATACTCTGTTTTCATCCACACTAATATTAATAAATGTGAAACTTTCTGTCGGTTTGTTTCCTTATTCTATAGGTAAAAGTATTTGTTTTCACCTCCTTTCAGTGCAGTTGGGAAAGGACGTAAATTAATTATTACAATGTTTTAAACCAGATCTAGAGTTTTCTAAAACGAGTAATTTAAATATCAAAAAAGAGGTTTGATAATACGTTTATGACCTAAATAAAATATTAGAGAGTCCAGCAGCTCTTGGGAACATTAAAAAATATGGAATGACATAAAACGCAAAAAGAATTTGCAATGAACTTCACTTCTACCCGCGTACGTATTTAAAGTCATTAATAATAATTTAGTCAATCAAATGAAAAAAGTTTTTAAATACTAAAGTAGCTCGTATTTCAATATTACTTTTCTCGGAAAATATATAATATTATTCCGTGAACTAATAATAAAGTTGGACTTATTCTTGGCCATAGAAAAAAGTGGAAATCTACCCACGGCAGCGCATTTTATTAATTATTTTGCGGATAAATGTTTAAATATGAAAGAGCTGTTTTATTTTATTGTTATTCGGAGAATACTTAGTAAATAGTAGGTAATATTTCACAGTAATAACATACACTTTTCATGCACTTTTTCCACTTTTATTGATTTATTTTATTACAATTATGTTTCACACGACCGGTTTCGATAAAATCATCATCAGGTGTTTATCGAAACCGGTCGTGTGAAACATAATTGTAATAAAATAAATCAATAAAAGTGGAAAAAGTGCACGAAAAGTGTATGTTATTACTGTGAAATATGAATTTCCACCAAGAAGTTACGGTATATTCAATATCATATATGTAGGTAATATTGTTTGGAATGTTCATTTGAACAGGGATTTTGTGTTATATTATGATTATAATTAAAGCTAATATTACTTGTATTTGACACATTATGCGCATTGTTCTTTACATAGAAATAGGTTATTACATATTAGTATTTGAATGAGTCTATTACCTATAACACATTATAAATAACAATTCCCATTTCTTTCAGTTCCAACCCAGCGATTACTCCGGCGGCTATGACTTTGGGGGCCAAGACCACGAAGACCACCAGGACCACGGCGACGAGGACCATAGCTACGACCACAACTTCGGGAGCCACCCCCAACCCCACTCCTACCCCGTCCATCAGCACGTCGAAGAAGAGAACCCGGAAGCGATTAAACACTACAAGGAAATAGTGGTCCCTATTCATAGGAACGTAGAGTTCAAAATCCACCAGCCCGTACTCATTCCTGTACCTCATCCCGTTCCAATTCAGGTACCTGTGCCTAAGGCCGTGGTGATCCCGATTATAAAGGAGGTTTCTATACCCGTTGAAAAATCTGTCCCCTACCCCGTAGAGAAAACGGTGCATGTACCCAAAATCAAGGAGGTTCCTTTTGAGGTGGTGAAACACGTCATAGTGCCTGTGGAAAAACCCGTACCTTTTAAAGTGCCGGTATACGAAACAATCATCCACACCAAAAAGGGCTCGCACAAGATTCGTTGATTTGACGAGTGTCTTTACACGTAACGATATCGTATCTATTTTAGACAGGGCTACTTGTACTAATATATTGTATTCTGTGACAGGGCATTAATTGGTATTTTAGTGGTTGTGAATTTAGCGATAATATTCGTCAATTGTGATATTTGCGCAGATCAGTCACATTAATTTATGCGAAAAAACTCTATGGGCCTGTTTCACCACTTCCTGATAAAGTGCCGGATAGGCTACACTTTTTTGACGATTCGCCATACTCTATCTGTGAAGTTAAGTGGTGAATAGCCTATCTGGCACTTATCAGAAAGTGGTGAAACAGGCTCAAAGTATCATCGTCAAATTGAAATATTTCTAATTACATCTTACACTTTACAGTATATTTAACATTTTGACGGTAGCATAATATTACTTCTATTCATTTTATTTACACTAGACGTCAACGATATAATATCGTTATGTGTAGCATCGTTTACTAAGACTTGGCCATATTACATAGCATTAAGAATCATTCAAAAATGAAAATGAAAAGTTGGTCTTTACTTCTGAGATGTTATCATGTTACTTAGGTTCTCCGGTGGTACTCCGTACTGTATAGCGAACTGTTATTTTATGTATCTGTATTCTGTGGGTATATTTGCCAGTTGTGTGTGTGTGTGTGTGTGTGTGTGTGTGTGTGTGTGTGTGTGTTGTAAACACTCTATTTCTGTGGTTGTAAATATGTTATTGTTGAATATTTTTAAGTGTTATTAAAGTTGTTCTTGTTATTATTGTTTTGTTTAATTTTAAACTATTACTTTGCCTTCTATTACAGAGCAGCCTGTAGTCTCGCTCCTTTACTAATAAAATATTTATACAATGATAAGTTAGAAAATTCACTTGATAGACACGAACAGATATTGTGCCTTTTCACTAATGTAATATTTTATTTTAGAGGAGTTTTTTTGTGTATGTAACAATTTGTTATAGCTTTTTTGTATCGAATTTAAGGATGTGTATAAAATCCCTCCATAAGAAAAAAACAAAAGAGCCATACATTTTATTTCATCTTCAACAATTAACTGATATCGAATTTTGACTATTAAAGATGCTTTATATACTGTTTCACAGTAATTTTAAAAGAGCAATTTAAACATTTTTCTACTAATCTTTGAACAGAACAATATAAGTACACTTAGACAAAAGACATAATATTTTTACACAATATTCCTTTGTTTTTTTTTTTCTGGTACATACGTCCAGGCAAAGAAGAATTTTCACAGTCATAATTCCTTTATCACACATTTTTCCTCAAATACAAGTCGTGGACGTTTACATATTCGGTTGTAGTTTCAATCTCAATTTCCACCATAGTTTCATTATCCTGGACACTCACTAGGCGTTCCATGAGGAAATTATCACCGAAACTCTCGAAGAGTGCTTGGTCGTTTTCAATCTCATCACCACAACACCGACGGAATCTCTTGAATGATCGACTGTATATACATCCTAGGATGATGAAGATGATCAGAGACACGAGAGCACAGAACGTCAGGAATCTACACAACATTTTCGCGCTGGCATTGGTACTAGGATCGTAGTGTCCCAAAAGGTTACTGCAGAGACTTTAGATTGCACATAGTTTTTCCTTAGGACTAGGATGTCAGAAGCCGTTAGACGGTACCCAATCGGACTCGAAACTGAGCCTTCTAACGAAGGAACAATATAATTGATACTCTATAAACGTATCACAGATAAATTATCATCGTTATGGTATGTCTACGTAGGTACAGTCGAAGACATAATATCCAATGTGACGATTTTTTGTCAGGGTATAAGATCGACAGATCGTCAACAGCATGTTTATCTTCTGTTTTTAACGAAGCTAAAAGTAAATCTATACTAATATTCTAAATGCGAAAGTATCTCTGTCTGTCTGTCTGTCTGACTCGCTTTCACGCCAAAACTACTGAACCGATTGTAATGAAATTTTGTACACAGATAGTCTAAAGCTTGAGAAAGGACATAGGCTACTTTTTAACTGGAAAAAGGGGTTGTAAGGGGGTGTTTTTGCGTAAATTTGTTCAAATTAAGTTAGTTCCGAAAACTCATAACAGATGGCGCCAAGAGTCGCCTAGATCGCGCTATCGCTTGCTCATACGTATTTCTATAAGAGGTGGTACCATATTGAATTCGGTTTTCCGATTCTTTCGATTGTTATAAGTACACATTTTTAAATAACTCACCTACCAACATTGATATCAGAAACAACAGCCTACCAAATACCAATGATAAATACTAAATAGTTAATGGGTAAAGCTAAAGTTGTGTAATGGGGGGCTAAATAAGCTTTAAAATTTGGTATAAAAAAGTTTAATTTAAAAAAATTATACTATGATTTGAGGGGTACCAGGGTTTTAAAAAGCTTTTAAAGACACCAATTTTGTTGACACCGCGCGCTATAAACTGAAGTCCACGCGGACGAAGTCGCGGGCAACAGCTAGTAATTTTTAAACCGTTTATAGTATGAAGGCCCTAAAATTTTTTGATGTGTGCAGAAAAGGCAAACTATTTTATACCATTCTGCTAAGTACGATTGACATTTCGTTGTAAAAATTTAAAGATGATACTGCTGAGTACTTCTTTGATAGCCAAGTTGTAACACACTTAAAAGGCGCTCATATTTTTCGTATTTTAAAATGTAGTCAACTACTTATTTAAAAGTAAGAAGTTTTAACTTCGTCTGGAGCTGGTAAGCGGGGGGACTTTAGTGATACTTTCTTGATAGTTCTCGTAATATAATATGCGCTTAGCCTGAATACCCTGTCAACAAGAGAATACTAACACCACACTATTGTGATTTTAAGGACAAGAAAGAAATTACATTTTCTTAAGAACTATAAGCACAAAAATTGTTAAAATAAAAAATTGTTATAATAATTTTTAATACTATATAAGTAACATACGTTTTTCATCTAGTTTTAAAATAAGGTTACTTTTTAGTTAGCTTTAAAACTAGATGACGTCCTCAACTCTAATTTTTGTTTATGGCGAGAACCGTAAATTTTTTCACCAAACTATCCTATATCCTATCCCGGGACTCATATTATTTGCATACCAAATTTCATCAAAATTATTTCTACCCATTATAATATTAGTGTGGATGGATCCATATGGATTGTGTTAAATGTGAATTCGGTAAACATGGCAATTTATAACGACTTTGAACGATATCTGCTGATACGAAAAATCCTTGAACGCATGAGAGTCTCTTTCGATGTCACGGCCAATAAGCACGAAAATCGTCCAATTAACAGATGTCTCCAGTAAACAGTTAATTTAGCAGTTAAATGTATTAAATATTTATTTTATAATTCTTCAATTTAATTAAAAAATTGATTATAATATATTTAGCAAATATAAAATTACGCTTATAGATCACAAGATGGTAAAAATAAAGTAGTGTGATTTTCGATTGTGTTCGTTGATGTGTAAGAAGGCTTTTATAATAATAATAATAATAATAATAATAATATCTATAGACGCTTCACACCACGTCAGTCTGGCCCCGTGGTAGAACCCTGAAGGACTTGTGTTACGGGTACCAGACAACGGAAATATATTTAATACTTTTATACTAAATACATATATTTAAGATTTTTATTATATTATACACATATTTAATACACATCCATGACCCAGGAACTCTGAAAAGTTTTTGTTCCGTAGACGGGATTCGAATCCGCGACCCCCGGCTTGAGCTACCAACAGCCCACCAACTGAGCTACAGAGGTCGTCAAATTTTAGTTCGTCGTTATCAATCACTAATTGTAGAAATTACATTAAGTTAAATTAAAAACGTAAACTTATTTATTAGTTTCAAAGTAATTTGTCAAGCGTGTACTCAATGTGTGAGTACTAACTTTCATACGTGCGGAAAACTTACCTTGTCTTGAATGGATACAAAAAGTCTTTTTGTATCCATAAACGTATAGAAATGATGGACATGAACTTACATCTTTTTTAAATAAAACCTAAACCACAAAAGTAGGCACTTGAATTATTATTGTCATGAAACCAAATTTATGGGAAAATGAATTTGAAATTAAAAAAATTGAATCCAAATTCGAAATTCGAAAACATCGGTTTTGCTAGATACCTACATATTATTTCAATTTCGAATTGCGCCTGTTTTCAAATTTAGAATTTTGCTTTTTTTCGTACTTATGTACGTATTTGCTAATCACTTTTTTATGCTCCGCTTAAAAACAGTGTCCACGGATGTTAAAAATCATGGATACAGAATCGTTGTACTTGGAATTTGTATGCAGATGCGTCACCGTTCACCATACTTCAACCAACGATGTTTATCCCGCTTATTACAGACGTGTGGTGAATCTACAATGTATAGAGCCTCGGCCTGCCCTTGGTCAGTCACGTATCTTATTTCCTACCAATATCCTGCCAATGTATATTTTAATTAAAACTTATATTGAATTTCGTGGCGTCTTGTTTTTTGACGAAAATTTTCGGAAAGAAAATTGAAATGAGCAAAGAGTTTTTGAGGCGTATGAGGGTGTTTGACTATTTTATATGATAAAAAAAAGTACAGAGTTATATAATTGAAAATTAATGCGTTTTCGAAGGCAAGGCCTACGACAAAGGCTATATGTTTTCGAAGGCAGGTTGTAGAGTCCTAACGTCACTCCGAATCAAATGGATCTACGACCAAATGGAGCTTCTGCTTACGTTAATAGGTTAAATCATCATAAACATTACTTACGGTCTACGATTGGTCTACGAGCGAGTAAGCGTTTGGTAGAGAATCATCCATTTTTAGGGTTCCGTACCCAAAGGGTAAAAACGGGACCCTATTACTGAGACTTCGATGTCTGTCCGTCTGTCTGTCCGTCTGTCTGTCCGTCTGTCTGTCCGTCTGTCTGTCCGTCTGTCTGTCCGTCTGTCTGTTCGTCTGTCTGTCCGTCTGTCTGTCCGTCTGTCTATCCGTCTGTCTGTCTCCAGGCTGTATCTCAATAACTGCTATAGCTAGAGTTCTGAAATTTTCACAAATTGTGTATTTCCGGTGCCGCTTTAACAACAAATACTAAAATACAAATAAAATTATTATTTAAGGGGGGCTCCCATACAACAAACGTGATTTTTTTGACCTTTTTTGCTCGTAATCAATAATGATAAGAGGTAGGCACTTGAAACTTTCACAAAAGACTTAAATATAATTGTACTTTAATAATTAATAATAACATTTAAATAAAATAAAAAATTAAGGGGGGCCATATCCCATACAAAAAACACAATTTTTGGCCTATTTTTGCCCTATAACGGTACGGAACCCTTCGTGCGCGAGTCCGACTCGCACTTGGCCGATCAATATAATATGTTTAGGCAACACTTTTTTCGAGGAGACATTTATTTTTAATACCTTTCTATAAATTTAAAAATATAATATGAGAAGTTATCTAAAATATCCAGCTATTTTTCTGAACCGTGTAATAATGGCGTAGCATAGGCGCTACGTAGAGCAAAACCTTTTCAATGTGTATTGCGTAGACCCAGTGCAGACCATACTAATGTTTGAGTATGTGGATACTATAGTACTAAGCGACTCTAATCCATACTAATATTATAAAAGCAGTATAAGTGTTTATCTTGCCTTTTAGTCTGTCATCTCTTATCGGATTTTGATGAAATTTGGTATGGAAAAACCTACATCGAATCCCGAACAAGAACATAGGGCAGTTATTATTAGGGCTTTTTTGTTTAGACACAGAAGTATATTAGTAGTACCAGTTTAGGCTCAAAGAAGTTGCAGAAACAAAGACTATTTCAAATGTAGATTGTAGATAATAAATACGCTCTAGGAACATAAAACTTAAATTGTTTTCTTGTTATCTGCCTAACTTGAATTTACAACAATTTGAGTTTTTGGAAGTGAGGAAAGAAACATAAATCAATGTTATAAAATTATCACGTTATTTATGTTTAAAACAATTTTACTGGTAATTTATGAAAGTCGCAGTAAATCTACGTAATTAGCTGTTGGCTACTGGCTTGGCTAAATTACTGGCTTGGCTAAATTATTGCTGTAATCTAAAAAGCCGAACTCTGCGCGATAAATATGGCGTTATCTCAAATGGAGTGATATCAATTCGCCCTGGAGCCTCCAACTTTATAAAAAGGGGTGAGGGCGAAATTGTACCTGTTACGGTGCACGCACACGTTGGGCAGGTAACTTGGCCTTGATCTTAGGCGCGGGGTACAAAGTACCAGCCACGAAAAACAAAAAAAAAAGCTCTCTAAAGAAAAAAGATGTTGCTATCAACAAAAAAAAATATAATGCAATTCGCAATGCTACGCGCTACGTCTACGCGGTTGCGTAGCCGTAGATTTATAGGTATTGCGAGTATTTAATACTCAATGTTGCCACTTACCAGCTGCAACCTCAATGAGCTTAAGTTTTTTATATCACAGGAGAGCCATCCATTTTTTGTTCTGAAAATATATTTCTATTTTCTGGGCTTAAAGTAGGTCTCTATAACAATCAAGAAAATCGGTTTAGTGACTTAAGTGTAAAGTTGTAACAGAAATACATACTTTTTAGCGTTTTCAATATTTGTATAGAATATGGATTCGTGGCATAATATTATTTAAGTACACTGCTGCTGCACAACTATACTTGAATTTTCCAATTTCAGGCTGTGTCATTTTATTCTTCAGAACAGAACATAGTATTTTGTCTGTTAAAACATGCGAAGTTAGTAGTACTACAAATAAAGAAATAAAATATAGCCTTTTACACAAAACTAAAGTGGTGTAGTTTTGTATCAGAATTCACTGAAAATGCGGTGAATTTGTCGCATCTGGCAACACATTTTGATTATCATACAAATGAATTTTCTGTCGAGCGACGACGGGACGTGTCTAGGAAATTATTAAGTAATGGATAGCTGATGGAAATGTAAATATTTTCACGTTAAACGACTACGCACATGTTAAAATGTATTTAAGATATAGTGTTTATTTTTTATTTCTGTTTATTTTCATTTCTGTTTATTTATTTCTGTTTGATTTCAATGTTCGGGAAAATTGAAAACTATTTTCGAAGGTCTGGACGTGTATTAAATATGTGTATGATATAATAAAAATCTTAAATATATTATATTGTATGGTACAAAAGTATTAAATATATTTCCGTTGTCTGATACCTGTAACACAAGTCCTTTAGATACTTAGCACGGGGCCAGACTGACGCGGTGTCAAGCGTCTTTTTAAATTAAATAAAAAAAAAATTAAGACTTAAGAGTAAGACTAATAGATTAGCTATTGACACCACTTTTGTTAAAATCCTACCAGTAGAGTTTAGACTCTACGAGGGCACATACATACAAAGGCTGTCAAAATCATTACCCCCTTTTGGCTTCGTCGTAGTCGGGTAATAAACAGATGCAGGATTGCGTCACGTCGATTTAGCACCAAAACGTTAGCTTACCGAGCCCGCACCGTGTGATTGACACCACAATAAGGGCAAGGAGCCATTGTGCGAAACAAAGCGAATCGATTAAGCCCCGATTTCCTAGTGGGAACAGTGGGACATCAGGCTACGGGCTATACTGCATTTTAGGCTGGATACACATCTGTGACAATTAGGTAAGGCTTATCTAACTTAAAATGACGCGTCCCTCTCTAGTTTTCACAGTTAAACATTTTCATTTATATCAACTAGTAAAGTGGTTATTGCGTTATTTCAAATTAGACAAGCTCTACTTAGTTAACATGCATTGGATAATTTCGACAAGGGAATCGTACTTACAGTGCGAAATAACTTTCTCAGCGCTGCGATAATATACATATCTTTGTTTTTAAATTTTGAAAGTTTTTTAACTATAGGAATGACGGGATTCCTTGAATTATGCCGAAGAAAATATGATGAAAATATTTTGCTTTATACTTTAACAAAAGTTAGCACTTACCTCCTAAAGTTACCGCAACAAAAAGTCCATAGTTGCTGATCGTTCTTACCTCTATATATATCTCCTCCTCCTCCTACCTCTATATATAGAAAACTTTCAATTTTTATAAACGGACAAAATATTATGTCTGGCTGCCTCTGGCTCTTATAATAAGACAGATACACACCAATCGGAAAGTATTACTTCCGATCACTTATTTATTTTACTCCCTGTATTAGCTAGTAAATGCAACAGAAATCCGGCATCTTGTCACTAACATATTTCCATTCAGCTACAGGTATATTGGGGTAGTGGGTAATAAAAGGTGCATTATGCAGCAGCACGCTGCCACCTAAGTGCCGGCATGTGGCCTCACATAATTAACGATTTCGCGTCTAACAAGGATATTGGGTGCTTTGTATCCAGCTGAACAGTTAATGGTACAATGATCAGACTGAAAATTAAAAACTGGATTTTTAATGACATAAGCACACAATTGGCACACCAGAGAACAAGGCGATAGTTTCAATGCGAAGTTAGAGGTCAAAAATGTTCTTTTATGAACGATTGATGATGTGGAAATTTATGATTGGACATAACACATCGCTAAGCAACTTGCCACTTGTGATACCTTTATGGCCACTGACATATTACATTTATTAACCCCCGACAAAAAAGAGGGGTGTTATAAGTTTGACGTGTCTGTCTGTCTGTCTGTCTGTGTAGACACACAGACAGACAGACAGACGTCTGTCTGTGGCGTCGTAGCGTCCAAACGGGTGGACCGATTTTGATCTAGTTTTTTTTTGTTTGAATGCTGACATGATCGAGAGTGTTCTTAGCTATAGTTCATCATCATCAGCCTGTTCAGTGCTGGAATATCACGGTTCATCTGGTCCGTGAAGGGCTGGTTAGCGACTTGCAGTCGTTTGGTAGGCTTTATATTTTGCATTCTAGTTCGTGACATTTATGAATACATACACATTAATGGAAAGTTGACCTGGTGTTGCAGCATCACCTAGTAATCAATAGGATATCCAACTCTTCACCAACTTAGAGCAATATTGCTCGTGTAGCTCGCTATGGTTTCGTTTTTGGGCTCATTTTAATTGCGACACCTAGTAAGACGTAGATAAACAGTAAATTTTTGCATGCTGCTGCTGCAGCATCACCTGGATTCTATTGGAGCCGAGCTCCATATGAACCCAAAGTGGAGGTTTCATGTTTGGACTCATATTGACGGCCTCACCCAAGAAGACATTCATTGATGGTATTCATTGGGATATGATCCTATTGATAGGAATTATTCTGCACTATTATAACCAACACAACTCACAAGTTTAAAAAGCATGAAATAAAATTTAATTAAGAAATTTAAAAAAACCCCCGCCAAACAACTTTAAAAAGTAATGAAATAATATTTACTGACTTTAAGTTTAAATAATTCCTAAGTGTAAAGTGATATTTTAGTCCATAATTGTTGTCAAGGTGTGTCGGGGGACCGCTAATGTAGATGTTTAATTTCACATAACAATATAGTTTAAGGGTCAGTTCACAGCGACCCGAATCTGACTGATTGTCTTATCAGTCACTTGGCGATACAAAATGCAAAAGTCGCTGTTGGCGGTCCCCTGACACACCGTGACAACAATTATGGATTAAAATATCACTTTACACTTAGGAATTATTTAAACTTAAAGTCAGTAAATATTATTTCATTACTTTTTAAAGTTGTTTGGCGGGGGTTTTTTTAAATTTCTTAATTTAATTTTATGGCTTTGTTTTTTAAAGTCGCTGTCGAAATAAAGTGTATTTAAAAAACTAAAAATCTAACTCGCGCGTACACGCGTCGCTTGTAAAATGCGGGCCACTAAAAAAGTCTCAGCGGGCCGCAGGTTGGTACTACTAATAATATATATTCTGTGCCACAGGTTGAGTATATTTCTGTTCTAGAGGCAATGTATTTATTGGGCCTTATTTTTCCATAAATCTTCTCGCCTCGAGCGATTATCTGCGAGTACGCACTTTCTTGCGTTACAAACATGTTTATGTTTATCTATAGTGAAGTTTAAGCAATCTCTTTTCACTCTATAAATATAAAATCTTTTTCTAATTTATAAAAAAAACTCAAGGGTTAAAAAATACTTAATACTTTATTAAACGAACTGCGATAACCAGGGGTAGTAATACTCCAGCGCCGTGAAGACCACAGGTCTGTTGATGCAAATGGCCCGTTCTGTTGGGTCGGCTGTTCTTATACCCTGGAGATACCAGGTGCTGTTGGCTTGGACGGCGTAGAGCCCGCCGTAGCTGGGACACACTGATACTTCTGAAACAGGAATTTAAAGAAGTGATATGACTTACGAAGGCATTTAGTCATGTAGGTCTGAAAGTTTTTTTTAGGTCAATGGTCAATTTCAGCTTATACAAGAATTATAATAGAGTAACACTTTCTAAGGCTACATAGTATGCAACTGACGTTTTGCGGTGAACTAGCTCCATAGATGGCGATAATATTATGTACATAGTATGCCGTCAGAAGATTAACATACTATATTAGGGCGTTCCTTATGGAGATACCGTAATTTACCGTATTTCAAGCCTTATAAAATCATAATTTGAAAGCTACAAATCTATACTAATATTATAAAGAGGTAAACTTTGTTTGTTTGTTTAATTGTAATGAATAGGCTCAAAAACTACTGGACCGATTTTAAAAATTCTTTCACCATTCGAAAGCTACATTATTTATGAGTAACATAGGCTACTTTTTATTTTGGAAAATATAGGGTTCCGTAAGATATTTGGGTTTTTCTGACACAAGGTGAAAAAAATCAACCAGAAAAGTTACTTATTTTGCGTACGCTGCCTAAAAATAAAAGATAGAACCATACAATGTTCTAAGTAAATGTAGATCTTATAAATATCTACAAAAATGTCCGCGACATACTATACCTATCTATGGCAAGTGAGGCACAACAACCATTTTTTTATTTAAAAATCTTGATTTTTTTTTGACTACATTTAAACGCATTTATTTTACTCATGCTGATAATCTAAAATAAATTATTTCATCACTAAGTACAGTTTGTGTAGATAATATTTGGTGTTTGAATGATTAAAATTGGACGTTTAGTTTAGAAGTTATGGCGAAATTAAAAATTGCGTTACGCCCGTTTCGAAGTGGGCGCTACCAAGGCGGTAGCGAAGATTATGACCGGTCCTGCAGCTGGTGAATTAGCTCATATACCCGTTGCATATACCAAGAATACCAATGATCCCTACATAACAACTGATTTGCCTATACCCTGCAAAAGGCTCCAATTCCCTGTGAGACGTAGCTTTTGCGGCGGTACCGACTAATGCGGGCCACGGGTAGTAATAATAAATACAAGTCAAAATTGCTGAATCGATTTAAATATTTTTTTCTGTAGATATATATTTTATACCCGTGCGAAGCCGGGGCGGGTCGCTAGTTTATAATAAAAATACAGCAATAATCTTCAGTATATCAACATTCCTTTTCCCGTTTTAAATTTTCTATTTTTGTTTATTATACTCATGATATCAGCTTCCAAAGTAAAACCAATTTATTAAAATTCAAGCATACATTCAGCATCTCCTTAGGATTTACAAATTACTTTTATTTGAAACACACGCCAATAAATCTACAATATCATAAACTAAATATTCCCCGTTTAAAATTTTTTAGGACAATTTTGAACTAAGATAATTAAAAAAAATAGGGTTTTGGTGCGATCTCGGCAACGCGGCAAATGTATGGTCAATGTCGTTTGCTCGGGGGATGGCCTTAAACCTTGTCCATAAGTCGCTTGTTCAACAGCTCTACTTTTTGCAATAAATCTGGGAGAGTTTTATCGCAAAAAGTAAAGCTATGCTTTTCCGGTGTTCAAATTATATTAGTGAATATTATTAATTTACTTTATCAATAACTGAAGGCGTAACACGAATAGCTGAGTACTTTTTAACATCGATAAAATATATCACATCAGCAATAAACAAAAAAGTAATAAACAGATTGTATTTTTAGCGCATCTATCAAAGGCAAAGCTACCAGACAAACTTACCTAAGAAAGGTATTTTAAAATTCATCTCCTAAGGAGTTTAAAAGTTTGTATAGATAACACTAGAGTGAAACGTGACTTCCTGTTCTGATCTTTTTTTTCGACCCATCCAAATGAACTTGAGATCGTTTTAATTCATAGTGGGATAGCACACTGAAATCAACTCTATCTGAGGAGAAACCAAGTCATTTTGAAGAGAGTCGTAAGTTGATGATGATGAAATTGCAGTCTATATTTTGTTTAATTACTTTCTGTCGTTATAAAACGTTGAAATAAAAATTATAAAGCCGTTCGTACATTTCCCAGCACCGTACGCACCATACGCGTTGAACGCATCGCATAGTAGGTCCACGAAAATCGAAATAGTGCGGATGAATATGTGAGGTTTCACATCGGAGTTCGGCGGGTGCGTTCTGATAAATGTGTGATCACTTTTAAAGGGACTATTTTTAATATCAGCAAAGTGCACGTATCTCTAGATTTAGCTCATTTACCGATACGTTACGAACTCTGGAATGAACTGCCACCAGCAGTATTTGCGGACCAATATGTCCAGTAAACCTTCAAGAAGAGAGCGTATTCCCCCTTAAAAGGCCGGCAACGTACCTGTAGCTCTTTAAATGTTGCGAGTGTCCATGAGCGACGGTGTTTGCTTTCCATCAGGTGTTTGCTCGTTTGCCCCCTTATTTTATTAAAAAAAAACGCTTTATAACGGCAACACAGTAAAAGTTTTACCGTTTCCGTAGGCAGCACAGAACGTCTTGTTGTCTTGCAAGTAGTGGTTACAATTGCTGTCTTTCTGAAAGTGTATCGCTGACAGCTCGCCGGTAAACGCCCAGCCTGTTGTCTGAAAAGAAAAAAAAATCTTTAGCCTCATTTGCAGCAATTTGAGTTATAGTTAATATTTCCCTTTAATTGTAGATATTTGACATTGATTGCGCATACGTACAGCACTAAGTGTCGCCGCACACGGGCCACACACGACAGTCACAAACGCCATTTTAAGCTTGTCTATTGGTCGTAAAGTGAATCGTTGTAGCGTGTGGCGGTCACCGGCGTCAAAAAATGTATGAAAACTACAAGAAATATGCCTGTAGCGGCGTTATGTCGTTGTGGCCGGTGGCCCGTGTGCGCCCTTATGGTTATTCATCATGAGCCTACGTGAATAAGTAAGGCCTATAAATTTAAGATTAATGAGGTTATTTTATTCGAATAAATTGGTAAGCACTAAGTAATTAATTCTTAATAAATAACAAAATGTCAGTTTAACAAATTTCATTACCAAATTAGATGAAAACACTTGAATATCCTGTGCTAAGGACTTGTTCGACCTTTAACTAAAATTTAGTCAGACTTATTTTACTTCTGACATAAACCTTATGTAGAAAGACTTAAGATCACTTTCGTAATCCTAAACTAAATGGACCACCACCCACGATGTAAGGGATTGACGTCCTAATGGTTAGTCCGCCTACGATTATCCCAAATTGTTGGTGAGCCATTATACCTACCTCGATTCTGCTTTTCTAATGCAATATCAGTGCATCTTTGTTGCCTGTCTAACGGCCGCACCCAGAGACATTTAACCGGGGGCCTGTAGTGTAGGTATACCTATGTAGTCTCTTGATATATGTTAACCGTATATAAGCTGTAACCACTTAATTATTATGTCATAATAAAGCCAACTATCTAACCAGGCACATCTTTAATTTCTCGCTAACACCCATCCTTACATGGCGACCCCGCCAGTAAGCGATCGGGTTCGCGCTGCATTCCGATCGCCTTTTAAGGACTAGAGTATTTTAAACAGTAGTGTTGGTAAAAATAGCATTAGCAATAATAATTAATTATTAAATGCCCATTAGCAATAATTTAATTAAATGTACTTGCTAAAAAATACGATTGCTAATATTATCGTGCGTAGCAATGGTCTGCGATCATGATAAAAATCACGTCCGCGCTGTTTCACACCGCGGTGCTAACTGTTAATGAATTGCTATTTTTCACTCGATGCGAAATAACACTCGACGCGAGCGGTGCGATGCGAACAGATAATTCACAATCCCGCGTTTTGAGCAAATAGCAAAGCAATATAAAAATAGCAAAGCATGCTGTGACTTCAAAATTAGCATGTTGATGAAATTAATAGAAAATAGCATTAATTCCCATTACTATTAAACAGTGTCTCTAAGTTGAAACAATGTGTTCGTTAATATTACTGACTATTAATAACCGCGATAGACGTCTCTTAGTGTTCGTGAAGACTAGTTTTTGTGCCCAAAAATGGGTAAGCAACAGTCAAAAGAAGAGACTGTAATCATCAAAACGCTAGCGGTGATACCAACACTTCCTGGCTGGAGCAGATGCATCAGCATACCAGTACCATTACATACATGCTGGGGGTGATATGCTTTGTACTGGCAATCGCAGTAATGTACTTCGCGATAAGATTTTATTGTAACTGCCATAGAAGCTGGATACAACGGGAAATACACGAGCATCATCTCCGGAGGTCCAACAGCTGGTTCCGGCGACGGCACGAGCCCCAGGGTATCAAGGAAGACCAGACCAGAACCGCATAGCGGAAAAGTGAAGTGTGAAAGTGCATAAAGGTAAAATAAAGTGTGGTTCACTGTTGTACCGGTACGGAAATATTGCATATAATGGACTTATTTAGAGGACTTTATATTTTAATTATGATAATTTACTTTTAATTTTACATTTATGGCAGAAAAGTTCGAAGAGTATTTTAATTCTTTGTCAAAAATAAAGACATATCTTGTAAAAATAGGCCCACGACGACGTGAAGGCTCTACAATACGATGAAAAGCCTTGGAGTTACAGATTTTTGATCCGATACGGACCCAAATTTTCCACTGTGGGACGCCGTTACCGTGGCAAAATCGTTCGTAGAAAACTTTATTTTAAGGTATGGTATACCGCGAGAAATCGCGACAGACAGAGGTTCAGAATTCATAGCATCAACAATGAGTGAAGTATGTAAATTACTCGGTATCAAACAGTTGTTTTCAACAGCATATCATAATGAATCTATAGGTGCGCTTGAAAATACACATAAAATTTAAATGCGTATCTCCGTATTCAAACTAATAACAATCCTAGAGAATGGAGTACATGGATTCCATATTGGTCTTTTAGTTATAATACTACTACATACATCGACGAAGTATACTCCATACGAATTGGTTTTTGGAAACTGTGTAAATTACCTACTAATTTCTCGCTAACACCCATCTTTACAGGCCCCTAGAAGATCAAATTTATTGTGCAATATCACGTATTTTGCAATATTGACCGTCTAATACACCCGCCTTTCAATCTTATTGCCAAAAAATTGATCATTAATATTGTTCAATGATATTGCACAATAAAACAGATCGCCTAGGCTCTAGGGGCCTACTCATGATAAAGCTACAATTTAATGAAGAGTTCGACAGATAAAATGTATGGGGCTTTTGCCAATTATAGCTTCATTTAATTACAGTTAAGTAATTAATATTCGTCTCTGAGTGCGGCGCTAAACATTACAAAATTTATGGTATTCGTACGCCATATCGAGGTACAGAATGCCTTTATTGAGAGTCTCAATTCGAGACTGCATAAAAAAAAAATTTTTTTCAGACAAAGAAGTCCATTTTTTAAATAATTTTGTGACAATAAAATTATATTATACTAAGAAATAATCAAAATGCAGCTCATCTTGCTACCCTGACATGTAGCTCAGTGAGTCTGCGAAGGAGTGCAGAGTCAATTCGCTCCGCTATCATCTTCAGGACCCCATTCCGGCTCTCCCGAACTCTATACACTACTGACGCTACCTTTTTCCGCATAATCGCGTAGAAATCGTCGACTCCTGCATCGGCAAACATCCCGGATGCACTGCAGTATCGAGGGAGCCGCAATAGAGACCTGAATATTATGTTATTTTAAAGGACCCGCAAGGCGCCATAGGTCCGTTGAGTAAAGCTGGCCCACAGACCACAAGTGTAAAACGTTGCTTTAAAAAATGCTTTAAAAAGCGTTATCTTGACAGGCGCTGTACACCTGGCAAAACTGTGCGCCAGCAATCAGCATATTACCGCGGATCGATAGCGCCCTGCTCTCTCAATATCCTTCTCATCACTGAGAGTATCTGTCACCACGTTACCGAGGTATTTAAATTTTGTAACACGACTCAGAGGTACTCCGTTAAGTAAAGGTGGTGGACAATCTTGATGATTGAAAATCTTACTATTGAATTTAAATATCATGTACCGTGTTCAATAGCGTACCTCTCACAAATTTTTCACAGCCTGTCAAGACCACCGATTGAGGTGCTCAGCAGTACCATATCATCAGCATAACTTAAGTTATTCAAACATACACCATAAATATGACAACCAGTATGAGTCCTGCTGAGCTCCTCAATCAACTGGCTTACATAAATATAAAAGCCATATCCTATAATTATCGAGCCAGTATATGCCAGAGTATATGCCAGATTCTTCTCGCCGGGTTAGTTCCCGAATCGGTGGCAAAACGTTCTATTAGCGTTAGTTTCTAAGCTACTGGGAAAAATAAATTATTTCATTTAATTTCATTTCTCTGATATATTGTAAGATTTTTTAGCAGAATCGGCGTTTAAATTCTGAGATAAAGGGCGATTAACGTCACGTCAATGTAGGACTCGGCTTGATAATTCAGGTAAAGTTTCTAAGAATTCGTTTCAGCCTCTATCGAAATTTAATATCTATTTAATTATAGGCTTTTCCGACGAAAAGTAAAAGGTAAGATTTTGTGAAGTAGGCATAAAATTTATTACAACAATACCTGTCTATGTTACTAAGTATTTTATAAGCTCATTGGGTTCTCACAGATTGTAATAAAACTAAGTGAAATATCGCTTAGTTTTGTAGTTTATATCATTTAATTTAGGGTATGTAATGTGTTATATATGTCCCTTGTGGAGAGTTCTCTGAAAGAAGCAGCGCTGAAAAAGTTACTTTTTCCTTCTATATTTCTATGAGAAGTACCCCAAAGTCAAAAATTGGCCCATACAAAAATAAAAAATAAAACTTTTCCGCGCTGCTGCTTTCACAGTGAACTCTATAGAAGGGATACATACTATTACACCCTGTTTAGTGATAATTTTAAACACTGAACAAAATATTTTTTCAGTTCTCCAACCGAATTTCACTATCTGTTCAGCGTATCTGTAACAAAACTAAGTGATAATACTTTAGGGTGTGTACGTGTTCCTTGTAAAGAGTTCACTGTGAAAATAGCAGCGCTGAAAGGCCAAATGTTTTTTTCACTTTTGTATGGGCAAGCGCTCCAGCGTCACGAGTTTTCCCCATACAAAAGTGAAAAAAATGTATGGTCTTTCAGCCCTGCTACTTTCACAGTGAACAAGGAACACATACACACCCTAAAGTATTATCACTTAGTTTTGTTACACTCCGTATATTAGTATGGATCCAGTTAACTCACGTATGCTTCATCATACTCCATCTCGTCGCCCAGGCGAGCTGGGTGTATGCTCTCACAGAGTTCCACCTCATCCTCCACGGACAGAACGGCGATGTCGTTCTCAGAACCCCCGGTGAAGTTGTCGTGAATGTATACTTCGTCTACCTGGAAATGGATTTCATTGGATGATATTTTATTTATCTATAGGTACTAATATTATAAAGCGGAAGAGTTTGTTTGTTTGTTTGTTTGAACGCGCTAATCTCAGGAATTACTGGTCCGATTTGAACAATTCTTTTAGTGTTAGATAGCCCATTTATTGAGGAAGGCTATAGGCTATATTTATCATGCTAAGACTAATAGGAGAACGTAGAAAAAAAACGGGGGAAATTATTTGAAAGGGAGCTCGCGAACTACTGGAGCAATTTTTATGTTATTTGGCACAGATAAGAAGTACACCACTTGAAAGATCATAGGCTATTTTTTGTGGACTAATGTGTTTGTGAAATATCTAATTTACGCGGGCGAAGCCGCGCGGCACGTCTAGTGTATGATAAAGCCTCCATTGCACCAACATTTTTAATTCGTTTATCGCGCGTGCATTGTTTCAGGATAAAAAGTATCCTTTGTACGTATACTAAGGGGACTCAAAGTATCTTCATATCCAGCAAAATCGGTTTAGTAGCTTGGGCGTGAAGAGGTAACAGACAGATAGACAGACGTACACTTTCGCATATTTTATAATATTACTAGATGACGCCCGCAACTCCGTTGCGCCAAAAGCGTAGGAACCGTACATTTTTTCGGGATAAAAAGTGTCCTATGTCCTTTCCCGGGACTCAAAGTATCTTCATACCAAATTTCAGCAAAATCGGTTCCTTGGTATATCTTTCCTAATTAAAAAAAAACTTCAACTCACGATAATAATCCACTCTTCGTGATCAATGTTTACACACCCCGCTGTATCCTCGAGATGCTCTGCGATAACATCCCAAAGAATCAGCGTGTAAATGCTATCATCACTCAGCCCACTCGTTTAAGTACGCTAAATCGCGCTATCGGTTGACTGCAGGGTTGCCAACCTCAGAATTTTTTTCCTCGTACATGAGCTGCTCAAAATCTCGTATTTTGGTTTTCAAACCTCGTACATTCAATAAAAGGTTGCAAAACCGAAATGATTTTAATTTAGGATATTTAAAACAATGAAATATACTGTTTCAAGTTATCTACTAAATAAAACATCATTTGTAGGTATTAAAAATATATTTAATCACAAATCGGTCCATTTCATTTTGCCTAAAGCCTATATTTCAAATTCAAATATGATGTCAGGAAACGGAGCGTTTCATTGCGCGTTAAGGATACGTTCAGTCTAAACTTAAATGCACGCAATTTTTATTGGTGTATTCCTAATTTACAAGTTTGGATAGATGGCAATTGGCATTACCTATTACTAATAATGGTTATGCAAAGTATTACTATGGTATCCTTCCCTAATATCAAAATCTCGTACAAAATTGTACGAGGCTGACAGTGTCCTCGTACCTCGTACGGAAGACCACAAATCTCGTATTTGTACGAGGAACCTCGTACGGTTGGCAACCCTGACTTGACTGACAAGGCTTTATGTAGATTGCGGAGCAGTCAACGTTGCGTCTATATAACAGTTTAAGTTCCTGAGATTAGCTGTTTTACAAATTTTTATAATTATCTCACCTTGGCAACTCTCTCATTGTCGCTAGTAGTTTGCAGGGAGTTTTTTCCGAGCAGCACTATAATATCGTCCGCCTCCACGCTGCGGTTCGTGCCTCGAATGCACCTCGCCGCTAAAAGATATTATATTTAATGTAAAGATGTATATTACAGCATGAATATGATACATTTTATTAGTTATTGCACACATTTTTTCGTTGACATCCTTATGAAGCACGATTTTCTATATATTTGTACACACACACATCCTTGCACACGCATGAATGTTCTGTCTACCTTGTGGATAGCAGATAAATTGTTGTGTCGTCTACATTATAATATGTATATTGTATATACCTAACTAGATGACGCCCACAACTCCGATGCGCCATAATTCGTTAATCATGCGGAAACCGTCCATTTTTCCAAAAGTTTCCTATGTCTTTTCCCGCGACTCAAAGTATACCAAATTTCAACGAAATTGGCTTAGCGCTTTGGGCGTGAAGAGGCAAGTCAGGCATGCAAACACATTTATTACAGTTACAAATCCCGTTAAAATACTAGCTTCAGTACTAATAGCCTACTGGCTATTAGTACTGAGTGGTATGACCCACAATGAGAAGCTGGCTACTGCCAGCTTCTCATTGTGGGTCATAAAAGTAAATACAATTAGCTAAATGATTTAAATCTGTATTATCAAAATATATTCCATACAAATAGCACTCTCGAACAAATGTAGAGAAAAAAATAATTCACTTATTGAGAGTGTTCGTAAGCACACTTAAAACACCCTATACGAAGGTCCCTTTAGATATTCAAGAAAAAGGGCATACATAATTGTGTATTGTAACAAAAAATATCTCGAGACGGAAAATCCTTATACTTTTTGAGAATTATCCCCTTTCTAGTGCTCTGGTGCCTTTAAATAATGAAAATGTCACCCCACCCGCCTCGATGTAAAATTATAGATTATACAAGGTTACATTATGCGTTGCGTAGTGTCATTTAATGGAGAAACTTTACGCCATAAAATGGTCCTGTGTCCTTTTATGGAACCCAAAATAATTAACATTCTACATTGTAATATCGGGGAGGTTGATTCATAGATGTTGTACCTACGTACCTATCTGATTTGGCCGCGTAAATGTTAAACCAAGAGGACAAATACTGACTTATATTGAATCGATTCGATTTCTTCGATGGTAAAAACTAAAAATCTAAATTAATTCCACGGCTTGAAAGTGAAGAGAAGGACTTTTACATAAATTACATAATAATATTATGGACTAGAATCTAAATTATGCCCGCAGATCCGTTGTGCCAAAATTCGTTTATTACGTGGGAACCGTTCATTTTTTCGGGGTAAAAAGTAGCCTATGCCCTTTCCCGGGACTCATAGCATCTCCGTGCCTTCCGCAAAATCGGTTCAGCGGTTTGGACGTGAAGTGGTAACAGATAGACAGACACACTTTCACAATTATAACATTGAAGTATGGATATTGAAACTATTGTTATTAATTAATATCCTATGATTGCATGAAAATAATACATTTTGTGGCTAACGAAATTTCGTTTAATTATATTTGATTCATATAATTTAGTATGTGAGCAGTGATCAGTAATAAATGGGATACAAAATTTATGTAGATTCATATGCCGGCGGTTGATTAGCCGCAGACCAAATACAACGCAGTGCAGACAATTATTGTGTAATATCATAATATTTGTTATGATCATTTCATCGCCTATGTGATGTAGTTATTCTTGATCAAAACGATAATTAAAACATGATATCTAACATAAAAGCCAACATATTATTAGTGTTTAATTAGAAAATACTTTAGAACAATAATTTAATAGTGTGGGAGTGTAACCACTAACCATTTTAAATTGTTTTTGTGGTTAGTTTAGAAATAGACCGCCTCAAAATATTAAAAGCCATAGAAAATATTGTTTAGTGTAACCTCAGTGTAACTACTAGTTGTTGCCCGCGATTCCGTTCCGCCAAAACTCGTTTATTGCGCAGACGTGCCGTATATTTTTCCGGGATAAAAAGTGTCCTATGTCCTTTCTCGGGACTCAAATATAAATAAAAAGTAAACAATATCTAGCGTTATACTACATCGTGGCGGCAAATTAAGGTGGCGTTGGCATCGGAAAGCGCGCCATTTATTTTGTTTTTCATCCACAAGCGGCTAATTTGATAAAACCTCTTACGACATAACGAGAACAATCGTTATGTGACATAAACAGTGGTACATTGATAACAATAGCGTATAGGCATGTGGTGCGCCACAAGTGACCACGAAGAATTTTTAAGCACTATCCAAACTTTAGAATTTTATACCTACTCATGACAACAAGAAACTTAAGCATGCCGTGAACTTCCTAAGTTGAAAATAAAAGTAGCAGTTCTATACAAAAACACCTTAATGCCCCAGCACTTTTGTAATGGATCAGCTGTTTTTTTTTCAACTTAGAAACTTGCCTGCAAGTTTGCTTATTTTCCTGAGTATATTCTCTCGCAAATGTCTGATATTTTATGACCGTAGGGTCTGTCATGTGCTGAAACATCCATTGCTTATTTTAACAAAACTTAAAATATTACGCTTAGAAAATTTCGATAGCGCGATTCTGTAGGCCTACTACGAAACCGTTTTGAGACTCAAACAATCGAACGAGAATGCAGCGTCCTGTCTAACAACGTCATTTCTCGTTTGTTAGAGTAGAACGCGGCATTCTCGTACGATTGTTTGAGTCTCAAAACGGTTTTGTGGTGCGGCCCCAGAATCATGCCGCTAACCATACCTGTGACAATAGTTTTGTTGGAGAGTAGAGCGCCATCGCAGTAGTAGTTGAACTGGTCGTCGGTGTCGTTCTTGATGTATATGGCCGCGATCCACGGGAATATTGCTTGCGCATCTTGCACGTTGTCCTGGTCCTGAAAATAAAAAAAAAAATGTACAGAAAAACTTTCAGCTTTTCTAAAATGACGAATCATGACTACTGCCGCTAGTTCTTGGGCCATTAAGAGGGCGACTAACCCAAAAAATCAAACATCGTCCTTCTCTCTTCACACTCACGCCCGTCTTTTATATGCCAGGTGAAAAAGGACGACGCGGAATCATCGCCAAATTAGTATTTTGAATTTTCTCAATAACTCGATAAATACTCGTATACAACATTTTAAAAATCCGCTAGGTCGGTTTCTCAATGATATAATTTTATACAATGTGTTACAATATTAACTTAGTTCAAATTACGGTTATGGCAATAAATGAAAAATTCGTGAAAATTAGATGCATCTTGGCGATATTTTTTTATTGAGAAAATTTTAAGATATCGTGTTTTTGCTCCGATCGAATTCTTAAAAATATAATGTAGTATCTAATTTTAGAAAATGAAACAATTTTGGGCTTATTTTCAAGTATAAAAGTGAATTATTAAATCGAAAATTTTGGGTTAGTCGCCCCCTTAAGAAAACTCCGTGGGAACTCTACCAGTCTGACATAGTTTAATTTCCCGTCGCCAGTAATTATTATTGTCGATTAATTTATGTATTTTCTACATGATTTTACCAAAAGTGGACCAGTGGTTATTTAGAACCTATGTGTGCGCACAAACCTTACCAAGTACATAGATTTTTAACTCTTCCACTTAATTATTATGTAAGTATATTTATTATAAGTAGTAAAAAGTTCTGTAACTATAATGATAATATTATGGTAATTTCTGCAACCCTATTTTTGCCGCAATAAAACAAAACAATGACGAATGTGTTTTAGCAACACTTTTGTATGTTTGGTTCCTTTCAGTTTTCCTGTACATCCTTGGAGATTCGTGAGAATGTAATGAGGAGGTCTCAAGGTTTTTTGTAATTAGAGTCATCAGACGTATTATCATAACATGACAATACCATCATTATGGTCAATAAAAAAGTTGTAAAACAAAAAATCACTTTGTTGTCGTAAATAGAATATTTTGTCAAGGTTAAAAAAAATTTAAAATATGTAATTTTTCAGCCACAACTCACAAGACATCCAATAAGTATATGTATACCTGTGGAGTCATAAGTGTACACTCCATCACGTACCTACTTACTGACCTTACCACTGACTTTAAAACCTAAAATGGCCTTTGTTACTTACTCTATTACTCTCTATTATTTATTACACTGTGTCTCTATTATCTATACTCAATAGTCTATAGTCACTAAATTTTGACTTCAAAACGCACCAAGCTTAAAGTTTATGTCAGCCGTGGTGATCGGTGGTGATGGTATAACCGTAGTCCAGTGAACGCCTCCGTGTTCCAGTGGTTTAGAGCGTAGCTCTTGACCCGGAGGTCGTGGGTTCGATTCCCGCGTTTATTTATTTATTTATTTATTTATTTATATTTAGTATACAGACAGGTTACAGTCATTGCATGGTTGTACAAACATAGTCTTAAGTTCTAGGCTAGACAGCAACCCAAAAATAGTATACATAACATAATTATTATTAGGTTGTTACTAAAAATAAACTAATACAAAGAAAACTGATAATACCCACTACGAAACATTGAGTATACAATGAGTGACCAATATTAAGCTTACTTATATTACTAAACTTAAACAAAAAAACAAAATAAATAATAATATGTAGATTAAGAGAAAAAAAAAAAAGAAAATAATTTTAAAAAATTATACGAATCTTATGAACGATGATTGATCTGAGTTTATAATAAAATATGTATATCAGAGTCGGAAACAAGAGATGGCAAATACTTGGCTTTCATAATATTGTTGATCGTTTTCTTATAATGTGAAAATTGACGAAAAATGTCTACGCTCCAACTACCCACTACTAGGTCATTATAAGTACGACACATTCTAACTAGCGGATTGTAATAGGACGTATTGTTTTTGAATGCCTGTATAGCGAACATTTTCGGTTTACGCGATCTATAGCGAGTGTTAATAGTAATTTGTGATAGAAGATTAGTAGCATCAATAGAGGAATGGAGTATTTTATGTAGGTAAAGAAGATCGTATCTCTCACGACGAGCACTTAATGGTAGCACGCTGAATTTGGACAATTGAGTGGTATAGTCTTTTACCACACGACCGAGATTAAGTTTTCGTGTAAGGTATCTCAAACACATTTTCTGTACCCTCTCAATGCTCTCAATGTGTGTTTTGTAAAAGGGGGACCAAACTGGACAGCAATACTCCACCACACTTCTGACTAAGCTGAAAAATAATGCTAGCACACTATTTGGTTTTCTGAAGTCTTTTGTGGAGCGTATGACAAACCCTAACATTTTATTACTTCTTTTTAATATATGCTCATAGTGCGGGCGAAAAGATAACTGCTCATCAAAAATAACACCAAGATCCTTTACTGTTTGCTGTCTTGACAAGACTTTCCCTTGCACATTATAAGAATGTTTGTGCATAAACTTCTTACGGGTGAAAGATATCACACAACACTTTTCAACATTCAGCTTCATGTTGTTAGATACACACCAGTCCGAGATGGTATTGAGATCATTTTGTAACGCAGCAAACTGATCTTTGTTGTTTACTTCACAAAAGATTTTTAGATCGTCTGCGTACAAAAGTGAAGGGCAGGTTAGTCGAAAAATTAGGTCATTAATAAATATGACAAAAAGCAAAGGACCAAGGTGAGACCCCTGGGGGACCCCTGAGGGAACCGAAACGGGGAGAGAGGAGAAACCCTTCACCGTAACAAGCTGACTGCGATTGAGGAGGTATGAGGCTATCCACCTCAATAAGCTACCGTGAATGCCATAATGTGAAAGCTTGGAAATAAGTAGGGAATGATCCACTTTGTCAAAGGCTTTACTAAAGTACAGGTAGATGGAATCAGCCTGTCCACGAGAGGCAAACACCTGACAGAGATAGTTCTTGTATTCGATTAAGTTAGTGAGAGTGGATCTATTTTTTACAAAGCCGTGTTGCTTAGTTGAGATGTAATTACGAAAGTGATTATAAATATGAACATAGACCACCGATTCAAAAAGTTTTGCAATACCGGACAATATACTTATAGGGCGATAGTTCGAACATTGTGATCTTAAACCTGATTTATATATAGGAATAACATGAGCTACCTTCCATAAAGAAGGAAACATGCCACTAGAAATAGATTTATTAAATAAAATTGTGAGAGGTTGCGACAGCTCTTCAGCACATTCCTTGACGAATTTGGATGCTATATCATCAGGACCTGCTCCTTTCCGTATGTCCAGCAACTTCAGCTTACGTAGTACGTCTTCACGAGTAATTCTAATACTGTTTAAAGTGCATGGCAGGACCTCCGGCATATTATTACTTAAATATATATGCGACGTCGATGGTGGAGTGTCGTAGACAGAGCTAAAGTACTCTGAAAAAAGTTCACAGATTCTTTGACCGTCAGAAGAAGTTCTGTCACCAAATGACATTGTGTGCGGAATCGATACACTACCCTTACGACCATTGACATAGCGCCAAAACATTTTCGGGTCATTCTCTAATGAGTCTTCTATCGTAGACAGATATTTTTTGTAGCATTCAGTGATAAGAAACTTACATCTAGTACGTAATAGCGAGAAGGAGTCGTAATCTCGGGGATTTTCAAACTTCTTAAAACGCTTGTGGTATTTGTTTTTCTCTTTAATACATTTAATGAGTCCCTGACTGTACCATGTAGGGAAATTATTAGAGGTGTTCCTGACATAAGGCGTATTGTCCGAGATTATTTGATACAACAGTTTATAAAACGTATCGACGCAATTATCGATGTCCTCTGAGGAAAGCAACTTGTCCCAATCAACTTTGCTCAATTCTGATCGAGTCTTAGCGTAATCACACTTATTAAAATTATATCGTTTTTTGCTGCAAGGTTTTATAGAGTCATTACACAACAAATGAGAAACATTTACGCAGTAAGCAATATGATGTGAATCTACTTTGCAAAGAGGAATTGTTTCAGTTACTCTAATAGAGGATTGAGGTAGATTCGATAATACTAGATCCAGGAATCTATTGTTTTCATTGGGAATAAGAATAAATTGCGCAAGACTACAAATGTTCATAGTTTCAATCAGTAATTCTGCTTTGTGGTCCTGAGGATTAGAAGGCAAGAGAACATTTAGGGCATCACGCGTTTCCCAGGTAATGTTTGCAGAATTAAAATCCCCTAGCAATAAAAATGACTCCTCAAAAGGTGCGTTAAGTATACATTTTTGACAGTTGTCATGAAATGCAGTAATTTGATCAATTTGTAGATCTGGAGGCAAGTAACATAGACACATATGCAAAATAGATGCGCCCGATCGGTTGGGTAAAAATGAAAGCCAAATATCCTCCAACCCACTCTCCCAGGATGATCGCCTGACTACATTAATGCATTTTTTGACCGCGACAAGGATACCACCGCCACTTACTTTATTGGAGCATGAATCTTCACGATCCCTTCTAAAAATGTTGTATCTATCGTCTATTGACTCATTATCATACACACTACTATCAAAGTTTGTCTCCGTAAGGCAAATAATGTCATAATCATTAATGAGAACGTTTAAATAAATATCCTTTATTTTAGATCTAGCTCTACCTAAATTTTGATAAAATATGTTATACATTGTTATAGACAAGAAAGAAAAACCAAATATAAACATCCATATAGACTAAAAATTACAAAAAAGAAAATAAACTTAGTGAGTAGTTAACGCAACTTATTAAGACAGTCTTGGTTTTTTATTAGAATTGCACTAGTAGCGTCGTCCTTCCGAACATAGATCTGGCCATATTTGATCCACACATATTTGTAGGAGCGTTCTTTTGCGGCTGACCTTGTCGCTGCATGAAGAGCTTTCTGCTCCGGAGACAGGTGCTCGGTAACAAAAATCCTGGAACCTTCACCTTCGCCCGGAATATTGAGATCAGAGGATGTTATGCCACGTCCTGAATTAGATTTTTTGTATCTGTGACAAGCCGACAAAACCGAATCTCTGACACGGGTATTGCTGAAAGTCACAATGATATTTCGTGGCCTCTTGGAAGCAGAATTTTGCTTAGCAACTCTACGACAGGCGTTAATATGTCCGTCTTCAACCGGAAACTTAATAAAATCGCATAATTTCTTGAAAAGCTGCATTACATTTTCATTTTTACGTTCTGGCACTGCTTGTATCTCGATATTGCAACTGCGGGAGATCTTTTCGAAGCTTGCAAGGCGAGAATTCAATTTAACAATATCGCTACTCATTTTCGCGTTTTCAGTCTCCAAACCTTTAATATATTTTTCGGTTTTGTCTATGTCCGCACGAATTGAAGATTGCTCTGCGCAAATGAAGTCAGTGGTGGCTGTGAAGTCATCCTTGAGAACTTTGAGAGCCGTGTCCAGTTCGTTCTTGACTAGCAACTTCACGTCCTCTCTAATAGCCGCACGAAAATCTGCCATGAAAGCAGATAGAGTGTGATGTAGCTTTTCGTCTAGGAGAGTGCTGATTTTATCCATTGTCACAACATCTTCGAGATTTCGCGCCGGAACGGGAGATACTGTTGACTGATCATCCACGTCACAGGACATATTGAGAGAGTCGTTGGAATGTAACTGTACGATGTTCTGACGGACAGGCGTGTTATCATTGCTCTGGTGTCGTCTGGTTACGTTACTGCAACCAGGGCAAATCCAAGATGACAAGAATTCCTTTGTAAAGCCAAAAAATGTTTGTTTGTCTATTGCTAAGCACTGGTAGTGATATTTGCCAATGCACAGTCGGCATTTCAAAATATCTCTTGTATTCAAAGTCTTTTTACAACCACTGCAGTTCATACTGAATAACAACAATTAACAATCAATTAATATCGCCACCTCAGTAGTAATAGCAATACTCGCTTATTATTTTTTCCAGTCCGAAACACTTTTACTACAGGCGTTTTTATATTAGCTCCTCAGTGGATACTGCTGTTCGTAGCAAGCGGTAAACAAATTCGGCCGCAGTGCGCCTGACACGGTGGCTTAGTGGTACAGACCCCCGACAGCAACTCGGCGAACCCGGGTTCAAAACCTGCAGGGCCACACAATAGCAAAACACTTTTTCACCTTTGGGGGCTCCGAAGACGGCTCAAGCACACTCCTCCGGACCAAACACCGGTGGGGCGAAGCACCCTGAGACACCCGGCACCACAACTTAATAAATTCAAATAATACAAAAATACTGCACACACGACCGCTCACAACCAAAGTCAGACGCCGAAATGAAAACGTGCTATCGGCCTGGTTTAATGAAACCGGCCACCGTCATCGAAACCGGTGTGGTAGTTATTATAACCGTAGTATTTAAGAAGGCCGACTCGTTCGTGTCGAAGCGCTCTACGTTAGGGCCTGTCTTCCTCACGCACGTGATTGATGTACTGCCTCGCGTGCCGGCGAGAATTAACCACAACAATCCATTACTTGTATAATGTTATATGTTATACAAACACAATAATATATTATCACGAAAATATAGTTAGCTATTTATTGTTTTACTAGCTGACCCGACAGACGTTGTCCTGTCTAAACGATGATTATTTAATTCGAATTGGTATAATAAAGAAAAAAAATAGATTAAAATTAGTGTCTTCATGCCCATCAAATAAAATTAAATAGCTTAGGCAAAAATCATAACAGTTTATTGTGCGGGAACCGTACATTTTCCGGGATAAAAAGTATCCCTTGTCCTTTCCCAAGACTCAAAGTAGGTATCTCCATACCAAATTTCATCAAGATAGACTGAAAAGTTTAGGCGAAAATCATAAAAGTTTATTGTGCGGGAACCGTACATTTTTCGGGACAAAAAGTATCCCTTGTCCTTTCCCGAGACTCAAAGTATCTCCATACCAAATTTCATCAAAATAGACTGAATAGTTTACGCGCAAATCATAAAAGTATATTGTGCAGTAACCGTACATTTTTCCGGGACAAAATGTATCCAAAGTTGGTCTTCGGGACTCAAAGTATCTCTATGAAAAATTTCAGCAAAATCGGGCCAGCCGTTTACGCGTGATGTCGTGACCACGCGAATATGGATTCATTTTTAGGGTTCCGTACCCAAAGGGTAAAAACGGGACTCTATTCATGAGACTTCGATGTCTGTCTGGTCGTCTGTCTGTCCGTCTGTCTGTCCGTCTGTCTGTCCGTCTGTCTGTCCGTCTGTCTGTCCGTCTGTCTGTCTCCAGGCTGTATCTCAAGAACCGCTATAGCTAGAGTTCTGAAATTTTCACAAATTGTGTATTTCCGGTGCCGCTATAATAACAAATATTAAAATAAAAATAAAAATAATATTTAAGGGGGGCTCCCATACAACAAACGTGAGTTTTTTGGCCTTTTTTGCTCGTGATCAATAATGATAAAAGGTAGGCACTTGAAACTTTCACAAAAGACTTAAATATAATTGTACTTTAATAATTAAAAATAAAATTTGAATAAAATACAAAATTAAGTGGGGCTCCCATACAAATTACTACTACTATTTTTGCTTTATACGGTACGGAACCCTTCGTGCGCGAGTCCGACTCGCACTTGGCCGATTATTATATATTAATTATTATATATTAGAGAAGTTGATCCCAGTTGATCCATAGGCAGATGGGGGACCTACGTAATTTGGTCGCTTCCTGTCAAACCCAGCCGACAGATGAAAATCAATATTGGATTTACGTAATCCGACCACACGATTTAGACCTGTCAACTGCCTATGGTTCAATTTCTTCAATGGTACCTAAGTAAGTATAACTGATAACATCCGCTGCTCTCAGAGACAATAATATTTTAATGAAGAGTTCTAACTATTCATTGAATCATCTATTTCCTAACATCTATTTTCTAAAATGTATGGAGATTATATTTTTTTTATTTAACTATGGGCAAACGAGCGAACGGTTCACCCGATAGAAGCAACTGTCACCGGGTCGGACTTTTAAAAGAGAATACGTTCTCATTGCAATAAAATATGGCAATAATACCATCCTGTTGAATTAATTGTTTAAACTTAGAGATTCTAATATCTCTAAAGTCAACGAAATTTTTATCTAATCTTTTCGTTTCTTAAAAGTCTAATTTACTTACTCGTGTATACCGGATAATACAATACTTTTAACAGATTTTGTAAAACAAAACGAATCTGTGAGAAAGGCCAAGACTTAGTAGGTAAGACTCAACGAAGGCCGCGTTTTAAATAAAGCCTATCCTTATATCATTATAATATCAGAAAGTTTAAGCGACTACAACAATGAATAATGAATATGCTTTGTGTTTTAGTAAAAAATAATATTATCTTTAAAATTTTTATTAGTTTTAGTTACTATTATACATAGATAAAGGTTACGTCATATTAACCCATCAAGCCCCATACGAGCACCGGTGATCGCGACAACAATAGATTATAGAATACAATAGCATTTCCAAGAATCCCCGACCGAAGGATTAAATACTATTCAATAGGTATGTACTGTACAAAAAACGTTGATTCTATTCTTTAAGTTACAAAGTTCTTATAATAATTCAAGAGCCAGCAACACTCAGGATTTTCTCATTTTATAAAAGCTGAAAATTTTCCTGTATAATATGACCCTTATAGAGTTAAGATCGACCTCTATAAGGGTTACTTTAGGAGGTATCCAGTTCTGAAGGTAGACCTTCAGGTTAGGTAGACCTAGCCTTCGATAAAGTATAAAGCTCAATTTTGTTATCTCATTTCTTGGGGATAGCTGTTGGAATTTCGTCTCCCACTGCTGGACACTTATGAGTTATGACAATTTCTTCCCACACCCAGACCACCTCACTTTAGGCCCTTTAGGGGTGTACATAGTTGCTGGTCGTTCTTACCTCTATAGCGGTCATATACCTCTACAATAAGAAAACTTTCAGCTTTCATAAAATGGCGAATGTCTGATTGGCGCTGGGTCTTGGCTCATAAATTTTATAGCTTGTGAGTTGAAAACGTTTTGTGAGACGTAAATGAGGTGAGTATAATAATGTATAATTAAGTAACCATAAACAATAGTGTGAATTAATTTCGTCAATGTAAATGTATATTTTGTGTAAATAATTGTGTTTAATTGCGATAACAGCTTACAAAAACATGTTCCGCGTTTGATCATTACAAAATTTAGGGTCAGTGCCGGTTTTAGCACTACCAACGCCCTGGGCCGGATTTTTTCGGCTTCCTGGGTGTTTGTAGTGTTAAAAAAAACCCTGGGCGGTCGCCCACCGTCGCCCCCCCCTAACACCGCTACTGAGTGTACACTAGAGACCATGGAATCTCTAGCGATGTATCTACGATGTCTATCGTATTCTATGTTAATATAGCCAGCGAAAGCTAAATATTCATCATTTTATAAAAGCTGAGAGTTTTTTCTGTATTATATGAAAAAAGGGCGACCACTATGCAGTTTCGGTCACGGCAACTTTAGGAGGTATCCAATTCTGAAGGTCTACCTAACTTTCGTTAAAGTATAAAGCTAATTTTTTTTTCTTATTTCTTCGGGACAGCTCTAGGAACCCCCTTCTTCACACTTATAATAGTTGCTTCTCACTGCCAGACGCCCCTAAAGTGTGACTTTAAAGTCTGGCAGTCGAAAGCAACTTGTCTAATAGTAAAATATAATAGTCTTGTTTATAAATGCCTTGACATAATCTTGTTTAGTTCTTCCATTTTTTTGTGTCAGTGAACGAATAATTTTATCATTCTTAAAGCTCATTAACAGCAGCAACAGCAAAAAGTACAAAATAGAAATACACATCAAAATTCGACATGAAATGTCTCGATAATTATGAAAGTTCAGCTAAATCTGCAAAATGATATCAACAGTCAAATTGTAACAACGCGTTCGTTATTAGGGTTCCGTATCCAAAGGACAAACAATGGGATCCTATTGAGTACTGAGACTATGAGTTATGTCTGTCTATACCCTGATATCTTTAACAGTGAAAGCTCTTTAACCTATCAAGCCCCATAAGAGCACCGGTGATCGCGACAACAATAGAATAACAATAGATTTCCAAGAATCCGTAATCGAAGGATTAAGTGGAAATTATGTGTGTAAAATAAAAAAGAATTTAGAAGTTTTTTAGTCTCAATAAAACTCGGGAACGGCTGAACCGATTTGGCTTGTTAGTTATTAGTTAGTTTTGAAATATTCGTGGAAGTTCAGCTAAAAGGTTTTTATTAGGAGGGAAGTTATACGAAGTTCACCGGGTTATCTAGTAAAATATAAAGAAGGATCAGTCACGATTCAAATTGTGAGCCTTGTCTTTAGCTGTTTTGTGCCGAACTTTCATGCACGAGTCCGACTCACACTTGACCGATTTTTATGAAAAGTTCTCGTCAAAACAAAAAAATTTACTGCTTATTATGGGATTCGAAGTTGGGACAGTAAAAACTGAAACTGCCATATGATCAGTCTTCGTTTTATAACGTCTACACCGGTGTTCGTATGATAAGGGTACATTCAGATGAAGCGTATAATTTAATTTATTTAGACGCCTCCGTGGTCTAGTGGTATAGAGTGCGGCTCTTGACTCGGAGGTCGTGGGTTCGATTCCCGCGTTGGAAACATGATATTTCCAAGTTTGGTTAGGACAATGCAGGCTGATCACCTAATTGTCTGATAAGTAAGATGATCCATGCGTCGGATGGGCATGTAAAAAGTCGGTCCTGTGCCTGATCTCTCGCCGGTCGTGTCGGTCTGCCGTCCCAAGGAATAGAGAGTGCTCTTGAGTACTGCGCACACACTTGGGCACTATAAAATGACTCCTGCGTAGCTGGCCTGGTTTCAATGAAACCGGCCACCGTCACCGAAACCGGTGTGGGAGCTATTATATAATACTAGCTGACCCGGCAAACGTTGTTTTGCCATATAAATAATTTTTGGTATAAAAAATAGATGTTGGCCGATTCTCAGACCTACTCAATATGCTCACGAAATTTCATGAGAATCGGTGAAGCCGTTTCGGAGGAGTACGGGAACGAACATTGTGACACGAGAATTTTATATATAATATAATATACGTTATTTGGCCGTAGGAAATATTGCGCGAAGGTCGGAGTAGAGGGCGCTACGTGCACACACAGTAAATAATCCGACATGTTACACATGTCATGTCAGAATATTGACAAAAACCTCGTCAAACGTTGAACAAAACTTTTTGTTTACTGTGTACGCTTGTGCAATATATACCTAATTGCAGTAATTATATTACCATGATAAGTACCTAACTGCAATGTTTTCTAATCTAAAAATGCCTATTTTGTCCTATTATTTACTTAAAGTAAACGCTTAATAGTAAAACTAAATACACCGTTTAAAAAATGTGCGTCCTAAGTCGTAACCCGTAGGTATAGGTTTTAATAACTGGTTGCCTACTTACCGGGGTAGGTTACTATAAAAATCCCTCATTCTGACACTGTTGAGTAAAATATATTTTGAAGCAAAAAGTTTACACTAAGAAACTTTATGCTTTTATATTATTATACTAGTTAGTTATCACAGTATTTCACGGCATCTCCGAACTTTAACTTTAACTAGGATAAATAATGAGTAGGTAATGACTAATGACCCTGTGTGTTTTACTTAAGCAAACACGAGTAACGCTACAACGACACTAAAATCAGAAATATTATTTTTGCGTGGAAAGAAAGCATACGATGCTAAATTGATTTATCAGTTATTATCATCTAAAAATCGTAAAGTCTGAGAATCGCCTTATATGATAGTCGTAAATGAAACATTTATTTCAAAGTCATATTTTTGTTGCAGTAAATTGAAAGGACTGAGTGGTGAATGTTTAAAGCGATTTAACGTACAAAGAACTTTGCGAGATTAAAAATTATTAAGTATTTGACTGCACAACTAAAATGTACTTCATTTGATGTTAATTACAGTTGAAAGATGAAAATCGCGCTAAAAAATGTTTAAAGCTTTTTTCTGTTACACTTCTAGTGGTTACTTTTATGTTTTTTGAAGCGATATAATGTCTATCATTTTGTAAGAGTAATAAAATATGTTTTATTAACGTTTTCCTTACTTATTAATTTTGACGTCTCTCACTAAATGCTGCTCATTTAATTTGTTACTGTTTTTAACGTTTCAATGACATAAACAAACCTCATTAAAATGAAACAATCCAAATATTATAACCGTGAGTGTCTCTGTAAAACAATACACGTCTAAATATTTTGGGGCTAATTAGAACGTATTCTAGAATGAAGTAGAACACTTACGTCAATCGTATTGTCTTCGTATTTCTTAACGTGAACCTCCTCATTGTTTTGCTCGTTCCCCGCTTCATCGATATCGTACCGGTCCGTCGAATTCGATATTTCATTAGTCGTATCTTTGTATAAGTCTATGTAATCGATTATGGGGTAATCGGTGCTGTTATCTTCGGTAAAATCGTAGTACTCTTGGAAATCGACGTCGGAGATTTCGTTTTCTCTCTGATCTCTTTCGGACTCGTAGTGTTCGATCTTTATTTGCGGGAACAGTGTCGTATTGAAATTAACAGGCACCAGTATCTCACTGAAATTAAACACTAAAGGTTGGAATGTAGAGTTTCTGCTTATCGTCTCGAGTATTGAGCTGGCGTTGCCGGGTAAAAATTCTTCTACGCCGAAGTCCTCCGGTGATACCAAGGTTTGGTTCTCGTCGAAGTTGTAAAAGTCGATATCTTCGCCGATGTTTATCGCTCGCACGAGAACCGACGTATCGTTGTCGATTCGAAAAACGTTGCGGCTGACGATCGTGTCGTTAACCACTTCGGTTTGCAAAAAGCTGGACACGTTAGCGAGGATATTATTCAAATCGTTCTCCCCGTGTTCTGTATTTAAACTTTTTATATTTTTAAAATAATTGGCCCCGAAAAAGTCGCTCACGAACGATCCGATGCAGCTCGAGTAGCTATCGCACTCACACCGCGCACCGTTGGCAATTAATAAAAAAAACAAAATATTTTTCCACGCCATTTTTAAATACGTAAGCACTTAATGCATGATAGTACACAAATGCGCGGGTTTTTTGCTCGTACGTATTGTTATTTGTTATTATGAACTTTAGCGATCTAAGCTCATGATCATTATATGTTTGGTGTTACGCAATGGCCTCGCCTTGAGAATTTCGTGGCAAAATTGACTTTGATGGATTAATGTAGACAAGAATGGGATGATACTCGAGATGTGCTTACGGTAACGAGGATCAATAACAAATTGTTTTTGATGCCGATGATTTATTTAAAATTGACCAAATCAGATTTAGGTCAGCACAATTTTTAATCTGATTTAATTTAATTTACTGCCGTTAATGCCGTACTCATAGTAGAACTAAGAGTAAATGCTACGAATAATAAAAACTACTAATATGTAATTAATTCAAAAATTTGACAAACCTACCTGCCTCATACATTATCTGTCAAACTCTTCATTAAATTGAAGGTTAATCATAATTAAATGTCTCTGAATACGGCGGTTAGTGTAAGTAGACGCGATACACATCAAAATAAATTTTAATTTGAGTGTGTTGCTAAAAATTAGGAATGTCTGAACCCTGAAAGAATAGAAGTAGCCAGTTTTTGTTTTATAATATTCGTATCAGTAAGTACAGTGAAGATTGATATCGTATTATAATTTTAAAATTGTGAGTAAAATATTAACAACACTAAAATGCTAAACATTAATTTATAATGATAAAAATAATAATTATTTAAAAAACAAGAGAGACGAGATAATAATAAACAATTATTAAGGAGTTAAAATAGTTATGAAGAAGACTAAAATTAAATTAGACCACTTACCTCCTTGTTATGATGAATGTGATTTTCAAAAATCTCCACATCATTATGATTGGAAGTAGTCAATTTGCTTTCATCTATTAAATCCTTTATAACTTTTAAATTGTCTTCCGGATTATTACCTTCAATATCTTCTATATTGATGTGATTTCTCTTTTCTCTACTATTCTCTACATCGTTAAGAGAAAAGTAGTCGTTATAATCGTCCATAGTACCAGTAGCATCGTCGTAAACTTCTGTCGTTGCGTTAAAAATAACCTCATCTACTATCGATATATTCATTTCAGTTATTGTGGGTATCCGTTTTATTTTAATATCTGCATTTATGTAATTATGTTTATCCCGCCAATATCTAAAAAAATTATGTATATCACTGTACAATATCGTCGATAGTATAAATAGCATCACTATCATAATTAACAAAATTAACAATTTAATTATCATTTTCGTTAACGATAAATATTTCATTTTATTTATTTCTTTGTTAACGAAACAGTTGACCTATATGATTCGAATTTCGATTTGCAATACGCTATTGTACCAGGAACGTGATATGAACAATAGGTAATAATAAATGTCTTAAATAGAAGGTTCTACGTACATGTATTATGAATTGCCTACTTAATAAAGCGGTAGCCGCTTGATTAAAATCGAAGGTGCTTTATGCTAATTTATTTAAGGGTCTGTCAGCTGATTAAATCAATAAAATAAACAATGTATTAAGTACCATAGTATATAACTACTAAGACCTATTTAATTGGAAGTAGGTACGCACTAGGGTATAATGTAAAATTGTTCAAATGCGAGGCACCCTTGTAGAATATCTTCTGAGTTCTGACTAATTATAACACAGTGTAAATATTATAATAATAATAAATTAGTAAAACTCTATTTTTAATAAGTATATAAATAAAAAAGATTTACAAAAATTTACAAGTAAAGGAGGAAACCTACGAATTGGTAGCTTTGCTTCTGAAAACATAATAATATTTTACTATTAGACCAGTAATTTTCAACCTTTTTCATGACGCGGTATGAAAAAATATTTTGCGCTCACCCACCCTTTGTTTTATAATTCATGTAATATGAATGTTTATGAAATCTTTTTATTAAAATTCTCTGACAATTTTTTTCTTTTTTGTTTTTTTTTTGAATTGTTTTTCACGACCTCTGGCGACTCCCTATAGGAGCTTCGAGACCCACCAGAGGGTCGCGACCCACAAGTTGAAAAACACTGTATTCAACAATACAAACCAATACGCCATCGACTTATTAGTGAATCTATTGTTCATTTTACCAATTACAATTGCCAAATCAATACCTATTCCAATTAGGGGAATATGAAGCTCCGAATTTTGAAATTTTCATAATTACGAGTATTTCTCGATAGTTCTTTTCAAGGATCGTGTTTGTTTTTTTAACACTTCACATCTTGGAATTTCGGAATTTACAGACTAACTACCCATATTGCTGTACCATCGAAGAAATGTTGGGCATATGGCTTAGATACGTTATTTGGTCGAGATTGTCAATTCTATGCTATTCGCAATCTGTCGACTGGGTTTGACGTAACGCGACCGAATTACGCAGGTTTGTCATGTTCCTAGGAATCAACTTCTCTGATAGTATATACCCATGTTGTGGGTACTTACAAACTAAAAATTATGACGATTCAATGTTTTCAAGTTTCGTAACATCGTAATCGTTAACCGCGATTCATTGGAGGCATTGGGAATGTACTAATGAACGGAAAAGGCTTAACTCGCATAATCCGAACTCTACATTTTCGTTTTATTAAGTTTATTTTACACATATTTAGAAAACAAAGAGAAGAATATAATGATTAGGATATTTTTCCTAACTTCACACTAATTATGCTACTATAACTAAAGTATCCTATGTCCTTTCCCGGGACTCAAAGTATCTTCATACCCAATTTTAGTAAAACCGGTTCTGCGGTGTGGACGTGAAGAGGTAACAGACAGACACATAGACAAACAGACACACTTTCACATTTATAACATTAGTAAAGTACAGTAGGATGGAGAATGGAACGGAAGAGACTTTTTCCGAAAAGTCGCTTCCATTCCACACCGCGGCGGTATAAATTGAGCTGGATTTAATATTTTGTTTGCATTGAATAAGCTGCGAAACTACTGAACGAATTGATTGACATGTCCTGGAGGATACGTAACACGTTGGTGGGGTAGACATACAAAGCTTTGTATTAGCTCCGTGGGGTAGACTATGTTTCTATTGCAACAAAATTTACAATTTATGGCTTTATGGGCTTAAATTTTACTCGTACAAAGTTGCGACTCGCAAGCAACATGAAACATCTAAAAAAATATCTTAATAAATGTCTAAAGAACATTTTTAAGCTATTGCACAAGTTGATAAAAAATTATACAATAGCTTAGCCGTGGATGACCTCGAGTGTCACACGTATTTTTTTAATAAACAAGAAGATGGTCACTGTATTCTCCGAGTCTGGAAAATTCCACCCTCTTATCTCGTTACTCCTGGAGGGTTCGTTAGCCATCGCAGACTCTCCACAGTCTTCAACACTTGTTACTGTAACAAGCACTCCTTTATAACTTCAACCCTTCAACTCTGTGACGCTTGCTTTCACTATAGGGTTAATAATTTCAATATTCGATATTTAAAATTAAATCAATTTTCGAAATAGGCTTTTAAATTTGTTTTTGGTGTCACAAGTTTTTAATTCTTTTTTATTATGTGGCTTTTGTTTTTATCGTAAAAGGGAAAGGCTCTAAGCCTTTCCTGCATTGGGTATGTACCTACCCTTAGTAATATAATATAATTTTTACAATATAAGCTAAGTAGGTACCTACGCCAGAGGAGGTCGGAGATACCCTGGAGGCACATGATATTAATATGTGGCGACTACATGGCGACTTCATCAGAGTAAACGCTATAAAATGGTATAAAATGAAAAAAACACGTATATTAGAGAGGTATCATCTAATCTAATAAATATATTTAAAAATTCTCGTGTCACAATGTTTGTGCGCGAACTCCTAACTCTCTAAGTCACCTCCAAGACTCAACCGATTTTAATGAAATTTTGTATGTACATTCGTTAATCCTGAGGATAGGTTTTTGTCTACCTACTTTTTATATTGATACTAGAAATAATTTATATGGTAAAACAACCTTTGCCAGGTCAGCTAGTTATTATAAAAACAACTGCATATTTTATACTTATAAATTATATTAATTAATTCATGAAGCCCCAAGCGGCCACATCCGGCCGCGATAACAATGAAAAAGCTATTGTGTCTCGTTTTGCCACGACTGATGGGTTAATAGTCATTTTTGTCGCGGTTAAAATGAAGCGGGCATCTCGCGCTGATGTAACTGAACACTTTTTACATTTTTCGTAACGGAGACACAATGGGCTTAAACAATGCCGCAAAAACTCCGCTCATCGGCTTATCTTACCTTAGCTCGCCTTTTTGCCTTATACAACTAAAATATAACGCAATAAAGAGCCCCATTTGGCAATTAAAAACTTCGCGATGAAGCAATTTGTAAAAGTTGAATAAAACTCCCGATAAACAACGAGTTTTAGACAGAAATTCGTTCGTGAGTCCCGACGCTGGAACAAAATTATTATAAACAAGAGAAAATTAATTTTTCGCCGTGCCATAGTTTAATTACTTGGAAATTATTACAAGGTAATCAAAGTTTGTCAATCTGTGACTCGGAGACGGTTTGACAAACTTGATGGGGCAGGGGGCTGAGGCGGTGGCGGGGGGGCTGATGAAACGGGAATGTGCAATTACAGGGATTGTCGGGGGAAGTTTGTAAGAGTTGTCGACAGGCACAGGGGGATGTGCTACGTAATGCTCTACATTAGCTTTACTTCTATACAGGGTGTAACAAAACATAGTGATGATATTTTAGGATGTATATGAGTCCCATGTATAGAAGTCACAAGTAGTAACCGTACATTTTTTCGGGATAGAAAATATTTTATGTCCTTTCTTGAGACTTAAAGTATCCCCATACCTTTCTGCAAAGTTGGTTTAGCGGTTTGGGCGTGAAGCGCTAACAGACAGATAGACGGACAGACGGACAGACGGCCAGACGGACAAACGGACAGACTGACAGACGAACAGACTGACAGACGGATAGACGGACAGACAGACAGACACACTTTCACATATTTTATAATATTTGTAAGGATGTCTACACGCGTAGAGTTGGCTCGAATTGTGAGCGTATTCTTAGATTATTATAATATACTAGCGGCAAAATTACTACCTATGTCCACTCTGAGCAATGATCATGCTTCATACTGGTATTAGGAGCAGAAAATTCTTGGTATGGAACGTAATATCCCGTGCTGAGTCACGGTAATAACATAATTAATAACACATACGCGCTAGGGATCTGATGACAAGTGTCCCCAGGACCTATTCTGGTATCTACGATCATCGTTCGACTGAAAAGCTCGCCAGTTAAAGCTCCGTTTAGACCAAACGAGCGAATGCTCATTCTAGTAAAGCTCTTTTGATGTAAACTAACAACGAGCATTCTTTCGTTGTTCTAGTGTGTTCGCCACGTGTTCGGCGGTAAATAGGTAGAATGCTCTAAGAATCTCGCTCGTTTGGTGTAAACGACACAAGAGCGCTCGAGCAATTGCCTAGAGCGTTCTTTCGTGTTCGGACGTGCTCGCTCTTCGAGGCGGTCTCTTCAAAGGGATTCTAGTGTTCTTGATATTTTTACTTTTTGGCGGCTGGTTTTAGGTAGTTTATCAAAGGTTATTTCGTAAATATGGATACCATAACAAAAGATGTTTATGGGATCCAACCTTTGATGACTATAAAAATAAATTAACTACTTATCGTTGACGAATGAGCAATGAGCATTCGCTCGTTTGGTCTAAACGGAGCTATATAATTCTCATCTATAGAGCAAAAATTCTTTTTCTTGATGTTCTTGTTGATTCGATTGGTGTAAACGATCTAAAGTATGTTGTAACGAATTATAGTTTACACTAAACGAATACGAAAGAATGTTCTTGTGCTGTTCTTGCTCTATGTTCTTTTGGTGTAAACCCACCTAAACAGGATATCGAGCGTTTGCGGCAGATTCGATTCATATACATCGAATGATCGAATACTATTACGATCTCTTCGTATCTCAAGCGCAAGTAGGACTTGACATCGTTACTTCGATCCCTGTCTTTCTCACTCGTTCCCACACATTGGTGTCTTAAGCGCGAGTTTTAACTTTTAAAGGTTGAGATCGAAGCGACTTTCGAGGAATGAGAATCAGGCACTCGGGCCCAGGCAATAGGAACAACGTACGTGACTAAATTCTATAAGGGAGCGTGCGAAGCTTCGTAATTAGATCCAGATATGAAGTGAAAGTATGATAACGTGTCGCCTCATAAGCAGGCTAAATTGAAGTTTTGGGAGTTTACGTGGAAATAGACAAATATTTTACTCATTAAGGACCACGGGAAAAATGTACGCAGCCTTGTTTTATATGGCATCCCCGACGGTTGGGGACTTCAGCCGGAGTATGCGAAACTTTTCAGTAGGGTCTACCCACTTAAACCGGGTGTTCCACTCCCCGCTTAAGGCAGAGTTGCGGGTATGATAGAACCTACCGCCACTCCGAAAATGTACTAAGCCTTGTACTAATTACTCCAACGGGTAGTGATTACAAAGAATTGCAAAGACTTATCCAACGATATGATAAATGTTGTTCTTGCTCTGGTCTAGGCCGACTTTGTTGCGAGAATGCCGTATGTGGTTAGCCAATCATACTGAAATTTAAAGTGCGATCTTAAACACCACAGTATTTGACGAGTTGTAACAATTTGCTTTGAAAATACTGTAATCATAGCAATATCCCTTTTATCGGTGGAAAATGCCCGAAGTTTCCCAATCATCGGAAAAGATTAAATGATCGATACTCCGATTCGAGGAAGTATTAACCTATATCAGGTTTCTTAGATTTGCGAAATCGCGCAAGGAAAATTAATTTAGAATTTACAGTAGAATACCAAATTCGTTTACATCTAAATGTGTTTTCTTGGCAGGAAATTGGGTTAGCGTCGTTTATCAGGGATACGGTCGAGCCCGGTTCCGCTGAGTGAGATTAAAAGATGAAAGCCGGCCCTTAAGACGTCACTTGATTTATTTCGCGCCGAAAATTGGCTAACGATTTTTTAAGTGACAGTCGTTTTTTGGGGCTGGGGTGTAATGCACTGCAGTAATGGCCGATCCAATGCAATCCAGGCCTGGAATTTTGTAAACGAGCACTGGGATCCACTGGAATGTACTCAATTACATTCCAGTAGCAATACACCGCTGGATTAGATTACTGGAGTAATGTAAACCCGCTATAACGTCATGTGTGATGTGACTCACTCCAGTGCTGTTAAACGGGTGACAGACGTACGTACCTAAAGCACGCGGATTTTAAGTTCGCGAACTTACTCGGCTCGCGTCGGTGGCACACGAGAATCTTTCACACTGGATTACCCCAGGCTCGCGGCTCGCGGCCCGCGGCTCGCGGCTCGCGGCTCTTTGCTGACACACAGGCGATTAAGATCGTCGAGCTATAAGTCCGCGTACTTACTCGCACGTCTGTCACGCCCTTTATTGGACATGTCGCGTCGGTGTACGTTACGCCTAGTTTATAGTGCGTGCGGCTTAGCCGATAAAATTTCATCAGACATAATGTGGCCTGTTTTGCGTTGCTTCGCTGAAGTATAGTTGTTTCTGGCGCTGTCTATTTAATATTTTAAAGCGTTCTGCGAACTCACAAGATTCTAGGAGTTTTGAGAATGATAGAGCGTCAACTGTACCAAAGGAGAAGTGATCTATTTTACGGAATTTAAGGAACCCTCTAACGACAAATTCCACTTTCTCATCTCATCTGAAGCTCGATAAAATTGTCGTAGGCGTAGGAATTAGGATTCAGTGCCATATGTGATATGAAAATATCATTTTCCAATTACATATCGGAAATAAAGTTAGGTACTTAATTTATTCAAAAGGTCACAGGACATACATACTTAAGTAAACTGTACTAGCAGGCATTTGATTCATAGGCAGATGGCGGAACTATAGTGTGTAACAAAAATAAGTGATAATACTTTAGGGTGTGTACGTGTTCCTTGTAGAGAGTTCACTGTGGAAGTAGCAGCTCTGAAAGACGATTATTTTTTTTCACTTTTGTATGGGCAAGGGCCCGAACGCGAGTTTCCCCATACAAAAGTGAAAAAAAATTTTGGTCTTTCAGCGCTGCTACTTTCACAGTGAACTCTCTATAAGGAACACGTACACACCCTAAAGTATTATCACTTATTTTTGTTACACCCTGTATATAATTTGGCCAGGTTATGCCAAGCCCCGTCGACAGCTCACGTTTATAACATGTACTTAACATAACCCGACTAAATAATGTTGGACCGACATCTGCATAATATTATAAATCAATTATTATACATTCAAAATTTTCTATAACAAGTTTAATTAAAATAATTATTAACATTACATATTTTCCTTTGAAATTGATCAAATAAAGCGTCACTATGTAAACTTCCATCATAGAAAATTTAATAATGAAAATAGAATTTAATTATAACTTTACAGACTACTGAACTAAAAATCACAAATTAAATATTTCATTAGCGATATTTCACTAGGCAGCTTATATTATAAAGATTAACAAAATCTAATATTTTGATCATCATCCATGACAAAATATAACTAATAGATTTCAATTTTTTTTTAAATAGAACACTTTTCACAAGACGTGTCTGTCTGCTTGTAAAGTGTACAGTGAGGTAGTTTAATATTTATGTAGAGTGATACATACTATTATTATATATTGTTTCACTGTACACTTTTCAGGAAGTATGTAAGTAATCGTTAGCCCTGACTCCTGTCCTGTGCTCCTGTCATCCATCATGACAACTTTTATATGGAGTGTAGATAGAGGAGAAATATCTCTGTATGTAAAAAGTGTCCGCGGAAATGCGTTAAATTAGGGTGAAACTAATTCACCCTAAGGTGGCGCTACAGTAGCACCAAGGTAAATTTTAAATCATTTAGTAACTTTTATTTCAGCTATTTTAGGTTATATTTTTCAAAACATATTGGTATTAACCCAGTAATTCTAGTAATAATTTATATTCCAGTAATAATTTATATTTTGTCACCAACGGCTACATTCATTCCTACACTCCAAAATTCATTCCATACCCTTTGCTGCAGCTAGCGCCACTCTCGGAGGATTTTTCAACTGTTATTTACTGCGTACAGCTGGACACTTTTTCAAATATCCCCCATATAAGATAGTCCTCCTCTATCTACACTCCATAAACTTTTAGTACTAGCGAGTCCAAACATAAAGTCTATAACTCTATGCTATGATTTCAGATAATTAATGCGCATATTATTAAAGACGGCTTCGCATTCAATGGTTTTCCATCGTGGAGGGGTGCCAGGTGTAACAAACATTAATGCAATCCAGACTTTTGTTTTCAACCTGAAATTGTTTAGTAACTTTTATAGTCAAATGTATGAAGATTAAACTTTCTCGCGAAGTTCGCTTTGAGAGGTCCGTTTGCATTACCAAGTGCTCCTTCAGAAGTCAGGCTACGTCTTTATCTCTGGAACTATTTGAAATTCGGAATACAAATATTATTTTTGCGAACAAACATTTAAAAGTATAGACAGAATTGATTAAGCATAGGAGAAGGTGGTAATGTGGCCCCCACTTTGTTTATCAAGCATTATTTAAAAAATATAGGAGTCAGAAACCAAAAAAATACGTTATGGGACTTCTTATTCATTTGTTTAAGCATGTCTTATTAGGGAATAAATAAAACTCGTGCAGGATAATCGAAAGTTTTATTTATTCTTAATCAATCACATTTGGTATTTTGAGATCAAGTGATGGTAATGTGACCCCCCGGGGATGTCACATTAAATGTATTGCACAAGTGAAACTTAACGGCAATTATTATTTTTTAACAAAAAATTAAAACCGACTTCCAAGGTAAAAACAAAAGTAATACTTAATCTTAATCTAAAAAGAATCAAATAATTCTTATTCCTTATTATAGTGGCGTCTTCAGACTTCGCCTAAACCTCAACTATTTCTGTACTCAATCTTCATGCTTTTGAAGTCGGTACCAGCCCGGAAAAGTTCTGAGATCCTTGACATAGCAATTACGCTAAGGTAAGCTGGTACCGACTTCAAAAGCATGAAGATTGAGTACAGAAATAGTTGAGGTTTAGGCGAAGTCTGAAGACGCCACTATAATAAGGAATAAGAATTATTTGATTCTTTTTAGATTAAGATTAAGTATTACTTTTGTTTTTACCTTGGAAGTCGGTTTTAATTTTTTGTTAAAAAATAATAATTTTACCCTTTTTAGTTACATAATATGAGACGACAAGGCAATAATATTATATAGCTTGTTGTCTTAGAGTTGTACATATTACTAGCGGTCGCCTGCAGCTCTGCCCGCGTGGATGTCGGTTACGGCTGCAAAAAGCCTACCCAGGAAAGACTCGGTCAGCAAAATGATTCCCAGGTCAATTCACAGACTCCGACACTGACATCGACGACGCAGACGCAGTCATTATCCGCAAGCGCATCCCGCTTGGTGACGCCCACTATCGTAATATTTTAATTTCGCCATAATTTCAAAACCAAACGTCCAATTTTAATCATTCAAAGACCAAATTTTATCTACATAAACTGTATTTAGCGATGAAATAATTTATTTTGATAAGGATTAATGGCACAAGTAAAATAAACGCGTTTAAATGTTGTCCAAAAAAATTCAAGATTTTTAAATAAAAAAATGGTTATTGTGCCTCACTCGACATAGATAAGTATAGTGTGTCGCGGACTTTTTTGTAGATATTTATAAGATCTACAATACTTAGAACATTTTATGGTTCTAACTTTTATAGTTTCGGCAGCGTACGCAAAATAAGTAACTTTTCTGGTTGATTTTTTCACCTGGCGTCCGAAAAACCCAAATATCTTACGAAACCCTATTTTTTCCAAAATAAAATTTAGCCTATGTTCAGGACAAATAATGCAGGATTTGCTTGGAGTAGTTTAAATAAAGCCAAAATCCTCAAACTTGTATCTATAAGGATTCAAAAGTTCTGTTGGGTACCTTCAGAACCAGGGTATATCCTGGTGCAAAATCTTACTTTTTGGTAGTATATGCCTGAAATACTTCAGAAAAAATTAAAATCACTATATGTTCCCATATAAATTTCAAGGAGTCCCCTCGATTCCTCATGGATCCCATCATCAAATCACCACTTTTGTGAACATGGTACCAACCTCGGATTCAACCCTGTACAAAAACAAAAAAATCATGAAAAGCGGTCCATAAACGGTGAAGTTATGGTTGAACATACAAAAAAATATATATATAAACAGACGAACATATTATAACCTCCTCCTTTTTGGAAGTCGGTTAAAAATCACAAATGTAATAGTCACCTTTGGAGCCTCCACAGGCTACATAGCCCATTAGTCAAAAATTTCATACTGTAGCCATGGCTCTCCAACTCTGTCATTGGAACCACATTACGACCAATGTGAGGGGGCCAAATTACAATCATTGCTAATATTTAAACAAACGTACCAAAAATATTTATTAAATGTATAATTTTATATTTACCTTTAAAATTCCGTAGGAGAACAGTTTGATGTATCCGATGTTTGAACACAAAAGCCAAATATCTGTTTCTTAACAGCTATCGAAATAAAATCACATACACAAAAGTTTCGCCGGTCGCAAGTTTAACTCGATCGAATGACAATCGAACTTGACAGCCTCTGTTGGATTTGTACGGTGCTAAATTAGCATTAGGGTTGGCGATCTGAGATCGATTAATCGCAAAATCGATCTTTTGGAGCAAAAAATCGATCTTTTTAATCGATCCAACGCATTGAATCGATTTCGCGAATCGATCTTAGACACCCTAAAATCGAGTTACGATTTTTCTGTTTGAAGGCCCGTATTATGCTTAAGTACGTGAGTACTTAAGCATAATATGGGCCTTACTGACATACGGTTTTGCTCGATAGTTTTACTCCAATCGAAGGAAATGAGTAATGACATATTTAATTCTATCGAGCCGGCTCGAAGCGAGCCTTCGGGCTGTCAGTTTTGGCGTTCCACACGGTCGTTATTGCTCGATTTGGAGTAAAACTATTAAGCAAAACCGTATGTCAGTACTTAGCATTAGTGTAAGTACTCACATACGGTTTTGCTCGATCGAGCAATCACGTAGAGTAAAATACACAGCTCGGGCTTTCATCCACACATTCAGCATTGCTTGATAGTTTTACTCCAGTTGGAAGAAAATTAGCTACGAATAATAAAAACAAGTGTCAAAAAATTTGTCAAGCCGGCTCGATTCGAGCCTTCAAACTGGCTCGATTCGAGCCTTCGAGCTGTGAGTTTTGCGGTCCATACGGTGGTTTTTGCTCGATTTCGAGTAAAACTATCGAGCAAAACCGTATGTGAGTACTTAGCATTACAAGAGTGAGCTGTATGTTTAGTATCCTTCGCCTCACTTCTCATCAATAAAAAAATACGTTTATAATTTTTGACTTTTTAACCGACTTCCAAAAAGGAGGAGGTTATATGTTCGTCTGCATATCTTTTTTTTGTATCTGTATTCTGTATCTGTGCTGAGAAGTGTGATGCCGCGGGCCGCGATTCGTTTATCGTCACGAAGCTTCGTGCTATGAGATACGATACCATTGGACGTATATTATATTATATTACATTATATTACATTAATATATATTATATTACACGCAGATCGTCCAATGACCAATGTGACATGTGAATGGTATCGTCTCAAGCAAGCACGAATCACTATTCACTACGCATGTGCCGGCCGCATCACGATTGACATTGCAATTTGCAAATTGCAATTTTTTGAAGAAAATAAATAATCCTCGAGTCTTAAATCTGATTTTAAATTTCGTATTAAATTCCATAGTTTATGGTAGGGACCTTTAACCTCCTTGGCTAAAGCGCTTATTCCACTTATCCTAGCTAGGAAGTCCTAGCAAGGATCCTAAAAAATTTAGTCAAGTGGAATAACATTTAGAAGCTAGGATCCTAGCTAGGATCCTAAATTGGAAAAAATTTAGTCAAGTGGAATAACATTTAGAAAGCTAGGATCCTAGCTAGGACTTCCTAGCTAGGATAAGTGGAATAAGTGCTTTAGCTGACGCACAATTCACAAATCGTGCATGCCAAAATAAGGAAAAAAAATGTCTTGTTTTCACCTTAACTGATACTTTGATATGGTAAATAAAATAATTGTTATTAACGAATTCGCTGATTTTACTGATTCAAAGATCGTTAATTATAACATTTGTCTTGTTTTTTATAAATTTGATATATACTTATTACTTACACTGTAAAAACTAATTTGAAAAAGATCGATTTTTTAGAAATCGATCTTTTAGACCTCGATTTTTTTGTGGATCGATTCATCAGGTCACGATTCGAATCGATTTAAAAATCGATCTTTTTTGGCAAGAATCCCCATCCCTAATTAGTATGCCGCGAGCATCCCGTTCCACCAAAATTAAACTGGATAGGGTTGTTAAAAATTAAAATGCCGCGAGCATCCCGTTCCACCAAAATTAAACTGGATAGCGTTGTTAAAAATTAAAATATTAAAGGGGGCCAATATATGTGCAGGGGCCACATAACCACCTTTTCCCTGTACTGATTTTTTTTTATTTTTCAAGTTTCAATTTACATGAGATAGTTAATGTAAAACAGCTCAGTATGATCACAATATAAATAAAATGATTTATGTAGAGTAAGAGCGACAGCCAGACTTGCGTCATTTCACAAAAGCTGAAAGTTTACCTCTTTTTAATAATTGACCCCTAATAGAGGTACCTATAACTTATGTACGGAGTTCCGATCTTTACCGCGGCTAGCAGCAATCGACAAAAAATCAAAATATACTATAATGTTACTGTATGACATATCTCCGCTGTTTGTCTATACTTTCGTATTTCTACAAATAGCCTGCATGCTACGGGTGCAGACCACATTATACTTTTTAATCCTTCGATCGCGGATTGAATGAATGAATGAAAGAATATGCTTTATTGTGCTCAAAAGTACAAACATAATAAAAGAAGTTACATGAACTCAGCATGAGCACAAAGGCGGTTTTATCGCTTTGAAGCGATTTCTTCCAAGCAACCTCTGGTGCATGGAAACAAATTACAAAACAGTGCAGCTTAAGTTGGAATATTACTAAAGTTAAACAAGGCTTATAGTTGCGTGTGTACGGTGAATTATACGGCTATTAATGAACCAAAGATTTCCTTTGGTAGGATTGGTCCTTATGGTCCAAGGATGGATTTAAGATGTGGAGCCACCGCGATTTTTGATGTTAGTTTTTTTTTATTTTAGCAGCTTCTGCTCTGGAGGAAAATAGAGTCTCAATCTGTATAGAGGCATTAATTATGGTACTATTCCAAGTTCGGTACCATATTCGGATGACTTAAGAATGCTAAATTCATTTTAGGACTCATATTTGCACGATAAAGATGTTAAGCAACGTAAAAAGAAGAAGAAGAAGAAGCATTATTTAAACGTGCTAATCTTAGTATGAGTCAGTAATTACTGGTCCGATTTGAAAAATTCTTTCAGTGTTAGATAGTTCATTTATTGAGGAAGGCTATAGGCTAAATTTTATTACGCTAAGACAAATATAAGCGAAGAAATAGAGGAAAATGTGAAAAAAACGGAGGAAATTATTTGAAAGGGCTTATTTCACGATTTTTTCAGCAATTTTTTCTGTTATTTGGCACAGATAAAAAGTAGGAACGTGAAGAATCATAGGCTATTTATTGTGGACAAATTTGTCTGTGAAATATCTAATTTACGCGGGCGAAGCAGCACGGAACGTCTAGTAATATTATAAAGCTGAAGAGTTTGTTTGTTTGAACGCGCTAATCTCAGGAGCTTCTCATCCGATTTAAAAGAATCTTTCAGTGTTTGATAGGCTATTTATCGAGAAAGGCTATAGCCTATATTTATCACGCTAAGACCAATAGGAGCAAAGATACAGAGGAATATGTGAAAATAAAGCTGAAGAGTTTGTTTGTTTGAACGCGCTAATCTCAAGAACTACTGGTCCGATTTGAAAAAATCTTTCAGTGTTTGATAGCCTATTTATCGAGGAAGGCTATAAGCTATATTTTATCACGCTAAGACCAATAAGAGCAAATATACAGAGGAAAATGTAAAAAAACGGGGAAAATTATTTGTAAGGGCTAATATCTCACAGACTACTGGAGCAATTTTTATGTTAATTGACACGAATATATAGTAGGCTACGTAAAATATACGGTTTCCGTGAAATTTCAGATTTACGCGGACGAAGCCGCGCGGTACGTCTAGTAATATTAATATGTTTATTGCTCCATTCATCACCATGTCTTTGGCATGCAGAATAATGCGGCTATCAGCCTCCTTATATTAATTAAGCCCTGTCAACAGCGTTTTCGTTGGTTGAAAATCAAATATTCTAAATTTTTTATTTTATTTTATTTTTACTATATTTTATCGAAATATTATTCAAAAACTGGCATTTAAACATTCGATTCAATCGAAAATGATACCAAACTCGCCTATATACCTAAATCCCACGCAGTTATTGACCTCATACCTTGTTAAAGCTAACCCCCCCCCTCCCCCACCTGCATGAAATATTCAGGTGGCTCCACATCGTAAACCCATCTTATGGATATAAAGATCAATCCTTCCAAAGGAAATCTTTGGTTCAGCAAAAGCCGTATTCCTCGTTTTTTTGTCTTGAACGCACACGACTATTATCATAAATCTAAATAAATTACGCTAAATCCTATTTTAAAATGTAATACATATTCTATAGCATATTGGGTTAAATGATAGTATAGGTAAGTACTAATCTAAAAAAATATACTAATACACAAATACTAAATATAAACAAACTAATATATATATATATATATATATATATATATATATATATATATATATATATATATATATATATATATATATATATATATATATATATATATATATATATATATATATATATATATATATATATATATATATATATATATATAATATAATATATATAAATCTCCTGTCACGATGTTTGTCCGCGATGGATTCCTACACTACTTCACCTTGGATTCTTGGAAATCTATTGTTATAATGGTTATTCTATTGTTGTCGCGGTCGCCGGTGTCCTTATGGGGGTTGATAACGAGAATACTTCAGTGATTGAAATGAAAACGAGATTTCTTCAGTTTACAAAATATTTTGCAAACCTAAAATATTTTGCATTTTGTACACAATTGAAACGGCGTATAACAGTCAACAACTTGCGTGTAGAAAACTCTCGTTATACGTATAACGTTAAGGAACTTCAAGTAAGTGTAACTTGTAAGTAATGCAGAATTTGCGACCGCTTAAGTTTCACTCGAAAACTTCCAAGAAATACGTATTAAATATCGGTTATTGGCAGAATGACTACCAATTTGTGTTTTAATATTAACTTTGTGGTAACTAGTATTCGCATTTATTTATAACCGACTTCCAAAAAGGAGGATGTTACATGTTCGGCTGTGGTTTTTTTAGGGAGTGCCTCCGCTGCTGGCGCCGGCTGCCGAAATGGCGCCGTTTTCCGAAGTTTGCCGAAGTCACGCGATGTTTGCCGAATATGCGGCCGGCGCCTATTCGGCAAACGTCGCTTGTCAAATTACAGAATAATGATCAAAAACATCAGTCTTGAGCTAAAAGACTATTAAAAGTACAAATAATAAGGTCATAATGTAAGGATGTATATTTTAATGGTGGTGATGTTGATGTTGATAAATGTGATCTTCATAGTAGCATAATAATATAAGTACCTTTGCTTCTTAAAACAACTCTCTAACATATACGTATAAGGATAAAGGAGTCTGAAGTTCTGTTCAGTACCTTCGGAAGTATGTACCACGGGATTTATAACTGTGGTGCAAAATCTTACTTTTTGGTAGCTGAAAAAAGGTATAAGGTAAAGCTAAGGTAGATGAAAATGCATCACAAAAAACTAAAATATCCATAGCCGAATATAATATAATCTTCACCTTTGGAAGTCGGTTAAGAAGTCGAATATTTGAGATTTTAATATTTTTTTTGTGTATAGGCACTGGAACCTAGCGTCACAGTATAGCAATATCCCCTAGCGTTTTACCCATTATCACCGGCTTCCATTTTGAGTGCCAACTGCCAGCGCCGACAGCCGTTGTTTAAATCTCGGCTGCCGGCAGTATATCTTATGCTTAGCACAAACCTACGCGACCACGCGACTGCGAAGCGGCAGCGTCAATACAAAACACACATTTGACAACTTGTCAAATGTGTGTTTTGTATTGACGCTGCCGCTTCGCAGTCGCGTGGTCGCGTAGGTTTGTGCAAAGCATTACCGCCGGTTCCCATTACTGATATTTTTGGGAGCCGGCGCCGGCAGCGGAGGCACTCCCTTTTTTTATGTTCATTTTTGTTTTGTTACATTAGGTTTCACTCCAATTGGGTCCTATTTTCACAAATCCGAATCAAAATTCCACGTAAGGAAATCAAATACGTAAAACGTATGTATGCGGCCAGCCTTACTTACGTGCGCTACATGTAACATGCATAAAAAAAAAACCTTCAAAATTTAATTTGAGTGAGCTTTGTCTTCAGTTTGTAGTTTGTACAATCAAATCGCTTGGAAAGATAGCGTTTTGTATAATTTAATAAAACTTTAGGCAAATTACTCGTTCAAATGAGGTCGAGTTAAAGTGAAGAAGGCGAGACATCGGAATGTAATATACTGAGCGGGAGCGGGGTGGGATTCCCGCTGGTACAGGAATATTGAATATCATTGATTTGTTGTGCATTTCAATTGGCTAGATTAAATATTTTACCATGTTTTAATTGATACGTAACTCGTAAGCAAGAGTCGTATCAATTAATCTTCCTAGCTGTCGGGTAAAAATCGGTTCAGCGGTTCGGGCGTGAAGAGGTAACAAACATACCGATTATTACCGACAAATGACAATTTTGCAATTATAATATTTTCGCTTAATAAAGAGTTTTGAAAATTACCGAATATCTTCGACTGTAACAGTTTAAGTTTGGTATAAAATTCAGGAGTGCGGCGCGGCGCGGCGGTTGGACGGGGCAATTTGTCACAGACCACAGTCGAACGCGGCCCGTTTCTCCACCTCAGGGGCCCGATTCTAATAACTCGAATTACGTTTCGATATTATGCTGTCTACCTGTGACAGCCTGCGATCGAGTCCAGACAACATTTGAGTCATGACTCATGACTCTTGAGCCATGACTTACTTTTATGAGAATAAGGAATACTCCTGTGCCTTCGTGCTCGCGCGTCGGATACTACCGTCTACCTTCTCAAAGATTTTAACAAGTAGGCACTCAACCTTCCTTCAATGTAAAAATAGCCGCTAACTTATAGTTTAGTAGTGTGTAAATATTTTAAAACAAAAACGAACTAAGCATGACTTACATGAATATAACTCAACAAGTTTGCCGCTTAATTTTCAGGGCGCACCCTCGAAGGTCTGCGGCGCACAATTACAAAATGATTGCTATTTACAGCACTTTATTTATAATTTAAATAAAGCTAATCAATCGTCCTGAATAGCTTTTGAGGTCTTTGTGAACTTCACAATGCTAGCCGTAAATTATTGGAAACCTGAAAGGCGCCATCGCTAAAGAAAATTTATTGTGAACTCGACGCTAACGGTTTTTAAAAAATAGAGTACCTATTGTCAGGGAAGAAATGATAATTTACCTAAAATCTAAATGGATTTTTTGTGAGCCTTATAATGTTTGCAATCTATTTTTGTGAATAAAATGAGTGATAGGTAAATAGGCTCGGTGGGCTTTTCAACGTATCAGACAAAAACAGGAACATCAATGGACTGACGCAAGCGTAGTGTGTCTATTGTCTTTATATTGAACTTGTACCTAACAAGTAGGAAAGAAGTAAGTAATTAGACTTTTCGTGTATCTTATCACCTTTTTAAGGTGCTTCCCTCACCGGGATCATTCACTTGTAATGAAATTGAACTTGGGTGCTATGTTAGCACTTACAGTTTCTGGCAAAAGTTCTGCCGTCCCATTAATTTGTAGTTGGCAAGCGCGACGTTCTCCTTTTTCTTTCATTTTAATCTGGTAACTGTACACAAAAGACGCGTACAACTACTGACTGCATTCGAAATGCAGTAAAAAGTCACAACTATTACTCAGTAGTCCTTATGTTTTGTAACTGTTATTGTTATTGGTCGCATTTCGTAACGCAGGGTTAGTGAAAAATGTTGTAAATGTACCGATAATATGCATCATAACTAGATCTTAGGTAAAATATGCTATTACCGCTGAGAATGGCTAAAATATGCAAATGCATATGCAAATATGCAAATGCATATAATCCGGTCTCTACTGATTACCATACCTACTTCAAAAAGTATAAAAAAGTATAAAATTTTATCGTCAACAAAAATAATTATGTACATCCATGTAACCAAAATAAAACATATTTTTGTCGCCATGATCATCACGTGCGCCTTGGTTTTGCAAATGAAAAGAAAAAATTTTGAAACATGCTAAAGTTTTTAATAATATTTTTTATGATACATAGGCTGCTATTTATGTATCCGGAACTGGCCACTTACAAGAACAATATTTAAAAAGTAATTACAACATTTGAAAATAGAACTCTTTGGTTGAAGAATACATTTTGTTTCATGTGACTGTCAATTATTTTTCCATTGTGGCGTCATTTTGAAAATTACGTGTCTTCATTTGCCATGGATTTAACGCGTGAACATTTTCGTGCAATGATTTACTACGATTTTCGGCGTGGGCTAAATCAACAACAGTGCTTTATTCAACTCACCGCAACTTTTGGAGATGAAGCACCATCAAAAACCACTGTTTATCACTGGTACAGTGAGTTTAATCGTGGGCGGTCTATGCTCACGGATGAAAATAAAGAAGGTCGCCCAAAAACAGCTGTTGTTCCACAAAATATAGATGCTGTGCGGGAACTAATAATGCGTGATCGTCATGTTACATATCGCGAGATAGAGGCGTCCTTAGGCATAAGTATGACGAGCATACATAAGATATTACACGAACATTTGGCTGTAAAAAAAATATGTTCGCGTTGGATTCCGCACAACTTGACAATCGATCAAAAACGGGCTCGTGTCGATTGGTGCAAAAAAATGATAAAAAAATACAACCGTGGTACGTCAAAAGCCGTTTATAATATCTACACAGGTGATGAATCTTGGATCTATGCATATGACCCCGAAACTAAACAACAGTCAACGGTGTGGGTGTTCCAAGATGAGCCGAAACCAACAAAAGTTACTCGTGCAAAAAGAACTTTAAAGCAAATGGTCGCCTGTTTTTTTGGAATTAATGGACATGTGGCTACAGTGCCATTAGAGAATCGTAAAACGGTTAATTCTGAATGGTATACGACCATTTGTTTACCAGAAGTCTTTGAAGCAATAAGAAAGGACAACCGACAACGCAGAATCATATTACATCACGACAATGCTAGCTGTCACACCTCAGCTGAAACAACTCAGTTTTTGGAGGGTCAAAAGATCAAATTGACTGGTCATCCGCCGTACAGCCCTGATTTGGCACCTAACGATTTCTTTTTATTTCCATACGCGAAGAACAAATTACGTGGCCAACGTTTTTCGAGCCGCGAAGAGGCTGTTGATGCGTTCAAAATGCACGTTTTGGAGATACCTCAATCAGAATGGAAAAAGTGCTATGAAAATTGGTTCCAGCGTATGCAAAAGTGTGTCGATCATCGCGGCGAATATTTTGAAAAGCAATAAAACCATATTAAATGTTTGTTTATTTTTTTAATTCCGGATACATAAATAGCAGCCCTCGTACACATTGTGTATGTTATTAATATAATTATAAACGTGTTATTGTATAAATAACAATCTATTAAGTATTTTTTGTACATTAATCTTACCTTTTATCTCATTTAAAGGTTTTTTTGGCCTGTCCTACTACTGGTATTGTAAAAGTGCTGAAAAACAGTTATTGGACGTTATTAGATGAAATAATACTGATCTACTTGATATATATTATTCGAAAGATGAGAGTATTATTCAATACGAAAGTTAATTTGCCGCTGACTTGTGTCTTCTGAATACTTCAATGAAGTGTGACTTCTGAATATTTCAAAAACCTACTTGTTGCCGTTAGTTGTATTGTATGGAATGATTATGGGAACGTAACGAAATTTGGGGGCCTTGTAAAATGCTACGGTGCGTTGCACAAGGGCTGATATTTAAACAACGCATTAATTTTTTTCGTTTTTATAGAGGACTAAGAATTTTCAAAATCAGCTACCCTTTTTGTTTATGTTTTATTAGGAAATCCCTGGATTGTGTAGTACGTTCCTATTATTTTTGTCACTGAAGTAGGCAAATGGCAAGCCTTTAGTTTATATATTTTCATGAAATCCCTCGACTTTGTGTATAATGAATTAAATGAAACAAATGCCATACATGCTGCTCCCTCTGGATCGTATCCAACGAAAGGCCGCTCGAATTGTTGACTGCCATAGTGTTTCAAACAGCTTGGACTCCTTGGAATTACGCCGAGATGTAGCTTCACTCTGCATCCGCTATCGGTTGTATCACGGGGAGTGCTCTGAGGAATTGTTCGGAATCATACCACCTGCAACTTTTCGCCGTCGTCCAACGCGAAAAATATTCCATCCTCATCACCTTGATGAGTGGCAGTATTCCACAGTGCGTTTTTCGCGTAACTTTCTGCCGCGCACTGTAAGACTCTGGAACGAACTGTCACCAGCAGTTTTTCCGGACCTATACGACCTGCAAACCTTCAAGAAAAGAGCGTATTCCCTCTTAAAAGGCCGGCAACGCACCTGCAGATGTTGCGAGTGTCCATGGGCGACGGTAGTTGCTTACCATCAGGTGACCCGTTTGCTCGTTTGCCCCCTTATTTTACAAAAAAAAAAATACTATTTTTGCTACCCATCAGCATAATCCAGACTCAAGAACATGTGCAACCTGTGGGATCTATTAGACAAGCCCAACTTCCTCCTGAAAGTAGAGTACGGCCACAGCGACAGGCAAATGAGCTGCTATGCATTGTGCTCCATATTGAAAAATTGTCTGAGTATGCCGATTGGCTCGATGAGGACAATCTGAAATCTCTAACTATTTGAGTTACGTTTTACCTGAACAATGTAATATACAGACGTACATATAAAGAGACGGACATCCTTTCACATCTATAATATTAATAGATGGCGGCCGTAAATCCATTGCGTCAAAGTCCGTTTATCGAGTGGATAGCGTACATTTTCCCGGGACCAAAAGTACTATTTTTCCTTTCCCGGGACTCAGTGTCTCCATACCAAATTTTTGCAAAATCCGTTCAGTGGTTTGAGCGTGAAGAAGTAATTGAAAGACAGACAGACGAACAGACTTTCATACTTATAAAGTTATAATATTAGTTGTTACAATAGCACTATGTAATATTGGTAAGAATTTTAATTTTTTGAAGTAATTTTTTGTTAAATATTTAATTAAAATACCTTATTTTGCAACAAATAATAAAAATATATCGATGGCCCCAACGAATAAACGTGCAAGAGCTCTTACCCAAAAAATTTTTTATTTTTATTTTTCGTTTGCATGGACTATGATACACCTATGTAAAATTTTTTGATTTTTTTTGACTTAAAATAACAATTTTATAGCAATGTAAACCTTTATTGTACGGAAAAAATAATAACATATATCACATTAATAATAAAACATGCGCTTATTGCGGATTATTTGTGTATTTGAGTTCACCAGAATAAACGTGTTAAAACAATCTGGCGCTCGTGTCTATCTTTTCCTTTGGGTTATAACTCTTGCACGATTATACGTGTAAAAATGCAAGCGACTTCTATCACTAATGCCTCATTGCAGATGGCGAAACTTTGAATATAATAATCATAGCTATTCTATTATCTTTTACTAACTTCTCTTGTCTTTTCTGCTTTTGTAAAGGTTATTCGAAGAGCTATTGTAAAGTTTATCACAAGAGCTGCTGGTGAGTTGCCGGTCTTTTTAAGAGGGAATACGCTCTCTCCTTGAAGGTTTGCAGGTCGTATAGGTCCGGAAATATTGCTGGTGACAGTTCATTACAAATTTTACAGTGCGTGGCAAAAAAGCACGGTGGAAGACTGCCACTCATCAAGGTTATGAGGATGGTATATTTTTAACGTGGGACGATGGCGAAAAGTTGCAGGAGGTATGATTTCGAACAATTCCTCAGAGCACTCCCCGTGATGCAACCGATTGAGGATGCAGAGTGAAGCTATTTACATCTCGGCGTAATTCCAAGGGGCCCAGCCTGTTTGAAACGTTATGGCAGTCAATAATTCGAGCGGCCCTTTGATTGGATACGATCCAAAGGGATTTGTTGGTATTTTGGGGTCCCTGCCCAGATATGAGAACAGTATTCCATATGAGGCCGAACCTGCACCTTGCAGAGTTGCAGGCATTGGTCCAGACTGAAATACTGTCTCGTCCTATTACGAACAGAATCAGAAAAGTATCGTCTACCCCATTCAGAAGCCGGTAGATAGGGCATCACCTGTACTATCATCCGCATAAATGCAATTGGAATGTAACATGATGTCATTGATCTGCCAAAAAACTTGTGACCTATTTGCATGAATTCTTATTTTAGCAAACTATCGAAGCTTCCATCATAATATTATTATGATGGTAGCTTTGATAGTAGCGCTTTGAGCCAAACCCGATCAAAGGCCTTCGCAATTTCCAAACTAACAGCCAATGCCTCTCCTCTCCACACAATCACCTCAGCCCAACGATGAGTTTGGTACGCCAAGAGACAGCCAGCCAAGCGACCCGTACTGTTTGTCGCTTTGTAATGTCTGGCCGCCCAAGTATCGAAAGAGCTGATAATGGATTCTATTATCTTCGAGATGACGGAGGTTTTAGCAATTGGTCTTTAGTTGGAAGGATTTGAGCGGTCACCTTTTTTTGGGGCACTAAGGCTGTCTTCTAAGAAGCCGGGACAATGCCAGAAGAGTAGGAGAACCAAAAACGACGCGTTAAGACCGGAGCCAACTCTGGAGCACACTTTTTCAACACAATAGGAGGGATTCCGTCAGGCCCACTCGACCTGATGTAACCTAATATCCGACATGATGCCCCTGCATCGTGGTATGGTTGGCGGTTTTTATCCCAAGGTCATCAAGGGTCGAGTTTGGCGCAAGGAGCTTACCCAAAAGATCGTCTTTGTATTTTGCGTCGTGGGCCAACGATCCATTTCCTACTTGTAGGGATGGTAGGATGGCTTTCAAAAATACCCTTCAATAGCTTAGGCCAGAGACCAGAATTCTCGGGTTCCCAAAGGAAGGCACTCGAGTCTTTCACTAATACTATTGACGTGCTGTTTCTTTGCCCGATTGATCTCTCTCTTGAAGGATCTATAGGCAAGGTTGTACTCCATTTTATATGTATGTGTCGACGCATAGACGCGAGGTAGGTAAATTTTTATCAACAACAACAATAGATCAACAATATTTTTTACTGAACCGTCAACAAGAAAATATTAACTAACTAGACGTTCCACGCGGCCTCGCCCGCATAAATGAGAAATTTTACGGAAACCGTACATTTTCCCGCAAAAAATAGCCTATGTTCTTTCACATCATGGTCTACTCTACATCTGTGCCAAATAACTTAAAAATTCATCCAGTAGTTCGCGAGATAAGTGCCTTCCAATAATTTTCCCGGTTTTTTCTACATTTTCCTATGTTTCTTCGCTTCTATTCGTCTTAGAGTGATAATTTATAGTTTATAGCCTTCCTCGATAAATGAACCATCTAGCAACGAAATAATTTTTCAAATCGGACCAGTAGTTTCTGAGATTGGCGCGTTCAAACAAACAAACTCTTCTACTTTATAATATTAAGTATAGATTTACATTTTATACCATACACTTATAAGGTTGTAATACATAAATAATGATTCAACTTCTTAACAATAAAATACGGGCTTTTATCTTTACAAACATGTAAAAGCAACAAAATATACAAGAATAAGCGTGTAAATGACCAGAGCATGGCCCAGTAGGAAAAAAATGTACGTGGAATAACCATGCAACATTTCACTGCACTGGTTAAAACTTCATTTATGACACGAATAAACGTGCATTGATACAATAGTGTTAACAAGTCACATATTATTCACTAGAATAGTAATTTAATATGGTTTTTCTTAAATATGTAGTAAACCGTTAATATTTGATTTTTAATAAAAATATGAGCTGAAAGATATTTTTTTTACCTTTAATTTGGTCATACATTATATTTTTCTATTTATTATGTAGTCAAAGTTATGTGGTTTCAAACGTTTTTTTGTCTTCCTGAAAAGTTGTCTTTTTTCGATTGCACGTTTATTCGTTGGGGCCATCGATATGTGAAAACAACAATTATTTATAATGTTTCCTACTTACAATACCAATTTTAACCAAATTTCAATCAAACTTTGCTTGTCCAACTACTGGTTTTGGGTGTCCCAACTACTGTAATTCCGTCCCATGACTGTGTTTTACTTACTATTCAGTTTTTACCAAAAAATCAATATAAACTGAAAAACCATCGCATTTTTATGTTTGCATAATATCTTAAAGCATTTTCTGTAAAAAAAATCCTTAGCTGTCCAATGACTGGTAGTTTACGGTACAAGAATATTGTTTTCCCGCCATTACTTGACACTGGCCATGGTTTTATAGCCGATGTGCCTTAATAAGAAAAAAAAAAACTGTCAACTGCGTGTCAATGACAGTCAATGTGTCAAATGTCATTGTACAAGGCCAAGAAGCATGAAGGTACATACTATTGGAGGGCGCCTTATATTTTAACAGTTGATCATGTTACTCTTTCTAACTAACGATGCAGTAAGTTGAGTGAAAGAGAAAGCTCTTATCGGTGTATAAACGTCAAAAGTTTGTAATGTTATGTCCTACCTAATAGGACATAACAAAGGAGTCGGTTTGCAATATTTCATGTTTAAAAAGTGCAAATAAAAGTGTTTAGTGAACGTTAAATGCAATATCTTGTTGAGTTTTGTGGTTCCGCTATATAATAAACCATAAAAACGGCCAAGGAATGCCTCAAACACGTGGATTTAACATAAAATGCGTAAGTTTTCAACAACGTTTTTTGGGCTTATCAATCGCTATTTTTCTAAGCTAAAAAGAAAATTTATAAGTTTAATACTCCCTCAATCATGCTATATAAGGCATTAGTGATAAAATGTCACATCAAGTAATAATTTGGCTACAAATATTGCATAACTTTTTACGTGTACTTTAGGGATGCACTTTACTTGAAGTATAATTTATCGATAAAAATATTGTCATGGACTAAATGATTTTTTTTTCAGGATTTGAAAATGCTTCAAAATAGACGACGAACAGAAATATTTAGACGCAAGTTTCATGCAAGTTTTTAATCCTCATGAAGGCATCACAATATTGGGATTATCATTTCAAACGTAAATTTGAAATAATGATTTTATTGAAATAAAAAAGTTCTAACGGAGAGTAAAATGATCAACAGCTCTCACACCTCCCCCCTGTAAGTACTCAAATCGTTACTTGGATATATTTTTTGAAATTTTATCCTGGCATTACTCTTTTTTTAATAAAATATAAAATTTTAATGAGGCTAAAGTCATAATCATTTAATAAAATAAATTTAATACCTCGATCGTCGGATACCAGACACAATAGATATTCAGTTGTTATGCGGCACTTGAGTTCCGCTTGGGGCTTGATGGGTTAAGTATGGAAAACTTACATAAAGCATATTGCCCTGTACACAATATTATGTATATATTATGTATATATTTTATAGTATTAAGTACATTTAATGACACGTAACTATTTTTTTTAGATTTTTGGAATGCTTCTAAAGAAGAGTTCAATATGATGGTGATGACGGAGAGACCTATATTGAAGATAATATTATTTTTAAGCTTAGATTTTAACCGAGTATTCTGGTGGTGAGATGGAGTGAGGACTGAGGAGGGATGGTTTAAGTGAGGAAAATCCCCCCTCATCACTACCACCTTCAGGAGACCTCCCCGCTAAGAAAACTGTTGTCAACTGTTTTCATTGTTTGAATATTTTTCATTTAAGAGGCCGGGTGCCATCGAAATTCTCATACATATGTAATACCAAAATTATTTTCTCATACGAAAATATTTAACATGTTTGAGCTATTTTTCAGCTTAAAATAGTAATTACCTAGGTTCCTGAACAAAAATTTACTACAAAATATTTAAACACTAAAAAATATTTTTGTTTAAATATTTTGTAGTAAATTTACTACTATTTTGTAGTAAATTTAAACACTAAAAATATAGTAAAATACTAAAAAATATATAAATAAATAGTAAATTTACTACAAGATATTTAAACTAAAAAAAAATTTTTACTATTGAAATATTTTGTAATATTTTTTAGTGTTTAAATATTTTGTAGTAAATTTTTGTGCAGGAACCTAGGTAATTACTATTTTAAGCTGAAAAGTAACTCATACATGTTAAATATTTTCGTATGAGAAAATGATTTTGGTATTACGTATGTATGAGAATTTCGATGGCACCCGGCCCCTTAATTTCTAATTTTTAATATGTGCGTAATATTATACAATGTGTCCTAACACCGTCCAATCCTTATAATATGTTATGAATTTATAATATAAAGTGGACTATAATGTAAATTGACAGATATGTCATATATTTTAATAAAAAAGACCTCGACTCGACCTCGACTCGACCTCGACTCGACCTCGACTCGACCTCGACTCGACCTCGACTCTACCTCGACTCGACCTCGACTCGACCTCGACTCGACCTCGACTCGACCTCGACTCGACTGTGAGGCCTTGATGTCGATCGCTCGACAGATGCACACTGGCGTACCGAGTACAAACTAATAGACAATAATAATAATAAATATAATGTTCAAATACATATTATAATGGTCGCAGTTGATACCTATGCATAAACTAAATAATAAATCAAAATATTATGTATAATATTACGTATATATTGTATTATATAATATATAAAGATATTTTGACTATTCCAAAACTATTACCCTCTCACACCCTAACTGTATTACATGACGTCACGTCTTAGCTCAAAACACCTGGCGCCCGGCTGAGGACTGACCCTGACCTAGATTACAACTCGAACTCGACTCGAACTCGACTCGAACTCGACCTCGACTCGACCTCGACTCGTAAATAAAGTGAAGAATGTTCACTTATTATTTTTTAGCTCTCCGTAAGCTAAGTCGAAAATAAAAATATGAGAGAAAAAATTATCACGATACGTGACGTGTAGTTTCCGAGATATTTAATTCAAAAATAAGTGCGCAATTCGGGCTCGGCGCTTGACGCGATGACGTCACAGCACAGCACATCGCAATATTCGCTCTGTCCACTCGCGCGCTCCGGTAACACTGCGTCGCCCGTCCCTTTTACCTTCTAAGTATTAATAAAGTTAAAATACTTATGACAAAAAAAATAATACAAAATAATAATTTTATACAGTTTTTTTTTTTTGTGAAATCACTGTAAAATCATGCATGTTCCTAATCCTAGTAATGTGCTTAATTCTTTTACTACGGTTCTGGATCCCGGAATCCGAAAAACCTGATTCCGGGAAATCCCGGATTTTTGTCGTCATATCCATATTATTCATATCAATCACACCCACGATTCCGATCACTGGTTATGATGTATGGCATATTTTATTGACTGAAAGATCGGCCACTGGTGTTGGGACAGTGGACACAATATTATATTGTGTCCCGTCACCAGTATGAAGTATCCAAACATGCTTTAACGTCTTTATTTCTTCGATACGGTAATACATAATAATTGTTATTTTACAAAATTGTTGTTTATTAGTTAAGTATAATAAAGTACATTTGATCTTCTGTTGTTTTTTATAAAAACTGTTGATTTTATTGATATTACACTCCGGTCAAGCATTTGTGACTTATGGAATATACATATTATGCATATTTTTAACTATTTGTGTAATTATATACTTAAATATTTTATTTATATAAGTATTTTCATATAATGATCATAATATTATATCCTAAATTGAACATGCAGGTCGAATTATTGATAACCTCCTTTTTTGATGTCGTTTAATAAAAAATAAAATAAAAATAAACGATCGTTTTAATTAATTAATCGAAACCCTTACAATCGATTAAATTTTTAACCCATTTTTTATGAAAATCGATTTTAAAAAAATCCATTTTTTTTAATTAATCGAAACCCTTACAATCGATTAAAAAATATCGACAATCGAAAAAAAAAACAATCGATTGTTCGATTAATCGATTTCGATGTTACAACACTACTCTCCAACCGTCCTACGTTTTTTCCTTGGTTTTTCGATCAGCATGAGAATCTGACGCGAGTTTCACAGTTTTTACCCATCCCACAAAAGTGCTCAACGCCGCTAAAGAAGTTTTCACTTCAAAAATCTATAACATAAAATTATGGTCGACTATTGGTCGATAGCTGTAGACTAATTTTATATTTTTATCGATATATACAAGCAGATCGCCCATCCCTACACGCACACTACGGCAGTTGCACGCAAGCATAAAATGGCCACGCGCTGGCGAGCTAAGAAGCCATCTACCTATATCCTTAATCTGTGCCAAGAAGTTTATAGGTAAATGTGGAGTGCGAACCAGCGCCCGATCCAGCTATTTCGCCGCTCCGGGCAAAATAATAATTGCCGCCCCAAAAACCGGCTAAGTGCGAGTCGGACTCGCGCACGAAGAGTTTCATACTAGTATGGAGTATAAAATTGGGTAAACGTCACGTAAACGTGTTTCTGAAAGTTAAACAACCATAACAGACCACGTCATGTAAGCGATAGCGCAATGTAGACGACCAGCAGTGACATCTATTATCAAAATAAAGAAAATACAAAAAAACACGATTCTTTAGTATAAATTATTACTATAGCGGCAACAGAAATATATAATCTGTGAAAATTTCAACTCGAACAGACATCGAAGTCTTACTGAGGGCATCGAGACCGGGTTTACCCGAAACTCGAAAACCAGGGAAACCCCGGTTTTTAGGCATCACGAAAAAAACCGGGTTTCAAAATTGGTACCCGGGTTTTTCAAGCTTTTCGGGTTTTCTGTTTTTTTTTTATAATTATTAAAGGCAAGACCTGATTTAAGATATTTATAACACACTAACATACAAAATATTCTTCATCTTTATAACTTACTAGCTGTTGCCCGCGACTCCGTCCGCGTGGACTTCAGCTTATATAGCGCGCGGTAGTTCCCGTTTCCATGTAAGCTACAGAGTTGCTTCCGCGCGCGCGCGGTACGATTACTTCAAACTTCAAGAATCTTCTTAAAACTTCAAATAAATTCGCGAAAAATTTCATCATCCTCACCACCTCTTATAGAAACACGTTTGAGTAAGCGCTTGTGCGATGTAGGACGACGCACAGCGCCATCTATTATGATTTTTGGAACTAACTTAATTTGAACAAATTTACGTAATAAACACCCCCTTACAACCCCTTTTTCCAGTTAAAAAGTAACCTTTTAGTATAGATTTACCAGCTGCAGGGCCGGTCATAATCTTCGCTACTGCGCACCCCCGCGCCGCCTTGGTAGCGCCCACTTCGAAACGGGCGTAAATCGCAATTTTTAATTTCGTCATAACTTCTAAACCAAACGTCCAATTTTAATCGTTCAAAGACCAAATATTATCTACACAAACTGTACTTAGTGAGAAAATAATTTATTAAGATAAGGATTATCGGCGTGAGGAAAATAAATGCGTTTAAATATAGTAAAAAAATATCAAGATTTTTAAATAAAAAAAAATGGTTGTTGTGCCTCACTTGACATAGATAGGTATAGTGTGTCGCGGACATTTTTGTAGATATTTATAAGATCTACATTTACTTAGAACATTGTATGGTTCTATCTTTTATTGTTTAGGCAGCGTACTGTTATGTCCTACATCTGTACCCTAACATGCTCACCCTAGCTTTCCCATATTGCTGACCATAGATTCCTTCCGACCTCCTATATCTAGGTCCCAGACCAGCCCCGCCAGTCAGTTCCCGTCTTCCATTCGACACAGTTGTGCCACTTCTACTATTTCGTTGTTTTACTAATTGTACTATTTCTTTGTTCATCGAATAAATCTTTTTTTAAAAAGTGAAAATCGAACCTCCTTATAACATTGGTGGCAGCGAAAAAGGTGGGATGATAACTTCCACCACGGTACGCCTCGCGTTTTCTTAAAGTACTAGTCCAAAGTGTCCGAAAATCGTGAAAACTCAGTTCCAGCCAGTGAAAGTGTACTAAACCTAGATATCAATACTTAATAATAATTAATCGCGATTAAATAATAACTAAACGCCGCGCCGGGAATACAAAAATAACATTCATAGAGATCAATCTTCGCCTACCTGGTCTACGCCACACGTAGACGCGCCTTATCACCGTCTTCGGGCCGGAGTTGTTTTGACTACCGCCTACGCATCGAGGAAATGTTCCAGACGCTCCTTATCACCGCATTCCTGTGAGTCCCTTGCATTATTCTATTTTTGGTCATTGCATTTTAAATTTGAATATTGCCGAACTTATTTTATTATTGAAATAGCTTTCTATTGTGTTTATTGTAAAAAACTTTTGACAAAATGGCAGCGAAAGATAGAGCACCGAGTCCCGCAAAATTTGAAAATGTAGAGTTTAACGAGGAGGAGGAATACCAACCTCCTACCTTACAAATTCCGTCAGACAGCCAAGGTCCCAACACTAGATCTAAAAAGAAGGGCAAAACAGACCCTCCGAGCAAACCAGAGTTAGACTTGAACATTTTACTAAAATTTATTAAGCCATATGACGGTAGCAGGGATACACTTAACTCATTTCTAGTTAATTGCAGTAACGCATTTGATCTAGCCTCTGGACCACAGAAAGATATTTTGTTTAAATTTATTTTATGTCAACTTCAAGGAAAAGCCGAAATGGCCTGTTCAATTAAAGAATTTGTGAACTGGCAACAGTTGAAAGAGTTTCTGAAAAATCAATTTAGTGAAAGGAAACATTACGCTCATTTGCTCACAGACTTACAGAATTGCAAACAAAATTTAAACGAACCAGTTAGTCAGTACGCACTTCGAGTTGAAACATATTTATCTCAATTACTAACAGAAATTGCCATCTCTCACGGTTCAAAAAATAGAGAAATGATAGGTCGCGTAGCAGCTATGGAGGAATTAGCTCTCCACCATTTCCAAATGGGACTTTTACCACGAATTTCAAATATAGTGAGATGCAAAACTCCTAAGACAATTAATGAAGCCGTTAATATAGCCATTTCAGAGGAGAAAATCCAACAATTTTTATACAAATCCAACCCACAAAATAAATCGGCTTCCCCGAAACCCAATTTTGATGTTAACCGGCGCTACCAAAACTCAAACCAAAATAATTCTAATTTTGCTAATCAGCGTTTCCAAAATTATAACAATAATAACCGAAATCAAAATAATAATTACAATCGGTTCCCAAATTCTACTAATGCCAGTGCATCCCCAATTTGCAAGTATTGCAAAAATGTAGGTCACACAATAGATCAGTGCAGGAAACGCGAATATAACAATAATCGTGCTCAGAATTTTAAGCTTTTTCAAAGGGTGAATTATACGTCACGTAATGTCGATGATAATAACGAACAAAATTATGCTGAAGAAGGTTATGACACTGTCGACGATACTCCAAAAAACTAAATAAAGTCTCGTCCCGGTGTCGTGCGGGACGAAAGCTTACTAAATCCGACACCATGCTACTAAATCAACGCACATGTGGTGCAATTTCTAATTCTCCTAATTCTAATTACACGGGCAAATTGTGTAATAATTTACCACTTTCTAAATCCACTGTATCGAATAATAATTCTACGTCCACTGTATCGAGGTCTCATATTTCTAAACCCACTGTATCAAATGATAATTATACTAAATCCACTGAATCTAATGCTATTAAATCTTTGAATGAGTCCTCTGTATCGTTAAAAAACACTGAATCCTCCGAGTCTAATACTTCAAAATCCCCTGTGCCTACTAAAATTACAAATTCTACAAATTCAATGCCTACAAGATCCTTACACACTGAATTAAAAAATAATTCTCAATTTGAAAGTACCAAACCTGTAATAAATGATACTGAAAATCCTTTAGAAATTTATGAGATTAATACTAATCATACAAACAAAACATTGCCGCATGTATTACTTTACACTCAAACCTCTGATATTCCTTTAGCCCTCCTTGTTGACTCTGGTTCCGCCATTAGCTTACTAAAAAAAAATTCTATAATAAAGCCGCTAAAACTTACACCGGAACAAATAAAAATAAAAGGTATTGATCCAGGGAAAGAAGTCACACATACACTCGGTCATTTTAATCTAAAACTATACGTATCCGATAACTCTAATCAATTTATCTCTAGTAAATTTCATGTTGTAGAAAATATTGACTTACCTTACGACGGCATCATTGGCAGTGATTTCATGAATTTATTCCGCTGTAATATTGATTATAACCGCGATGTACTGAAAATTAAAAATCATGAAATTAAATTAAATTTCTATGAACCAACTTACCTTATCCCAGCTCGTACAGAGATGGTTATTGAATGCTCCGTGGTCAACCCCGAGTTAAAAGAGGGTCTTATACTAGATAAAAAAATATCTAAAGATTTATTAATCGCCAATTGTCTTGTATCTGTAAAACCTAACAAAAGAATTAATTTATCCGTCGTGAATACTTCTGAATCTCCAGTGCACATCAAATCAAATTTAAACTTAGTTCTTCTACCTTACGCTTGTGATGACGTAAAGGATGATATCCCTCCTACATCTGTTAATTCCGTCCACACTGTATCACATGCAAATAGTTTCCAACGCACTCGAGAAGTGTTGAAACAACTACGAGTCTCTCACCTTAATAAAGAAGAGACAAATGCCCTTTACAAACTCTGTTCCGATTATTCTGACATTTTTCATCTTCCCGGGGAACAACTCACATTTACAAACGCAGTTCGACATGAAATTAAAACCGTTTCTGACGCTCCAATTCACACTAAGACTTACCGTTTTCCAGAAATCCATAAAGAAGAAGTAAATAGACAAATAAATGAAATGTTGCGACAAGGAATTATAGAACCTTCATCATCTCCATGGTCAGCACCCATTTGGGTTGTCCCTAAAAAGTTAGACGCATCCGGTAATCGTAAATGGCGAGTTGTCATCGACTACAGAAAATTAAATGATGTCACAATTGGTGACTCCTATCCCATACCAAATATAACAGAAATATTAGATCAATTAGGCAAAAGCCAGTATTTTAGTACCCTAGATCTTGCTTCCGGTTTTCACCAAATTGAAGTTTCCCCTGAAGACTCACCTAAAACCGCCTTCTCCGTTCCTCAGGGACATTACCAATTTAAGCGTATGCCATTTGGGCTCAAAAATGCACCCTCAACCTTTCAACGCCTTATGAATACTACACTCTCAGGACTCCAGGGCCTACGCTGTTTCGTATATTTGGACGATATTGTTACATATTCATTTGATCTAATTTCACAAATTCGAAATCTAACCGAAATATTTGATAGACTCCGAAAATATAACCTAAAATTGCAACCGGACAAGTGCGAGTTTCTCCGACGAGAGGTCGCATATCTCGGACATATAATTACTGAAAACGGTGTCAAACCTAACCCAGACAAAATCGAAGCGGTAACACAATTTCCAACACCTAAAACTCCTAAAGATGTAAAATCCTTTCTTGGCCTCGTCTCTTACTATCGCAGATTTATACCTGACCTTTCGACGACAGCAAAACCACTGACTTCTTTACTAAAAAAGGATGTAATTTTCAAATGGGAAAATCAACAACAAGTCGCATTCGATACTCTAAAACATAAACTTACCTCTGCTCCCGTTCTCTCTTATCCCGACTACGATCTCCCTTTTATCCTTACCTGTGATGCCTCTGAACACGCTGTCGGCGCCGTACTATCCCAAGGTCAAATAGGTAAAGACCGTCCTATTGCATTCGCCTCACGCACATTAAATAAAAGCGAAAGTCATTACACCGTAACTGAAAAGGAATTACTAGCAATAATATTTGGTTGTAAAACATTCCGCCCATACATCTATGGCCGGAAATTCACTATAATCACAGATCACCAACCCCTAAAATGGCTTTTCAATCATTCAAATCATAACAGTAAACTTCAAAGATGGCGCTTACAACTCGAAGAATACGAATATGAAATAGTTTATCGTAAAGGCAGACTTAATTCAGCAGCTGATGCCTTATCGCGCTATCCTGTCAATCCTATTTTCCCAGATGATGACGATGCACAACTATTTCCCGAATTAATGCCTCTGAATCCTGTCCAAGATCCTCTAGACTCTGTCCCATCTCCAAATAATGTATTAGAAGAATTAGGCGCTCCACTGAATCCTGAACAAAGAAATAATGAAATTCCTGAACATAATAATAATAATAACAACATAATTCCTGAAAATTCTAATACATTACCTGAGAACGAAACATCACTAATACCTAATCCATCATTTGACGACATCCTATCACCTTACCTTCCGTTTGGCGGCGTCGATCCTGAAAATAATATTCCATTACCTAACGATAACCTTTCAGACGTTGGTTCCTGTGGTTCTAATCAACAAGCCCCTGATCTAGCATCAGAATTAGACTTAGATGAATTATTACGTCCACCTAACAATAATCCCTTACCTATGATTTCAGAAGAGCAACAGTCCCCATCTACCGATATAAATTCTAACGAAAAATATTCACAATTTCTTAAAACAATCGCAGATAAAAATAAATCTTTTAATACTAACATTATTGAACGCAACGAGTCTCTGCTTAAAACTTCCTGTTCACACATTATTATTCCAACTTCTATCGATCTAGATGAATCTAATCCCTATATAAATGATGTCCTATCGTGTTCTACAAATAAAGAAGAAATATTACAAAGCGAAAAAGAATTATACTCATTTAAAAATCTAGAAATTAATAATAAAACTTACTACTTACTCTTTACCAAAGTACACCACTTCGAAGAAAGCTCATACCGCGACATTTTTCAATCCCTGGAAAAAATAAAAAATATGCTAGTAAATTCATCCATTATCACAGAAATTGCCATATCAGATTTCAAAAATCCGTTTGATAAACATACATTTAGCAAAATATATAATATGATTACATACCTGTTTCACGATTCTAGTATAGCTGTCCATATTTATCACAATAATATAATGTATCCATCACTCAGTGAAATTAAAACTATTTTGCGAGAAAATCATGACTTACCTGTAGCCGGACACCTTGGCTCCGTTAGAATGCTAAGTAGAATTAAAGAAAAATATTACTGGAAAGGTATGCGTTCAGATATCGAAACATATGTTAAAAATTGCAAACAATGCCAAGAAAATAAAGCATTAAGACAGATCAATCGGGCTCCTATGCAAATAACTACTACATCCACTGCTCCATTTCAGCGTATAGCTATTGACATCGTAGGGCCCCTGCCAGAAGCAGGAACAGCCAAACTTAAATATATTATGACCTTCCAGGATGACCTAACGAAGTTCTCAACAGCTTATCCTATTAGATCAATCACAGCAGAAGAAACAAGTGATTGCTTAGTCCATTTCATTTCCTTATTTGGTATCCCCAAAACCATTCTTTCCGATCAGGGTACCAACTTTACTGCAGAATTGTTTAAGAAAACCTGTAATTTCCTAAAAATCAAACAAATTTGGTCAACCCCATATCATCCTCAGACTCAGGGCGCACTAGAGCGCAGCCATTCTACATTAAAAGAATACTTAAAATCGTTCACAAATGAAAACCAGGATAATTGGCCTCGCTATGTCTATACAGCCATGCTCACTTACAATACTAATATACATTGTACTACCAAATTCTCACCCTACGAACTACTATTTGGACATAAACCTTACCTCCCTGATTCTATTTATAGCACACCACAAGACGTCACCTATCCCGAGTACCTAAAAATGCTCCAGCATAGATTTAAACTCTCCCGAGATAAAGCTATCCAAAATATAGTCGCATCTAAACAAACTTCCAAAACTTACTATGATAATCGCACTCGACCAATTCAATATAAAGTAGGTGACTATGTATATTTAAAAAACCATTTACGCCTAAGGAAAGCCTTGTCGCCTCAATGGAAAGGCCCATACAAAATCGTTAAAATTCATGGCTTCAACACAGTATCTCTACTTATAAATCGTAGGCATGTTAAACATCACGTCGACGAACTAAAACACGTGTCGACTCAACCCGTAGAGTAAGATTAATATTTGTAAATAAACTATTAGTATAATAAATTAACAAGTAAACTTAATAAATTTAAATTTAAGGAAAATATCTTTCTATTTCAGCGCATCTGCGTTAGCGACGCAAGAATATGTTCAACAAATTAATTCAAGTCCAGGAATTTACTTTGATCCCATTGGTAAATTAAAAATATGTTCAAATTATCTAGATATTGTTACTCCTATAGATATATCTCATTTTCAACCTCATTTAGCTAATATAAATTCGATTATTGGTACATTACGATTTCTATGTCACAAAGTAGAAAACGAATATGATGAAAGCTTAGAATGTAACAATATACTGCAACCTCTTACCGTCAGGTCTAATGACTTAGTAGAAGAATATAATTCTATATCTCATTTAATAGATCGTAGATTCCGCAGGTCTGCATGGTTTGGTGGTGTAGGCTCTGCTTTTAAGACAATTTTTGGTACTCTCGACGAAAATGACGCTGTTAAATATGAAGAAGCAATTCAAAGGCTTCACTCAAATCAAAAGGAATTGGCTTCATTAATTAAAGATAGTATTTTAATAACAACAACAACTTTATCAAATTTAAATGTCACGTTAAATAAAATCAAAGTTAATGAAGGCAACCTTAATGTAGCTATCGACAATCTCTCTAATAAAATAAATAATATATCTACTATTTCTAAAGCAATTATTATGAGAACTAATATGATAAATATATTAAATGGACTAGAAGCAAATATTATTACCTTATCTTTTCAACTAGAGGATATAGTCAACGCGATAATGTTTAGTAGCCAAAGTATACTACATCCTTCTATATTATCACCTAATTATCTATATCAAGAGCTTGTCGATAACTTTCGTCACTTACCTGTTGATGTAAAATTACCTGTTAATTTAGACTTAAGTGAAATGTTTACCCTTATAAATGTTTCAAATGTATTTAGCTATAGTGTTAATAATAAAATTGTATTTATTTTAAGAATTCCCCTTGTATCCTCATCAGAATATAATCTGTATCATAACATTGCTCTTCCTACTCCACACGATGTTTCTAAATCTAATTATTTTACTTATGTCGTACCGAATAGTAAATATATTGCAATGACCAATGATAGAACCTCGTATTGCAACTTAGACTCATTACGGGAATGCAAAGCGATGAACTCGCTAACCTACATCTGCGACGTGACTACGGTACTTTCCACCAGTGAGCATCCCAGTTGTGAAAGTGAAATATTAGTGAATGTCATAAGAGCCTTACCAGTGCAGTGCAAAATCGATAGTGTTCACGGAAAGATTGACGTTTGGAAATCAATTTCAAACAATAGATGGATTTATGTACAATCCACTTATAGCAAAGTTTTAATAGAATGTCGTAATAAAACTAATGTTGATTTTAATATAATAGGTACAGGAATACTTTATGTGCCTAATAACTGTTTAGCTTACTGTAAAAATAATAAACTTATTCCTAAATCTAAAATTAAAGAATTCAAAATAAATAAAATTGTGTCTAATATAAATATTATAAATGATTCTTGTTGTAACTATAAGGAATTAAATAACGTTAAGATGAATAATGAGAATCATAAAATAGACTTACAAAGTTTCGATTTAGATTTAATTAGTAACGAAAATATATTAAAATTAAAATCATTTTCAAAGGAAGCAGATAAAATTATTAATGAACATAGTTTTATCAAATATGAAACTCATTATTCCATAATTTTAATAATTGTTTCTTGTATTATCGTTTTATTGTGTTTTTATAAATTTTGTGTTTTAATAAAAGGCTACAACTGTTGTCACCGTGTCCTTCCAAAGTCTTCCCAAACATTTTCTCCAACTGACGATACGCTTTCTTCTCCTAGTTCTTCTCCTCCTTCTATTCCTCTTCAGAACCTACCTAAAGTTAAGACACAAATCCCGCTCCTGCTCCTACCCTTAGAATTAATGTCTAAACCCCTAAATCCGTTTTCCATAAACTTCGTCCCCGAAGTTTAGTCTTCCGCGGGGGGGTGTTATGTCCTACATCTGTACCCTAACATGCTCACCCTAGCTTTCCCATATTGCTGACCATAGATTCCTTCCGACCTCCTATATCTAGGTCCCAGACCAGCCCCGCCAGTCAGTTCCCGTCTTCCATTCGACACAGTTGTGCCACTTCTACTATTTCGTTGTTTTACTAATTGTACTATTTCTTTGTTCATCGAATAAATCTTTTTTTAAAAAGTGAAAATCGAACCTCCTTATAACAGTACGCAAAATAAGTAACTTTTCTGGTTGATTTTTTTCACCTTGTTTCAGAAAAACCCAAATATTTTACGGAACCCTATATTTTTCAAAATAAAAAGTAGCCTATGTTACTCGTAAATAATGTAGCTTTCGAATGGTGAAAGAATTTTTAAAATCGGTCCAGTAGTTTTTGAGCCTATTCATTACAATTAAACAAACAAACAAACAAAGTTTACCTCTTTATAATATTAGTATAGATGTAAAGATTTAATTACTTCTATTATTCATTATAAAACAAAATAAAATATTTTAAAGTACTTGCAAGTTTCGTTTTTAGGGCATTAACCCATCAAGCCCCGTACGAGCACCGGTGATTGCGACAACAATAGAATACAATAGCATTTCCGAGAATCTCCGATCGAAGACTAATTGTCACAAAAACATTTACTAATATTTTGAAAATCCTACCAAAACTATTCAATGTAAAAAAGCAAAGTTCTTCAAGCAATTTATCCATCGCAAAAAATCTTACAGAAGTATAATAGTTTTCAATCAACATTCATTGACTGACTACAGTTTTCTTTATTTTGTGATCAAAGGCTTACAAAATAAAGAAAAGTATGGACAGCTTCAAAGGTTTCTAACTTCTAAGTCTGCTGAAAGTACCTTAGAGTTTTGATGACAGGCGAGTCAGCCACTAGTTAGTGACAAAACGTTGTAACTTGGATCGACCGTTGCTGACAAAATACACGGCATCAACAAAGTCTTGTGACTTGTGAGTAGAAGAAATAACGATAAAAACTTTGAGGGCCAATGCTAAAACTCGCGCGGACGCACGCGCGCGTGTGAATAATTGAAAAATAGTATGGGCAGCGTCGTCGCCCGCATCCGCGCTCCGTCGCACGCGCCTGCGCTGCCCTTACTATTTTTCGTTTGTACACACGCGAGCGTGCGCCCGCGCGAGTTTTAGCGTTGGCCCTGAGGGATTTTCCAGAAAGTTAGACGATAGAGAAAAGTTACCTTAGATTGCAAAGAACATTCGGTCTCATATCGTAGCAAGGCAGAAAACGGCAATTTTAGGTAAAAACTATGGCACAAAAATTTAATTACAGGTTCAAAGTATGACAAATATCAATCAGGACTAAATTATTAGATGACGCCCGCAACTCCGTTGAGCCAAAACTCGTTTATCGCGCGGGGACCGTACATTTTTCGGGACAAAAAGTATCCTATGTCCTTTCCCGGGACTTAAAGTACCTCCATGCCAAATTTCAGCAAAATCGGTTCAGTGGTGGTAAAGAGGTAACAGAAAGACAGACAGACACACTTTCACATTTATAATATTATGACATCGATTGATTATGACAATCAGCAATAAAAATGTAAAAGATTAAATAAAGATTTGTTGACTAATATACGTTTTATATTAAAGGTTATTTTTCCATTTACTGCCTTCGAAAGTTCCTGATACATTATTTTTATATTATATTATATTTCATAAAATACAAATAAATTTTAATAATACATGTAATTTGGGGGTGAAGCTTGTTCTAATACTTAATCTTGGTCCGAAAATCTAAATCCCCAGCTTTGATAAGATCCAAAATATAGTAAAATAGTCGCTCCGATAAAAGTATGATACGGCCGTGCCCGTTTACTCGAGACTTGGTTGGGCACTGCCTTGACCCCAGACTATGGTATTTAAATAGTATTTTACTGGATAAGTGCTGGTAATCGCAAAAAATCATAATATTATATATTTCGTATTATGTTTTATCCCATTATTTGAATTGTAAAAAACCCGAAAAAACCCGAAAAACCCAGGTACCCGGTTTTTATTCAACTAAAACCCGAAAACCCGGGTTTAGAAAAATGGGTCCGGGTTTCGATGCCCTATCTGTCTCTCTGTCTTAGTAATAGGTTCCCGTTTTTATCCTTTGGGTACGGAACCCTAAAAAGACAAATTTTCCCTGTCGATATTAATAAAACATTTTACTATTAATACATTTTAAAGTCTTATTTGCTTATGACAGACACGTCTTTAAAACCACTTGATCAAAGGTTGTAAACAATTTTTTTATAATGTTCACCCGTCGCCCGATGCTTTTACCACTGTTTTACCAATTAAAAGATGCGACTGATCACTGATGCGTAATCATCGCGTAATTTAATAAAGAACCATCTAGCGAAACACTTGTGTACCTCTTGAACGCAGTTATAGTAATAACTAATATTTATATTCTAACCACTTTTGTGTAGAATGTGGTTATTATTTTTGTTTAACCATTTTTAAAATTTTCGCCACCAACGCCGCGCCGCTCTCAATTTGCCGCCCCCGGCCCCGGGCAATTGCCCGGTTTGCCCCCCCCTAGATCGGGCCCTGGTGCGAACTTCAAACAATGAAGTGAAGACAATAAAATTGAACTCTGTTGACCCGACGTGTGTATGCCATCTCTTTCTATGGATACCCTCCTGGAATAAAAAACAACCTGTTATCAATAAAAAACATAAAGAAAAATATTGTACATTAGAAACATCGCTCGTTTTGTGATCATAATTCAATCTCATGAAAAACGAAACTGTATTTTTACACTTTACATATTTTAGGCAGTATATTATGTATTTTTTAATTGAAATTAGAGTTCTCCGATTTACCTATTTTACCCTAATTTTTGATATCTTGCAGAGTTATTTTACTGGCAACATTTAATAGAAACGTCATTCTACGTGATGTGTATAATGGCGGATGTTTATGTCGATTCAGGTTTTCATACGGCTTTTTTTGTGAAAGTTTTAAATGAAGAATAATAAATGGTGCATGTATGTGTTGTACATGGATGTGGAAGTGAGGGGTATCCAGGCTGTGCCGTAAAATTTCACGCGTAAGTTCACAAATTGCAATTATTGTTGTTGATTCTTCATTTCTATGTTTTCGGTCACTTCTTTAACTAATATTGTAAGTTTGCTATGTAAATACCAGAAATAATTCACTGGTTTTATGTTCCGTAAGCTATTAATGTGATGAAGTGGTGATAAATATGAATAATTTTAATTTATTTCCATCATTACTTATTATTGTGAAAAATGCTAGGGTAACCATAATGTTTGCAAAAGGTAGGACATATCCGATGGCTTTTATACATACTTAAGAAATTATCGACTGTAGAAAGTTTTATGAACATTAAATCCAGTTTAAAACTTTATTGTTTTAGATTTCCGAAAGAAATAACACATAGAAACATGTGGTTGTCCATCATGCCTTTGAAAAGTCTATTTCAGGAAAAGGCAAAAATTTGCAGTCTACATTTAAAAACAAGTGATTATGACCACACTGGCAGACGCTTACATCAAACTTACCTTTTTTTGAAGACAAAAGTTTGGTGATGGTAAGTGAATATGCATGAATTTATACTCAAATTTTATACTGACATTTAAAGAGCAAGTGGAAGGAGGTTTACTGTTCTGGATAATCTCTTATCAGATTAACTAATAACTCACAGCTAGTAATGAAATGGCAAATAATATCTTGTGGCATACATCCGGCTGTAGACTTCAATGCGATGATGTGATGAGATCATGAGACATGCATAATGTTAATAATTGTGCATTACCAATTTATTTTTCTAGAGTTATATGCACATAATATTATGTTGTATTGCATAATCAAAGTAGGTATTTAAATGTTGAATGTGACATTTTCAGGAGCAAGATGAAATAAATAATACATTTGCCTTAGCAATGTCTTCGCCTGGCTGTAGCATTCACAATGAACATTATGTTTCAAGCGACACACAAATGCCTTTAGCAACATCACAAATGAATTTAAATTTTCAGGTGCAGCAAAAGTTACTTGAAGAAACCATCTGAGAATTTGACCTTATCCATGCCTAGTACTAGCTCTGGATTTCCTGTAAGTAACATAAACCATTAAAAATATATATTTTGGAAAATTAGGGTGTGTATGTGTTAATAACTTTAATATTTTTTTTTGCTTACAGGACAGTCAGGAGTTATATAAACGATTATATGGGCCTTCTGATTCATTTCAAATCACAAACAGACCACGTATTTTACAAAAATGTAGAGAACCAAAGAAGCATTAGCCAGGTAAATTAAACTTCATTCTCATGATAATTAAATCATTTTAATGACCTACTTAATTCCGAATGTATGATTCTGAATGAAGTGTTCTTCAAGGCCGCTAAGATAATATGGCATCTGGGACTTTCTTATCAATTCTGTTGTATTCTTGTTGTGATTAGCTTTTATGCAGGTACTCGCCTGTACCTACACAAAAGTCAATATAATAGATCAGCTATCGCCAATCCGCGGCCCGCATGCGGCCTGCCGGGACTTTATAATAATATGTGGCCCGCGTGATGTGAAACCATTTTTAAATTCACGCCCACGGCAAAATAATGTAAAGTCGCCGTTAAAGTCGTGAATTTCTTTCCACTTTTAAATCGTTTATTTTGAAAAACGTTACTTTTTAACCCTAAAAATTTTTTGTTGCGGCCCGCGACACGTCAAGATCAAAACATAATATTTTGTGGCCCGTATGAAATAAGGTTGGAGATCACTGTACTAGATGATAGTGGCATAGGAGTATGTAATTGCATATTTTTTTCTTTTTAGGTTGTTAAGGAAAATATTGAAACCATGAAGCCTACGTACATAAAAAAGCATACAAGATCTGTTCGAGAACATTTGTTGGTAAAAAGAAATAAGGTATTATATCAAGCTGTCAAACGAAAAACTGCCACTTGTTCTGTTCGTTCACACGAGACAAAAATTATTAAAGATTTAGCCAATTCATTTTTTAATTTGCGGATACGATCAGCGGGGCTAAAATGGTCGCATAGCAATTCCTCCCAATCAATTCACAAAATGAAATGTCAAAACTGTCAAACTCACGAATGTCAAATTTAGACCAATTCAATTGGTCTAAATTCGTACTAATTTGACATTCGTGAATTTGACCAATTCAATTGGTCTAAATTCGTACTAATTTGAGATTCGTGACTTTGACAGTTTTGACAATTTATTTTGTGAATTGATTGAGAGGAATTGCTATGAGACCATTTTAGCCCCGCTGTATTAAAATCAATTACTGATAAATCACTAAGCCATGGGGCAAGCGTCAAAAACTACATAAGACTGTACTTTTCAGCTATGTATAAAAACCTTGTAAATTTTAATAGTTTTAAAATAAATTTAGTTTCTTTTGTTATATTAAAATATCATTAATAATGTAAGTAGTAAGTGTATGTGAAATGTAAAATAATGTAAAAAGTGCGCATGTATCTTTGATCGATCACTATTACCCTTTATTATATTATGCCAACATCTTGTTTTATTTGTTTGGTGATGCATGTTTTACAATTTTTAATACTAAAGGGTTACACAAATTCGTAAGTCTTAAGGGTTGGATCATTAACGTAGAAATAAAGGCGGACGGAGTCTTGTTATATACAAAACTGTGTCTTCACTTTTCTTCAGAGTCGGCCACGCACACATTCTGACGCCTGTCAAATGGTATGGACTAGCGCAAGAATTTGTGCGTGCGGACCTTGTACATATACAGCCAGCTGGCCGACTCTGAATGACACAGTTTTGTGTATGGTGGGACTCCGTCCTCCTTTTTTTGTACGTCCATGGGTTGGATATTGTTTTTAAATAAATAAAAGACTTCATAGTTACCTAAATGGCGTTTTATTTTGTTTCAATGGTAAAAGTCAGTCACAACATTAGTATGTCCCCCCCGTAGCTAAAATCTCGTGATGTTTTGGAATGGTTCTCTTCATTTGATCATGGGCGACAATTACATTCAATCCACCACGAATCACGACGAATCTCCATCGTGTCGTAGTTTATTACGTTTGTTACGTTCCCAGCACAGTCTTCTCCTTTTTAGACTCACATTCTCCTTCATAATTATTAGAATCATAATTTCAATACTTTTGTTCTATCCACGACAGAAACTGAATGAGTCTGTGAATTTGTGAAAATTTACATGACTCTTAATTCGAACTTTGTTGAAGAAGGGTGATCAGTTCAAGGAAAGAATCCATTATTTCCATAAAAATAATGCAATTCTTTACAGATAGAAAGTGTTATTTTCAAAAAAAAAAAAAATCATTCCCTATATTATGTAAAACCATCAAACTAATTTGTAAAATACCCATCGATACAGAAAAATGTCCAATAAACATTGATCATTATGGATACCCTATGTTAGAGAAAGAAGGCATCCACACCAAGAGTGAGACAGCGTTTCAAGGTCAAATTAATTGTCTTCACTTTTTTATTACAAGTAAGCACTCCACCTTTCATATAAACTTTTTGTACAAGGCTGTATGGGCAACGCTCCCTTTGCCTGCCCCATTGAGATAATATACACTAGGAGAGAGCCTTATAATTTTTGGCGTCACACAGCATTAAAGTAAATTAATTTTAATACTGCGAACTGTACTACTGACTTATATTATAATGTATTGTGTGATGCTAAAAATAAATTCATTCTTATTCTTATATCGGTGTATAAGCGTCAAAAGCGTGTAATGTTATGTCCTACTTACTCGGACATAACAAAGGAGTCGGTCTGCATATTTCATGTAATAAAAGTGTTAATAAAGGTTTTTAGTGAACGTTTTATGTTAGATATTGTTGAGTTTTGTGGTTCCGCTAAATAATAAACCATAAGAATGGCCAAAGAATGCCTCAAACACGTGGATTTAACATTAAATACGTAAGTTTTGAACAACGTTTTTTGGGCTTTTCAATCGGTATTTTTGTAAGCTAAAAAGATAATTTATAAGTTTTATAATCCCTTATTCGTGCTATATAAGGCATAAGTGCTAAAAATGTCACATCAATTAATAATTTGTCTACAAAAATTGCATAGCTTTTTACGTGTGTTTACGGATTCTCATTACTTGAACTATAGTTTATCGATATCATGAACTAAATGACTTTCTTTTCTGTATAATAATGTGCTTCGAAATGATCGACAAATAGAAATATTCAAGAAAATAAACGCACACTACTTGTATGAAAATAAGCACAAAATGGCCACGCGATGACGGGCTAAGGTTACATCTATATATATATCCTTAATCTGTGGCCTGTCCCGACCGGGACGAATTAAAAAAAAAAATGTAATTGTACAATGTCAATGTAGGTACCTAGCTTTCTAGCCTATCTAGCCATTTTCTAGCTTTGTTTTGTACAAATTAATTTTCGTAGTGTTATATAGAAATATTCATGTTTTAACGATGTATTCTATTGAAGATTTAAATAAATCAATATGTCGTTTGTGCTTGAGGTTCGAAAACTCTAAAAAAATGGTATCATTAATTGATAATACAAATGAAGATGGATTAAGTTGTTATGGTAAAGGAGTTTCTCAATTATCAAATGTTGTGATAAATAAATTAGATCCGCTGCCGAACAATATGTGCCAAAATTGTTTGCATCTTCTAAAACAAGCTGTGTACTTCAAACTGCAATGCGAACACACAGATAAATGTTTCAGAAACATCGCTCGTCACCACTCCAAAAATACAGATATCAGGCGAGCTATAGTTGATTTTGCAAAGCAGAACTTTTATTCCGACTACAAATATTCATTTTCGGCTACTTTAGAAAAAAGAGATACTTGTGAACGTAACAAAAAAGATAGTGACAAAAATAATAAGGACAATTTACAGTATGACACTGATGGTTCCATGGATATTAGTTCTGTAACAATTTCACATTCAGAGAATGTTGCTCAAGATGACCCTACCACAAAGTCAGATTATGCGGCAATTGAAAATAATGCCAATTATATTATTGTGAAACCGCTTCAGAAAACACCAACTTCAAAAGAAAATGAAATAAAAATGTTAGATGCTTTGGAAAAAATATTTGTACCAAAAGAGTGTAACATATCAATAAAAAAGCTAGCAAAAATGCCTAAGAAATTAAAAAAACGGGTAGTGAAACCAAACACTCAGTGTGACAATATTATCAAGGACCTGGAAATGCTTTTTGGAACACCATCAAGGGATGAGGGAGCGACCGTAGAGCCTTATAGCAAAGATTTTATAAGTGCAAGACGCAGAAGAATGAAATTTAGTGGAAATGGGCACAATGACAATCAGAATGAACAAAAACAAGATTTCAGATGTAATGTTTGTGGAAAGGTTTTGGCAAATCCACACACTTATAAACATCATATGGAACGACACACTGGTTGCAGGTATTGTTAGTTACTATTATTCATGGCAGTATTAAATTAAACATTTTTTTATACATATAGATGGTGATTTAACAAAAATGCTATAATTAAAGTTTATGAAAATGTTATTTCTTAAAATATGTAATACATTTCCTTTTACTAAACAATGTTATGTTAAACTAATTATATTTTCTTGCAGATACATTTGCGAGCACTGTGGAAAAGGCTTTCCTGTATTGAAGGAGCTCCATATTCACCAGGTATCTGTACACGGAACGGGCCCTGGCCTTCCATGCTCGCAGTGCCCCTTCAAGGCCTCAAGGACAGTAGAATTAATAGAACATGAACGTATCCATACCGGAGAGCGACCATACACATGTGAAAAATGTGGCCTCACCTTCCGCAGGCGAGCAATTTGGACGAAGCATCTGGTTATTCACTCGGAAAAAACGGTGCAATGTCCACAATGTAACAAAAAGTTCTTCAAACGTGGTGAGATGCTGGCTCATGCTAATAACATCCACGAGAGAGTGTATATGTATATGTGTACTAAGTGTGATGCTACATATGCAAAAAGTACAACGGTAAGACGGCATATGACAGAACGCCACGGTATACCTCGGGAGGCACAAGGAAAAATTATCAGAATTAATAAAAAGTCCGGCAACATTAGGAGTAATATTAATGCTTAGATATTTTTAATTATTATTAATGTTAAAATTGTATTAGCTATAAAACTGTTAAAGTTTGAAATATGAAAATTTGAAGTATTTAAAATTATCTCAAATATTTCTAGCTCTGTAATAATAACTAAGATCTTTTATAATATTATGAAGAATTTAATTCAGTCTTATTAAACTTCTATACAGCAATGTGCATGGCAAATTATTATTTATAATATTTTAAAATTATGACATAGGCAAAAAAAAATGCATGAACATTTAAATTGTGTGGTAAAATAAACTGCTCATGTTAGATGCAAATAAGAAGGAAAGAAAAAAGGAAATAAATTGTGCCTAGAAAAAAAGGGTCCAGTTCGGCTTAGGCCAGATGAACACATGACACCGGTTTTCAACTGAACTGTTGTGAAGCTAAGTACCATAAAGGCAATTTTTTTTAGTAAGGGATTTTTTTAGCCTAAAGGCGCGCTCAGACATGCGCGGATTCTGTTCGTGCGGATTCAGCTTGCGTGCTTTTTCCCAAACGCTAGTATAGTAGAAAACGAGCACGTCTAAACGCGCCGTAAACATCACATACATAATCATGAGATGCCTAATATATTAATATTGATAATTGATTTCACGACATCTTTTATGTTATTTTAGTTAGGCATACGTAATAAAATATATATTTTTCACTTCCAAACATTTCCCGATGTATTTTAGATGAAGAAACCGCACTTGTACCTGCCTATCGGAGTTCTGATGTTAAATCAATAAGCAATTTAAAGTTGGGAATGTGAGCTGTCACAGTTACAAATGATAGAGGACTCGTTAACGATCACGGGACAAATTGTTTCAAACGAGATACCGTTATCCTTACTTCCGTAATTACTAATGTTATAAAATAAAAATGCGAAATTGTGTCTGTTTATCTGCCTATCTTGCCTATCTGTGTCTGTCGGTCTGTCTGTTTCGTCTTAGTTACTAATTAACCCACTAATTTAAGGAGAGAGTTAAGGAAATACAGTACTGTGAAAGCTGGTAGGATAGTTTTTATTCTTGAAAAATGTACGGTTCGCTAATCTTAAAGGGCCCATTCACGGCAGTCCGCCGTGCAGGACTGCAAATGGACATACCTAGCTCACTCATTGGTTCACACGACCGGAAACACCGATTGTGATTTGTGAATCAATCAGTGAGCTATGTCCATTTGCAGTCCTGCACGGCGGACTGCCGTGAATGGGCCCTTTTATACACGCGGCACAATTTGTAATTATTCAGGCAGCATCTAGAACTTTGAAGAAAATATAATAATAATAAAATTAGAAACATTATTCAACACGTCATACCTATTAGGTACCTACACAAGTAAGGGGTTAGGAGATACTTTGGTTCCCGAGAAAGGACATAGCCCAAAAATTTCTTTTCGGCATACCAATCAGATTATTCTGCACAAATATTTAAATATCTGTCTGTCTGTTAGTGTTTTAATATCCTTGAAACTTAGATCTACGGAGGTGCGCAGTATACGAAGAGCTCAACAGATTTTTAACAAGACATTCGGGAATTCGGTGCCTACATATTGCGTCAAAGCTTTGAAAGTGCTTTGTAGCGTCGATATTCAGAGTTTCCTGATATAGGTGAGTCACATTAGAGAAGCGCGCTTCAAAGAAAAGTTAATGTAATGACATCGTTACTGTTCGATATTGAGCGAAATGTACGCATGAAATCGTAATACTCGTAAACGTTCATATCTGTTTGAATCTACAACTAAGATTTACATTGAGATAGTAACTGACGTCAGTTCACTGCATAAGCCTAGTATATTATTATAAGTCTATGGTTCACTGACGTGTCAGACTCAGTGCTGACCTGGCACTACCATAACCCATCAAGCCCCATAAGCTCACCGGTGAGCGAGACACAATAGAATAGCAATAGATTTCCAAGAATCCACGATCGAATGATGTAAAGGCAGACTTACATTGACTGTTGTCACTTGTCAGTGCATGTGTTGAGAATAAACACAATATATAATAATTATTCTTATTTATTTCAGGTTCAAAACCAATATTACATTCAGACACGTCGTTTCTCACACATTTTTCTTGTCATTCCCATTTTGTTCTAATAGTAACTTTTTCGGCAATTGACATTAATAAATAAATCCTCTAAAATATCTATTGTGCCAATTTCTAACAGCATGGACACTGGACTTGGCTGACTTGAAATCAATTTACTGACAGGGTCTTTCCACACGACGTATTTTTTGCGCACTGGCGACAATGATATTGTATGTTACTAACGTAACACTGGCGACGTGCGTTTCTGATGCGCTCGCCTTCTGCGTGTTTTTATCGCGTTTTGGCAGATATAAAGTTTAACGTGTCGGCTTCCTTCCGTTTGCTGAGCGTTCAACTTGCGTTCGTATCGATACAAACGTGCGTAAAAAAACGTCGTGTGGAAGGGCCCTTAGGGTCAGTTCACATTGTAACGTGACGAGGCGATGCATTTTTAAATAGACCATTCAAAATTGTAATAGGCAGCTTAACACCGTAGGCGGTAGCACGGATAATGCTCGATTCTTATGCGTCCGCGCGAACGAGATCACAAGTAATTTTATGTACCGATTTATTTAAATAGCGGTGCGTGCTTGTTTTCCTATTGGTATAGCTGCCAAACCGCTCGTCTAAATAGTATAATAGAAAGACACAATATAGTAATTAACTAGATTTTTTGTCTTACACAGTTCTATCTACTAACTACGATCACAGTGGAAATCCACGAACTATAGGCAAAAGCCTATCCAACTGTCTGTGATCTCCTATAGGAATTTGCGCCAACGCGACGTGAAAAGGCCAAATAATAGATTCAATTAACTAGATTTTTCTAAGGCTCCCCTTGGACCGTGCCCGATGTCAACACAATTATTTGTCACAATTAAGGAGAGGCTACGTTAAATAATTATATATTTCTTGATATTTTATAACAGTCTCTGATTTTCCCGTAAATTGGACGAAACGGGAGGACCGTTGCCATAAATCATGTTCTTCGAGGAAAATATTGAGTGCCCCAAGTTTAAAATGATAGCGGAATAAGGAATTACAAGCCACACCTAATAAGTTTTTTTTTATTTTGTCAGTATAAAATAGTAATTAATACTTACTTAATATAAATATACTTACGTCTTAATGTGGCAAAAAAATAGCATTCATACCACTCATTTTGTTTTTTTTTAATCGCAATAAAATATTGTAGGTATTTGTTCAATTTATATTATTTATATAATACTAGCTGTTGCCCACGACTTCGTCCGCTTGGACTTCAGTTTATAGCGCGTGGTGTCAACAAAATTGGTGTCAAATTTAAAAGCTTTTTAAAACCCTGGTACCCCTTAAATCAAAATACCCAAAAACAGCTGTGCAGAGTGCACATAATATTTCATTTTTTTTAGTTAAACTTTATTTATACCAAATTTTAAAGCCTATTTAGCCCCCCATTACACAACTTTAGCTTTACCCATAAACTATTTATCATTGGTAGGTTTAAGGTTACGTCACTGCATAGATAAAGTACTGAGTAGTGAGTTATTTGATAACGTGTATACCTAACAATCGAAAGAATCGAAAAACCCAGTTCAACATGGTACCACCTCTTATAGAAAGACGTATGAGCAAGCGATAGCGCGATATAGGCGACTCTTAGCGCCATCTGTTATGAATTTTTGGAACTAGCTTAATTTGAACTTTACGCATAAACACAACCCTTACAACCCCTTTTTCAGTTAAAAATAGCCTATGTCCTTTCTCAGGCTTTAGACCAGTGGTCCCCAACCTTTTTTTCATGCGGGCCACAAACATGTTTTGGTCTTGGTGTCGCGGGCCGCAACAAAAATTTTTTAGGGTTATTTATAACCCTATTAACATTCTTCAAAATTAACGATTTTAAAGTGGAAAAAATTTAACGACTATCACGTAGACTACGTTTTTTTGCCGGTGGGCGTGAATTTCAAAATTGCTTAACATCACGCGGGCCACAAATAAAGTCCCGGCGGGCCGCAGCGGCCCGCGGGCCGCGGGTTGGGGATAGCGGCTTTAGACTATCTGTGTACAAAATTTCATTACAATCGGTTCAGTAGTTTTGGCGTGAAAGCGAGACAGACAGACAGACAGACAGAGATACTTTCGCATTTATAATATTAGTATAGAAGTATAGATTTTGAAATAAATTGCGGGATCCACGATAGGATCAAAGCGCAAGGAAGTGCGCAGGCCTAGTTCCAGCAGGCCGCGCGCATGCCGTGCACTATACATATATTTGCATTTAGGCAGTTCACAAAACGCAATAAGAATTAAAAGGTGGCTGTTTGTAGTTTTATATAATAACTTATATAGTTGATTAGTTATGGATTAGTGCCACAAAATTATATTAGATGCTAAAATTACCTAACCAGATTGTAAAACATTACCCAATAAGAGTCATTTTCGGCTACACTCAATCATTATTTTCTACCAAACGTCATTTTTCTCACCAATCGTCATTATCGGCAACATTGACTTTTACAAAATTGATAATGTTTTCATAAAATGGTGATTGTTTGGAGTGCCCTTATTTAAAATAGCATAAACTTCACATAATCTTTAAATGGAACTTTGAATAGAAAGTTTTCCGCGAGGTTTATAAAATCTTTATTTTTTTTATCAAGAATAATATTTTGAGGAGAACCACCCACCCCCCTCTTTTGTCTCCTAAGAGGGGTAGGGGGAAAAATTTATACACCAGATGTTAAGTTGGAAAAAACAGTTAATAATATGAAGTCAGTCCATTAAAGAAAAAAATTTGATACAAAATCTGACCCACTCTTTGCTCCCCTTAGAGGGGTGGGGAGGTGATTTTTATACACCAGATTTTGAGTTGGAAGAAGACAAATATATCTGCGAAAACCGTATGCAAATCGGATCAGTAGTTTTCGTGTTAAAGCAAAAGTCTTATACAAAATCTGACCCCCTCTTTCGTCCCTTTAGAGGGGTGGGGGGAATTTTTTTTATAGACCAGATGTTAAGTTGGAAGAAGACAAATATATCTGCGAAAACCGCATTCAAATCGGATCAGTGGTTTTCGTGTGGTAGTGGAACAAACATACAGACAGACAGACATACAGACAGACAGACAGACAAAAAAACTAACAACGTTTTTGGCTTCTATAGCGATGTAGTAACACCCCCCGCTTATTATTTTTTGAATATCTTTAATGTACAGAATTTTCATTTCTACAGTTTTATTATATCGATAGTCCCTAGGTAAGTAATCGAATCTGAAAAATGGCAATTTTTTTTATTACTGTTTTGGGTTCCTTTTAAAGGATATTTTTTAATGCAGCTTCAAAAATTTTGAAAACTCTTTAGGTTTCCGATATTAAGAGACGTATATTATCGAAACGTAATAGTCTATCCGTCTTATACCAAAAAAGTTAAATTTCGCGAGTTTACGATGTATCGGTGAGCGTCAAAACAGGACGAAACTACCACTATCGCGACTGTACGTGCCCTCATCAATAAATAACACTTTATTTGATTTTAAACTATAGGTTATGTAAATTTGATTTTACTTTATCTTTATACAGTTTTAGTAGCATTAAAAATGTTTACCGCGCAAATTAATGAAACGGGCAGATTCCATTGCTTAGGCCGTTTTTTCATCTCTCAATAGTATCGTACGTACCATTTTCGATTATGTACGTTGTTTTTTCGTACATCATTTTTATCGAAAATGACCATTTCGATTCTATACGTCGTGTTTCAAATAAAAATTTTTGTCACTTTCGATTTTTTCAACCGAAAGAATACTTATATTTTTGAAAAAAATCGACAGTTCTTCAATAAAAATGAAGTACCAACTTGTTTTTTTTATTATTTAGTTTCTATCTATACTTAGCATAGTAAATGCAAAAGTGTGTATGTTTGTCTATCTGTCTGTCTGTTACCACTTCACGCCCAAACTGCTGAACCAATTTTGCTGAAATTTGGCATGGAGTTACTTTTAGTCCCGGGAAAGGACATAGGATACTTTTTCCTGGAAAAATGTACGGTTCCTGCGTGATAAACGAATTTTTAAGCAATAAAGTAGCGGGCGTCATCTAGTGATTAATAAACCTGGTTTTAAAATGAAATTTAAATTATTTTTTTGTGAAATTTCATATATTTTTAAAGATATATTATCCATGAACTAATATTAGAAATACGAAAGTTGTTTGTCTATTTGTTTGTCCTTTCTTCACACACTAACGAAGCAACCAATCGACTTGATTTTTGTCATAGACTTAGTTAAAAGGATGAAGAGTAAAAAAGGCTACTTTTGGTTTCGGAAAACATCATTTTTCCAAGAGAAGCGCGATATCATTATTTTTTTTTATATCATGAAATATGCGCTCGATTTCCACAGTTTGAAAGCTGGTCAGATTCTTTTTATAGAGAAAAAACCCCAATCGTCAAAAAGTTGCAGATACAGCAATGATTAAGAGTGTTTTGGTCATGTAGCTTGCTTCCTACCAGTATAATCACAGTATACACGTAAAGATATCACTAAATTGTACTCAGATAACAATTTGAATATGAACAGGATGTTTTCTCGACACAAAGAATGGGGCAGCTTTCTAACTATGGCACACCCTTCGTCAGTACAGAGACATCAGTAATGCTGGCATAAACACTGGGTTTATTATTCCTAAATAGGATATCTGTGATAAGTGTCATAGTTATTCTGAAAATATTATGTTTCTGACAGAAGAGCAAATACTGGCTCGTAATAAGCAACTAGAGAATGGGACGCTAGCTAGGGAGAAAAAGAATAATGTAATACTACATTATTCTATTACGCCACGAATACTCATCAAATTCATCACTCAGATGAAATTCGTGGCACCAACCCCAACCATATCGTTAAATTTATGAGCAGTATTGGGTTGGGGATGATCATACACTAGTGCGAAGGAGTCACAATAGATCCTCATGGGTCGCAGTGACGTCAGGGCTACAGCGACCTGCCTTCTATAAGAAAAATGTACTACATTTGGCTTTCAAATTTTTTTTAATTATCCACATAGAGACTAGAGAATATTATTCTATTAATAATGAAAATTTTCTGTGTTTAACTTTACCGTTTTCAATTTAGCTTTAAAAGAAGGCACCTGGCATATGCTACATGTGGAATACGGTCAGACCGGTGAAAGGGGAGCCTAAGAAGTAAGATAGCTGTTTTATGTATTTTGAAAACGTAAAGATATCATTTGAAGATGCCAAGAAATTCTCATTTTTGTCCGATATTTGTGCTGGCCAAAATAGAAATACAGTCGTATGTTTGTTATGTAATATTTACAGATGTTTTATATATATTTTGTTGTTGTAAATACTATTACAAAATAATGGCAAGTACAAGTAATGTACGCCAAAATAAATCGAAAGTGACACTTTTAATAAAATATTCCTAACATAATCCAAAGTAGCATATCGAAATAGGCAGATACGATAAATTTTTGTATTTACTCGTATAGTTCCCCTGTAAATAATCGAAACTGCCACTTTCGACACATAAAGATAGTTCAATTACGAAGTAGACTATTGTAAGTCAATTTTCTCGAAAACTACTCATAATTTAAAATTTTTGCTTTCATGTAATAATTTGTTGGGCCAAAACAACTGTCTCTCCCAATTTTTATAAAGATTCAATCACCCGTTACAAAATTATGCAAAAAATAAACTGTAAAGTAGCGTTTTTCAGATTCGATTACTTACCTAGGGACCATCGATATGTATAGACTGTCTTTACATAATAGCCGTGTTCGTTTCATTTTTCAACTACGCATGCGCGGCTTTTTTGTGTGTCAGTGTGAGTGTCATATTCTAAAATACCATCAATTTCTGTCAGATTTTAGAAAATCTGACAGGTATTTTAGAACATGACACTCGCACTGACACCAATTTATAACTGCGCATGCGCAATGTGCATTAAAAAACGAAACGAACACGACTAATAAATTTAAAAAAGTAATAAAAAAAAAACAAATATAATTTTTGGTCTTGTTAATGTGCTAATGTGTTTGGTAAGATGATATTTTTATTTTATATAGTAGTATTTAAATTTTTTTAGTATGTAAAGTTTTCCACCTACCCTCACCTTTTCCAGTACACATTTAGTATCAAAGAGGATGTAAACTGTATACTACGTAACAAGAGGTCGGACTTAGAAGAAAAAAAATAAACATCCGTTATTTTTTTAATTTCAAACTAAACGAAAAATTTTTAAATGCAAAACCTTTCACTCTAAACATACCAAAAATTAAAAAAAAAAAAAAAAGAAATGAGCTCAAATAAATGTTTCATTTCAATAAAAATTATTGTAGAGCTTGTCTAACTTAAAATTACGCGCCCCTCCCTCGTATTCACAGTACAAAAATGTTTCATTTATATTAACTTTGAAGTGGTGGGGCGCGTCATTTCAAATTAGACAAGCTCTACATAGCTAAATAAATAGGCTAATAAGGTAAATTAAACAATAAAACAGATTTAATTCACAAGCTTTTGTTGATTTCTATTATTCAGTATTATAATATTACAGTACAGTTTTATGCATTTTATTTATAAATATATTAGAATAGCTGTCTATGCTACTCTAATAACTACTTGATTGGCTTATACAGTAAACTCTATATAGGGAGGGGATTAAAGCTGTGCGTCCACCAGGTCGGAATCGGGGCGTACGGTGCGGACGGCGCGTCGTGTCGTCATATATTTGTCAGGCGTTCCAGTACTTTTAGTGCAGTTCACAGTAGTCAGTAGTCAGTACCATACATACAAAGCAACAAATCCATCCGCTGCGTACCTACGCTTCGATTCCGATCCAGTGGACGCACACCTTTATATATACACACGTAAGTATCATTACTTTGTTTTGTTACACCCTGTATACGACAGCTGAAATCTATCACGCGGGCTCAGGCCAGCTGCATACCACCTCACTTGATCAGAGGATTTTTCCTTGGTGGCCGTACCACTCATAATCCCATATCTTCCTTCTCCTCCTAAAATCTCCTTAACAGCTATTGCTTGCAGACTAAAATGTTGCAAACTAGTATAGGGACCTAAAAATCTGAAATTAATTAAACATTTTTCATTTACTACATTTCCAAACAGTTTACATAAATTATTAAGTATAGTTAATAACCTAATGTATTGTTACAATAAAACAATATACACATGATACACATTTCATTATTTTCCAAATTAACTGCATACTGATATAAATTATAATAATTTCTATGAAATAATAATCTATCTTTTTCATATTAATATAGTTTAAGTTGTAAATTATTGTACAATTAAGCAAATAATACTACGACATACTTTGTATTAGAACATGGTATGAGTTATGACATAGTTATGTTTTGCTTCAATTTATCAATTTACGGTTACATTTACATTCGTATCGCATAGTTTGCTGCAATTATTAGTGTTTATTAAAAAAAATATGTTTATTTCAGGCTTTGATAATCCATAAATGGAGTTTTGGCGGGCATGTGAAAGAGTGCTGTTGTGTTTTTGTATTATTTTCCTAAAATTGTGTTAGCTGGGTTTTTAATGTGTAATATTGGTAGAATATTAACCATTAGATATTCGTGTTCATGCACAAGTGTAGGAAAGTGATGGATTATCCAGAAACGTGCTATTTTGTGTTCCCTCCAAAACTCCATCGAAAGTTTCAGTAAAGCGTCTACCACTTTACTGAATTGACCGACTTGACTCCTGTGACTGTATTGACTTTTACTTAGACTTTGACTAGACTTTAGACCTGACGATACATGAAAACGATGATGAAAATTATAATAGGAGGAATATGGTTATCCCGCCATATTCCTTACTTTTTTACCTTGTCTGTGGCACAACATACACATCCTTTGTGTCAAGTTGCCAAAAAAGAAGAAGAAAAAAAAACCCATAAATGGAGTTTTGGCGGGCATGTGAAAGAGTGCTGTTGTGTTTTTGTATTATTTTCCTAAAATTGTGTTAGCTGGGTTTTTAATGTGTAATATTGGTAGAATATTAACCATTAGATATTCGTGTTCATGCACAAGTGTAGGAAAGTGATGTAATATCCAGAAACGTGCTATTTTGTGTTCCCTCCAAAACTCCATCGAAAGTTTCAGTAAAGCGTCTACCACTTTACTGAATTGACCGACTTGACTCCTGTGACTGTATTGACTTTTACTTAGACTTTGACTAGACTTTAGACCTGACGATACATGAAAACGATGATGAAAATTATAATAGGAGGAATATGGTTTTCCCGCCATATTCCTTACCTTTTTACCTTGTCTGTGGCACAACATACACATCCTTTGTGTCAAGTTGCCAAAAAAGAAGAAAAAAAAAACCCATAAATATTAGTTCAATGTTGGTTATTCAATGTGTTAAATGTAATGTGTTAAATGTTATTAATGTTGTGTGAAATTGAAGGAACATGAATCCAGAAGGCGCCTTCACAAGCAGCTCTGTCCAGAGAAAAAGGTAAGTGCTGTGTAATTTTCTTTTGAAGTCTTTTGGACTCTGGTACAACTGTCAACATGAATAAATAGGGGTAGTCCACTTAATTTTGCAAACTCCTGCACCTACGGAACCATCTAGGTCCTAGGTCTAACTACTTTTTGAGTTCTTGTAGCATAATATCGAAAAGCCTTATTAATACATCAACTGGCGCTTATTAATACGTTTGCAAATTACGCATTGAACAGTGCACGCTTAAGTCGAATGGAATAATAATAAGTATTTTTATATACTTCGCTGTCGCCTATATTTCGAGGCATAATGAATTGGAAGCTAGGTCGGGTTCTCAGATGATATTATGCTAAGGGAGTAGCTCAGTTAGATCTAATCCCAGGATGGGGGCCGTTTAAACCGTTGTGCCTACTGCCTCTATTTTACCCGACTAAAACGGCCAAGGTAAAAGGAGAACAAACACTAGGTTAATGAATGAATGTAGTATGCATGTATTGACTATTGTACTTATATTATAACCCCATCCATATTTCCATACTAATATATAATAAATGCAAAAGTATGTCTGTCTATCTGTCTGTCTGTTACCTCTTTACGCCTAAACCGCTGAACCGATTTTACTGGGTATGGAGATACTTTGAGTCCCGGCAAAGGACATCTATACATTTTTCGGGATAAAAGTATCCTATATATACTTTTATCCCGGAAAATGTACGGTTTCAGCGCGATAAACGAATATTGGAGCAACGCACGGAGTTACGGGTGTCATCACCCATAGATCAAGGGGGTAGTAGCTGGTAATAGGTACGTCATATTTTATTATGATGACACAATACCACTTTAAAGATTAGGTCGTAAAGATAATACGGTATAAATACAGTTGAATTTCATTCTATAACTAACACTTTTCGGTGTTAAAGCATGAATTGTTGAGAAAATTATGATTCTCAAAATTGGTATTCGTTCTCCAATCTCTAGTAACAATAGGATAGGTTAGGCAAGTTAGTATGGTCGTCTGTCTGTCTATCACCGATTCCGCTAATACCACAGAACCGATCTGATGAAACGTGCAGTGGCGTAACTATAGCATCCGGGGCCCGTGGCAAATATCAGTAAAGTTCGTCACTAAATAAAATAATAAAATAATGTATAAAAAAAATTCTGACCTCACGCCCTCTTGAGCCGGGGCCCTTTTGGGTCGGGGCCCGGGGGCCCGAGGCATTTTGCCAGCCATACCCATAGTTACGTCACTGTTAATGCGTGTATATTTACTTTGAGTCCGGGAATGAACATGAACACATTTCATCCCGGAAAATGTACAGTTCTCGCTCGACACACGAATTTTGGCGCAACAGATTCGCGAGCTTTATCTAGTATGTACCATCGAGGAAATTGATTCCTAGGCAGTAGACAGACCAACGTCGTTTGGTCGGATCATGTCAATTCAATGTTAATAATTGTGATTTCTCGGCTGCGTTTGACGTAACGCGACCAAACTACGTAGGTCCCCCATCTGCCTAGGAATCAACTTGTCTGATAGTACAATATTATAAATCAGTGTTACCAGTAGGTAAAATCGGGAGAATACACTATGTTTATTGTTTACATATCCGTCAATTTGCTAACCGACGTAGGTACTACTTTTATAAAAACCGCAGGGCTGATGGCAAATTCCCCGTACCAATATCTGGTATCACTTTTGTGACAAATTGCAATAACCACGGCCCGGCATGCACGATATTTTGATGGAAATTGTCTGTAACGAGGCGGGTTATTGTGAAATAGTTTCAACGCATATTGCCCGACTTCATATCATTTTGAGAGTAGCAACACTTTGTCGTTTCAAGCAATGAGTATCAGACGATTTTTGGACAAAGCAGACGATTGGCAGCATATTGTTTGACACGGTCTGTAGCATTGATGGGTTTTAGCTCGAGAGAAAAGAGAGGTGTCGTAAGGCAGCCCCTTTTCTTTTTTTGTTGAGGGGGGGAAATACATTACGTATCCCCCGGCGCGCACGGGGGTGGACGACGGGGGTATGTCAGACTCCCTCCGGTTCGGTGCGCCGAAGGCTTACCGACTAAAACCCCCCCATGCCCTCCTTACAGCCGTGGGATACGGGCACTCTGTTGTCGAACTCCGCGTCGTCGTAAGGCAGCCCCTAGACGTTTATTGCCAAATATTACGAATTGCGCAGTAATAAAGACACTTAATATTTAACATAGCCGCGCCTTTCAATCTCATTGTACAATAATATTGAAAGGCGCGGAAAATATTGTTTTTAGGCTGGCTTCACAGCAGGGATAGCTGGGTCACCCCCGTACGGACTGGCAATACTGGCGCCCGGAGCGGGAGCACTTCGCTAATCGCTATAGGTCTACCAGAATCTGATGGCAAAAAGTGAGAAAATGAATTGACTCTAGCAATACCGGGGTAATTGGAATAAAATATTTTGATCTTTTTTCTTCTTATAGCGGCTGATTCTGTGTGTTAAACATGCAAATATAAAAATTTATCCAATATTCAAGGATATTTTTTGAAAATCTGCTGTCAAAAATTGCCATCAGATTCTGGTAGACCTATAGTACCATCCATGACGCAGCCTAACTTTTTCAAAATTACCGTTTTACTTGTTTATTATTATTTAAGACCTACCAGGCGCCAGCCCTAGGTGAGGTGTGCTGGATTGTGTATTGACAGAGTGTGCTCGGAACTGAAATGAACGGCTTTAAAAACGTTTCCTTTTTTAAGTTTGAGGCCCATTTAAAACTGTTGCTTGTTTAAATGTAAGAACTGGCCTATATCAAAGGATTTTTTGTCTAAAATAATGTTCAAATATTAGCAATATAATCTGAGAATCCCAAATGATTCTTTTGTCCTTCGTAAAAAAAATCTACGAGAAGAAAATCACAAAGTCGAATTCTGCGGCAAGCTTTAAAGAAAACCAATGCCGAAAAGGAAGTCAGTGTTTATCAGTCTTCCATAAGAACTGGTAAAAAAATTTATCACTATCGACAGTGAAAATAAGTTTTTTGAACAGTTAAAAAAAAACTATGTTTGGAGTCGGTTAAAAATTGATCCTTTAACAAAATATAGAGTAACCTAGCCCGATGCCTTACGTCTGCTATGGATTCTAATAATATAATGAAACAACTCAAACTCAACTCAACTGGCAAGAGCTCAGAAACTCACAAAGTAGAACATTCGTTTGAGGCACATTTAAATATAACATTGTAACAGCGTGGTGGATTTATGTTGCAAACTTTATTTTCTTCAAGTAAGTAATTGTCTCTGAAGTCTGAACTTCGTGCATTCTGCACGCGAGGATCTCTTAATTTAAATAAATATAAAATAAATTAACCACTTGAAAATTAATTTAAGTAATTTTTTAAATTATGGATTGTGAAAGAACGCATTTTTGTTTCTCTTATTACCTACTTAGTTATATTATCACCGCCGTACTCAGAGTCATTTAATTATGGTTAACCTTCATACTCTGGTTAACAAGTGCCATTTTCGTCAAAACCTGATCTCATGCACCGAAAATTATGATTTTGATCTCATTCGATTCGGAATACCATCTAGAACATTCTATCAAAATTCCAAGAGGGGCTGAAAAAAATGCTAAAGTTATAAACAATTAAGTAAACATAAAAAGAAGGGTTTGGTTTTTTTTTTAATATTTCGAAAACTATTTGAGATAATCAAAATTTGAAAATGGATCACTAAGGAACAGGAAATTTCCTAAAAAAAATCCTACATCCTGGAACCTTACCAATAATCCTTATAGCTGTAATTGAGCGGTGAAAGTAGCGATAAAACCGCGTGGTTCGGGTTTCGCGTGATTTGCCGCAATCTGCTACGAAAACTAAAAAAATATTTTAAGTGATTAAATAATATTATTAAGGAATAAAAAACAATATGTACTAAGTAGACATATCAATAAACAATAATCCGTTAACAAAAATCAATTATCACAATTCGTTTAATTAACATGCTTTTCTTAATTTGTTAATAGTCACCATTTTAATTTTAACATAAAACGCTGATTATTTCAAAACAAGAAATCCAGATTTTTTAATTATTCTTTTGAGCTAATCTTAAAAGGCCTTATAAGAGATCCCCGTTGAAAAAATTCAAAATTTTTCATTTTTCACTTTTTTATTAACATTCAAAGTCATTCCAAAATTATTCATGTAAATAAAGCAATTACGGTACTTTTATATCCAATTATTGTTACTATTTTGTTTTGTTATTGTTAGAAGCCAGATAACAATGTATATTTTTTTATTTATAAGTAATAAAATTTAAATAATCATTTTTATTGATGAAAAAACCCTAATTGCTATATTTACATAAAAATTTCATGAATGCCTTTGATTGTTCATAAAAAATTGAAAAATCAAAATTAGTGAATTTTTCCAACGGATATCTCTTCTAAGCCCTTTTAAGATTAGCTCAAAAGAATAATAAAAAATTCTAGATTTCTTGTATTGAAATAATCAGCGTTTTTATGTTAACATTAAAATGGTGACTATTAACAAATTAACAAAAGCATAACAATTAAACAAATTGTGGTAGTTTATTTTTGTTGACGGATTATTGTTGATTGATATGTCTACTTAGTACCTATTTTTTTTATTTCTTTATATTAATATTTAATCCGTAAAATATATTTTTTAGTTCACGTGTCAGATTGCGGCAATTCACGCGAAACCCGAACTACGCATTTTACCGTTACTTTCGTCGCTCAATTAAAGTTATAAGGATTGTTGATAAGGTTCCAGAATCTAGGATTTTTTTAGGAAATTTCCTGCTCTTTAAGGATCTATTTTCAAATTTTGGTTATCTCAAATAGTTTTCGAAATATAAAAAAAACTAAACCCTTCTTTTTATGTTTACTTAATTGTTTATAACTTTTGCATTTTTTTTCAGCCCCTCTTGAAATTTTGATAGAATGTTCTAGATGCTATTCCGAATCGAATAAGACCAAAATCATAATTTTCGGTGCGATAGATCAGGTTTTGAGGAAAATGGCACTTGTTACTCAGACTATCAATTTAATGAAGAATTTGACACATAATGTACAAGAATTATGTCAACATTTAAAATTAATTATTACATTTAAGTCGGTTGGCTTTTGTTATATCAATGTTTGTCGCAATCTGCACTCTGCAGCTAGGCTTAACGTAACCCGACAAAATTACGTACACCCACCATTTATGGATCAAATTATAGTAGGTACAATATAAAATAGAGATCAGAAACCAATAGTATAGTACAGATAATACAGTATAGGCACAAGGTATTCCATTAGGTACATTGCCTAATTGAAGGAAGCTACACAATTTTATGATAAGCGTTAATGGGTAAATTCCCACCTCACCTGATTATGTATTAAGGGCACGTTCCCACAACGAGACGCGTAACTGTAGGGCTTGGTGTGCATGAAAGCCACCGCGACGAAAAATAATCCTGTTTCTTATGTTGTGTCGCGTTTTCATACTCAAACTTTACCACGTGGTTTCATTTTGCTGTGGTAAAAAGTATTCTGTGCTCTTTCTCGGGACTTAAAGTATTTCTATACCAAAGCTACTTTAGCAGTTTAAGTATGAAGTGGTACTGATCTTAACAAAGGGAAAGGAGACGGCAAACTCACTTTCGCATTAAGAATAATCATAGTAAGAATAAGAATAAGAACGTTTATTTGCAAAAACATGGTACCTATTGACAATAAGATGGTACAATGTAAGATAGCGATCATGTTTTGTCGGAGACATCTCGACGTGCAAATATTTTAATAAAACATAAGTACGTAATATTAGGCAGGTAGTATTTTTTTATAAAATTAGGGGGCAAAAAAGCAAATGGGTCCCCTGATAGAAAGTAACTACTATATTGTAAGAAGAGTTGCCGGCTTTTGACTGCCTCTCATCAAGGTGATGAGGATGGTATATTTTTTTCGTGGAACGATGGCGAAAAGTTGCAGGAGGAGGATTCTGAACAATTCCTATATCTAAGATATATATTAGCTAGTATCCTACTACGTACGAGCGCCAACTTTATTCTACTTTACAATATTACGGGAAAACCGTATCCCGGAAACGCGACCGCTTCACAAGTTATATCCGCTAAGATGAGTCGGCGGAAATCGAGCGGGGAGTGAGGACGGATGGCCCTAATTGCTGCGCATCCCTAGTTTGACATACGACAAAGAAACAATCGTATAATCTCATTGGGGGAAACGAGCAAACGGGTCACCTGATGGAAAGACTACCGTCGCCAATGGACACTCGCAAGTCGCAACCTTAGAAGAGCTGCGGGTGCGTTGCCGGCCTTTTAAAAGGGAATTCGCTCTTATTGAAGGTTTGCAGGTCGCATTGGTCCGGAAATACTGCTGGTGGCAGGATGTAACAAAACAAACCTTTACCCTTGTATAAACTACTACATGAATAAGATATTAAGCAATCTTCTATACTAATATTATTATAATTCAGAAGAGTTTGTTTGTTTGTTTGAACGCGCTAATCTCAGGAACTACTAGTCCGATTTGAAAAATTATTTCAGTACTATATAGCACATTTATCGAGGAAGGCTATGGGCTATATTTTATCACGCTAAGACTAATAGGAGCGAAGAAATAGAGGAAAACGTGGAAAAAACGGGGGAAAATATTTGAAAGGGCTTATCTGACGAACTACTGGAACAATTTTTCTGTTATTTGGCATAGATAAGAAGAACACCACCTGAAGGATCATAGGCTATTTTTTGTGGACTAATTTGTCTGTAAAATATCTCATTTACGCGGGCGAAGCCGCGCGGAACGTCTAGTTTTTAAATAATTTGCCCCGTTTTTTCCACATTTTCCTCTATTTCTTCGCTCCTATTAGTCTTAGCGTAATAAAATATAGCTTATAGCCTTCCTCGATAAATGGAAATCTAACACTGAAAGAATTTTTCAAATTGGATCAGTAGTTCCTGAGATTAGCGCGTTCAAACAAACAAACAAACTCTTCCACTTTATAATATTAAAGTATAGAAAAGTATAGATAAAGTGCTGTGAAAGTAGCAGCGCTAAAAGAGTATTTTTTCATTTCATTTAAGACTTATTTAGATTAGATTTATTTTATTACCTGAATGGGTACCGCAGTATTTCAATTATCAAACTAAGCGACGCCATTTTCTAAGGAGAACTTTTTCAAATGCGGCTTAAGAAACTAATGTGCCGTTCTCTGCAAATTGCTTTTCCAGACTTTATACAGAGAGCAATAATTGTTTTTTAACCCCCGACAAAAAAGAGGGGTGTTATAAGTTTGACGTGTCTGTCTGTCTGTCTGTCTGTTTGTCTGTGTGTGTATCTGTCCGTGTCACCGTAGCATCCAAATGGGTGGACCGATTAATCTACTTTTTTTTGTTTGAAAGCTGACATGATCGTGAGTGTTCTTAGCTATAGTTCATCATCATCAGCCTGCTCAGTGCTGGAAAATCGCGGTTTATCTGGTTCGTGAAAGGCCGTTAGCAATTACTTGCAGTCGTTTAATGAGTTTTATATTTTGCATTCGTTCGTGATATTTATGAATCACACACACATTAATGGAAAATTTACCCGATGCTGTAGCATTACCTGGTAATCAATATGATACCTAACTCCTCACCAACTTAGAGCAGAAGTTTCGTGTTTGGGCTCATTTTAATTGCGACAATCAGTAAGACGTAGATAAACAATAAATATTTGCATGCTACTGCTGCAGCATCACCTGGATTCTATAGGAGCCGAACACCAGCATTAAATCAGGCTGGTTTAATGCTCTAAGGTCAGCTCGGTATGAACCCAAAGTGGAGGTTTCATGTTTGGGCATGGGCATGACGGGTTCATCTTAGAGGACATTCATAGACAGTATTCTTTGCATATTATTCAACAAAAGTTTAAAAAGCATTAAATAAAATTAAATTAAGAAATAAAAAAAAAAAAAACCCGCCAAAAAACTTTAAAAAGTAATGAAATAATATTTACTGGCTTTAATAGTTTTATTATTCGTAGCTTTAAGCTTAAATAATTCCTAAGTGTAAAGTAATATTTTAGTCCATAATTATTGTTGTCAGGTGTGTCGGGGGACCGCTAATCTACATATTATGTTTGATTTCACATAACATTATAATTTAAGGGTCAGTTCACAGCGAACCGAATCGTGACAATCAGCCACTTGGCGATACAAAAGCAAAAGTCGCTGTTGTCGTAGTTAGCTTGGCGGTCCTCGAGCCCGACACACCGTGACAACATTTATGGACTAAAATATTACTTTACACTTAGGAATTATTTAAACTTAAAGTCAGTAAATATTATTTCATTACTTTTTAAAGTTTTTTGGCGCGGGTTTTTTTTTAATTTCTTAATTTTTGCTCTTTTAAGGCTCGATTAATACGCCCCAACGCGCGGTTTGATGGCTGCACCTTGAGACCACAAGCAATTGCATGTAAATGTCAGCGCGACCACGTAAATCGTTACATACTATTACTTGTGATCTAGCTTTGTAGCGGCCAATCCGCTCGTTCGCGTGGACACTTATAATATAAATCCAGTCTAAATGTTTTCAGACACGAGTTTTTAAACTGTTGCCAAATTATACATGACCAGTTAGGTGATAGGATACCTTTAAACAACTGTCACTGTACTACGTAAATGAAAGAATGAAGAAATGAATATCATAATTATTGACCTTCCAGTTGCCTTCCAGTCATTTTCTATATAAACCGCGATTGACAATGAAGTGTCAGATGTTGTCAATCGCGGCTGTGTAGTGTGTACAAAGATCTCTTATTAGTTTCTTATGTCAATGGCTGTGTATAGAAAAGACAAGTTTTTGACAGGGAGTCAATGACCGCTCCGTCATGTTTCGTCGAGTACAGCAGGTGGACGAAAGTTCCGAACAAAAAAAAATTGGGTTCCAAATTTAAACGTAGCTACTAGATATAATCGCATAATCTGTACAATTTTTAAGCACGGTCGACTGTGATTGGCTGATAAAAAAGACCATAGAAAATATAAAATACATGATAAAAAAGAGGAAGAAGAAGTTTAAAACTCAAAGTTCGAATTTCATTTTGTGCAAATTATTTATTACAAAAATACAAAAATTGTAAATTAAGTGGATTAATTATTGAAAAACGAAAGGTAAGCCATTGTAAAATGTAAATGTAACCGTAAATTGATAAATTGAAGCAAAACATAACGATATCATACCATGTTCTAATACAAAGTATGTCGTAGTATTATTTGCTTAATAATTGTACAATAATTTACAACTTACACTATATTAATATGAAAAAGATAGATTACTATTTCATAGAAATTATTATAATGTATATCAGTATGAACTTAATTTGGAAAATAATGAAATGTGTATCATGTGTATATTGTTTTATTGTAACAATACATAAGGTTATTAACTATAATTAATAATTTATGTAAACTGTATGGAAATGTAGTAAATGAAAAATGTTTCATTAATTTCAGATTTTTAGGTCCCTTTACAGCTAGTTTGCAACATTTTAGTCTGCAAGCAATAGCTGTTAACTCGATCGCGGATTGTAGGAAATCTTTTGTTCTCGCGGTCGCATGCGACCGCTTGGGAACAAAAGCAGCAAAGAGATTCAAAGCAAGGAGATTTAAGGAGAAGGAAGGTATGGGATTATGAGTGGTACGGCCACCAAGGAAAAATCCTCTGATCAAGTGAGGTGGTATGCAGCTGGCCTGAGTCCACGCGATAGATTTCAGCTGTCGTATACAGGGTGTAAGAAAACAAAGTGTGTATGTATAAAGGTGCGGTCCACTGGATCAGAATCGGAGCGTAGGTACGCAGTGGACGGATTTGTTGCTTTGTATGTATGGTACTGACTACTATGAACTGCACTACAAGTACTGGAACGTCATTCTGCGCCTGACAAGTATATGACGACACGACGTGCCGTCCGCACCGTACGTCCCGATTCCGACCTGGTGGACGCGCAGCTTTAATCCCCTCCCTATATAGAGTTTACTGTATAAGCCAATCAAGTAGTTAGTAGAGTAGCATAGACAGCTATTCTATTATATTTATAAATAAAATACATAAAACTGAACTGTAATATTGTAATATTTAATATTAGAAATTAACAAAAGCTTGTGGATTAAATCTGTTTCATTGGTTAATTTACCTTATTACCCTATTTATTAAGTTATGTACAATATTTTTTATTGAAATAAAACATTTATTTAAGCTCATTTCTTTTTTATTTTTATTTTTATTTTTTAAATTTTTTGGTATGTTTAGAGTGAAAGGTTTTGCACTTAAAAATTTTAACTTCAGTTTCAAATTAAAAAAAAATAACGGATGTTTATTTTTTTCTTCTAAGTCCGACCTCTTGTTACGTAGTATACAGTTTACATCCTCTTTGGAGTACAGTATATAAATTAATATCATTTACATCGTATCAAAAGATTAAAAAAAAAAACTGCTTTCTAGGTCACTAAAAGGTAAAAATATTAATATCATTTACATCGTATCAAAAGATTCAAATAAAATCTTTCTAGGTCATTAAAAAGTAAAAATATCTTCTTTCAATACAAAATGTAACAAGAGCATAAAAATAACTCAAAATATAAATTGAGACACGAAGTTTCTTAGGAAAACTTTACACAAAAAGTATGAAAATAGCATAAAAAGGAGTTGTCGAACGTGTGAGGTACAAATAACTTGACATATCTCGTTAAGTTGCAAAGCTCGGCAGGGAGGCACCTGGGATAGCGATCAAAATATCATTAACCAGCTTGGATCAAAGGGTGCGATTACACCGACCGAGTGGAGTGGCAAGATAGTGCCCTGGGCCGAGCACATCCATACTTCCATACTAATATTATAAATGCGAAAGTGTGTCTGTCTGTCTGTCTGTTACCTCTTCACGCCCAAACCGATGAACCGATTTTGCTGAAATTTGGCATGGAGATACCTTGAGTCCCGGGAAAGGACATAGGATACTTTTTATCCCGGAATAAGGTACGGTTACCGCGCTATAAAGGAGTTTTGGCACAACGGAGTTGCGGAAATCAGCCGTCATCTAGTCCATTATAAACAAGGCCGATGAAATTGGAATACAATTCAGTACATTCCAATGCATTCCAGCACCCGTTTATATTATTCCAGTAGCAATAAAGCGCTGTATGGAATCCAATGATCAAGTGCTGGATTGCATCAGTTGGAATAATGTAAATCCGCTATCATACGTTTACGTTTACGCTATTTAACTCTGGAACGAACTGTCACCAGCTGTATTTCCGGACCTATACGACCTGCAAACCTTCAAGAAGAGATCGTATTCCCTCTTAAAAGGCCGGCAACGCACCTGCCGCTCCTATGATGTTTCAACTTTCAAGTGTCCAGGAGCGACGGTAGTTGCTTTCCATCAGGTGACCCGTTTGCTCGTTTGCCCCCTTATTTCATAAAAAAAAATTATACGTTGAAAACACTTTTCTCTGCTAAATTGCGTGGCTACATAATTGAAGACAATAAAGGAGAGTGGAAGAAGCAGAATAAGTAACATTTAAAAATTGCCGTTTCTTTTGCATAAATGGAGGCCCTAGGGCCGGGAAAATGATTTGAATTAAAAATAAACGACCAAGTGCGAGTCGGACTCGCGCACGAAGGGTTCCGTACCAATACAGAGCAAAAATAGGCAAAAAATTGTATTTTTTGTATGGAAGTCCCACTTAAATTTTTATTTTATTATAATATTATTGATATAGAGCGAAAAAGGCCGAAAAAATCACGTTTGTTGGGGGCCCTTAAATATTAATTTTATTTTGTTTTCAGTATATTTTGTTGTTATAGCGGCAACAGATTTTCAGAAGTTTAGCTTTAGCGGTTCTTGAGATACAGCCTGGAGACAGACAGACGGACAGACAGACGGACAGACAACGAAGTCTTAGTAATAGGGTTAGGGTTCCGTTTTTACCCGTTGGGTACGGAACCCTAAAAAAATAAGCCAAGCTGATAATGAAGTAGCTAAGTTACAAGGTTAAAACTATAAGGAAAAAAATGATTAACTGTCCTGATGTTATAAAATGTACCTACGTTAACTTGTTCTTCCACTCACGTATTCAATTGTGTCGGCTTATAGTTTTAATTTTTATATCAAGTACAAATTAAGAGAAGAAATGAAAAGCGCTTACCCGAGCAATATCAGGATATTCTTTATATCAGACGTTACTGACCCTTTAGCCAAGATCTTTTCGATATCGCTTCTATAAAGAATCGCCGATCAAAATGTCTTAATTGACATAAGCAGAGTAGACATAATTATAGAGTATGCCGACTTAGAACTGATGTTGAAATTTTTAAATTTGACGTATTATGACGAAAATAGTCGCTAGGGTTGTTGACTTGTTAGCTACGAATTTAAAACTATGACATATTCGCTGGACGTGTTCCTCTTTGGTCGTATTGTTGTTTGTGTTTTGGCACATGCGATCAAAATTGTCAGAATCCAATTTTGAAATCTTTATTTTAAATATTTAAAAATAAATTATATCAGCCAGCGCGAGGCACATTCCGTTCATAATCCTAGTGAAACCCGACGAATTTGACAGATATTGAAACCTGTCCGTTTCTTTGCAGTCGAACTACTGGTAGTTATGTCTATTGTGACATAAGCCTTTTCGATAATATTATGACGTTGACGTTCGACTCGTCTAATGTCAATTCCATACATTTTGAACGGCAATTCTATAAAACGTCTTGGCTACAGTCACAGTCCACAGATCTCCTTGAAGTCGGACGATACAGCTGAAGTTCGCCGGGACGTTGTAGTACAGATTAAAAGTACTCTCAAGGAATTTCTCCCTCAAATTAAAGTTTTATGGAGATTGAAGTGTCAGGATTGTACTTTTGTAGTGCTTTTTACTGTTCGAGTTTGCACTTAGGTAGCCGACAATGTTTCAAAGGATTATAATATTTAAAACTAATTTTAAAACGTAGACAAATATTTTTAACTCCTTGCTGCTTGGGAATTAGTTTATCGTGCGGGAACCGTAGATTGTTCCGGGATAAACAGTATAGTTACAATGTCCTTTCCTGGGACTCATAACATGTAAAATGTAAATGGATGTTTCACATAGAGAATTATAGCTGCTTACGTCCCAGGAAAGGACATAATATGATAGTATTTATATTGCAAAAATACTTATACGGTTCTCGCGCTAAAAACGAATCTACAATTTGTGGGCATTTTAAATTGTTAGTAAGTAAGTACAACGTCGCGCGTCGTTTTAAGTGAATCAGAAACAAAATATTGATTTGTAATATTATATTGATGAAGACAGCAGATGTAAATACGCATACATTATGGAGCCTGGAAAACATATAATTTTATTACGAACCGTTAGCAAAATATAGTATGTCATAAAAATATGGGGCTGCTATCCATTCTAGAGGTAGTTTATTTTATCTTAGGGTTTCTGTGTGCGTGGTCCTTATGTCTTTAGCAAAAAGGGCTCGTCAGAGGTAAATATAAGCCACAATACAAATTATAAACAGTAGACATTCTTGATACTAAATCGCTCGCCAGATGCACTAATTATAGATAACTTTCATTAAGACAATGTAGTATGAAGTCGCATGCACGTAAAAATGTCTCTGAGAGCCCATTATAATTATCGCAAGCCTCGCTCAGTACAGAAACTATAGTTTTAACTCTACGCAGCGTGGCGCTGCACTGTATTGTTTTGCCTTTTTTCAGACGATGTCCGATTCAGACTACAGTCACAGATTACTAAAAAGTTACTACCTAACTACAGTTAAGATTGTATTAGGCTTAACTACCCTGCAGAGGTGCGACAATTCAATTTCCATTTACTACACTTCCGTGTCGCTGCCGCGATTTTGATACTTTTTATACAAATAATATTTGGCCGACGTGTCACGTCACTCACATGGCTCACGTCACTCACATGGCTTCCTGTATATTAATAATGTGCTATTTGAACGCCTCCGTGGTCTACTGGTTTAGAGCGTGGCTCAAACATGTTATTTCCAAGTTTGGCTAGGACAATGCAGGCTGATCACCTGATTGTCTGACAAGTAAGATGATCCATGCGTTGGGTGGGCAATGGGCATGTAAAAAGTCGGTCCTACGCCTGATCTCTCGCCAGTCGTGTAGGTCGTCCGTCCCACTGGGTTATGAGAGTAAAGGAATAGAGAGTGCTCTTGTGTACTGCCCACACACTTGGTCACTATAAAATTACTCCTGCGTAACAGGCCTGGTTTCAATGAAACCGGCCACCGTCACGGAAACCGGTGTGGTAGTTATTATTACTGTGCTATGTGCAAGTTTAAGTCAAAACATGCAGTTACTGTACTGTATGACTTATACTGTGTAATGTGTGTACATTAACGGGCGGATCAGACGCAGATGTGGTAAAACTTTTCATACTTTCCCAATACTTTGATGCCGCGAGCGATTTGCCGAGCTTCACACAACCATACACTTCGGAAAACAAAAACCTTTATTATATGTTAAGGAAGGTGTTATGTAATGATCAAAGAGTTATGTACAAAAGAGCTTGGAGTTTTTGTTGGTGGTAGTGAAATTGAATTTCGAAGAGACATCTTCTCTTCCAAAGGAACCATAAATAGAATGCCATTAAACTGTTGTGATGAATTCTTTAGCGTCGCTGTACACTGTATGATGCAGATGGTTAAAAATCCCACATACCCCGGTGGTCCTTCCCCAATGCTGCCGGGGATGCGTAATAGCATTTCCCGACCCAGAAAAAAAAAAGATGGTTAAAAATGTTAAACTCGGAAATTCGTAAGATATGGATTAAGTTAGACCACCGGCGTGGCCTAGAGAGGAAGTAATTCTTCGCGCGCTTCGAAGTAAAGCTTCGAAAATACAATGTGTCCCGACACCGGTGTCTGATCCTTTAATCATTAATGTCATGATCTATGGCATATTTTATTGACTCTTTCAAATTTTTTCTCTCTCTCACGGTTGTATAATGGCAGCCATTTTAGTTTTTCTCGGGCTTTCACACTTATCTGACCAATACTTCTCATGTAAATATCTTATGAAGATATATTTTGTTAGTTTCGCTAAAACTCGAGAACGGATTAACCGATTTTGCTCATTTAAGTCTTGATACGTGGAGGTTCAGGGAAGGCTTATATGGTAGGATGAGTTAAGTGATACGACGTTCACAAGTCATTTAGTTTTAAACTAATATTCGTGCGTTAATGTACGTTATACGTATGATATATTGGACAAATGGTAAGAAACCATTATTCTCTGGACAATACCAGGACATGCATTACATGTGATTCGTAAAACGTTACCTTCAGTCACGGCGTGGCGTTTGAAAAATGGGAGCTCTTAATAACCCAGCAAGCTGGGGCATAATAAAATACAAGAGAGAAAATTATTAGCACGATATAAATAATACAGAAGGCCATATTTATACTAGAGTCTAGACTTATCGCACGTACATTTTTCCGATAGCTTGATGTAGTAAAAATTATTTTGTCTAGTTGCAATTCTTACACCTTGTACCTACTCTTTTAAACTCCCCCATAGGACAGGCCTCGCCTAGTTTGGTTGACCGTTACTTGTAAAAATGCTTGTAAACTTATTTAAGGTCAATAAACTATTTGTATTTGTATTACTCATTACTGCCTATGTAATACTGCATAGGCTAATAACAGAGCCGGCAACATTTTTGACGTGATAACGTCTTATAATTCGATATGGGCTGCGCGCCCGAAAAACATGACAGTTCATGCGGCGTTACCTCGCTGACAGCTCTGAGGCGTTCCATTTACACTCTCAAGTCTCTCAACAACCGTAAGGCCCACCTGGGCCGCGCTCTTTGTTTCGATTATATTACGTATTTCGATGACTTAGAGAATACTTTTGTATGAAGAAGTTTGGTTAGTTATGACCTTTGATATATTGACCACACTCTGAATGAAAAATAAATAAACAATCTGTGAGCTATCAGTATTATTTCGGCTATTCAAAATTGTGCTCTATTTCCTACGTGTCAAGGTATGACTTAATATATGAAGAATAAAGTATTCGTTTATTTTTTCTGAACAAGTCACTAATTATAGTTTCGAAAGTTTATAATTGAGAAACTAATATCACATCGGACTAAATTAGTATTTAGGTATTATTATGATGGCTTGATAGATAGAAAATTTAACATATATTATAATGTAGTTCACACAAACATAAAATATGGATTGTATGTAAGAATATTACATTAATTTTACAAAGAGGGTACAAAGAGGGTAGGCCGGGCGCCATTTTTTTTGCACATTGACCTGCCAACTTTTTTGCATAGATTTTTCCCGGAACTGAGGGGTTAAGGCTATGACGTTGTCACGTTCAACTATCGTCAGTAAGCCGACTTTACAGACAACCGATTTTTTTTGGGTAGGTATTTGAAGCAGCCTGAAAACTTTTCCTATACCTCTCCTTTTATACCCCAACACGAAACTGCAGACTTGGCAGACCAGCCGCTACTCACCAGCCAGGTCTTTCAGCTTGCCTCAAATACCTACCCAAAAGCCAGCTCTTGGGCTATATCTGTATTAACCGATTTGAATTTTAAGGATGCGAGTCACTCTACTATGGGTATGAGCTATGACTTAGTGTATGTCTGCCGTCTGGGGATTTATTTTGAATAAAATATTATATTATTGTAATTATTATTAGCCGTTTGCGTCCCACTGCTGGGCAAAGGCCTCCCCTCTTTCCTTCCACACGTCTCTATCCTTTGCTGTGTTTGGCCACTCTTTATAAAAAAAAAGCGTCTAGTTCGTCGCGCCACCTTTTCTTCGGTCTGCCCCTGTTTCGCCGACCTTTCGGTCGTCGGCGAATATTATACTGCACGAAATTTTAAACAGTTCGTATTAATAATAATCAATTCCTCTATTTTAACCCATCGATCGTGGCAAAACGAGACACAATAGCTTTTTCATTGTTATCGCGGCCGGATGTGGCCGCTTGGGGCTTCATGAATCAAATTAAATTTTGGAAAGAACAGCAAACCTTTAATAGGTAATGCTGCCTAAGTGCCTACATAATATCATAGACAAATTATTTCTATATTATTATTGTCTTATTTGTAATATTATTATCTTTATATGTAAGTATACAAAGTTAAACAGAGTCTTAAGAGTCCGTATACGAAATTTTGCCGATTTTGCCGAAATTGCAAAGGTTCCCTACAGAAATATGATTAGGTTTTTTCCCCTTATTAGACTTAAAAAAATAAATATTACTTATTAGATTTAAAATATATTTAAGTGCGGAAAGCCGACTCGAACTTGCGGCGAGTAATATAATGTGAGATTTAGGTTGTTTTGAATCGTGTTTTTTTTGGCACAATTTGTTTTTTTTTTTTCGAATTGGATAGAATTTTATCTATAGATTATTTCTGTCGTTTTCTTTTTATGAATTACAGCTCTAAGTTGCCGAAATTAACAGCAATACTTGGCCCATTTTCTCTAAAATTTTGCCGAGTTACATATTTTTTTACTCAACTATTTCATATTATAGTGGTAAAAAGTAATTCCAACATTTTATAGACGACTTTCTCAACAGTACATTGTATTTTTTTCATACCGTTAAGACGTCAATACAATCCATAAACAGGTGATATTCTAAACCTTTTACAGCAAAAATCACAAAACTGTCGAGGGTTTGAGTTGGATTATTTAAAAATACTTAAAAAATAAAAAATCTAGCTCCAACATTAGATTATAATTGAAATGATCTTACATGTTGTGCATTAAAACTTATAGAAATACTGTATTTTAAATGTTAAATCACGTCTGTAAAATCAGCGAAATCGGCAAATTTCGTATACGGACTCTTAAGAAAATTTAAAAATGAATTTAGTGTAGTAGTCGCTACTTTAACAGATATTAATTAAGGGATTTTCGTTAAAAGTAGACCGTTCATTGAATGACTAATTAACCCAGTTGGCAACCTAAAGGCGGATTTGAAAATGTGTACAAAATTTTTCTTATTAACTAGACTTGTCAGTTGTCACCATCACAAAATATAAGACCATTTCAAATTAGATGCATAATTTTTATAAAGACCTTGTTTGTGCTATTTTATCTAATATCAATATGGTTTGACGTTTATAATATAATAATATTATCTATTGTGCTTATAAGATGGATATAATTATAACAAATAATCTGTTTTAGTGGTGTCAAGCCTTAGTTGTCTTACGTAGCTTTCATCAATTTGGGCCTTTCTTCTACCAATGCAGAATTCTAGTTTTGTGAAAAAAAATGATTTACCTATTGAGTGAAGATTCATTTTGACATTAATTCCCGTTTGATAACTTGATAAACTATATAAGCTACTTAAGGCTCTATATGCGGATTCAAACTCTACAAGCGGGCTAAACCGAGAGCTAAGGCTTTATAAGGGAGCCAAGGCTTTATGAAAGAGCTGAGGTTCTACAAGTGGGCAAAGGCTCTATGCGTGAGCAGCAAAAGGTCTATTAGGGAGCTAAGGATGTAATGATCCGGCCCCCGCAACACGTATCTTGCGAGGGCAATGCGATAGCAATTATTGCGCGATAATTGCTCCAAAATCGCAATTCCGTATCACGTATCAGCCAAAACAATACGATTGTAATCGATCACTATACAATATGACACCATTGTTTGTGACATTCATGACACCCAGCAATCGCTCGCGCGATTATTGCTAGTGGATTGTTGATCAGTACTTTTACGTGATAAGGTAGCGGATCCGATCGGATCGATGGGAATCCGGCCGAATTAAACATTGCAAATCGTACGTGTTGGTTCGGGGTAATGATATAGTATGTTATTCTTTTTATTTGTAATTGACGTAGAAAAACTAACAATAATTAAATTCGTACGGGGCTAGATGGTCGCCTGTAATATAAAAGAGATAATATAAATTATTATGTAACAGTAATAAAGATTTCATTAAGCTCAGACCTTTGGTCCCGTAAAACTATTACGTTTTCCCTTAATAGCTCAATCCTTGTGCTAAATACACTATTTAATGCCAATACATCACGTGGGTACATTCAAGGGTAGTTAGTTCAATATGCCCATTTAATGTTTTATTGAAGGTTTGGTAAAATCAAGTGCGGATATTTATCTATTAAAATAATAAATGGGATCGCTTAGCGATGTGTTATGTCAAATCCTATACCACTTTGACATATTCTAACTTCGCTATTAAAACTATAGCGAATGTAATTTGGCTAAACACTCTGGTTACATAAAGACTTTTAGGCTGGAACATAACTGTCGTACTAAAATATTTTCGTGCAATCTTTCTTACAGCTGTAGTAGTTAGTTAATATTTTTTAACTAGCAGTTATTCAAGTTATCAGTCAGAATATTTAAGAGGGAAATGCAAGAAACATAATATAATATTCTTTTATTCTATTATTTTCATACAACACCCACACTATCTGCAAAATTTAAAGAAGAGAGCGTATTCCCTTCCGGACCTAAAATGGTCACATTTTGCAATTCCTCTCAAATCAATTATTATTCAGAAAATGAATTTTCAAAACTGTCAACCTGACGAATGTTAAATTAGTACGAATTAACATTGCAAGCAGAGTGACCATTTTGCGATTTAAAAAAAATGAAGCATAATTATATTATGATTCATAATATGAAATTCCAAAGCGACCATTTTAGCCCCGATACATTTTAGATTTAGATTGGCGATTCGATAAGTGAATGAGTTAGCTAGTGGCTCTGGTTAAGATGTCTTTGTTGACAATTCGTCCCATATACTTCAACTAAATTACCGTTTTGTGAAAGTTCCCCAAATAAGCCGAAATTCCCACTATTTAGTAATGAATTCACTGCGAGTACGGTTCACCGATCAAACCGTTCCCACCCAAACCCCTTGTGTAAACGATGACGAAATAACGTATATTATAGGTACGCATTAGTGAATATGTCAAAAGCAAGTTAAAAGTCGTTTAAATAGTCTAGTACAGGGGTTCCCAAACTGTGCGCCGCGGCGCCCTGGTGCGCCGTGGAAAGGCAAGAGGGGGCGCCGTGAGTCGATCCTCCATCAGTATCCGAAACCACAAATATTATAAAATAAAATTATAATATGAATTATTATACAAATTATTAATCTTTAAAGGTGTTTATTTATGTATATTTTTGTAATAGCTAGGTAGAGTAGGGCGCCGCGACAAAATATTGACTTGTAAGTGCGCCGCAGGCTGAAAAAGATTGGGAACCCCTGGTCTAGTAGAAGACAAATCTGTTTGCGCTTCGGGCGCGTTAAAAGGCTTTAAAAGTCAAAATGTCAAAATCCCTCAAAGATTCGATATAATCCCTTAAATTATTTTTAAAGTTTAATTTTATAACTGTATAATTCTAAACTATTTGATTAACATCTACTTAATATATTCAATTGAAAAAAAAAAAAAATAATGAAAGAAAAAAAGCAAGAAACTATTCGGTTGTGATAATTGACTGGCAAAAATAATAATTATCGATCTTTTGCATACCTTATATACTTTAGTCCTTAACGTTCTAAAAGTAGTTTTATAAATAACCTTTAAAAGAAGAGGCGAGATTTCCAAGTGCATAGCGTAGTACTCGCCCGTTTGCATACCTATCAAGCGTTCTTTATATTACCCGATACGATTAGTCTTGACTAAATTGTGGTTCCATTTTATTTAGGAATAAATGACCACCTACATACTTGTAGTAGGTAAGCATTTAATTTTACTACTACGACATGTTTCTATGTCGTATAAGAAAATTAGTTTTACACATAATATATTAGTTCCACATCTACAAGGCTTTTAGAACCAGCATCACCATCTTGTAAGGAGTCACTTTAGGGACAACTGATTCATAAAATTCACAGTCTAGTAGTGTGTGCCTCACCGGCTCTCCTATATAAGTTAGGCTAAGTAGTTAGTAAGGTGAGTCAATGAAGGAAATTCGCGAATACAAGACGTCTTTTAAATATAAAAAGCCAATATTATACGAAGCCTGCCATTGCAACCTCTTCTTGTTCTCGTCAAAGTATAATGGTGCAGGAGCAGTGATAGCTTTTTCGTGTCATAATTTGTTGTTTGTGTCTGTTTGTCTATCTGTCTGTCTGTCTGTCTGTCTCCAGACTGTATCTCAAGAACCGCTGTAGCTAGATTTCTGAAATTTTCACAGATTGTGTACTTATATATCATGTTGTAGCTATTAACAATAAATATACTAAAATATAATAAAAATATACATTATGACAAAAATTTAGCCATTTTTAACATTAGCGCTGATATTATATCCTTTAACCCATCAAGCCCCATAAGGGCACCGGTGACCGCGACAATAATAGAATAACAATAGATTTCCAAGAATCCGCTGATCGAAGGATTAAAATTCCTAATCTATATAATATGTATAAAAATGGATTTCCAATTGTGTTCGTAACGCTATATTAGTAACGCTCGATAACGACTGAACCGATTCTGCAAATTTTTGTCTTAAAATAATCCTTGAAGTCCAGGAAAGGTTTTAAAGTGTCACGAAGTTCACCGGGACAGCTAGTTTATATTAATATTTTTAAACCTTTAAAATATAAAATAGCAGCAAAGCAGCACACATAATCGCGATATACCTCTAAAGTCTAAGTGATATATCGCATAGTCTAGTGTGAAAGCGCTTCAGATCTTTTACCTAACTTTCTAAACTTATTGTAAAAGAGTTTCTGTGTAACGGAAAACTTAGGAAGCTACAAAGTTAGACTTTAGAGGTAAGAATATTCATCTTTTCTACTTTTAATACTTCCCTAAAGTAAAAAAATTAAGCGGTTAACATAAGAGTAATACTTTTTATATAAAAGTGTTTAAAGCGCTAGCGCGGTGTAAAACAGTCGTTTTTTAAATGAATAATACCACAGTATTCTATTTTTATCGCGATAGTATGTACCTATTTTTGTCGCGATAGTATGCAATTACTTAATTCAGTACCTATATTTTATAATTATTATTGGCATCTATTTAACGCGGCGACAAATTGATACCATTCCGGGTCTTAAAAAAAACTGAAAATGGATAGTAAGTAAACTACTTTGGCGACTAATTTGAATTTGGTAGCATTTTAACTAGAAAGCGGCGGCTTTTTAATGAGTTTTGAGGTTTTATTTAAATTTCATCTGGCAGTGATTTTACTTTGTGGCAATTGAATTTCTTCTAATGTCGGCACTACAAATAGGCGAACGCGTTGGCCGACGCGTTGGCCAACGCGTTGGCCCAATGTGTAGAACAGGCGTTCGCGCGTTCGCGGTAGGTATTTAGACGTTGGCCAACGCGTTTGCGAGCTTGCCGCGCGGTGTCGGAATGATCAAAGGAAATTTGTCGCAAGGCTTGTCGCAAGGCTTGCGTTCCATCCACACATAGGCCGCGCGATCAGTTCGCCCGGAGCAGCGCTGAAGAGTGCATGTTTCCATCTTGTGGCGAATTAACATCTAACTTGACGAAATAGCGAACAATATAAGTATCGAGTAAACATTTAAATTTATTGAGTTAATTATCAGAGTAAATTTGCCTGTGGAACAAAAAAATCATATCAAAAGTGCTAAAAAAATAAGGTTCTTGGATATGCAATTTTTCTCACGATATTTTTTAGGGTTCCGTACCCAAAGGGTAAAAACGGGACCCTATCACTAAGACTTCAATGTCTGTCTGCCTTTCTGTCTGCCTTTTTGTCCGTCCGTCTGTCTGTCTGTTTGTCTATCTGTCTGTCTGTCTGTCTGTCTCCAGACTGTATCTCAAGAATCGCTGTAGCTAGATTTCTGAAATTTTCACAGATTGTGTACTTATATATCATGTTGCCGCTATTAACAATAAATATACTAAAAACAAAATAAATAAAATATTTAATAAATAATAAATATATGTATATTGATCATGATAATTATAATCATAAGGTAATAATTATTATATATAAAAAATAATAAGTAATAAAATAATTATATTACTTTAATATTATAAAATATGTAAAAGTGAGTTTATTTCTTAGTTTGTTACGTTTTCTCGCTTTTTACTTATTTATTTCGAGAATGCCCTTTAAAAACTTTTTGTTGTCCACATTTTTAAAGTAATAATAATTATATAAGCTGTGAATAAATATACAGCTGCAGCTGTGAGCGAATCAACATCCATTTTGAATCCGTCCGCACATTGGCGCGATCCAAAGCATACTGAATGACCTTCCAATGTGTGGATTACTCACAAGCGCCGTTGCAAGCGCACCGCCAACGCGTGGGCCAACGCGTTGGCAGTGCGTTCGTCTATATGGGGAGGCAGCATAAGGCGACATATTATTGGCGGGTAAAAAAGTTAAAATAGGCTTTCATAAATTCTATAATGAGATTGTCTATAAACTTGACCAAGGTCTGATATAAATACAAACAAGATGTCATAAAAATTCTTTTGGCTACATTTTTAGGGATCTAAATAAACCAAATTGTGACATGCAAAAAAACTATTCTTGGTCTATTTAATTTTTTCTTGACTATCTTAAGTGTAACAAAAGGGTGCCACAGCACAGTCACGGTTCTAACCTAACCAACTTTTGGACTTTCTGGATTGTGTTTGGTTTTGTTTTGGCTGCGCCCCCCGAGCCACCCTTTTATTTTATAACGGTCGCCGGCTGCTGCCGCAGCACGCTCGATGCGCTCGCTCGGCTCCCTCTGTGTTGTGGTCTAAGTTCTAACCTAACCTAACCTACTTTTCTACTTTCTGGATTGTTTTTTTTGTTTTGGCGGGGGGCTGCGCCCCCCGAGCCCCCCTTTCGGGGGAACTGCACCCCCCTGTCCCCCCACTTCTAATAAAATATGACGTACCTACTACCAGCTACTACCCCCTTGATCTACGGGTGATGACACCCGTAACTCCGTGCGTTGCTACAATATTCGTTTATCGCGCCGAAACCGTACATTTTCCGGGATAAAAGTATCCTATAGGATTAGTATGGAAATATGGATGGGGTTATAATATAAGTACAATAGTCAATACATGCATACTACATACCTATTCATTCATTAACCTAGTGTTTGTTCTCCTTTTACCTTGGCCGTTTTAGTCGGGTAAAATAGAGGCAGTAGGCACAACGGCTTAAACCTATATAGATAGATCTAACTGAGCTACTCCCTTAGCATAATATCATCTGAGAACCCGACCTAGCTTCCAATTCATTATGCCTCGAAATATAGGCGCCAGCGAAGTATATAAAAATACTTATTATTATTCCATTCGACTTAAGCGTGCACTGTGCAATGCGTAATTTGCAAACGTATTAAGGCGAAGACAGCTGCCAATTCGACATCTTTGTGCAGTTTTCTAGACGTATGTATTTCATTGATTGGCACAAAAAAATATATGTGATTTTTTATTATATTTGGAAAAGCTTATCCAATTTAAATAATAAAATAATGTTCTCCTATTGGATGACAAATATACCAAAGTCACATCTTTCAGGAACTTTAAACAGTTCTAACTAAAGTAATAATACAATCTATGCTTTAAAAATTTGTTTATTTGATACCTTTTACAAAAGTCCAAAGATTGGCAGATTTAATTTTCTGTTCTGACATTTAGATTTCCCATAATATTTATTTTTTCCTCTAAAAAACGAAAAATGTATCCACGCTACCGAGTGAACACTTCACATCTCTGTCTCTCTGGCATGAAAATCGACAGTGGTGCGAGAGTGATGCGAGATCAAGGTCATTGGCAGTTGTCAGCGTCTTAAGTCTTTTCATTAATAATGAATGCTCCGCAGCCCTCGCACTTTTCAGACACACGAGCCGCCTTTTTCAAGAATTTACGAATCTGCAAATAATATTCTAATATCCAAATATATTATTACAATACCAATTTTCAGTTTTAAAGCTATCTAATAATCGCTGCCAAATGTGTATTTTTATAATGAAAGCCAATAGTTGCCAGTGAAGAATGTTTGATATCCCCTGGGAAAAATTTGTCGCCACATTAGGTTTTATAATACCTTAACCAGTTTTACACTGATCCCGCTTGATATATTTGATACCTTACAGTACTACTGTAACAGTAGCAGCCGTTTTTTAGTTTTTTTGATCCCAGCCTTTTGTTGCTTGTATAGTTTAATAGTTGCTAAGATATTTAATCACTGCAAAGTTAGTTTTTTTGTGACTTAATAGAAAGTCGCCTAAAAAAGATATCAGTTGCTGTGTTATTTATTTGCCATTATTATTTAAGACTACAATTATTAGTAGCTTACACTAAAACAGTTTCGATTTTGGAATGCAGAATTATTGCGTCTCGGAAAAGGTCATATGACAATATTTGTTATAAGAATAGCAGTGTTCTTAACAAATCAAAACAAATTGTAAGTAATCTAGTAGTATCTTTTTAAAACAAAAACTATATTTTATCTAAGGCACTGTTTATAAGTACTATACTTAATGAAAATTTTCTAACCTTTACTGCAAAATATTAATATTACAGTAGACGCAAAAGATTAAAACTATAACTTTAAATGCATAAATCAAACTGTGCACGTAGAAATCGGGGGCAACTTTATTACTTTTTAGTTAATTGGGAAATGATAGAGTATCGGGAGCAGTTAAAAATTCCGTCTGATATAGCTAAGAGGATTATTTAGTGATTCAGTGCACTGAAACTTTTAGCTTCTGACGAGGGTCCATTCGATAGGGTTGCTGCATCGAAATATTATAGTATAGTAATAATATATCTATGGATGCTTCACACCACGTCAGTCTGGCCCCAAGCTTAGTACCTGAAGGACTTGTGTTACGGGTACCAGACAACGCAAATATATTTCATACTTTTATACTATACATATATTAAAGATTTTATTATATCATACTAATATATTTAACACACATCCATGACCCAGGCACATTAAAAACTTTTTGTTCCGGCGGTATTCGAACCCGCGACCCTCGTCTTGAGCTGCCACACACTTAACCATTGAGCCACGGAGATCGTCAAGACTGGTAACTTTGATACATTTAAAAACGGATAAATGTGGCTCCAGTATAAATACGTAACTTGATTAGCAACGGAAAGTAAAACGTTTTAGGAAATGCAAACATACTGTGTGCTATGTGCGTATTGCGTATAGTTAGGGTCTGCCCGCACTGCGAATTGTAACCGCGTAAATTTTTTCGCCTTTCTCAATGAACACATTGAATCTTATTAGAGTATCCGAACTGCCGATGAAAAAATAGTATGCAAAAATTCGCGAGAGTAAAAATCGCGCGGTTAAAATTGGCAGTGTGGTTGGCCCTTAATGTACTAAAAACGAACGAAAATTGTATAACTGACCAGAGATTGACTACAAAGTGGAAGTACGAAAGTTCACAGAGTGATTGCGGTGGAACATTTTTTTAATCCGTAATTCTTCTATAATATTATTGTTCGTGGGGAAATTAGCAGGCTTAGCAGTCTCCAAACTTTAATACCTAAAGCCTTCGTATAGGTTAGTATAACTATACCTAGTAATCCGTATAATCTGTTTAGATTCAGTTGTATACTGCGTGAAATTTTCATGGTTGTTTTACCCGCAGTAAAACAATTCTATCTTAGTAGTACAATAGATTTGAGAAGTTTTTTTATTCAAATCATAAATAAAATTCGGCCTGGTCGTAGCCGCTCGCGCCTATCGGCATAAAGTTGCCATAGTACGTCATACAAAATATTTTTAATTTTCAAAAAATAACTTGCATGTTTCGATAGTACTACTTAGGTGATTTACCTACCTAGCAGAATGATTATTCTGCTGCCCTATTTGCCCTTTCCCGGGACTCGAAAGTATCTTCTATCAAAATTTCAGCAAAATCGATTCAGCGGTTTGGGCGTGAAGAGGCAACAGACTGACAGACACTTTCGCATTAATTGTATTATTAGTATTATATGGATAGTATGGATATCATCTTTATATGTAAAATGTAAATGTATATTTGTTTCATTGCACCTGATTAACTAACTGGATATTATATTTCTTTTAAATTATAACCAGACAAAACTAAGAAAAATGGACGGTTTCCGTTTAAGCTTATAAAGTGCACAATATGATGTATATAGAGCAAATGGCGAACTTAAAATGAGCTTACTTTCGAGAAATAGTAATATTATGTCTCTTTGGCTAACATAGCAAACACTATGACGTAGTTTGGAATACAGTGTTTGTGTTTCTCTATGCGAGTAAAGACGCCAGATACACTTGGGCATTTCAGGATTGAAAGTTGAAACGCTTGTCAGCCCCGACTGACTGACTGTCCTTACTTTATGTTAAATACAGTCAACCCTGACAAATATCAACATTGACTTATGGCTGGTTTACACGTATTAAGTTGATAAGTAGTTAACTAAACAAGTAGCAAGTTAAAATTTAGTAAGTACTAAACAAGGTGAAAATTAGAATTAAGTAACTACTTATCTACCGGCCATTAATGACCTGACCAAAATTCTCCGTCTCTCCCGGTCCGCTTTCTATAGAATCTGAAGAGGTTCTTGGTTGGTAGTAATCTCTTAACAACCTCGTACAAAATAAACCGGATACACAATAACCATTTTTACGGTTAATTTTTCTTATCTAGTTCCCTTTTTGACCTACTTCCAAAAAGGAGGAGGTAATACGTTCGGCTGTATGTATCCTTTTTTTTTGTATGTTCAACGATTACTCAGCCGTTTGTGGTCCAATTTTCAAAATTATTTTTTTGTTGTATAGGGTTTAACTAGAAATTGGTACCATGATCACAAAAGTGGTGATCTGATGATGGAATCCTTGAGGAATCGAGGGGACTCCTTGAAATTTGTATGGAAACATATAGTGATTTAGATTTTTTCTGAAGCATTCGAGGTAAATGCTACCAAAAAGTCAGACTTCGCACCAGGTTATACCCTGGATCCGAAGGTACCGAACAGAACTTTTGAATGCTTATAGGTACAGGTTCGGGGATTTCGGCGTTGTTTAAATAACTGAAAGCACAAGCCAACACATTAATTTGATTGATAATCATCAACACAACCATAATTGTACCATGAGTCATCACATTATGACCCAATTATTGGTACTTTTCGTGATATTTTGCATCGAAGCAGATGTTTTTGATGATGATTTCGCTGTTTGTGGACCGATTTTCAAAATTCTCGTGTTGTTGTATAGGATATAATCTCAATTTTGTATAACAATTGACAAATGGTGAGCTGATGATGGGATCTATGAGCAATCGAGGGAAATCCTTGAAATTTATCAAAACACTCATAGTGGTAAAAATGTTGTTTCTAGTAAGATAAAATTGTTACAAATAAGAGAAATTTCATACGAAGGTGTCTCTTGGTCCAAAGGCTCTGAACAGAACGCCTGAACCTTTAAAGATAAAAGTTTGGAAATTGCAGCATCGCTTAGATAACTGTAAGCATTTACCACAATTTCGTCTACAGTAACATAATGTGAATAGTTAACATTCGTGTTGATTAATTACGCATAAAGCCTTATTTTGTAGATAACTTAAAAGAGTGAAATTATTATTTAAAAAAAATAAAATTAAAACCGATTTCCAAGGTAAAAACAATAGTAATATGAACTAAAAAGTATTAAATAACTTTTACTCTTTAATAGTGCCTTTTTCAGAATTCGTCTAAATCTCAACTATTTCTGTACCTACATACTACAGTCTTCATTACTTTGAAGTCGGTACCAGTCCCAAAAGTTTCAGATATTCTGACATAACTGAACTCACGAATAAATTAGCTGGTACCGACTTCAAAATAATGAAGACTGTAGTATGTAGGTACAGAATTAATAGTTGAGATTTAGACGAATTCTGAAAAGGGCACTATTAAAGAGTAAGAGTTATTTAATACTTTTTAGTTTTTAGTTCATATTACTATTGTTTTTGCCTTGGAAGTCGGTTTTAATTTTTTGTTAAAAATAATAATGCATTAAATAATCCTGCATTGTGCACGGACTTTTATGTTATAGATTATAATAGCGTAGTTTAATTCAATATAGTGGTTTAAAAATATATATACTGTTGTTTATCTACACTAATAAACTTTGTTTGTTTAATTGTAATAAGAGGTAAACTTTGTTTGTTTGTTTAATTGTAATGAATAGGCTCAAAAACTACTGGACCGATTTTAAAAATTCTTTCACCATTCGAAAGCTACATTATTTATGAGTAACATAGGCTACTTTTTATTTCGGAAAATATAGGGTTCTGTAAGATATTTCAGGTTTTAGGAAACAACCAGAAAATTTACTTATTTTGCGTACGCTGCCTAAACTATAAAAGATAGAACTATACAATGTTGTTAGTAAATGTAGATCTTTTAAATATCTACAAAAAAATTCACGACACACTTTACCTATCTATGTCGAGTGAGGTACGACAACCATTTTTTTTATTTAAAAATCTCGATTTTTTTTGGACTACATTTATACGCGTTTATTTTACTCATGCTATTAATCCTTATCAAAATAAATTATTTCATCACTAAGTACAGTTTATGTAGATAATATTTGGTCTTTGAATGATTAAAATTGGACGTTTGGTTTAAAATGTATGGCGAAATTAAAATATTGCGATTTACGCCCGTTTTGAAGTGGGCGCTACCAAGGCGGGGTGCGCTCGCGGGAGGGGGAGTTTAGACTTTAGATCTATGAGTAGTAGTAGTAGTAGTAGATCTATGAGTAAACAAACAAACAAATAAACAAAGTTTATCTCTTTATAATAATATATAAAATAGATTAAAAACTACTGAATCGATTTTAATCATTTATTCAGTGAGTGACATAGGCTATAATGTTATATTTTATTCCCGTGCGAAGCCGGGGCGGGTCGCTAGTAAATAATAAACAGGTAAATGATGTAAATCACAATGTAGCATGGTCACCATAGAAACGGTTTCTTTCTACGGAAGAATAGACAAAGTGATAGTTAGACAAGACAAAGAGACAGTTAGACAATGGAAATCCGCCATTTTGTCGATAAAATCTGTCAGTAGGTATGTCAATTCTTTCCCATGTCTACTGTTGTTATACTAGCCTAGCCTATGAGTACCTTTTTTTTTTTTTTTTTTTTTTTTTTTTAACGCAGAGAAATGCATTACGCATTCGACGCAGGGGATGGGGACTCCCGCTGCGGATATGTGGGGCTCATCGCGGCGAAGATGGTATGTGCCGCGATCCTACCCACTAAAACTCTGCGACGCTCCTCTCGCCAACCAAGACGAAGCCACGGGCACGACACACCCACCGCAACTCCGTCAGTGGCCGTCCGACCTTTGTCAGACCACACTCATTTGGGGGCGCTTCTCGCCCCGCAGGCCGACAGAGGCCCCACTTGGGGCTTGCTTGGGCCCGCCTTCTCTGGTGTCACGATGCACGGAGCGTTTTGTGCATCGTGACTCACTCTGGGAAGCCTATGAGTACCTAGCTTGATAATAAGTGGAAATTCTAGCAATAAGTAATTGTCAATTTTTTTTAATGTTGGCGAATCAAATTAATAATCTTGCAACTGGCAACCCTAGCTGTACCTAATACTAGTCTTTAACTAATAAGCGATATCTCAAGATATTCCCAATAGATATGTTAAATATCTACTTTCTACATCTTTGCCCTTTTTCGAACGTGGATTAAGATGAAACAACTTCCAAGGATTTGATTTATCAGATTTGGCAAAAACATATCCGTTCGACCTCATTCATAAAATTGGGAACCTTTTGTGGCTTTGTAGTGGTTATTGGTTAGATGGTATGGTATATAATGTAATATTTCCTAATATTATGTTTATATTTCGGCGTTAAAGGGAATAAGATATGAGAATTATCTATGCTCTTAGGCAACACGCATTAAACCGATTTCAAGATAACCCTGTGATCGATACCTTTTCTTACACTAATACGAGAAAAATAAATAAAGTACAGTAATAACTAATAACATAATATTCAACCCAGGGTTAAATTTAACCGAGGCTGAGGCGAGTGAGCCCTAAAATATTTTTGGTAAAAAGCGGCCAAGCACACATAATTCACATGGAATAAGCTTTCGTAATCAAAACTTGGCTTGACACTCAACCACGTGTTTAGTTTTAGATGTTGATGTTGAAACTTGTTTCAAGAACTAACCATTTGGGTGGTAGACCGAAGATGTGGGATGGTATAAAACTGAAACTGTGTCAGTACACAGCAATAAAGACATTTAGGGCCTGTTTCACCACTTCCTGAAAAGTGCCGAATAGGCTATCCATAATCCACCACTTAAACGTGACTGATGAAATGTGAAGAATCTGTCAAAAAAGCTGTCAATAGCCTATTCGGCACTTTATCAGAAAGTGGTGAAACAGGCCCATAAGTTTGGCCGCCACAAAGAAAGATCTTCAGACCGAGCAAGGTGGTATGCTCGGTTGACCGAAGTGTATCACGTGGGCTCAATGTCGTATAATATATACCGACGCGTTCAGAAAACTTCGATAGCGCGATGCAGGAATGTTAGGCGAATTGTGGGTACCGCCACAAGATAAACCAAACCAAATGTTTCCAAAGTCAGTAACTTTATTTTAGGAGTTGCAACTTGCATACATTTTAGTAGCTGCGGCTGATTGCAACGTTATGGTGTCTTAGTGAAAATTAGCCCTAAAGGTACCATTCCGCAAGCGATCGCGACCGACAAAAATTCAAATAAAATGGCACTTTATGAACTTATCTGTAGGTTTCATTTTCTACCAACATTGGTATAGCGACGCATTGGTATAGCATGCCGCCGCTGGTTTATGTTGTCGTAGAGCAAAATGAAACCAAAAGCCTAGGTAATAAAATAGCTATTTATTAATTCGAGGACACTGCCAGGCGGGGAGTTTGACTGGGGTGGTACATCTGTCCAAGAATAACGTAGGTGTCCTAAGGCCAGCTCAGCGAGGACAGAAACCTCGCGTAGAGCTAAAGGGCAAAAGCTGGCTTGATCTAGATGTTCAGTACGCATAGGGACTGCGAAAGCACGGCCTATCGATCCTTTAGTATAAAGAGTTTTTAGCAAGAGGTACCAGAAAAAATAGCTTTTTATTTGAATTTTTGTCGGCCGCGGCCACTTGTAGAAAGGGTCGGAAAACCACCTTACGGGTCTAAACTATGGAGCCAAATAGATTATTTGCATCAAGGAGGAAACTCAAAACTAATAATAAACTTTAAGTGAGTTAGACACTTAGAAAGTAATGAAACCAAGCGCAATTGTTTCAAAGTGCTAAACTAGAACTATTAACACTAAACTCAGGACACCTAGCTTAGTGCTAATATGGAAAGCTCTTCAATTAAACTTGTGATTGATATTCACACGGTGTTTATATAACATCCTATTACTATTAATATCTTGATTGATATTGACATAATGGCCTCTTAAGCTTAAGTAGAGGCGAAAATGAATCAATTAAGGTATCGCGTTGTTAAGTTTACAATCACTCAGAATTCATCTTAATGTCATTCAGTATTCAGAATATATATTCTTATGTCCTAACTCAAGACATAAAGTATCTCCATACAATTTTTTATCGGCTTACGCACAAAAAAGTAACAGCCAGACGCATGGACAAACTGGCCCGTTTAAACACTGATGTTGCTGACTTTACATAAAAGAAGTAAACTTCTAAATCATAATAAAATTTTAAACTTTCGCGTTGCATTTTAATTAAGACTTATTAATCAGGAATTAACGCAACTTACGTATATACTCGTAGTAGCATTACTACTAGAATAAGTCGCGTTAAGTCCCGATTAATAAGTTTTAATTCTAAATCATAACTCTAAAAAAATACTGCATTTCTTCACAATAATTATTCTCAAATACTGCAGTAAAACCCTATGTTATAGTTTGAATAACACATTAAAACCTAAAACACTTAAGTGCATTGAATTGCTCGGTTTATAAAATAAATCTAAACGAGGAGAGAAATGTTTAAGTTTCTTTACAATAGCATTTACAAATAGCCTTATACATCAAGCGCGGGAGGTTTGTGAGAAATAAACTTGAAATTTTAAAAAGGAACGCGAGTGTGTCGTATATCCGACTTGACGGACTGTTACGGCACTATTCCATTTATTTTGTTACGTTTTAACGGCGTTCTGTTAATAGTGTGCATTGGAAACATAAATTTTACAATGGATACTATATTCTTATGAGATTCTTCCAAATCACATAATTTGAACATTTGACATTGTTAAAATGGCGTGAACATTATTATATAACTAGCTATATGACCGAGCTTCGCTCGGTATTCAAAAAATTAAAAAAACACACATAAAATGACATTTTATGTAAATGATTTCTAGCTAGATCGATTTAGCACCCCAGAAACCCCCTATATACTAAATTTCATGAAAATCGTTGGAGCCGATTCCGAGATTGACAGGCTGATTGCCTGATATATTTCTAGAATATATATATATATATATATATATATATATATATATACAAGAATTGCTTGTTTAAAGATATAAGATATTAATATACTCGTATTGCTTAAATTCGATGAGTGAGACGCTTTTGCGGTCCAGTTTTAAATTGTTTGAGACGTGTCACGTCGTGAGCAAGCATATAAGCGCATTCTACTCTCTAGTAACCTACTGGGATTATAACCACTATGAGAGATCAGATGTAGGGCTGACATTTTACATTCTCATAATAATTATTCTAGAAATATATCAGGCAATCAGCCTGTCAATCTTGGAAATTTTTGCGGAAATCGAACCGAATTTTTGAGCCATCACTAGAGGTAGTTCATGAAGGAAATCAATCTCATATATTTAATTATATTATAAAATGTCAGTTATCAGGTTCTTCCACTTACGTCTTTATTTATGGATGTCCCAAAAACGAGACAATTAAACAGTTTTGTCACGTGAAAGTTGTACATAGTTTATCGCTTTGTCTATCGTGACACGCGCGGGTCAGCCCGCTGGGTATTATCCGGGAAAGACCGCTTATAACTTTCCGGGTTGACAGTTATGAAGAATCAAAAGTGCCGTCATATAAACTAAAATGCGAAGTTGAAGGGTTTATGCCCGGTCTTTTGGGCTTTTTGAGTGAAGTTTATATCTTTACTGTCGTTTTTAATATCTAGAGTTAAATTATTATTTAATTAAGTACGCTATTGAGTAGATAAACATTGGACAAAAACGTTTAGAAACTGAGAATTTTACAAGTCAAAATAAAATATGTTTAGGTTCTACAAAAGTTTTTAATGATGAAAATAGTATTGGTCCAAACCATTAGACACAGTTGTCTATGCATAATCTATCTTATATATAAAAATGGATTTTCAAATGTGTCAGTCGCGCTAAAACTCGAAAACGGCTGAACGGATTGGGCTAATTTTAGTCTTAAAATATTCGTAAAAGTCCAGGGAAGGTTTTAAAGTGACACGAAGTTCACCGGGACAGCTAGTCTTATATATAAAAATGGATTTTCAAATGTGTTAGTCGCGCTAAAACTCGAAAACGGCTGAACGGATTGGGCTGATTGTAGTCTTAAAATATTCGTAGAAGTCTAGGGAAGATTTTAAAGTGAGACGAAGTTCACCGGGACAGCTAGTATATATATAAAAATGGATTTTCAAATGTGTTAGTCGTGCTAAAACTCGAAAATGGCTGAACGGATTGGGCTGATTTTAGTCTTAAAATATTCGTAGAAGTCCAGGGAAGGTTTTAAAGTGACACGAAGTTGACCGGAACAGCTAGTCTATATATATAAAAATGGATTTTCAAATGTGTTAGTCGCGCTAAAACTCGAAAACGGCTGAACGGATTGGGCTGATTTTAGTCGTAAAAATTCGTAGAAGTCCAGGGAAGGTTCAAAGTGACACGAAGTTCACCGGGACAGCTAGTTATATATAAGTACTGACTCATATATGTATATATAAGTCAGTACTTATAATAATATTATGCTTTGTAACGACTCTCATGTCTTGGACCGTCGTCATAAGCAGACCAAGCCTGGACTTCAACGCCAACAGCTATAGCCGCTACAAAGTTTCGTAGCACCTCGTAGCCACTCGTAGCACGTAGCAAACTAGTGCTACGAAATGCTACGCTATATTTTCGCTGGATAATATTATTATTATTATGTTCCATACTAAAGAATAATAAATTCCATAATATTATACACATTGCATATTTTAGTAGAAATATAATATTATCCGCGTTAGAATTCTTTCTAACGCTCTATTTTATATTCAAATTATTTTTTCACATACACAAACAGAACATTTTATTCAATCAGGTTTCTACCTGATTGAATAATATTTTCTGTTTTACTTTGTACGTACGATATTCTGTTATTTTCCCTTTGATTATTACGAAGAAGCCAAAAGAAGGTTAATAACTGTATTGCATGTTATTGTAAGTATACTAAAATATTTTTTTATTTTTTCGCTAGCAATGACTGTAAGAATTTTAATGAAATATGATAGATAGATAGATAAAAATCGTTTATTTGCTCAAATAAGGTCCAATATGATGTTAAAGTTATGTGATCAAGCTCTCTTATTTTGCCTTTGGGTGGCGTGCAAGTTTTATACAGTTTTTCAAATTATAATTTATCTCCTTATACTAATCCATACTTCCATACTTCCATACTAATATTATAAATGTGAAAGTGTGTCTGTCTGTCTGTCTGTCTGTTACCTCTTCACGCTCGAATCGCTGAACCGATTTTGCTGAAATTTGGCATGGAGATACTTTGAGTCCCGAGAAAGGACATAGGATAGTTTTTATCCCGGAAAAATGTACGGTTCCCACGCGATAAACGAATTTTGTCGCAACGGAAATGCGGGCGTCATCTAGTACTACTTATTATTTATCCTTTTATTTTAATAAGGGATGTTCCGATAGTTAAGACAGAACTTGTCAAAAGGGAAAATGAGAATTGTAAACAAACACTTTCCACCAAAACAGAATGCAAATTATTATTTGAATAACAAACAGAGTAATGAAACTGTCGCCTGTCACAAATTCCTGCTCGATCCGTTGTCCACCGCTGCCGTCAACGGGACGTCACCAACAAAAAAATCAAATAAAATGCCACCTTATGATTTAGGCCAGCCTTTCCCAAAGTGGGCAATAACGCCCCCTTGTGGGCGCTGAAGGTCTCAAGGTGGGCGGTGTGGGGCCCAGAAAAAAAAATGGTGGCGTTGTGTAGAGGCTTGTGGGGTGATTCATTTCATCTGGATGCATTTTAAATTGAAACAATGGGGGCGCTAAAACATATTATTTTCAAATTTGTTGTCAAAGTGGGCAGTACACAAAATAAGTTTGGGAACCTCTGATTTAGGCTATAGGTTTCATTTTACTCTGCGCCGCTACAAAGCAGCGCTGCATGGGTCGCTTGACCAATGTCGGTAGAGAATGAAACCTATAGGACCTAGGCTCCTATCCATGCTGATATTATAAATGCGAAAGTGTGTCTGTCTGTTACCTCTTCACGCCCAAACCACTGAATCGATTTGGTATGGACATACTTTAAGTCCCGGGAAAGGACATCTGATAATTGAATCTCTTAAAAATATACGGTTTCTGTGCGATAAATGATTTTTGGCGCGGGCATTATCTAGTTGGTCATAAGCTTTGTCCACACTGGGCCTTTTTTTGTTCATCAAGGGCATGCGTTATAGCGCAGTCAACAGCGAACGTGAGGCATGCCCGTGACGCGCGTTTAAATCGTAGCGTAAGCGTAATAATAAAATATGACACTTTTCTTTCAACGTGGGTGGATTTTGACGCATTCAATTATTGAATATGCCAAGCGAAAGTTGAATAAAAAGAAGATGACGAAAATTGAAGATGAAATTGCATAATGTGGACATAGCTAAGTGGCATTTTATTTAAATTTTTACCGGTGACGTTCCGGTGACGGTGGATAAAAATCGCATGCTTCCAGTTATTGCACTCTTGTTTAGAATAACAATGTTCTTTTTCGTTTAACATTCCAATGGGATCCAATTACTTTTTAATTTTCAACACAAAACAAAAGATATGTGATTAAACAATTTGATTTTGGTGGAACTGTAAAAATTATCTTGTTGTTATAAGTTGTATGTACATACCTTCTTCTTGCTACCTAGATACTTTGTTAAAAAGTCAAAAAGTCTCTTAAGCTGTCTAATCTATGACATGCCGGGACTTTAATACTCATAAGAGACCTGTGCGTTCTGCTTTTTAGGGTAAGGTCACATCGATAGACATTGCGGTATAAAATTTTAAGGTTTTCGAAATACACTTCGTTGCACTTGTCTCGACTTGGTATTGGCAGTCATTTGAGACACGACAAGTGTTAAGACTATTTCAAGATAAAATGTTTGTCCGCGTGTGCATCTTTATATGTTTTAGACATGGTCTGTCAAGACTTGTTATCAATGATTTAATTCTTTGTTTGTTGATTATATTCAAGTTTAAGTATTTGAGTTCTTTTGTTTTCTTTTGTAAGAATATGTTTATTTTTTGATAACCCTTATAAGAAAAATATTTCCCACAACTTTTTTCCACCACTATGAAAGATTTGCATCTGTTGCGTAAGTTATCTAACGTTTAAAAAGGGCCGAGGGTGCGAAAAGCCTCAGATAAACTTCGAACAATGAAATGTAAAATACGGACCGACGATTTATCGCAGATTTGTGCACTGAATATCCTTATTTATCACTTATTTCTAAGAAATATTGTTACTTATGATCATTTTCAAAGTCATAAATATCTATAAAAAAGTAGGCTAAGGAATAACAACCTACACTGACGTATAGCGGCAACAGAAATACACAATCTACCATACCAGCTACAGTTCTCGAGATACAGCCTGGAGACAGACATATAGTCTTAGTAATTGGGTCCTGTTTTTACTTTTTGGGTATGGAACCCTAAAAATCAATTTCATGTGTTATGTTACCGAGAAATATTAAACACAAGTTTTGTACAAAGTAAGAAGCCAACTAGTCTTTGCTGCCGCCCGCAGCAAAATAGAGATTATTTTTAACCTACTTTATACCCCACTTATCTACGATAAAAGCATTCTATATATCCTCGAGCAAATAAAAATTCCTTCAAGTTTAATAAAGCACTTTGGCGCGACACATGTAGTATACACACAATACAAATGTATACAGTAGGTTACCCGTCGATCGTGGGAAAACGAGACACAATCGATATTTTATTGTGTCTCGTTCACCGGTGAGCATATGGGGCTTGATGAATTAAACGCTTTCGTAGTCGAGTGGTTTTGATTTTTGAGCTTGACTCTCGACTTACTCGGAGGTCGTGAGTTCGGTACTTGCGATTGATAAGCAATGATGAGATGAGAGGATATTGAAAATGTCGTTCCCTAGTTTGGTTAAGACAACGACTGGACAACTGATTTTCTGACAAGAAAGTTGATAACACTTGTCGGATGGGCACGTAAAATTACATCATACGCTTGAACTCTTGCTCGTGTTTATTATTCTTTAAAGTAGTGCTCTTGTGAGCATCGCACATGTTAGGACACTATAAAATTACTTCCACGTTGCTGGAGTTTCCATGAAACCGGCCGCCAAGTAACATAACATAGTTGTGTTTACTATAAGTAATATTAAATTCGTGAAAATCAGATACAAGTTCTGCCTGTATGCGCTTGTAACACTGCATTGGTCTGCTCTTTGAATCAGCCTGGTATAATATTATATTTTTAGGGTTCCGTACCCAAAGGGTAAAAAAGGGATTATTATTGATTGTTACTGTGACTTCGATATCTTCGTCTGGATTTCTATCTCTAGGCTGTATCTCAAGAACCGCTACAACTAGACTGCTAAAATTTTTACAGATTATACATTTTTGTTGCCGCTATAACAACAAATACTAAAAAATATGTGGCTCTCATACAACAAACGAGAATTTTTTCCTTTATTGCAAGCAATCTATAATGGCAACATGGCACTTGAAATATTAAAAAAATCATTAAATAAAATATATTCTTGTACTTTAATAATTAATAATAAAATTTAAATAATATAAATATTTAAGGGGGCTCAATACAAAAACACATTTTTTTGCCTACTTTCGCCCTGTAAGCTATAACGGTACGGAACCCTTTTTTTGCGTTGGGGGAATGCATTTACGCATCCCCGGGGCCTGGGGAGGACCACCGAGGTATGTGGAACTCCCCGGGGCGGACGGGAGACGCACCCGGGACTACCCACTAAAACCTCAACGGTGTTCCTGCTCCTGAAGGGGGAAGGGACTACGGGAAACGCGTGATACACGACCGCAGCCCCACCACCTCTGCCTCTTTGGGCTCCACTCGTGGAAACACCACATTGCACCCCACTCCGCGACGATGCGCTGGAACACGTTGGGCGATTTTTATTTTAATACTTTGAGTCGTCTACAGGCTTACGGACGAATTATTATTATTTATTACAGTATGAACTATGAAGAGAGTCTACTCTATATAAATTACACTGTGGTATACAGGCACCAATATATTCAGATAATAAACGAACAACGGAAGGCAGTGAAGTGATGCAACGGGAAAACGCTTTTAAATCACGCCCGGCGGAAACGGAAGTGGCTCGCTAATAAATACGCGCGGTTAGCGGGGAATATTATTGCTCAGTACTGTTCCACTTGCGACCGATCGTAATCATCATCATCATGGTCATCTGCTTGGAACTCTAAGCTTGTATTTTATTGCTTCAAGCCCCAAGCGGTCACCGGCGACTGCGATAACAATAGAAAGGATATTGTTTCTCCTTTTTCCACGTTCGAAGGATTATCTATGCTAATATTACAAATCGGAAAGTATGTCTGTCTTTCTGTTACCTGTTCACGCTGGATCCACTGAAGCGACTTTAATAAAATGCGGCTTACGCAAGACCTGGAAGAGGATACGGTATAATTTTTATCCCAGTAAAATGTACGTTTTTCTTTGATATAAGCTATAGTTTAAGCTTAATTTGAGCTTTGTTGCAAGCTTAAATTAAGCTGACTGGCCAAATTATCTTCAATACCAAAATATGAAATATACATAAAAGAGATAGTAATAAGATAATCAAGATATACAAAAACTTTTTGAGAAAAAGTTATTAAAGCTAAAAGCTCGCTCAGATAAAAGCGTATATTAAAGTAAAGATAAGACGAAAAGGTCAAACTTAGAGGAAATCTCCGCAAACTTATGGTAAAACATGCAGCAAAGTAAGGGTAGTCTTCATAAATAATATCGTTAGGTATATAATAATATATTTATAGTTTATACTAGTCGCTGCCCGTAACTTTGTTACGGAAATTAATTTATTGCCTGGGAACTGTATATTTTTCCGGAATAAAAAGTATCCTACACCCTTTTCCGGGACTCAACACAAACTAAATAGAGTACATTATGAGTAGACATCGGATTATATGCATTTGCATACTTGCATATGCAAAAGCATATAATGGTACTTTTTATGCGATAGTGCATATTTTGGCAATTTTTCGTTGATAGTGCATATTTCGGTAGTTTTATGCCCTCGTAGTCTCCAAACTAGCTTTCATGACACACATCGAGGCTACAAAACAAAGATACGATAGATCAAAACACTTCAAATATGTGGCTACATCCCCATTTATAAACCCAATAGGTACAATATCTTTCTAGGAACAAAATTTTTCCTTGTAGAGTGCAGCATAGGCAACATTAGTAAAAAAATTGAATAAAGTAGGTAACGATTTTATAAACTTCCATGGGCATTAAGATTGCAATCGGAAAATGTTGGTAGAAAATTGTTATTGGTGTTGTATAAGAAATGAAAAATCCTGGATTTTATGAAATTGGCGTTTTTATTAATGGCACCACCGGAAAACTCTTCAAAAAAATAATAAATTTCGGCCATTTTTCGTGCATATTTGCATGCATATTTTGGCACTTTGATCGTGCATATAATTCGATGTCTAATTATGAGGAACATTAGCTGCTTACATTAAATTAAGCAAAATGTATGGTTCCGTGTGTTATAGAATTTCATTTGAAAGCACTAAGTCGATATCAATCGTATTCGTTGAATAGTAAATGGTATATATACGCACAAGAGAAAAAGTCGGTAGTGTAAATCATATTGAAATTTTATTGAATATCTTGCTAGGCTAGGTTTATTGCTCGATGAATGTTTACTACTGGGTTCAGACGGATATTATATTTTCCAATTTATTTTCAATATTTTCAGTAAGTACCATCAGTATATGGGCCAGTAGTTTTAACGCTTAGAATTACGTTTTCAGATCGGGTTCATACAATCTAGCCAAAAGTTCTATTTCAATATTTCCTATTTATATTTATCTTTTTTTTATTTTAAACCCTATGATAATTATGTACTACCGAGGAAATTGATTCCTTGACAGTTGACGGACCTACGTCATTTGGTTCGGTTATGTCAATTAAATACAAGTCGTGATCCGACGTCTAAGTTTGACGTAACCGACCAAATTATGTAGGTCCGCCATCTGCCTAGGAATCAACTTCTCTGATAGAACATATTTCATCTTTTACTAGGAGTCAATTTGATTTCATGTGTGCTTGTAGCAACTACTTGCTATTTAAGCACAAGTGAAGCTAGATCCCCCTGCCTGCCTAGCATACGCCAACGAGATATCTCACTCTACATGTTTCTCGATGTTTGATAGTTTGAATCTTCATCTCTATTGACCCTAGCATGACAAACATTTTTTCTCGAGTAGATCTATCTTCGAAATAACATGTTTTTATAGAGTTTTGTCGAGATAATGTCGAGATTTTGACATTATGAGACGAGTAGTTTTTAATTGAGGACCTTGCAGCTAAAGAGGGGCAGATCCAAATTTTAGCCGTTACCCTTTTTTTCGCCTACAATTTAAACAAAAAAATTAGCTATGATTTGGTGCATTCAAGAGGCACGTCCGACGAAAAACAAGCACGCTATAACATAATTTGGATCTGCCACCTTATTCTGCTTGGTGCAAGAAGGGAGCAGGTCCGGACCTGCCTCTTTCTTGCAACAAATGAAACCGCTGTATGATCATGCATTGCCGTTGAAAAAGGGTAAGTCCAACGATGTAATGCAGTTGGTAAAGAACTATGTTCCACCAAATTAACTGTATTTCTACAGGGCCCTTAAGGGTGAAGCAGTCGGACCAACAGATGATATTTCTAGCGAAGACGACGATGATCAAGCTGAAGTTAACCTTTAAAAAATATTTTGTTACGCAAATCGTTCGTTTTTTGTTTTTCTTTTCATTTTTTAATTCTTTGCGCACTGATTAATGATTCTTTAATTAAAAAAAATATCGTGTTTACGTACGCGTTTTATTATCGTTAATACAAAATAGAGTAGGTAGTATTTTTCATGCATCTTGGTGCAAAACGGAGGCAGATCCAAACTTTAAAAAATCGTAGTAATTCTATAACTTCTTTAATTGCCTTAAAATCTCGAGTAAAATGTGTATATATAACGATAAGATGTAAATTCATCAAAAAAAATTTAAAAACTTTTTTTTTAAATACCCAACAATTATGAAATTTGGACCTTTAGCTGAAAGGTCCTCAATTATCTCGAGAGTGTGATATCTCGTTGGCGTATGCTAGGCAGGCAGGTAATACTAACGAATAGAAAACCTTTGATTTTCTGATTACATGATAAAAACAATATAATATAGATTAGAAAACGTGATTCTTTTTATCATATTAAAATATACGCAAAAAGATAGCAACGGAAAATACGAGTATTTGAGTCTTAAAATATATTATATGTGTATTATTCAATCAAAAGTCAATAATGTAGTCGTAATTATCTTATGATATTAACGATACTTATGAATCGTAATCCTTTTACTTAAGAATGAATGTAGTACTGTTCCACTCACTCATGCGCAATATAACGTGTGTCGGAATGCGACACGAGTAGATAGAATTGGGTTGCAGCGCGATAACAACTCACAAACAGCCTACTAGAAAATTGAACGCGTGTGGCCTGCCGTATGTCGCATGAACGAAAAAAAAGAAGCGAGATTGGAAAGTGCTTATGACGTATGTCCATCGCCGTGCTCACCGGGACGTCACTGATAAACATTCAAATGAAATGCCACTTTACGACGTAGGCTATAGGTTTCATTTTCTACTGACATTGATCTTGCGACCCATGCTGCCGCCGCTTTGTCGCGTAGAGCGAAATGAAACCTATAGCCTAGGTCAGGGGTCACCAATTAGTTTTGCTCGGCGTCCATTTTAAGAAATGAAAATTAATGACTTTCACAGTCCACACATTAAAAAAAATTAAACAAAGGTAATTACGGAAATTACAAAGGCATTATTTACATATCAATAAGAAAAGTGTAATTTTTTGTAGCTAATTAATTAATTATTTATCTGATGTTGGCAGTGAAATTGGTGCAAGCCATTAAATATAATATTAAAAACTGGAGATTTTTATTAGTAAGTTGAGACTGAAATTTTTTAACGAAGTTCATTTTCGAGCATGCCTCGTCCCACAATAGGTCGGCGGTCCGGACGCGGACTGCGGTCCGCCATTTGGTGACCCTTGGCCTAGGTCACAAAGTGGCATTTTATCAGAATTTTTGTCGGTGATGTCTCGGTGACGGTGGCTGTGGACAAACGGCCTATGACGTTTTTCGATCTGCTCGCCCCGATCCTAGAATAATAGATTCGATTTCGGTTGCGGTGGCCGATGGAACTAGCTTTCATGGGAAAGACCAAAACTGCAATTTTGGCATCTTTTGATGGATTAGATACCTATGTACGTCCAACACATGAGGTATAGAAGGACATCGCTAGCATAACGCTAGACACCACTTGCATTTCTCTTTTAGCCCCATACGAGAATAAACTAGGTAATATTAGACCGTATAACTTTGGTCTGTCTGCGAAGCATATTGTAGCTCCTATTTTCTATAGTATTATTTTCAATTTCTAAAAACATTTAAAATATTTCATTATATTATACTTAGTCGTAATTGTCGCTGATTATGTAGCATAATATACTACATAATATTTTGAGATTTAAAATTTTGAATGCAGACAAAATATATTTTATACAATATACTATCAGAGAAGTTGATTCCTAGGCAGATGGCGCACCTCAGTAATTTGGTCGCGTTAAGTTATACCCATCCGATCGATCACAGTCAACATTGAATTGACATAAGCACTAAGCCGACCAAATGACGTAGGTCCGTCAACTGCCTAGAATTCAAATTCCTCGATGGCACATGACACTGAAATGCATTCAGATTAAAACATTTTAATTATGTAAATTCTCGGTAAAATTAACTGGGCGCAGCTAGGCATGTATCTCTGTAACGTTCCGGTACTCTCATTGACAGATACTGTGTTAATTCGGACGGTTAACCAGATTGTTTATTACACCTGCATTACGCCGGGTCAATGCAATATAAATTGTATTATTATCGCGATAAAACTTAGTTTTCCACTGCTCCCCTAAGTGGTACGTATTGGACATTGTAAACAATACTTTATTTCCCAAGTTGTAGCGATGTCTTGGCAATAACAATAAATAATGTGGCCATCCATTTATTGTTATGGTTGCTATAAAACGCTTCGCTATTTTGTTTTATATTTATATAGTTATATGTGTTTAATGATGAAAGTTTGAATATTAAAATAAAGGAAACAGGATGCTTCGATAAACAGTCCTGAGGTTCGAACTCGAAGTCTTGATAATATTATTCCTGAAATTTTGTTATTTGTGGACATATTTTATGACATACGAATACAACTTACAACCAAAAGTTACAAAATATATTTGTCATAATATGCACGTAGTTTATATTTTCTAATAATATGGTCTCTCCACTCATGGCATACCATGATGGACAACTATAGGCGTTTACAAACCACACTCGTCAACTCGCCATGATCGACGTCAATAGGCTACTTGACATATATTTATATTTTATTGAAAAAATGCATATTTCTAGTAGAACTTGGCCTAGGAAATCGTATTTCACTCTTATCATCAAATAAAAACTTATGATTGATAAATAAAGTCGATTTGAAAATATGATTTTATGAAAATAGGAATTGTACTGACGAAAACGCTTTTGCGGTACATCCGATTTGGATGTGACGTCATCCCATTTGTAATTTAATATCTTTTATTTATCGCGCTCGTTATATTATGTAAGTTTATTTGTACATAAATAATATGAATAAGCCTAGAAAGATTTATAAAATATATTTTCTTGAATAATTCAAATAAAACATCAGTTTTATGTATTATCTGCATTTATTATAGTTGGGAAATGAAATGGCCAAAATTTTCTACAAAAGTGTTCAATATTACAAATAATTTCTAAATTCTTTTCTAATTTTTTGGCACTGTTAGACTCGTACGCTTAGCACTTAAAACTTTTTTCAATAAAGAAAGTAAAAAATACAAAAAACATGACGTCACATTATGGCGGTACAATGGCGGACAGTGTTTTTGGCGCCATATAAAAGGCATCTTTTTCAATCAATATTTTTATGGGTTTCTACTGTTTAAAATATTAAAATATTCGTTTTTTTGGTGAAAATGAATGATTAAGAAGCGATTAGAATGAAGAAAAAAAAAATAGGTAAAGTAGCCTATTGTACCATCGAGGAAATTGATTCCTGGCAGTTGACGGACCTACGTCATGTGGTCGGCTTAATATGTCAATTCAATGTTAGAGATAAACTACGATAACATGGCGCGCCCCTCCAAAATTCAAAATGTTTTAAGTGCGTTGTCAAAACGTTTGAAATGCGTTCTTGTGCGGTCGGCTAGTTATGATTGGTTGACCAACAAATCTTAGTAATAAGTGACATTAAGTGAAATATACGAGTACTGGTTGATTGGTTGAATACTATTACTATAGGTCTACCAGAATCAGATAGCAATTTTTGACGGCAGATTTTAAAAAAATATCCTTGATCATTGGATAAATTTTAATATTTGCATATTTAACACACAGAATCAGCCGTTATAAGAAAAAAAGGATCAAAATGTTTTATTCCAATTACCCCGGTATTGCTAGAGTCAATTTATTTTCTCACTTTTTGCCATCAGATTCTGGTAGACCTATACATACAAACTCTTTCATAAGGATGTGACTACACGTACATTGAAACAGTAATTTGGAGGGGCGCGCCATGTTATCGTAGTTTATCTTTAGTTGTTTACGGTCAGGATGGGTTTAAGTTTTGACTCAATGCGACCGTCATCTGCTTAGGAATCAACTTAACTCTGATAGTACATACTGACAGCTGCGCTATCATTGCGTCAATCATGGTTATCCATCGTGGCTGACGTGATTAGTGAGTAATATTTCGGGCCTTAATAGATTTGTGTAGTTTGACCATTCTGTAAAAAGTCTAATTTTTGTAAATTCTCGACAAGGCAAAATACTAAACTAGAGGGGTTAAGTTTAAGACCGCCTGCCTGTGTTTCTGTTCATGACATCGTAGCATCTAAAAAGTTGGACCGATTTTGATGTACTATCAGAGAAGTTGATTCCTAGGCAAATGGGAGACCTACGTAGTTTCGTCGCATTATCCAACCCAACTGACAGATCACAATTAACATTGAATTGACATGATCCGACCAAATGACGTTGGTCTGTCAACTGCCTAGGAATCAATTTCCTCGATGGTACCTTCCACTCATTATTCTTGTCTAAAATGTCAAAGCTTATGTATTCACAATTTATCGATACAAATAAATATCTATCGAATACTGTGCCTACTGCATATTGAGTTCAGCTTTCGCTCTGTCATTAATGGGATCACACCTACAATAAAAACGCTACGTCAGTGCCGAGATCAGCCCGCTTTATATAAGCTGGCATTCAATACTACCCAGTGTGTCGATTCTGAATTCGAGGTGTACAGATGGGAGATTTTTGCCACTAGTGATTTTGTGCCCTTGTTAACAAATGTTAAATCTATGTAGCACTAACACTCACAAGCAGACATAAACTAAAATATATGTATACCTTTTTCGGGTTTCAAATATAGGTTGACGATTTTTGACGTGAACACGAAAGCACATTTTTTTTAACCAAATCGGTCCAGCCGTTTCTGAAGAGTTTGGGAAGAAAGGACGCGACTCGCGACATTTTCTATATCTATATTATAAATAAAATTAATTTTTAATTTTGTTTTTCTCGCAAAAACTCGACAATGGCTCAGCCAGGGAAGGTTTATATTAGGAGGAAAATGATACAAACTTCATCGGGTCATGCTCTATTTAAAATATAATAAGATAAAGCTTATTTAATACTAGATGATGCCCGCAACTCCGTTGCGTCAAAATTCGTTTATCGCGCGAGAACCGTACATTTTTCCGTGATAAAAAGTATCCTATGTCCTTTCCCGGGACTCAAAGTATCTCCATACCAAATTTCAGCAAAATCGGTTCAGCGGTTCGGGCGTGAAGAGGTAACAGACAGACAGACAGACAGACGGACAGACAGACAGACACACTTTCGCATTTATAATATTAGTATGGATTTTTAGGTAAACTTCGCTACGTTCTTCAAAAAGAGAGCGTACTAACCCAAAAAATCAAACATCGTCCTTCTCTTTTCACACTCACGTCTTTCATATGCCAGGTGAAAAAGGACGACGCGGCATCATCGCCAAGTTAGTTTTACTATGAATAAAATACGAACTATAATGATTATGAAAAAAGTATTTTGAGCAAATTTAGGTTTTATCAATGCCTTTTTAGATTCCCTCCTACCCATAAGGCCGGCGACGCACCTTCAGCTCTTCTGATGTTGTGCGTGTCTATGGGTGACGGTGGTTTCTTTTCATCAGGTGGCCCGTTTGCTTGTTTACTCCCTTATTTTATAAAAAAAACGTGAAGCTGGAAGACATTGAGCATAAATAGCTTATTAATTTAGTTGATATTCTTATTTATTGGTACCTTATTAAAATCGGGATAGATGTTTAGGCGATACGGTATAATGAACGTACATACATACCACTAAAATCACTAGAAATTCCTAACTTCGTCGTATTAGTAGCAGAACTGTTTTGTAACTAACATAACGTAATAAAATATGCAATTTTGTCGACGTGTGTCTTCTTTTTAATATGGCATGCGGAAAAACATGTTTTTCTGCAGGAGCCATGTAAACAAAAATATTTGTTTGCCTGATTAAATTATGTAATTTCTAATATCCTACATTGAAATGAAATTGAGTATCAATGATGTTTTGTTTCGAGCTTTGTGAGAAACTAGCAAGGAAAGGTAGGTGGGGAATCTTACCAGCGGCTGTAGGCAATTAAGATTTAAAATATGTAATAACTGGGGTGGCCAAACGGTCGATCGCGACTGTTAGTCCAGTCGATCGTGGCCAAGCGAAAAATAAAAATAATTAGACCAGACTACCAGACCAATAAGCTAGACTATGCTGCTTCATCTTACAGGCTTACATCTTACAGTTGCTAGATCGTACAGGGTCTCATTAGTAAACAGTAAAGCTTAGGTCTAATAAAGTTAGGGCCACCCCTGTTATATAAGATACTTCTTTTGTTAGATTCTACAGGATATCCTTTTTTTTTGCACAAAGTAGCGTCAAGTAGCAATAGGTACTGGGAAATTTTAGCAACATCAGCAGCTACGATGCCAAAATTTTGCAGTACCTCTATAATCTTAATGTTATAGTAAATTAATACATTGGTATAATCAAATTTAAAATAATAATTAATCTTTCACGTCTAGTTTATAAGGGTTTAGGGATCAAGCACCTAATAAGTTGTGACAGAGTTGGAGCATGTATAACGGTGCTCCCTGGGGCTCCATCATTTCACCGCTATTTATTACGTTTATTAAAGTAATAAAAGGTGTGAAATATAGATTGTGTGATATTGCCACGGCGGGCGGTATTGATGAAACATTGTGATGTTACTGAAACACATTTCAAAGGTCGCAGGCTCGCAGGGAGCCTCCTTTTAACACGTTTTTACTAGCTTGGGCTGTATGTATTTAGGGGAATTTTTGAGCACGATTTTTACCTTTCCCCAGTAGTCTTATTCATTTGAAACTTTGCATACGTAAATTATGAGCCAATGACAATGCAATAATTTGTTAATTAAAAAAAAAATAAACAAAAAAGCGTGTTTTTAGTTTTTTTTAACTATTATTTTATTCGGGCTTTGGCCCACCACACATTCCCACCGCTGTATCTCCTGTGTCGACAGGATCGACAGCGGTATCCAACCACGAAAACCCTTTGATATGATTTCAGAGATCGGTGGGAGTGGGCTTACTCAAGGTCCTTTTTTGCTTTGATACACGCGTAAACAATGACAAGAGGACTTTCAAGTGCGTGCATGGATAAGCATTAGTGAGGCGAGTGGAGGTTGATTGATTAGACACTTTAACTATCAAAGGGAACTACATTGTCCTTTGGCTTATGAAAATCGCCCATTACGTGCTTAATGTCTTTAGGCTCAGCTCAAGGCAACAAGTGACTCTATCTAAAGCCATAAAAAGCTTCTTATGTAGCCTATGTGTTCATAGGCATCTGCCTATGAACACATAGGCCCGCCATCCGAGCCTACGTAATTCGTAGAATTACTTTTACGTTACTTAAAGAAATTCTCTACATTGAATCTCAATGCAAGCACGGTATCCAAATAGTAACCAACATGTTTTCTCTAGCACCGAGTGGTGCCAGCTAAATGATGTAAATAAGCATATTGCAAGAAAATCATAACAAAATTGGGGTGATGTTACATAATGATATCCCATAATTGCAAGAAAATCATAACAAAATAAGGGTGATATTACATATTAGCACATAATTGCAACAAAATCATAACAAAATAAGGGTCTCGTTACATATGAACCGCAGCAGCTCCGGAGCGGAAGTGGTTCGGAGTTACACCGCAAGCTGGATATTCCTGGACACGCCTCAACCGTGTTACGTAGATTATAGAGTTTAGAATATTTCAGACATGACAATGAATATAATATTAAATATTTGCTTTAGCTTTCTGAAAGCTCTTGACTGCAAAAGAGCTGATAGACACCGAACCAAATCAATTATTATTCATGTGTGATTTGTGATTCCTTAGATCGTTCTCACTTTACGTAAGTGAACTGGAAAACTCCTCATTATGCCAATAAAATCATTAATTTTGTGATGATTTAATATAATACTTAATTTAAATCTTTTTCTAACTATATACATCTGATTTCACTATTAGTATGGACTGTTTACGATAAAACTTGTCATTGGATTAAACACGGTGAAGGACATAGCGTTACTTTTTATTGCGAGAAAATGTACAGTTCCCGTAAGATTCTGGTCCTGTTAACGTGGATGGAGCCGTAGCATTGATATACGAAAAACCTTAGCGTTTTACATTTTCTTACCTTAATGTGAGGAAAAGTAAATATTATAATATTTAAAAGATTAAGAGCTGGTACACATTGGGCGTTTTGAAGCGCGCGCGAAACGCGCGTTAGCAAAGCGCGCGCTTCAAAGCGCCCAATGTGTACCAGCTCTAAGTAAAAATATATTCAGCGAAAATGATAGCTCGCTGTGAAAACAACAGCTAATTAAATACGACACTTCTATATTGTTGGAAGAACAGGAGTGCTAAACCTTTTGAGTCTGGCTCTGCGTACCGATTAATTAAAATGTTACCGGAAACGAGCCAACGAATAGACTCCAGCGTAATGAAAGCTTTAATACTGTTTGGTTACCTCTGCTGTGTCTGCAGGATGTTTACTTACACTTTACAGCCTTCTAAAAGTTTACTCACAGTGCTCCAAGATTTTCATGATTCAATAATAATGTTTATCAACCAAATACGCAAAGTTTAATTTTGACCCCTATATTATTAATTACTGTTAGATCGTGACCGTGTGTTGTAAATATGTACACGATTAATATATTATTTTGATTGATCTCACTAACTAAAAAACATATTATATTATTATGTACATTATACACTTCTTTGAAACAACAAGTAGTAAAATATGTATTACGCCTTTTTTTGCAAATTTCCATCTGTTTGAGATCTGGCGGTTTCGCAGTCTCTACATCCCGGGAATGGCATTTTTGGCGTCATAAAAAGTGACTTGTATAATTCGCCAGAAACTGCTTTATGTCGGTGCAAAATGTCATCAGAATCGAACTAGTAGTTTCCGAACCAATACGGTGCCTAGAAACAAGCATAAAAACTGCTAAACCTCTTATGTCAATTTAGGTAGTTAAGTTTTCACCAACCATTAAAATATAATATATACCTAATTAAAATATATTTCCATATACTCAAAATAACGTTATGAATAATAACTAATAAGCTAAACAAGTGCCAGTAAATTTATTCTAAATATTATTCCACTTTACATTTGATGCTAGTTTAATGTAGGTTTTACTTAACGCCGCTGTAAAATTAAATAGGTAATCCACATGCACAAAATGTGCTGCATTTCCCGACTGTGAAATCGTCTAGTGTAACGTTCACCGAGTTGACAAACATTGCATATTAACTCCATACTTCGTTACTCAAAATTAGTTGTTTAGTGGTTGAAGTGGATAACTACAATTTTATAACTTTATAACATACAAGACGACGCCCGTAACTCCGTTGCGCCAAAATTCGTTTATCGCGCGGGAACCGTTTTATCCGGAATAAAAAGTACTTATCCCTTGTTTTTTCCCGGGACTCAAAGTATCTCCATACCAAAATCGCTTCAGCGGTTTCGGAGTGAAGAGGTAACAGACAAACAAACAGACAGACAGCCATTCTTTCGCATTTATAATATTAGTATAGAAGTGCATTTATTCATCTTTTCCCTTATAATTTGATCAAACCTTGAAACTTACTAACTACTTTATCATCTGGTTAATATTTTTGGCTATCCATAGAAACCACATTTTCCAAACCTAAGCCTCCATTTACGCACAAACGAACATTTTCAAATTGTTGGTTACCAACTTCATCCGCTTACGTCTTCAGTTCAGAATTTGTTAAACCTTAAATAATTAGCAAGATTTTCGGCGGTAGACGTAAGCCCTTTTAAATGAATGCCGAGATTTTAGTTAATTAGGAGGGGTTTAATTTAAATAGTCGACTAACGTTTACCTGTGACACCGTCTTATTAGACAAGTCCAAATCACTAGATAAGACAACTTCTAGACATAGCCCGTAAATTTGTTGTACCGAAATGTCGTTTATAGCGCGGGAGCCGTACATATTTTCATACATATCGTCTTGTCCTTTCCTGGGACTTAAGGTATCTTCATACCATATTTTACGAGCCAAAATATCTTCGCACATTGTATCAGCAGGTCAGACAAAGGCAAATTAGGTTGTGGTGGAAATAATGTATTGTAATTTGGCGTTTGAAATCTCGAAATTGTTATATTTCTTCGTTATTCATATTACTACCTACGTAGTACGTTGAATCACAAATTAAGAAGTTAGGACTAATACTAAAACAAAAACTATTGTTCTGTTTGTTGTATAATACCAGATAAGTAATAATTATTGTATTGTATCATTTTGTATAGCTTGACAATAGTAAATTATTATACACCATAAATTCAACATTTCGAAATTACTTCTGTCAAGTCGGCGATCGGCAAATGTATTGTGTTGCTATTTCGGTCTTTTCCGGAATATGCCTATTTCCGGAATGCTTATCTATTTCCGGCATCTGCCTGTAAATTAAAGGAGCATTATGTTAGTCATCACTCGTCGCTTATGTATAACTAAATTCTGTTAAGGGATTCCTCACTGAACAATTTTCAGTCTTCAGCTTTCAGCAAAATAATTTGTACCAACGAAGAAATTGATTCATAGGCAGTTGACAGACCTACGTCATTTTTAACCGACTTCAAAAAAGGAGGTTATCAATTCGACGCGTATGTATGTAATATTTCCAGAACTGTCCAGTTTTTGTATAATATGTTAATCTATAACAGCTTCTGAACAAATGTGCCAAATTTCAAAAGTGTATGTATGTATGTTTTTATGTTTGTGCACGCATATCTCCGGAACCACAAGTCCGATTTTAGTGATTATTTTTTAATTGTACTAAGTATTGTCCAACTTAGGGAATGCTGCAAGTTTCATCAAAATCGGTTCAGTAGTTTTTGAGATAGGGAATTTTAATTCTTAATTACGTACAAAAATTTGAAGTCGGTTTTATCTTTTTAAAATACTATTATGTCGAAAAATGTCAATTCAATATAATTCGCGACTGTGCTGGGTTTGACAAATCATGACCAAATTGCGTAGGTCCGCCATCTGCCTATGAATCAATTTCTCTGATAGTACTGTTTCACACTTTTCTATACTTCTATATCTATACTTATTATAAAACAAAGTTGCTTTTTTTCCCTCATGTCCCTTTGTACCCTTTAATCTTTAAAACTACGCAACGGATTGCAATGATTCTTTCTGTGTTAGATAGCTCATTTATCGAGGAAGGCTATAGGCTATATTTTATCACGCTAAGACTAATAGGAGCGAAGAAATAGAGGAAAATGTGGAAAAAATGGGAAAATTATTTGAAAGGGCTAACTTGAACGCGCCAATCTCAGGAACTACTGGTCCGATTTGAAAAATTATTTCAGTGTTAGATAGCCCATTTATTGAGGAAGGTATAGGCTATATTTAATCACGCTAAGACTAATAGGAGAATGTGGAAAAAACGGGGGAAATTATTTAAAAGGGCTTATCTCGCGAACTACTGGAGCAATTTTTATGTTATTTGGCACAGACGTGAAGGATCATAGGATATCGATTTTAATCATTTTTTCAGTGGCTATATAATTTATACCCGTGCGATGCCGGGGCGGGTTGCTAGTACTATAATTATATTATTATAATGTTGTTTTTGTACGTAAGTCTTTACACTATTCACGCTTAATCAGCTGAACGGATTTATAATTATGTTTATTCTCATAACTTTGGGTCGAAGGAGAGGACAAGATTTTGTACCAAAAATACTAAGTTTCCGACTTCCCGCACGGTGGACGAAATGCGGCGCACAATGTTGTATGTTAATGTTACTGCTGTGAAAACTTAGGAACTTTCTTAGTTCTTACTACTGTAAGAAAGTAAAATTATAGGTTTAAAACCCTTAATTCTCTTACTATACTTAGTAAGAAAATTATAGGGCTCGTGCTCACTTTAAAATACGACAGCCTTGAGTCGTTAAGAGACGAGTCATATTCATGTGTTCTGTATAGAAATAGTTTGTTTTAAGACCATTAGACGTAAGCTAATTGAAAAAAGCCCATTGAAGGTATCTTTGGGGTTTTTCCCGTTTTCGCGAAAAAGAAACAGCATCTTGTCGCCCGACCGTCAAATATTGGTTTTATATTATTACAAAGATAAAGGAACGTGACGATTTTTATTTGACTCCGAGGCAATTACAATTTTATAAAGATGGATTGTGATTGTTCGGAAGCGCGGCGCAATAAATAGCGGAGCATCCCAATACATTTTAATTTCGTTTAATGTTTTTTTACGAAATCACCTCGCCTTTTATAAATAAATCAGAGCCGCAACCGAGCTTGTAAATAATTGGGTTGGAGGAAATGCAAATGCGAAGCTGGATAATTTTAGGGCGTACCGAAGCGACGAGCGGGACCTTGTTACTGTCCGATTGTTTGTTTGTCAGTCTATCCCACTGATTCCCAAAGAAGTCCAGGTGGACCCCCAGGGGTCCACGGGAGCCCGATAGGGGTCTACGCTTGCGTGGAAAAAATGGGGGTCCACGAGTCGATAACGGGGGTCTATAAAAATTAGGTGACCCGACTCGACTTCTCCTATATCTCCTATATAGGTAGACAATATTAGATTAGCAGATTAATTTATATTACAGAGCGAGGAGATTTAGAAATAAGAAAGTGTGGTAATTTTTGTGTTAAATAGCTACAAAACAAGAAAATATTTGCGTTTAATTTTTACCACTCCGAAGTGGAAGCTTATTGGTTCCTTGTGAGTCAAACTTAGAATACAAAAAAGTAAAGGTACTGTTGGATGAATACGCTTTTCAGACCGGCCTTGAACTTAGGGGGGGGGGGGGGGCTAAGTTGTAGCTGTCGGGGGTCCACCGGATCCAGCAAAATGTTTAAAGTGGTCTATGAGGAAAAAAAGTTTGGGAACCTCTGGTCTATCCTATTCGTCATTGGCCGGCTATTGAACTTTAAAAAATGCGAATGTTGAATATTATTAAGGCATAATGATTTGCCTTTCATTTCCAACTAATGTTAATGTCAAAAAGTTTTCCTTAAATTGGTGGACTGCTGGAAGTAAACTGCAATGAAAAATTTTTTTAAGTTACACACTCACTCTAACCTTTGATCGCGTAAAGTATAAAATATATAAGTGTCACTCGATAATTAAAAAAAATATAATATCAACTCAGTGCTACATTTTAAATGTACAAAAGTACTTAATTGTACCTATTATTTATACGATTATTTTAAAATCTTTTGAACTTTTAATTAACAAGGTCGGGTCTTAAAAAATATAACCCTTAATTAATTTTTTGTAAAGTTAAAATGAGCGGAATGAAAAATGGGTTTGAAAAGTTAAAAGTTTGGGCACCTTGGACTTCAAAAGTCTAGTGGAAATAAAAGTATCCTCAAACTTTTGTATAACTTTAGGAGCCGCTAAGGCGCCATTACGCGTGACTTGAATTATTCAAGGCCGTGGTCCAGAAACTTTTTACCCATATCCATACTTAATATTATAAATGCCATATTGTGTCTGTCTGCCTATCTGTCACCTTTTCACGCCCAAACTGCTTAACCAATTTTGCTGAAATTCAGTATAAAAAAAAAAAAATCTTTGAGTCCCGGGAAAGGATATAGGATTCTTTTAACCCCGAAAAATGTAGGATTCTACCGTAAAACGAATTTTGGTGCAACGGAGCTGTGGGCGTCATCTAGTCTTTTAAATAAAAATGGATTTTCAAATGTGTTAGTCGCGCTAACACTCAAAAACGGCTGAACGGATTGGGCTGATTTTAGTCTTAAAATATTCGTTAAAGTCCAGGGAAGGTTTTAAAGTGACACGAAGTTCACCGGGACAGCTAGTTTGTATTTATTTTTGTGACCTGGTTGTTAATTTGTACTTTATAAATTTAATTTAATGGCTTGAACTTTACGGTTAGTGGTTACCTGTGGTGGTTACCGACAAGCTGTTAGCGGAAAGTGGATATAAACCACGTAATCAAATCAAAGCTACGTCACAGAGATCATTACAATGAAAAATATAACGTACGTGTCACATAAGCTGGGTCACGTCACATTATCATTTTATTTCATCGCAGTCGGGACCCAAAGTTGACAGTTTCATTCAGTGTGAATTATATGCCTTAGCGTGAATAAGTGAGCGCCACGGAAAACGAACATGGAAATGTAAAAGCATTAAGTTTGAGTAGTTATTTGTCTCAAACATGAAATGCAAAAACACATAAGAGTGAAAGAGAAAAATATGTATTTGCTCTTAGTGGTTTTCTAAGGTTGTCACAGTTTTAGAGTCCAGAACTTCTATTGCTACCAGTTTTAAGATATAATAGTGTCGTAATATTTTAACTTCGTTAAATTGGACTTCAAGCTTAAATATCTGAGGACACAGAGTTAGGACTATCTAGCACGACTTACAACGACTATGACCGAAACGGCTTGCGTTTTGCACATCTACAGTCGCGCGTTACAAGCGATTCTATCGCGCGTTCACAAAATGTTCGAAGTCAACCTATTTTATTATTGGCACTTTACATTTTTGTTGGAAAATACAAATAATTCATAGGAATGCCAATAATATAGGTATAATAGGTCTCTGTGGTGATATTTGCCCTGCGATCAGGATGCATGCGGCTAGTGTGATGAGCACTTAAAATTTTATTTTATTTTATTAATTTTTGGAAAACTTACAGCTAACATATACATAGAATTTAGATAACGGTACAAGAAGGCCAATTAAAAGTTTCCACAGATAGAAATACTCTACTTACTCGTAATATTATTATAATTGTAGATACTTAAGTATCTTTTCTATGTGTAGTCAATAGTGTAACTCAAAAGTGCGATATGAATACGCGACAAACGCGACAGACAGATCATTTGTCAAACGCGTCGGGCCGTCGGGCCTGTCGCGTACTTCATGTGCACGAATTCACAGTCGGTTCTTCGAGTAAATTGGCTGACAATTAGCTTTGTTTTGGCTCAAAGTGACAGGAACCTTCGGTTTTTATATCAGTTTCACGTAAAACCATGTAGTCTCCTAGAACTACGGTTTCAAGGGTTGATTACTTTACATGTAGGTTGACTTGTTCTGTTTGTCTTGAGGCTATAAAACAATATTCGGTTATATAAATAGGAAGTCTAGAGTTGTTTTGGCTCCTTGTTCAAATACATAATATTGTATTAAGGTGTTCCAACTCGGAGGCAAAGTTTTGAAACTGGTTGTGCAAGAAGTTTATCGATATATTATTGTACCAATTATGACTTTTTCAGACAGGCCGCAACATATTTTCTGTGCATTCTAGTACACATTTTAATTTTCACTTTTGAATACAAAAGAACATTGTCGAAATCATAATTGATTAGGGCAAGAAAAGCTATCGTTTTCTTCACCTGAATATAAAAAAAACCTAAATATAATATATAAGATTATAGATAGGATATTTAAAAATAGAATACTGAATTAAACATAGAATATTGAACTAGAGATAGAATATTGATCTATTGAGTATACATAGAATATTAAATCATACATAGAATATTGAATTATACCTAGACTATTGAATTCACTTGCAGTTTTCCGGCATCGACCCTTAACCCTTTCAATGTTTGATGGCGGTCCCTAGCGTTAACGCTCAGTTGGCTCTCAGCTGTTGACTGAAGGGTTTCTGATGTGCGTATTAGAAAAGATTAAGATTAAGGCCAGGGTTTTCCTCATCGATTACATAGAATTGGAGCAAATAAATAGAACACCCACTAAAGTTTTTGGAGGTTAATTTGAGATGGTTCCTTTTTAATGAAATAGAGGATTCGAAGGCAAGACTTCACTGGGCAAATCATAGGCTATAATTATTATCATGTTCTCGCTGGTACTACAAATCTAATGACATGTGACAGCTTGTTTAATAATCGAGTCAGTAGGTTAAGTCCTTCGTTCAGGAGAGCTTCGTTTAATCTGCCGTACGAATCATTATCCGGATTTAATTTATTTTTAAGCAGCCAAACAACGAAGTATCACGTTATACGCGTTAAATTTGTCCCTGTGTAGGGCAAAATTGGATGTAAGTTCTAAATATCCCACACATAGTTTTGCCGATGTAAACAAAACAGGAATTGACACAAACAAGACGCAAAATATAACAATACCGTAAAAACTCACTTGTTAAGGTACGAGCACACTATGACGGGCCGGGGTGTATCTGCGCGGACCGCATAACAATGACAGATTTTGAGTAGAGTGTACAACCATAATTTGCATCCAACAGCTGTTCGTTATGGATAGCTTTTACTTTGAACTTGACGAAATCACTTTTTTGTCAGCTGTTAAAACTTAAGCACAGGAACATCGAAATACCAAAAAAAAGACGGGTTGCACTAAGGGAGTGCCGGCAGAAGTGAAAACTTGATTATTAACGTTGTGCATTATTTTTTTTAACCCATTTTTTTAGAAAATCGATTTTTAAAAAATCGATTTTTTAATTAATCGAAACCCTTACAATCGATTAAAATATCGACAATCGAAAAAAAACAATCGATTGTTCGATTAATCGATTTCAATGTTACAACACTACTCTCCAACCGTCTTACAGTTTTTCGATCAGAACGAGAATCTGACGCGAGTTTCACAGTTTTTACCCATCCCACAAAAGTGCTCAACGCCGCTAAAGAAGTTTTCACTTCAAAAAATGCAACTCATGTGCGCAGACACTGCTGGCTAACGCAAATTGACGACAGAACGCAGTGGGACAGTGCATCGCACGGACGCAAATCGCAATAATACAAACCGCTGTGCTTCGGTCCTCGACATGTTTTGCGATAATTCATACAAATTGTATTGTAGTGATTTGAGCGCTCCTCCCCGACACGCGGTTCGGCATGTCACGCGCGTACCTTTACAATCACGCGATACACCTTAAATTAACAATATATATTTTTGTGACATTTTCCTCAGATTTCGGCGATAACAAGTCAGCTCTCTCTCTGTTTGTGTCGCAAAATGTCGCCCAAAATATTTCCAACGGCAATAAACGCCTACGGCGATACGTCAGGCCCCTGAGTAAGTTTTATTGGCTTATGTACGAGTCCCGCATCCAGAAATGTGGCTTAAATAACACTTCTCGAGTTCGTTTCGGTTGCTAAACGAAATTATTAGTATTGGTGATTTATTATTTTTATCAACAATATCCACATTTCGATATTATAAATGCAAAAGTGTGTAACTGTTACCTCCTTACGCTTCTTTACGGTTCAGTGGAACCAATTTCGATGTAATTTGGTATTGACATACCCTGTTATACCTTGTTAAATTATCCTTTTCCGGTTCTCAAACCGGGAAAGGACGGGAAAAAGATTGAACTAAACTTATGAGTTTTTTCTCGTAAAAATGCATGGTTCTCGATAAACGAATTTTGGTATACAACTGGCGAGCGACATCTAGCTTAAGTTGTTAAGTTCTAATTTTAGTAACATGATACAATTATAATAATTAAATCTTCAAACCACTACTTCGTAATTGAATGTAAGTGGTTGGTGTAAGAGGCTTAGGTCGTAACGGTCGGTTGACCGCGGGGACCACCGGCTTGAGTGATGAGCTACGATGTGTGGTCGCACCGAGCCGGGAGCCCGGGACAAATGGTCGGTCAAAACCGCATTTAAACTGAGAATATAATTTCAATAGCGAGTATACAGGCTGTAATAAAAATAAGCGAAAATACTTTAGTGTGTGTGTATGGGTACCCTATATCGAGTTCGCTGTAAAAGTATTGGCTCTGAAGGAGTAACTTTAATTGAAGCGTTGATCAGTGCGGTTGTTTGTGAGTATATTATCCAAATGGTTCGTGTAATATTACACACGGTGCTGCTCGCCAGTTCTGTTTTACTTTAACTTGGCTTGGCACGCTTCCGCATGTCTAGATGTGTTTTTTACTTTGACACGTGAAAACTACACTATTGTGATCAAAGTAGGCATGGTTTTGGCTCTCAATTAACAAACATACACTTTTCATTTCGAAAAATAAGTATACCCGTCTTTTTACGGATAGAGCTACGAGAAAAACTAGTTAAAGTTAAATTTATTAATAATATAACAATATAGAGGAATTTCATATCAAAGTAAGCAGTATTATGACAAAGGACCTCGTTAGGAGAAAACCGTAATAAAACTAAGCAATTTGTTTACAAAGAAAATTTTCTTAGCCAATTGAATCTTATTCCCTAGCGCATCGCAAATTGTAAGGGAAACAACGAATTATTCCATACACGCTCGTAAAAGTAAAAGTAAAAGTAAAAGTAGCGATAACACTATCATATATCAAAATCAATATGGCCGACTCTTATTTTACTACGCTTTTATTAAAGTAATAAATATCTTCGTATCAAAGACACTCCACTTCACAATACTATTACATCCGTACATATAATAATATAAATGCGAAAATGTGTCTGTCTGTCTCTCTTCGAGCCCAAACCGCTTAACCGATTATACAGAAAGGTATGGAGATACTTTGAGTCCCGGGAAAGGATAAACTAGGTATACTTTTTATCCCGAAAAAATTTACGGTTCCCGCGCGACAAACGAATTTTGGCGCAACGGAAATGCGGGCTTCATCTAGTCTATATTATATTAAATAGAGAGTAGAGACGTCGATCTGATGTGCGTTAGTGAATCGCCTTGACGAACTTAAGTGTATTGGAAACTGACAAAAGGTCAAAGTAAGGCGCAGGCGGGCCACAACAATTGCCTTTTTGACTTGAACCCGGTGGGCTACACGTGTCCAATTGAAGACGTTAGTGGATGAAGCGGGTAAGTTACAGTTTAAAATCCTTTGCATAAATGGAGGCTTTAGGATCGGGAAAATGATTTCAAATAAAAAAGTGGATTTTATTGCTAGGTAAGTTACAAGGTTTGTTCAAATTAAAAGGAAAAAAATAAAAAAAATGAGTAATATTCCTTATAAAACAGCCAAGTGGGCGATAACGCCCCCCTTGAGGGCGCTGAAGGTCTGAAAGGGGAAAAGTTGGTGTGGGGCCCAGAAAAAAATTGGGGGCGTTGTGTAGAGGCTGGGGGGGTGGTTTATTTTATCTATATTATGCATTTTAAATTGAAACAATGGGGGCGCTAAAACATTTTTTTTCTCAAAGTAGGCAGTAGAGAAAATAAGTTTGGGGACCCCTGTTATAATATGTTAGTTATCCACTTCATCTACTCACGTCTTCAATTAAAATTTGAATGTACCTACACGTGGAACCGGTTGCCTTAACTCAAAATATGGAAGCATGGTAACATTGTTCCACAGCCGCAGGATTACCCTTAATTAAAATATTTTGTATCCAGTACAGCTTCTATTTAAATAAAGTATTATTTGTCGACTTTTGTTAGCTCTTGTATTGTTAACAATTATATCGCTGGCCCCGGGCAATAAAGGCGTAATATCAAAAATCGTTTTGTTCAGGAGAGACAAAATAAGCTAATTTGTTTATAGTGCAGCGTACAGTGGTCCAAAACAAGCGTTTGAAGTGTCATAAGGAAGCTAATTTTTTACCAATCTAACCATATAAAAATAATTGTAACAGTGTAAATATTCATTGAATTAATTGAAGAAACGTATAATACAAACAATAATCGATATTATTTCAATTGCAACATGGTTCATGACTTTATTGACACACCAAACCTCCGAGTTTCACGACTGTAAGAATGTAATACGACGTATTTTTCACTTTAGATTTCGAGGGTATCAGCTGATTACCACCTTCTTCTGGGAAATCTTACAGCCAAAGCTTAGCTGTATCATCTTCTAATCGCTATTTTAGAATCCTATCAATGAATCATATTTTTATGTAATCATTGTAATGGACTGAGTTTATAATGTGATTTTTAACGATTTTGGACGAAAGTCTATGAAATTAATACGTATCTTTATGTGTTTTTACCAATTTTTTGTTAAATTAAATTTTATATGATAATCATCAGTGAATTTTAAACTACATAATCACCTAAAAAAACCTATGAAATGACCTACGAATAACAAAACTACAGGAAACGTAACTCCCATACTTCAACCGTTTTAAATTTGGCTCCTTTTCGAACACTAAAATATGACAATTCAGATTCTCGCCAAGGTCGTTTCCCAGGTAACGTATCATAATATTGCGCGCTGGACGACAGCCTGCGCGGTTATTGTCAATGTCACAGTTATGAAACAAAGCCGTGGACAATAATTGTCAAAAGCGGATGGCACTATGCAGTATACACCAAACATATCTACTATCACGAAGAAAGGAGTACATACTTATTATTATAAAATCAAACATTTTCCTCTGATCCTTAAGTCATCGATAATAATAATATATAATAATTTTGAACAAACCTTGTACGACTCGAACGAATTTAAAACTATCCAGAGCACCTAGACAAGACGTTTTCAGATTACAAAAATGTATGTGCTAAATTATTCCTGAATTATTACAGAATTGAAATAAAAAACTTACGGTGCAAATGCAGATTTTCGTAATCTCTTTAATTTTCGGTCATTACTCATGCAAAATATATCATGATTCATGACTATTAAAGTGTATGCTACATAAACGAGTAATCTGGCTCGGCATCCAATTCGGTTCGTTTCTTACTAAACGAAGTACGAACGGCATTATAAAAATAAGATACTCCATACTGATGTCAGTCAGACCCTCGCTTATGAATTATGATTAAATTGTTACATCTTGCATAACACTGTCCATGGCGACTTTGTAAAAATTTTGTAATTATATTATTTTTTGATTATTGCATTTTTACAATAACATGTAAACTTAATAAGACAAACACAAAGAGACCAGCTTAATTTTACGCAAATACCCTGGCATCCAACTTAAATAAACCATCTTTTTGGGCATGTTTTTGGGTTGGAAAAAATACAAGAACTTTACCTAAGCATAATTTAAAAAAATTCACTTACTGATGAAACTTGAAAGGTTATTCCTGTATTAAAAGTCGTATCTGTATGACTTCTACACCATTTCACAGGGCATTTAGGCATTTTAACAACGAAAATTTTGTAAAAAGCTACGTAAAAAGTGAGTAAACAAATTGTAAAATGAGTTTGACAATAATTATCATGTCAACCTGGTTGAATGTCACTCGTGTATATATACACGAAAAATGTGTACCGAACACATGCATAAAGTTATACATGTATTCGGGTCACATTTTGTAGCCTTTTGGTGCACTTTTTTTGACGGAGTTACTCTTCCTGTAGTTTAAAGTTCACTGGAAATTACATTCATTTTTTTAAATATTAAAATTTGGGAAACCACACAATCCCTGAGTTCGACTACGTCTTATCTCGTAGGAATGTGAATATTTCTGTTCCTCATAATAATATTATGTAATTGACATTTAAAAAATATAATATAATATTACTACTACCAAGTCTAAACTAAAAATGAAATTTATTTTACACATTAATTTATTTTTACAGAAAGCCTTGCAAAGGCGCGCCCAGCATCTGCATTGCCAACAACGAATAGTGCTCTACTGCACAAAATTTGTATGGAAGTAACCTAAGATATTATTACTATTATCATTTTTAAATTTACTGAAGTTAAAGAAAATAAGAAGAATTTAGTAGCATTTACTCCTTAACAAAAAGAATGGCCTTAATCAGTAACACCCACTTTATCAAGAAGATTTCTCTATGTCCCAATTTTCAATCGTCATTAAAATAGTAGGATAATATTATTTAACGATTATAAAATTACACTAATAAATAACTCAACTATTTAAAATAAATATAATTTGAATCCCTTTAGTACAAAATATGGGCACTTTGATTTTTGTCAGCAAACGCGGCACCGGTTTCGCAAATACCTTTTTTGTATCTTTATAATATTGTTATAAACAAATATTATATAAATTTAAAGCAGCAAGTTTATCCTACTCAATGTTATCATTTTATTGATTCCGAAATTGTAACAATTTTTTGAAATTTTAAGTGTTTTCTTCACAAACTACCGATTTTAGCTACTGGGTTAGGCTCATTTTTAGGGTTCCGTACCCAAAGGGTAAAAACGGGACCCTATTACTGAGACTTCGATGTCTGTCCGTCTGTCCGTCTGTCTCCAGGCTGTAACTCAAGAATGGTAATAGCTAGAGAGTTGAAATTTTCACAGATTATGTATTTCTGTTGCCGCTATAACAACAAATACTAAAAACAAAATAAATTCAATATTTAAGGGGGACTCCCCAAATATAATACAGCAAACGTGATTTTTCAAACATTTTTTGCTCGGTATTAATTATGACAACAGGTAGGCACTTGAAATTTTCACAAAAGCCTTATGCTAATATTAAGCCAATATGTGCATTTTAATAATTTATAATAATATTAAAATAAAACAAAAGCTTAAGGGGGGCTCCCATACAAAAAACACAATTTTTGGTCTATTTTTGCTCTATAACGGTACGGAACCCTTCGTGCGCGAGTCCGACTCGCACTTGGCCGATTATTAATGACCTAACTTTGCAATTTACACTGTTAAATCGCTTTTTAAAATCATTTACACATCTACAAAGATAAACAAGACTTATTTAGAATGACAGATTTCGTGTTAAAATCCAATTTTATATTGATTTCGCCATAACTGCTTGAATACGCGCGCCTTCAGATTTCTACAAAAACCATGGGTTTTAAGATAGTTAGGAATGGTTCCATATGTGGTATAAGTTACTCGCTTATAAGTCACGCAGAAGTATGTCAGGGAGAACTTTTCAAACAGCCCTCGTATATAGTAGACGTTCCACGTGGCTCCGCCCACGTAAATTAGGAATTAACGGGAAACGTACATTTTCCTGCAAAAAAAATCCTATGTCCCTCATCGTGGTCTACTCTATAGCTGTGCCAAACATCATGAAAAATCATCCAGTAGTTCGTGAGATAAGCACTTTCAAATATTTTTCTCAATTTTTTCCACATTTTCCTCCGATTCCTCGCTCTTATAGGTCGCAGCGTGATTTTATATAGCTTCAAGCCTTCCTCAATAAAGAGACTATCCAACGCAGAAATATTTTTTTGATTTTATAACAAAAAACATAAACAAATTCTTCTAATTCATAACAAGATCATTTATATGATTTTCCCAAACTTTAAACCCACTATTTATAATGAATGGTAAGTCGTATAAATAGAAATGATATAATTTTTTATAGAGTTTTTAATGATCTACAATCTTGTCGTACATTACTTTTTATACGATTTACCTTTTGAAAAAAACGAAATAAAATCTCATTTTCGTACATTTGACATTACATATTTTTTAGAACAGGGGGATCGCCGGGGACTTTTGAGGTTTTATTTATAATGGTATACTGAACATCACCACAAATTTTCAGATCTACGCGAAATATTCCTAGGTCGAAAGTTTGAATTTCCCGTGCTAATAAGTTTACGTAAACAATACTAGAAAGCATGCGTTGGAGTCAAAGTGATGCAGGCGTTCAGCGTAACATGACAGTACGGCGCCGGGATTACAAAAAAATCCGGGAAGAAAGGCGTAATAGCTAGTACGGCGTAATATGCTGTAATACGTTTGTTACTTAAAACGTGGTTAAATTCAATACTCTTATTCTTTGCTAAGATATGTAGTGTTAAGATGTTCACCGGTTTTTTGTGTTATGTTTCATAGAGTAATGTATGAATACATTTTTAGTTTTCAGAGAATTTTCCGTTCAATAAAGCTGTCATTGTCATTTATTATAACTAAATATTAATTTAAAAATATGAAAAAAATTGGGGTGATAGACCGATACTCAGAGAAGCCAAAAATCGAATAACATTAAAAAGGGCGTAACCATAGTTTACCACTTTATTGCCCGGGGCCAGTGATATAATAATATTTTGACGTATAATCCGTTTTTTATATAAATGCAAACGAAGCTTAACCGGGTAATTAAGAAATACGTTGACATAATATTAATTAAATCGAGTTTACATTTTTGTTTAGATTTAGATTTAAATGGTTTTAAAACAGCGTGTAATTATAATTTTTTTTATCTATGGACACTTCACACCACGTCAGTCTGGCCCCGTGATAAGTACCTGAAGGACTTGTGTTACAGATACCAGACAACTGAAATATATTAATTTTAATACTTTTATAGGTAAGTACTTAACATAATCGGTCTTACCACAAAAGATTTAAACATCTGTTGAACAGTTGATTACAGAAAAATTCAGTACAAAATGGCCCCAAAACAACTGTTCAACAGAATACGTTTAGTTTTTTGTGGGAAGACCGCAAATATTTAAATTTTTTATTATAATATCATACACATATTAAATACACATCCAGACCCGGGAACATTGAAAACTTTTTGTTCCGTCGGCGGGATTCGAACCCGCGACCCCATACTTGAGCTGCCACACACTCAACCAATAATTGAGCCACAGAGGTCGTCTATTGATAGCGGTTAGTTAAGTGTGGTTTAATTACGCTTCAGTTTGCCGAAGCGTTCCCTAACTTTGGTGGAAGTCCGGTCCCTTCTGAGGTAGACCGGCCGGTCGTGGAGGTAGTCCTGTATTTGTTAGATCCGGGACATCCTTCCTTTATAAGACTGAAGGCGAACCGCAGGTGGTTTTAGTGGGTAAGAGTCCCTCATACCCCCGGGGTGCTTCAGCTTAACTGAGGCACATCCCCAACCCGGGGCACCCATAAAGGGTTTCCCCTGCGCATCAAAGAAAAAAAAAAGTAATGGTTAAGTGTTGAATTGGGATGTTGAAATCGTCAAATATTGGCAGATTTTTTAAAATAAAATAAAGATATAACTGTAAAAATAAGCATTTGTAAAATTTCAGATTTATAACTTACTAGCAACCCGCCCCGGCGTCGCATGGGTATAAAATATATTGCCACTGAAAAAATGATTAAAATCGATAGCCTATTATGATCCTTCACGTGGTCTACTTCTTATCTGTGCCAAATAACATAAAAATTGCTCAAGTAGTTCGCGAGATAAGCTCTTTCAAATAATTTCTCCGTTTTTTCCACATTCTCCTATTAGTCTTAGCGTGATAAAAATTAAAATATAGCATATAGCCTTCCTCCGTAAATGCCGGGCTATCTAAGACTGAAATAATTTTTCAAATCGGACCAGTAGTTCCTGAGATTAGCGCGTTCAAGTTGGCCCTTTCAAATAATTTTCCCCGTTTTTTCCAAATTTTCCTCTGTGTGTTTTCCTCAAAGTGAATTTTATGCTCCATCTTGCTCCATGCATGTATCTCAAAGGCATTCCGTACATCAAGATTCCTCACAGTTCATCACATCACATGCCTACTCGTCGCGTTACGTCAGTAGTTTTATGAAGAGACGATATTAAGTTTACGTCCGTTTCATGGCCCTAGGGTCAGTTGGACACATCAAACCCTATATTAAGGGCAGCATTAAATAGTACTTCGCACTAGTTTATTGACAACGCCAGAAATGTGTTAATTGAGATATATCCGTAATATTTTTTATGGAACTATAAACTGTTTACTGTAAGTATAAATAAATTCAGACAGATTATGTCGTAATGTATGGGTTTTTTCATTGGATGAACGACATTGAGCTGAACGTGGTGTGACGTGGTAAATGGTAATGGTGAATACAGACCTAAGGCTGCGTTTCCACCAGAGATGTGTTGCGAGGAATGTGTTTTTAAGATCCAATAGAATCGCTGCGCTGAGCGGGGTCACGTCAATGAAGCGGTTCTCAAAACATATTCCTCGCAAGTCGCAACACATCTCTGGTGGAACGCAGCCTTATGCTCGATTTATATTATGCATCCGCTCGAACGCGCGTTTTGGCGGCTACACCACGACACCACAAGCAGTTGTATTTAACGATTTATATATATATATATATATATATATATATATATATATATATATATATATATATATATATATATATATATAATAGCGGCATGGTCCCGCTGTCATAATATACATACAATTTAAGACGTGAGTGGAAGAATAAGGTAAGTAACATGCAAAAACTTCCCATTTTTTTGCTTAAATGGAGGCTTTAGGGCCGAAAAAAATATTTGAAATAGAAAAACAATGGATTATACATAGGCTGCTACTTATGTATCCGGAACTGGCCACTTACAAGAACAATATTTAAAAAGTAATTACAACATTTGAAAATAGAACTCTTTGGTTGAAGAATACATTTTGTTTCATGTGACTGTCAATTATTTTTCCATTGTGGCGTCATTTTGAAAATTGCGTGTCTTCATTTGCCATGGATTTAACGCGTGAACATTTTCGTGCAATGATTTACTACGATTTTCGGCGTGGGCTAAATCAACAACAGTGCTTTATTCAACTCACCGCAACTTTTGGAGATGAAGCACCATCAAAAACCACTGTTTATCACTGGTACAGTGAGTTTAATCGTGGGCGGTCTATGCTCACGGATGAAAATAAAGAAGGTCGCCCAAAAACAGCTGTTGTCCCACAAAATATAGATGCTGTGCGGGAACTAATAATGCGTGATCGTCATGTTACATATCGCGAGATAGAGGCGTCCTTAGGCATAAGTATGACGAGCATACATAAGATATTACACGAACATTTGGCTGTAAAAAAAATATGTTCGCGTTGGATTCCGCACAACTTGACAATCGATCAAAAACGGGCTCGTGTCGATTGGTGCAAAAAAATGATAAAAAAATACAACCGTGGTACGTCAAAAGCCGTTTATAATATCTACACAGGTGATGAATCTTGGATCTATGCATATGACCCCGAAACTAAACAACAGTCAACGGTGTGGGTGTTCCAAGATGAGCCGAAACCAACAAAAGTTACTCGTGCAAAAAGTACTTTGAAGCAAATGGTCGCCTGTTTTTTTGGAATTAATGGACATGTGGCTACAGTGCCATTAGAGAATCATAAAACGGTTAATTCTGAATGGTATACGACCATTTCTTTACCAGAAGTCTTCGAAGAAATAAGAAAGGACAACCGACAACGCAGAATCATATTACATCACGACAATGCTAGCTGTCACACCTCAGCTGAAACAACTCAGTTTTTGGAGGGTCAAAAGATCGAATTGACTGGTCATCCGCCGTACAGCCCTGATTTGGCACCTAAAGATTTCTTTTTATTTCCATACGCGAAGAACAAATTGCGTGGTCAACGTTTTTCGAGCCGCGAAGAGGCTGTTGATGCGTTCAAAATGCACGTTTTGGAGATACCTCAATCAGAATGGAAAAAGTGATATGAAAATTGGTTCCAGCATATGCAAAAGTGTGTCGATCATCGCGGCGAATATTTTGAAAAGCAATAAAACCATATTAAATGATATATGTTTGTTTCTTTTTTTAATTCCGGATACATAAATAGCAGCCCTCGTAATATGTGTAGCCAGAAACATTAGCTAGGTTATGAAGAAGATAAGTTACAAGTACGAATGTTACGAAATGTTACTTGTTCGATTCTTCCACTCACGTCTTCTTTATTTCATGTGATCTCACGGTGTAGCCACCAAACCACGCGTTCGGGCGGACGTATTTATATCGAGTCTAACCGGTGCGGTTATAGTCAACTGCGGTGCGGCAAAGTTCATCTGCGTTCACCTAAACTTTGCTATGCCAGAATTTATGGTGTTTTTAGGATCACTTCACACTAGAACTTAACGAATGTAATTAAATTAACAAACATTTTGATCGGCGATTCTATAAGGAAGCGATATAGAAAATGTGTTGGCTAGGGGCTCTGATTCATAATTCCTGTCTGCCTTGTCACTGTCAGTAACGAATCAACGAATTTGACAAAAGACAGTCTCATATTCCACAAGGGGAATTCCTAAAAATATCTCGGTTTAATAATTGACTTGTAAATACAAAGGCCCGAGGGCATGGGAAAATATATTTAGAGGTAATTGAGTATTGAATCACGTGGAAAAGTTTAACAGTAATAAACCATTATCCTTTTAAGGAGAAATTTTATTTCATCATAATAAAAGGGAAAGTTCGTATAAAAGAGATTTTTGCTCGTTATTGTATTCAACGGATTTTTTTCTCTCCATTTTATTTTACACATTTATCCTGTATGCGATGGGGTTAACAAAATCTTTTTTGGGTATTAATCGTCATTTAGTAACCAAGAAATTCCTTGAAAGACTTTGAGAAGGTTGTACATTCGCTTGAATTTTTCTCTTCGGGTTCTCTTGTGTTCTTGCTACTGGTACGCAAAATATCTATTAATGAGTATAAAAACAATTTTTAAAAGCTTAAGTCTGAATAATTATTGTCTCGTAGTTATCTCTTCAGGTTCACGTTAAACATTAATCGATTTTGATGAAATTTCGTATGAAATTTTCACAATGGAATAATGTAGGGTTCCTGAACGATAATCGATTTTATTTTTTTGTAATAAAGTTTCGGTCGACTTTATCTTATTTGTAAATAAAAAATACCTGCTCAATGAACTTGTGAAGGTACCCAGAATAAGCGCCAAAATTCTGCATCGCGTTATCGAAATTTTCTAAATGCGTTGGTTAATATGCAACGACAGCTTAAATCAATCACGTGGGCTTCGGCCTACCGAGCATACCGCCTCGCTCGGTCGGAAGATCTTCCTTTGCGGCTACCACTCCTATTTCCACAGTTGTACATTTGCCACAATTTTTCTCATGTGTCTCCCTTGAATTCTTGCTACTAGTCGGGGCAAAATCTATCAATACATATTTAAAAATGTGAAAGTGTTCCTGTTTGTTGTCTTCATGTTTTATAAAGCGCAATACACACTGAGCCCGCCGGGCCGCTGACAAAGCCCGGCGACACAACCCGGCGGCCTGTATGAAAAGAATGATGTCGGCAACATGCGCCCGCGCGTGTTACCCGCTGACATGTTGGCGGCTTGGGTACGCCTGCGCTCAGTTGCCCGGCGACACAACCTTTATAGACACGCGGCAATCACTGACCAATCACTGACTGCCAAATAAATTTCTCATCTCAAGCCGCCGACATGCCGCCGACCAAATTTTCCGAATTGTATTATGTGAAGCCGCCAACTAGACCGCCGACAAAAAGTTGCCGACATATGTCGGCAGCCCGGCGGGCTCAGTGTGTATTGCGCTTTATGTATTCGTTCATATTATTCATGTCTGATCCTATTTTGTTGTAATGAATTTGTGGTCAACCCGTCAACATAATATTTTACTTTGTAAATAAAATACTCAAACTAAAGTCGGATGACGTCAAAAAATACTTGCAGCATAAGTTTATAAAACAATGAAATACGGCCGTGCATATGCGACCTCAATTAGCAGTAACGGCTGAAGTTGAAGCATCGGGAACTTTTAATCATGCCGTGGTTCGATTCCTGTTGAAAGTTTCAAAGCATTTGAATCAGGTTCAGAAGTTATGGTCGTAGAGCAGAATAGGAATAGACATGGCAATATTTTCATCAGTTCCCACAGCGGGTTTTGTAAAGAAATGTTGAGAGTCAACATGATAAAAATATGATATGGACGCAACTTGAACACTGGGTCAATTGAGACCGCAACGCGACGAGGCGAGGCGAGGGACGGCGCGGCATAAATTTGTATGGATTTGACAGATTTCAATTGAGTGAGATGTTTTGCTAATCTGTCAAATCCGTATAAATTTAGAAATGCATCTACGCGTCGCGTTGCGGTCTGAATTAACCCTTAGGGCCGGGACACACAAACACGATACGACGTCGCGTCGTATCACGATGCGGCATCGTTTCACGATGCGACGTCGCATTGTGGGAATCTACGACGAGGATCGTAAAAAACTACGTCACGACATCGTAACGTGCCACGATACACGGCACGACGTCACGTCGTAGAAATTCACGTTGCGTTCCTGTGTCAGTGCCACAGTTGTTATTCAAAATTCAAAGATGACGGACCTACGAATAATAAAAACTAAGGAAACGTAAACTCTCATACTTCAATCGTTTTGAATTGGGTTCCTTTTCGCACACTAAAATAAGACAATATAGCTACGAAACACTACATTCAAATTGACAAATTAAAGCCTGTGACAATAATTGTCACTTCTATAATTAAACAAAATGTTTGCATGTATTCGGGCATCTTTTTGCATAAAGTATGCATGTGTTTGGGTCACATTTTGTAGAATCGGAACAATTTTTGAAGTTATACTTCTTTAGGCGCGTTATGAAAAAATGATGAGAGTGAAATTTTAAGATGCGCGCGCACCTGTGACACAAAATTAACAGTATGAAGCCGTCTGCTTAACCGCTCATTAAGTCTCGAAAAAAAGCTACCAACAAAATAGGAATTGAACCTCGATATTAGTCGCGCATGTTGGTACGCTCGTCACCTCTGATCACTGTTTTCATATTTATAATATTTATCAACATGTCTCTAGTTTATACATTCACAACACGTGTTTGAGTTTCATACAAGTGCGAATTATATATGTGCTAATAAATTATATTCAGTAGTGATTTAAATTGAATATTTTGATTGATATTACTTACTATTTGTGAATATTAGTGAAAAAAATTGTGCTTATATACTTTTTCAAGTGCTCCAATATAATTGAGGTTAACTATCCGTATGTATTATTTATTGATATAAATTAAAATACTTTTATTTAATATAATTCACACTAAATATTATTAAATTATTAATGTTAAATACTTATTATTGGTTATTTAATATTCACAAAATAAAGAAATAAATGTAATAAAACATTTAATAAAAAGTTTGTGATAAAAATTAAAATTGAACATCAAATTATAATATTAATTTTTAATATTTGCTATTTAATGATGCCAAAGAAGTATAACTTCTCACGCGCGTACATAAGTACACGCACCCATTTTATTATTTATTTTGACACAGTTACTCTTATTTAGTTTTTATTATTCGTAGTGACGGGCGCTATTGAGGTCGATCATTAATTAATAACGCTAGTCGAGCAGCGTCCCGTACTATGGGACAAAACATATGAAGAATAATATAAGAATAAAAATATAAAAACAACAAATTTTCTCGAAATTAACTGCGACAATTCACCATTTATGAATGACAATAATTATTGAATGCGCCAATACGAAAGTTGAATGAAAGAAGATGACGAAAATTGAAGATGAAAGTGCACAGTGTGGACATAGATAGCTATTGATTTGGTAAGCCAAGTCCACAACTACTCTGACGTATGTCCGCCATTCATACTTAATATAACAAATGCGAAAGTGTCTGTTTGTAACCTCTTCACGCCCATACCGCTGAACTGATTTTGCAGAAATTCGGTATGGAGATACATTTGAGTACCGGCAAAATACATAGTAGTGAGGGTACAGTAGTCAACCAAGTTTTGTTGATTACAGAACCCTAAAACAGAACCCTAACCAGCTGATTTTTTGTATATTGGTAGGTTAATAGTTATATAATTTAAGAATAACCTTGTCCTACAAATAAAACAATCCATATTTCAGGACCATCAAGTCAAAGTATGAAATCCTTTCTATCTCTGTTAGCTACCACTTTCGAGATTTTTCGAAAATAAAAATGTTGTTCGTCTTATCAAAATGTAGCTACTCACAAAAAATTTGCTTGTTAGTAATCACAAAAAATTTTTTTCTAGGGCTCCCGTACTATAAGGACACTTTATGGGTCTAAACACACTAGGCTGAATTACGCCAACGTAAATTCCGCCGCGTTTACGCCGCGTTTCAAATTCATACAAAATATGGGCGGAACGCAACAGACGACACACTATGCCGAAATTCCGTCGTGAGCCGAATTTGCGTCGAGCCAAGTCGAGAGTAAAGTTCGGCAGCGATTCGGCGGTAATGTTTTGTATGGCAACACACTATACGCGACGGAATTATCAAAACCGAACATAGGAAATCCAACCTTATCTCCAAAGCGTTAACGCACGCACGCAATTTTAAATACTCACTTACGCGCGCGTTCCGCAACGGAAATTACGCCGCGAAATTTCGTCTCTTCGCGTAATTTATAGTGTGTCGCATCAGACGTAAGCGACTGAACGTAATTTCGGCCACGTAAATTACGCCGGCGTAATTCAGCCTAGTGTGTTTAGACACTATCGCGAAAAAATGAGCGGTTCCTGCGCGATTACGAGTTTTGGCGAAACAGAGTTGCGAACGTCATTTAGTCTGCCTATAAATAAACCCTCGCGGTACATTTAAAACAGAATAAATAAGATGTTTTGAATTCAGACAGTTGAAGCTTTAAAGACTCTCAATGTTCACTGTTTAGTTGCTGGTTATAGAAAAGTTTTTTCAACAATAATACATCATACATGACATAGTATTACATTTTCTTAACTCTGTGTCGACAAGCGGTGTAGTTTGCGTTTGGTGTTACAATTTAAGACATATAGCAAGTTATTAGCGCTCGACTAATTTGTTATACTGCAGTAATTTCTCAGTGTATACTGTATATATACATTATTCAAACTGATATAGGTATTCAAATTGTAAGTTTAAAATGCCTTTTTAGGGTTCCGTACCCAAAGGGTAAAAACGGGACCCTATTACTGAGACTTCGATGTCTGTCCGTCTGTCCGTCTGTCCGTCTGTCTCCAGGCTGTAACTCAAGAACGGTAATAGCTAGAGAGTTGAAATTTTCACAGATCATGTATTTTTATTGCCGCTATAATAACAAATACTAAAAATAAAATAAATTACATATTTAAGGGGGGCTCCCATACAACAAACGTGATTTTTTAAACATATTTTGCTCGGTATCAATGATGACAACAGGTAGGCACTTGAAATTTTCACAAAGGCCTTAATTATATGTATAATTTAATAATTAATAATAATATTTGAATAAAATAAAAATTAAAGGGGGGCTCCCATACAAAAAACACAATTTTTGTCCTATTTTTGCTCTCTAACGGTACGGAACCCTTCGTGCGCGAATCTGACTCGCACTTGGCCGATTATTAATAGCTATTCTCTATAAAAATGTACTTCGCGACAAAATACATTCTTGTTCCTAAAATAATATAGTGAGTGTGGCAAATCGCGCCTACCCGGCAAGTGCGCCATAGCTTTATTTCATACTGCTGTTTGGAGATTTCCTATTAGCAGTATGATTATACCTATATCCAACAAAAAATATGACACACAAGATGAATATAATATTAATAGATATAGTGCACTGTAAATCACGGGGAACCGCAGTCAGCTGATTGTTAATCAATCAGGGCGCGGAAATGTGGCCCGCTGAATTAATGACCTACAATTGTCAACCGACTGAGAGTAGCATCCAGAAACGACTTCACTTTATACCTAACTAGCGACCCGCCCCGGCGTCGCACGGGTATAAAATATATAGCCACTGAAAAAATTACTAAAATCGATAGCCTATGATCCTTCACGTGGTCTACTTCTTATCTGTGCCAAATAACATAAAAATTGCTCCAGTAGTTCGCGAGATAAGTCCTTTCATATAATTTCCCCCGTTTTTTCCACATTCTCCTATTAGTCTTAGCGTGATAATAATATATAGTATAGCCTATTTCTCAATAAATGGGCTATCTAACACTGAAAGAATTATTCAAATCGGATCAGCAGTTCCTGAGATTAGCGCGTTCAAGTTAGCCCTTTCAAATAATTTTCCCCGTTTTTACCACATTTTCCTCTATTTCTTCGCTCCTATTAGTCTTAGCGTGATAAAATATAGCCTATAGCCTTCCTCGATAAATGGGCTATCTAACACTGAAAGAATCATCAAAATCCGTTGCGTAGTTTTAAAGATTAAAGGGAACAAAGGGACATGAGGGAAAAAAGCGACTTTGTTTTATAATATGTATAGATATAGAAATGTAAAAATAGGATACATTACTACAATGTAGAGTGCAGCACCAGCACAGATGGAAAAAAAATGTTTTCATCGACGTTTCTGACGTTTCTGACATTACTCTGATATGACGTGTGCGGCATGCCCACGGTTTGTTTACTTAATGTGATAGTAGCGCTCTCTGCACAGATCTTCGCGTGATATTCCCTGTTCAAACGTATGACTTATGTCCGGTCTCACACGCGAAGAGGCTAATCCGTGAGGAAACTCTTCGTTTGTGGGACTCACAGACATAGATCTTGATCTTTTTGTTGTAGCATTTGGCAAACTTCTCGTACATATCAAAAGACGACAAGCTTTCTTTGTCACATTGCCTTATTTAATTAGTTCCCACCCCACCAGTGCACTCCAGCAGTTTTTCAACTGATCCCAAGACAATATAGTCGTAGGGCTGGGGTGTAGGGTGTTAACTTAATACACATACTGTATTATAATAATATATTACACACACACACACACACACACACACACACACACACACGCACACGCACACGCACACACACACACACACACACACACACACACACATGCACACATCATACACGTCTTAGAAGATGCTCTCACAACTTGTGACTTACCTCTTAGAAATGATGTTAAACACGGTGGTAATATTACCTTCTGAGGGGGGCCTGGTGACCCCTTATCACAGGGCAACCTAGTTAGGGCACCAGTCTCCTACTATAACTTGTAACTACATCATAATAATTGTATATGTGTCTTTTGTATTATGGGAGAAATTAATAAAGATTTTTGATTTTTTTTTTTTTGTGGTGGGACTGAAGGTACCTAGAGGGTACTACTGGAGGCGTCACTAAAATGTTCGCACAGGATATAAGGGCAGCTCACAAGGTCTTCAAGGAGAAGGAAAGAAGACATTGGAGAAGGAGGTCCTTCTCCAAGAGTTTAATCAAACTCAATGAGGAAATAACACAGGCACTGACCGGGCACGGTGGGCTCTCTGGGTATCTGTACCGCTTCAAGTGCAAAGAGATGTCTGCCTGGGCTACATGGTGCGAGCTGACATGCGAGCTGGCCTAGTCAGTTACTGAAGTGCAGCTTGCATTGTGACCGTGTCATTACTGCCAAATGCGAGTGGGTCAGTTGCTCGCTCGCGAGTTACTACAACATTTTTTGTTTTTACTCGCCACTCGCCTTTTCCCATTATACAACTCGACTAGGCGAATTTACCGGGGCAATACCTGTCTACTGGCACGTCAGCAGCTTGCATGATGTGACCCAGGGAGGCGAGTCGAGCTGCTCTCGTGTGAGGCACAGTAACTGCATGCTGTTACTTCAGCTGCTCGCACTGTTTAACCTGTCCTTAAGTTATGTAAACTATTAAGCTTAGATTGAATCACATGTTTGGTATTGTTGAAGAAGACTGTCATCAAGAATAGAAGTCATCCTAAAACTCTTTAAATTGTCCATTTAATTCTGTCAAGTAACCATAGAAGTTATTATTTTAAAAAGAAATCAAGAATTTATTGTTAAAGTTTACAACTTAAAATAAAATATCCAAAAGTGTAATGCAATATGCTAAAAGCTGTATTTTTATTTATTCATAGCTCCGTTACAATACACACAAATGTACAAAGTCGTAATAAATCAGTCTAAAATGGTTTCTCGTTGGAAAATTCTAGAATTCAATACAACTTTGGTACGTAAACATTCGCGCTGAAAGTCCTAACGAAAGTTTAACTTTATTTGAAGTTTACGCAGGTATTATCCGAGATTATTCAATTAGTTAATGAATAAATCAAGACTTTGGTACTCATCAGAGCCTAAATGGGAGGAGGGTGGTGTCAATTTAAAAATCTTCTTCAGTGGTTTATAAATTTCCAATAAAATTATATTTAATCTTGAGGCGCTTCAAGCGAGCTTCTACAAGTGGATTTAACATGAGAATATTGCATCTACGGCATGTTATTTACACTAAGGGTCAGTTCATATTGCAACGCGGTGAAACATTGTAAAGATGATTTTTCAATGAGGCATTCAAAATTGGAATAGGCATTAGGCAGACCAGCAACTAACGACTTAATAGTCGTTAGTTTGTTGTGTATCTTATATTAAAGTTAATGGTTTCAGTTTCAAATACATTGTATCGCCATATGACGTTGCATTGTGAACTTACCCTTAGCGTAAATATAACTTGCCGTACTTTTTTATTTCAGGGCATACAAATAATTAAATTACATTTACCTTTTTTATAATATTTTTTTTGCTTATTTTTATATTTAATTATCTATTTTCTTTAATTTTCTATTCAATTTTCTACAAATTATTTTTCAATTTCCCCCATGGTATAACGAGGTAATCATTGCTCGAACATTCGGAGATCGAAAACACCTCGTGCTTCATCAATCAAAGATTCTTATTGCGTTTTTCCCGTTAAAATTCACGCCGAAGCCCCGTAAAATGCCTTTTTATTTGTTCGACCTCCCGTAACTTCTATTATGGGACATACTTTTATTTTTCCTGTTGTGAAACTGTTGGACCCTCTGATATCGTGAAGTTTGTCAGGTCTTAATGATACTTCTACCTTTGACTTTTTTAATTAGATATCAATTACTGAGCTTTTCAAAAATGTCACGTCGCGTCGTAAGAGAATTTTCCAATTTTAATTTTGATTCTTTGAAAAAATTTCTAATTTATCTTTTTAACTCTAAGTCATAATTAACTTTAGGCACCGATAGAGTAAAAAAATCGTTAATATGGTAAAAAAGATTAAAATATTTACTACTTCATTATTAGGTAAAAAAGAAAATGCAGTAAAACGAATGATATTGCGAACTATATGAAACTAGATGACGCCCGCAACTCCGTTGTGCCAAAACTCGTTTATCGCGTGGGAACTGTACATTTTTTCGGCACAAATAGTATTCTTATGATGTGACGTTTCTATGTTATTTCCGCTACTCATTGTGCTGAACTTAGCGTATACTATCAAAATATGTTTGAGCGGAAATTTGATTTGACTGAAGCGGTCTATTCAGCAAGCTATTCAACAAACACTTCATCATTTTGAGCACAACTAAAATCAATATTCTAAGCTTGAAAGGTTAAAATTAAATAATACTTTCTTAACTTTTCGTGAGTGCTTTGCATAATAGTAAGCATTGGCGAATTTTTCCACTTTTCTTATTCCCAATGTTTCGGCTACTTTCCTGCAGTGGCGGTCAGAGGCTTATAAATCGTGTCTACTAGCTGCGCCTGCGCATCCGCCTTATGCGCGAGCACATTACGTAGAGATCGCTATATTAATATTATATTATTTTGACATTCATTCCTACATTGTCTTCGTAGGGGACCAATCATAATATCTAGACACGCGGTAGCGTGTCAAGCCAAGTTCCAGCATAACAGAATGGCGAGCAGCACCGTGTGTAATATTACACGAACCATTTGCAGGTACTTTTGACCCTCTCATAATTCAGAAACTGTTTCACATAAACGTTTCAAATTTGGCTCATATAATGAGACTTGCGAGATAAATACATGCTCTAAATTTCATAAGCACAGCTCAAACGGTTATCAAGATATCAACGTCCGAAAATCTACATTTTCATCACTGACTGACCTATAGATCAAAATTCTAACCCACTTCCAGATGACCTGAAAGGCTGAAATTTGGAATCCAGCTCGGTAATTGTGTGTAAGCGCAGGTAAAAATCAGAAAAAAAAACGGTCAAGTGCGAGTCGGACAGAGCGAAACTAGGCAAAAATTGTGTTTTTTGTATGGAGACCCCCCTTAAATATTTATTTTATTTTACTTTTATTATAAATTATATACCTACCGGCTGCCATTATTGATTTTCAGCAAAAAAGGCCAAACAATCACGTTTAATAGGTATTTATTTGTCAAGTGAAAAAACTTTAGGAAATGAATTGAAGGTGACTTTATGAAGTATATCTGTCTGTCTGTTACCTTCTCACGCCCAAACTGCTTGTACTGATTGTTATTAAATTTGGTACGGTGATATAGTTTGAGTACCGGGAATAGACAGAATTCTTTTAATGCGTCTAATAACTTTATAGTATGGGATCCGACCGCAAGATCCTGCATGAATCGTTTTTTTCGATGAAATATATTTTAAAGTAATCTTTAGAACGTATGGAATGGATTAATGTTGGGTGGCCTTGTCAAAAGTAGCCGCAAGTACCACTAATTAAGCTTAATTTTCATGCGATTAATACATAATTTGCATGTATATTTTTTTTTCAATAAATTTAACATCATTTGAAAGAAAATGACTTGAAAAAATAAGGTATAAATGGTGGCCAGCTCTAAGTCTGCCGCACCCTAGGGTGGCCATTACTTTTGTATACGACATCGCGTGAGGTTAGGAAGCGCAAGAGATAAAGGCGCCTGTTAAATAAAAATGGCAATCTTGCGGGTTTTCGACGTCCTCAAATCCTGCCAGGCATCTACATACCAATATTCAGCAAAATCAGTTCAATGGTTTGGGCTTGAAGAAGCAACAGACAGTCACACAGACACACTTTCGCTATAATATATAAATAGTATAGTTGTGGCGGTACCCACAATTCGCCTAACATTTCTGCATCGCGCTATCGAAGTTTTCTGAGCGCGTCGGTATTAAGGGCTTTCCTTAGGGAGATACCGTAATTTACCGTATTTCAAGCCTTATAAACTCATAATTTGAAAGCTACAAAGTTATAATAAAAATACAGCAATAATCTTCAGTATATGAAAATTTCTTTCCCCGTTTTAAAATTTCTATTTTTGTTTGTTATACTCATGATATCAGCTTCCAAAGTAAAACCAATTTATTCAAATTCAAGCATACATTCAGCATCTCCTTAGGATTTACAAATTACTTTTATTTGAAACACACGCCAATAGATCGACAATATCATTAACTACACATTCTCCATTTTAATTTTTTTTAGGACAGTAAAAAAATCGGGTTTTGGTGCGATCTCCGCAACGCGGCAAATGTATGGCCAAGGTCGTTTGCTCGGGGGACGGCCTTAAGTATATATAATATAAGACAGCTGAAATGTATCATCACGTGGGCTTCAGCCTGACCGGGCATACCACCTCGCTCGGTCGGAAGATCTTCCTTTGGCCTCTACGCATATCCCCACATACTAAAAGTGTAAAGTATTCGTTTAACAAAAAAAAAAAATAGGAAATATAAAGGAACTTTTAGCTCAAATTCCTTAGTCAAATTCCGTTTCGGACTTTTCCATCCTCTAATATTCGTTGACTAGGCCACAGTATTACAATATTCCATATTGTAATACTGTGAGTGTCGCAGCTGCTATTCAATATCCTCATTTATCGAATAACGCGTGCTTCTTTTCTCTTGCGCTTCCTAACTTCATGCGATGTCGTATACAAAAGTGATGGCCACCCTAAGTTGCGGCAGACTTAGAGCTGGCCACCATTTATACCTTATTTTGTCACGCCATTTTCTTTCAAATGATGTTAAATTTATTGAAAAAAAATATACATGCAAATTATGTATTAATCGCATGAACATCTTAATGTTCATGCGATTAATACATAATTACTTACTTAATTAGAGGTACTTGCGGCTACTTTTGACGAGGCCACCCAACATTAATCCATTCCATACGTTCTAAAGATTACCTAAAAATATATTTCATCGAAAAAAACGATTCATGCAGGATTTTACGGTCGGAACTTAGGCCATTATGAAATGACTGATGTAATGAAAACTGGCCAAATTAGATCTGATCTACTTTAAAATTTTTTAGCGATAAAAAAAGGCAAGTTCTCGCGAGAACGAGATTGGACTCCCTATTTTAGTTAGTTCCAGTATAATTTTTTTCCTGCCAAGCTATCTTTTTTGTAGGGTTGCGAGCTCGCAAAACCTCATAGTCAACTTAGCAGGGAAAGTCGAGAATACTTTGTAATTTGTGTTTTAATATTATTATGTGCACAAAAAAGTCATTTTTAGCCGGTAAAAAGAAGAATTCACCACTACATAAAATATTGTTTAATAAGGAATATTTTAAGACATTTTTTTAGATTCTTTTGAGCATTTATTTCTATTGATTTAGAAATGAGCAATGAGCGCTCCCTCGTCAATCAAATATGAAAATTCGTTAAAAACCCCGTTTATTTTGTCCGGATTTTCAACCAAAATCCTAGCTTTTTCCGGACACGTGGCAACCCTACTCACCGACATTTTCTTCTCACGTAGATGCAAGTAGCACTCTAAAATGTCTTCAATCTCCGAAACACTTGGTGAATTGCATTATTTATACAACAACAATCTTGTGCAGAAGTTGAACACGATGTTAATTAGGTTGGCCAAACTTCTGTTTTAATTTAGGACTTGCAGGTAGCCAAGTGAATTATTTATAAAACCTAGAAAATAACAAACGGTTCGCCTGATGGTAAGAAATGGCTGTTCACTCTCCGTTCCACCAAATACACCTGAACATCTAACTACGAGCCTTATACCCATACATTTTCTCCTAGCGACCTTAAAGGCCAACCCACACGTACCACAACCACACGACAACCACAACCACACCACAACCACACCACGTGGTCGGGCGTATATTTCGTATTGTAAATGAACTGGACCATTCACACGTACCACATTTTGCAGTCGTTGTCGACCACTTGTCAGATAACTTGTCAGACGCAACCACGGCTGACCACATCGCAACCACATCGCAACCACGTCGCAACCACATCGCAACCACAACGTTGCGTCGATGCAACGACAGTGCGCGCACATCGTCCGCGCTCTTTCCCCCCTCCGTTTCATTGACTTTTGTACGTAACCACATCGCAACACTGGCGACAACGCAACCACGTCGGCATTTTGTCGGTACCACAACGCAACTACAAAAAGCTGCAGCGACACCATTCACACGTAACCACTGCTCGACGACATTTTGTCGTTGCGATGTCGTGTGGCTGTGGTACGTGTGGGTTGGCCCTTAAACTTTGCGCGACCTACCTGTCGTCAATCTGCGTAACATAACACGTCAAAGGTTAAGATTATAATAAATTTGTAGCATTGCCATCGCGACATTATAATATTATTTTATTCGCCAGCGACACGACAACAAGTGTTTGACTTTTGAGCTGCATCGCGCTGCGCCAACCACTCAAGTCTTCTGCAACAGACCTGCCACCAGGGGTGTTTCACCGCCTATTCCAATTTTTTAATAAGGAACAGCACAACAGTGCGAGCGGCAAATCTGTCAATTCAATGTGTATCTTCTTGGGTAGGAAATAAAGTTTGTGTCGCCTCGTCATGTAGCCGCCCATAATGCAGCAGCGTCACTGATTTTAGTAGTACTATAGGTACAGGTTTCACTTCCTCAGAATGGCCACCCTACTCCCAAGCGAGTCCAACATGCAACTATTCCAACATCTTGAAGTTTAGAGCAATCTGTTTTACATTCTCGGTCCCCGAGTAATTTACTATCACACATCTTAAGATTAAAACATCAACTATTACGAGTTTAAATATTTCGGTAAGTTGTTAGTTTAATTTAGTTTGTTCTTGGTATGTTACATGTATGTTTCGCGTTATTTCAGAAGTTACTCGTTTGCATCTCACGAACCACTTCAGATTTTAATGTAAGTAAAAGTTGCCAGCTATGAACGCCCAGAAATTTGTTTGTAAATGTGACTTTCCGATATATTTATTTATTCGTCGGTCTCTTGTGAAAAAGATCGGAAAGTCACCTTTACGGATTATCTGGAAATTTTTCCTACATAATTTTTAACTATCCTTCGGCCTTTACTAAGATTTAAATTTCCGTCCCAAATCACACTAATAGTGTTTGTAATTTTTAAAATTTATAAAATACAGTTGATAATATTAATGTCATTGATATACTGCAGTCGCCAGAGGTTTTAACCTCCGAAAATTGTAATAGTGAATGGATTTTTGTTTTTGAGGTATCATTTTCTTTTTTACACTATAACTTGCAAAGTTTACCAAAAATTTTTTTGTGCTTTTAATTTTTTAGTTACTTAATTAAAAATTAATATTTCACCATATAAAACCGGTCCCGAAAAAAATTGTTTTTCTTGTTCCTGTTATTTAATGACTCTTAACCGATTGCTTACGTTGAAAATTAACCAAATACACCATTTAAAAAAAAGAAAGTTTGCTTTGCTAAGCTAAATACAACTATAAGGTTTTTGCAAAGTTTTTAGAGATTAACGCTCGTCGTAACCAAGATTAAAAGGTTTGGGTAGATTTAAGGGTTGTAACGAAAAGATTGTTAAACTTACTTTTTGTGCGTATTTAATTTTTAGAGAAATGATAACTTTTAAGTACTTAAAAACGTTTAAATATCTCCAAAAATGTGTAAAATAGACCGAAAATATTTTTCTATATTTGTTGAGAATTTATTTAAGTGAGAGCTAAAACATTAAATGCATCGACAAATTAAAGACTTTTTCTAGTCTTTGAAATATATTTAAGCTTCCTACTTAAAGCCAGAAAAAAAATTGGGTGCTACAAATCTCACGTACATACTAAAGACGCATGCTGCGACCTATGTTTGGAAAATGCTTACCTGAATGCAAAAAATATCAGTTCTTAACCTAATTTGTATTTTTTTCCTTTAAGTATGTTTTAGCAAATATAATTAATGAAAAAATAATAATAAAAAATAAATTTTATTCTGTAAAAACCAAACCAAAAGTAATAAAATACAGATTTTCTTTAAAATATCCGTGAAAAGTTTGTGCTACATTTTCAGAAAATTTAATAAAGTAAGAGCTAAAAAGTTATACACATTAAGAAATAGAAGGCTTTGTTAAGCCTAAAAAATAATTTTAAACTTCCTATTTAAAACCAAAGAAAAATTGGAACGCCATTTACCTGGCGAGGCACACAACAAGCACATTTGGAGGTATGCTCATCTACATACAAAAATATTAATTTGAAATAAAAATTATATATTTTTTCAACTTATTTTCTTTTTTTGGAATATATGCAATGATACAAATCAAAAAAATAATGATATATTTTATTATTATGATTTATATTTAAAAGAAAGATATATGCAAATTTTCTTCAAAATTTTACAGTTTATGAGTTTACTTGAAGTGGAAGAGAATAATTTAAAAATCAAAAGCACAACTTTTCAATAGGTAAACTTTATTATTTATGTTATCAGCTACACATTCCTTTTTTTCTTTTCAATTTTCATCCACTATTGCAAAAATCGGAGGTTTGCACGATTTTTACGCTCTGGGAACTCCACTAATAGGTAGATTACAAAATCGAAATGGACAAGAAGACTCAAAGATGAACAAAATAAGAAAAAAATAACAATAATTGTTAGGTAATCTAAAAGATTTATGTAAACCCTAAAATTACAACTACATGTAAAACGTCAAAATTCAAAAGAAGATAACACGTTATGTCTGTGCAGAAACTATGAAGTAATAAAAATGAAATTTAGGTCTACGTTCTAAAATAATATAGAAGTTGAATGGAAAACGCAAGCCTTTGATAGCGAAAAGTAATTAAGGCGATAGAAATGAAATAAATCCGCCATTCAGTGACCGACATTTTGGCGGGAACCTAGTTCTAGTCCGCAGCTAACTTCATAGCTTCATCTTAACATGCACCTAACTTCAGTGAAATGAGATTTATGCTACGAAGGACTTTTTATATTTGTTCAAGTTATAAAAAACTGAATGTTGATTTGTACTTAATAAATTGAATTATCTGCTACTAGGCCATTGAAATGTTACAATTTCAGGACCGAATATTGCATTTATTAGAGGACGCAATTTTATTTTTGGAATATGTTGGGGGGGGTCAATAGAAGCTTAACCTCAAGTTTGTGGGGTTGCCACTCTTGTACCCCGGCCGCCATCTTGAAAAAAGGGGCGACAACACTATTTTCGTGATATCTCGGAAACTATAAGTTTTACAAAAAAAAAATTAATAATATAATTTGTTGCAAATTTTTTTTGCCTACAAAATTATATTCATACTAGCTGTCCCGGTGAACTTCGTGTCACTTTAAAACCTTCCCTGGACTTCTACGAATATTTTAAGACTAAAATCAGCCCAATCTGTTCAGCCGTTTTCGAGTTTTAGCGCGACTAACACATTTGAAAATCCATTTTTATATATATAGATAGATTTTTACCCTAAACTAAAAATTTTAAAAGTTGTAAGCAAAAAAGTGATTATTTTTTTCTAAAGGTTTATTATCACTCTTTAACTTTGTTTAATACATTTTACAACAAAATTACCTTAGACCAACCTTGTAGATGATCTTTTGAGAAAAATATCCCCCAATCCCCCCCGATCTCATGAAATTAATTTTCTGCAGATGCAAAGGAAACTGTGAAAGCATGTGTGGCTGCAGAAAAGCAGGCCTAAAATGCTCTACAGTATGCCTACTATAAATCTGTAAAGCATTTCAGGCCTGCTTTTCTGCAGCCACAGTCTACAGCAGAGGTTCCCAAACTTTTTTTTCTCATAGACCACTTTAAACATTTTGCTGGATCCGGTGGACCCCCCACAACTAGGCCAGTCTAAAAAGCGACGCGACGTATTCATCCAACAGTTGGACGTTTACTTTTTTGTATTGTAAGTTTGACTCACAAGTCACAACTCACAGTACAAGGAACCAATAAGCTTCCACTTCGGAGTGGTAAGAAGTAAACGCAAATATTTTCTTGTTTTGTAACTAATTAACAAAAAAATTACCACACTTTTACTTATTTCTAAGTCTCCTCGCTCTGTAATATTGGGTCACCAAATTTTTATAGACCCCCGTTACGGATCGTGGACCCCCATTTTTCTTTCACGCAAGCGTAGACCCCTGTCGGGATCCCGTGGACACCAGGGGGTCCACCTGGACCACTTTGGGAATCAATGGTTTAAGCATTACTGGCAATTCAAGTTTCAATGCCTTAAGTACTTCATCTCTAATTGCAGCAACGAGATTCGTATTGTCCATCGCGGCAAATAAAGTAGGGTCATTTTGTTTCGTCAGTTTCTTATTCTTGTTTTTGAAGGAAATATTCATGTCATCAGAATCAGCGGTATCTTACTACTATTAAAGAATAGTAGCTTGTGAGGTTGGAGAGGTAGGTGATGCCGATGTAGTGTCTTTAATATTGCGTACAGGCGTATTAACATTACCCGACTTTGGTTGCACTAGCAAAGTACATTCATGACATATCCAGCTTAGGCTTTCCTTAGTCTTGCCACGAAGCATCTTACTGGAAACACAAGCGCATTCAAGATCATATGGTTTATTACATTTTCGGCATTGAACATAATCTTGTACAATTTTGGTCTTACATCCAGCACATGTTTTAGTTTTTGGATCCATTGCAATTTAATAAAGGAGTAAGTCTGTATGTGTATTTCTTTGTTCTAATTTTCTTGACGTAAAAAAGAATAATATTGTCTATGCTCAGTTATGCTCTTGACGTAACGCTTTGTCGCCTAAATGTCACTTGTCAAAATCAGCTATTCAACCAATGGCTTGAGCGATTGCGTTCTTCGTTAGTGTAATTTTAATTTAATTGGTTTGATTCTTTGAATAGGAATTCAAAAATCTGATAAAATAACGTTGTGGTCACGTACCTTTTCAGTGAAATGTATGACTTTTATAGTTGGTAAAGTATAATTTCTGTATTTAACACTTAGCCTTCGGTTATACCCACAATTATACACTTTGTAACTATTTCTTCAGTTTTAACAATATAAATTTATTTAAAGATAGGAGCTCGTAACAAAACTTGTATATAGTTCAAAGATCAGAGAGAAATTACATACATAATCTGTGAAAATTTCAGAAGTCTAGCTATAGCGGTGCTTGAGATACAGCCTGGCAGACAGACAGACAGACAGACGGACGGACGGACAGACAGACAGACAGACAGACAGACAGACAGACAGACAGACAGACAGACAGACAGACACACAGAAATACATGGGAAAGAACATTATATTTATTAATATGATAGTTTTTGTTTTGGAAAAAGAAGGTTCCCGCGTGGAAAACTATAATTTTCGGTGCAACGGAGTTGCGGCATCCATTAAGTACAATACAATTTGTTGTAGGAATGTTCTTGTCTCAAAGGGAGACCTTCACGACACTGAAGTCCCAGATAAGATTCTGGGCTTGGTCATGGAACTGACAGCCAGTTAAATGATAAAATACAAGGAAAAGATTCTATCGCTTAATTTTCACCTCGTGCTATCAAAATCTATGTCGGTGTAAATGTATTAGGCTGTACTTTAAATGCAAATGGAGAACATATTCCCTGATATATTGCTGGTGAAAAATTGGAGGTGGGGGGTTTATCTACACGGCCGACAGGTAACAAATGAGCCCCCGCCCGGGACTGTTGGGAAGTGATGCTAAGGTATTGAAAATTATTCAACATTTCCATGTATTATCCAGCCGTGGTACAGATTTTTAAAAGGGCTGGGATAAAATATCGGGGCTGAGTTTTGGTTTGACTTAATAACTGTTGTCATAAGTATCTTTCGTATACAGAATGTAACAAAACAAAGTGATACTACATTCGTAATGTATGTAACTATGTTAGTTATATAAGGAACACAATAGGTTCCTTATATATCTAGAGTTCACTGTAAAATAGCGTCACTGAAAGATAGTGACTTTGGACTTGTATGTTTCAATGATTTTTGAATAATTGTAATAACCCATCCTTACTTTCAAAATTCCCGCATGAATGTAATAAATTTTTATCGATATTTACCGAGCACAACTCTAAAAAAGCTACACCTGTCTCGCGCTGGTGTCGGGTTCGTTGTTTTCATGAAAAAGATAAGTCTCGAAAATCCGATAATGTGTTTTCATTTCTAAGAATGTCACCTTTCTCAAATGATTTGAATACTTTTCTAATCTTGGTTTTAAAACCAAGATTAGAAAAGCCTTAAGGCTGTTCTAATTCCAAAATGGTAAAAAATGTTTTCAATAATTTGAGTGTTATTCAAATTGATATCAAATACGTCTACATTATCGTGGGGCTAGTTCCAGAATCGGTGGTAGGCACAAATTCGTGCCGCTAAATTATGAATACTTTTTTGAACATCGAAACTACATTTATGTAGTTTCGATGTTCAAAAAAGTATTCATAATATCCATTTTTAATAATAATATATTTATGTTTATGACAAATTTAACCATCGTGGCGCAATGCGGGCTAAGGGCCGGGACACAAAAACACGACACGACGTCGTGTCGTACCACGACGCGACACGACATCGTAACGTGCCACGGTACACGGCACGACGTCGCGCCGTAGAAAATCACGACAGTTATTATTCAAAATTCAAAGAAGACACATCGTTAGTTTCTACGACGCGACGTCGTGCCGTGTACCGTGGCACGTTACGATGTCGTGTCGTAGTTTTTTACGACGCGCGTCGTGGATTCCCACGACACGACGTCGCATCGTGAAACGACGCCGCGTCGTGGTACAACACGACGTCGTATCGTGTTTTTATGTCCCGGCTCTAAGGTTGGATTTATTTGCGCCCGCCCGAACGCGTGGTTTAGCGACTATACCGCGAGATAACAAGCAAATGCATGTAACGACACTTAAATAGCAGCATGACGGTCGCTCTGTAATTTACATAATACTAACAGTCCCGGCAAACGTTGCTTTGCCATAATAATATAAAGTATTTCGCCCATATTATTTTATTGATTAAGTGACTAAATAAGTATATCGCCATGGCAACGTCGATTTCTATCCCGTCGCACAAACAATGGTCGCCGTCAGTCTCAGGTTGTAATAATTACTATTATTTATTCAACAAATGCACTTATCAATATATAAAGTGCCCAGTAGCCGATTCTCAGACCTACTGAATATGCATATAAAATTTGGTAAAAATCAGTAAAGCCGATTCGGAGGAGTTCGCTGACTAACATTGTGACATGAGAATTTTATAATATACTAGCGACCCGCCCCGGCATCGCACGGGTATAAAATATATTGTAGCCTATGTCACTCACTGAATAAATGATTAAAATCGATTCAGTAGTTTTTAATCTATACTTTATATTATAAAGAGATATAAAACTTTGTTTGTTTGTTTACTCATAGATCTACTACTGCTACTACTCATAGATCTAAACTCCCCCCCTCCCGCGAGCGCACCCCGCATTGGAAGCGCCCACTTCGAAACGGGCGTAAATCGCAATATTTTAATTTCGCCATAAATTCTAAACCAAACGTCCTATTTTAATCATTCAAAGACCAAATATTATCTACATAAACTTTACTTAGTGATGAAATAATTTATTTTGATAAGGATTAATAGAATGAGTAAAATAAATGCGTTTAAATGTAGTCCAGAAAAAATCAAAATTTTTAAATAAAAAAATGGTTGGTGTACCTCACTCAGGCTTAGTGTGTCGCGGACTTTTTTGTAGATAGTTAAAAGATCTATATTTACTTAGAACATTGTGTGGTTCTATCTTTTATAGTTTAGGCAGGTTACGCAAAATAAGTAAATTTTCTGGTTGTTTCCGAAAAACTGAAATATCTTACGGAACCCTCTATTTTCCGAAATAAAAGTATTATGTTACTCGTAAATAATGTAGCTTTCGAACGGTGAAAGAATTTTCAAAATCGGTCCAGTAGTTTTTGAGCCTATTCATTACAATTAAGCAAACAAACAAAGTTTACCTCTTTATAATATTAGTATAGATATAAGATAATATTGCTTGTAATCTCGTGGTGTAACCGTGTACCTGTTCGCGCCGCCGCATTTAAATCCAACCTGAAACTTAAATAGCGTTTAACGTCGTCCACTACATAGTTGCGCCATTCCCGCTGCAATTCGGCCCAAACTTGACCCACTTCCAATTTCCCCGAATGAAGGGAAAAAAATAACAAAATAATGGATTCCGTTGGAGCAATTTAACGCACAATTACCGTGATGTCTCCTTTACGGCGGACATTTTAACTGTTTTTACGGAATTTTTAATTACTTATATTGCGGGAGGGAACGTAGGAATTTTAATATACCTACATAGATGTTTCTTTATTTCGTAAAAATAAACTTACCTATTTACCGTTTACAGCAATGAATTAATTCAACTTAGTTTCGGCATAATATAATTTGCCATAACAATATAATTCAAGAAAACAACAACAACACAAGTATTGTAATTGTAGTTTCAAACATTTATTTTAACGTAAAGAATATCATCTACACCTAATAAGAACAATCATTATTGTCATAAGTCTAATAAAAACACAAATTAATTATCATTAGAGAATCCACAGAGCGCTTGGAATTACACTTAAATAAATCGTACAACTGAAACAAATAACGGAGCTCGTTATAACTCAGTATTTAATAATGTTATTGTATTATAATGGTATTATTTAATGATCACGAGGCCCCTCGAAATGACGAGCATTTTTTGTGTCCACAAATATAATTAATCAAGCTGACTTAGTGACGGGATTTTTCTCGAATGAATTGCCAAGTAAATCTGCGTCGCTCGGCTCTCAGTAATGTTTCTAAATGACGAATTTAGAGATTAGTTTAAGATTTTTTGTATTTTAAGTACATATATGGTGGCGCTTGCAACTCCGTTGCGCCAAAATTCATTTATCGCGCGGGAGCCGTACATTTTTTCGGAATGAAAAGTATTATATATGTCCTTCCCGGGACTTAAACTATTTCCATGTTAAATTTAAGTTAAATCGGTTCAGCGGTTTAGACGTGAAGAGGTAACAGACAGACAGACCTATAGACGTACAGACAGACAGACATAGTACTTTTGTTTTTGTAATATTAGCATGGAAGTATGGATTAAAACAGTACACTTAAACATTATAATATAAAGTCAGAGGACATAGAGGCATAATACTCCAACGCGAGTACGTGACTCTCCTGCAGAACCTAATGCACCCCTATTGTTACTACAATCATACACTAGAATTCACTACATATTGCTTCGCCCACATGCTTATAGTCTCTTCGAGTAGAAGGCACTGAATTGCGTTTACAAATGTCAATTATTATACTTCATATTATTACTCGTATTAATCCTGACATAATGCTTTTTCCCGCAATTTTGATTATTTTTTAAAATACTTTATAAAGTCTTAGTGGAACAAATAATCCTGAGTCGTGATATCGACGTTTCTTTTTAAACTTGGTTAAAAAATATATATCATCCTAATCACCTTGATGAGTGGCAGTCTTCCACCGTGCGTTTTTCGCGTAACTTTCTAGTGCACGCTATAAAACTCTGGAACGAACTGTCACCAGCAGTATTTCCGGACCAATACCCTCTCTCTCAAGAAGAGAGCGTAATCCCTCTTATAACGCCGGCAACGCACCTGCAGCTCTTCTGATGTTGCGAGTGTCCATAGGCGATGGTAGTTGCTTTGCTTTTTTGTTTGCTCGTTTGCCTCCTTGTTTTATAAAAAAAAGTATGTGGCTAAACAACGTTAGCCAGGTCAGCTAGTGAATAAAATATATTATGATAGTTTCAATTGCATTTCTTTGTCGACGATGCGAAAGCGATCAATGTGGAACACGGCATATTCAATTCTCGATTCAGTTTTTTAGAGCCGACGCGATTTGGGTCATAGCGGTGTGATGGCATCACAACCTGCGGGCGCGTACTAAATGTCAATCATCAGCAGCTGACTGCATTGCATTGACTAAATTTTTAAGGTTACGTACCCATAGGATAAAAACGGGACCCTATTACTAAGACTTAGTTGTGTGTCCGTCTGCCTGTCTCCAAAATGTATCTCAAGAACCGCTGTAGCTAGACTTCCGAAATTTTCACAGATTGTGTATTTCTGCTGTTGCCGCTTTAACAAAAAATACCAATAAATAAATAAAACTAATATTTATGCGGGGCTGCCATACAAATGTGAAATGTTCAATTAAATGAGTACTTTAAGTAAAAATTAAAATAAAATAAAATATGATTGAGTTACCATTAAAAAAAAACACACACAATTTTTGACCAGTTTTTGCTCCATAACGGTACGGAAACCTTGGTGCTCGAGTCCGACTCGCATTTGGCTACATTGTAGACTAGTTCCCGAAACATTATTGCGTCAAATTCGTTTAGCGGGCGAGAACTATACATTTTTCGGGGTAAAAACTATTCTATGATCTCTTCTAGGACTATCTACCTAGGACTTAATTTTTTACACGAAGTTTTATTGTGCTCGAAGAGGTAACAGACATGAAAGGCTAATAATTTACATTGATAATAATAATATAAAAAAGTCTATCAAATCTGACTTAGACTGTTGAACCGGTCAGATAATATTATTTTGTCAGGTCAGATTATGTATGGATACTTTAAATTCTGAAAAAAGATCTAAGATAGTTTTTACTGAGACAAAATGTACAACAACTTTGTTACACCCTGTATAACTGTCTAAACAAACAATTGTTGGGCGCAGATTTTTCTGCCCTTATTAATTACGCACGCGACGGAAGGGTTGATGAAGAACCTTATGTTTACCGACCCGCCGCTTCCGGCCTTCATTAACTTATGACGACACACTCTAATTATGTTTACACAACATAAATAGTTACAAACAGAGGGTATAAAGTTGATTCAGATTTGTTAAAGCGCAAAATTAATATGATTGTTGAGATACAGAGATAGGTATGTAATACAGCAGTATTTCCGGACCTATACGACCTGCAAATCTTCAAGAAGAGAGCGTATTCCCTCTTAAGGTGACGCAGCGTTAAAGTAAGAAACCGTGTTGGATATGTTTTAGATTGCTTGTTTTCTATGAGAGGCCGGCCCGGCCTCTCATAGAAAACAAGCAATGGAACAGCAAAAAATGGAAAGGGCGTGAGCGACAAAATGGTTTTTGTCGCTTAATTTAAAAACCATAAATACATTTCATATAAGCTATGCACAAATTAAAGTGCATGCTTGAACCAATTTATGTACAAATTTTGGAACCTTAAATCACTCTCCTCCGTTGGAAAAATAGGAATCCCTTTTTTTACAGAGGTCTTTTCGATTGATTATTCTGTGCTATAAAAGTTGTCCAATCGTGTTATGCTATGGGCAATTCAAAGACAAAGACATGATGAATACTGACAATGAACTTCAATTTCTTAGCTTTAGTCATTGCTGAGAAAAATCGGCATCGCTACAGCCAAATTATCAAGGCGTCGTCTTAAAAGGCCGGCAACGCACCTGCAGCTCTTTTGATGTTGCGAGTGTCCATGGACGACGGTAGTTGCTCCCCATCAGGTGACCCGTTTGCTCGTTGGCCCCCTTATTTTATATATAAAAAAAAAACATGTAGCGTAAATATTGAGGCAATGCGGCAATTTCGCATACAGAGTGATACAAATTTTAGATTGTCAAAGTTAATGATTGAAAAGACAAGAAATAGCGAATAATTTTAATAGTAATTGTTTGAAAAACATAGCAACAGACTATACATTCATTAAAACACAAGCAAAAGCATTTGATAGTTTGATGTAAAGACTTATTATATTATGATATTATGTTTTAAGTATAGGTATATTGTAAAGAGCAACTTGAGACTTGGAGCAGTTCCTAGTAACATTATATTGTAATTATAGCAGTTAACATCTCACATGATAGCCTCAGCAAATATAAACTTTACTAAACTGCTAAACACACAATTTCCACAAGTGTATCGTTCTATTGTATGTAACATGCATTGAAATACGATACTATAGAAACGTCATAATGCGTCATAATTTATTCCACAAACAGGTGACTGAGCTGCGGTAACCATAGTATGTGTGACAAACTGTTGTTTTTGGTTTTAGTTCATGAATTTGAAAGACATCAAAAAATCATCAGCAAGCACAGTGTGTTGTCAAATATCCCAAGATACGACTTTGGTGAGACCAATCGCAATATGTACACACTGTGTTACAAAACAAAATGATAATACTTCAGGGTGTGTACTTACATGTCTCTTGTATAGAGTTCACTATGAAAATAGCAGTGCCAAACGAACAACTTAATTTTAAAATTTTTATGAGTTTTATGACGTCAGTACTTCTTATAGAAACATGAAAGTCAAAACTTTCTCTTTGGAGCTGTTACTTTCACAGTAAACTATACAGGGTGCAATTAAACCTTCCTACCAAATTTTGATATATTGAGCCTTGTTAAAAATAAAAATACGCGTATTTTTTTTTATAATCACTCAGTACTAAAATGTTGATAAATAGCATCCGACAGTTATCCTAAAAAACAATACAATTAATGGACACGATGCGGCGCACGCGCGCCTCCCCCCGCGTCACCCCCGCTCATTTCCCCGCGCCGCGAGTGACCGTTCTGCAACGATTTTAAATGGGATAAAATATGTCAAATTTTTTTGGTTAAATGGACTCTCCTAATGATACCTAAGCCCTGGAAAAAAATTGGCAGGAAGGTTTAATTGCACTCTGTATAAGGAACACAATTATACCCTAAAGTATTATCACATTGTTTTGTTACACGCTGTATAATTATATTGCGATTGTTATCACTTGGTTTTGTTGCATCATTTATATGAGAGTTACGCTTCCATAGTATCGTATTTCGATGCGTGTATGTTAAAAGTGAATTTCGGTGGCGTATCACCATTAAATATAATGTCGCACTGAATGTAGCCCCTGAGCCTTGGAATAACGGGCGTAGTTGTAAGCCGCCAATTTAGAGCTCCCCCAAGGGTAACTTATGGTATATTGCCAGGTTAATAAGTCCTCCAGGATTTCAGTCGATGTTTGCTCTTAGTTTTTTATGTCTGTGCAAAAGTTGGGACGGAGCAGATAACGGAAACTGAGGCCTAAAAAGTAGTGCGTTATCGTTGAGATGTAAAAGTACTGGTCCAACAATATTATTTTGACAACCTCGCGGGTTCGAATGCCGCCGTTGGAAAAAAAAAGTTTTTAATGTTCCTGGGTCATGGATATGTAAATATTATGTATATTGTGTATGCTATAATAGAAATCTTAAATATTTGTATAGTATAAAAGCATGAAATATATTATATCCGTTATCTGGTACCTGTAACACAAGTCTTTTAGATACTTAACACGGGGCAACTGACGTGGTGTGAAGCGTCCGTAGGTATATAGGTATATGGTTAGGTCCAAAGGTATATAGGTAGGTTGTATTATAGTGTATTATGTGTGTACGATGTAAGCAATAAAGAACTTCGAAACCAGATGTTACCAGCAACTTCTTTGCGGTCAATAAGCCGTGCATTTTTTCGATACAAACTAATCTTATGTCCTTTCCTGAGATGCGAATTATCTCCATACTTTGAACGAATAAGAGGTTAGCAGTTAAGGCAATATTATATAGAAGCAAGCAGGAAGACAGACTTTTGACCTGTAGTAAGAAGAAGAACACTCAAACATTTTTAACTCACCTATTTAGTCTGAAAAATATTTTATTCATAAAATTAAACTGCATTTTACAGATTCACAGTTTTAAGTTGAAATATCTGACGTTTTAACGCGATGGGAAGCGCCTTCGTGACCGCGGCTATTGTGATTTTATTTGTAAAGTATTCGCGCCAAGACTGTAAAGTAATAAACTGCTGTAAAATTTTTAATACCCTTTGAAATTTTTTGACAGGAGCTGTTTTCGACTTTATAATATTTTTTTATCAAATTTACAAAAACATTGGAGGTTCTATGTTCGGCTGTGGGTATATTTTTGAACGTGATGTTGGGAAAATTGCTTCAATTTCATTCCTTTGGAAATTTCAATACTCCATACTCGTTGCTCACACCAACGAAGGCATCTTGGCTCAGGGCCCAGGGTATATGACGTCATAACTTCGTATCGCAGTTTTGTATACAAGTGCAAGACAAGTTTAGAAATGGAATATCTAGCGGAACTTATCAGTTCGTAGCACTAGTTTGCTACGTGCTACGAGAAGCTACGCGGCTCTACGAAGCTCTATGACAAGCTGATAACGGTTTGGTTTGATAAAACTACGTTCTATATATACGTTCTACGTTCTATAATATTGTTGAACCGATTTTGCTGTTTGGTATGGAGATACTTTGAGTCCGGGAAAGGACATAGGATACTTTTTGTCCCGAAAGAATTTATTGTTCCCGTGTGATAAAGAATTTCAGCGCAACGGAGTTGCGGGCGTAAACTAGTAATTTAATATAATATTTTTTTAGTTTTTTATTAGTGATTTAAGCATCAGGCCAAAATTGTTGTGTATTGTAACGTCTGCATTTGTTACTCAGTGCCTGATACCAGCATACGAAAGAAATTTAATCACACTACACAAAAAACCTTCTTAAATAAATTTTTGAGACTGTATGAATGAAAAAAATTAGGAATAGTTAATTTTCTGTGCCACTGTATTCACTTCAGACTCCTCATTGTGCCTAGGGTGACAGATATCTCTTCGAATATATATTATCAAACAACACTCCTCAGCTTTTTCTTGTTTCATATTATATTCTAGTATCTCAAAGTTCCTTTAAAATAAAATAAAAATTATGTGATCTACCTGTTTCAGATACATTTTTTCTTCATACCTCGGGAAATTCTTAAGCCTGGCAACCTTGGACGTCTCATTAAAAAGAGAACCTTTTCACTCCGTTTGTCCACCGACACACATCGTTAACTGCCACGTGCCATTAATTCAGCGCGCGGTCAGCCGGATAATGCCAAGTTTTAAGCTCTATATACAATTTATCTACTTACCTATTCAATTTATATAGGTCCATGGCAATCGAGTGTCTGGCAATTATATATTTAGTAAATGTTGACCTTTCACGCGGAAATTATTGATTACGCCAAATTCGTTAATTTTCCTTGATTTTAACTATCTTATCTGTGTGTGTGTCTTTTTTTAGGCACTGCAAGACGTATTTTTGTACCGACATCCACTGAAAATGGATTAGTAGTAAGCCTGAAGAGATGACAGATGGATAAATAGACACTTATTTCGTTTTTACTAAGTAGTATAAGTTTCTTATCATTAATCAATTTATTGTAACTTATTTAATTTTCTAAATTCACAAAAAAAAACACAAATTGTGACTGAATCTACTTCAAACTTTAAACACCTCCGTGAGGAGAGGTCGATCCAACGAAGGGTCGCTCGATTTGTTGACTGCCATAATGTTTCAAACAGGCTGTACCCCTTGGAATTACGCCAAGATGTAGCTTCACTCTGTATCCTCTATCAGTTGTATCACGGGGAGTGCTCTGAAGAATTGTTCGGAATCATACCTCCTGCAACTTTTCGCCATCGATCCACGCGAAAAATATACCATCCTTATCACCTTGATGAATGACAGTCTTCCACCGTGCGTTTTTCGCGTAACTTTCTGCCGCCCACTGTAAAGCTCTGGAAACGAACTGTCACCAGCAGTATTTCCGGATCTATACGGCCTGCAAACCTTCAATAAGACAGCGTATTCCCTCTTAAAAGGCCGGCAACACACCTGCAGCTCTTCTGATGTTGCGAGTGTCCATGGGCGATGGTAGTTGCTTGCCCCGTTGCAACGACCCCGTTGTGACCCGTTTCCTCGTTTGTCTCCTTATTTTTTAAAAAAGGTACAATCTACGTGTTGCTAGATTGAAAAATGGTGGATAGTGCGTCGACTGGCTATATGTTGACTAGCCCGCGATATTGACAACATTTTTTATTAAAAACCATATTTTATCCTTTCCAGAAACTCAAAGTTTATCTATAACAATTGTACCAAAATATAGTTAAGTAATTTTAGACCGTAGAGGTTACAGACAGACACGCTTTAGCATTTATAATACTGAGGACTGACGGCCGGTTTCCATTATTCCAATCCAGTAATCCAAAAAATAGTTACTGGAATGCACTGGAATGTAATTACGAATAATGTAAACTAGCCATAATCCTGCATTAGCTCCATCATTTATTTTTTTATCGTTTTAAATGTTGCAATACTTACATTGACTTCCGGTGCAACTGTTTCGACTGGAAAAGCTATTGAAGTAATTGTGTCTTACCACGGTATTACTCACACAACTACAGCTGGCAAACGCTTAGCATCTCGACTCGAGTGTTTTACAAACACAAACGGTATTCGGTGTCAGGTAGGTGTTACTCGTTTGATCTTTTCAAGAACAGCCTTTGATACAAAATCCAAATAAACTCAAAATAAAATCCCAGCTCGAACAAAACTTGGTCTCTCAATGGATTTTACGTTGAAACTGTATTGTGATTTAAAACTCGATGAAAAGAGCGTCTTGGTTTATTTCGGATATTCTCTTAAGCATTGTGTGTAAATACATCTTTCATAGTAGGTACAGTCAAACATTATATCATTGATATAATCTTTGTCTTTGATTTTATTATAACATTTTAAATTATTCTTATAATGTAGTTTAAAAACTTTTTTAACCTTATTATATATGATCGAAGAGTAGTAAACTGGATCTGTCTTTAACTGTACATTATATCTCAACTTCTAGAAGTATACAGACATTGTATTTAGAAAACTTAAAAAGGCTACATAATAATAAAATTATAATGATTTTTTTGCGAAAACTTGTTTCAGATGTTACAAAGTCTTACTTACCTTCAAATCGTAAAAAGTCTTGCTACGAACTATAAAATTCATAGTTTTAAACTTATAATACACTCAACAACAAATAAGACAGCCTTCATACAGCTTCTCTTTTACAGAATATAATGGAGTAAGTTTGCAAACATAGCTTATGAAATAAAGGGAACTTGTCAAACTAAAGAATCATTAAAATTGACTTAGCAAGATAGTTTGTGACTCACAAACTAGTTGTTCAGTTATTTCCTCACAGAGGTACCAACCCTTAAAATAAAACTGCCAACCTTTATATGAACATTTATTTAATTAGATAACCTAAATATTTACAATTAATAACATATTTTTATTACTATGTATAATATGATAGTTTACTTAAAAAGTGTATTTTACAAGTAAATATTACATTGGAGTTATGATTACTTTACATTGGTGTAATAAGGAGCAATCAATTGTTAGGGTCAGTCACATCAAAACGAGACAAAGCGAGGCCCGACGCAGCGATGCAATATAGCGACACAAAATTGCTTTTATGTATGTCAAATCACGTTTTATTATTTGAACTCGTTTATGTGTGACCTAACCCTTAAACTTATTTGAAGAATGAAACAAAACTGAGGAATATAGCATTAATTAGTTTAAAGCATAAAACATTATTTTTAGAAAACCTTTTTCTTCATTTGAATGTTAATATGAATTAATGTAACATAATATCACAATGATAACAATAGTTATGATTTTTTACAGTGTCGAATAAGATTTAAACAAAATAAAATATTAACTTGATAACAATTTCAAATCTAACTGATGAAATCTAAAGTCACAACAAATAAATCGCGCCGCGTTTTAAAGTATTTAATATATCGCCTTAGACATCTTAGAACAAAACGTTTGATCAAGTATCAAAATCGACTTAACAAAAGACTAGCTCGGAAAATCGCTAAGACCGAGCTCAGTTCGATTTACTAAAGTCTAGAAAGTCTCAGCCACACAGATTTTAAAGCGACTGCATTTCAGACAATATAGACAATCGATTCAATCTTTGGTTCGTTGGACCGGAAATATTTTCAATTTTATTACCTGTAATCACAGCTTAAATATTATTGGAGTGAAAACCTTTTTAGCGGCATTGTGCATTTTTTCGGGATGGGTAAAAAATGTTAAACTCACGTCAGGACACCTGATCTCTGATCTGATTATCTGATCTGAGGGCCTAGACAAGTAGCAAACGCTTCGAAAACGATGACGAAATTCGTTTTTAAAATGTATGCGGTTATGTCAAAACATAAGTCATCGCTAAATTAGCGATTACTAATATCAAAGCGCATACATTTTGATAACAAATTTTGTCATCGTTTTCGAAGCGTATGCCACTTGTCTAAGCCCTCAGCTAATTGAAAATCTATAAGACGGAGGAAGAGTTGACCACAACGGTTTAGGAGAGGAAGAAATTTTCCCTCTCTCTGTGTTACGCACACAGAGATAGGGGAAATTTCTTCCTGTGGTTTGTTTTCACTTTCTTCCCGCGCCCCGCCCAAGTAACAAAATTCTCCTATAGTGCACAGTTTAAAGGCTTGCAGCACTAGTAACTCTCGCTTAGTGGTTCCAGGTGCTACTACCAAGCTTATAACAGGTTACACGGAGTTTGTTTGGGTTTGTAGTAAACATGTTCTTATAAGTTGACTTATAGTCGTGTATAGAACGAGATTATAGGCGCAGTAAAGTATACGAGTGTTTCAAAGGTGTAATTAATATACTTGAGAAAACTTGCTCCAGAAAGTTACATTTGTAATAGACTACAAGAAGTAATTATAAATCCGCTACAAGGTCACACGCCAGAAATAGTAATTTATAGTGCCAATTTAAATTGTATAAGAAAAATAGTTTCATGTTGTTTTCACTAGATGTCGCTGAGGTGCTTCTACATCGCGCTATCGCTTGCACGAATGCCATTTATATAGTTGTAACAGATTTCCATTTTTTGTTATTGTCAGAACAGAAATTTAATGAGTGTTAATTAATTTCGTATTATTAATTGTTTTATAATTAATAATATTCGTATTATTAATTAAGTTGACCTCCGCGAGTGAGTAGATTAACTTTTCTTTTCTTAGTATTTTATTTTTGACATCCACCTCACAACACAATTCATAAAATTAATGTTTGAAGTAGCTAGTATTAGGTGCGCGGAGTACGTAACAGGCCTGCCTGGGGTTCTTTAAGATGCTCATAGTTGGCTTCGTGGGAGCAGATAATTCTGCGTAGTCCAACAATAAGTGTATTATTTTTCTAAGTAGTGCTAGGCAAGTCTACTATGAGTGCTTTATTAGCAAAAATTTCCGTGGTTATAAACGTTTACTAGTCTGTTACAGTCCTGGCCCCGGAACCACTACAAGACTAGATTTTGTTACGAATGTAACTCGTTGTTTTTTAGATAAAATAAGCAATTAAATCGGAATATTTGTTAAAGCAAAGCGTCTGTTGGGTCTCGTTTGTAATTAAAATCATAAAACCTTTTAATTTAATTAGCAATGAAATATAAAAATAAAATTTTCAAACTTACTTCAATATGGACAAAAACAAAAGTAATATAAAACTAGTATGATTACATTACTATTATTACATTTTCTATTATAGTTAACAATGTATTCACATTGAAGTTAATAATAAAATTTATTAAACACTGTTTAGTAACATTATTCATTATAAAACACTGGGTATTTTAAACTGTTTAAGTTAAACAAACTTTGATTTATTTGTACAGGTCGGCACTTAGAGAACCGAAATTATGAAACTTTGCCTCGTGTATGAAATTATTGCTTTCTCGATATAGTTCACTAACCAAGTGTTGATGTTGTTAACCGCTGAGATATAAACACATAAGGAAGTATAAACACATAATTAAGGAAGTTTAACATTATATTTTACAACCCTTGGTTAGCAATATGAATGTGCATATTTTTAAAGTATTTAAACAAATAATCTTTCTTTCGTAAATCTTTTAGTTATTTCTTGGATACGCTTAAAAATAATAAAGATCCAAAACTTAAAACGTCGTAACTCAAAAATAACAAGTGATATTTTTAATCCAAAACGAACTTTAAATAAAGCAGAATGTTTAACGAAACTTGAACGTATTTAATATACTGACTGGAAGAGTTCCTTATAAAGGCCCTACCTTTCAGAAAAATTACATTATAATATTTTGAGTGTTTTGGACGAACACACAATATCGTCCATCACAATCATTATGATGCCGACATTTTTACACGAGTGTCAATGCACGGGAGCTTACAAAAATAGCAAAATTATTCTTAAATTTCCTTTTTTTTTCTCCTTTACGTAGTTTTTATTATTCGTAGTTTTTACGTGATAAAAGTAAACGTGACTTGAACGTGATACAAAACGCTACCACGTGCAAACCACACGAAATTATGCACAAATTCTTAATGACTCCAGGTTTAAATAATGACAACATAATTTCGTGGCATTATCTGACGGATTACAAGATGAATCCCTCGCGTGCGGTTCAAAATTTACCTTGTGTTGCCTTTGTAGAGTTTCCACCCATTATGTGACAAATGAGACCATTATGTCTAAAGCTGTTTTGCTTATGACTTGTAAATACTTCCCTTGATTACAGAGTTTCTTATCATACTTTACAGTTGTTTATTTCTTTATTTAGATATACAAATTGATGCAATAAAAATATAAACTTTCTTTGATTAATTTAAATAAGTAAAAAGCGTCAAAATCTATTGAATTAAAAAAGTCAAGCTGGTGTCTTGTTATAACCACTAGATTGTGATCTAAGAGTAACATCGTCAGTGTAAATGCCAATAACAAATTTTGATAAAATGTTATACGCGGATAGATTAGACTTCTTTTAACAGTGGCAAAATGTAAAGCCATTTCGCTTTATACGAACTGCACGTTGTGAGAAATATCCGTTTTTATAATTAGACAAAAATTGCAGTTAACGAATGCTATGAAAGCATAACAAAGTTCTCTTGTTATTAAACTTTTAATAGTTGCCGTTAATTGTTTTAAATTAAACATACAAAGCGAGGTCGAAGTTTTTATATCTGCTTTCAGTTTAAAGTTTTGAAGTTAATGGAGTGAAAAAAATTGCACCTTATTAATTTTAAGTGAGGAATACATCATTTTATGTTACTTTACCTAAAATAAATAATTAAAAATGAAATATCTCTTCATTTACTTCTTGCGTGGAAAACTCGTTAAATGAGGTCATCAAAGCTAAAATCCGACATGGAATAGCAAAAAATTTTGTAAGAGGCCTTGAGAGACAATATTTATCTCTTTCTCTTGCGCACGAATTAGGCGCTATCTTGTTTCCACATTTTTGCGTAAAATAGGGTCAATTTTTTTTTGTGCGCACTTAAAAGAGCTTAGTAGCGTAAGGGTCAAATCGACCGCAACGCTACGCGCAGATGTATTTCTAAATTTTTACTGAATTGACAGATTTCAAGTGCGTGAGACGTCTTGCAAATCTGTCAAATTCATACAAAATTGTCTGAATTGACCCTTTGGCTTCTATCAATCTCTTTTAATATGTTTTCATGTTGAAGATATTTATTATTTTAGTAGATGGGGAGGCTAATTAAGACCATATCGGAATAAATCAAAGTTTATTTCCAGTTACTTAGCAGAAGATGGTGAGACAAGCTGGCGCACCGAAGGTTCAGAGCATAATTGTTCTTATCGATAAGATGATAACTGTTATTTTGCTCCGAACCGTTGGTACACCATGTTGCTCCACAAAATAATTCTATTTAGTATAATCGTCACCGTATTATAAGGTAGGTAGCGGTGAGCGTGTAGATGTATGTTACGGAACTTAACTGTAGGTACTTAGGCGAAGATGACTGCATCGCCGCCGGGTTTTCACCTGCAACAAACATGTTGGTTAATATTATACAGCCTGAAGATATTATATAGGTTGGTTAATATTATACAACCTGAAAATATATAGCTTGGTTAATATATACAGCCTAGAAATATATTATGAAACTTTAAGATGCTTTGACGAAACTGTAGTGGGTGATAGGCAGATTATTACAATTATTACCAACTAGGTGATGCCCGCAACTCCGTTGTGCCAAAACTCGTTTATCGGGCGGGGGCCGTACATTTTTTCGGAACAAAAGTATCCTATGTCCTTTCCTGGGACTCAAAGTATCTCCATGCCAAATTTCAGCAAAATCGGTTCAGTGGTTTGGGCGTGAAGAGGTAACAGACAGACTCACTTTCGCATTTATAATATTAGTATGGATAACGTATAATTAACGTCCCGTCTGATCACTGATCTAACATTAGGGTTCCACTAAAGAGTCCTAAAAATTGAACTCTCCGCTTTACCGCTTTCGCGTAGTGAATAATATATTCATTGGCTTTACGCTACTGTTTTTGGATTGCAATATTATATTAAAGTTGCGCTTGGTCTATACCTACGTCAGTTTGTGTCACAAATCATAATACAAATGTATGTACTTTTGATCAAAATCGTGCAACACAATAGTTTTCAAATCTATATTCTATGTATTACTATTATTTTGCTTCCTAAAGCTATCTGAGTTCACATGTCGATGCCCAATTCGGTAGACATGTATGAAGATAGCTGATTCCTTAGCAGATGGCGGATCTAAATAATTTGGTCGCGTTAAGTACAGAGGTATTATAAAGTACCTCCGTGGCGTTAAGTCAAACCCATCCAACCGATCACAGCTTACATTGAATTGACATATTAAAGCCAACCAAAATGACGTACGTCCGTCAACTACCTATAGGAAATAATTTCCTCGACGGTGCAATAGGGCGTTTTCACACTGCGACGGTAACGACACGACACGATACCACAGAATAGATAAGGGCCACCGCACATATAATACAATTTCAACTTTCAAGTTGGCCGACGACTATCGTACAAACTAAATTGCGTACTAGTGTCACAATTTAATTGGACAACTTCATCGTGTACGCTGCCAGCCGCAGACTTTTAGATTTAGTTGGTAACGGTGTTGCTAGCCTAGCGACGTGCGTGCTAAAATGCGTAAAAAGCTTTAAAAAGTATTGTGGCACTAATAAAACGAAGGCGAAAAGACAGGAGAATATTTTGGGTGCATTCAATATTAAGTGACAGAATATTAGAATCAGTACGATAGTCAGTTTGTACCATAGTCAGCCAACTTGAAATTGTATAATATTATGTGCGGTGGCCCTCTATTCTGTGGTATCGTGTCGTGTCGTTATCGTGCAGTGTGCAAACGCCCATACTGTAATCGTGTAGTTTATGATTTGGACTAAGAATAACACGTTATGTTCCTTATATAGTAAGATCCACACAACATGTTATGTCATGTTACTATAAAAGCGGTGCGGTAAATCCTAAGTACCTACGGTAATTTAAACGCTCGTCATGTAAGCTTCAACCAAAATTGTTAAGCTATAGGTATAGGTAAGATATAGAAATTAGTATCATCAACATAATCTGTACTTTAATAATTTTCAACCATCCATACTAATATTATAAATGCGAGATTGTGTCTATCTATCTGTCTGTCTGCCTGTCTGTCTGTCTGTTACCTCTTCACACCAAACCGCTGAACCATTTTGCTGAAATTTGTTAAGGAGATACTTTGAGTCCCGGGAAAGGATATGGGATACTTTTATCTCAGAAATCGTAAAAACCGAATTTTGACGCAAGAGAGTTGAGGGCGTCATCTAGTATTTTATAAATTGGATGGAAACTGATCAAATGGATGATAGTTAATGCTGGCCATGGACACTCAGAACACTTAATATAAAATGTGTTTAAAGCTTTAATCGAAATGTCGACGAAAGTTGCAATATGATTCGGAGCACTGAACCATCTTGCATCACGTCTAATAATTTTAGTATCTATAAAGTATAATATAATACTAGATGTCGCCCGCAACTCCGTTGCGCCAAAACTCGTTTATCGCGCGGGAACCGTACATTTCTCCGGGATAAAAAGTATCCTATGTCCTTTCCCGGGACTCGGAGTATCTCCATGCCAAATGTCAGCGAAATCGGTTCAGCAGTTTGGACGTGAAGAGGTAACAGACAGACAGACAGACAGACAGACAGACACACTTTCGCATTTATAATATTAGTATGGAAGTATGGATTAATAATATTATGATATTAATTTTTTTAAACCGACTTCCAAAAAAGGAGGTGGTCATATATTCGGCCGAGGACATTAATTTTTCTGTTTCAATGGTAGACCACTAGGTACTTTAAATATTTGCGTCTCTACGTAATTTGACTGAAACTAGCTGTTAAAGAAGAGACTTAAGCAAAATAGAAGCTCTTATTCAGTTTTAACCGACTTCAAAAAGAGGATCATTCGACCCCTATTTTTTTCGTGTAATAATATGTTAGTCTATATCAGCGTCTGAATAAATGTGCCGAATTTCAAAAGTGTATGTATGTATGTTTTTATATTTGTGTTCGCATATATCTCTGTCCGAATTAAGTACTTCTTTGTTTGTTTGTGTATTGTTCAACCTAGGGTTAAAACAGACCGCAACGTGACGTGTTGCTTGCGTGACAGATGCATTTCGAAATTTGTATGGGTTTGACAGATTTGTAAGACGTCTCACGCAATTGAAATCTGTCAATTCAGTACAAATTGAGAAATGCATCTACGCGTCGCGTTGCGGTCTAACTTGACCCTTAAGGAATGCTGCAAGTTTCATCAAAATCGGTTCAATAGTTTTTGAGATAGGGAATTGTTATTTATAATTACGTACAATGTTGAAGTCTTTTTTATCTTTTTAAAATACTTTTATTATATACTTGATAATGAGCTACGAATTGTTTCATTTCTTAGGGAGATCGCAGACGGCACACTTTTTGTGTGATCGAGTCCGCGGCGCACATACAGTCTGCATGGCCGCGCCGCAGACTCGATCACACAAAAAGTGTGCCGTCTGCGATCTCCCTAAAACATACATACGTCATTCTATTTGCGAGAATCTGTAGGTACTAGCGAAAACACGATATCTTAAAATTTTCTCGATAGAAAAATATGACAGAGATGCATCTTCAAAACGGTGCATTCAACTGAGTCAATATTTTAATAAACTAACTGTCCCGGCAAACGTTGTTTTGTCATTTAAATTATTTCTACTTCATCAGTTGATACAAAATCTTACTCCCTCTTTTGTCCCCTAAGAGGTTGGGGTTGTTGGTTGTTGGTATGGTTGGAAAAATTTTATACACCAGATGTTAAGTTGGAATAAACAGTTAATAATATGAACTAAGTCTATTAAAGAAAAAAGTTCGATACAAAATCTGACCCCCTCTTTGGTCCCCTTAGAGGAGTGGGGGGGGGGGGATTTTTATACACCAGATGTTGAGTTGGAAGAAGACAAATATATCTGCGAAAACCGTATGCAAACCGGATCAGTAGTCTTCGTGTTAAAGCAAAAGTCTTATACAAAATCTGACCCCCTCTTTCGTCCCTTCAAAGGGGTGGGGGGAAAATTTTTTATACACCAGATGTTTAGTTGGAAGAAGACAAATATATCTGCGAAAACTGCATTCAAATCGGATCACTAGTTTTCGTGTGATAGTGGAACAAACATACAGACAGACAGACAGACCGACAAAAAACTAACTACATTTTTGGCTTCTACAGCCCCGCTCATTATTTTTTGAAAATCTTTAATGTGTAATTAGAATTTTCATTTCTACAGTTTTATTATATGTATAGATATTATAATATAATATTCTATTACCGAGGGACTAGCGGATTTTTTAAATATTGTATATTTATGATTTATCAAGTTACTAAGAAAAAACTAACTTGGCGCTGATTCCGCGTCGTTCTCTTTCACTTGGCATACGAAAGACATAAGTGTGAAGAGAGAAAGAAGGATGATGTTTCATTTTTTGCTTTATTCGTCGTCTTAATTCCCCTTTTCTTGGGCAGTTTATTTTCTGGAACCGTGTTTTTTGCTCGCAGCATCTCAAAACACAATAATATTGACTTTGCACGAGCGAGTTACGAAAATATGATTTGAATCACGTCTCTACGTGACTAAAGAGGAAGGAAATAATATATTGTAAATATTTTACACAGATTCCTGTCATTTCACGGGATTTGTGTTTACGAGAAATACAAATTCCTTCGCATTGACATAGACAAAGTCACAAACAACTGTTACTACCTTCTCTGTCTATTTATCTATCTCTCTATATATCTCTATCTATATCTATATTATAACTAGCGTTCCCGGCAAACGTTGCTTTGCCATAATATATTATGTATTTGCCATATTATTTTATTGAGGTGACTAAATATGTATGTTACCATGGCAACGTCGATCGCTATCCCGTCGCACAAACAATGGTCGCCGTCAGTCTCAGGTTGTAATAATTTACTATTATTTATTCAACAAATGTACCTATCAATATATGTGAGTGTTTGACCAAAAAGGGACCTGAAGGATTGGAAACGGTTTTCTTTAACTTTTTTATTTTTTTAATGCGTGGTCTTTTAGCTTTGTTTTGGTCTAACCAGAATATTTTTAGGTGTCGTAGTTTTTTTAATGAATTTTTTTGTGAATAGCGCACGAGTCGTAACTTGTTTCTATACGAAACTTCAAACGCGATTTACTCAAAATCAGATTATTTACCTTCTTTTATTTATTTATTTTTTTAATTCGTGGTCTTTTAGCTTTCTTTTGGTCTAACCAGAATGTTTTTAGATGCCGTAGTTTTTTTTAAGATTTTTTTTGTGAACCGCGCACGAGTCAAAATACGAAACTTTAAACGCGTTTTACTCAAAATCAAATTATTTACCTTCAGGTCCCTTTTTGGTTAACCACTCACATATTATAAAGTACCCAGTAGCCGTTACTTACTCAATCCAGTCGAAAAGTATCGACATCAGCTGTTTGAATTTTTTGAAAAAAAATTTGCAATAAAATAAAATTGCGACTATAATTAAAGATCTAAGCTATCCTATCTCTCAAGTTGGAAAAAAGCACACATTTAAAAAAAAAACATTAAAATCGGTTAAGTAGTGGAATCCATCGCGACAAACATCGTGACAGGAGATTTATATATAATATTATAATATAAAACTCAAAGGTGACTGACTGACATGGTGATCTATCAACGCACAGCCCAAACCACTGGACGAATCGGGCTGAAATTTTGCATGCAGGTAGATGTTATGACGTAGGCATCCGCTAAGAAAGGATTTTGATAAATTCCAACCCCAAGGGGTTAAAATAACAACACTTCTAACGCGAGCGAAGCCGCGGGCAAAAGCTCGTTTATCCATATAGTTAGTCTCGCTAAACGCGAGAAAGTCTGAATCGATTTGGCATATTTTAGTCTTAAATTCCTGGAAGTTCAGGGAAGGTCTACATATAGATTTAAAAAAAAAGATGGGAAGTGATATGTAGGTCACCGGTCACTGAATACAGACCTTTTATAAAAAAAAACTTTCAATTATGAATTTTGCTAAAATTGTTCTATATATCTAACGTACCTGCTCGATGCAGAATGCAGATATAGTACAATTTTTTACTTGACTGCGGCCAGCAGGCTGTGATACTCTCATTCCGGTCATTTAATCCGGTTGGACTGATGGCAAGCCGCGGTCGTATATTGGAACGTGCAAAATCGGCAATATCTACAAATTGGTTACAATTTGCAGATATTGCCGAACCCTGTCCATAAAGGTACAATTCCGTGCATCGCGATCGATCGCGGTCGTGCACGACCTACGACTGTCGTCGGACGCTCGCGACCATAGTCAACGTATGAAAATGTATGGCACCGCTTCCGAGGCCCGCGACTGACGCGCGCGGCCTACGACTGTCGTAAGCCGCGCGCGATCGTGTCTTGAAGTTATGACAGTCGCGCACGACCGACGACAGTCGTAGGCCCCGCGCGACCGTGTCAAAGTTATATGGCACGATCGCGCGCGGCTTACGGCAGTCGTAGGCCGCGCGCGTCAGTCGCGGGCCTCGGAAGCGGTGCCATACATTTTCATACGTTGACTATGGTCGCGAGCGTCCGACGACAGTCGTAGGTCGTGCACGACCACGATCGATCGCGATGCACGGAATTGTACCTTAACGGTCATTGACCTACTGTCAAAAAACTTGTCATAATAATTTATGTTATCGTTTTCTATACAGTATAATTTACACACTTTAAAACAGTTTGGCCTGGCTTGAAAAACTGTTCACACGCGGCATATACCAAGCCAATACTGGCTGCCAGTCTTATTGGCAGCCAGTACTGGCTCTGTGTAAATTATACTTACCAACCGCGATTGACAATAAAGTGACAAATGTTGCGAGTCTAAAGTACCCCGCAAACGATCAAATTGTTTGTCAAATTTTACGTGTTTGTCAAACAATTTGATAGTGCAAAGCTTTGTTTGAAGCGTTTGTCAAATAAACTACGTGTTTGACCTGTTTGAAGAAAATTTGGATTGGCGTAGCGTTTGACAAACGTGTTTGAACGTGTTCCGCTGTATTTGTCAAACAAGATCTCATGATCTCAAACCGATTCTATAGTCCGCGCGGAACTAGTTGGCCGCTCTGCCCGTATACTCACATACCGGCAGAGCGGCCAACTAGTTCCGCGCGGACTATAGCTGCTAATAGGCTACTTGACCTATGTTTAATTTCATTGAAAAAATGCATACTTCTAGTAGAACTTGGCCTAGGAAACCGTATTTCACCCTTATCATCAAATAAAAGCTTATGATTGATAAATAAAGTCGATTTGAAAATATGATTTTATGAAAATAGGAATTGTACTGACGAAAACGCTTTTGCGGTACTTCCGATTTGGATGTGACGTTTGATTTGTAATTTAATATCTTTTATTTATCGCGCTCGTTATATGTAAGTTTATTTGTACATAAATAATATGAATAAGCCTAGAAAGATTTATAAAATATATTTTCTTGAATAATTCAAATAAAACATCAGTTTTATATATTATCTCCATTTATTGTAGTTGGGAAATGAAATAGCCAAAACTTTTCTACAAAAGTGTTCAACATTACAAATGATTTCTAAATTCTTTTCTAATTTTTTGGCACTGTTAGACTCGTACGCTTAGCACATAAAACTTTTTTCAATAAAGAAAGTATAAAATACAAAAAATATGACGTCACACTATGGCGGTACAATGGCGGACAGTGTTTTCGGCGCCATATAAAAGGCATATTTTTCAATCAACATTTTTGTGGGTTTCTACTGTTTAAAATATTAAAATATTAGTTTTTTTGGTAAAAATGAATGATTAAGAAGCGATTAGAATGAAGAAAAAAAAATAGGTCAAGTAGCCTATTGTTTGACAAACTTGTTTGATGCACGTTTGTTCGTCTGCGCTGCTGTTTGATGAAAACGTAAATTACATCAAACATGTTTGTCAAACAAATTTGATCGTTTGCGGGGTACTTAAGGGCGATATCGTATTTTGCATACTCGATGAGAACTCAGAATAAAGTATATCACTTTGAACTCATAAAAAGTTGAGATTATCATTCTAAGAGTTACCAAGAGGATTTCCGTTAAATCTAAATAGTCTGTATCTTTATAACGGGTTCCCTTTTTTTGAAGTGAACTGAATACACTGCGAACATTTTTCATATTATAGCTCCTTGACTAAAATGTCAATGACTGCTGGGGGCCTTATTTCATTTTTTAATTATAAATAACCACCATTATGAATAACCATGTCAGCTTTGGTTCAAAAAACTCAATATTTTTCTATCGAATATTTATAAAATTGGCGGAAAACGCAAAAGCCGAAGCAGTTAAAGTTATAGTAGCATGAATAATTTCTGATAAAAAATAGACACGTCGCTCGTCAAAGCCAACACTAACATTTAAATATTTGAACAGCCATATGGATATTAAAAATGTTATAAGTGGAAAGCACTTCCCTGGTCTAACTTTAATGATGTGGCAAATATTCTTTTAGGTACTTATAGTAATAAAGTAAGCACTTTTTAACTAATTTCAATCAACTGTTATATTATTATATAATATTATTTTGATCGTGTACTTATGTATCGTATATTTTTTTAATTACATCACTTATTTTTTTATTTTTATAATTAATTCTAATAAGGTACTTTTTATGGTCATTTTATTTTACACTTCTTTTATTGGTGAAAAGTTTTTTTTCAATATGTTAGAACTGGAAGGGCCATAAACAAATGCAAAACTGCCTGCTGGCTGCTTTATTTCATTTCATTAGCCACTATTCTATGAAAAATGTTACTGAATTTTAGAAAAAAATATCACGAGTCATGTAACTACGCCTTCAACTGTCAGAACTAGTTTAGCCTTTCTAACTGGCCCGTATCAAAACACAAAATCATGGAGTGGAAAACACGTAACATTTACACAAGAGCTCAGCTGGAGTGAAATCAGCGTAGTGAAGCGAACGTCGGATTTGCAGAGTGCCTTTATTAAGTGGGAAACAGTGTTTGTTACAGAATAAACGTATAACAAGTCCGTTTACAGCTAGTATACCTCTAATTTTGTTGGAGTGATCCTTATGGCGTTTAGGATAAAGGTGCTTAAGGTGCAAAGGCAAAAGTTGCGGCCTGCTGCGGACGTCAATTGCAAGCCGACAAGAAAAGTTTTAGTGAATTATATTTCTAAATTGATAATTTATAACGTTGGGGCATTTTTCATAGAAACAATGAAATCAAAAGTAATTCCTTCAGCGCTGCTACTTCACAGTAAACTGTATACAAGGGATGCATATTACACACCTTTAAGTATTATTACTTTGTTGTGTTAAACCGTGTTCAATGTAAATTATAATTTATAACTAAGTGTCACTTAAGCCTTAATTATATTTTTTTTGTGTCTCATGTTTTATTTAAATTCATCTTGAAACATCTTCACTAGTAAAATACTTGAACAAAGTTTTCGAGTTTAACAACCGTTAAAAATATTTGTCAGTATCCAAAAAACATATCGTGTTGATTGGTTCGGTAAAAGTGCTTCATAGTTCCAATATTCAAAATCCAGCTCGATTGTTATACAAATACTTTTTACTCGCCCACACGACACGGCAATTCTTTGGTCCGATTGCCTTTTTGTGTCTGCGGCTAGTTGGTAAAAACGCTATCATGGTACAATTTTTATATTGAAACAATTGCCTTTTTGTTCTCAATCATCAACGTCGACCTCAGTTGAAGTCTAAAACACTACAAATCAACCAAACAAAAGTATTTGAAGGCTGTTCGATTTTGAAACTTTTAATTCCTTTGATACTTAAGCCGTATTTCCGTCGATATTTTGGGTCTAGTGAGTGGTGGGTTCGATTCTCACGCTGGACGATATCCCGCTAGCTGGGTCACATGATAAAAGGCAGGCAGCTCTTGTGTACTATGCACGGACAAACGCACTTAAAATAACGTATCTCTTTTAGATCCAGGATATCTTACCGTATCCTGATTGCTGGCTCTGTCAAACACAGATAAAAAAAGAAAAAAACGTGTCCTTCCTTATCTCATCTTTGTGTGAACCTATCTGAAGTCCTCAAACCTATCATTCACCGAAATTGTCCGGGAAAATAAATGATGAGGAGACAGTCCAATTACTACACGTTCTTGTTACATTAGCAACGTGATTAGTACCTGAATTTCTTTCGTAAATTGATCGTAATTACGTAAATGCCATCTTACTAATTGCTTTGATGATAGGTCATTTTGTAGCCTCTAGGATTTATGTTACTAGTTCTCGGTACTTTCTAGGGTCGGTTAAGTCACGAGTCCTTCAAAATTTTAATACGTCGTTCAACACGGTGCGCGGGTCAGGTAATTCGATAAGATGCGGCAAGTATTTTGAAATTGCACCCCCAACACGCCTAAGAAGTCAATTCACACACAAATTACGTTGCAATGCAAACATACTCTAACCTGTTAAGATAAAAATTAAAACTGATTCGAAGCGAAATAAACATTTTTACTAATTTAATCGTAACAATGTAAGTAAAAAATTCTGAGAATATAACCCTGGATTTAATTGGAGAAAGGAATAATGTTATTTGATCGTATAAAAGATGCTCATTTCAAAGCAAGCTAAAATAATTTTTCACATGAATGCCAAGAAAAACAGTCTTTGTAGATTTTTAACAACAATTTAATTTTACATATTATTATAACTTTTAACAGGTTTTCTATCACGAAATAAGTGATCTCCTGTTCTGAATTTCGATGCATGCATTTTTATTACATACTATACATATTATAAGATACATTGTTGTTACGCTCTTTCGTAGAACGAATTATGAACGTGAAACTATAACGTGTTGTGAATCCTTAACTTACGAAAGAACCAAATCGAACATAGATGGAGTATAATCTATTTGATTTTAAAGAAAGTAATTAAAACTAAATTTTTTAGAGGTAAAAACTTTCAAGCGACGTTGTGCACTTTTCAGGACGGGTAGAAATTTTAAACACGCGTTAGGTTTTTAAACACATCGACAGAATTTCATACATAAGGAGAGTAAACCACTGGCGACGCTTTAGAAAGGAATTAATTTTCCCCATATTTCCCTATAATAAAACTGTAGAAATGAAAGTTCTGTACATTAAAGATATTCAAAAAATAATAAGCGGGGGATGTCACTGCATCGCTATAGAAGCCAAATCTGTGGTTAGTTTTTTGTCTGTCTGTCTGTCTGTCTGTCTGTCTGTCCGTCTGTCTGTCTGTCTGTCTGTATGTTTGTTCCAGCATCACACGAAAACTACTGATCCGATTTGAATGCGGTTTTCGCAGATATATTTGTCTTCTTCCAATTTAACATCTGATGTATAAAAATTTTTCCCCCCATCCCTCTAAGGGGACAAAAGAGGAGGTCAGATTTTGTATCAAACTTTTTTCTTTAACACGAAAACTACTGATCCGATTTGCATACGGTTTTCGAAGATATATTTGTCTTCTTCCAACTCAACATTTGGTATATAAAATTCCCCCCCCCCCCCCCCCCACTACTCTAAGGGAACCAAAGAGGGGGTCAGATTTTGTATCAAACTTTTTTTTAATGGGACTTACTTTATATTATTAACTGTGTTTTCCAACTTAACAACTGGTGTATACATTTTTTCCCCCTACCTCTCTTAGGGGACAAAAGAGGGGGTAAGATTTTGTATCAACTGATGAAGTAGGTAGAAATACTTTAAATGGCAAAACAACGTTTGCCGGGACAGTTAGTATTATATAGAAGTGTATCATCCTACGGTGCAAATGTGTGCTTTAATTTATTAGACAAGTAACGATGGTTCAATGTACGAATTTTTTACACGTCTACCTACAATAATAGTCGGTCATAGCAACTCTGTGTAGAACGACCGGTCGTAGACTCGCTTGTGGTCCGTTTGTAGCGAACCTTTGCAGGGTTCCAAAGGTTCTTTAACCATCCAATTATGAATTAATACCACATGAAACAATTTATTAACGCAAAAGGGGTGAAAAGGGTCTTCGCCACAAATTTTTTAGGGCCCAAATTGAAGGCTCTTTATAAATTGAGGTTAATTTATTCATTCAGGTAAAATTATTAATAAAGCTTTATCTTGCAAAATTCAAATAATACGTTACTTTCCTTTGTTCTATTTTTTTCAATAGATGGACAGCGGAATAACCACTCTCTAACCTCATAAAAATTTGTTACAGGTACAACTACAGGAATTGGGGTCCGCAACAAAATGAAGGTAGGAGCTAAATCTAATACCTTTCCAAATAATGGTGTTTGTTGTACCATGAATAATACCAATTACGTAATATGTTACCGGTACAAATTCACAGCACCAGTGAAGTGAAATCCCGGGCTATACGAAGCGAACTGATAATGTCAATAGTTCCCGCCAATGGTTCCGAGAAAATATCGGTTTATGCAAACCAAAACTTAATTTATGCCATTTGCGTTAAATCGTGATACAATTATTGTATATTGGCGTCATAGTTCCGCAAAATACCTTTTTGATAGTATTAATCTTGCATGAAAAAGATTATTAAATTGTAATTAGTAAATAACTAACATTTATGAGCGTAAATAATGATCGTATAATGTTATTACTCGTATCGTAAACAATGATTTGAGGTTGAATGGTGTGGAAAATCAAAATATAATTATTGTTACGAGTACATTACAAAAGTATTATGTGTGGGCTGTTCTACTATCAACCGGTCATATGAAATTCAAATATATTAAAACGTAAAACTGATAGTACACGAGTACTCTATATAAACGATGGAATAAATACAATTATTATTATTTGGCAATAATTCTCGACAAAACAATTTGCGAAAATGCTAAATTGTTCAGACGATACCAAGAAAAATCTGCAAAAAATAATATAATAATTAAAAAAAAAATGTGAGCCCATTTTTGTTGATCTAAAAAATAAATTCGGGCAGAATTTGAAGGATATAAACTCGTATAATCCAATATTTATGTACTAGAAACTGACAAACCACGGGACAGAATGGATGGCATGTGTTAGACGGGCTTGGCTATCATCCAAATACACTGGTATAGACGCATATTGTAAGATTTTAATGCAAAATGCAACGTGCATTAAAACAAGTGTTTAGAGTAGAAACAGCTAGAAATTATGTTGAAGTGGTTAGAAAATGACGAATGTTATATTCTTGTTAAATACGGTGCAGTGTTTTAACTTTCAAGGGACAAAATATGCAACTTTATTTATGCTACTCCTTGTGGTTGTGCCTTAAACCTGTGTTTTATTTTTGTATTTGCCAAGAATGTTACTGGTGTGCAGATTTCCTAAAGGAATGCAAGTTTCAGGTGCTAAGGCAACTAGGTTAAGCAAACTTTTGTGGAAACAAATATAAAATACCGGATGACGCTCCAATTCCGTTGCGCCAAAATGAGTTTATCGCGCGGGAGCCGTACATTTTTCCGAAATAAAAAGTATCCTATATAAGGAAATGGAAATAATTTGAGTCACGGGAAAGGTCCCGTGACTCAAATTACATCTCCATACCAAACAGCCAAATCGGTTCAATGGTCTGGGCGTGAAGAGGTAACAGACAGACAGATAGACACACTATCGCATTTAAAATATCGACGGTGGAAATTTCAAATGTCGTAAGGGACAAACCCCGACTTTACAGGAGAGCAAAAAAACATTTTTCTTACTTTCAAACTGGCATAACTCTTTCATTTTACAACCTATTAAAATAATTTCTAGAAAGTTTTGTTTTGAATTACATCATTTACAGCTATAAGTTAAGTAATCCTAGAAAAACGCAATAGTTTAGGAGATGATGTCCCTTACACACGGGAATTTTAGAACAAACGTCCCTTACACGTGGCCCTTTTTGAAGTATTTTGTTGTAACCACCGAATAGTCTGAATCATCTGGCATTTTATGCTTTGCACAAACCTACGCGACCACGCGACTGCGAAGCGGCAGCGTCAATACAAAACACACATTTGACAAGTTGTATTGACGCTGCCGCTTCGCAGTCGCGTGGTCAAGTAGGTTTGTGCTAAGCATTAATGTTGTAAAGCATACTTAATAATCAAGATAATGAAGTAACTTCCAAGAACATAATTGTTTTCATTGAAATTACATCATAGGAGATTGCGAAATATTAAATTTTAATAGGGATGATGACAAGGTCAAAAATTTGTGAATTTTGTTAATAAAATAAAGAAATCACGGTTAAAAATAAGTGTTACCAAAATTTCAGCTGGATAGCATTTGTATTTTTTTTTGTTATGTGCCTTCAAAGTTGGATAATCAAGTCGATTTTTTTTTTAATTCTTAATATTTGTATATCATTCGATAACTTATGCAATTAAAAGCAACTTTTGGTATGAAACCACTTTCACAAACGCAATATTTAATATACCTATCGAACAAAGTTCTCTCCCGATCCGTACAAACTACGAAAGAGTGACGTCAGTCTTTCGTAGCACTTTGTATGGAGCGTTTCGGGCAGGTCTATTTTATGAGATGTTTGAATTGTTCATATCTTGGTGAATTTTTAAGCTATCAGAGTCATTCTTTCAGCGATGTTTCTATTTTTTAAGGGTCTTTCAATTACCAATAAGCAAAAAAAAAAATCATCAAGCCTATTATAAAATAACTACAAAATATGAGTTGGCTGGGGTAAAATTTTCATGAGCTTCCTAATTTAACTATAATTCATTTGGTATGTAATAGCTGGGTTCTTGAAATACTCTAAAAATTGGCCAAGTGCGAGTCTGACTCGCACCTAACCGATTTTTAGAGTATTCCAAGAATGACACAAACGATTCCGTACGGTTAGAAAGCGAAAAAATAGTGTTTTTTGTAGGCGAGCCCCCTTCAATTATTTATTTTATTACTATTAAATAACGAACATAATTAAGGATTTTTGTGTTTACTTCAAGTGCCTACATGTTGCCATTATGGATTACCTACGAGTAAAAAAATTCAAAAAAATCACGTTTGTTGTATCAAAATCCTTTCTTAGCGGATTAAGGAGGGCTCTCCTAAGAAAGGATTTTGATCAATTCTACCCCCGAGGGGATAAAAAAGGGGATGAAAGTTTTTATGAAACTTTAATAATTTTAAACTGATCGGGCTGAGACTTTGCATGTATGATGCATAAAGTTACTATGACCTAAGCATCCCCAAATAAAGGATTTTGATAAATTCCACCCCTACGGAGATAGAATAGGGGATGAAAGTTTGTATGAATTATATAAATAGGTTTATATAATATATAAATAGATTTTCGACTGATTGAACTGAAATTAAACATTGAAGCTAAACTATGATGAGGACGTTCGCTTAAATAGGAACAAAATAAGGGTCTACGTGTCTGGGAGTTCAGTCAAATGACGAAGGTTAAGGTATTCAGCATGAAACCGTTTTGGAATCGTACCGTTTGAGTATGACAATCGTTTTAAATCTGTATATTTTGTAGTTGAAATTAGTAGTTTTATTTCGTACAGAGGTTTCATAGGAACTACTACACTATCCGGATATTGAGCATGCTCTTGTGAATGCTCACGTCATTTTTCTTTCCTTTTCTCTTCCCTTCCCCTTCCCTTTTCCTTTTATTATAATATTAGGGAGTAAATTTTTCTTTTATTTAATATTTGACATCTAGACAGCGGTAGCGTGCCAAGACAAGTTCAAGTAAAACAGTACTGGCGAGCATGCACCGTGTGTAATATTACACGAACCATTTGCAGTCACTTTTGACCCCCTCATAATTCAGAAACTATTTCACATAAACGTGACAAATTTGGCGACTGACTGATTAATCTATAGATTAAAATTCTAACGTACTTCTAGATGACCTAGAAGGCTGAAATTTATGAAGGATAGAAATTTAGAAGGAAGGAATTCACTTCGTGAATTGTGTGTAATCTCAGGAAAAATTAAAAAAAAATCGGTCAAGTGCGAGTAGAGCCGAGCAAAAATAGGCAAAAATTTAGTTTTTTGTGTGGAAACCCCTTTTAAATATTTATTTTATGTTACTTTAATTATAAATTATGAAAAAAATATATACAAATAAAATTTTGTGAATATTTCAAGTGTCTATCGGCTGTCGTTAGTAACATGTTGCAATAATTATTATTATAGCCTAGGTCGTTACTGACGACAAAGTTCATCAGCTGATGTTTAAGATTTATTCTGAACTTAGTGTCGTAAAGGACTTCATGATTAATAGTAAGAAAAAAATATACCTTTTAAAATATGTCGTAAGGGGCTATATTAGTTTAGATTGGCTGTTACAACACATATCTCTCACAGTTACAAAGACTTACGACACCAAAAAAATAGTATTATCAAGGTCATACCCTTATGGCATAATTGTTAATTGCAAAATGTTACGACAAAGTGAATTATGCTATATCTCCTATATTTGAAGAGATATCAAAATTTTAAATATACAGATCGATAGAGGAGAAAAAATGTTATCGGATGGTATATAAAGTGTATTTACGACAAAATGTCCCTTACGTATATATGTATGTATATATATATATATATAAATGGATTTTCAAATGTGTTAGTCGCGCTAAAACTCGAAAACGGCTGAAAGGATTGGACTGATTTTGGTCTTAAAATATTCGTAGAAGTCCAGGGAAGGTTTTAAAGTGACACGAAGTTCACCGGGACAGCTAGTCAGAGAATATATATTTGATTATGAACTGGATTCAAGTTCATGCGTCATACGTCGTTACGACGTATGGACGATAACTAGACTAGGTAGCCTTAGGGCCTTATCACACTGGCGATAAGCGAGCGATTAGCGAGCCTTAAGGCCTATCGTGTGAAATAGACAAATTATCGTGGCATATGACAGCTATATCATGACACATTATGACAGCAGTTTGGCACGATAGACCCTAAGGCTACACCGCGGCACCTGATGAGCGGCGGCAAATAGAATTTAAACAACCCTCATACCGTTAAATATATGGACGTATATGCTGGCGGGCACGGCGTTGTTGGGCACGCAGGTGTAGTTGCCGGCGTGGTTGATGCCGGCGACCGGGATGAGCAGGTCCGACAGCCGCTGCTCGGGGTCCGTGGTCACGTTGACGCCGCGCTCCGCGTCGTAGTTGATCATACGGTTGTTGTGGTACCTGAGACGATGGCAGTTTTGAGAAAATAGCAAACTCGACTTGGCGAGGGCACTCACGTGCCCGCCGATATGATCATGCGGTTGTTATGGTACTTGGGGAGACGATGGCTGTTTCAAGAAGAATAGTAAATATTACAACAATTATAAGCAATATGCATACAATATTTATCAGAGCATTGTGTTAGGGCGCTTTCCCTGTTATACAGGTTATCGTTCGCGCGCGGTCCCCATGAAAGTTTCCCGCTGATTATCATACTAGTCTTGCCATTAGAAATTCTCTGGGAAAGACTTATTTTATCAAAATAGAATTACCAGAGTTTAAATGTGAAACGAAGTATCAATTTATACCCATGGCAGTTGGCTAGCGTGTTTGCAATTCAAAAAGTTTTGTTCAACGTTTAACAACGTTTCTGTCAATATTCTGATATAACGTGCTGGTGCAGTTTGTCGATTTTTTTACTGTATATGCTAGTCCCTGTTTATATGACTGTTCCTAAAGGTGCTACCTCACCGCGAGCATTGCACGCTTAATGTAACATTTTAGATTCGACTTTGAGCATTAGGGTCAATTCAGACCGAACGCGACGCGTAAATGCATTTCTAAATTTGTATGGATTTGACAGATTTGCAAGACGTCTCACGCTCACGAAGTCTGTCAATTCAGTACAAATTTAGAAATGCATCTACGCGTCGCGAAGGTCTGAATTGACCCTTACATTACAATACTGACAAGCATTCGCATGTGATTGTAACAAGATGACTTCACTGTCACGTCGTATTGATGTTACATGTTGTATTAAGAAACATCTTGTGTAATAACACATTATATCATTACAAGGTGCGCATTGTAATGCTCGGCTCTCCTCTCTCACTGATGTAGTGCTCGACTCTGTAACGTTACATTACAAACGAATGCTCCTGGTGAGGGAGCACCTTTAGGTTTTTGTTCACGTTTTATGGAAACTTCACGATTAAACAACTGAATCGAAATGCCCAAGTGTGTGCGCAGTACACAAGATCACCCCTATTCCTTTTACTCTCAAAACCAAGTGGGACGGACGACCGACCACCTTATATTTTGTCAGACAATCAGGTGAACAGGATAATGTATGTAATATGTATCCTAACCAAACTTGGAAAACATTTTATTTTACAACGCGGGAATAGAACCCACGACCTCCGAGTCAAACTACTGGACCACGGAGGCCCTGCTATACGTACCTACCTATATTTAAAAGTGCAAGAAGAATAAAAATCCAATCCCGGAAAGTTCATAAAATCGAAGTTATTGACCAGGACTCGGTCTGAATAAGCACAAGTACCCATTCAGTTCAGAGTCTTGTACTGACCGTAAAGAATGGCGACTCCAAAGTCCAAGTGACTCCGAGTAACAAATAGCGATTCAATTGCAATTCTTATCTTTATTGCAAAAGATTAATTGGCTATCTTTGCTTTTGTATTCTATGCTTTTTTGTAAAATAAAAAAAAAGTGTAACGTATTGAACTTTAGTTGTGCATGTGTCTCTCGTATAAAGTTCGTTACTTTTGATTTCTATGTTCTATGAGAAATGGCCCAAGATTATAATTGGCATAAAAAGTGTAAAAGACTCGAAGCCACGTACAAACCCGACGTTACTTAATACTACGTAAGCAAGTTAACCTATCAACCCCCATAAGGACACCCTCGACCGCGACAACAATAGAATAACAATTATAGATTTACAAGAATCCGCGATCGGAGGATTAACCTATCAAGCCCCATAAGGACACCGGTGACCGCGACAACAATAGAATAACGATAGATTTCCAAGAATCCGCGATCGAAGGATTAAATTAATAAAAATAGGGTAAACATAATATAAACAAGTCCTACATGTTTATAAAATTATTGCAACATTTTTTGACTATTAAAGAATGTATCCAAACTCCGGTAAAATGCTCAACAAAAATTAAAAACGTTCGATATTTTATTTTCATTTTCCCGTTATCGTTTTATAAACGTGATAAAATAATCTATAAGCACAGAGTGTTATCTTTCAATACCCAATAAAAATGTGATGTCGGAATATAAAAACTGGCGACCCACTTCGATGTCTACTTAAGACAAGGATGTTTTATTATCTCAAGGATTCGACATAAAACAAATCTGATTTATGTTTTCCTGAAATATTTTCTTTGTCACGATAGATTAAGTCTCTTCGCGTTAAGGACGCAGTGAATAATCCGTACAAATATTGTTCAAATCATGCAATACATGAAAATTTCATGAATGCCTTTGATTGTTCATAAAAAAGTGAAAAATCAAAATTGTTGAATTTTTCCAAAGGGTATCTTTTCTAAGCCCTTTTAAAATTAGCTCAAAAGAATGATAAAAATTTCTAGGTTTCTTGTTTTGAAATAATCAGCGTTTTTATGTAAGCATTAAAATGGTGACTAATAACAAATTAAGAAAAGCATAATAATTAAACAAATTGTGATAATTTATTTTTGTTAACGGATTATTATCTACTGATATGTCTACTTAGTACCAAATTTTTTTTATTCCTTAATATTAATATTTAATCACTTAAAATATTTTTTTAGTTCACGTAGCAGATTGCGGCAAATCACGCGAAATCCGAACCACGCGGTTTTACCGTTACTTTCGCCGCTCAATTAAAGCTATAAGGATTATTGGTAAGGTTACAGGATCTAGGATTTTTTTAGAAAATTTCCTGCTCTTTAAGGATCTATTTTCAAATTTTGATTATCTCAAATAGTTTTTGAAATATTAAAAAAACCAAACCTTATATAACTTTTGCATTTTTTTTCAGCCCCTCTTGGAATTTTGATAGAATGTTCTAGATGGTATTCCGAATCGAATGAGACCAAAATCATAATTTTCGGTGGATGAGATCGGTTTTGACGAAAACGGCACTTGTTAACCAGAGTATAATATTATCTTGTGACTTGTGCACACTTACAGGTCAACTACGTCGCAGTAGTTGCGACAAGTCACGTAGGAACTTTAGCCATACCTCAAAATGTGGCTTCGATTGCAGGCATTCATACTCGCGGGTGAGACAGCGTGTTTGCGCGGGAGCGAGAGATCTAGCTCGAAGCGATATTCGAGAGATGAGAATAAGCCCCTTAATCGATATTAGTATTCGCTGCCTTTTCCTCGAAAATTGACTTAAAATAATTAACTTATATTTTCTTACAAAAACCACTCAATTAATTCAAGTTGTTGTGGTGTAAAATTACTTCGTGATTCACGAAGGGAAAATGTCAGAAAGATTACTTTCGTCATTTAAAACGAACTTTAAGCCAGCTGTAATTTGGCACAGAAAGTTAATAACTTGGCAATAAGGAACTGAATTCGGGTCGTCCGGCTTAGCATAAGCATACTGACGCGTTTTATTATTTCTTGTTTGTTTTATAAAGAAGCTTTGGTGCTTCATTATAATACTATAACGCCCTAGAAACGAAATTTGAAAAATTTGGATCATCAGTGTTTCCATTTTCCAGAAAGGCTATAATATTGCACACGAAATATAAAGCGTTTCTGAAAATATTACGACATTATCAGCATAATATATTTGTTTCACGTTTAAATACAATTTCATGAATTTTTGTAGTATAATGGAAAAATTCTTAATAAAATGTAACGGTCAAAATAGTAATAGTTGGTTGATGGAAAATCATCACATTTTTTTTTCAATTACATTTTTTATATTGATTGTATCAAAATATATAATATAGAGGATAGACGGTCCCACATTATTTTAGAGCAATTTAAGAGACTAAACTAAGATTTCTTAACCTCAAAAACATCTTTGCCAACTCACGAACAAAAGGTTACCCATAATTTTTGACCTGAAAAAGAATCCACATAGATAAATCCATTTTCCTTCGAAATGCAGTTTATCAGAAAAATATATAGCCTAACTTCGGTCATTATTCGTCCAATCGAAAACAGGTTTAACGCCAGCATCTGTGCTCTTGATTGAGTTTTGTGGCAAAGCAAAAAATGGTATTCATGGCTTTTAAATAAAAAATATTCAAACCTTTAAATCGAATTTAATGCTTAAAATATTTTAATACTATAATTTTAAAATTCACTTTAGTTGAATATTGTCATAATATACTAAAGTTATCTTGGAGAAATTGTTGCTTAGTAATTAAAGCCTATGACGTGCATTTTCGTCCTAGGTTCATAATATTACTATATACTACCTATATTGTTTGTTGTAAATTGATTGTTTTTGTAACGCGTAACGGTTTATAAAATAAAGTTTGTTTTCTAATTTTTTTCTTAACTTTAGTAAACTAATAATAATTGGTAACAGGCCTAACAGCACATTTATGTTGCAAATGTGAAAGTCAGTCTGTCAGTTCTTATCTCTTGAAACGGAAATCGGTATGAAAATACTTTGAGTTCTGGGAAAAGACGTAAATATTTGGTTTTTTTATTATAAATATTCATTTTTTGTTAGATTTATAAATTTTTCAACAGAATTTTTTTGTGTGAAAAATCTTTGCCACGGTCAGTATTTTTTAAACTCGCGAATAAAACGAGCTTTTAAATTGATGTGAGCATATTGACTTTGACAGGAGACTTTTCCATTTGGCTTATTTTGTGACCCGCCGGAACATAAAACATTTTAGTACATAAAAATTCAATAAAGTTTTTTTTAGTTTTGTGATCTATTCAATCTTAGATGATTTGGGAAGACATAAGTAATATATTATTATGTGACGTCATGTTTAAAATAAATAACACCTACCTATTTTTAATTATTACAGTCTAGTAGTCAGTAATTTTTACGCGATACGAGTATATCACTTTTTGAATAACTACTTACATGTTCTATTTAAAATACTATAAAATATTTTTTCAAATCGATCCTGTAGTTCCTACGATTATCGCATTCAAACAGCCCTTTCAGCTTTATTATAAAGATAAATCTGAAGAGTGTAGACAAATTATTATTTATTGAATCACCTATCACATTTAAATTCTTCTGCTCTTGAATTCCAATTCAAGGTTATCTTAAAAAGCGTTTAAGATGGCATAATGTCGCTCAAATGTCAAGATATCGAATCTGGAGCGTTTAATCCGTTTGAAGAGCGTGTTTGAATTTAATTAAGTTTGAGTATGCACTACATCCCTAGATGAAGCGGTCTTCACGGTCCATTTGGTGATGAATTTAGCCTAAAGTGAGGTACATCGAGCAATCACTTATCTCAAATGTCAAGATAAATGATAATATTAAACTGGTTTAGTCCCAACTGGAGATTGCAATTAAATTAATAGCAACAAAATATATTGACCATTGTGTTGTTGCTATGTCCATTGGTATTTGAATACGAGTCGTTAAATTTTCTTAACTTGTCTCTTGTAAATAACTAGGTATAGTTCATACAAGACGTTGTGCGTGAATCTTAAAGTATATTTAATCCAAATCAGCTCTGCGGTATATGCTATATGCATAAGTAACAGATAGATTGACACACACATAATATTGTAAATTGTAATCCCACCAAAAACATAAATGTAAAAAGGGAAAGCCAAGTTCAATACAAACATTATGCTTGTCTATGGACTTCGCTGTAAAAAGAATGGAGATCTAAATGAGTGCCAAGTTGTATGGAAAATTTAAATATGTATTTATAGGAACCAAATAACATTATGAACAAACAATAAAGTCTATTTCTTTGCTTTATTGAATATCTATAACAATTGCTGTTATTTAAATAATGTGAGATCTTAAAGTAGATTAGATTTAACTTGGCCAGTTTTCATTACATCAGTCATTTCATAAAGTTATTGAACATTTTACTTCAGCTGATAAAAACTGGCCAAGTCAAATCTAATCTACTTTAAGATCACATTATTTAAATAATAGCAATTGTTATAGATATTCAATAAAGCAAATAAATAGACTTTATTGTTTATTCGTAATGTTATTTGGTTCCTATAAATACATATTTAAATTTTCCATACAACTTGGCACTCGTTTAGATCTCCATTCTTTTTACGGCTAAGTCCAACAAGCATAATGTTTGTATTTCAATACAAACATTATGCTTGTTGGACTTGGCTTTCCCTTTTTACATTTATGTTTTTGGTGGGATATCACTACTTTTTGTAAAGAAGAGAAACTTAAATATTCGACTATAGTCGCTCACAATCTTAAGGGGTTGTTTCACCACTTCCAGATAAGTGTCGGATTTGCTATCCACAACTTATATGATAGATACTCCATACTTCATATGATCGTCAGATCTTATCTGACAGATTACATCTCTCTATCATCAGATAAGATCTGACAGATCTTATCTGATAGACAACTTATCTGACAGATGAAGTATGGAGTATCTGTCAAGATACTCCATAATTCATCTGTCAGATAACTTGTGGATAACCTATCCAAAACCTATCAGGGAGTGGAAAGGCAGCCCTTAAGGCTTGTTGAGTATCAGTCGAATTAAACAAAGAAAATTCAAGCGAATGGAATATGCAGCTTCCATCATGAGGCATTGGAATAATACGATGTAACACTAGTGTATTTCTAACTATTAACTCTACAGTACAACTTATTGTGCGAAAGTTTAGTAGCTATTAAAATACAGTAATACTGACAAACATAGAGTACAGACAGATGCCAATCGCAACTCTATTGCCTCTAATTCGTCCATCGCGCGGTAACCGTACATTTTTCTGGGATTAAAAGAATTATAATATCATGTCCTTTCCCGGGACTCTAACTATATCTCCATACCACTTATCAGAACAATCGGTACAAGCAGTTTGGGCGTGAAGGGCTAACAGACAGACAGACACACTTTTGCCTTTATAATATTAGTATTGAGTATGAAATTGTAGTGTGAATTAAAGTATGAAACTATTGTGTGTTACTGTGTTGCTCTGGAGCGTTTTTACGTACATTTAATGATTAACTTCTGTTCTGTGTATTAATAAGTTGATATGTTGACTGTTGTTGGCCGTTGACCGGTTGCTTAGGGTGTATTACAAGGTTTTTCGTATGGGGATTATGGACACAACTTATTTTTTGTTTTTTCTTAAAGGATTTTATACCCAAAGGGTAAAAACGATACCCAATAATAACAGCTGAGACTTCGATGTCTGTCCGTCTCTATGTCCATCTCTTTGACTGTATCCGGGCTGTATCTCAAGACCCGCTGTAGCTAGAGTTCTAAAATTTTTACAGATTGTGTATTTCTGTTGCCGCTATAACAACATATACTGAAAATAAAATGAAATTAATATTTAAGGGGGGCTCCCATACAACAAACGTGATTTTTTTGGTCTTTTTTGCTCATAATCAATAATGGAAGCCGGTAGAACACTTGAAATGTTCTCGAAATCTTTAGTTTTATGTTTACTTCCATAATTTATAATAAAATTAAAATCAAATAAATATTTTAAGGGGGCTTATACAAAAAACACAATTTTCGCTCTGTCCGACTCACACTTGGCCGATTTTTTTTATTTTTGGATTTTCCCTGAGCTTTCACACAATTACCGAGGTGGATTCCAAATTTCAGCCTTCTTCTAGGTCATCTGGAAGTGGGTTAAAATTTTGATCTATAGGTCAGTCAGTCAGTCAGTAATTTCGATTTTCGGACGTGATTATCTAAATAACCGTTTGTGATTTGTTTATGAAATTTAAAGCATATAATTACCTCGTAAGTCTCATTATAATATGAGCTAAATTTGAAACGTTTATGTTAAATGGTTTTTGAATTATGAGGGGGTCAAAAGTGGCTCCAAATGGTTCGTGTAATATTACACACGGTGCTGCTTGCCAGTTCTGTTTTACTTTAACTTGGCTTGACACGCTACCGCGTGTCTAGATTTAAGATTAAGTACATAAACATTTTCTAATCACCCCTAGGGTTTTTGAGTTTAATTTTTTATCGTCGTAGATTGGTAAACTGTTTGACGTAAGCCAGTCAAAAGAACAAGTGAATAAATAAAACCCTCAATCAAAAAACCTCAGAAACCTAGCATTAGTCTGTAAACTGTTTTTGACTTGTTCCAATTTCCTACAGCAATACATCCACAGTAGTTCATTTATTGAGTAATTGGGCTATAAATCGATTGTAAATTGCGATTGCATCTAATTTGAACAGTCTGGCGTTCCCGATCTTGCGGTGAAACCCTCCGCCGCCTAACCGCTTCTGAAATGAACACTGAACTCTCTGGGTATAATAGACCGTATTCTAAAGTCAATAGTTTAATCTGATTTTAAGAGCCAACTATTCCGATGATATTATTATCTTATAATTTATTCCAGTTATTCTTGATTTATTATCTTCATTACCAGCTATTAATTACATTTTGAATTTAAGAAGGATTCAATAAGCATGCAGGATAAATAATTCTTCTCAATTAAATCTAGCTAAGTCTTATCGCAGAAGTATTGATTTTTTTTTACTGAAGGATGAAAATATAATTACAGATACTTAGTATTTTTATGTATTGCTAGAGAATCGCAGCTATTTTATTTCACTAAGGATAAGAAGAGCTATACAATAACTTATTTCTGACATTGTTATATTAGCCAAATTTAATTAAATATATTTCAAGCCCGAATGTTCGACCCTAAAACAGTTATTCCCTATTGCGTGATTAAGGATGGGTACAATCTGTTTGTACGACTATCAATTTTAATATTAATCAAATTCCGAGACAAGAAAGATTAACTATTATAAATTATTATAGTCACTTTGGGGTTAGTATAACAAGTAACAAGGCTTCTTGTTTTTTGAGGCAATTTAGATGCCTTCAAAAACATTTGAAGAAGAAATTGTTTGTTAGTCCCAGCACGCGTTGTGACCGCTATAGAAATGGTTTCTACGGAAGAATAGACAAAGTGACAGAATGATAAAGGAAATCTGTAATTTCTCTACCGTCAACTTTATTGTCGAGTAGAAAAAACGCACTTTTACACAGGGGTGATGATGTAAAAATATGAAAAAATTGAAATTATTTTCTATTTTGCATTTGAATTTAGAAATGCAGATCGTATTTGATCTCGGCGCTGTCAGGAGCTAGTGATAAATTGTTGGAATGAACCGATATTCACTAGACTGGAAGGGCACTGCAGGGCAAATACCTTGGGGGAAAAGTCCAAGGGATTTCTATTGAGTTTTGTATTAATAAAGCCCCGCTCGCCGTGTTTATTTGCGTACAAAGCTTAATAGTCTAGCGCAAATGACTGGCAAGAAGTATTTAGCTTTAAGACTTTGTAATGGTAATTAAAAGCATGAAAGCTGAGTGCGAAATAAGTTTGTAGCGAGCTTTTTACGTCGTGTTCATGAATGTATTATGAAAACATAATTGTCCAAATAACATGTTTAATGTTTGTTCTTTTAGATTAATCTACAAAGCCCCTATCCAACTCGTTTTCTTTATCACTTCTTTATAGAATCGCCATTAAAAATATTATATAGAATTTACACAAGCGTTCGATAATAATATTATGAAGTCGACATTCGACTCATGTCATGTCAATTGATTACATTTTAATAAAGAAAACGTGTTAGCTAGGTGCTCAGATCGTTGAAGCAAAAAGTGATTTTCTTGAATAGAACGAGAATGCAAGCGCTAAATAAGGAGTAAATAGATTACAAAAAGATTACATACCTAGTACGGAACTCACAAAAGATCAAGAAGAGTTTCGTGCTGTGTTTTTACTATAGTCTATATTCTAGTCATATTTTACGAGCTTTTTCCTCGAATCTGGCGTGGCGTGTTGGCGCAATACGAAGACGCTGTCGCTTTCCGCGAAATTCGAGGCATAGCCTAATATCACAATAGACAGAAAGAACCAGTAGGCGAACTTAGAAGTGTCCTCAGAATTGGTACGTTTTACGTATAGATCTACCAGAATCTGATGGCAAAAATTGAGAAAAGAAATGGACTCTAGCAATTCCGGGGTAATTGGAATAAAACATTTTGATCCTTTTTTTCCTTATAGCGGCTGATTCTGTGTGTGAAACATGCAAATATAAAAATTTATCCAATGATCAAAGATATTTTTTGAAAATCTGCCGTCAAAGTTTGCCATCAGACCCTGGTAGACCTATAGTATATCATATCTGTTGGGGTATGCCCTGTTAATGCGTTGCTGAGCTATTCATAGTATGCTTGCAACGGTACCACATGGAAGAACGCGCCGATTTGTCAGCTTGTTTGAAGTCGGCCTACTGGTACGTTCTGTCTATTGTTCTAATACTCACCAGAAGACGAATGCGGGCGCTTCTGTCGTCTGCACCACCGAGCACTGGAGGCGCAGCGTAGACCCCGGCTTCAGATATTTCTCCGTCGGCCCGGAAATTTGCGCGCGGGCCTCTGAAAAATTGACCCTTTAGTACAGAGGTTCTCAACCTTTTCTTGGTCAGGGACCACTTATATTTTTCTTGTTAACAGATACCATTTAATGCATAGTAAAAATAAATCACGGTGATGATCAATTTTAAACTTTAATAAAAAGACAATAGGAAATTTCTGAATACTTCGATATTTTAGTATTAATGTGACTTCTGGGCTTGCATTTCCTAAGCGAGGTCACCGATCCTATGACTTATATTTTTTTTACTCAAAGCTACACGCATCTCTTACTTTCAAACGAATCCTCGCCTTGTTTTTAATTAATAATTACCAATGAAGCAAAATATTATGATCTTCAAATTGAAAATCTACCGCGGATGCGCGGAACATGATTATTTTTTACCCCCGACAAAAAAAAAAGGCTTCTGCTGACCACTGATGGTCCACGGACCACTGTTTGGGAACCAGCTGGTGGTTTAGTAGTACAGAATTAAGCCTCTCGTCATTTTAGTCACGTTCTGTTTATAAAAGAACTCTGAAGGCATCTTGCTTTAATATGCTCGTTATAACATGGGCCATTTTGTGTCAAAGCTAGCTGAGATATCAAAGGAAACTATTAATTATTGAGGGTTAAATATTTTTAGGTGAAAAACGGATAAAAGATCAAAGATAATTTGAAAATTAAGTAGCTGACCTTTAATTTGCTTTACTGCAATAATAATTATTATGAGTAAAATCTAACTTTAAATATTTAGGATGTGAGAGTTTAGAAATTAGAAATAATTAAATTTTTATTTTAATCTGATATCATTACAAACAAGAATTTTTTACTTCGAAGAAGGTAATCTAAGCATATCCTTAAAAGTAGGTTTTATATTATGTAATTAAGTTGCGTTAAAAATTTCCAGACCCGAAAAGGTTCCCTAATTAAGGTAGATATTAAACCATCACATTGCCGTAACAAAACCTAACTGTATAAGCCCTGACCCTTTTAATATCAATTAAGCAGATCATCGTATAAGTATCTTTTTTGTAACTGAGTTAAAAGTCAAAATTAACATACTAAAACTCAGATAAAAATCTTATAAAGCTTAAAAAACTAAAAACCACGCTTTACCCAATCCGCCATCTTGGATGTCCGTCTTGTTGCATTTCAGTCACGTGACTATTTTTTATATTTCCTGACAGCAAACCCTTTCATTTGATACCCATATAATTTCAAAAATAGCATTTCAAATAGCATGTCTGCCATCTTGGGGAGGCCGCCATATTGGATTTGTAATGACGTTTCTTATCTAGTCATGTATTGTCATCAGAAGCTAAGTGTTAATTATTATTTTTAACAAAAAATTAAAACCGACTTCCAAGGTAAAAACAATAATAACATCCTTATATTATAATATGAACTAAAAAGTATTAAATAATTATTCCTATCTAATAGTGCCTTTTTCCGAATTCGGCTAAAACTCAACTATTTCTGTACTCAATCTTCATCATTTTGAAGTCGGTACCAGATACAGCTCAATCTTCAGTTCTCTGACAGAATATTTGAAACTTTTAGAACTGGCACCGACTTCAAAATTATGAAGATGGAGTACAGAAATAGTTGAGTTTTAGCCGAATTCGGAAAAAGGCACTATTAGATAGGAATAATTATTTAATACTTTTTAGTTCATATTATAATATAAGGATGTTATTATTGTTTTTAACTTGGAAGTCGGTTTTAATTTTTTGTTAAAAATAATAATTTCACTATTTTTAGTTACCTAGTAAATACATTTTATAAAAAAATTGAAGTGAACACGTGTGACGTGCTAAGTAGCCGGTCACCGGACTAGTTTCAATAGGCTGGAACTTGCTCGACTTGTCGCACACGCAGCGCACATAGTACCCGGCCCGCGCCGCCGCGCCGCTCGCTTGACAGCCCTGGCAGATTGAAACGAGACGGCAGATAGTTATTGTACTATGAACGCTAAACGCAATGCAAAAGGTTGAAATTAGGTTGTTTTCCAGAATATCTCGGCGAAGTGAGACAGACCTGATGTTACATTATCGAAGCAACTTACTTCTCAGAAGTAATGTCAAATGTGTACCTTATGCTCTGGAGATAAGGTTGATTTGGTGACATTGGTGACCCTGACGTGGTAATGATGATGATGATGATGATGATGATGATGAATGTAATTTGCATAGTAGCATATGCTTTCAGTTCTTAAAACAGCGCCTAAACTCCCAAACTTGTATCTATAAGGAATCCGGAGTTCTCTTAGTATCTTCGGAACCATAGTATACCTCGGTGCGAAATCTTGCGTTTTGGTAGCATATGCTTAGGATGCTTCTCATAAAACCAAAATCACTATATGTTTCGATATAAATTTAGAGGAGTTTCCTCGATTACTCATGGATCCCATCATCAGGTCACCACTTTTGTGAACATGGTACCAAATTGGAGTGAAACCTAATACAACAAAACAAAAATTTCGAAAATCGGTTCACAAACGGCGGAGGAATCGTTGAACATACAAAAATAAAGAAAAATAAAAATGAAAAATCCACAGCCGAACATCCTCCTCGTTTAATGATTTCTTAAGTTTTCGCGAGTATCACTCATGATATTATAAGTTTAAACACTTACGGATTTTGTCGCGGAGCACTTTTATTAATCCCGACGTTTCGGCTACTTTACAGCGGCCGTGGTCACGGGCGGACTGAGGTGACAGGTGTCCAATTTCTTGAAGTTATCCAACTACCCGACGACTCATCAATATTTGTTTGCGTTCCGATCTACGCAGAACGAACTCACAGTGTCTTGAAGCCGAGGTATCATAGATTTGTGCTTTAGTTTGTCTATCACTGGATCCCAACTAGATGGCAGCACCCAACCATCTTCGCGGTTGAAATTAGGGTGTTTTTTAATTTCTATGGCCTCGCGTATCATTCTTGGGCGGTATCGTGCTTCTTTTGCCAGTACTTGTGGCTTATCAAATCTTATGTAATGGCGAGGTTGATCCAGTGTGTGTTCACAAATTTGTGAACACACACTGGATCAACCTCGCCATTACATAAGATTTCACAAATTTGTGAACACACACTGGATCAACCTCGCCATTACATAAGATTTGATAAGCCACAAGTACTGGCAAAAGAAGCACGATACCGCCCAAGAATGATACGCGAGGCCATAGAAATTAAAAAACACCCTAATTTCAACCGCGAAGATGGTTGGGTGCTGCCATCTAGTTGGGATCCAGTGATAAACAAACTAAAGCACAAATCTATGATACCTCGGCTTCAAGACACTGTGAGTTCGTTCTGCGTAGATCGGAACGCAGACAAATATTGATGAGTCGTCGGGTAGTTGGATAACTTCAAGAAATTGGACACCTGTCACCTCAGTCCGCCCGTGACCACGGCCGCTGTAAAGTAGCCGAAACGTCGGGATTAATAAAAGTGCTCCGCGACAAAATCCGTAAGTGTTTAAACTTATAATATCATCCTCCTCGTTTTTTGGAAGTCGGTTAAAAAATCATACACTTGCATCAGCGGGAGTTAGGCTGCCTTCACACAAGCGTTTGTAAAGCGCGCCGCGTTGTCGCGGCGTCTGCGTTGCGCATACGTTCATCGAACGCCTACGCTGGACAAACGCTAGTGTGAAGGCAGCCTTAAATAGCAAAATACATTTTTACTTGTAATTATGGTACTTCATCTTCCTGTGAATTAATGTACTTGATATAGAATGATACATGGATGGAGTATCTATGTTATTCGGTCGGATTATATTATCAAGTCATGGTCGTGGTCTGTCGGCTAGGCCTTATATATCCCGAGCTAGTTACGTAGACCCGTCATCTGCCTATGTATCAATCATCATATAATCATACTTAGCGGTATAAACAACAAACTTTTATTTTAAAACGTTTCTACAGGGTGTAACAAAACTAAGTTATAATACTTAAGGGCGTGTATGGGTCCCCGGTATAGAGTACGCTGTGAAAATAGCAGCGCTAAAAGAGTAACTTTTTTTTTATCACGCGCGGGCGGCGGCTTGCCCATAAAAAACACAAAAAAAAATTTGCTCTTTCAGCGCTGCTACTTTCACAGTGAACTCTAAATAAGGAACACATACACACCCTAAAGTATTATCACTTAGTTTTGTTATACCTTGTATAAAGCAGAATATGTACGCATTCGAAGTTCAAAATTCAAATATTTCAGTAATGTACGTGAAATTCATGTGAGGGTATTTTAAAACAATCCGGGACAAACCCGACGAGCCGCAGGCCGCAACTGCGGTTTGCGACCTTTTTATAGCACGAGTAACGACTTTCTATGACGTTTTTCGGTCAAGTTTTTTTTGTCTATTTTTATCACTAACATTTCACTCGCTTTTAAGTTAGAACAGAGTAATTTCTAATAGTGTAAAGAAAAAACTAGTTTCTCCAAATGCAAGTTAAGTACGACTTTTTATATGCGTTTCAATTTTTTACCATCGAGACGAACCAAGCGAATTTTAATTCGGTAAAATATCTTAGGTCATATCAATTCCACAAGTATAAAAGGTGTCACATGAAAGAGCTGATTTACATGTCTTTATTTGATGTCAATGTCATTTAAATTTAATTTAAATATCATATTTCTTGTAGCATAATAATGAGAGTTTTTGATATATTTTCATTTGCCACCAGAGAGACAGTAGGGTATTCGTGTCAAATGTCGTGTCAGATAAACATAAATAAATACGTGAGTGGAAGAACCAGGTAAATGACAATATAAAAATTGCCGTTTTTTGCATAAATTGCTTTAGGGATGGAAAAATGATTTAAAATAATTAAAAAAAACTGTGAATATAAAAAAAGTAAAATTTTATGTGTATCTAGATATATTAGCCAGATGATGAAGTAGGTAATTTACAAGGTTTGTTCCAATTATAATGGAAAAAAGAGTAATTTTCCGTATGTTATAAAATGTTAGTTATCTGGTTCTTCCACTCACGTCTTCAATCGCGACATTTGACAGCTATTTGACACGATAATTGACACGATAGATCCCACGGCTACATACTCGTAGTGCCAAACATCCCTCATTAAGAAATTGAAGATTACATTTTGAGTACCAGCTGTTTCGCGTTCACCCTTCATGACAATGTCATTCGCGTGCCTAAAACATTATTTTAAGCAATAATAATCTCTATTGCTAAGTACTCACATACAGTTTGAAGGCTCGAATCGAGCCGGCTTGACAAATTTTTGACACAGTCTCTTCCTTAGTTTTTGTCATTCGTAGTTAATTTCCTTCGAATTGGAGTAAAACTATCGAGCAATACTGAATGTGTGGACGAAAGCCCGAGCCGTGGTTTTTACTCTACGTGATTGCTCGATCGAGCAAAACCGTATGTGAGTACTTATGCTAAGTACTCACATACAGTTTTGCTCGATAGTTTTACTTGAAATCGAGCAAAAACCACTGTGTGGACCGCAAAACTCACAGCTCGAAGGCTCGCATCGAGCCAGTTTGAAGGCTCGAATCGAGCCAGTTTGAAGGCTCGAATCGAGCCGGCTTGACAAATTTTTTGACACTACTTTTTATTATTCGTAGCTAATTTCCTTCCAACTGGAGTAAAACTATCGAGCAATGCTCAATGTGTGGACGAAAGCCCAAGCATTGGTTTTTACTCTACGTGATTGCTCGATCGAGCAAAACCTTATGTGAGTACTTACACCTACACTATGAAAGTAAATACGAACGTGTCAAAAAGTTTCATTGTGGTCATTTCATTTCCTATATTTATCATGTCAAAAACCTTGACATAATAATATCATCATAATGCCATATCCTATACAAACAACTGCAAAGTTTTAATACAGGTAAAAGAGGTATGACATGTTTGACAACTTCCGGTAGCCATGAGGGTATACCGGAACTTTCAGTTGTGTGACTTTCCCCATGTATCGGAAAAGTTAATTCATAGGCAGATGGCGGACCTCCGTAATTTGGTCGCGTTATGTCAAACCCAGCCGACAGTTCACGCTTACAAAGAATCAACATAAACCAACCAAATGACGTGGGTCCATCAATATCCTGTGAATCAATTTCTTCGATGGTAAGTACTATTGGCGAAGCTGTCGCTTCTATCTAGGCTTATGATGAAAATCGCTTTACAGCGTCATTAAATCATGCGCTTGCACACATACGAGTTCCAAATCTGCCTCCGCTGCGGTTACTTCTTTTGTGCATAGTATAGTAATATATTCTGAGGTATCTTAAGAGCCTACTGTCAAAACGCTAGCCCCGCCTATACACAACGCTATCCTCCAATCGTGATACAATGATTCCATGAATCGTGCTCCCTGAACAATATCGCGTAACAACGGTTCCCGCATTATAAATTTTTGAATTAGCACGAAAGTAAAGGTCGTAAGTCCTAAAAATGTCTTTGATGATTACTTAAAAAATAAATACAATACTAATATTTCCTCTAGCAATTATTTTATAAAGTGTGTGCTTGTAGTAGTGCAAGTTATTTAATGATAGTAATTCAATAAGTGTAACAGATATTAGTTGAAAAGCCCAAAAAGATTCACAATTTCGAAAAATAAAACTATCGAGTCAAAATAAGTGAACCGTGTTTTCCGTTAGCTAAATATCAGATAAATATACAATGATTAAATAAATCTCAATTTCATTTGAGTCAATCGTCTTCCGGGATCGTAATACATATTAGAAAACACAGCAAAATTTGACAGCCCACTCTTAACGCAAAGGTTTTGGAACGGGTCTAGCAAGAATTTTTCCGATGTATTAATAGACGTATCAGGGTAGTTGGCAACTATATACTTACTTAAAAACAAAATGACTTAGGTTCAGATGAACATATTGCTTCTTTTTAGAAGTCGGTTTATAATTAATAATTTAAGCGTTAAATATGATATAGGTTAACATTCAGCAAGCTTAAATTAAAATAAATATTATAATCTAAGGTGATATCAAAATATATTTTAAAGGTGATAAATGATTACATTATAATATTTATAGGACGTAACAAAAAAAAGTGTTAATAATTCAGAGTGTTTATGTCCCTTTTACAGAGTTCACTGACCAATATAAAAAAATCTACTCTTTCAGCGCTGCTACTATCACGGTGAACTCTATACAGGGGACTCGTACACATCCTTAAGTATTGCCACTTAGTTTTGTTACATTTTGTATGATACTTTTTTATTATTTTACGTTGTTTTGCCATTTAAAGTATTTCTACTTCATCAGTTGATACAAAATCTTACCCCCTCTTTTGTCCCCTAAGAAGGGTGGGGGGAAAATTTTATACACCAGATTTTAAGTTGGAAAACACAGTTAATAATATGAAGTAATTCCATTAAATAAAAAAGTTTGGTACAAAATCTGACCCCCATTAGAGGGGTGGCTGGGGGGGTGGGGGGTAATTTTTATACGCCAGATGTTGAGTTGGAAGAAGACAAATATATCTGCGAAAACCGTATGCAAATCGGAGCAGTAGTTTTCGTGTCAAAGCAAAAGTTTGATACAAAATCTGACCCCCTCTTTCGTCCCCTTAGAGGGGTGGGGGGAAACATTTTTATACACCAGATGTTAAGTTGGAAGAAGACAAATATATATGCGAATACCGCATTTAAATCGGATGAGTAGTTTTCGTGTGATGCTGGAACAAACATACAGACGGACAGACAGACAGACAGACAGACAAAAAAACTAACTAACTTTTCGGCTTCTATAGCGATGCTGTGACACCCTCCGCTTATTATTTTTTGAATATCTTTAATGTACAGAATTGTCATTTCTACAGATTTATTATATGTATAGATAGTAGTAATAAAAAATTATTATTTTATAGTAGTAATTTAAAATATTGTGTGTCATTGATTCATTAGTTACTACTTACTATAGCTATAATAGAAGTAATAACATCAATGAATATTTTTTAAACATTTTCATCAGTGTATTTACAGTGTAGATACACTTAACTTTTGATCGAAAAGCAATTCATTTTATTGGAATGCCGATTGGTTTCAAATACGTTTAAATATTGTTATTTGTTAGTGTTTCTCATTTCAATATTTTTTTAAACAAAAATATCAAATATTTTTTGATTAACTTTCAAATCAAATGCATTTAATATAAAGGGGAGTATAAAATATATCCTCCAATATAAATCAGTTTAATAGTGATATTCATACAAATAAATTGGTCCAAAATTCTGCATGTTGTGTGTTGCTGTTTGTTAAGAAATCACATGCCTCAACATCTTTGTGAGTCTTATTAAGTGTGACCTACATTAGTGACCTAACACAGATTTCTCAGCTTTAAATATCTTCTTCAGATTCTAGGCAAAAGCTCTAAATCTTCTTCAACTTTTAGAATGATTACTACTACATACTTCGTTTGCATGTCACTTGAAAATCATACATGTTGCCTTCATAAGTTTACGAGTATCATACATACTTAATAATCTTCTTCTCTTTGTCTTTTTTTAGGGCTCAAAAATATCTTCTTAGCTGTTCATTGTTTGTATTTACCCAAACGATTTGGCTCAATGGGCTCAATGTGACGAAAATAGCCCTCCGCTAAGTGCTCTCAAACCTGTTAATTACAGATTTTCCAAGTGGTCTCTACTTACCCCCTAACGAATTTTAAGATCACTCTTCTGCCTATTTAATAACTACGTCTTTATAATTCATAATTTAAAATTAATTAACCTCGATGTCTATTAAAGCCCAAATAAATTCCAACCAGCGACTCGTTGTTTTTGTTATCACTGTATTTACAATTCATAAACATTTATTATTATTGTTATGGTATGAAATATACTGTAGGTAATTGAAAGATAACAATTTATATAATGAACCATTAATTAATTTTATTTGCCATTTAGTTTGGAATAGGTGATGCAGTAATTCGAATATATTGTATAACAATTGAATTTGTAGTAAAAATGAAGAGTCGATTTTATAGATTTTACTTCAATTAATTACTTTATTATTATTATACGATAAATCTAATATAAATACAATATTCTGGTGTCGTGGTTTCTGTTCTATGTTATCCAATCTCGTTCGAAATTGCTGGACCGATTTTAATGAATTATTATTTTACAACTACCACGACACATAGTATGATAAAATAATCTTATGTACTATCATAGAAGTTTATTCATAGGTAAATTACGAATCTACGCAATTTGGTTGCTTTATGTCAAACCAAGCCATATTATAGCCAAATAGATTATGTCTAACATTCAATTGACATTACTCGGCTAAAATATGACGTAGGTGGCCGTCATCCTGTGGATCAATTTCTTCGATGGTACCTTAATATGATTACGTTCAAATACAAATAAATTATGAAAAAAAGGTGAACATCAGAAAATACGCTTCTTATCAAGGCATCCATTTTGTATATCGCTCTTTGTATCCTACTTTCAGCTCTTATCATAATGTTATCATTACGAGTAAACTTTTTGATGTCGCTTCTTCTTATATAACGCGTCTTAGAAATTATTACACATAAGTTTGTTTAATACTTTTTAAGCTTGCGTGCAAAGTACAAAGTATCGCCACAGTAGAAATATATACAGTAGGCTCGGCTATTCTTGAAATAAAGTTCCTGTAATATGATTACGTCACTAGCGCGTAAAACTACTCTGCGCTTGCGACGCACTAATTGTTTTGCTACTTTAGGGCCTTTAGCTAGTCTGAGTTAAGGATAGCCCTGGGTTTAAAATTATGTTATTTCTCCGTTTCTTGTTTTTATGAAAAAAAGGCATAAGATATTTTAAAGCAGGGTTTTATTCGGAATGGCGCAACTGCGCCTAAGTTATCAGCAATCACGCAAACGTGTGCATTTATCGATTCGGGCGGTCTAGTATAGTTTCTACTGCATTTTATTAAAACTGTGGCTTCCTCGGGTGGGTTGTTGGTCGGATGAAATTTCGTATTTAATGTGAAGCTTGAATTTACCGTCGGTGGCCAAATTATTATACTCACTTGAAAAATAATACGTTTTTGTGCCTCATAAGGAAAAATTTTTATCTTTAAAAAAGTTAATAATTTTTTTAGCCTTGTGGTAAGGTGCAGAGTCCTGCATACATATGCAGGTCCCGTCTGGCTGCTATTCAGCCATCTGGGGATGGAGATGACTTTGTAAAACTATCAGATATTGGTCTTAACGCATGGTTGAACCACGTGTAGTCGACCATTCCCGTTTGAGCTAATCTCGCCCCATGTCGTAACCGACGAAGGAGGTTTCACTCGTTCAATAACACAGCTTTTATAAAAATTAAAAAAAAAAATGAAATTAAAATAACTTGTTTTCCTCCTTTCAGTATTCCTCAGACCAGTGTTTTTACATTGTAGCAAACGCCAATCGCTTAGCATGCATGCATCTGGGGTAAACTTAGGTTTTTCGAAGGACGGAAACAACTGAAATTCAGTTTCTTCAGTTTCGCCTTAGCATTCTGTTAGATAAAGCTACGCCAGCATCATCTAACAAAACTTTTATGACTTTCAGGGTTTTTTTTTCTGTTCTCAACAATAAAACGCCTTGTTTCCTCTCCTGCTCAAGCAATCGAAAGACGTTTTCTACCACATTTATCAACTCGCTATGGGGACAAAGATTTTTTTAGGTTCATCACTTTTTTATATTTCAAAGTGTAGACTGGGAAACGCCTACTAATCTCGCAATTTCTCTCCGGGTATGATTGATATGACTCGAAGGTATCTAAATTTTAGATTTATTTCTAGCTGAAATGTCTGAATTCTTTCCCATGGCTACATCTTTCATTATTTTAACTCAAAATTACATTATCACAAAAAATAACCAACAAACACTAGAATCACGTGTTAATACCTGTTATTTATACATTATAATAAAATAGATAAGACTTAAGTATTGCTTTTTATAACACGTTTCACGCAAAAAACATTTTTAACGCCTGTGTCTAAGGGCTGGTTTACACGTATTGAGTTGATAAGTATTTAACTAAATTTTAACTAAATTTTAAGTTAATAATTGCATGTAAACACACAATTTAGTAGCAAGTAGCAAGTTAAAATTTAGTTGCAACTTGCTACTTGCTACTAAATTGTGTGTTTACATGCAATTAGGTAACTTAAAATTAAGTTAAAATTTAGTTAACTACCTATCTACTTAATACGTGTAAACCGGCCATTACTCCCTATTGCACGCACTTAACACAGGAAAATATGGCACAAGTGACTGTCGTACTAAATGTTGTTATTATTACAAGATTATTATTGAATAATAAATGTTACTGACTCACAAAATGTAGAAGACAGCCTAAAGTAACAAAAAATAAAAGAAAAAACTAAAACTAACAACACAAAATGGCTAAACAATCAACCAATACGAATCTATGTAAAAATCTCACACTGAGTATATTAATTTGGCCACCCACTGTATATTCAGCAATTTTACTGCTTACATTTTCTGATTAGATCAAAGATTTTTGGCGTAGAGGAGTTGCGGGAGTCATTTAATTTTGCATGCAGCCCAAAATGTTGACCAGTTCGAACAGACTTGACATAATATTAGGTAGGTATATACTACCAAATATTATGTCAAGTCTGTTCGAACTGGTCAACATTTTGGGCTGCAATAACAATATCTTAACTTTGATTTAAATTCAAGCTTACGATACACAAAAAATAACAAGAAAGGCTCAAATCTCAATAGCTCTATCACGCATAAACCATCCGTCTCTTGGCTCCTTATCTTAACTGGGGCACCATTTTGAATGAGCTACAATTCCATCGGTTCCTATGCCGAAAAAGTTTGTCGTTTGCGGAGCTTTTATGGGCTATAAAGAATATAGACGAGCTTTTCTCTTTAATTTCAAGGAAGCTTTATAAATATTATGTTCATTAAGTGAATAAAGAAATCTTAATCTACTTGACATAGGAAGTAAATAGTATATTTTAATCCTTAAAAGTCCTCGAGTGTTATGTAGAAGATATAATAATATCTAATAATAATAATAATATCTATGGACGCTTTACACCACGTCAGTCTGGCCCCGTGCTAAGTACCTGAAGGACTTGTGTTACGGGTACCAGACAACGGATATATATATTTAATACTTTTTGCTGATATGTATTTAAGATTTTTATTATATCATACACATATTTAATACCCATCCATGACCCAGGAACTTTGAAAAACTTTTTGTTTCGTCGGCGGGATTCGAACCCCCGACCCCCGGCTTGAGCTACCAACAGCCCACCAACTGAGCCACAGAGGTCGTCGAATACAATAATTATTGTAACTAATATTTTTCTTTAGATGATCCGGTGCACTTCGTATCACTTCCCTCCTAATATAATATTATAAACCTGTTCTGGACTTCCATTAATATTTCAAAATTAAAATTAGCCAAATCAATAAATCCGTTCTCGAGTTTTAGCGAGACCAATAAAATTTAAAATTCACTTTTATTTATTACTAGCGACCCGCCCCGGCGTCGCACTGGCTATAAAATATTATAAAGCCACTGAAAAAATGATTAAAATCGATAGCCTATGATCCTTCACGTGGTCTATTTCTTATCTGTACCAAATAAGATAAAAATTGCTCCAGTAGTTCACGAGATAAGCCTTTCCAAATAATTTCCCCCGTTTTGTCCACATTCTCCTATTAGTCTTAGCGTGATAAAATATAGTCTACAGCCTTCCTCAATAAATGGGCTATCTAACACTGAAAGAATTTTTCAAATCGGACCAGTAGTTCCTGAGATTAGCGCGTTCAAGTTAGCCCTTTCAAATAATTTTCCCCGTTTTTTCCACATTTTCCTCTATTTCCTCGCTCCTATTAGTCTTAGCGTGATAAAATATAGCCTATATCCTTCCTCGATAAATTGCCTATCTAACACTGAAAGAATCATCGAAAACTGTTGCGTAGTTTTAAAGATTAAAGGGAACAAAGGGACATGAGGGAAAAAAAAGCGACTTTTATTTATAATAAGTACTAGCGACCCGCCCCGGCGTCGCACGGGTATAGAATATATAGCCATTGAAAAAATGATTAAAATCGATAGCCTATCACGATCCTTCATGTGGTCTACTTCTTATCTGTGCCAAATAACATAAAAATTGCTCCAGTAGTTCGCGAGATAAACCCGTTCAAAAAATTTCCCCCGTTTTTTCCACATTCTCCTATTAGTCTTAGCGTGATAAAATATAGCCTATATCCTTCCTCAATAAACGGGCTATCTAACACTGAAAGAATTTTTCAAATCGGACAAGTATTTCCTGAGATTAGCGCGTTCAAGTTAGCCCTTTCAAATAATTTTCCCCGTTTTTTCCACATTTTCCTCTATTTCTTCGCTTCTATTAATCTTAGCGTGATAAAATATAGCCTATAACCTTCCTCGATAAATGGGCTATCTAACACTGAAAGAATCATCAAAATCCGTTGCGTAGTTTTAAATATTAAAGGGAACAAAGGGACATGAGGGAAAAAAAAAGCGACTTTGTTTTATAATAAGTATAGATAGATATAGAAGAAGATAGATGTTCGTTTTCTGACAAGAGTTTTTTATTCTCTAGCGCATTTGACTATTATTATACAGCTAACTTCAAAAGTTCAAAACATAATATTTTATATCCAATCAACAATGCTTAAAAAAATAATTTTTAAAAAACTTTAGAAAGTGGCCATCCATATCCATACTTGATGTTATAAATGCGAAAGTGTGTCTATCCGTCTGTCTGTCACGCTTAAACCACTGAACCAATTTTGATGAAATTTGGTATGCAGAAACTTTGAGTCCCGGGAAAGGACATAGGATAATTTTCATTCCGGAAAAAGGTACGGTTCCCGCGCAGTAAATGAATTTTGGCGCAACGGAGTTGAGGACGTTATCTTTTTAAAATATAAACATAAAAAAATGCTTTTCAAATACATTATTTACCAAAAAGCAATATAGTATTTCATGTAAAGATATACTATTCAAAAGTTTTCCAACAGTATTTAGTGTTGTAACTTGTAAAAGCTCAAAGCTAAAAGATTAAACCGTGAAACTTTCAAGTGATATCGTGAGAGCTTTTTTCGTTTCACAATCAGCGGAGCTTTTGCTTCCTTCAAATTTTATTACTAGTGGTCTCGTTTCGTTATACGACTGGGATAAAATATTGCGTTCTTATCTAGACGGTATGTTTTATCCTGGATATTCTGACTTGAACATGTGATTGAGCTTTTCCATTTCCATATACTGAAAGCTTTTTGAAATTGCCAAATATACTATACACAACATACAAGCCATATGTCTTAGGATGGCGTTAAAACTTGATGAATGGAAAACTTGGGGGATGCCTTTGCCCAGCTGTGGAACAGGATAGACTTTAAAGAAATGCACAACTTATTATTATTATTATTAGATCAAAATGATTAAAAGTTAATAAAAGGGTCCTAAAGTAAGTTAGGTACAGGTGAAAAATGAACGTCTTGTTTGCAACACAAAAGGCATTAGCTATGTCCACATTATGCAATTTCATCTTCAATTTTCGTCATCTTCTTTTTATTCAACATTCATTTGGCATATTCAATAATTGAATGCGTCAAAATCCACCCGCGTTGAAAGAAAAGTGTCATAGCGAGCGCTACGATTTTAGCGCACGTCACGGGCATGCCTCACGTTCGCTGTTGACTGCGCTATAACGCATGCCCTTGATGAACAAAAAAAGGCACAGTGTGGACAAAGCTATTGAATAATAAATGCTTAAAATATTACTCATTTGTAATTTGTTCTAACATACTTAGTAACGTACCTACATCCAATATTCAATGCACAAATAGAATATTGAACACAATTTTCGTCTATTGTAGGAAATGATAATTTCCCAGTTCCTAGAAATAGGAAATTGTAAATGTAAAGTCAAATCTAAATGTAACGTGTTACAGACTGATTTTAACTGGCCGATTTTAGCGTTAATTCTCGAAGCATACATAGCAGGAGCGAGGAGAGGTTTTTTATGCTCAAGAAAATATGGATCCGTAACGAGAATTATATCTTTGGGTCAGTTAAAAAAAATGTAAAGTTTCAAAATATCTGTACAACGTCCACCTTTAATTTTTTACCTATCTGCATTGTTTAAAAAATTATTACACAACGGATCTTTTACACGGGCCTGTTTCACCACTTCCTGATAAGTGCCGAATAGGCTATCCACCTTAACTTGACAGATCAAGTATGGAGAGTCTGTCAAAAAAGTTGTGAATAGCCTATTTGCCACTTTATCAGAAAGTGGTGAAACAGGCCCTTATCCTATTGACAAAAGCTACGTAAAGCTACGTTCTAAAAGATTTACAGACTTTGGAAATTTTTTAACGTCTCAGATATAGAGAAGATCTGTAACTTGATTGGTTATGAAGAGGTTTGATTTTAAAGTAGGTAATTATATAATTTCTTCAAAGATTATCTATGGGAATAGTCCTAATAAATGTCCGTAAGTGGAAATAAATAATAGCGCGTCGGTGGCCGGTGCACGTGCGTATGTATAAGGGCCAGACCATAACACTGCATTGCAAAAAACTACATTGCTTTTCTATGGTTGTTTTTGCGATGCGACACCGCAGCGCAGTGTGTGGCCTGGCCCTAATTGCAGGCCGAACTGACAGGACACGTACAAACGGAAATGCACAAAAAGACGCCAGGCTTATTAGTAGGGTTGGGTTGGGATATGGGAGCCTTAAAGATAAGATAAGATAAATATTTATTTCTCAGTACAACAATATAATAGCTAGAGCTTAAACAGTACATTCTTGTCCTTACAAGTTAAGTACATTCTTATTCTCGAATATTATATTGTACGAGTCTGGTGCCCAAACTAGGCTAGGCCTGTGTTTCAGGTCACTAGGCTCCTCATCCTCACAATTTTAAATACATAACATAATATATACTTTTTCCAAAAACCAATTATATTATTATGGCAGTAACAAAATTCGTGTGTGTATGTGTGTGTGTGTATCAGTGCGCGTGCGTGTGTATGTGTGTGCTTGGGTGTGCGTGAGTGGGTGAAAAAACTTATAGAATTTCATGCGTGGCTATTCTAGCCTAGTTTAGGTTAGCCCATGGCGAAAATCCTCGAGATGTGTTACTGACCACACGACTCGATCGCCTGCATTATTAATACCCACTTTACATACACGTAGGGTTGTCAGGCGTCCGGATAGAGCCGAATAATAAGTTCGGCTTTTGATTGCGAGTCCAGCCAAAATTAAAGAGACTCCGGCTTTTGTAGAGCTTTAAATGTACCATTTTATGCGAAAATCCTACATCATGATATAACATTAAGGGTGTGTTTCACCACTTCCTGATATGTGCCGGATAGGCCACCACTTAACTTGACAGATCTATGGAGACAGAGTATGGAGAATCTGTCAAATAAGTTGTGGATAGCCTATCCGGCACTTTATTAGGAAGTGGTAAAACAGGCCATTATTCTTATCTTCTTAGAGGTAACACCTTAAAAAAAAAGTAATTTTTAAACGGTTTTAGAGCCGGGACACAAAACACGACATGACGTCGCACGACGTTTTTGTGTCCGGGCCCTTACATGTGATAAAATGTAAAATTGTTGAATAAAACTGAAAATAAAAACACGCGTTGCCGAACGTATTACTATACTGAGAGTATAGATTGTAAGTACTCGAGTAGGTACTCGATAGCAGGGTCTCCGTTTTTTTTACAAATGTCCGGCTAAGCTGACTGCTTTGTTCCGCTTTTCGGTTCAGCGACCTGGCAACCCTACATACGGTATGACGGTAGACTAAACGGCTTTCAATAGATCCGTTTATCGTTAATGACTTCGTATTTGTTTCAGGAAATTGATTTTACATACGTAAATGGAGGCTAGACTTTAAGCGATTTTAGGTCGCTAATTTAAAGAGTTAGAGTTTTTAACAACGCCGAATCCCCCAAACACGTATAGCTTCACTTATTTTTGTAGCATATGCTTTAAATACTTCAGAAAATAATTAAATAATATTGTTTTTACAAAAATATTGAGTCATTCCCTCGATTTCCCATGGATCCCACCATCAGGTCACTACTTTAGTGAACATGCTGCCGAATCCCTATAAAATAAGAAAATAATTTTCAAAACATAGTACCATAGACATTAAAGTAAGACATACAAAAAATAATAAAGATATTAACAGCTAAACGTTGAACCTCTTCTTCTATGGGAAGTCGGTTAATAAAGTTGCAAAATCATATTTTCAACGACACAAAATTTCATACTATTCGGAAATGATTTAATTCTAACATTGTCAGAACAGACTGGCGACTATTCGGTAATATTAGAAGTCAACGTACCGAAATTTCTATCGATTTTCTATTTTAGACTAAAGCTGGACTAAAATGAACGTGTCCAGAAAATGTACCTAATTGACATGGCGAGGGCTGTGCCGTGAGCGGTTTTTAATGAGATGTCGTCTAGTGTTCAAAAATAGCAAAAATTGTGACGTTAAATGTATTAATGGATCAGATTACTGTTATGTTTAAAATTTATTTTATATTTTAGTTAGTACAATTTAGTAAAAATATAAAAATGACAAAACTGGGCACCAGAAGTTAAGTTTTGACATTTTAAATAAAGTTTTGTAGCTCAATTTCCCGAAAAAATTAAGTTGCTCTGGGTGCAGGGCCGTGCAGTGCCCCAGCCAAGTCTAGATCTAGCAAAGGCAGTTCCGCGGCCGTACCATACTTTTCTCAAAGTGGTTCAAGCAAGCTCCAAGCCCCCTCCTTTTACTATGTCCAAGCGGTCACCGGCGACCGCGATAACAATAGAAAGGCTATTTTATCTCGTTTTTTCACGATCGAAGGATTTATGGCATTTTGATAAATAGTTTATCAGTTACAGTTAATCAAGTTACAACTTTCAGATCACAATCTGAAAACTTTTTACGATAGAAAAATTACGTCCGTCTGTTTTACATTTCATCATTTTGGTGGAATATAATTTTGTTTGCTTACACTAGTTGCATGTTTATAATTTATGTAATGTACTAATTGGATTAGGTACCGTTTTAATTCAGGATTTCTACACAGCCAAAAGTACTTAAAATTCAAGTAAGCTTTAGCAACAACTACGTAAATATAAATATTGTATACCTACTTAGATTTAATATTTTTGATCCAATGCGACGCTTCTGTAAAATATTTAATTAATGCTTCAATAAAATAAACTTCTGAAAATAAGTATTTCATATTATGTATCAAGTGTACCCCATTTTAATTACTGCATGGTACTTTTAATGTATTTAAAATCATTATTTCATGTTATTTGCTTACGACTAAATTTTATTTTATTTCAAACCATAGCAAATACAAACAACGTCCAATAAGTAACCACATTAGGTATTCAGCTGAAATTTCTAAACGAAAATAAAATGCGATTTATACAGAATAAATTCTAACCCGTCTTTTTCTCACGTCCATATTTATTTTCAAACCCCGAAGCGTTTTCAAATACAAACACAAAATACTGCTTCTACGGGACAATTCGGACGTATCTCTGGAATCAAATAGCTGTAAATATTGTACTAGAAGGTATAAGAACCTTTGTAAGGGCAGAATTTATTGTGTTCGGTTCTTTTCTTTTGAATCCTGAAAATGTTTGGAATAAAAGGACTTAACATCTTCATCGGTGTACGTAACTTGAATTATTATCCTGCCCTAAAGTTATAAAGTTTTGGCTTTGTAAGTTCTATGACAACTAAATATTTAAACACTAGTTAAATTACTCCAAAAATTATAGACATAAGCCATAATATTATGCCAGTTAACAAGTTAATATCTTTAATTGCCTGATCGATTGGCCGATGGTATAATAGGATCTTATGTAAGATATCTTTTAAATAAAATATTATAATATTGATATAAATATTTATTATAATATAAAAATATTATAATAATACTTATTTTATACATATATATCAGAAGCTCTGGTAATACAATAAAAATCATTAAAAGGTAAATGCGGTCAGTGGCTTTACATAAAATACAAGATTTTAATTTAACATGTGAATATTATACGAGAATGAAAAATAAACGCAACCGATAATATGTTCCGATTTATGTGGTCGAGTCATCGAAAATATTTTAACCCTCGGTTGTGGGGTCTGCGGTGTGTCCTATCGGCGTTTTCCATATAATATTTTAGGTATACCGTGGAATATAGATATACTCAGTTAAAATCGTTACAGCTATACGCATTTTACAGTAAAACATTTTTCACAGAGTTTCATCAAAATCGGTTCAGTGGCTTCGAGATGGAGAATTTTAATTCTTAATCTTTCAGGCCCCGCGCGAGCACCGGTGATCGCGAGAACAAAAGAATACAATGGGAATTCCTAGAACCTCCGATCGAAGGATTAATTAGGTACAATAATTATTTTGAAGTAGTTTTTATCGTTTTAAAATAATATTAAAAAGTTATTTATTTTTCACACAAAACTTAACATAGAATTTAGTTTAATTCATGAAGCCCCAAGCGGCCACACTGATGGGTTAATATATTATTCTTGTCATAGTATTTGCAGTTAGATTTTCCATACATTTTTTATTGTTGTAGGAACTATGACGTGACGTATAATACTTACGCACTTAATATAATATTATAATATTTTGCTTTTATCGACAGCAACGAAATTCCAAGGAATATCTTGTACAGAATATAAGTCAAGCCGAACAATTTTATAATGCCAAGAACTAAGTACTTCCTTAAGAAATATTACTTTCATAACTGTAATAATAAAAAAAGACTTTCTTTAATAACTACAGTTATAAAAAAGGAATTACTTTTAATAATCTGAAAGCTTTGTATGAAGACAATAATTAACTGCCTTCCTTTGTCAACGGCCAGCCGTTGCCCGCCCGTTTATTTACATTCACTATCAACTATTTGGCGGCTGTCCATTTGGCCAAATTATTATTTGATTAAAATGCTGGCAGCATTATTATATTAAGTCTCGTCTTTTCCCTTCGTTTATACTTTGCACAAACCAGGCAGCGTCAATACAAAACACACATTTGACAAGTTGTCAAATGTGTGTTTTGTATTGACGCTCCCGCTTCGCAGTCGCGTGGTCGCGTAGGTTTGTGCTAAGCATTACTCGTGCTCAATTTAACTACGCGTGAGTCAAAGCGACGCCCCCAAGCAAAAAGTCGGTAACCGAAAAATCCAAATTTTACAGGAGCGATGATTTACTGTTTTTTGTGTATATTTTGGCAACGCGGGGAAATATTTAAAACATTGATATATGAAATAAAACCTACTTTTTTGGTGCATGTAATTGTTTAATCAGTATGCAAATATGTTTAATCATAAGCTAGTAATCTGTGAAAATAAATAATGCAGGACAAGTCATGAGTAAAAAATTACGCTATTAACACTTACAGGGTTTTTGCAGTAACTTTACAAAAAACTACCATCCGTAACATTATATTATGGACTTTTATAACGTAATTTATAATGTCAAAGAGGGCGCGTATGTTAATATTACGATGTTATTGCGGTTATATAATATTTATGCAGAAACTGTATTGCTAAATTACATTAGTTTTAATAAGAAATTTAATACAGTGTTAGCACTAATACCGATATTTATTCGACAAATTTATTAATTGTAATATTACAAGGTTTGAAGGAAACACACAGAATATTGTGTATAAATAAGGTTTATTCATATCAAAACAAATTATTGAACTCTCAAATCAGTTTTATGAAAAACACAAAGTAATTAAAGGGGTCTGGGTCAAGAAACGGACGATTTTCAAGATTTAAACAGGGGGACAGGAGACATAACAATATAATAATTTAAATTATGAAAAAATATATGTGTTAGTCAAGGATCTAACACATTGAAATTCATATTCCATTACACAATATCATGAACTTCACTCGATAGAAAAAAATCCCAAAGTTACATCTTCTTTTAACGAAATTGCCATACTACTTACGTCCAAATTGGAATTTTCAGATATTTTTTTATGAATTAAAGACAAAGAATATATCTAGTTAGTATCGTTTATTTGACTCAATTTAATTGATGTATAAAATAACGACGATCAAAAAACTATAAAATTGGTTCGGCTGGTGCTTACAGTCACACACTTTGCGCCTGCAATTTTATAGATTTTTGATCGTCGTTATTTTATACATCAATTAAATCGAGTCAAATAAACGATACTACATAGATATATTCTTTCTTTTTAATTCATTACAAAAATTATCTGAAAATTCCAAACAATTTGGACATAGTACTATGGCAATTTCGTTAAAAGAAGATGTAACCTTTGGATTTTTTTCTATCGAGTGAAGCTCTTGATATTGTGTAATGGAATATGAATTCCAATATGTTAGATACTTAACTAATATATATATTTTTTCATAATTTAAATTACTATATATTTTGTCTCCTGTCCCCCGTTTAAATCTTGAAAATCGTCCGTTTCTTGACCTAGACCCCCTCAATTACTTTGTGTTTTTTATAAAACTGATGTGAGAGTTCAATAATTTGTTTTAATAAACCTTACACAATATTCTGTGTGTTTCCTTCAACACAACAATATTTTATTCTTTAGATTTTTTTCTATACAAGCATGCATAGAATCCCCCTCGTTTTGACAATGGCCCGTTTCAAAAAAGCTATGAGTTATAGAAATCGCAAGAAGTTTAGCAGCATAAATAAATAGCGCAAAAATATAACGATTTTTGTTTTGTCCATACCATCCATCTGAATTTAGTAAAAAATTTATAAAAACCTGTCTCTTTTTCACTTTTGAAAAATAAAAATAAGGCACTTCCTATTTCTGTGCTACCACTTTTGGCTATTTGATAATGCCACACATAACAATATCCTATTTTCCGAATAGGATATTCCGATTTTTCGTAAACAGTAAAATTGTAGCAAGGATATTTCCGTTTATAATGGAACGCTGACACTTCAGATTGAGGTATACTCAATACCTTTTGCATAGCAATTAGCATTTACCAAAACCATAATGAATTTATTTTATGGCAATAATCCGGTAAACAGGTGTTACCAAAATAAGATGAGAAATATTTATTTGTAAGATTGGGTTACAGTACTTTTGCTCGTAAAGTTTTATAATTTATTTCCGTGCAATAAACATATATTTCATTATATCTTCATAAATATCACTAAGAAAAATCCAGAAAAAATTCACAAGGTGTATTTCAGTCTTCTGATTACGAATTTCACATAACAGGAAAAAGTCCATAATAACACATTACGGACTTTTTGCTTGGGGGCGTCGAAAGTCTTCTTCACAAAATATAGCGTTTACGCGCAAATATATTATGCTCGAAGGCGTATGGAATGCGCTTATGCGCATTAAATGTGCGATTAAATTGGTTTTTCTAGACTAGGTCTCACGCCCCTATACATTAGTGACTTATGAAGCAAAATAATTTGCACTTTGTGGCGTAGTTTATGGTTTAGTAAATTCAATTACAGAAACCTAAAGCAAAACCTATAGTATTAATTCATTAGTTAAGTCCGTGTGCATGTTCTGAAACCTTAACGTTGTATTTACACTGATAATATATTTATATATTTTTTGTTCTGATTTTAACATATTACTACGTAACAGTACACAGTACTTTTTGTCCAAAGCCGAAAGCTAAACTTTTTCAGTCCTTTCTGTATCTATATAAATAAAAATGAATCCATATTATATCCCTTGTCACGACATCACGCGTAAACGGCTGGACCGATTTCACTAATTCTTTTTTTGATGTGTTTGTTATTATCAGGAGAAGGATCTTATGACAGAAAAAAATTTAAAAATTGCTCGGAAAATTATAAAATTAAGAATTCTTATTTCTAATCTAACATTTGCGCTCTGGGTAATATGTATAAACTTTTTTAATGTAATATTATGACATCTATAATATGTATATGACTGACATGGTGATCTATCAACGCATAGCCCAAACCACTGGACGGATCGGGCTGAAATTTGGCACGCAGGTAGATGTTATCACGTAGGCATTCGCTAAGACTTATTTTGATAAATTCCAACCCCAAGGGGTTAAAATAGGGGATGAAAGTTTGTTTATAATAATACTTCTTAACGCGAGCAAAGCCGCGGGCAAAAGCTCGTTTGACATAGAATTGACAGAATGCATTTTTTGTGCGACGGGATGGCGATGAAAGTTGCCATGGTGCCATACTTATTTACTATTTAGTCACTTCAATAAAATGATGGGCGAAATCGGAAAAACTTTTGAAGGCAAAACAACGTTGCCGGGACAGCTAGTTTGAAAATAATAAAGTAAACTTACCAACAACATCCAGTCTCAGGAAGATGCTGGTGGGCGGGTGCGACGACACCTGACACTCGTATATACCGGCGTCGCGCTTTTGAACGAACTTCACCTTCAGTGTCCAGTCCTGAACAACAAAATTGGGGTTAAGTTAGCCAAGACTATTGACAAGGACAGCTTAGGACCAAGGCCGGATTTACATTTTTATGAGTATAGGCCACTGTAATTTTGCCGCCCTCTACGAACTATGCCGCCATCCTAGGACGCTGCCGCCCCCTCTAGAACGCCATACTACGCTGACGCCCATAGACCAGCTATACTGCCTTTATCCAGAGCTGCTTAGGGTCCTCATATTCTGGCGATCGATCGTTACAGCCTGATTAACTGACACAAACTGACCGAAGAGTCGTGATTCTATACGATAATGCACAAAATGAGCCCGGTCAGGCCTTCCTAAGATCAGCACCTTTGAAAGGATCGGCCTGATCGCAGGCACATAGAAACCTTTAGAAAACATTAACAAAAACCGTCAAGCGATAAAAAGTGCGATTTATTAATAATTTTCTGCCGCTCTTTATCGCATCGTCGTCGCATTTGATACGTCTTTTTTCGATAAAACTTACTGAAGGATGGTTAGTTTACTGGATTTCCCATGACATTTTAAAATTGGAAGATTGTTTATAACGCTACCTTGGAATCAAATCTGCATCCATCCAGTACGAGCCAAGCAGCCGATCCACTACACCACGGAGCTCACTACACAGTCATGCAAATGACTACCCCGACGGAATCACAAGTAGATGAAGTAGGTTACACGGGAGCGGAATAATTTTTACACAGATTTTTTCACCTCAAACTTTTATCGTAGCATACCCTGATTCTAGCACTTGTATCCCGATTCTTCTATCCTAATTCAATATAAGTTTCGATCCAGTCCGGACGTCAAACACCATTATTTTTAACAAAAAATTAAAACCGACTTCCAGGGTAAAAACAATAAAAATTATAATTATAATGAACAAAAAAGTATGTAATAATTCTTACTCTTAATAGTGCCTTATGCAGAATTCTCCTAAACCTCTACTATTTCTGTACACCATCTTCATTATTTTGAAGTTGGTACCAGCTAAGAATGGTGAGTTCTTAGACAAAATATTTTTAATTTTAAGGACTGGTACCGACTTCAAAATTATGAAGATGGTGTACAGAAATAGTAGAGGTTTAGGAGAATTCTGCATAAGGCACTATTAAGAGTAAGAATTATTTCATACTTTTTTGTTCATTATAATAATAATTTTTATTGTTTTTACCCTGGAAGTCGGTTTTAATTTTTTGTTAAAAATAATAATTTCACTCTTTTTAGTAATTTAAGTAATTTATAAGGTTTTCTGTAAATACTAATGTGTTCTACTAAGTGACTTTGGAGCCAGGATACACATTTATGATATGAGATTCATAAAGTTAATATACCTAGCGCCCTATCGGAATAGAGAATTGCATAAGCAACTCCAAGAATATACTTACTCGTATCACTGTATAATATTATGAGCTTGGCGTTAATCAAGCAATGATGAAATTAATGTTCATGCGCCTATCTCCAAAGGCTCTAAAGTTCTGTTCAGTGGCTTTCTTTCTATCACAACACTCCTGGAAAGTCATTAGCTCACTATAATATTAATATAATATTATGCTTAAGCTACTTAGAACTACGTTAATATAACAATTTATTTTGTCCCAATAAATTGAGGTGGTAGTGGTGATGATGATGATAAATGTAACTTGCATAGTAATGCTACTATACTCAAACTCTCTACTCAAAGCATAATATGCATTATGCTTTGAGTTCTTAAACAAACGCCGAAACCTCCAAACTTTTATCTTTAAGGAATCCGGAGTTCTCTTAGCACCTTCGGAACCAAGGTATATCTTAGTGCAAAATGTTGCTTTTTGGTAGCATATGCTGGATACTTCTCATAAAATCGAAATCATAATATGTTTCCATATAAATTTTGAGGAGTTCCCTCGATCACTCATGGATCTCATCATCAGATCGAAATAATAAAATAATTTTCAAAATCGCTTAACTTACTACAGATTTAAAGACATCCGTGATCCGTTTTGATCTAAAAATACTATGAAAAATATCTACCAATTATAATAGGGTCATAATGTGAAGGTGTATGGTGGAATGGTGGTGATGATGATGATGATGATTAATGTAATTAGCTTAGTAGTATATGCTTTCAGTTCTTAAAACAACGACGCCGAAACCCCCAAACATGTATCTATAAGGAGTAAGGAGTTCTATTCACCACCTTCGAACCATGGTATATCCTGGTGCAAAATTTTACTTTTCGGTAACATAATATGCCTGGAATACTTCATATGAAACCAAAAAAAACCATATGTTTCCATTTGAATTTTGAGGAGTTCCCTCGATTACTCGTGGATTCCATCATCAGGTCACCACTTTTGTGAACATGGTACCAAATTGGAGTGAAACCTAATACAACAAAATAAAAATTTTGAAAATCGGTTCACAAACGGCGGAGTAATCGTTGAACATACATAAAAAAAATCCACAGACGAACGTATAACCTCCTCGTTTTTGAAAGTCGGTTAAAAAGTATCATCTATGTCAAACGCTGATCGACATCAGGCAGTCTAGTAATAAATGCGCGGCCAGAACTAAGAATATTTCCAACAGCTAGGTCATATATATATAATCTAATATTTTAATCTGCGCTCAAGTAAAAATGCTCATAAAATGTTATAATTTTGATGATGATGAAATTATAATGATGATGATGATGAACATGTCGGATTTTGGTCGGATTATTTACTGTATGTGCTAGTGGTGCCCTCTGCTCCAACCTTTGCGTAATATTCCCCATTAGTAAAAATCCAATAAAGGACATCAGGCAATTTCCAAACAACGACCACCCAGGATTATTTAAAATAGCTAGGCCATATTTAAGAACTTCAAAAAATATATTATGGACTCTACCCTGTATATATATATATATTTATATATAAGTATTTCACATTACAAAATTGTGGTTGCGTTCTCTCTTGTTTTCAGTTTACAATATAAGATGTAGCCGTCCGTACGGAAAAAGATACAAGTTTCCTTCACTTCTTAGTCTACAATGTCAAAAATCTCAACAAAATAGGTAGTAAAAGCCTATTTCGTGCAAACATGCTAAATCTTTCCTCTGATTCGAAGTTTAGATGAAGGTAAATGTTTGTAAACCTTCACGTTCACAACGTAAGACTTATGCATAGTGATGCTTACACAAGAGCACGTAAGCTTCAAAAACATTCCACGTACAACAAAAGAAAACATTACGAAATTGTATAAGATTGTTGAAACTTTGAAACCTCCTTTAAACTCATTATATGAAGTAATTAAAATCCGCAACGGTACCGTCACAAAAACTAAACGTCTTTTGAACCCTATGGCTAAAGGAATAAGGTCGAAATCAGGCGGAGTGAGTTTGTCGATGACTGTACTTGTTAGTAAGTACAAATGAAGTAATTATGAGGTTGAGAAACGAGAAACGGATTGAGTCGAGTGTTATGTACCTTCACATCGAATGCGACATTTTAGTATTTACATCCATACAATACATAGGTTTTCATAAAAATTTTTGCACATCCTTGCCTGTGTGCACGCGCAAAATACAATAATTATGCGAACTTGAAGTAACCTCATACGCAAAATTTATTTTGCGTATTGCAGGATTTGCAGGATTTGCAGGATTTCAATCCTGCAATATAAAATTTAAAAAACCAAAATCGATATAATATTACTTTCGGAGCTTCTATACGTCATTATAAAACAAAGTCGCTTTTTTTCCCTCATGTCCTTTTGTTCCCTTTTTAATCTTTAAAACTACGCATTTTGATGATTCTTTCAGTGTTAGATTATTATTTTTTAGTAAAAGTCGTGACGGTTCGCAACAGACTAATTTATTTTCCAAAATGGAGGAACAGAGATACATAGACAATATAAATATTAAATTATAATCACTATGGAATGTACACAGATAACAAATCAAAAATAATGAGTTAAGACACATAGTTGCACATTGTGTAAAATAGATGGCGCTAGCAGCATCAATTGAACATTACAACATATTATTTTGATACACTATAATAACACCCCTACTTATCAAAATAAGGTAAACATTATCAAAAAAAAAAAGAACATTACATAGGCACTAACCCAAGCCTTTGCATAAATTTATAGTGCCTAACAGAATACAGACCTTTAGTTAATAAGTCTGCAGGCATTTCTTCTGTTGGTAAATAATTAAGTTTAACGAAATTATTCTTTACACAATCTCTTATGTAATGATGGCGTACATCTATGTGTTTAGACCTACTGTGACTATTATGACTGGATGCCAATTTTAAAGCACTCTGGTTGTCACAATATAAATCAATTACAAAAAGATTTCCAGTAATCTCATTAATTAAATTTCTTAAATATACAGCCTCCCTCGAAGCTTCGGACAATGCTGAGTACTCTGATTCTGTACTGGAAAGACAAACAGTCTTTTGTTTTTTGCTTTGCCAAGAAATGGCAGACCCAGACATAACAAAACAGAAACCGCTGTAAGATTTCCTATCTATGGCATCACTGGCCCAGTCACTGTCTACAAAACCACGTAAATCTTTGTTATCATCAATAAATTTTAAACAATAGTTTTTAGTATGCAACAAGTATTTTAAAACTCTCTTAGCATAATTATAACAAGTAGAATTATAACAATTATTAAATTGACTGAGATAACTCACTGCATAGGCTATGTCCGGCCTCGTTAAAACAGCCCACTACATTAAACTCCCAATAAGTTTCTGATAAGGAACATTAGATGAACATTCATTAGATTTTTCTACATTCAACTTCGGTTCAATAGGAGTACTTTGTGGCTTACAATCAGAAATTTGAAATCTACATGCTAATTGCTCAATATACTGTTGTTGATCTACAGTTATTACATTTTTATCTTCATCATATTCTCATTCCTAGATACTGTCTAACAGGTCCTAAGTCTTTTAACTTAAATTCTAACCCTAAAACTTGTTTTAATTTCTCAGTTTCAATATCGCTATTAGAAAAGTTAAAAAAATCGTCCACAAAGCAATTATTATTCTTACTTTTCCATTATTCTTTGCAAACAAACATGGTTCAAATTCACAACTTTTAAAACCTATTTTATAAAGACAGTCTTTGACTCTTTCATACCAAGCTAAAGACGACTGCTTGAGACCATATTAAATAGCCCGCTTTAATTTTAATATATTATATCCCCCACTTTTGTATGCAAAGCCTCCAGGGATTGACATATAAATGTTTTCCTTTAACAAGCCATTTAAAAAAGCTGTAGTAATATCTAAATGTGTAATACTCATTTTTTACTTAACACTTAGGGCAAACAACAATCTAAGAGTTGGGTGACGCACTACTGGTGAAAATGTTTCTGAGTAGTCTATTCCCGGCTTTTGCGTAAAGCTTTTAGCTACAAGTCTAGCTCTATACCGCACTTTGTTGTCCACATCATACTTTTTATTTAGCACCCAACGACACTTCACTATTGACACATCACCTGGGTTCTTAACGAGTTCCCATGCATCATTGTCTTCAAACGACTTGAACTCCTCAGCCATGGCACGACTCCACTGCTCCTTCTTAGGCCCCTCGAGAGCCTCCGAGAGTGAGACTTCCTCAGGTGCTGGAACTGAACTGGAAATACACATGTTGCTTAAGCCATACCTCTCAGGCTTCTTTCTCAATCGTTTGCCTGGTTGTTCTGGTGTTGATGTATTCTGTATAATATCTGGCTGTAGCTCTACATTCAACGGAGATTTAGTCAAGGTCTCATCAACATCAGTGTACACTGAAGAAACTGAGGACTCCATATCCTCCTCCTCAACCAAAATATCAGGACAGGTCTCCCCCACTGTATCCTTGCTCTCCATCGCCACACTATTTGATGGTGTCTCATCATCTGGTATCCAGATAGCCAAACCTTCATCTGAGTTACTCTCCGTAGTCTCACCTTACATCACAACGACATTCCGGCTAGTGATGATAGTCTTCTTGGAGGGATTATACAATCTGTACCCTTTGACGTCTTCTCCATATCCCACTAAGATATGCTGTGAAGCTTTTTTATCCCACTTCAAGCGTCTCTCTTTACGGATGTGCACCATCACTTTACTACCAAATAATCGAAGTTGACTAAGGTCTGGTTTGGTACCGTACCACATCTCGAACGATGTTTTCTCCACTCCTGACACAATAGACCTATTTTTCAGATAGACTGTGGTGTTGGCCGCTTCCGCCCAAAACTTCTTGTCTTACTTTGCATGATAAAGCAAACACCTCGCTTTCTCAACCACTGTCCTGTTCGCTCGCTCACAAATTCCATTTTGTTCTGGCGAGTAACTATTTTTAGTTTAATGTAATATTCCGGAAGCTTTGAGATAATTATTAAATTCACGGTTACAAAATTCTAATCCTCGATCCGTGTGAAAAATTTTGATTCTTTTACCGTGTTGATTTTCTACTAGTGATTTGAATTCTTTAAATTTGTTAAAAGCTTCACACTTCTGCTTAAAAAAATATATAAAAGTCATTCGACTGTAGTCATCAATTAGCAACATAAAGTATCTATTACCTGATAATGAATTTACCTCCATAGGTCCACACAGGTCGCTATGAATTCTGTGGCAAACTTCAGTGCTTCTATTACCTACATGGGAAAAAGGTAATCGGCTTTGTTTTCCCTCACAACAGGTTTTACATTCGGACTTTGTAATTTCATAAGAACCTTCATACAACAAGCCATTCACTAAGTTCTTCATTTTATTCATATCTTGACTATTAATATGAGCTAGCCTTCTGTGCCACAATTCCCCTGTGACTGCTCGTCCAGCAAACAAACAACTTGGTTTCTGCAACCTCAGCTTATAAACGCCGATGGTTAAGTCAGCTGTAGCAACCAAAACATTATCTTTGTTTCGTATATAACAATGTTGCTCTTCAAATATAACATTGTTGCCATTTTTGATGAGTTCACTGACTGACAGTAAGTTTGTTGTTAAAGAAGGCACGTATAGGGCATCCTTTATCGTAATACGACAGTCCAAATCGGATAATACTTCTACATTCCCGGAACAGACAACTGGAACTTTAGTATCATTCGCGACAACAATTTCAGGTAAACACGGCGAAAAATTTTTGTCTTTCAACCAATCCTGGTTTACTGTGAGATGTGCGCTTGCGCCGCTGTCCACGTAAAAATCCTCTTTATTAAATTTCCCGTTGAGGAAAACAACATTAAATGCTAAGTACTCACATACGGTTTAGCTCGATAGTTTTACTCCAAATCGAGTAATAATTACTGTGTGGACCGCAAAACTGAAGGCTCGAAGGCTCGCTTTGAGCCGCTCGAAGGATTGATGAAACCGGATCGAGCCGGATTGATGGAATGAAATATATAGATTTGAAATAAAACTATCGAGCAATGCTGAATGTGTGGACGAAATCCCGAGCCGCGGGTTTTGTTCGACGTTATTGCTCGATCGAGCATAACCGTATGTGAGTACTTAGCAAAATATGCACTTATTTACGTTTTTCTTCAGCAATGGGCATTGATTTCTATAATGGCCATTACCCTTGCATTTATAACAGGTAACTTCTTAGTTCTTTCCTTCTTTTGTTGTTGAAGATGCATCTGTCATCGTTGACACTTTCTTGTTTGACGTTGACATATTACTCATATTTTTTCTGTGTTTCAGATTTCCGGAGTGATATTTGTTTTTCGCGGCAAACGCCGCAGCACTTCCTTCAAAATCATTGCCAACTTCCGGCATGTCAAGTAACTTTGACTTTATGACGTCGGCGGTTATCGATATTCCAGAATGCTCGATCGCCATTATCATCGGCGAATACCGATCTGACAAACCTGCCAATAATAACGATCCCAGCCATTCATCCGTTATTGTAAATCCTGTGCCATTCAACCTTTGCGCCGTTTCGACCCCTTTCACATACGTAGCCATTGAATCACAGTTTTCAAGTCTAATGGATATCAAATGTCGAAACAAGGTTATTTTTCTTGAAAAACCAGAGTCGTCAAACATGGTCTTCAATTTAGTGCATAATTCCGCTGAGCTCTGTGTATTCTTGATATGCACATACAATGCAGAATCTATCGTTAATACTAGTTTTGCCTTCGTTTTAGCATCTTCCGCTGGTTTAATATCAAATCCAGTTGGCGGTTTAATGTACTTGTCCATTCCATCAAGCACCAACAAGTTTTCGGCAGCAAAACACCACTCGTCATAATTCTCCCGGCCTTTTAGTTTCGGGACACTGGTAATATAGTTCGTAGCCATGTTTTCGCGATACACCGTGCACTATTTATCTATTTTGAACCACAAAATAACTAATAAAAACGACAATCGCCCATAACCTTTTAGTAAAAGTCGTGACGGTTCGCAACAGACTAATTTATTTTCCAAAATGGAGGAACAGAGATACATAGACAATATAAATTATAATCACTATGGAATGTACACAGATAACAAATCAATAATTATAATGAGTTAAGACACATAGTTGCACATTGTGTAAAATAGATGGCGCTAGCAGCATCAATTGAACATTACAATATATTATTTTGATACACTATAATAACAATTATTATTAAGAAATAGAGGAAAATGTGGAAAAAACGGGGAAAATTATTTGAAAGGGCTAACTTGAACGCGCTAATCTCAGGAACTGCTGGTCCGATTTGAAAAATTCTTTCAGTGTTAGATAGCCTATTTATTGCGAAAGGCTATAGGATATATTTTATCACGCTACGACTAATAGGAGAATGTGGAAAAAACGGGAGAAATTATTTGAAAGGGCTTGTCTCGGGAACTACTGGAGCAATTTTTATGTTATTTGGCACAGATAAGAAGTAGACCACGTGAAGGATCATAGGCTATCGATTTTAATCATTTTTTCAGTGGCTATATATTTTACACACGTGCGACGCCGGGGCGGGTCGCTAGTTTTTGATAAAAATAACAAAACTCACATCAATATACAGGTAAAGTTACGGGTTGTCCAATAGTTTTTAAATAAATCGCACCGCATTTAGTGGGAATCGCTCTTAAATATGCTCAAGAACAACATTACTGTATTAAATTAATGTTCAGACCGGCAATGCAAGTATTAAAACCTTACATGATACAGTAAATAATCCCCATACTTTGACAATTATATATTGTATTTACATATCGGATATTCAGAGATCGTGTCCAATGCCATACGTTTAAAATGTTGCTGGGCGGAAGGCTACTATGAATAAGGTAACCGGCGTGTAAATAATATTTTTATAAGTAATGTATAAAGTGGTTTATAATATTGAAGTGAGCACGGTCCTCGCGTCGTTGCGAGGTGAATCGCTTGCCCAACTTTCTTGTTTTGAAGGTGCGAAGGAGAAAATGATAAAATAGCACACTCGATATTCCAGTTGAATCATTATAATCTCATGACAAAATCTATCAAAAAGTAAACAAGTCAAAATACCATAAACTAAAGAGTACAAAATAATATAAAAAAGGTTTTTATAAAAGAAATTTAGATATGTACACTACATCACCCCCCTCCAGAGACCGTCAAGGGCGATAATAGTCCGGAAATTTTACATGACGGCCTGACCTCGTCGTTCTAATGATGTTATCATCAGCGGGTTGTAAGTCGCAGTTATCCGCAGGAGTGTAGTGATGGGTGTTACTGTTGAGTAGTGAGTGTGGAGTGTCTTGGCGCGTGTTAGTATTATGTTGTGAGTATGGTGTGATGGTAGGGTCACTCAGTATAAAGGCCGGCTTGATCCGGTCAATTGATACGGTAACCTGCTTACCATTTACTAAAATTTTGAAAACTTTGTCCCCTCTTTCCACAACCTTATGCGGGCCAGAGTATGCTGGCTTTAAACCACCGCCAGTACAGTCCCTCAAGAAAATATGAGTTGAGGAAGATAAATCCTTATGAACAAAAGTTTTGAATTTGCTGTTGTGCCTAGCCGCAGGTGATGGGCGGAGTTTCCTGACAATACTTCGAAGTTTTGACAAGTACTCCGTCATATCGCTAGTCTCATCAGCCTGAGGGTCAAAGAACTCACCCGGAAGCCGTATCGGTTGACCGTACACCAGTTCGGCTGCTGAAGCCTGAACATCCTCTTTGAAAGATCCGCGAATGCCTAACAGTACTAATGGGAGGGATTCCACCCAACTGTCATTTGCATGGCATATGATTGCGGCTTTGAGTTGACGGTGAAATCTCTCCACCAGTCCATTGCAGGCAGGATGGTATGCAGTGGTTCTGCGGTGTTGAAAGCCAGCGATCGTAGATAAGCTCTTAAATAATGCCGATTCGAACTGCCTACCTCTATCTGTAACGATATCAGATGGGCAGCCGAATCGAGCGATCCAACCACTCAGTAGGGCCTTTGCCACCATTTCTGCAGTTTTGTCAGCAAGCGGTATTGCCTCAGGCCATCGCTTAAAACGGTCGACGGCAGTGAGACAATAGCGGAAACCTTGGCACAGTGGCAAAGGACCCACGAGATCAATATGAATAAAAGCAAATCTCGATGAGGGCAGTTTAAAGTTACCCACCGGAGAGTACACATGCCTAGTGATCTTCGATCGCTGACAAGCCGAACATGATCGAACCCACTCGCGACAATCCTTCCGAATACTAGGCCAAACATATCGCTTGGAAACTAGTCTTATGGAAGCCTTTGCCCCTGGGTGACTAAGAGAATGCAGGCTGTTGAAAATAGCTTTGCGTAACTCTTGTGGCACATAAGGTCTAGGCGTAGCGGTGCTAATGTCACAGTAGAGCTGGCTACCCGAACCTGGAATCTTAAGACGCTGTAAGCGTAGTGAGGTAGCGTCATCTAAAAGATGCTTCAGTTCGGGGTCCTCAACCTGAGCAGCTGCGATTATTTCAGCGGACACAGGCTGAGAAATCTCCTCTACACGTGAAAGTGTATCCGCCACAACATTATCCTTTCCGGATATATGCCGGATATCTGTGGTAAATTGAGCGATCAGATCTAGGTGCCTGAACTGCCTTGGGGAACAGTTTTCTTTCCGGTTTCGAAAGGCGAATGTCAGTGGCTTGTGATCTGTATAGACCACAAAGTCACGTCCCTCGACCATATGCCTAAAGTATTTTACGCTCTCATATATTGCCAGCAGCTCTCGGTCATATGGTGAGTATTTTTTTTGAGTTGGACTTAGCTTGTGTGAGAAGAAGGCGAGGGGTTGCCAGGCACCCCCATCGTGTTGCTGGAGGACACTACCTATAGCGTTGTCGGATGCGTCCGTCACCAACGACAGTTTGGCATCGCACCGGGGATGGGCCAGCAAGGCGGCCTGACATAGACCTTCTTTGCAAGCCTCAAAGGCCTTTGATGCTTCGCCTGTTATGTCCACTGGATGAGAACCCTTGACCGAACCCGTAAGCAACTCGTTAAGTGGAGCTTGATGCTGGGCAGCTTTGGGAATGAAGCGCCTGTAAAAGTTTACCATTCCCAAAAACCTGCGTAACTCCCTTACAGTCTTCGGCTTTGGGAAGTTTTTAATAGCCTCTACTTTTTCTGGAAGAGGTGTAGCTCCTGCGCCCGAGATTTGATACCCTAAAAATTTTACCTCCGCAACTCCAAAAAGGCACTTGGAAACGTTTATGACCATGCCATATTCACGTAACCTAGCAAAAAGTTGACGGAGATGCTCTTCGTGAGTTTTTTGGTCCTTCGAGAACACCAAAAAGTCATCCAAGTACGCGTACGTGAAATCGAGTCCCCGCAGCATCTCGTCCACGAAACGCTGAAACGTCTGAGCGGCGTTACGAAGCCCGAACATCATGTACGGGAATTCGTATAGGCCGAACGGCGTTGTTATAGCGGTCTTCGGAATATCATCTGGGTGGACTGGAATTTGGTTATAGGCTTTAACCAGGTCAATGGTGGAAAATATGGTGCTCCCTGCTAATGTATGGGTGAAATCATGAATGTGCTTGATGGGATAGCGATCGGGAATCGTGCGGGAGTTGAGCATACGGTAATCACCACAGGGACGCCAGCCATTGTCCTTTTTCGGAGTCAGATGGAGCGGCGATGCCCATGATGACTCTGAAGGGCGACACGTACCTGCCTGTAACATGGCGTCAAACTCAGCTTTCGCAATTTTCCACTTTTCAGGTGCTAACCGTCGCGGTGTACACGATACAGGCTGTCCAGGTGTAGTTCGTATATGATGTACTGTATTGTGTTTCGGAGTGCGGTGTACTCCAGGTGGACGTGTAATGTCGGGGAATTCCTGTAGTATGTGTGTATATGCGGAATCACCAAGACTCACCTTCACCGAAGACACATCACCACAATGACGGGCAGGCGACGCCGGGGCGGAAAGGCTTGTATAGTTATCGATGAGGCATTGATTCCTGCAATCAACAACTAAATTGTAAAAAGATAAAAAATCTACGCCTATTATCGCCCTTGTAACGTCGGCAACTATAAATCGCCAAGAAAATTCACGGCGTAAACCTAGATTTAAATTTAAATTAATAAACCCGTATGTAGGTATCGGTGTCCCATTGGCTGCACACAAAACGTAGGTGGTCTTCTCCAGTCGCCTAGGGATCGCCGATCGGGGGTAGACACAGAGGTCGCTTCCGGTGTCGACCAAGAACTGCCCCTTCGACCTTCGATCGGTGACAAATATGCGACCGGTATTCGGGCAATCCTCGGCCGCCATTACAGATTGCCCCGTGAGTTTTCCGACTTGTGGTAGTCGCACGGCTTCACAATGAAGTGAGCACGGTTTCACACACTTCCGGGCACGGTCTGCGAATTTCTGATGGTACCAGCATAGTGGGAACCTTCGATAGCTAGATTCCGACCTGATTGAAAGGGACCGCTGACGGGTGCGACTGCGACTGCTAGAACGTCCTCTGGGGCGGGACAGTCGTTCCACTTGGCTTGTCAGCTTTTGTACCTGCTCGGTCAGCACGGCAATCTCAGGGTGGGCACTCGAAGACGGTGGTGGAGCAGCTACAGCAGAAGACGACGGCATCCGGAGACCGACCACGTCGTGGATCCTGTCGGCTAGTTCCGCCAACTCAGGGAGACCAGTCTTGGACTGCGAGGCTACGATGGCTTGGGTGCCTGCAGGAAGACTACTGCTCCAGATGCTCCGCAGGAACTCTTCGGGTACTCCCGGGCCAGCAAGATTAAGTAGATGGCGGTAGAACTGCGAAGGCTTTCTGTCGCCGAGCTCCTCATGCATAAGAAGTTGTCTTATTTTCTTTTCCCGCGATGCCGAAAGTCGTTTAACTAGTTCGCTTTTCAATCTTTCGTACTTAGCCGTTGGTGGAGGGTTAGCTATTATATCTTCTACCTCAGCCGCGTACTGCGAGTCCAAGTTGCCGGTGACGTAGTAAAATTTAGTCTCGTCAGATTTTATGCCAGATAATATGAACTGCGCCTCCATCTGCGCAAACCATAACCCGGGTTTTTCAGGGTAAAACGGGGGAATACGTACGCCAACGCGAAATGTTTCTCCCGCCGCGCCGTCCCTTTGTTCGCTGGTTACATTCTCGTTCAGATTCTCCATCATGTGTTCCTTCCGGGGTCACCAATGAAGTGAGCACGGTCCTCGCGTCGTTGCGAGGTGAATCGCTTGCCCAACTTTCTTGTTTTGAAGGTGCGAAGGAGAAAATGATAAAATAGCACACTCGATATTCCAGTTGAATCATTATAATCTCATGACAAAATCTATCAAAAAGTAAACAAGTCAAAATACCATAAACTAAAGAGTACAAAATAATATAAAAAAGGTTTTTATAAAAGAAATTTAGATATGTACACTACAATATCTTTAAAAAAAAATTTAAGGTACCTACCTCCCCTACACATCAAGCGGGGCTGAACTTTTTTATCGCGTCCATCCCACCGTGTAGAGTGTCGTTGGATAGGTTTCTTTACAAATATCACGAGTATTCAAAGATCATTTTGACATTTTCCGATTTAGGGATCCATTTGTGAAATATGAAGTTTTAACTTTTAAAGTTGAAAAAATCGTTAGAGTCCATGGTCCCTTCTACCAGCTAAACGGTTGCTTCAGGAAATGTGAAAAATTCACGAGAGTATTAGGAAATATGCTGAATTTAAAAGGAAAACTATCACGCGGCTAAAAAGACTTCATAAGTTTTTGAGTAATAGTCGATCGACTAAAAAAAAATGCATTCGGAGAAGTATAAAGGAACTTTTCGTTCAACTTCCTTTAAACGTAACTGAGATGATGTTGTTAGTAATGTAAAACACGTTATAAATGTACTATCAGAGAAATTGATTCATAGGCAGATGGGAGACCTACGTAGTTTGGTTGCGTTCGCGTTATGTCAAACCCAGGCGACAGATCGCAATTAACATGATCCGACCATGCAATTAATGACGTTGGTCTGTCTACTGCCTAGGAATCAATTTCTTCGATGGTACATTCATTGATCATTAAAAAATATCAAAAACTAGCGGTAATACGGAACCTAATACTGCGCGTGGCCCGACACGCCACTTGGCCGGTTTTATTTCCATTAACAAACAATTTCGTGAAATGAATTTCCTTCACTCGACTTCCTTGTTTATTTTTCTGTACCGAAAGTGACAATAAAAGGACGCATAAGCGGATTTGTAAGTTATTTATATCTTGACGGCTTTGTATATTTTACTACCTTATAAAATCAGGTCCTTTTGATTAGCTTAGAAAAGAGACGTGTGTTTATTTGAAAGATCAAAGTGAAAATCTGAAAGGGGTGACAGACGTACGAACTTAAAGTACGCGGTTTTTAAGTTCGCGAACTTACTCGGCTCGCGTCGGTGACAAACGAGAATCGCTCACACTGGATTACCATGCCCCCAGGCTCGCGGCTCGAGGCGCGCGGCTCGCGGCTCGCGGCTCTTTGCTGACACACAGGCGATTAAGATCGTCGAGCCATATTAAGTCCGCGCACTTACTCGCGTGTCTGTCACCCCCTTGAGACATGATGTTTCATAATTGAGTTTATATTGCGCTGAGCTGAAGACAGTGAACACCTAAATAGGGCTAGGACCTGACTACGACTTTCGAGTAGAGTGGCAAGACAGTGCCGAGACAGAGCTCTCGGCTAGTAAAGAGTCGAGAGCACTGTCTTGCCACTGTCTTGTCACTCTCCTCGGTTGGTGTAAGGCCCTTAATCCTTCGATCGCCGATTCTTGGAAATCTTTTGTTATCGCGACCCACTTGGGCCTTACGGGGGTTGATAGGTTCATAATTACTATAGTGTCTTTAGAAGTCAAGTTAGTGTTTATAATTAATAAGTTGCCACTATTTTAACCCATCAAGCCCCGTATAGACACCGGTGACCGCGACAACAAGAGAATACAATAGTATTTCCAAGAATCCCCGATCGAAGGATTAAACTTACTTGTAGATCATTATTATCTTGTCTGCTTATGACATTGCTGATTGATTTAAATAATCTTGTACATTGAGGGGCATATAAACAACAGACAAATAAAAATTTTGTAGAGATCTAAAAAAAAAAGAAAGTTTGGTAGAAAGAGGAAGCGTGAAGAGCAGTAACTACTAACTGTACACTCTGTACTTGTGTACAGCAATGTTCTTACATGGCCGCTATACAATATCTAATATACGTAGCCTGGTTTCAACGAAACAGGCTACCGTAACCAAAATCAATGCGGGAGGCATTGATTGGCCTGGGTTTCGTTCGACGTAGCCGGCTTCATGGTTTTCCTAAAAATGGACATATAACCGAAAACAATGCTTGGAAAAACTAAAAACGGATACACGATTTTACGTTGCGCTTGCAATCGTCATATTTCTAGAAGTTTAGAACTTTGAACCGTATGAATGAAACCGTTTAAAATCAATATCTGTTGCAAGTGAAGTTGCATTTTATTTGTTATTCAGTGAAGCGAAAAACTTGTGTTCAAAGGGAGTGAATGGGTGAACGCATTACATTTTAGTGCTACAGAGATCGCGCGAAAATGAAGTCTTGTATTCCAGGTATTTTCATTTTTCGATGACAATTTTATTTGTTAGGTAAAGATTTTACAACATAATATACAGTGTGTTTGTGTAAAAAATGAACAACTTTTTCTATGAGAACAATGCTGGGAACTCAAAAAAAAAAATGCCGTCTTCATACCCATACGGATGCCCGGATCGGCAATTTGTATGGGTATGAAGACAGATTTTTTTTAATTCCCAGCATTGTTCTCAAAAAAAAAGTTGTTCATTTTGACGGGCTGATTTGACGGTTTCAAGGACAACGGTGTTTACACAAACATCTTGTATTTCTTACGTGTATAATTTTTGAAGTGAAAACTTCTTTAGCGGCGTTGAGCACTTTTGTGGGATGGATAAAAACTGTGAAACTCGCGTCAGATTCTCGTGCTGATCGAAAAACCGTAAGACGGTTGGAGAGTAGTGTTGTAACATCGAAATCGATTAATCGAACAATCGATTGTTTTTTTTTCGATTGTCGATATTTTTAATCGATTGTAAGGGTTTCGATTAATTAAAAAAATGGGTTAAAAATTTAATCGATTGTAAGAGTTTCGATTAATTTAAAAAATCGATTTTTACAAAAATGGATTTTCATAAAAAATGGGTTAGAAAAATAATGCACAACGTTAATTTAATCAAGTTTTCACTTCTGCCGGCACTCCCGGAGTGCAACCCGTCTCTTGTTTTACACACTCATCTAGTGTGTGAAGTGTGACGGGTTCGTATTACTATCCTATTAATATTTAAACCTTCAATGGACTTCTACGAATATTTCAAGACTAGAATTAGCCTAATTAGTCTTGGTGTTCTCGAGCTTTAGTAAGTTACAAAATTTACACAAAATTTAATACTTAGATTTTTTTATATTGATTTTTTTCATTATTTTATTTTTACTTAACGGCAGGTTTCGGAATATCATCTCTTGGCTATAGATTAATGACTTAAAAAATGCGCAAACTTTAATATGCAGCCTTAACTAATTTTGCAATTTTTTGTAACTTTTTTATTTACTTCTATAACACAATATTATGGTGTCATACCAATTTGATGATACACTCTAATTCTCCTTATCCTAAGCATCATAGAATACAAAGAACGAGAACAAAAGAAATAAAATGGGATTAACCCTTGTGCCCTTACAGTGTTTTACCTTAATATTATCCTTCCTGTTACCTTCCAAGAACGGTACACAATATGAAAACTAAAGAGCCATGTGTTTTTGCTGCTGTAAAAGTGATTTGGAGTATGTAGGCTTAACAACGATATTGTGTTGTATATTTAAGGCGGGATTACAGGCAACTGACATTTTAGAATTTGCGGAAAACAAGCTCAATAGATGGCGCTCGATAGGTACATATTTAGTTTTCAAGCCGTCGTTGATTTCAATAATTTTCAGAAATTATGTGATCACGTGGTAAACTCGACATACAGACTAATGATTAACAGAGAGGCCATGTTCACAACTTAATAAACGAAATCTTTAATGAATTTTGTATTATAATAAAATTATGTATTATTTTAGTATGTTTGTTCTGTACTCACGATCATGAAAAAAAAGTATTTCCTCACTGCTGAGGTAATTTTATGACTTTATAATATGGTTAAAATATTTTTTGTGCTTGGGTTTAATGCAATACCTACCTTTAATAAATAGGATGTAGACCCATGACGATTACTTGTACCTGACGCTGCAGCATCCTCTGGAATCTATATAACACCCGCCCTCCACAAGTTCAAAAACGATAACTCTTGCAATACAGGTAACGTTTTTGACCCTCTTGACAAATTTGTAATGAATAGTAGATTATATTCATTATTGTTATGCAGATCATATTCATATTTTCTTTGTCGTTTTTAAGGAATCTGTTCCCAAAAGAGACCCTTGGCCTAGTAAGTCTTAGCTTCGCTGTCTATCCGTCTGTCTGTCTCCAGGCTGTATATCAAGTAACGCGGTAGCTAAAGAGAGCTAAAATTTTCAATTATGTATTTATGATGTCACCATAACAACAAATAGAAACAAAATAAAATAAATATGTTAAGAGGTCTGAAATATTCAAAACAAAAACGCGATTTTTAGGCCTTTTCTGCTCGACATCAATAATGGCAACCGGTAAATGTTTAAAATATTTACGAAATACCTCATTATAATATTTAAACTTTAACAAAACTAATATGTACTTAGATTTGTCAAAGTTTAATACTTAGATTAGAATAGTCTGTCTGTCATTTCATGCTTAAACTACTGAACCATTTTTATAAAATTTGGTGAAGAAAGGACAAAGGATACTTTTTATCCTGAAAAAATTAACGGTTCCCACGCCATGAACGATTTTTTGAAGAATTTGCATCGAGATAGTGGCTATCAATTTGTTCTAGTAGCTGTTTGACACGACATTTGACACGAAAGACCCTGCGGCTACATAGCGTCAAACATTTAATAAAGGATTTTAATAAAGAATTAGAAAGATAAATATATATGGTATTTATGCCAAAATCTTCATTTATGATACATTGAAGTTATAAATTTTCATCTCTGAGTACGGCAGTTACAATATTATTTTTCTTCTGTTTATTTTTGCTAACAAAATTAGAATGAAAAATGGTAGTGAACAAGACTTATATTATGCCAACTTTCCAATAAACCAGTACATTACACCAGATTGTCGTGAGTAAAAAATTAATAATTGCATAAAATGTAATTTCTTTGCTCTCTACTTTTAAGTGTCGTCGTGATTTTTATTCACAAAATATTATATTTTTGATAAAATCAAATAAGGTTTAAAGGATTTTCATTTCGATCAATATTATTTTTTGTGTAAAGAATGGAATTCACATGTTCGATAAAATTGTAGTTTAACATAATATCGTATCAAAATCATGGTGTATCTATGAATTTGGATCTATCCGCTTGATAATATTATTTTTACGATTTTACTCCAGTGCTAATAGTTAGGGAGCCCTACAACAATTTTTTTTTATTATTAACAAGCTAATGTTTGTAAATAGCTTCATTTTGATAAGACAAACAACTTTTTTATCTGCGAAAAATCTTCCGTTTTAGGGTACCGTAGTCAACCAAGTTTTGTTGATTACAGAACCCTAAAACGGAACCCTAACCAGCTGATTTTTTGTATATTGGTAGGTTAATAGTTATATAATTTAATAGTAACATTGTTCTATAAATTGGACAATCCATATTTTAGGACCATCAAATCAAATTATGAAATCCTTTCTATCTCTGTTAGCTACTACTTTCAAGATTTTTTCGCAGATAAAAAAGTTTTTTGTCTTATCAAAATAAAGCTACTCACAAAAAATTAGCTTGTGAGTAATAAAAAAATGTTCTAGGGCTCCTTGACTATAAGATGTTAGGTATATCTTTCTATTGCTATGGATTGGACATGTTCGATAAAATTGTTGTTTAACATAATAATATAATTACCATTTTACAATGTTTTAACACATCCCTCAAAATGTGTCTCTGTGTTGAGACACTCTGTTCATTAGTATCCGACTTAGCTGTGATTTTTGCAATTATGACTTTCAAACCTACCAAAAACCTATAAATGATCGTTTGGCGAATGTAAATTATCAAATATATATCAATAAGATACCTAATTAGGTAGTCTCTCACCAAATATTAGGTTACAAAACAATATTGTAATATTTGTAAACCAAACATATTGCCTATGTTCTGAAATAAAACCCAGTTTACTTACCAGTGATCAAGACGTCATCTTACGACGCCGCACTGTGTTGTACTGGTATTCCACTAGTAAGACAAGTGTAACGTATTATAATCACATCACAATAAACACATTAAGGGAGATCGCAGACGTCACACTTTTTGTGTGATCGAGTCTGCGGCTTACATACAGTCCGCAGGCGCGCGCCATGCCGACTGTATGTAAGCCGCAGACTCGATCACACAAAAAGTGTGACGTCTGCGATCTCCCTTAAGTATACGACAATGCACTGGCAAATATTTCGAAACGAATCAACAGTATGGGACCACGGCGATTCTAGGCTTAAGGAGCTCTGGCCAGTATACTGGGATATATTTGTGAACATACTCTAGTTTTTCTGTAATAGACAATCAGTCACTGAAAGACAGATTTCACTGCAGATGTCATTCAATTATTATTCATCAAAACGCCTGTAGAATTGTTATGGCAAATATTGAAAGCAGGCGTTGCATTTGAAAATCAATAAATCGTTCGAATTTGTGATCAAAACGATTTATCTTTATTATTGTTATTATATATCAAAAACGAAGCTGACCATAACCTTCGAAATCATAATTTAAACATTTTTGTATAAAAATATATTTTCCTGCGTTTATTGTCGCTGAATTCTAGTCGAAATAAAATTTTGAAAATAGTATTCTTTATTACTCTTTTTTTTAGTGGTAAATGGATTTAAATCAAAATTCTAAGCTGACTGGGGCCTTGGTAAGGAACGTAACAAACCTACAAAAAATGTTTAAAAGCTTATAATTACTTCTGGTCAAAGTTCTAGTGAAAATAAAAACATGAAATTTCACTAGTCCTCGTTATATGCGGCCTTAAACGAAATTTGTATAGGCGTATATCAATTTACCTACTTACAACTTACAGAATAGCTGTTCTTTTTAAATCAATTGCTGTTATTTTTGTAATTCTTTCTAGACTCATTTCGGTTTGAAGTTTTTATTTTAATTAGGTATATTAATTATAAATTATTACTAAATAGACAACCGCAACTCCCTAAATTACCGCATTAGAACCGCAATATTTTCCGGAATTAAAGTATCCTAAGTCTTCTTTTGGGACTCAAAGTAGCTCTACACTAAATCTCATTAAAATCGATTCAGCGGTTTAAGCGTGAAGAGATTACAGATAAACAGACTGACAGATAGACAGCTGAGACACTTCCGCGCTTATAATATTGGTATAGACAAGATTAAAAAACTGAGTAAACTAAGTAAAAACTGAGTAAAAAGAGTATTTACGAGTACATTATTTTTCATGTCAGTTTTCTACGGATGTCGAAACCATAACCCACAGTCAGTCTATCCTCATAATATTCTCGTTTTGACGCGGTTTTCGGGTCACCGATCGTGTTATTTCCCGCAGTCTGACCGCTACCTATGTCATGTGACGTCATAATATTATCAATATTTTTAATGTTACCACACGAAAATGGCAAGCACGGTCTTATAATTTCTATACTAGTATTATTTTTGCTAAAGTGTGTCTGACGTCTGTGTTTCTGTCTGTCAGGCTTGAACTGCTAAAAATATTTCATAAAACTGAATATAGAAACACTATGAGTACTGGAAAAAAACATAGGATAGTTTTCATCCCGAAAATCCCAGCGAAAATGTATTTTGGTGCAACGTTGTGGGTATTTAATATTTTGTAATACATAACTGTCAAAACTACGATTCCACTATTTGTAATAATTACAAACGTGTAAAAGATATTGGTGTGCAAAATTAGCGCTTGATAAATTGAATCACGGATATATAACGTTTACGATTGAATAATTAATTTGTACATTAATAGTCATTATGATGATCACCGGAAACTACAGGGATGTTATAAGAGTGTTTCAGCTAGATTCAGAAATTTCATGCAGGACAATGTATGTCGGGTCCGCTAGTATTATATTAAATTCTCTAGTCAAGGTGATTATTGCCAAGGTCCTTCACAATGGCTGGGCCGATTTTTTAAGTGAAAACTTCTTTAGCGGCGTTGATCACTTTTGTGGGATGGGTAAAAACTGTGAAACTCGCGTCAGATTCTCCTGCTGATCGAAAAACATTGGAAAAACCGTAAGACGGTTGGAGAGTAGTGTTTTGTGTCGAACTCGAACTCGAATTCGAATTCGAACTCGAACTCGAACTCGAACTCGAACTCGAACTCGAACTCAAACTCGAATTCGAACTCGAACTCGAACTCGAACTCGAATTGATTGTAAGGGTTTCGATAAATTAAAAAAATCGATTTTTTAAAAATCAAATTTCATAAAAAATGGGTTAAAAATTTAATCGATTGTAAGGGTTTCGATTAATAAAAAAATCGATTTTCATAAAAAATGGGTTAAAAAAATGCACAACGTTAATAATCAAGTTTTCACTTCTGCCGGCACTCCCGGAGTGCAACCCGTCTTTTATAAGATTTTGTGTTCTTTGTACCTACCTATACCTAAGTCAGAAAGTTGGCCAATTTTCGTTTTGCCGTACAATCTACATAGTGTATGACGACGTATATCGTACCGGGTGAGCTAGATTCCTGTTACAAAATAAAAGTTACATCCATTGCAAGCGTAAAAGAGAGCAAATTATCATAAAACCACAGAATATATACTAGTTTAACAACAGATTCCTCACTCCCGAAACCCGTTTTAAGAATTAATAACGACGCAAGCTACTATACTATAAAGTTGAAATTCCGACGCTCAATGCTAAATTGCCTACGGATAAATTTACCTACAAGTGCGCTCTCTTTCTATCGCATAACGCGTACCTTTTCTTAAGAAATCAAGGTTTTCGCCTTTTAGAAAACAAAATATTTTTTTTTAATTACTATTTGTATGAATAGCAAACCTTTTTATAGTAATATCAAATTTCAGTAAAACAACCTATATTTTATAGTAGTTCTATATTGGACTATAATATTGCAGGAAACTTTTACAATTTAAACATTGTAATTTGTGTTTATTTCTGTGTAGTTTGTGTGTTTCTTTGTATGAAATTGGTTTATTTGCTATGTTTGTATAGTTTTTATCTACTATTTCGCCCATGACTATTAACAATGTCGGATGTGAAAAACAGCAACTTTACAGGAGAGCGATTCAAAGTCTAAATTGTGAATAACTTTTTACTTGTTTCATGTAGAATCATAAAATTTCAGGGTTGTGCTGTATAAGTTATAATTTACGTTTAGTATATTATTAGGAGTATCCCGTATTTTATGAAAAAATATGAAAAAAGTCACTTCTGACCTTTTTAACGGATCACGAGTAATGCTGATTTGTCGGAAGTGCCAGAACCGACGTTGTTGCTTGTACAAAATCAATGATTGCTTGTTGGGAGTGGCACTTACGCCATTGTTAAGTGATAACTTTTAATTAAAAAATATGTCGTATGTAGAAATTACCAACAAAAATGACAACAATTTAAAGAAAATATATCTTTTTTATGGACTTCTGTCAAATAAGACGTAAAAACAGTGTATGTATGAAAATACCATTTCTTATGACGTAAATAATTCGGAAAATCAAATTTTCGTCCGAAATGTAAATTAACTTAAAACATTTAAATTAAAAATTATTACCATCACTATTTTGTTGACTTTTTGATATCATAACTTAAATTAACTTAACAAAATTAATATTTTTTTTTGTATCAATCATAAAGAGGAAAAGTTTGTTTCGTGTTTGGAAAAGTCTTTGTATCTTTGTTAGTATTGAATAGGTTCAATAACTACTGAACTAATTTTAAAAAATCTTTTACCCATGGTAAGCTACATTGTTTGCAAAGAACACAGGCAGTGTATTATTCAGAAAAATATTAGGGATCATACCGAAAATCTCAAAAATATAACCCAAAGTGGTAAAAATTTGCAATAAATTACATTATTTCGCTTGCGCTGCGAAAAATACAGCTGATTCATAGACGTAATATTACAAATGCTTATACTGTTCATCATTATCTACAAAAAAGTCCAGGACAGCATATGTGTATCTTTTATAGTTAGCGAATAATAACCATTTCCTTCATTAAAAAATTAACTTCAAAATTCAAATCATCTCCTACTAGCGTGGCTTTTTCTGCATATAAACAATTGATCCTTAGCTAAATAAATATCAAAATATTAATTGTGATTCTGTAAAGAATAGAATTGTCTTTTAAATTATTACCATGGGGCAAACATTTAAGAAGTTAGGGCAGTTAGATTCAAGCTTAAAACAAGGCGCTGACGTGGCAATGGCGGTGGCTATCACGAATTTGTAATGGAAAATATTATATTTTCCAAGTCGAACAACTTGCTATGGATCTTATCCACACCTGCTAAATACGCTGGAGATATGAATTTGCCCAAATATGTGAGAAATACAGAAAAAACTGACGAAGAACTGATGTTTTGCAGGTCCATCAATTTGTCAGCGAAACGAAGTTTTTGGAATCAGGTAGTTCTTAAAAATATCTACATTTTTAAGGCACTTATGTACTATCACAGCCTTCGTTTTCATGGAAAACTTAGATTAATATTTATAATATTAATTAATCAAAAGCAGTCTTCTTCATCTTCATCCGAGATTCTCTATTTATTCTATGTTATTTTTTGAGAATTGTTTCACTTTTACATAATCTGAGTAAATCTATATATGTTTGTTAAGACATACCTATTGCAAGCTCTGCATTTACAATGTCTACAAGATCAGCAAGGCTAATCAAACTAGCTACTCAACGAATTTGAGAAAATTATAATAATAGTATAGGAAAAAATGATCATGGAAATCTTGTGACTGAAGTTAAACCTTGTGTGAAAAAAGGTCCTTTTAATACCTTTTTTACGATTTTTAACAGTATAGCTCATGTTTTATTACTGTTATGTATAAGAAAAATACCTAGAAAATCAGCTATTAGACACCAGATCGCCAAAACACGATTATTGATTAAAAAAATTATATTCATTCATTGTGTATGTGTGCCAACAAAAACTTAATTTTCGTACAAAAATGACCTATTTTGAAGCCTTCTGAAAATTGTTTAAAGTCGGTAAGCAACGACAGATATTATACAAACTACAAGCGCCATTTAATCAATAAGAAAAATAAATGAAATAATTATGATGTAGTACTACCGACATTTTACCAATTTATAAATCCGCATAACAATGTCGGAAGTGGTACTACCGACAATTTAACCATTTGTAAAACCGATTAAGAATATCGTATGTGGTACAACTGACATTTTACACAGTTGAAAAACCGGTTAAAACGTTGGATGTGGCACATCCGACAATTTTAAATGACCTACGATAAAATATTAATGAAGGTAAGTGTTTATCTTATAATCAAATCTAAAGCAATAAAACATAAGCTATTCTGTTCAAAATCTTTAAAAAATATAATAAAGAATAGTAAATACTATTTTCCGCACTAGTATTAGCTTCGATCATACTATTTCCATCAGCATTTTATTCCCTATTACTATATTTTTCTTAATTTAGTTGAGTACCTAGTTTGATTAGCCGTGCTGATCTTGTAGACATTAAAAATGGCGTCGAAAATTAAAAAATATAACTAAGGTTGAAAAAAAAAAACAAGTGAGAGCACGAGGTACATTCCCTCGTTAACATGGTCGGAAGTGGTACATCGAGCGCTCTCACTCGCCCCCGCGTCCCGTTATAGTAGGGGAGGTAGTGCTATCGTTTGCTAAGTGATTTCATACCGACCAAATTTTTGTCCAGCGGTAGCTTAATATTTATCAATCAATATAATCAGCGTCAGTCGCCGCACCCGTGGTGGAATGTTAACTGAGAGTATTTCAAAGTTGTAAAAAAAATAGTTGCGAAAAGTGATTTTGTACCGAATGAAACTTTGATGGATGATTATTGAGGTCATGTTTAACCAAAAAATCACCGTCAGCCGTATTGCAGACGGGGGATTCAACGTCAGTCGCGTTACTGAACATGTAAAAAATTTTTGAATATAAAGTCATTTTATACCGTACAAAATTTATACAGGTGAATGTTTCTACTTTGTAAATAATAAAGAAAACCGTCAGTCGCTAATACGATGGTGGAAAAACCGTCAGCCAGCGATATAAGTTATGACCAATATAGCCCTACTTCGCGCTCAATGTATCCTAGGGCGTCGCGTAGACGACATTTCCACCTGCAAACATTCAGCTGACAGCAATTTTCGTTCGAATTAACCATAAAATTGTCTCACATGGCAATTTTAAGTAATTAATTCGATAGTCAATATTTGTGAAGAAGAATGATATAAATTTTACTTTAAAAGCGCCATCTGTTGTTATATACTAAAACTAAAACGACACCTACCTAACCTAAGCGTGTAATATCTAGATATTAAAATTTATTGCGTGCGAATTGGGATCTTTTTAATGTCAATTCAATACGATTCCCAACAACAACTTTGAGATACTCTCAATTTTTATTCCACCACTTCTGAAGCAGCTGACGATCAAAGCTGTTATGTATTAGTGGAATACTATTATTGTGACGATTTTTGCTCGGTATGAAATGACTTTTTAAACTGAGCGCGACCTCCCCTACTATTAACAACGTAGGTATTGACTACCCGACATTGTTAGCGGACTATCTTAGTAATATACGGCATGTAGCTATTTCAGAAACTACGCATAATATAGATTTTTTCTTTTCGGCTAATGATAGCCTTGGTTATAAGGACATGTTTTATGAAAAAAAAATTGTCGATTTTGCACATCCGACATTGTTAATAGTCATGGGCGATTTGTATTTAAATACCTTATTCAAATTTAATAGGTACATATTTCATTGGCTTTTTTAATTGTTCATTTTTATAAGACTTATAACGATTCTGTCACAGCGGTTAAATCAGTATCATATTGTATTAAATTCCTCTATGATCAGCATACAGTAGATACGCGACGAAAAATCTTGCGCGTGCGTCACCGCTCGCTTATGAGTCCCTTATGATTTGCCACCCGCGGGTGGTACTTACAGTTCGATGGACGATGCCTATACGCGCGAGTGGGACAGGCCTGATAAAACTAAAAAGGACGACAACGCACCTCTGATGTTGCGAGTGTCCATGGGCGAGGCTTTCCATGGTGACCCGTTTGCTCGTTTGATTAAAAAAATAAACCCCCTGATATAAAAAAAAAACAGCTGGCTTCTTACCTCTGAATGTTGGAGATGAATCGCTTGAAATCTCTGGTCTGAACTATACGTCGTCAGGCCTACTGTAAGTAGATGATAGTCTTTTCTTCTTATCCATGATATCTGCAACAAATTTAGAGAAACAATTTAAATGTAATGATTGAATTTTCTAATACACTTGTCACTAGGCATAGCCTAAAAATCATGGTTTTAAATATCGATTCAAAATAGATCCACAATCCATACTAATTTTATAAATGTGAAAGTGTGTCTACCCATGGGCGCCGGCAGAAATAATTTCCAAGGGGTGCAGATTTTAGTTTTCTTTTTTTTATTTTTACTTTTTACGAACAACAATGACTGTCTATTTACTTCAACAGAATACATTTTAGTGCCGAAACATTACGAACTATCTTTGTACGGCATGGTAATAGGGTTACAGACGGCTTTTTATTTCAATAATTCCTGTTGATCCGGTGATTCCCAAGGGGTGCAAGTGCACCACCTGGCACCCCCCTGCCGGCGCCCATGTCAGTCTACCTATGTGTCTGTCTTCCTATTACATCGTCACGCCAAAACCGCTGAACCGACTTTGCTGAAGTTTGGTCCATACCAAACTTCAGCAAAATCGGTTGATAAAAAGTATCGTACTTTTCCTGGACCCACAGTATCTCCATAGATAATGTGGGTTCAGGAAAAGTACGATACTTTTTATCCCGGAAAAATGTATGATTCCCGCGCGTGAAACTAATTATGGCGCAACGGAGTTGCGGGCGTCATCTAGTAATAGTGTTAGTACTAATATTATATAAGTAATGTGTCTATTATGTTTTTTCGCATAAACAGCTGGTATTTTTTGAACTTTGAATAGGTTCTTTTATTACGTTTCAATTTTGACGAAAGATAATATGCAGATATTTTGTATTGCGGGAAAACAAATAGGAAAGATTTTACCCCGAAAAGAATACCCGTGTAAACGAATTTCAAAAGAATTTGTAAAATATATTATCTTGTTTATTTTGAATATCTTCAATCTCATCAGATTTTGGCTGGATTTATATGCGGTGAACGAACTTGTCATCTCGCGGTGTTAAACCGCGCGTTCGGGCGGACGAATATAAAGGTACAATTCCGTGCATCGAGATCGATTGCGGCCGCTCGCGACAATAGTCAGTGTATGAAAATGTATGGCACCGCTTCCGCGATAGACGCGCGCGGCCGACGACTGTCGTGAGCCGCGCGCGGCCGTATCTTGAAGAATAAGGCTGGTTTTAGTGTCACGCGGACAGTCGGTACTGATCGCTTCGCGCAGACAGATCTATACAAGCTTCAGGGAGCGTTTTAGAGTCATACGGAGGGTTCCGTACGGGCGACCGTCCGTACGGGCATCTCCGCAGCCGTCCGCATAGCGCGTCCGTGCCGCGGAGCTAACCGCGCGGACCGCCGCTTGCGCGCCTCTCGCTTCAGTGAGCGTTTTAGTATCGCACGGAGCGCACGCGTCACCTCAGTACAGTCATGGTACAGTGAAGCTGCAACGAACCAGTTTATTTCTTGTCTTTGACAGTAGTTCGTCAAAACTTCTGGTCGACATAATATGAAAGTAGTTGAAGAACTTTGTTTCGTCAGCCCTCAAACTGCCGTATAATGTCACGAATTCCCCCGCGACGGCTCTCTGCTCTATTAAAGGGTGAATATGTAGTCTCCTCCTTCGTTTCAATTTTTTTTCTTATGTATAGGGCAACAATTAAAATAACCCGCTGCATTGGAAGCATTGCACCCGTCTGTACACCGCGGTGGTCAGGACGATACTAAAACGACATAAGCGGACGATCGGCGCAATCGGTCCGTACGGAACGATCCGTACTGACGACCCGCGTGACAGTCCGCGTGACACTAAAACTAGCCTAATATTATAACTTCAAGACACGGCCGCGCGCGGCCCGCGACAGACGCTCACAGCCGTCGTAGGCCGCGCGCGTCTGTCGCGGGCTTCGGAAGCGGTGCCATACATTTTCATACACTGACTATTGTCGCGAGCGGCCGACGACAGTCATAAGCCGCGCACGGCCGCGATCGATTGCGATGCACGGAATTGTACCTTAAACCCAGCCTTAAATTCGAGTATAATAAAATCCATTGGTCACAAATCACACGACGCTCCTGTTCTTATCGTTCTGTTACTCATTCTTTATAAATAATGTATGAATGCCCACGAAAAGGTCTTGTTAGCATTAAACGCCGGAAACCTATAGAGCACGCCGGACTTCCACCCCGAGTGTTACATAAGCTGAATAGTTATTACTTATTACTTATGTGAGGATATATTTTGGTTCTTACTAATAATATTAATACCATCGTATTTTCGTCAACACCGCGCCGAGATGAAATAAAAAAAAACGGTTGTCTGTAAAGTCGGTTTACTGACGATAGTTGAACGTGACAAAGTGCCTCTTTGTCGCTCGTTCCGCGCTCTCGCTTGCACTTCAAGCCTTAAATGGAACGCCTCAGAGCGAGGTAACGCCGCATGAGTCATGTTTTTTCGTGCGTGCAGCCGGCTCCATCGAATTATAAGACGTTGTCACGTCAAAACTCATTTCCCCGACTATACATTTCTGTTTAGCACAATTTTCCCCGACTGTACATTTCTGCTAAGCAACTCATTTCCCCGACTGTACATTTCTGCTAAACAACTCATTTCCCCGACTGTACATTTCTGCTTAGCACAATTTTCCCCGACTGTACATTTCTGCTAAACAACTCATTTCCCCGACTGTACATTTCTGCTTAGCACAATTTTCCCCGACTGTACATTTCTGCTAAACAACTCATTTCCCCGATTGTACATTTCTGCTTAGCACAATTTTCCCCGACTGTACATTTCTGCTAAACAACTCATTTCCCCGATTGTACATTTCTGCTTAGCACAATTTTCCCCGACTGTACATTTCTGCTAAACAACTTATTTCCCCGACTGTACATTTCTGCTTAGCACAATTTTCCCCGACTGTACGGTGCTCTGTGCGGTGTACTGACGATAGTTGAACGTGACAACGTCATAGCCTTAAATGGAACGCCTCGGAGCGAGGTAACGCCGCATATTGCGTCATGTTTTTTCGTGCGCGCAGGCCCCATCGAATTATAAGACGTTCTCACGTCAAAAATATAATATCAAGTGTCAAAAATACTCGTCAGTGAACTGAGGTGTGAACCATCGCGTCGTTTAAGTTCGACCTTAAGTTAATTCTAAAGTTTAATTTTGTTAGTACGTCTGTCTATAAATCACTGTGGGTTTGAACGAAAAAACCAAAGAAAAAACTGTCTATCTTATAGTGACACTTCACAAGATGACAGTAAATTCTGTTTACCGCTAACTAGAAAAAGTGTCCTCAGTTTAAAAATAATCTGAGGACACTTTTTTAATTATACTGGAAATATAGGGCGCCCGCTATCATAAGTGACAAGTACAAGTGATAAGTACAAGACAAGAAACATAATAGAATTCCTAATCTGTACTCCTATAATTACTTTTATTATTATAGGTTCTTGTCGGGGCAACATTGGCCCCGGATAATAGTTTAATTTTGAGGGAAGTTATCGTAAAAACACAGTAATCCCTGGAACGGGCGCGTGTGGTAACAGATAGGTGTTATTTAGGGGCTACTTATATTTTATATCGATCTCACAAACGCCGCCCTTCTGGGGTCAATTTATTTATACGACCTTTGAGCACCTAACTCATTTGGTAAGTGGGTCGCATTCCATAATCTGAACGTATATTTTGCTATTAAATTCTATCCATACTCACCAAAATTCTGCTACCTGCTACTTGCTTAGTAATATTAAAGCGAAAGTGTCTCTGTCTGTCTCTTACCTCTTCACGTCAAAGTCACTGAGCCAATTTTGCTGGTATGGAGACACTTTGAGTCCCGGGAAAGAACATAGGATACCTTTTATCCCGAAAAAATGTACGGTCTCCTTGCGAAAACCAAATTATTTGTTTCAATCAGTAAAATATGATTTAGTGGTCGCGCATAAGTTTAAGATCACTTAGCAAGACCGGAAGAGGAAGTGCCATTTTCGATTTTTAGGTCTCCTAGGTGGGGCGAAAAATAACCAGCGCCATCGTAGAACTATTATTGGAAAATACACGATTATTTAGTGTGAAAAAAGGGCTACAAAGAAGTGTAACTTTTATTACGTTCAAAATTAAGTTTATGTAAAAATGTTGCCCACAATAAGTTGTATATTTTGGCTCTAGAGAATAATTTCGAAATGAGATTCCGACCTTTTTGCACCCAAGATAATCGCGTCTGCAAAGTTATGTAATCGATTTTAATTTTGTCAGATAAACGATTATTTTTATTGCCACAATGGGAGCGTTTGAAACCAAAATAACAAAATAACCCTTTCGTTATGACAGAGTTATATTGTTTGCCTTTTGAAGCTCTGTTCTTTAAAGGTCAGGACCAGATTACACCACATGATATTATGTATTTTGTATAATATTAGTGTAAAATATTATCGTTATAGTTTTTCTGTCTTTCATCAAGCAAAGGGGTATGGGCGGAATCGTCCCCACCTATCAACACAAGTGTAATGTAGCTCAATTGATAGATCTTGGCAAGATGATATTTTTATATTATGGCGACTTTGCCAAAATGCATGAGGTTCTCATGGTATCTTACGTTTAAACAAATATTTCGTTAACGTACTTACTGACGACTAATTCCAAAACACATGCTCATTTATGTTATCATTAGTGCACAGCACCGTGGGAGAGCCATGCTTTGGCACGAATGGGCCGGCTCGACCGGAGAAATACCATGGACTCACAGAAAACCGGCGTGTAACAGCGCTTGCGCTGTAGATCACCGAGTGAGTGAGTTTACCGGAATCCGGAGGCGCAATCCCCTGCTCTATTCCTTTATCTACCCTCCCCTACCCTATTATCCTATTCCCTCTTAAATGACTGGCAACGCAAGCTCTTTTGATGTTGCGGGTGTCCATGGTCGACGAAAGTTGCTTTCCGTCAGGTGACTCGTTTGCTCGATTGCCCCCTTATTTTATAAGTAAAAAAACAGCGGTGCTTTCAGCGCTGCTACTTTTACAGTGAACTTTATGACAGAAACACATACATCCCCTAAACTATTATCACTTAGTTTTATTACACCTTCTATATTTGAATAAGTATAGAAAATAATGATGAAAAATATTTATCTACCCTCCCCTACCCTATTATCCTATTCCCTCTTAAATGACTGGCAACGCAAGCTCTTTTGATGTTGCGGGTGTCCATGGTCGACGAAAGTTGCTTTCCGTCAGGTGACTCGTTTGCTCGTTTGCCCCCTTATTTTATAAGTAAAAAAACAGCGGTGCTTTCAGCGCTGCTACTTTTACAGTGAACTTTATGACAGAAACACATACATCCCCTAAACTATTATCACTTAGTTTTATTACACCTTCTATATTTGAATAAGTATAGAAAATAATGATAAAAAATATTTATTTCAATAAAAACGCAGAATATAAAAAATAATATGCACGGTTGGGGCTGCAGAAGTTATTACTATGTTACAGCCGCTGATGCCCACCTCCAAATGAAATATTAGACAAAATGGACCCGTATTACAACTAGATCTTGGCAAGGTTTAATAGTAACATGGTTGTTTTTTTAATATATATTCTCACTGATTTATCTAAAACAAAGGATTTTAATTAAATAGGGGGCACTTTAGGAACACGTTGGTATCAGTTCTATGACTGTTGGATGGTGGGGACGGAGCCCATACATTTTTGCCCATAGCCTTTTAACAGTTACGTTAACGAAGGTACCTTAGTATAATATGAATATTAATTATATATAATTATACCTACGGAGCCAAATAGTAGCTAACATGTAAAAAAAATATTATAAAATTAAAACCTTGAATTGTATAATCTAAGAAAAAAATAACTATCATCTAATAACTTAGATTAGTACCTAAGCTCCTGCAAAAGCAGCTTTTCAATATCTACCACATTAATTATACCAAGATGAACTAAATTTTTTCGTAGCGGAACTTAATTTAAATACGCGGTTTTATTTGTTAGATTTTCATTTTGTTATGCATACATATTTTGTTCTCATGACAATGCATGGCAGCCTCCCAAATAAGTTTGATATGGGTACAATATAAAAGGATTTCCGGGAAATGCGGAACATGACGTCACCCTAAATTAAAAAATACATCTTGTACTCTGTCTTCGGGCTTTAGTACAGCGCCTTTGTTAGGGTCAGTTCACATTTTAACGACGCGAGGCGACACAATGCATGTATATTGTATAAATGGGGCATCCAAAACTGGACTTATCGCACAAGAAGATAATATTATACATTGATATCCATAATTCAACTACATGCCGCGATGTAATTCTCTTAGACTTTAGGTAAAAATCGACGAAATAGGGAATATTATGTAAAGGTCAGATCAGAGGACTCTACTAGCACATATAGTGCAGTCGCCAGAGGTTTTAACCTCCGAAAATTGTAATAGTGAATGGATTTTTGTTTTTGAGGTGTCATTTTCTTTTTTACACTATAACTTGCAAAGTTTACCAAAAAATTTTTTGTGCTTTTAATTTTTTAGTTACTTAATTAAAAATTAATATTTCACCATATAAAACCGGTCCAGAAAAAAAAATCTTGTTCCTGTTATTTAATGACTCTTATCCGATTGTTTACGTTGAAAATTAACCAAATACACAATTTAAAAAAAAGAAAGTTTGCTTTGCTAAGCTAAATACAACTATAAGGTTTTTGCAAAGTTTTTAGAGATTAACGCTCGTCGTAACCAAGATAAAAGGGTTTGGGTGAATTTAAGGGTTGTAACGAAAAGTGTGTTAAACTTACTTGTTGTGCGTATTTAATTTTTAGAGAAATGATAACTTTTAAGTACTTAAAAACGTTTAAATATCTCCAAAAATATGTAAAATAGACCGAAAATATTTTTCTATATTTGTTGAGAATTTATTTAAGTGAGAGCTAAAACATTAAATGCATCGACAAATGAAAGACTTTTTCTAGTCTTTGAAATAATTTAAACTTCCTACTTAAAGCCAGAAAAAAAATTGGGTGCTACAAATCTCACGTACATACTAAAGACGCATGCTGCGACCTATGTTTGGAAAATGCTTACCTGAATACAAAAAATATCAGTTCTTAACCTAATTTGTATTTGTTTCCATTAAGTATGTTTTAGCAAATATATTTAATGAAAAAAATTTAATAAAAAATCAATTTTATTCTGTAAAAACCTAACCAAAAGAAATAAAATACAGATTTTCTTCGAAATATCCGTGAAAAGTTTGTGCTACATTCTCAGAAAATTTAATAAAGTAAGAGCTAAAAAGTTATACACATTAAGAAATAGAAGGCTTTGTTAAGCCTAAAAAATAATTTTAAACTTCCTATTTAAAACCAAAGAAAAATAGGAACGCCATTTACCTGGCGAGGCACACAACAAGCACATTTGGAGTAATGCTCATCTACATACAAAAATATTAATTTTACATCTAAATTATATATTTTTTCAACTTATTTTCTTTCTTTGGAATATAAGCAACGATACAAATCAAAAAAATAATAATATATTTTATTATTTTGCTATATATTTAAAAGAAAGAAATATGCAAATTTTCTTCAAAATTTTACAGTTTATGAGTTTACTTGAAATGGAAGAGAATAATTTAAAAATCAAAAGCACAACTTTTCAACAGGTAAACTTTATTATTTATGTTATCAGCTACACATTCCTTTTTTTCTTTTCAATTTTCATCCACTGTTGCAAAAATCGGAGGTTTGCACGATTTTTACGCTCTGGGAACTCCACTAATAGTCACATCAGAATATTGACAGAAACGTTGTCTAACTTCGAACAAAACTTTTTGTTTCTGTCTGGGCTTGTGCTGCCGTCTAGCGTGAAAACATTGCAGTACTAGATGACGCCCGCAACTCCGTTGCGCCAAAATTTGTTTATCATGCGGGAACCGTACATTTTTCCGGGATAAATAGTATCCTATGTCCTTTCCCGGGACTCAAAGTATCTCCATACCAAATTTCAGCAAAATCCGTTCAGCGGCTTGGGCGTGAAGAGGTAACAGACAGACAGTCAGACAGACACACTTTCGCATTAATTTATAATATTAGTACTTATAGATTATTCTTTATTTTTATAGAGCAGAAAAAATAGTATATGAGTGAAGTTTAGAAAGTTAATTCAAAAGATTCCTAGCATTAAATGACTCGATATTTTCATTAGTCATTAGTCATTAGTCATTACTCACTGGAACTGAAAATAATTTAAATACATGAATGTGCTCCTTTGAAACGCAGTTGGATTTTAATGAGATTCTATTTTCCTAATAAAGATTTCCCATCGGTCCGGAACTGTTAAATCGGACTTGCTGTCAGATTGTGCAACTCATGAGAAAATCTAGCTTTAGAAAACTAATTATGGCCGGAATTAAATTGAAAAAAGTATAGCAGTTAAGATCAAATAATAAAATAGAAAGTGCTTAAGAAATGCTTTACAAATGAGGCAGAGGATGATCCGTGACGTCATAGTTGTCGCAGATCACCTATATAGACACATATAATTAGTCCGTGCAATCCACGAAGACGCGCCCCACCAATTTTTATGTGAGCATTTTTCCCTTTGACTGTTACGCCTTCTCTCAATTGGTCTATTTATTGTAGTGTGCGCGTGCACTCATAGGTAATTAGTGTGTACCGATAACACTCAAACATTGGCGAAAGCTTGCACACAATACTTACTATAAACGATTACGAGGAATAGTGGGGCGCGTCTTCGTGGATTGCTCTATCTGTACCAAAATCTCATGGTATACTGCCAGTGCAATGAAGAATTGTAGAAATATAAGAAACATAATTTCGATAATTGTAATTATGGTGTCGTGTGGTGTGTGTGTGGAGGGGGGGAAATACGTTACGTATCCCCCGCCGAGCACGGGGGTGGACGACGGGGGTATGTCGGACTCCCTCCGACTCGGTGCGCCGGAGGTTTACAGACTAAAACTCCCCCATGCCCTCCTTCCAGCCGTGGGACACGGGACCTCTGTTAGCGAACACCGCGTCCGCACGGCGCTTGCCGCGTCCGGCACATCTCCGTTTCGGCGGCTGGTGTTCTGCCGCCATCTTTCTTCACCGAGAGCTCCCCGGGCATCTAGGGAGCTTTCTTCTCGGGGCCCTTTGTGCGGGCGGTGATCCCCCGATCAACCGCCCACGGGCCTATTGCTCCACCTCCATGGCGGGCTGGAGCTGACTAACCCCAGCACCACCGGCTCCAGGCTCATGCGGCCGAGCCTTGTCGGAGGGAACTCCTCTCCTGCGGCGCTTCGTAGGCGGGGGCGGCTTCTTGGCTGATAAACAGCCATCGCTTCCCAGGACGTGCCCGCTTTCCCTGCCGAGTGCCTCGCAGAAGAAGCAGTTGGGTTGCTTTTCCTGGCACTCAGCGGCCTTGTGCCCCAGTCGGAAACAATTCCGGCTGCGGTCCACCGGGCACTGGCATGTCGTCGCCAGGTGGCCGGTATCAAGGCATCGGTAACACCGCTTAGGCCTCGCGGCCAGCAGTGTCACCTTCGCCGAGACCCAGCCCACTCGCAGCCGCTTCATGCTGATGAGCTTTTTAGCGGCCGCGACGGGGACGCTCAGCCACACCGAGCCGTCGCCCCATCTTCCCACCTTTATTGGGCCCGTCCTGATGGAGTTGGACGGGCACCCTCCTTCTCGCGACACCGCCTCTACGACATCTGCAGTCGTCGCCGAGTCGTCCAGCCCGGCGATGCGCATCTCCACGCATTTCACAGGGCGGCCGACTTTCACCTCCTCAGGGTCGAGAACCTCCCTCAACTTCTCAGCGAGGGCGTCCGCCTTCGCTTGGGCGCCCTCACCAGGGATGGTGAGGACGCGCGCGCCGGTCTGAGCGAGACGAAAGCGGAGGTCGAGCTTTTGTATGTCCAGCTCTGCCAGTCCGCTCGTCTTCACCGCGCTCTTCGCCTTTAGAAGGACGTCATTGTATGTGACGCCCTTCTCCGCAGCTTTCGCCCCCAACGTGAGGGTGATGGCCGCGGTGGCGGAGGCGCGGAGCTTCGCCTTCTTCTTTCTTTTAGGGGCGGCTTTAGGTGAAGTAGCCGCCCCTTTCTTCTTACTCATGCCCTTTGGGCCCACCGTGGTCCATTGGGCCTCCGTACGGAGGGAGCTGGTGTTCGCTCCCCCTTGTGCCGCCTCCTGAGCGGCCATTGAGGGCCGCTTCTTCTTCTTACGGGCCTTTTTGACCTTTGGCACCGTGGGTGCAGCAGGGGCCTCTTGCGGGGCCGCTGCGGCAACTGGCTGCCGCGTCTTCTTCGGGGCCGGCTTCTCCTTGGCTTTTGGCCTCGAAGATCCCGGCATCTCGCCCGGTGGTGCCTCAACGCTCACAGCGGCGGCCGAAGTAACACTCCGGGCTCTGTCCGCCGCGAGCGGAGGTCGAAGTCTTGGCTCCGGTAAGAGCCGACTCTCTAATCCGGCCAGCCGAGCATTCAGCATATTGCTGAAGGTCTCCACGTTAGAACAAGAGACCTCAGACAACAGCTGGCGCATGTCTTGCTCGGCTGGCTTCAACATCTGTCGACGTAGGCCCTCGACTTCTCTGCGCAAGGACTCCACTTCCTGTTGGAGCCGCGCACTTTGAGCTTCGAGGGCTCTTATTTCGTCCGTCGCTCCGCGATTCTTCATTTCGGCGACGGTCGCACGTATGTCGCCGACCGCCTCCTTGAGAAGACTCTGGAACGTCCCCTTCAAATTGCTGGACTTCGTTGCGACCATGGTGATCGTTGTCAACGAAGTCTCGACGCATTTAGCCAGAGCGTTGATGGTCTGCTCTGGCCTGTCTTCTTCCATGGAACCTGCGAGGAGCGAAAAGCGCGTCTCCCGCGTCTCCCGCGCCGCCCTGGCCGCCGCGGCTACCTCCTTCTCCACCTGGAGTTGAAGGGCCTCCTCCTTCTCTCTATTCAGATCGGCCTGCGCCTTCGCCATGCCGACATATTGTCCGGTCGTTGGCGGGCGGCCGCGTCCTCTCTTGGGTTTGGGCACCGCCCCTTTACTGAGAGGCGGCGCCATGTCATCATCAGAGCGCCTCTTCCGGCGCGTCCTAAGCGAGTATGGCGGCAAGCCCTCGGAGTCCAGCGACATGCCAGACATCTCACTGGAGTCCGAGAGCCAGTCCTCGCTGTCACGTCCATGTTGGGAGACTCTACCTCGAGGGGAGTCTCTACCAATGTCGTCTTTTCCGGTGCTTGGAGGCGGCATTATCACGTCGCGTGTCGATAAGACATGCGGAAGATCCTTGTCGCCTCTCAACTTTTTCTTCTGCATTAACTTCAGCATCCGCTCGCGCCCGTTGGGCTGCAGCTGACTGAAGTCAACGTCTTCGTCCGTTAAAAGCTCTGCCGCCGGCGCGGTAATGGGCGCCGGCTTCGGACTGTCTTTCTTTCCCCCGCCATCACCACTCAAAGCGGCTAAAATGGCCTTCTGCCTCGCCGCCTTAGCGGCCGCCTCGTCCTTCTTCGTAACGGTTGGTCCCTCCGTATACACGGACCTCGCACCCCCTTGCGGAGGTGCACGGGATTCTCCGGCCCCAGAGGAGCCGGGACCCACCCGGAGATTATTTTCACTGTTACGACTCTCCATCATGCTAAGACTCCGACACCCCGGGTCGCGGGCCCGTTCGTCACACTGCGGGCGCAGCCAAACACACACACAATCACTTGCCCATACCGGCGTTCAGCCACCCCTCCCGTGTCACCGTGAAAAAGCTCACGATGGCACGGGGGAGGTGCCCAGGGACACGACGTGGACGGACCGGTATCGCCCCCGTGAATTTAAGCCTGCGATGCTAAAGACCTAAAGGACATAATAAAATTTATAAATTAAGTAATGGGAATAACGTAAATACGCAATTTGCTACGCAAAAAGGCTTTGTACTTGGAATCCAATAACTGTGCCTTAATTAATCATAATCGGGGCGGTGGCTTAAAGTCTATGAAAAAATATCTCTTATAATATTAGCACAGCAGCGTTTCGAATAAAACGTTCATTGATATGCATAAGAAACCGTAAATCTTCCCTCTAATCAGTAATTACGACTACTAATCAGTAGAAGATATTATTATTATCGAATATTATGTTTTTGGATCGTATAATATTACGTTGTAATAAAACAAAGTCTTTGTTCTAATATATTTTAGTTCATTCGCGTTTGAATTTTGAACCTTACAGCACTTAGAATAGTGCTGTTATTTGCGAGTCCGCCGCAATCACATAATATCACGTACCATTTGATAAACATTGACCGGAAAAATAATCTTAATTTGCTGGAAATATTTGCTCGAAAAACTTACGATATAAAAGATTTCTATGAAATCAGTAAGCTCAGATATCTTTATCGAATTATAACATACAATTTACTCAGGGTCGACTTAATTGAGTAAGTGTATTCCGTATCCAGGAAAATTCAAGGAAAAGTAATAAAACTAAAATGTTCTTTGGCAGCTGCGTAGAAAAAAGGGTGGTGGTTAAATTGCTTTTTTTCGAAACCTTCCGCTGTCGCAAATAATTTGAGTGCCATACAATTTTCTTATAACTTGGATGGACAGAGTCATTACTCTGTAAAAATCAAGTTACATTTAACTTGATTTTTACAGATTTTAAGGAAAGTGTTACCAAAATAGAACAGTTATTGTGTTGAGTTTCAGAGCATACATTTCCTAATGAACAAAAAACGTTTATCGCGCGGGAACCGTAATTTTTTTCCGGATAAAAAGTATCCTATGTCCTTTGCCGGGACTCAAAGTATTTCCATAGCTTTCAACAAAATCGGTTCAGCGATTTTTCTGCCTGCCTGTCTGTTTTTTCATTAATCCTTCGATCGGGGATTCCCGGAAATGCTATTGTATTATACTGTTGTCGCGATCACCGGTGCTCGTATGGGGCTTGATAGGTTAAACAGATAACAGACTTTCGCACTTATGATATTAGTATGGGTTCATTTATTAATAAAAAAATAAAGAACAGTGATACTTAAGGCCGTCCCCCGAGCAAACGACCTTGGCCATACATTTGCCGCGTTGCCGAGATCGCACCAAAACCCTATTTTTTTACTTATCTTAGTTCAAAATTGTCCTAAAAAAAATTAAAACGTGGAATATGTAGTTTATGATATTGTCGATCTATTGGCGTGTGTTTCAAATAAAAGTAATTTGTAAATCCTAAGGAGATGCTAAATGTATGTTTGAATTTTAATAAATTGGTTTTACTTTGGAAGCTGATATCATGAGTATAATAAACAAAAATAGAAAATTTAAAACGGGGAAAGGGATGTTGATATTTAAGATTATTGCTGTATTTTTATTATAGCTTTGTAGCTTTCAAATTGTGAGTCTATAAGGCTTGAAATACGGTAAATCACGGTATCTCCGTAAGGAACGCCTTTAAACGACATTTTCCTTTATAGCCCGATACCCAGTCAACTCGCCATGGTCATGTCCCCACTGTAAATCAAGTGCCAGATCGACGTGGTGTGAATCGTTTATTTAGCGTTTAATTATTGTAATTTTCCCCCAACAAATGTTTTTCAAGCATTTGATGTAAAGTGCTATTAATACGCAAAGCCCCTCCGTTAATTACATTTTAAGGAAAGAACAATTAACTCAATTTATTTTACGATCCCCACGTTTCGATTTTTAACGAGTATTTTACATGGTTCGTTAAAAAAATAACTAGAGTATCTTTTTATGTTTTAAGAAATATGCTAAGATTTCAATAAATATCAAAAAGAAAAGCGCTGGATAAGGAAAACAATAAAAATTAAAATTAAGATTGTAAACGTCTTATTATTTTGTTTTGAAATGTGAAAAATCTTAATTAATCCTTCGATCGCGAATTCTTGTTCCCGATGGCCTGGGGGACGGCCTGGATATGTGGGACTCCTCGGGTGCTGCGGCAAGGAGGAGCACCCTTGGTTACCCACCAAAACCCAACGTTGCCTCCTATCCAGGCCGCTGGACCCGCCTGAGGCGATACCTGTAGCAGCCCAGACAGTGGCATCTGCTCTACCAGCAGAACCATCCGCGCGGCTTCTGCTGCTTTCTCCGGGAGAGTGGTCCAGTGCATCAGACGCTGTTAATTTTTTATCCTAGTATTTTGCTCGATGCATTAAATTGTGAATGACGATGAAAGAATATTGTACAATAACATGTACAATATTCTTTTTAAACGTCGAGTCTACAATGACCATCTATTTGAAAATCGGCCCCGCGAGAAGAACTGGCACTGGCTTCAGTCTTTACTACCGAGTACATTTAAGGCGAAAATAACCCATTGCTAGACTTAAGAAAGAGATAGAAATATCACACGAAAACAAACAGAGAAAGAAACTCACGATTCCATCTCCGATGTTCCTGATGACGCACGGGATGAGTGCGGTGGAGCCGATCTGTGACGTCACTACTGTGTTGTTCTCAGTCGCGAACTGCTTCTCGGGGACCTGGCCAAAGATGTCTTCGAATGGGGGGAAGGTCCCCGTCAGCTCATTGTCCTCTATCCTGAACGTTGAGGACCGAGGCGAGGGGGGTGACGTTGGACCTGAAAAGAATAAGAGTATTATGCTTGCTATAAACGACAAAGATGCTGCATAAGCTGGATATACACTATTATAACTCCCGCGCCGGTTTCGGCGACGGTGGCTGGCTTATTTGAAACCAGGCCAGTAACGCGGGAGCTCTCTTGCTTTCCTTTACTCTCATAACCTAGTAGGAGAGATCAGGCGCAGGACCGACTTTTTATAAGCCCATCCGACGCATCTTACTTGTCAGACAATCAGGTGATCAGCCTGTATTGTCACCAAACTTGGAAATAACACTTTTCTAACGTGGGAATCGAACCCACAATATCCGAGTCAAATCTCCGTTCTAAATCACTGAAAACTGTCGGCTTCACAGTGATATAGTACACATTACATAGTTCCACCACAGTTCATATTATAGAAATATTACATACAGTGTAGAAACCATAAATATTACACTTTTTATTCTAAGCTGCCCAAAACAGCACGCGCACAAAAGTGGAGGGCCATTTTAAATTATAAAATATAATAGTGTGTTACCGGCTACAGATACTTGTGAAAAACACCTTTAATGTAAGTAAATGGACACTGTAATTCGTGTACTAACCCACAAAAAATTACTATTAATTATTGTTCTTTAAATGATTTGGAATAAGCATTCAAAATTTAACAACAAAAAAATTTGGTTACGACACTTATAATGCTTAACAGCGACCAAATATGCTGTTTTAATCTAGAGGGTGAATTTTATGGCTAGGAACTATAAGGTCAGCCACGCGTATAATATAAAATTACACAACATGCTGGTACTTAAATCGTGCTATCGAAATTTTATAGCGTTGGTTTGACATGACATATTTAAGTAATAAATAACATAAAAATATTATTATAATAATTATATTTATATTCATTCTTCCTTAAGATAATTCTACCTAAGCCGGCCCCTAGACGATCAATTGTATTGTGCAATATCACGCTTTATTTTCATTGAACAGTTTATTTGACAATTCGATTGAAGGCGCGTGATGTTCAATATCAACGATAGATGGTCAATAATATAACGCAATACGTAATAATGAGCAATACAATTGCTCATTTATGGGCCCGCGTCGGAGATTCTTCCTTAGGACTTCATCTCCCACAAGTGGTGATCCCGATATACTTCTTAGTTCAAACAACTTACAAGAAAATGGTCTACCGAGTGAAGTATAAGTCGAACAACTTACGTTGTAACCGATCGTCCTCCGGGCATCACTTGACCTTGTGCCAAGTTTGATCCAGGATCAAGTTCAGCCTACAAGTTTCTTGTTGGCCCTAGGGAATCCCATCTTAAGCTGCCATGTGTTCTACAACTGCTTTGTGAGTGGCATAATGTCTTCAATACTAATACCAAGAAAGTGTGTTTGTCTTTCTGTCACCTTTTCTCACTTTTACTATTGTGTAAATCTAGATGAGTACAGTGCTCCCAAAGTGATAATGCGCATAGAAATTTTCGTAATTTTTCGGCAACGGTCGTACTTCCCGAGCGTCGGAAGACGTCGCTGCAAGCGCTGTTTTAAACTTCACTAAGAAAAAAGCGCTTTGCAGCGACGTAGAGGCGACTGACGTTGCTTGGACGTTACCATGGTAACGCCGCGATGGCTTCCCAGTGAGTTATTAATTTACTTAAAGCACTTATTGATGGACCGGCGACAGCGGACAGCCACCGGCTATATGATATTTACTTCTATTTCCTTTGAACAAGGTGCAAAATGTAAGTGCATTGTTTGGGGCTCTTACGTTTCACAGATTCGTGTGTTTTCGTGATTACGACAATTATTAGCGAAGATTTGCATGCGCATTATTAATTTGGGAGTACTGTATACTTTTGTTTCCGGCAAAAATAGGGATAGGTTTTAGACAGAAAAAGCCAATAATTCAACATTTAGAGCGCTTACAGACGAACGGCACATGTCGGCGGCACGCGTCGGCGGCAGTCGACGGCAGATGACGGCACGTGTCGGCGGCAGTCGACGACAGTCGGCGGCACGTATCAGGGGGTAGTCGGCGGCAGTCAACGGCAGCCGTCGACAGTTTATCATGCTTGCAGTTGTGACGTAGCGCGTAAAGGTAAGCGTCCACAGGTCGGTATCGTACGCAGCGGACGTCTCGCATCAAACGGATATTTTTTTTACAGTACGTCCACTGTATCGGCAGCGTACTGATTACCGACTAGCCAGTATTTTTATCCTTAAATTAGTCCAAACAAAGTTCCTAAGTCAAAATTTCTGCTTTCGACTATTCCATCCACACCCCACTTTTGAGCATTCATTTACTAGGATAGTCGGTAATCCGTACGTTGCCGATTCAGCGGACGTACCGTGGAAAAATTAGCCGTTTGATGCGAGACGTCCGTTGCGTATAATATCGACTTGTGGCCGCTTACCTTTATAGTAGGGGAGGTCGCGCTCAGTTTAAAAAGTAATTTCATACCGAGCAAAAATCGTTACAATAATAGTATTCCACTAATACATAACAGCTTTGATCGTCAGCCACTTCATAATGGGTGGAATAAAAATTGAGAGCATCTCAAAGTTGTTTTTGGGAATCGTATTGAATTGACATTAAAAAGATCCCAATTCGCATCCAATAAAGGTTCATATCTAGATTATACACGTTTAGGTTCGGTGGGTGTTAATTTAGTTCTAGTATATAACAACAGATGGCGCTTTTAAAGTAAAATGTATATAATTCTTCTTCACAAATATTGACTATCGAATTAATTACTTAAAATTGCTATGTGAGATAATTTTATGGTTAATTCAAACGAAAATCGCCGTCAGCTGAATGTTTGCAGGTGGAAATGTCGTCTACGCGACGCCCTAGGATACATTGAGCGCGAAGTAGGGCTATATTGGTCATAACTTATATCGCTGGCTGACGGTTTTTCCACCATCGTATTAGCGACTGACGGTTTTCTTTATTATTTACAAAGTAGAAACATTCACCTGTATAAATTTTGTACGGTATAAAATGACTTTATATTCAAAAATTTTTTACATGTTCAGTAACGCGACTGACGTTGAATCCCCGTCTGCAATACGGCTGACGGTGATTTTTTGGTTAAACATGACCTCAATAATCATCCATCAAAGTTTCATTCGGTATAAAATCACTTTTTGCAAATATTTTTTTTACAACTTTGAAATACTCTCAGTTAACATTCCACCACGGGTGCGGCGACTGACGGTGATTATATTGATTGATAAATATTAAGCTACCGCTGGACAAAATTTGGTCGGTATGAAATGACTTAGCAAACGCTAGCACTACCTCCCCTACTATTAGGCGGTACGTCACAACTGGGGGCCTACCACCACCTCTACTAAGCGACACCATTTGACAGACAAGCAATAATTACTTTAACGTCAAGCTAGCGATCTTAAAAAGTTGATATTTTACAGCAGATTTAACAATTTTTTGTATTTTTTTTACTGTTTTTTTAGTAAAATTATATTTAAAAAGTGAGTACGGTAACGTTATTGTAATCTTACAACTTTGTTTCTGGAAACATGATCGTAATAGGAAAGGTCGTGGTTGGCCCCCTGCCAGCGTCATAAACTATCAACGGCTGCCGCCGGCTGCCGTCGACTGCCGTAATTGCCACCGACACGTGCCGTTGACTGCCGCCGACACTTGCCGCCGACTGCCGTCGACTGCCGCCCACACTTGCCGCCGACACGTGCCGTTCGTCTGTAAGAAGCCGTATTCGACATTGCGGGCATCGTATGGTATGTTTATAATTAAACCTATAATTAAAAATGTGATATGTTAATTATCTACTGTGTATGGGTTAAATTAACCTATAATTTAACCTATACTAGTAAAAATAGTAGTAAGAACTTTACAATGCATATTATGTAGTCTTTACTGATGTTTCGCAATTTTTAGTTTACAACATAAAATAAAAGAACACATCAAAAATAAGGCCCTAATTTTGCAGGGTTGAAACTTTATACACATACAAAATAATACTTTACACTTACCGACTAATTAAATGCCCTGTAAAGCGAAAGAATGCACACAACACACAAGAATATCATGGAAATGATGAACAAAAATTTAATAACGTTCTTCAAAATGAATTTTCATTTCTCTTGGATTAGAAGCACTGTTAGACATTTTTTACGGTTAGGGCGCGTTATAACGGACACTTTTTTTTTAAATGCTATGATTCAGATGGATTTATTAGCGAAAAGAAAGTTTTTTTTTCTACACGTTTATAATAATTATTGCAATACGTGTGGCGTAGTCAGTATGTAGCAACCGCGTAGACGTCTCGTAGCAGCCTCGTAGCCGTCACGTAAAGTTGCTACGACTGTTTCCCTACGGAGGTTCCGTAATTTAACGTATTTAGAGCCTTATAAATTCATGATTTGAAAGCTACAAAGTTATAATAAAAATGCAGCAATAATCTTCAGTATATCAACATTCCTTTCCCCGTTTTAAATTTTCTATTTTTGTTTATTATACTCATGATATTAGCTTCCAAAGTAATACCAATTTATTAAAATTGAGGCATACTTTCAGCATCTCCCTAGTATTTACAAATTACGTTTATTTGGAACACACGACAATAGATAGACAATTTCATTAGCTACATATTCCCCGTTTAAAAATTTTTATAGATCAATTTTGAACTAAGATAAGTAAAAAAAATTGGATTTTTGTGCGATCTCGGCAACGCGTCAAATGTATGATCAAGGTCGTGTGCTCGGGGGATGGCTTTAACATCAATGCGCTACATTCTTCGCTTCTAAAGGGAACGTGCAGGAATAAGCTACCATTGTTAGGTGGCAGAACGTGTCAAGAAAATGATATAACTTTGTGACGCCAGTAGGCAGCACTTTCTTGATGTAGAAACTAGATGCCAGCACATAATATTTTTATCAATAAAATACTAAAGTACTAGTTTTATGTTACATTGCGGACACTAGGTTGTATATTATAAAGTATTCAATGACAATTAGAACAAAACTACTCCAGTTTCATGTCGGCTATTCCAAATGAATAGCATTTCATTTGTCCAATCCAACCAATGGAATGTCAACATTCCATTGTTATTATCTTATTATATTTTTAATTTGATGCAATATTATATTCATGTTTGTGCACGTCCTATCTGCTATCCTTATCCAATCTCTCTCCGTAGGGCTGCTGGAAGAGATTTCTATTAGAAATAAGCAGACCCTTTGTGTCGTCTTACTGTGTGCAAATTGTTATTTTGTGAATATTTCTTGTGCACAATAAATGATTATATTATGATAGCCGACATGAACCTGGAATCGCTATGAGGAAGCGCCCTTAGACATTTTTTCACTCCACACTCAGCGTATGGAGAGCTTTGTTTAGTGAATAAAGGGCTTTTATTTTGTGTCATATAAATGCTTGTCGTAAATCAAAAAATATTTATGCGGCTTTAATCCTTTTAACCTACGACAAATCGGTTCGCCTGATTTATTTGTGATGAATGAGCGTTGTTAACGTGAAACTGTGTACACGCGTAGAAACGTTTCAAACTGTAGGTAAATACGAGAATCGGACTTTTGAATATTATGATTTGCGATATTGAATTCTGAATGTTATAATAGGTACCTTATTTTTGTGGGCTTCTAGAAATTTAAATTTTTATGAATAAAATAATTGTGAAATGAAACTTTAGTAATCTATTCAAGCGTAACTCATAAAACTAAATTTTATTTTGAGTTCACTTAAAATTAAGTTAAGTTAATTACTTAATCAACAAGATGACATGTTTAGTACTAATTTTATTACTTTAAAACTTAAACAGGAAGAAGAGAACTAATATTACTTAATACCTTATATTACAAAATGCTTAAATGAGCATGAACGATTTTATAGTTCGCAGACTCAAAGGAGTTGCTAGAGTAAAACAGATTTTCGACAAAGAAATCTTTTGTGGGATCTTTAGTAGCCACTGACGCGCGGTCTGGGTAAAATATTTATGGTTCAACACTTATTTAACATTGTCTGGATAAGCGAAAGATTTAACATTTGCTCTATTTCAACCACGAAAAAGGATATTAGTTTAACCCTTTCTATACGATTATGGCGAAGCCAAACAGAAGGGTTATTTTGACGCTATTGGTACAATTTTGATGAATTAAATGATAATCCATTCTAATATTATTACAAATGCAAAAGTGTGCTTGTATGTCTGTTACTTTGATTGTCGATTTTGACGGATATGGATACTTTGAGCCCCGAGAAGGGACAAAGGATAATTTTTTTATCCCGGAAAAACGTATGGTTCGCGCGCGATATACGAATTTTGGCGCAACAGAGTTGCGGACGTCATATTAGGACGTCATATAAGGTCAACTTCAGTATCTTTGTGGTTATAGTACCGACGCATCTTCTGTCGACCTTTGAAGCGGAGGAATTCTGGCCGACTGGTGTGGTTTACCGAAGGTTCCGGGGGAGACTCCGGAATGAAGCGCGCGTCACGTCGCCGATAACTCGTGATAAAGTGTAATATAATTTATACGTATGTTAGTCATTAAGGTATATATTGTATGGGCCTATGTAGCATGATATAAATAAATAAAATAATCAGTTGGTCATCTAGTTATATAATAAATTAAATTTATTTTTTAATTAGATGAGGTCCGCAACTTCGTTGTGCTAAAATTTGTTTATCTCGTGTGAATCGTACATTTTTCCAAGACAAAAAGTATCATATGTCCATTCCCCATACTCAAAGTACCTTCATGCCAAATTTCAGCACAACCGGTTTAGCGGTTTGGGCGTGAAGAAGTAACAGACAGACGGATACACTTTCGCATGTATATTTATATAATTATATTAGAATGGATATGGATAATATTATGAATATTTTAATATTAATTCGATTCTATCGCCTAACATATTTTTACAACATGTCATATTATTACATTGAATACTTTTACTGCAAAAATACGGGATAATTTTACTTGACAATTTTAATATTCCCACAAGTGCATCGGCTTCAACTGCAGATTCTGCAATAAATCGTTGGGATTCGGTGCAGCGTACCGCCGGGACTGTGTCTAAACACAGCGCTCGGGTAACTCCAGAAAGTGGAGTTTATCCTCAGATATTTCCTTCTTACATCTTTCAAGATTTTCTACTTGTTACAGTGAAGTTTAAAAAAGGCTTTAAAGCAATGATGAAAAACTCAAAGCAGTATGTTACTACCGCGCGCGTTATGAAGATTCAAATACGGCCCAATTGGGTCGTCTGTTATTTAGTCTGCATCGAGCGCAGTCACGAACGTGCCGCGTCTTGTCTTACCTAAATAAATTGAAAATGACGTCGTGCGTGTTTCGAAAATGTACCAATTATGACTCAAAAGTAAACATAACACATGGAATCTCTTACCACATGTCTTGATTGCAATAAATACCTCGATTATTTACATTTTCAATTATTTTTTCGAACAATCTGGAAAAAATCGAATTTTCATCATAGCTCAGGCGAAGAAAGAGACAGCGATACGATTCGACGTTTAAAAATAGAACTATCTCTTTTATGTAAATGGTTTTTCGTATCTTTTGTTTCACTTCTCTGTCAAATTTGTCAACGTTTGCAATTTTGAATTTGAAAATTGTTCGGAAGAGATTTAAGCCGGAAAATAGTATGGACGTAACATATTATCTGTATAAGTAGAATATCATTGCTTTAAAGCAATTTAGGATACTATAAGGTAAATGACTAGTGATTGGACAGTACTAGTCATTGGACAGAGCACAAAAACACAATTCTTAGGTTGCTTTAAAAACTTCCTGTTTTTCTTTAAAACCAGGCGTTCTATTACTTTAATAACAAGCAGTTTTTAAAGCAACCTTAATTATTAATATTGTGTTTTTTTACTTTGTCCAATGACTGGTACTGTCCAATCACTATAGTCATTTTACTCTAGTACAGTTTAGAAAAGGCATAAAAATAATTTGGGTCTCGTATATCTAACACTTGCTTTTGCCCGCGGCTTCGCCTGTGGAATTCTGAGAACGACATATTTTCAGGGAAAAAAACAACAACATTTAAGTCATGATCTACACAAAATATGCCAAACATCCAGTTTTATACGGTGGCGCCGTATGGCGCCAAGCATCCTAAACTGATACAAAAAAATTTAAATCTTTTAACACATAAAATATAGCCTATGACACTCAGGTACACACCAGCCTATCTCTTCTATCGGTGTTATTTTTTTTGCAATCGGACCAGTAGTTTCAGAGATTACCTCCTACAAACAGAAAAACAAACTCTATTTATTATAATATTAGTGTACCTAGCTATAATTGTTAACTGGTTTATCTTCTTGGAAGGTAGGACATAATGACGAAGCTAATTTCCATAAAGGTACTGTTCATAAACTTAATTTTATCGAAAAGTATTGATTGATCTACTAGACAATCCATACTAATATTATAAATGCGAAAGTGTGTCTGTCTGTCTGTTTGTTACCTCTTCACGCCCAAACCGCTGAACCGATTTTGCTGAAATTTGGTATGGAGATACTTTGAATCCCGGGAAAGGACATAGGCTACTTTTTATCCCAGAAAAATGTACGGTTCCCGCGCGATAAACGAGTTTTGGCGCCACGGAGTTGCGGGCATCAACTAGTTAAAATATATGCAGAAGTCTAAGGGCCTGTTTCACCACTTTCTGATAAGTGCCGGATAGGCTATCCACCACTTACCAATCTGTCAAATAAGTTGTAGATAGCCTATCCGGCACTTTATCAGGAAGTGGTGAAACGGGCCCTAAACTAACGGATGCAATCAGAGACATAGTTCTGAGCCGCGTCACATCGCTTAGCCATTTTGAAAACACGCAGTACGAAGCCTAAGCTCAAAGGTCACTTTCCAGAGAAGTCACTGCATTTAAGAATCTTGAACAATCTCAAAATCTGATAGGGATAATTGTCTTTATAACTCCACTAATGTGAGTTGAAGAAAGTTCGGGTCCCGAGTGAATAGTTGGGGAAAAATTATTAACCCTTCTGTCGGCTGGAGCAGTGGCGTAGCTACTAAGGGGCAAGGTGGGGCAGTTATACCTCGGAGACCTCAAGCATATGGGGCCCAATCTCTGATTTGGAGAGGTTTTATAGCTCCTAATCTATACATATAAAATTACAAGTCCTGACTGACTGACTGACTGACTGACTGATTCATCATCGCAGAGCAAAAACTGTTAAAGTTACAGCCACGAAATTTGGTGAGCAGAATTGTTTTATTAAGTAGACACCCACTAAGGAAGGAATTTTGGAAATTTTAACTCGAAGGGGGTGAAATAGGGGTTGAAAGTTTGTATGAAAGTCCGTCATTTCTTAAGTTAGAAACATGAAACTTAATTTTGGGTTACTGAATAAAAATGAATGAATACGTATTTAAGCGTTTTTGGAAATTCTACCCCCAAGGGGGTGAAATTGGGGTTAAAAGTTTGAATGAAAGTCCATCATTTCTTGAGTTAGAAACATCTAACTTTATTTTTGGGCTACTGATTAAAAATGAATAGACACGTATTTAAGCGTTTTTGAAAATTCTACCCCCAAGGGGGTGAAATTGGGGTTGAAAGTTTGAATGAAAGTCCGTCATTTCTTAAGTTAGAAACATGAAACTTTATTATTGTATTACTAATTAAAATTGAATGGATATAATTTAGGCGTTTTTGGAAATTCTATCCCCAAGAGGGTGAAATTGGGGTTGACAGTTTGTATGAAACGTTGTCAATTTTAAACCGATCGGGCTGAAACTGTGTATTATGCACAAATATACTATGACGTAGGCATCCCCTCAGAAAGGAATTTAATAAATTCTACCCCTAAGGGGATGAAATAAGGGATGAAAGTTTTTAGAAATTTTCTTAGACTTTCGACTGATTGAACTGAAATTATTAAAGATTTGAGCTTCTATGATGAAGGCGTTCGCTTTAATAGGATTTGGGTTACTGAATTAAATCGTAGAAAATTAAGTCAATTCTGTACATTGAATATTTTTGAAAAATAATATTTGGGACGTGATCTAACTATGCTAACGCGGACGAAGTCGCGGGCAACAGCTAGTTATTATTATAAGATATCTTTTGGATTATAATTTATAAGTAAAGAAATAATTTGATTTTAAATTTTAAAATTTAATCACAAGGTCTCCCGTGAATAAATGGGTCGCCATGGCAGGAGCCTTTCTTTGTTTTATGTCCCTGGATCTTCGGTAACCTAGCTACGCCACTGAGCTGGAGCCACATTTTATCGTTTTCAATCATTGAGTTTGTCCCAACTTGGACGTCCCCTGTTGAAGTGTGTCAAAGTGATCGCTAACGAATGTACTGGACGCTTTTTATAGTTGAAAACTTAATATTCCACTATTTATTTTATTCGTAAACTTTATACAGGTTGTAATAAAACTAAGTGATAATACTTGAGAGTGTGTTTTTGTTCCTTGTAGAGATTTCACTGTGAAAGTAGCAGCGCTGAAAGACCATTTTTTCCACTTTTGTATGGGCAAGCCCCCCAGCGTCACGAGTTTCCCCATACAAAAGTGAAGAAAAAAATGCTTTTTCAGTGCTGCTACTTTCACAGTAAACTCTCTATAAGGAACACATACATACCTTATAAATTATAATATTATCACTTAGTTTTGTTACAGCCTGTATAAGTTTGTCGAGAATAATATTATTATTATTGGAGTTTTGAGGGTAATACCCATTTTAGGGTTCCACACCCAAAGGGTCAAAACGGGACCCTATTACTAAGACTTTGTTGTTTGTCCGTCCGTCTGTCTGTCTGTCTCCAAGCTGTATCTTATGAACCGCTATAGCTAGAATTCATAAATTTTCATAGATGCATTTCTATTGCTGTTATAACAACAAATACTAAAAACAAAATAAAGTTAGTATTTATATTAATCCTTCAAGCCCTATAATGACACCGGTGACCGCGACAACAATAGAATACAATAGCATTTCCAAGAATCCGCAATCGAAGCATTAAGAGGGGCTCCCATAAAACAAACATGATTTTTTTCATTTTTTGCTCGATATCAATAATGGCAACAGGTAGACAGACACTTGTAATATTCGTGCGCGCATCTGACTCGCACTTGGGTTTTGTTTTCAGCTATAATATAATAGTTGTAATATTATAATGTTGAAAAATTAAAAAACATGTATGCTGTGAATTTTGCATAATGCTAGTGTCGTCACCGATTTCAATTTTTATATCTATTAACTAATTATAATTATACGCCTAACTCAACGCCCTTGTTGAGTAGTCCTAAAAGTAAATGTTAAAATCATTTTTCACGGACCGACGGGATTTTTTGCTAAACGCTGCCAGTTTTTTTTAACGTTACATATTCAAGTATTTTTCACGCCCCAAAAACGCTCATTAGCCAAGGCTACCGTTTGATTAAACTTTCATGAATTGCCCGCGTATTTAAAAATAAAAGTGGCCAGGTAAATATATTTTTCACAGAAACTCAAACAACTTTATCACTTGAGCTACACTTAAAACGGGACTTGTGATAAAATTTTGAGTTCTTTCCACAGAAATACAATCGTTTATAAAACAAGATTTTAATAACATAAAATGTTGATTTTGGACCGAAATTAAATTTCATTAAGGCGTCAGTCTCCACTTTGGGTCATGAGAAATGACCATGATTGCCATGTTCACAGCTATACGGCAGCGATTCTCAAACTTTTTTGGTGGCTATGACATTTATGACGGATCCTTAAAAAATGTTTTGTCTTTGAATGAATTGTCTCCAAGTCTGATGAAATATTTTCTAAAAATAATATTTTGTACAATGATTTTATGTATTGATCGCGGAGCCAAAAAGGCTTTTGCGAAGCCCTAGGGCGAAGCATACTCTGAAAATAGCTGGTCTACAGCAAGTAATCGACGTCGATAACAGACGATGATTCCCCACGTTCGTAATCTTTTGTCCATCATGAGCCAACATAGGAAGTCGCATTTTTGCCGCCTGGATTCTGTTTTATATTCAGCTGTAATCAATTTGCAATTTAATGTAACACCATTAAATTGCATGTGCTAATCGAGTCAGAGTGCATCGTAATCGAAACGTAGATAAGCTTTGTCCACACTGTGCCTTTCCTTGTTCATCAAGGGCATGCGTTATAGCGCAGTCAACAGCGCACGTGACGCATGCCAGCGACGCATGCGCTCTGACCGTATCCAAAACTTTCGCTTTGTTCTTTAATGACAATGTTGGCGTTGCGTTCGTTGAATGAAAGAAGATGACGAAAATTGAAGATGAAAGTGCACAGCTATACAGAGACAGTAGCACCCTACGATGACATTAATTAACAAGTAAGGTGCATTTTGGCTGTATATTTTAATAACCGTTAAAATAATATTACTTATTACCATAATATTACACGTATAATATAAACTGCGTTGTAGTGCTGCCACTTAAGACGATGTAAAAATCTGGGAGCTGTTAGAAATGGATGTTTAAAACTATTATGGTTTTGTTTAAAATTGAACGGTTTAAATTATTATTGTAGTAGTTTTTATTTTTCAGACGCAGTCTGGTAATTTCACTGGTCAAATAAGTCGTCAAAACTACAGAAAATCTTTTTATAATTAAAATATCGTCGTCATGGTGTTTGTTGTCAAACTGATCCGAAACAGCTGAACCGATTTTATTGTTTTGTACGTTTATTGTAGGTCTGAGAATCGGCCAACATTTTTTCATTAAAGTTTGCCCGATCAGCAATAGGTACCATCGAGGAAATTGATTCCTAGGCAGTTGCTGTCAACTGGCTAGGAATCAATTTCCTCGATGGTCTGTACCAACGTCATATAGTCGGATCATGTCAATTCAATGTTAATTGTGATCTGTCGGCTGGTTTTGACGTAACCCAACCAAACTACGTTGGTCGCCCATCTGTCTACGAATCAACTTCATGTAGTTACAACAACAAGTACAATATGTATAAAATTCTTACGTACCTTCTCCAGTGCCGATGGTCGTATGTATGAGGAGCACAACGATGTATAGACACCGTTGTCCCTCTGACATCGCTGTTTAGGGATAAACCTGGAAAAGAAAAAAAAATTACTGTAACATTCTTACTCAACATTCAACTTTCTAATTTTGAATACCGTTTGAAAAGCGAGTCACTTTTGTCGCATTACGTATAACCTCGTCTCATAGAAGACTTTTGGGTAATAACAACCATAAACCATTATAATTTAACAAGCTATTTGACCGAGTTTTGCTCGGTATTCGATAAAACACGAATAAAATGACATTTTCTAAAAATGATTCCTAGCTAGATCGATTTATCGCCCCCGAAACCCTCTATAAACTAAATTTCATGAAAATCGTTGGAGCCAATTCCGAGATTCCAATTATATATATACAAGAATTGCTCGTTTAAAGATATAAGATATTATTTTGATAGTAGAACATATAAAGTAACTAACTGTTCCAGTGAACTTCGTGTCACTTAAAAACCTTCCCTGGACTTCTAGGATTATTTTAAGACTAAAATGAACAGAATCGTTTCAGCCGTTATCGAGTTACTAACACAATTGAAAATCCATTTTTATATATAATATTATACTAGCTGTCCCGGTGAACTTTGTGTCGCTTTAAAACCTTACCTGGACTTCAAGGATTATTTTAAGACTAAAATTAGCAGAATCGGTTCAGCTGTTATCGAGTTATAGTGTTACTAACACAATTGGAAATCCATTTTTATATATATATATATAGATAGATAGGTAAATAATAGATATTATTATTGTTATTTCAAAATTCGATTTTATGGATTCAAGTATAAAGTTAAAACAGACTTTCTCTACGATGTAAAGCTTTCAATGTAAACTTTTTCTACAAAGATGCTTGCAAATTTTATTCATCTCTTCCGGGTCTTGTTTTTCCATATTGTTACCGGAGTTTCTCGTACCAATGAAATATGCCTTAACTCTTATTACACGCATCGAAAAGAGGTTTCTATTAAATAAAGTTTTGTAAGGAGTGTTAAAGAAAAGTACCGTGGCCAAACGGGAAATCTAATAATATATTTGTTTCAAAAGTTATTTTTTTAAGTGTGTTACTAATAAAAACATTACATTGTTTTTAGAGAGACTTTTTTTAATTTTTAAAATATTTTTTTAAGTCATAATATTGTAACACAATTTTTTCAGAACAGTTTTCCCATCTAGTTTTTGCTAAAAGGTTCCGTGCAAGTTTCTTACGCCGAGTTAGTTCCCGAACCGGTGCCGCGGTGGTCATGTACCTACTTGTAGACGTTCAAAAAATGTTAATTTTTAATCTATTTGGGAATATAAAAAATACAATTCTATTTCAATTTATTCAAAAGTGCTACACCAGGTTTGACGAAATATGGTGCGTAGGGCATAGAATTGATACTAAATTGAAAAAAATTGTACGGAATAGTTCCCGATTTTTAAAATATCGAATGCACCGAAGTGAGCTTTAGCTTTATTTTAAACTAGATTTTGCACAGCGAATACTTCAAATAGGAATTCCAGTGTGTCTCGGGGGAACCGTATATTTTTCCTGATAAACAGTTGCCAAAGTCCTAGTTCGGGATATAAACTGCATTTTTGCTTTATTTGCAATAGACTATAGAGGAAACTTTCATAGATAATGGAATGTAAGATATTACTTGTAACTTATTTTCAATTTTATCACCTCACCTTATAAATTTATTTCACGAACGAAATAAGGGAAAAGACCTAATTAGTTGCGTGTGTACGGTAAATTATACGGCTATTGCTGAACCAAAGATTTCCTTTGGTAGGATTGGTCCTTATGGCCCAAGGATGGATTTAAGATGTGGAGCCAGCGCGATTTTTGATGTTAGTTTTTTTTTAATTTTAGCAGCTTCTTTTCTGGAGGAAAATAGAGTCTCAATCTGTATAGAGGCATTAATTATGGTACTATTCCAAGTTCGGTACCATATTCGGATGACTTAAGAATGCTAAATTCATTAAAGGACTCATATTTGCACGATAAATATGTTAAACAATGTAAAAAGAAGAAGAAGAAGAAGCACTATTTAAACGCGCTAATCTTAGTATGAGTCAGAGTTTTGGCGGGCATGTGAAAGAGTGCTGTTGTGTTTTTGTATTATTTTCCTAAAATTGTGTTAGCTGGGTTTTTAATGTGTAATATTGGTAGAATATTAACCATTAGATATTCGTGTTCATGCACAAGTGTAGGAAAGTGATGTAATATCCAGAAACGTGCTATTTTGTGTTCCCTCCAAAACTCCATCGAAAGTTTACTGAATCGACCGACTTGACTCCTGTGACTGTATTGACTTTTACTTAGACTTTGACTAGACTTTAGACCTGACGATACATGAAAACGATGATGAAAATTATAATAGGAGAGATATGGTTTTCCCGCCATATTCCTTACCTTTTTACCTTGTCTGTGGCACAACATACACATCCTTTGTGTCAAGTTGCCAAAAAAGAAGAAAAAGAAAGAAAGATAGTATGAGTCAGAGTTTTGGCGGGCATGTGAAAGAGTGCTGTTGTGTTTTTGTATTATTTTCCTAAAATTGTGTTAGCTGGGTTTTTAATGTGTAATATTGGTAGAATATTAACCATTAGATATTCGTGTTCATGCACAAGTGTAGGAAAGTGATGTAATATCCAGAAACGTACTATTTTGTGTTCCCTCCAAAACTCCATCGAAAGTTTCAGTAAAGCGTCTACCACTTTACTGAATCGACCGACTTGACTCCTGTGACTGTATTGACTTTTACTTAGACTTTGACTAGACTTTAGACCTGACGATACATGAAAACGATGATGAAAATTATAATAGGAGGAATATGGTTTTCCCGCCATATTCCTTACCTTTTTACCTTGTCTGTGGCACAACATACACATCCTTTGTGTCAAGTTGCCAAAAAAGAAGAAAAAGAAAGAAAGATAGTATGAGTCAGTAATTACTGGTCCGATTTGAAAAAATATTTTAGTGTTAGATAGCCCATTTATCGTGGAAGGCTATAGGCTATATTTTATTACGCTAAGAGAAGAATATAAGCGAAGAAATAAAGGAAAATGTGGAAAAAACGGGGGAAATTATTTGAATGGGCTTATTTCACGAACTACTGGAGTGATTTTTCTGCTATTGGGCACAGATAAACAGTAGGAACGTGAAGGATTTAGGATTTAGGAGGCTATTTATTGTGGACTAATTTGCTAAAGCTGAAGAGTTTGTTTGAACGCGCTAATCTCAGGAGCCACTTCCGATTTGAAAGAATCTTTCAGTGTTTGATAGCCTATTTATCGAGGAAGGCTATAGCCTATATTTTATCACGCTAAGACCAATAGGTGCATAGATACAGAGGAAAATGTGAAAATAAAGCTGAAGAGTTTGTTAGTGAGTTTGTTTCTTTGAACGCTCTAATCTCAAGAACTACTGGTCCGATATGAAAAAATCTTTCAGTGTTTAATAGCCTATTTATCGAGAAAGGCTATAAGCTATATTTTATCACGCTAAGACCAATAAGAGCAAAGATACAGAGAAAAATGTAAAAAAAACGGGGAAAATTATTTGAAAGGGCTAATATCTCACAGACAACTAGAGCATAAAAATTTGTTATTTGACACGAATATATTAGACTACGTGAGACATGGGTTATTAATATGTGAAAAATATACGGTTTCCGTGAAATTTCAGATTTACGCGGACGAAGCCGCGCGGAACGTCTAGTAATATTAATATATTTATTGCTCCATTCATTACCATGTCTCTGGCATGCAGAATAATGCGGCTATCAGCCTTCATATATTAATTAAGCCCTATCAACAGCGTTTTCGTTGGTTGAAAATCATATATTCTATTTTTTTTATTTTATTTTTACTATCTTTTATGTAAATATTATTCCAAAACTGGCATTTAAACATTCGATTCAATCGAAAATGATACCAAACTCGACTATATACCTAAATCCCATGCAGTTATTGACCTCATACCTTGTTAAACTAAAAAACCCCCCCTCCCCCACCTGCATGACATATTCAGGTGGCTCCACATCGTAAACCCATCTTAGGGATATAAAGATCAATCCTACCAAAGGAAATCTTTGGTTCAGCAAAAGCCTTGTTTTTTTGTCTTGTACGCACACGACTAAATGGCAGACACTTTAAGGAAACATGAAACATTTGAATGTTATAAAATATATATTTATGAAAATAAAAGATTGATAACTTCTTCAATCTTCAGTAACTCTTACAAAATAAAACTATTATAATTATTCTCTGACAAATCAATTAAAAAATATATTATTGGTCTTTTTGTAAACTTAGTCATAAGTACTAATAGATGACATCACAAAAAACGAACATCACTAATAGTAGACACCAATATGAACTAATAGTTGACATAGAACATTACATTACATTTTACATTTTTCCTATTATTAGGTCTTTATTTCCCATTTTTCAATAGATTTCATTTACTTCATCATAGTAACTACATGCATCAGAAAAATTATCCACGTTGTCTGCAGATTATGTTTATTCTTCTTCCATGCTGAAACTATCTTTCCTTTTATTTTTATTTTTCATATTTTTTTCCTAGCAAATTTATTTTCAGTCTTTAGTCTCCATGCTTCTTTTGCCTCTTCTTTTTTCTTCTTTCTTTTCTCAGCTCTCCTTTTTCTTCTTTTTACTGCTAAAAACTAAAGCAATCGATTTTTAGATCAGTACAAGGTCTAATAATATTAGATACCATGTCCATTTTTAGGTGCAGTAGTTCTTAGCTCTTAGGTTGGGTTGCACCAGAGGCGTGGTTAAAGTTAAAGTTAAATATGGCGTCCAACACCCCATATGCTCATACGACATCTGTCAATTTTTCCGGTTAAAGTTAAAGTTGAAGTCAAAGTTAGTTCGTGCAACCCCGGCTTAGATTGTTAATAGAATTATATTTTCAGAGAATAGTGATGATTTTTGCAGTAGAATAAAGTACAAAATAACTTTAGTATGTATTGCAAAACTCAAAGATGAGATCCATGTCATCTATTAGGTTTTTTACATTTTCAAGAACTAATAGTAGACACCCTTTATATTGTTAGGGAAAATGGATAAGAAATCTTATTAAACATTGATTAGTGTATACAACATGACCATTAATTCAATGAAATCAATAGAAATTAGAAATTAAAAAAAAATCAAATAAATGTATTCAAAACTTACGTGCAAAATTTCGCCTTCCTTAACCTATTTGCTAAGAAATTGCCGAGCAGATGTTGACGCGGTCATATTATTTACGAAAACTGATCCCATTTTAAAATTTTGCTCCCGAAGGCGTCTCTAATATATTTTTTCAATTCAACAGATAGCTTGAGAAGCTTATAAAATGTACAGTGGTGAGAAATAATTAGAGTAATTCTTATTTTTATTGTATTTTTGTCATAAGTGTCATCTATTAGTTCAGTGTCTAGCATTAGGTCTTTTCCCTTACTTAACTCCACAACTTTATAAATACTTATTACTTATATTATATTAAACAAATTGGTTCGAAAATATTTCTAGTTCATTTAAATTCTTGAGTATAGTGCTCCATTTTTCCCTATTTAAAATACCGTAGCGAATGGGAAATGGAAAAAAGTTTAGTTAATTGCATTCTCTTTAGAGCAATAACGTCTTCTAAGGACTACTAATGAGTTGAAATTGTAAGGCTCATCAGAACGAAACTCAGTAAGTAATGGCTCGGTCTTTCGCTATACAAACTGTTTTGTTATTGGCTTCTTACTTGTAATTAAGTAATTAACTGATTACTTAGGTAAATAACGTTTTATTTGCCGGTAGGACTACATCACTTACAGCCGGTATATTAGCCAAAATTATTAAAGAATTCTTCGAGATAAATTAAGGCTTATTTAAAGATGTAAGTGGGTTTATTTAACTAACAATAATTAAAAATTTGGACCGGGAATCAAACGATTTGAAATCAAAAATGTGGATTTTGTGTACAGCTAAAAATCAGATGATGAAGCAGGTAAACAACATAATAATTATGTTCAAATTATTATTGGCGAAAAAAATATTTATTGCCTTTATGTTAAAAATGTTAGTTATTTGTAAACTTGATTCACTTACGTTTTTAATTATTAAAAGGAGTGCCTTTTTAGTTAGTGATACAAACCTTTCCTGGGTTTCCACGAATATTTCAAGACTAAAGTTAGCCAAATCGGTTCAAGCATTCTCGAAATTTAGAGAAAATAACAAAATTGCAAATTAATTTAGATTTTTATAAACATTGTTATGATCTACATTCTACATGATGAAAAATTATTATAATTAGCAGAATAACAATGCTTGTTTGAATAGACCGTACTTTTTGCAAAAAGAAAAAAAAATCATAACATACACTTAGTTCATTAAGAAGTAATACTTATTAAGTTGAAAATCTTATATTATGATTAACGTAATTATTGTAAAAGTACGGTTGAAAAACATTACTGTATATTATTATTTTAACAAACCCATCTAAATGCCCGACCAAAAATAGCCCTCTTGTAGCTCAAATTAAATTAGTTTGTTAAAACATTTCAAATTTGTTCTATTTCATAACATCAACAAAAAGCTTTATCGAAAACCAAACTTTGTTTCGAAATTTATTGGTATCGTTTAAAACAATCCAGGGTCAGATCCAATTTATAGTCTAACTCTAGCTCGGGAACCTAGTAATAAATGGCTGTTGCGAGATATAAATATTATATATAGTCTTCTTATTGTTCGGAATCATACCACCGGCAACTTTTCGCCATCGTCCCACGCGAAAAACATACCATCCTCGTCACCTTGATGAGTGGCAGTCTTCCACAGTGCGTTTTTCGCGTAACTATCTGCCGCGCACTGTAAAACTCTGGAACGAACTGTCACCAGCAGTATTTCCGGACCTATACGACCTGCAAACCTTCAAGAAAAGAGCGTATTCCCTCTTAAAAGGCCGGCAACGCACCTGCAGCTCTTCTGATGTTGCGAGTGTCCATGGGCGACGGTAGTTGCTTACCATCAGGTGACCCGTTTGCTCGTTTGCCCCCTTATTTAATAAAAAAAAAAGTCTATCCTATAATATTTTCAGCATCATCACGTCTTGATAAACAACTCATATTTTTCAACCTTTAATCCCAAAATAAAGTGATAATATTATGTATGTTTTAAAAAGAAATATATTCCATCGAATATCAATGAAAAATCTAGCACTGGATTGCTATTGGAAAAAATTAAACAGGTACTGGAATACTTTGCATTCCAAAGCATTCCAGTGCATTCCAGTACCCACTGGTGTATTCACATACCAGTAATATATTTATATACTGCACTATACATAGATTGGATAACTGGATTGGAATAATGTAAACCGGCCATTAATGTCAATATCATACTTTAATCCTTCGATCGTGGATTCTTGGAAATCTATTGTTATTCTATTGTTGTCGCGATCACCTCTCTTATGGGGCTTGATAGGTAAAAAGCCATAATAACCCCAACTAACTGAAGTGGCCTATTGGAATTTGGATGTGCACTTCTACTTGATAATATTATTATGTCATGTCTAATTTGTACGCAAACTCAAAGACCAAACTTTAATAATTAAATGTTATTATTAAATCTAAAGTTAAAAAGTTAGGGCCTAATTGAAGTGGTGTAATAATTAAGCCTCCAATGTATGGAGTGTAGATAGAGGAGAACTATCTTATATGGGGGATATTTTAAAAAGTGTCCAGCTGTACGCAGTAAATAACAGTTGAAAAATCCTCCGAGAGTGGCGCTAGCTGCAGCAAAGGGTATGGAATGAATTATGGAGTGTCGGAATGAATGTAGCCGTTGGTGACAAAATATAAATTATTACTGGAATATAAATTATTACTAGAATAACTGGGCTAATACCAATATATTTTGAAGTATATAACCTAAAATAGCTGAAATAAAAGTTGCTAAATGATTTAAAATTTACCTTGTTGCTACTGTAGCGCCACCTTAGTTTCACCATAGTTTCACCCTAATTTAACGCATTTCCGCGGACACTTTTTACATACAGAGATACTTATTTCTCCTCTATCTACACTCCATACTCCAATGATATTATTATATTATCGACACGACATCTTCCCACTCTGTAACCTTCCACATTCAAAATTCAAATATTCGCGTCGTCGCGTGCGCCGACCAATCAGAAGCTCGGCCGCAAGTAGAAAAAACATGGCCGCCTGGCGCCTACATCTTCGAGTGTTTTCGCCTCTGGGATAAAAAAAACAAAACTATAAATCTAATAACTGCGCTACAGTTTTACTGACTGACCCGTGCTTCATTTATTTTTGTGTACATGCAGAATATTATATTATACTTATTAAGTTCTTATTGCCGCCAGGGTGATGCGAAGAAATTTGCTGGCCGGCTTCGAAGTCCCGACGTTCGTGATATTACTGCAGTTCCCGTTATTCCAGGTGAGTGTTTTTTCTTTTTTACCGTAAAAGCCATCTTCAGGGAAATGCATGCAATGCATGACTCTCCAGAGGAGATCATAAATATAATATAATTTTACAATTTATTATATTTACAATATATATAAAAATGGATTTTCAAATGTGTTAGTCGCGCTAAAACTCGAAAACGGCTGAATGGATTGGGCTGATTTTAGTCTTAAAATATTCGTAGAAGTCCAGGGAAGGTTTTAAAGTGACACGAAGTTCACCGGGACAGCTAGTTTTTACATAAATAATCTACGTAAACACTCCAAATAATGTGTTTTCATTATACGTTTTATATTAGTTACGTTTAATTTATTTAAAATATCTTTCGGTATTTCGTTATATAATCTAGGAACAATATATTCTGCTGTTCTTTCTCCGTATTTATTTGTACTTCCTACGGTGGCTACTTTTTTGTGGGTCATTTTTCGTAGATGTATTTTAGCTGTGACAGGTTTCATAATAGTTTGATTTATATATATTTTCTGTAAGAATTAGGTATTTAAATTTTGTGTGTATTGGCAGTATTTTGTAGTAACCAAACAGCTTATCGTAATTATCTTTGTGTTTGTTTTTTTATTTTTTCTGGGACAATTAGTTTCAATAGTCTTAGCTGTAATGTATATATTCTATCTAAATAGCTTTTGAAAGTTCTACCATAACTTGTAAGTCCGTATGATATTATTGAGTCAGCTAATGCATTATACAGATTAATAAGAACGTTGTTTATTAATAGCAATATATTATAAAGTCAATGTAATATTTCATATTAAGGTACGTTTCATTCCAAAAGACAAGGAATTATAACTGACCGGGCCAAGTAAACGTTCTCCTAGAATTGCATAAATGCAAGACGTAAATTGAGTATAAAATTGACTAGACCAACGTTCAGTTCCCTTAGAATTTTGCCACTGAATCGATTCTGCTACCAGACTATTGTTATGAACATATTGTTGGTACCGAGTCTCAAACTTTATCGGTAGTTCGAGTGGATAAGTACATGTCAACTATTTGATAGGTATGCATTCCCACAAGAATATTTGGCGCGTGGCGAAAATGAAAGTGTGTATTGACAGTTTCATATAACACGGTCGAGTTAACTGTGCACCCCGCTGGAATTTTTACAAAAGGTACCGCCGTAATGACGTCACAGCGCCAGGCGCAGAGTTAACTTGATCGAGTTGTACATTATTATAATCATCAATAATTGTAATATTAGTACTTTAGCACACTTATTGCAAAGACGATAAAGGTAGAAATGTCAAAAATGGACTTTTCAACGTCTAAAAATATTTTTTAAAGTTTTTAGGCATTATTTTGTTAGGTCAATTTCACATTATTATTACACGCTTTGATTTCTGCAAGGTTAGAAATTTTATAGTGATCTGGATTGTACATAGTACTTAATCGCAAAAGGTGAACTCAACGAAATATTAAGTGGATTCAAAAATTATTTGGTTTAATCTTTCAGGCCCCGCGCGAGCACCGGTGATCGCGAGAACAAAAGAATACAATGGGAATTCCTAGAACCTCCGATCGAAGGATTAAACAACTTCGTTCTTAATACAGTTTAAGAGGTTTTTCATGCGCAAGTCTTTACAAATTTGAAATTACAATGGGTTCTTTAAAGTGTGTTCAAAAATACTTACAATTTCGGCAAAGGCTGCAAAGGAATAAGCACAAAGGTAAACTCATTTAAGTTCTTAAACGCCTCAGGTATTTTCTACAAAAAGCTGAAAACTCTAGTAGTTTACTCATAGCCGTCGTTAAAGACTAACTTTATATTTTATTTACTTTGGTGAAAGAGAATATATTTTAGTTTTTTGATGAAAGAAAATGTTTGGTTATCTAAGAAACGCGCCTCTTTTTTTATCCTCACTAACTCCGCCAAGCTATGCATGCGTTAAAACATACCTTAGAAAATATGATTACGGATTAGTAGTATAGAATTATTAGTAACTCAGAGAATGATGATTATACTTCAATTCAATGAATAGTTTGCAGATGGATAATGTCCATACATGAAAATTTGGACAAGAGCCCCATGGCTCATGTCCAAATTTTCATTTAATCTGGGGGCACGGCAGTGCCCCAGCCAAGCTTTTTAGCAAAGGCACGGCCGCACCATACTTTTCTCGAAGCGGTTCGCGACTATTTCACATCCCCTTTATCTTCGATGTTAACAAAGCTAGGGATTTAGAATTTCGGTCACTAGGAGCAAGTATTAAAACTAGCTTAATCTCCAAATTACATGAAATTTCTATAAATAGTTTAATAGTTACGGATGGTCAAAGTTACTACGTTTTGTCACTGACTGACAGATCATCAAAATTCTAAGGTACTTATAGCAGACTTAGAACCTTAAAATTTGGTACCCGAATAGGTCTTTATTCACAATGAAAGGAAAAATTATGAAACTGGCAAAGTTCGAGTCGGACTGGCGTAGATAGGGCTCTGTACCGTAAATTTGTATGGGAGCCCCCCTTAAATAAAAGGTTTATTTAATTTTTATTATTAATTAATAAAGTTGTAATACAATTGAGTATTTTTTAAAATTTCCAAAAACCTTACTGTTACCATTATGAAGATAGAGCAAAAAAAGAAAAAAAAATCGTGTTTGTTGTACGAGACCCGCCATTCCTAAATTATTTTATTTTAATAGGACTATTCTATTTTATAGCGACAACAAAAATACATAATTTGTGAAAAATTCAACTATCTAGCTATTGCGGTTCTCGAGATCCAGCCTGGTGACAGACAGACAGCGAAGTCTTAAGACTTTGTTAATGGAATGTTTTAACGTGAACTGAAAAGAAAAAAACCTTAAAAAAAGAAATGAAATCCCACCAAAACATTAAATGTAAAAGAGCCAAGCAAAATATTGCACAGCTATGCAATACTTCTGTCGTAAAAAGTTTTCAGATCACATTAAAGCCAAGCCTTCAACTTATTTTGTAATTGAAATCAACATTCAGTAAAATATATATCAATAGATTTCTTTATTTTATAATTATTATAGTAGCTTGGCAATGAGCACTAGAGAAATAATCAGCGACTAATTGGATTTATTGGGTACCATCGGCCACATGCGTCGTTACATACTAAAACACTTTACGCTTGCCGTCTGTGTAAGTATGAACTCCTCCAAATATGCAGTTTTATGTTTTTTTCTCTTGTGCTCATTGCCAAGCCACTATAATAATTATAAAATAAAGAAATCTATTGATATATTTACTGAATGTTGATTTCAATTACAAAATAAGTTGAAAGCTTGGCTTTAATGTGATCTGAAAACTTTTTACGACAGAAGTATTGCATAGCTATGCAATATTTTGCTTGGCTCCTTTTACATTTAATGTTTTGGTGGGATTACACTTAGATATCAATATTCGTCTCCGAGTAATAACCATATTATTAAAACAACATAAAATTACAATTCAATAAAAAACAAAATAAAAACAGACGACACAGAAAAAAAGGGCGTACAAAAATTTTACTCAAATAAATAATTAGTGAGTAATCAGAATATTTTTTATGAATGGCAGTGCAATGCCAAAAAAGAAGAAAAGACTTAACAACGAAACTTTTGTGGAATCGTAATAAAATTTATTTAAACGTCCGGTAGATGTCGCTGTTTTTTCTCACAATCGCCATCTAGTTGACGCACAGGAATACTAAGTACCAGTCAATGGTCAATATACCGTACGGTACTTATTAACGCCATCTGCCCCTACTCGCAGGTACTAAAAAAAGTGTCGAGGTCAAGTGTCGTTCCATCTAGCCTCCTTTCGCAACGCCGAACGCGCGATAAGGAACTTCGTTCTAATAAAATATTGCGACTATATTATCAACAGGTTTGCTGATTTTGATCTTTTAATAATATTATAATACCATGGTCGCAAACGATTCAAACACGCGATCTTTTGTTGTAGAAGGTCGTTGACAAGTGTACAGCTTGTGGGCTCTTGTAATACAAAAGTGCGATCTAATAATTAAAACAAACCCCGATGTAATAATACAAGTACAATGTAATATTATTGTTTCCGTAGTATTTCATCAAACAATAGCTTTTATGTATTTATGTCTCGTTGGCAAAGTTAGTTTTGTCGGAAATATAATAATTGCAGCTGTACGGTTGCGAAATCCACCTTTTACAAACTGTTGACAATAATAATAATAATTAATGTCAAATACATTTTTGACATGTTTTGAATGATTATTATGATTGAAAAGTCAAAGTTTCACTCCTAATACTTACTAAAGGTATCTGACGTCTGAAAAAAACATTTAAACGGCCAATTTCTGCCCAATTACAGACGCGTCCTTAAAATTGGCAAACCTCATCTTTGGCACCTGATTAATATTTTTATTTCAACAAATACATCACTGACCTTTGCTTTGATTGCCTACCTAATTACTCCTAATTACGGGGCGTTAATTATTATTAGATAATTAAAATTTAATGAGAGGAAAACACTCGAATTTCAACAAGGTTTATTTAAGGGGAATTCGGGGGAGATTTTTTATCTCAAACAATGAACTGAGAACATTAAAAACATAATAATTGGACCCCCGCGACTGCGTATACAGTCGCCTCGATCGTAAATCAAAGTAATGGTGACCGCGGGTCTTGGTATTTTCGTAATGAGCGAGGATTTAATAATTATTCTTTATCTTTAATATTTATTCGCGGCGATTCGCCGTGAATTATTGCATTTTTAAAAAAAGATAAATTATGAGAGGTACAATTGGCGAAAGAAAAAAAATCACATTTAAATTAAAATTTTCGTAATTGTTGCTAAACTTCAAAACAGCTGGACCGATTTTGTTGAAATTTTGTGCACTAATCTATTAGGTTTGCAAATAATTGGTAGGTCACTCAGTCCAGAATTGCGCCTTCATCGAATATTATTCAAAGTAAATGACGCTCTCTAGCATAATATAATCTTAACGTCGTACATTATGGCAAAATATACCAGATCAGCAAGTCCATACTATATACTTTAATAATATTATGATAAATGCGAAAGTGTATCTATCTGTCTGTTTGTCTGTTACTTCTTCACGCCCAAACCTTGCTGAAAGGTATGGAGATACCTTGGGTCCCGGGAAAGGACATAGCATACTTTTTATTCCGAGAAAATGTATGGTTCCATGCGATAAACTAATTTGGCGCAACGGAGTTGCGAGTGCCATCTAGTAATATCTACGAAGTCGGTTAGAGATAAACTACGATAACATGGCGCGCCCCTCCAAATTACTGTTTCAATGTGTGTAGTCACATCCTTATGAAAGAGTTTGTGTGTAGTAAACTTATTCAACCAATCAACCAGGACTCGTAATATTTCACTTAATGTCACTTATTACCAAGATTTGTTGGTCATCTAATCATAACTAGCTGACCGCGCAAGACAACGCACTTCAAACGTTTTGACAACGCACTTCAAACGTTTTGAATTTTGGAGGGGCGCGCCATGTTATCGTAGTTTATCTCTAAAACTTATTCATCCATGATTAGCAGGGTAGTTAATATTTTTATTATATATTGTTTGTTTAACACTTTGTTTTACCATTGCCATAAATAAAATTATATGAACCGTCGATAAACCTCCTGGAAAGCAGCCAAGTGAACCATAGGTACAGTTTAGCTCGAAACACGAATATACATTTCATATTTTCTTGTTTTATTTCGGTTTATATAATTATTGTATTATCAGATAAATTCATAGGCAGACGATGGACCTATGTGAATTGGCCAGAGGCCGTAGTCTAATATGCCCCGCAAACGATCAAACATCAAACACGCCAAACACGTCAAACACCATATAAACTACGTGTTTGACGTGTTTGACGCGTTTGAAGAAAATTTGGATTTACTACGGGTTTTGACGTGTTTGACGGTTTGATGTTTGATCGTTTGCGGGAGACTTTAGTCGCTTTCGTAAAAAATGATGACGAAATTCGTTATCAAAATGTATGGGATTTGACATGAGTCTTCGTCTGTGTAAAGTCATATTTTAGCGATGACTTATTGTGTCAAACCGCATACATTTTGATAACGAATTTCGTCATCGTTTTTAACGAAAGATACTTTGTCAGGGGCCTGGTTATGTAAGTCCGGAGGCGTTATGATCACCGTTAACCTTTACAGGACATTAACGAACGAAATCTGTGCGTTACTTCCCTATATCAATTTTCTTCATGTTTTTGGCTCTCGCGCCAGTCTGGAGTTATTAAAGTTGATCCTTGGTTAATATCGTGTTATCCCTTTTTGCTGCTGCTGTTCGGCCTTGTATTAAGTAAGACAATTGTTAGCTCTGAAATAAGGCTTATACATTAGGAACCAATACTAGTGAATCGTTCCCGTATAATACAGGGTGTAAAAAGACCACTTCCGATAACTTTGGGGTATTATTATACTACATTTTCTGATTACAAAAATGTAATTTATTTTTTTTTTCAAAAAAAAAAATTTTTTTTAATATATTTTTTATAATAAATAACCTTTAGACAAAACGATAAACCATTTACAAAAAATATTTAAAATATTTTTTTTACTTTTATTTTTTTTATCCCGATACGTAATGTAAAAGACGCGAGTCATTGATATCAAATGTAGCGCGCTTAATAACATAAGGTCGCAAACGACCATACTGTACGGTCGCGGCAGTTTTTAACCTTATGCTCTTTCCAACCTATCAAGAACCATGACATTCAACTCTCTCAAGTAACTCAGAACTTTGACCTATGATCTCTTACCTAGGCTAATTTAATCCTTCGATCGCGGATTCTTGGAAATGCTATTGTATTCTAGAGTTGTCTCGATCACCGGTACTCGTATGGGCCTTAATGGGTTAAAACTTTAATCCTAACTCATGTACAAAACTGTAAGTAACTTTCTGAGCATGAGTAACAACTTATTTATCGATTAGTTAAAAAGTTATTCGTAAGGAACAAAACCGATTTTGTGTGATATGCGGATGCACCGTCTTCCGCAATCTCAGGAGTCAGGCTTTCTATCGAAATTACAAACGATGCATGAAAACTTCCGTACGTAAAATTATGGTAATAAACTTACGTGTAAAATGTTAAGTTCTTAAAGTGTTCTTATTTCTCTAGACTCTATGCATTTTGTAAGTATTCTTTAGCACTAAGCAATAATACCACCAACAACAACACGTTTCTTACACGAAATCTAACACAACACAAAGTTTAAACTAAAAAAATAATAACACATTTTCCGTGTTATGCAGAACGATGATTGTGGATGGACAGTACCTAGATCTGCAATTATCGCTTTTTATCTACTACAGACGATACAGTATGAAAAAACTAGCAATTAATTACTTAAGTGAAAAATGTTGAATTCTGATTTTTGAATATGCTCTCTATGCATTTTGAAAATAGTCCATATCACCAATCAATAACACCACCAATAACAACACATCTCTTTTTACACGATATCTTACACGACACGTCTTATTTTTTTAACGCAAACAAATAAGAAATAATAGTTAATTAATTTACATTTTACACATTTAGTTAACACAATAATACGTTTTTAAAAGATCGTAATACGCTTATTAATTAAACATAACTCAACGGACAACCGTCAACCTCAAGATGCAAATTGGAACTAAAGTCTAATTATGCGAAAATCGTCTTTAAAACATGTATCGACTTTCGGTAAATTCAAAGATACCGATGGAACGACCAGACTGCTTGGCGGCAACGTCAAAGGCGCCGCCGCACGCGCCGCCGCGCCGGCCGCTCTGTAGGTGTACGACGCACGTGTCGCTAATCCATTTCAAGGACAATCTAAGTGTTGTACCCTATAAATTCAAAACGATGTAGTCGATATTTAAATTACCATTAAATAATAAAAATTATAACTATTATTTAGTAGGTCTACTATTCTCATTTTTAAAATTAACTCTATTAAGAGGTTATAAATTCAGAAAGTTTTTATCGGGATACATAGTCAAGTTGCATTCGATAATTTTGATACTGACATTACCGTGATAAAGTGATTGATAAGCCATGGCACGCGCTATGCGCGTCTACGTACGCAATGAAAATACTTTAACAATACCTAATTAATTAAATAACTTTTAATTATTGTCGCTATTCTTAACATTGAGTAGGTATTTGCTTATTTTTAGTTTGACTACAAATCAAAACGTACTCGTATGTAAAACAATACGATTTATCGATAAAAATTAGCGATAACTCAAAATATGCACAGGGATACATCCCTATTATTTTACAAAGTTTTTTATTCAATTTTGTTCAGTCGGCTGTAAACACGCGCCGCGCTTGTGTACTGTGACGTTTTTGTTTAAGTTTTGTAATTTTATGGATGTTTGTAATTAATATTTTTTCTATGTTTGTAATTAATAACGGGCCGTGACATGATACGTGTCCGATGAATGTGCGATGAAATGTGAATGAACTTTTAATACTCGTAAACCTTTATGGAACGGGGGTGAACATCGCGTCGTCGTCGATAGACGATAGTGCGGTTTAAACAGTGCAGTAAAAAGTGTTTTAAGAATTGGAACGTCTCCTGTTTACTTTTGTTTCGTGTTGAAAAACTCTGCAATCTACATTGAGTTAGATGGAGCACAGCTCGAACTGCATTTCATAAAAGCAGACAGCTGATCACAGGTCAGTGAACATGTTATCAAGTATTTTTTCCATAGATAGGTGTAAGTAACTGTGTATTGTATTTTTACAACCTGATTCGGATGTGAATTATGATTTCTTTTCCTTTTTGGCCGGAAGTAAAAACTGAGTATTTTTGAGTAATAAACTAATAACCTAAGAAACGGTAATTAATAAATTCTAACATTATGTTATCTAATAATTATTACAATATTGGTGGTTTATTCACTACCTACGGGCTAGGGCACACCACGATCAGCTGTTTTGTCTAGCGCAGGGCCGCGCGCGCGGGACTCGGTGCGGGCCGGGCGGCGCGTGGGGGCTGACTCGGCCCGGGGCTCCACTGGCGTGCGATACTATCGCGCATTTACATCAGCGTTATACATTGCGTGTTGAAAATTTGACTATTTTAAAAACTGGCGATTTAAAGAAAATTACTTGCACCAATGGATATATCTCATGCCCTATAATAACCCCACGAAGTTATCGGAAGCGGTCTTTTGACACCCTGTATATTACTAGCTGTCCCGGCAAACGTTTCTTTGCCATATTATTATATAAAGTATATCGCCCGTATTATTTTATTGAATTAGTGACTAAATAAGTATGTCACCATGGCAACGTCCATCGCTATCCCGTGACCCACGTCGCATAAACAATGGTCGCTCTTTATAGACAAATAATTTGCAATAAAATAAAATTGCGACTATAATTAAAGATCTAAGCTATCCTATCTCTCAAGTTGGAAAAAAGCACACATTAAAAAAAACACTAAAATCGGTTAAGTAGTTTAGGAATCCATCGCGGACAAACATCGTGACAGGAGATTTATATATATTAGATTATAGTATTTAGTTGGATGTAGGCAAAACCAGCTGAAAGCTTCACATGAAAGGGTTATAGCATATATATTCAAGCCCCAAGCGCACGTCACCGGCGACCGCGATAACAATAGAAAGGCTATTGTGTGTCGTTTTTCCACGATCGAAGGATTAATATTTAAACTTATTTTTAGTTAAATAAATCGCTAAAATGTTTGGAAAAAATATGATTGTTAAAGGATTTGGAAGAAGAAGCGATATATAAGCTCTATAAAGGTCACGACTCGACCCCGGATTATTACCTACTTTTGCTTTCTCGGCTACTATGCGAGCTGAATCGCAAATAATATCTCGTAGTTGAGATTCACTCCGCTAATCTCGAGGATATTAATAAAATTTTCCTCTATCGAAAGCCTTATTGGTAAAATGGATGAAGCAAAATCGACTGATGGTAAGCCCCTTAGCAATCGTATTTTAAATCAATACATACCACAGATAATAGAAGTAAGAGATATGTTATGTGGGCGTGGCACATGTCGCCAAATTCAGCCCAGTTGGGCACTAGTTGTCAGTCACATGTAAATCGCTCCACGGCTTACACGTTGTACTTCGTTGTAAATTGTGAACAAAATGCCGACTTGTGCAATAATTACGTGCAGAAATCGCAGCGAAACTTTGAATAAAAAAATTGCGGGATCACCTGTCACAGCCAACTGTAATTTATACGATTTTTTAATTTAAAAATCAATTATTCTTCACGAACAATATTCGCCGCCACACCGCCATTTTCAGGCCGCTTGAACTATCAAACTAAGGCACTAGTGACTGCTAGTGATGTGGTGTGATGCAGATTTTGGTATCGACATTTTTATTTTTATCTACACAAATATTATTATAAAGCTGAAGAGTTTGTTTGTTTTAACGCGCTAATCTCAGAAACTACTATTCCGATTTGAAATTTTGAAATATTCTTTCAGAATTAGATAGCTAGTTTTATAAAGTAATAAAAGTTAATAAATCTTTTTTCGTCATTTCAGTATTTGTTTCCGTTACTTTTGAAGTTTGTCTTACTTTGGCGGACGACAGGCAAAGATTAAATTGCTCCTGCTTTTTAAGCCAAAGGCTTCCCGCTTAAAACAAAGATTTGTGTGCATTAAGGCGACGCCTTGATAATTTGGCTGTAGCGATGTCGATTTTTCTCAGCAATGACTAAAGCTAAGAAATTAAAGTTCATTGTCAGTATTCATCATGTCTTTGTCTTTGAATTACCCATAGCATAACACGATTGGTCAACTTTTATAACACAGAATAATCAATCAAAAAGATCTCTGTAAAAAAAAGGGATTCCTATTTTGCCAACAAAGGAGAGTGATTTAAGCTTCCAAAACTTGTACATAAATTGGTTCAAGCATACACTTTAATTTGCCCATAGCTTATATGAAATGTATTTATTTATGGTTTTTAAATTACGCGACAAAAACTATTTTGTCGCTACGCCCTTTCCATTTTTTGCTGTTTCATTGCTTGTTTTCTATGAGAGGCCGGGCCGCGGCCTCGCATAGAAAACAAGCTATCTAAAACACATCCAACACAGTTTTTTACGTTAACGTGGCGTCACGTTAAGATTTTTCTCTTGATTTTCTGTTGTATATTCTATATTCTATAAATGTATGAAAAAAATTTGCCAAGTACAAGTTGGTCTCGCAAACGATGGGTTCCGTATCATAATAGAGCAAAATTAGGCGAAGAATGTGTTTTTTATATGGATCCTTAATTATTTAGTTTATTTTAATTTTATTATTAATTGTTAAAGTATAAATGTAACTGAGTCTTTTGTGAAAATTTCAATTGCCTACCTGGTACCTGTTGCCGTTATTGATATCGAGCAAAAATAGCAAAAAATCACGTTTATTGTATGGGAGCCCCCTTTAAATATTTTTTTTAAATATCTGTTATAGTGGGGAGCCCTAGAACAAACTTTTTTGTGATTACTAACAAGCTAATTTTTTGTGAGTACAGTAGTCAACCAAGTTTTGTTGATTACAGAACCCTAAAACGGAACCGTAACCAGCTGATTTTTTGTATATTGGAAGGTTAATAGTTATATAATTTAAGAGTAACCTTGTCCTACAAATAAAACAATCCATATTTTAGGACCATCAAGTCAAAGTGTGAAATCCTTTCTATCTCTGATAGCTACCACTTTCGAGATTTTTCGAAAATAAAAATTTTGTTCGTCTTATCAAAATGTAGGCTCTACTCACAAAAAATTAGCTTGTTAGTAATCACTAAAAAATTGTTCTAGGGCTCCCGTACTATTATTATAGCGGTCACGGCCCGGCCGCACCTGCGTCTATCGTCCGAAGCTTCGTGCTATGAGACGATTCTATTGGACGATACACGCAGATCGTCCAATAGTATCGGTTTTAGCGCGAAGCAATAGCATATGCGGCCAAATGCAATTTCGGAAGTCTAGCGGTTATTGAGATACAGACAGACAGACAATAAGACATCGAAGTCTTAGAAATAGGGTCCCTTTTTACCTTTTGGGTACGGAATCTTAAAAATTATATAATAGATATGCATGTTTATCTAAAGACTTTGATATAAAATAACTCAAAGGCCGAAAGTAGTTGAAATCATCCATGATTACGAAAAACTTTTACTATGGGTCCAACTCAATTCGGCAAAATAATTAATCAGCTGTTTGGCAAAAGCGTAACTAGGCAATTATTGACTAGTTAAACGATTCTCATAGTAAAAGTTTTTCGTAATTTATTTTGCCGAATTGAGTTGGTTCCATAGTAAAAGTTTTTCGTAATCATGGATCATTTCAACCCCTTTCGGCCTTTAAGTTATTTTTGTTAGTCTCTGTAATATTATTTATCACTTTCATTCTTTTAATAGTATTTAAATACCTACCTACCAAAGTACATCGATATCGTCGTAATAATATGGTAATAATTAATCGACACCGTAGATAGACCGGACATCACTAGACCGTGTACCGTTGACACTATGCTGACAATGTAGTGTCATTGAAGTTGGCGACATAGGTTTCCATATAAACGGCGCTACATAACACTTCTCCTTATTTTCCTGTTCTGAGATACATACTAACATTATAAATGTAAAAGTTTGTTTAAGTTATCTTTTATGCCCAAACTGCTAGAATTTAGTACATTGAGGCTTTTTGAGTCTCAGGAAAGGACATAGAATATTTTTTATCCCGATACTTTGTATCCCGATTTTTTTTTATTCTCGCGTGAACTAATCTGCGCAACATAGTTGCGGGCATTAACTAGTTGTTTATAAAGGAATTGTTTGTTTGAACTGTACAGGGTCCGAAACTATTGTACTGGTTTTGACATTCTAGCATTGCTTATACATAATATAAAGGAGAACACGAGGAATAAGCAACTTTTAACTTGCATAGTCACATTAATATTACTTATATAGTAAGAACAGGACAGAGATTCTATTGTAAGATACGCACATGGTATAAGATAAGTTTTAGAGTAGAATTTTTAACTTTGTTATTTCATATAACGAACATTGGAAACTTGTTCTAAGGCAAAGTTGTCAAGTCTGTCGTAGTATTGATATCTATTTTAGGGATCCGCACCTTATAAAATCGCTCACTTGTCAATTTTGTGTTTGAACTTACTTATTGCTTATACTATTCGAAAACAAAAATAGTTAAATTACAATAAAAAACCGACTTCAAAATGTATAACTTCTTTTCAACAAAAAAATAAAGATCAAAATCGATTTTCAAACGGCAAAGTTACCTGGAAACAAAAAAAATATATGCGGTTGAATTGAGAAACCTGAAACCTCCTCTTTTAATGAAGCCGGTTAAAAACATTCAAAAACAAAGAAATTTTATACTTACTCGAGTTTTTTTGCCACACCATCGGGAACCATGATTCAAACAAAGTGTACAAAACATTAATATGTTATAGCATCTTTTTATTTTTATCACTGTCTTTGAGAAAATCATAAGGAACCCCTGGCGCTGTTTGTACGGCAGTGTAAACTTCATACTGTGGTTTCAAGTTTCTTGGCCGTGGAGTCTCATATGTAAGGTTTTAAAATTTAACTTTCAACGTTTAAACTTCTAGTTACTAATTTAATTACTGTTGAAAAACTATCGAGATGGAAAAACTTAAAGTATTCCTTTGGGAAAACATTTTAAAAAGTAGGTTTCATATTTATTTGATAAATTTTCTTTTTTGCACAACATAACGATATTGCTGGAACAATATTTTTTTACTCCCGGGACTCAAAGTAAGTAAGTATCTTCCATACAAAATTTCAACAAAATAGTTTACGAGTCTACATTTAGCAGACAGTTGTTTTCTACTTAAAAAAGCCATGTGCTTATTATTATTAGGGCGTGAACTAAAATCACAGATTAAATAAACTCTATAGTGACTACACGATGGGAAAGAGTTAAGTGTAATTGTTATCCACAGAAACCCCTGGCCTATTTAGACGTAAAAGGGAACACATTCTTAGAACTTATATTCTTCTCTTACTAATTCTAAAGATGTATATTGTATATTATGTTAGATCGTAGTATATTATTATTGCACAATTGTGTATAGTAACTAATCCAATTGTTCTTTAAAGTTGTTTGAGGACATTTAGACATTTTTTTTAATGAACATAAATAGCTTAACTTTTTGCCTGTAGTAGCGGTAGCTGGTACACAATGGCAAAGATTTTATTCTGAAATTATAATATTTTCAGAATGTTATTACTACTAATACATGCTAAGTTTTTAAACCTTTGGGTAATTCGTATTGAATGCGCTATAAATATGAATATTTTTCCTAATATACACATAAATTGTATCTGAAAAGTTATATTAACATAGAAATATGCTGATGTTGCCAGAATTACTAGCCACATGACAAGATAAAAGTTCCTTATCTCCACAGTAACTAATGTAGTCTGATATTTTCTTTTCCTTGATATTGTTTTGTTTTCTTGTTACTTTTTGTGGTTCCGTCAACGATGTCAATACCTGGATATGGCATACGCCATCGAAACTGTAGCGATGTTTTTGAATGCAAAAATATGTGTATCGAGAAAATATTGTCGTCCTTTTTGTCTTACAGTAATAGCATATTATACTACTTTCTCTTTCACTCATTTTACGCTTTCAATGCATATTTTACGTAATCAATGCATTAAACACGTCCGACTGTCACCGCGTCCTATGGCACACTGCTCTCAGATGAGTGAGCTCACTCATTTCGAGGGTGACACATTTTCGCGCTGACGATTGTATGGAATGCCTTTTCTAAAGGTTTTAATTCTATGGGTTCCGTAGCTTAAGGTGACGCCGCGTTATAGTAAAAAACTGTTTTGGATATGTTTTAGATTGCTTGTAGGCCTGGCCGGCCTCTCATAGAAAACAACAATGGAATAGCATGAAATGGAAAGGGCGTAAGCGATAAAATGGTTTTTGTCGCATAATTTAAAAACCATATTATTATATTTCATAATAATATATGCTATGGGAAAATTAAGGTGTATGCTTGAACCAATCTATGTACTGGAAGCTTAAATCACTCTCCTCTGTTGGCAAAATTAGAATCCCTTTTTTACAGAGGTATTTTTGATTGATTATTCTGTGTTATAAAAGTTGACCAATCGTGTTATGCTATGGGTAATTCAAAAACAAAGACATGGCGAATACTGACAATGAACTATAGTTTCTTAGCTTTAGTCATTGCTGAGAAAAATCGATATCGCTACAGCCAAAATATCAAGGCGTCGCCTTAAGGAATAATTAATCCCGTGTAAGATCCTTCTCACTCAACTACGGGTAATCTAATATGTATTAATAAAATATTTGTGTCTCAATATTATGCCAAACTCATATGAAATGGATGGACTGATATTATTGAACTTTTATGTGTTTATCGGATAGTTCTGAGGAGTAACCAAAATCTGTTTTGCTTACCCGCAATAACGTTTAATTATGGAAAAACAATGTTTGCTTCGTCACCATGTTTTACTATATAAAGTAATCTAAATATTATCTAAATTAAAAAAAGAAGGCATATTTGCTAAATAATTTTAATCTTAATGGACTTTAATGTAGAAAACAACAAAACTAAGACTATTTTTTAACCCATCGATCGTGGCAAAACGAGACACAATAGCTTTTTCATTGTTATCGCGGCCGGATGTGGCCGCTTGGGGCTTCATGAATTAATCTAGTTCGCCAACATAATGTTCAAAGTAATAATAAAGATTATGCTGGATAAGAATAATATAGACACCTGAAGTTTTTTTGCTCGGGCCACACTAACGAGAAATGCCGTTAATTATTGCGATAATGCTAAAACATTTTATAGGATTATCGCCTTTATATGCCTTTGATTATAGGCGATAATCCTATAACATGTTTTAGCATTATCGCAATAATTAACGGCATTTCTCGTTAGTGTGGCCCGAGTATTATAAAAAAAAACTACTTACACATAGTGGTCGGAAGCCATTTACCTGTTTTTATGGTTTATGTAAAAACCCTAAAGTGACATGTGAAAGGGCACATCTTAAGTGGCAGTCAAATATCAATCACTTAGACCCTCGAAGGGTAACCTGTGAATGTTGTGAAAATCCTTGCGGGACAACCTTCTTAAGAAAATGTATGTGACGCAGGGTAAGGTTTGTTTTTATGTAGCATAGTACACGTGTTTCTCATTTTGCTGAGGAATGTTAGAGGAATCATATAGAAGTATAATATATCTTTTTTAAAAAATGAACCTGCTTCCCTTTTAAAATATTATAATATTATTAACCCATCAAGCCCCATAAGAACACCGGTGACTGCGACAACAGTAGAATGGCAATACAGTGTGTTTGTGTAAACACCGTTATCCTTGAAACCATCAAATGAGCCCGTCAAAATGATCAACTTTTTCTATGAGAACAATGCTGGGAACTCAAAAAAAAAATGCCGTCTTCATACCCATACGGATGCCCGGATCGGCAATTTGTATGGGTATGAAGACAGATTTTTTTTAATTCCCAGCATTGTTCTCATAGAAAAAGTTGTTCATTTTGACGGGCTCATTTGATGGTTTCAAGGACAACGGTGTTTACACAAACATCTTGTATATTTCCAAGAATCCGCGATCGAAGGATGAAGGTTTGCTGTCTTTGTAAAATATGTCTTGAAACGCTTCCGGGCATGCCTGCCTGCTTTTTTTTCTTTATGCATGCCGGCATGCATAAAGAAAAAAAAGATTGTATAAATATTCGTAACTAAATATTTTTGATTGTAAGGCGGTTCCATATTTAACCTATCAAGCCCCATAAGAGCACCGGTGATCTCGACAACAGTAGAATAACAATAGATTTCCAAGAATCCGCGATCGAAGGATTAATACAGTTATAAGGATCCTTCATTTACAACCTAGGCGTAATAATTTTTATCATAGGCAGCTTAGTAGACTTGATAGAATTTTTGAATATCATATTCCATATCCAACCCTTTTTTCGATCTAAATAACGATGTTACATAGGACCAGGGTCGAAAACGTAAAGGTTTAACACGGAAAAACCTTTTCTTGAGCGCTCTCTAACGATTTACCACTTCAGAAGTTCGGACACTATTATTATTCGTTATATTCAAGAAATAATTGTAGACGTAAGTGGATAAATTTGATAACTAACATTTTATACATACGGGCATTAGGCAATTACTCATTCAACAAACCTTGTAACTCACTGCTTCAAATCCGGCAAATTATTAGCCAGATGTTGACGTAGATAAGTATAATTATTATATTTGCCGCTTTATTACATAACGAGTTTTTGCCCGCGGCTTCGCTCGCGTTTAGAAGTACATAATATTATTATATACAAATTTTCATCCCCTATTTTAACCTCTTGGGCGGTAGAATCGATCAAAATCCTTTCTCTACCTGCACGCCAAATTTCAGCCCGATCCGTCCAGTGGTTTGGGCTGTGCGTTGATAGATCATAAAAACCATATTTTATGCAAAAAAACGTCAATTTTCAAACTGTTAGTCGCCCACGTCTTCATCCATTCACGACTTCAATTATTATAACATACCACAATATCAAATTAGTCTAAATTGCTCAATTTTGCTTGTCTGTTGCCGGAAAATGAACAATATTTCACTTTTTATAATAAGAAATAATTTTACGCGAGACTGCCAACGTTAACATAATTAAATTTATGTTTATTTAAGAAAATATTTGTATAAATATTTTGTTTAAGCACATAAATATAGGCGAGCAATACATTAAATTTTGTTTGCACGTAGAGAAAATTCTAATGGCGATTAAAATATTGAAGCTAAATATGGGTAAATATTTTTAGATTTATATACTTTGTATAATCAATTTAGTCTCAAAATATATGAGGAATATTTTCTGAGAAATTAACCGCTTACAAAATTATGTTTTATACCAAAGTGTTAGCACTTTTCATGAAAGGACAGATTTTTTTTTCAAGTTGGTGCCACAGAAAAAAGTTCCAATCCTCGCGTAACAAATAACACATCATTATTATAATAAAATGTCAAAATTCATGTAAAATTTTGTTTGGAAAAAACTTTTTCAATATCAAAACAAATTGAAACAACAATCAGTTCTTGATTGAACTGACAAAGGGCTCGTTAGGAGAGATTACCGATATTATACTGTATTGCGACATCACTAAATGCATCGCAAAAACGAATATCGAAACGAAGCGCGTATCGATATTTTCCGGTTATTCGATATTACGGGAACTGTCATCGGCCGATAGTGCACATGCATTTGACAGCTGTCACGCAGGTGTGTCTGTCTGTCGCGATAACGTTCGATCCGGCACGTTATGTGTCGGAAATTCCGAATCGACTTTTCGTCGATTAATATAATATCGATAACCTTAATGAATATTAGATTATTGGATCCTTCGATCGCGGATTCTTGGAAATGCTATTGTATTCTATTGTTGTCGCGATCACCGGTGCTCTTATGGGGCTTGAAGGATTAAGATGGGCTGTTTTTGTTAGGTAAATATTTTTTTAGTCATGTGTGTGTTTGCTTAGTAGAGGTAAACTTTGCTTAGTACTCTTATATTATTATCATAATATTTTAGGGTTCCGTAGCTAAATGGCAAAAAATAGAACTCTTATTTTATAGTTTGAATCTGGCAGACTTTTATTTTTGTAGTCAAAATATCATTATAAGTAATATGCATATTGTAAAGTGGCACCCAAAAGATAGATGTTTCACATCCCGGACACGTCAAGGTTATTAGGCTGATTTCTCTATTAATGTAATTTTGAAAGACTTTGCCCCCATCACCACACCACACCATTCTTGTATTTATCGGTATTGCTTCTATTCAGTTACAATAGATCGATTTTTGTTAGAGCCACAAAAACCCATGCTTCCGAGAATCTATTGTTCGACACACTCGCTTTGATATAACATGATAATAAGTTTTTATTTTCACCATAGCCAAAGGTGATAAACTAAGTGCATCTAGGCTAGACTTGATCTTGACTAGACTTGAAGACACTTTGGTAATGTTTTGTCTGCTATAATGCCTCCTTTTTAGGGTTCCAACACGCACTTGGCCGGTTTTCTAATATGGGTACAACTAAGGATTAACAAGTCAATTTAGATTATTACAAAACGATAAGTATTTTTAATAAAATTCAATTGCGTAAGTAATATTCGCATAATATTTTTTAAAATATTTTCTTTCAAGGTTCTTACGCAATAATGTGTAAGGAACAAACAACGTTAAAATGCGAGGCACAGTTTTACGCTTTTCAAATTAGTCTTTTATTAGGCCTATAAAAGTAAACAGTCTTTATTAAATTTTTGCACTTACAGACTAAAGCCGCAATAAAGTATGAAGATCAAAGTATTAACAAAAGAAAGACCGTAGTACAAAATAATTGTATCTCCTTTTATGGGAATTGTATCCCACATTTTATTATTATGAATTCGCTTTTACATTTTTGGCGATTTTTATTTATTAAAACAAGTAAAGTTTTAATTTTGCATAACACTTACTTTCCTACGCCGAAATATGACGTAGGTATATTGCGCGGGTTAAAACTTAAACGTCCATTTTGGAAAGGTCAATCTGTCCTTTTGCAGGACTGATATCTTCTTATATATAAAATTCTCGTGTCACAATGTTAATCCACGAACTCCTCCGAAACGGCTATACTGATTTTTACCAAATTTTATATGCATATTCAGTAGGTCTGAGAATCGGCTACTGGGTACTTTATATATTGATAAGTGCATTTGTTGAATAAATACATAGTAGTAAATTATTACAAACTGAGACTGACGGCGACCATTGTTTGTGCGATGAGATAGCGATCGACGTTGCCATGGCGACATACTTATTTAGTCACTTCAATTTAAAATAATATGGGCGAAATACTTTATATTATGGCAAAGCAACGTTTGCCGGGACAGCTAGTAATTCAATAAATTTAAATCCGTATAGCAGTTAAAGCATTACTCGGTAACAGACAGACGAGACATACTTTTACTTTTATATAATGAATAGCTGTTCCCTGCGGAACCTTTTTTTACACGTGAACCATGCATTTTCCGAAATAAAAAGTAACTTTTCCCGTCGCACCTCTACCCTATGTCTGTGCCTAGTTTCAATCAACCCGGTCTAGTCCTTTCTTCTACTTTCACATATTTTTTAACATGAGTAAAAATTCAATTCAAAATGAGTTTTTGCGTGGCAAAATAATAAGCGGCCAGTAGACATTCAGATTAAAAACAGAAGAAGGATGACCACAAAATAAAAATAACAAGAAGTATAATGAAATTATGTTGATGGATGTGTAATACACAAACATTTTATCCTCGTGGCTCGAGTCGCTAACTTAATTATTGGCCTAGAATGTTTTGGCGCCTAATCGTCTGCTTTATACTACGTATTGGCTGTAAAACTTCGCAGTTTGAACACACCACACACACACACACACACACACACACACACACACACACACACACATACTAATAACAATGAATGTAGTAAACTATAAAGAGTAATTATTTATTATTATAATACGAGTATGTAACAAGTATTGAACTGATGTAAGCTATTTAATTACTTTTTCTAAGGAAGAGTGGAGATTTCTGGCACAAGTTAATAGAAATCTCCACCGATGCTTTTGTAAAGCTGTATTTTTTGTAAATAAATAAATTTATTATTATCATAATATGGTCATGTAAAAGCGCTTTACGTATAAAATACTAGCTATATACAAGGCCTTAGCAGCCTAATTTTCTGAGCGAAGTAACCGCTCTTGAAATAATGTAGTGCCTGGGACAAGATTTTAAAATGTCAGTATGGTTGCCCAAGAACAAACGGCATTCTCGCAACATATTCCGCTTAATCCAGAGGAATGAACACGTCAATACGTCTGCGACCAGCGTTGCCAGATTTTTTTTGTGCCAGGTCGGGACTTTGGAACTTTTTGAGTGAAAAAGCGGGATTCTTCAGTCAAAAGCGGGACAAAGTGAAAAAAGGTAACTGGTAAGTATAAAATCAGAAGTTTTTTGAATTTTTATCTTTTTATTTGCGTTAAAATAACTTTTACGTGAGAATATAGATACCAAAAGTAGCCAAAGAAAATCCACCCCTCTACCTCCCACACTCTTATCTTTATTAGGCACCTTTCTTTCTCAGCACGCTGCACGTAAGTTCGGGCTTTCCCCGAAAAGCGGGACTGAGCCTGTCCCGCGCGGGACATTAAATTTTGATGAAAAAATCGGGACGTCCCGCCAAAATCGGGACGTCTGGCAACGCTGTCTGCGGCTATGTACGGGTTTCCTCACGATGTTTTCCTTCCCCGTACGACCATCCGTAATACTTAAGATCTGAAATGTCTTATTGGTGTCTATATATATAAAATATGGCAATAAAATATGGCAAACGAGCAAACAGGTCACCTGATGGAAAACAACTACCGTCGCCCATGGACACTCGCAACATCAAAAGAGCTGCAGGTGCGTTGCCAGCCTTTTAAGGGGGAATACGCTCTCTTCTTGAAGGTTTGCAGGTCGTATAGGTCCGGAAAAACTGCTGGTGACAGTTCGTTCCAGAGTTTAACAGTGCGCGGCAGAAAGTTACGCGAGAAACGCACCGTGGAAGACTGCCACTCATCTTGTGATCGAACCTGCACCCTCAACCTAAGGTTCATCCACTAGGCCACAGACGCTTTATATTTCGGCCAAATTAATACTAGCAACCGAAAAGTGCAAAAAAGATAATATGTCAAACTCATTTTGTGATTCAGCGTTCATCGTCATTCCAAAACCAACTGAATGACTAATGTCAGTCATTGCTCATACACACATCAATACTAATATTATAAATGCGAAAGTATGTCTGTCTGTCTGTCTGTCTGTTACCTCTTCACGCTCAAACCGCTGAACCGATTTTGCTGAAGTTTGGTATGGAGATACTTTGCGTCCCGGGAAAGGACAAAGGATACTTTTTATTTTAACGTATGGTTCCCGTGCGATAAGCAAATTTTGGCGCAACGGAGTTGCGGGCGTCATCTAGTCTTATATAATATATTAATACATGGTCCTCCCACAGATTGTTCCAGACTTCATAAAGATTAGTTACTAAAATACCATAAAATACTCGAGCCTTATGCTTGTCTGAATCTATGTCTAAGTTTTATCAACGCCACAAGTTTGGTACGGTTGAAATAATGGGAACGCCTGCAGTTGTACTAACTTCATAGCTGGTGTCAGAAGTTTGTAAGAGGATACCTCCCTGTTCCTTAATTGTTACAACGAAACGGGTTATTGTTTACCACTAAGTAACTAGATTTTTGACGACCTCCGTGGCGCAGTGGTGAGCGCGTTGGTAGCTCAAGCCGGAGGTCGCGGGTTCGAGTCCCGCCGACGGAACAAAAAGTTTATGAAGTTCCTGGGTCATGGATGTGTATTATATATGTGTATCATATAATAAAAATCTTAAATATATGTATAGTATAAAAATATTAAATATATTTCCGTTGTCTGGTACCTGTAACACAAGTCCTTCAGGTACTTACCACGGGGCCAGACTGACGTGGTGTGAAGCGTCCATAGATATTATTATATTGGTTTGTGGTTGCTAATTGCTATGAATGTGCAAGCAATTGTGCAAGCAAATGTTTAAAGTTTAAATAATATTGTCTGTAACAATTCCTGAATTGCAATTATTTAAGTATAATAAAGAATAAAGAATCTGTGAATAAAGAATTTTAATATATTATTTTTATTCAGTTTTAAATGTCACAACAAAACATTACAATACCACACGAACAATATTGTATGAAAATAGCGGCGAGGCCGCGACGCTATTTAACCCATCAAGCCCCGTACGAGCACCGGTGATCGCGACAACAATAGAATACAATAGCATTTCCAAGAATCCCCGATCGAAGGTTAAAAATTATAAATCGTTAGGCCGTGTTTCCACCTGCAAGCAAACTCGCGGAAGTCTTGCGTGAGTTTCTTGCAATATTGTTTACATTTCTTACTAATTCCTGCAATTTATTGCCGCAATAAATGTCTTGCGGGAAGCCGCGTCGCTATCGCAACTTATCGCGGAGGTATTTACACACGAGAGCTTACGAATGTCGCGATAGGAACTATATCATTATTTTAAACAAAAACACAAGCCGTGCGTGCTATAACTTGCTGCGAGATATAGCAGATCTGTTGCGAGTCCATGCAGACGTGTTTAGACATGCTTTCGCAACTACTCGCAGGAAGCGCTTGACAAATTGTCGCGACAGCACTTGCTACAGGGTTTACACTTGCAAGCTGCTGTCAGACAGACTGTCAGATACTTCTCGCGACAGTTGTCTTGCAGGTGGAAACACCGCCTAATATACATTATTATCTTGTGATCTGGCAGTGTAGGCTGTAGCGACTGACCAAACCGCTCGTTGGCACGGACGCATATAAATCGACCCTCATAATATTTTGTCGTTACATTAGACTCACCAAATATTATATCATTTGTATTAATTATAGGTTAAAAATCATTTCAACATTTTTAATTATGACTCATTGCAAAGTTGACACAAACAGATTCTTTAGCTTAAGCGAGATTGGTTATCAGTATCTCCGAAAATCAAGTTTAACTATCAAGTTGTTAAAGTGAGTAACAATAGCACCAAAGTGGTCCCATTTAGTTGAAGTTCGATTACATCAGGTCCATTAGGAATTGAGTCAAAGTTACACACCCATGAGAGCCAGGGTCCTGTCTCACTTGTCACGAAGTTATGGTTCGATCGAATCAGTCAATAGAACATTCGATTTTATCGAGTTAAATCATGCGTCGATGCAATGAGATGCAATTGAGTCATTCGAAACTGAAGTTTATTTACTGCAATAGAAGATACATATTGAATTGACAGGCTTGCCGCTTACGGTATTGGGCTTCCTGTTCAAAATTTGATTGTCTCATTAAAAAACGCATGCCAAAACAATGCCTTGTTTTGCAATAAAAAGTGGCCAGCAAATGGAAAATTTTGTTGTTATAAAATAAATGAAACTAAAATTAGAGGGTTACTGAGTAAAGTTATAAATAAAGCAAAATATAATTTTCCAATGCAATATCTCGTATAAAACAGCGAAAATGTATCCGTAAAGGATAATGTGCGAAAAACAACTGTATGAGTGGATGAAGTGGATAACTAACATTTTGGTAGATATGATTTTCAAATGTTTTATTTCTTCTTATAATGTACAATTATTTTTACAAAATAAAGTTCTTTCTTTCTTTTATTTTATAACTTTACTAGACGTTCCACGCGGCTTCGCCCGCGTAAATTAGATATGTCACACACAAATTATTCCACAAAAAAGCCTATGATTCTTCACAATATGGTCTACTTCTTATCTGTGCCAAATAACATAAAAATTGCTCCAGTAGTTCGTGAGATAAGCCCTTTCAAATAATTTCCCCCGTTTTCCACATTTTCCTTTATTTCTTCGCGCCTATTAGTCTAAGCGTGATAGTTTATATGCTTCCTCGGTAAATGGGCTATCTTACATTGAAAGAATTTTTCAAATCGGACCAGTAGTTCCTGAGATTAGCGCCTTCAAACAAACAAACTCTTCCGCTTTATAATATTAGTATAGATTAGGGGAAATACTTATTTTTTTCCTCATAATATTTTAAACAAACCTTGTAACTTATTTCATCATCTGGCTATATTAAGCCGGATGATAAAGTGGGTATAAAAAGGTGGGAATAGCCAGATGGCTTTATTTATTTTTTATTTCAAATCATTTTCTCAGTTCTAAAGCGTCCATTCATTAAAAAAATCTTGAATTTTCACATTGCTAGTTACCCACGTCAACCACTTACGTCTTTGAAATATAAACGAAAATTAAAATAACAAACACAATACGAGTATATACAATGTTGAAACATTCTAAAAACAGACCAAGTCCAGTCGTGTTGTTATAATATTTGAAACTCTTTGAAACTGTACAAAGTGCTTCACACAATGCAACCGAAAACTCATTATTTTGTCTTTTGGGATCGTGACATAATAACTATTAACAATTTATGTGCTTTTAGATGTTGAAAATATAATTTTAGAGTTGAATTATGTCGTTCGTGTAATTAAAATCGTGTTTTGTTATTTGGTTAGAAATTATAAGTTAGTAACATATAATTATTGTAAAATATTATAAAATTATTGATGCACGCAACTCCGTTGTGCCAAAATTTTGTTGTGCAGCTTTTATCGCGCACGAACTGTCAATTTTTTCGGGATAAAAGTACCTATTCTACGTCCTTTCCCGGGACAGTATCTCCATACCAAATATCAGCAAAATCGGTTCAACGGTTTGGGCGTGAAGAGGTAACAGACAAACAGGCAGACAGGCTTTCGCATTTATAATATTAGTAATTATAGGGATTACATTTAAGCTGAATCATAACGTTCAAATCAAAGAACCTGCACAAAGCAAGAACTGTAAGTGCTACGAAATTTCTGTCAGTAAATCTTGCGCGCATTTCGTGGCAACTTTGCGAGAACCCTTGAAAATTTACTCAGCTATTATTGTCACCAATATTAAACTTTGAACTAGACAGTGTGAATCCTAATTCACAGAATCACGCCTTCGCAACTTCGTATTGAAATGCATATTTCTGTCGCAATTTGCTCTATTCAGTGAGGTCATTTTGATGCTCTTTTGTTCTAAACTTCATCATTTTTTAACAATAAAAGAAGTAAGGTGAAATTTGCGTAAATTTCACCTTACATGAGATACAATAATTTGTTACTTTGTTAAGATAAAGACGCGAGTTGATTTTAGATTGTTGAGAATCTTTTTATCTTACTAAATCATTACGAGTATGGATATATATTTTTAATACGTTACGTGAGATTAGGATAATGCAGACTGATCACCTGATTGTCTGATAAGAAAGATTAATGATAATCCAAATATCCATGCACTAGAAAAGTCCATCCTGTGCTGAAACTCTCGGCAATCGTGTCAACATAATATTATCTTGATACAGTATTGATATAATATTAAAATAAGATACGTATTAAGGCCCTGTGTTTCATAGTTTTTTGATCGTCGTTTTTTTATACATAATTCAATCGAGTCAAAAATACACAGTGCCCTAGATATATTCTTTGTCTTTCGTTCAGTGCAAAAAATTGCTGAAAATTCCAAATAATTTGGACATAGTATGGCAATTTCGTGAAAAGAAGGGGTAACTTTGGGATTTTTTTCTATCGAGTAAAGTTCATGATATTGTGTAATGGAATATTTCACTATGTTAGATCCTTAACTAACGCAATATATTTTTTTCAGAATTCAAATTTATATATTTTTATGTCTACTGTCACTTTAAAATCTTGAAAATCGTCCCTTTCTGGAAATACAGGGACTTAAACATGAAAACTTTGTAACTGGTCAGTGTGTCAATACACGTAGCGTGCGCAGGTAGAACCAGATCACTTTAAACTTCAGGTTTGTCACGGATTCACCACCTAAACCTTTAAAATGTCAATGTGAGAACCACAGCATTGTGATGCAAACGTGTTAAGGGTACCGTGAATCGTAATTTGTAGTTAGAGACGCCATTTTGTTGATAGACCCTTTTGTTCTAAACTCATTAGTGCTCTTCAAATATTGTTTGATGTACGCATTAACTATTAACGTTGCGTATTGGAAAGTTTCCTGACGAGGACACGAGTAGAACAATTAGAAAGCATTTAATACTCATTACTAATTAAAATATTAAGTAGTGTTTAGTTTCCACATTGAACGTAATATTAGTGTGCTATAGAAAATTGGTTTGTGTGTGCTATAGAGTATTGGATAATCAGTTATTAATTACAGTAGTATTTTGATCTAATAAGATTTTGTCCTAGTAAGACGAATTTTCAGTGCTTGCGGTATGAAAGATGACTTAAATTATTACAATCATATATTTTAAAATTATTATGTCAAAGTTCCACTAAGCAATAAAATCTCTAAAACATCCATAAGTTTATGGAAGTATCTTATGTCTAAAGCTTAGTGTGAAGATGCTTTTAGGTAAGAAAAAGGTCATGGGATACTTTTAATACCTAACTAATCGGCTAAGTGCGAGTCGGACTCGCTCACAAAGGGTTCCGTACCAGTATAGAGCGAAAGTAGACAATATTTTTTTTTGTATGGGCGCCCACCTTAAATATTTACTTTATTTTGATTTTATTATTAATTATTAAAGTATAAATATAATTAAGGATTTTATGACAAGTGCCTAGCAGTTACCATTATTGATTACGAGCAAAAAAGGCCAAAAAATCACGTTTCTTGTATGGGAGCCCCCCTTAAATATTAACTTTATTTTATTTTTAGTATTTGTTGTTATAGCGGCAACAGATATACACAATCCGTGAAAATTTCAAAAGTTTATCTATAGCGGTTCTTGAGTTACAGCCTGGAGACAGACAGACAGACAGACAGACGGACAGACGGACAGACAACGAAGTCTTAGTAATAGGGTCCCGTTTTTACCCTTTGGATACGGAACCCTAAAAATGTCACGGTTCCCGTGGAAACTGAATTTTGCCAACGGAGTTACGGTCTTCATCTATTAGTATATGCAAAAATAGTCGCTGGAGAGAAATTTCTATACTCAACTATAGCTGCTTGTTTTACGCAAGCCAAAATATTGGTAACTCATTTCAACCTGCACGAGTAACCTTAATACCAAGAAAATTTAATATGCGTCTAAATATAGTACACGAATCGCTTTCGATTCGGCAAACTAACTTTATTACAATAATGCGAAGCTATACAAAGTGTAGAAATGATTCAATAAAACAGAATACACAATTTGAAACTTGTAATAAAAGTAAGTCAATAACAACATAAAACAGACCCCGCTCCCGAAATGTTGAAAAACCCAATAAAACTTAACGATTGCGCAAACAACGATGTTATGCGAGACGTAACAAGTCAAGCTACAGCTCATTTAATGTGTATTTTATAATAATTGAAATTAGTACACACAATGTATTTTTCTATTCATTTTGTTTACAAAAAGTCAATGACTTTTGTAATGAATGTTTGTAAATTGTTTGTGTAATATTATTTAGCTTAATTTCAATATTAGTAGTACAATCAAGTTAAAATATTATCTAGTAACACAGTTGAAGGAATATTATGACGAATATTTTTTAATATTATTACAATCTAAACTACTATTATATATTAGATGGTAATAATATTGTCAACGATTCGTCATGACGAAGAACTCGTTCTATCGAGGAATAAGAAAAACATAATGTGACAACTGATGGTTTAATCATTTATATTCGCAAAAAACACGCCTCTTTTATTCATAGCAGACCCCTAGACTATCAATTTTATTGTGCAATATCACGTATTGTGCAATATTAATGACTGTCTATTGTTGATAATATTGAACGAACAATAAGATTGAAAAGCGGACCATTCGATGTTATATAAATTGTTCAATGATATTGCACAATAAAATTGATCGTCTAGGGGCTCACATAAACGCAAAATCAATAAAGCATTTACTAGCCAACGCGACGTCAGATTTCTAAAGTCAACTAAGATGAGGTTAGCCTCTTAATCTGATTAAAGAGGGGGATGGCTCTAGGGACTGATAGTATTAACATCGAGTTCCTGAAACACGTCTTAAGGGAGTTACAAAAGATCTTTAATTTGCCTTGAAAATGACGTCCGTCTGCTTCACGAGGAATGTGATTTCATTCACTTATTCCTCATTGCTTTATCATTCTTCTCATTTTAATGCTGAGGATTTTGTAAAAAAAAATTGAGTATTTTTCATATCAGTCATAACTTTTTACTGACAGCTTATTTTTAATTTGTCTCATAATGAAAGTTACTATATCGCCGCCCTAATGCTTGAATGGCCAATCGACCAGTGGGCAAATTTTACAGGAGAGTTTTTTTAAATTACTTATGGATATTATTAGAAATTTATTAAACTTTTGCTGAGTTAGAAAAATGTAGTATTTCTTTATATGTATAGAAATAGTAATTGAAAATAATAACTATAGCACTCTTTATATTTCATTTAAATATTGGAGATTGGCCAAAATTCTTTCGACATAATTATGCATATGGAGATTGAGCACAACGACATGGAGATAGTTCTCTAAAATAACGTGCCAGTTTAGTGCTTGTTTGTCCAAAATACCACCATGTTCGCTATACAGTATGTTTAATTTTTTATAAAATTATCAAAAAATGTATATGGCCGTGTATATGTGTGTATGTATACTATGATGTTTCTTTGTCCGCAATTATCGCTCGTTTGGCTAAACCGATTCTGATGCGGTTTTCAGAACAATATTTGTTACATTTAGGGTCAATTTATATTGGCGCAGAATCTAAGCGAATTACCAAAACTGAACATAGCATTTTCAACCTTAACTCCAGAGCATAATGCACACATTATTTTTGCGAGGCAAATCAGCGTTGGTCGGGTGCATTCGCGCGAATTTGAACGAATGCGCGCGCCTTTTTTAATTCTCAGAAATAATGTGTGCGTTAACGCTTTGGAGTTAAGGTTGAATTTGCTATGTTCAGTTTTGGTAATTCGCTTCGATTCTGCGCTAGTTTAAACTGACCCTAAATGTGACAAGTATTGTCTTGAAAACCGCATCAGAATCGGTTCAGCCAAACGAGCGATAATTGCGGAGAACCAACTTTTTTTAAGTCAGCTTAGTCCTTCGATCGGGGATTCTTGGAAATGCTATTATATTCTATTGTTGTCACGATCACTGGTGCTTAGTATGGGGCTTGAAGGATTAAAATAGTAAGAACAGATCATGGCTTAGATGTTTGTCACATAATAAATTATTTATTAAGTACTTACTAATAATCATCCTGTATTTACCCTCAAGTAACTTCGAACGCTAAAACAAAATTGAAACAAAAGAACATATCAAGAAACTGGCAACGTACCTTTCCAAATCAACTTCGCTCAATTTAAAATCAATTTTTTCGTTGTTACAGACATTTTGAAGCATATAAAGTATTAGATTTTTTAAATTTGTCGTAGTAAGCAAATAATAAGTAATAAACAAACAAAACGGCGTCGCGTGATGTGCGCGTGACCTTCGAAATGCTTGACCGTGATTGGTCGGTCGATGGATATAGGACAAACAAGACCGGAGATGGATATTTGGATGCGTTCATTTGAGCAAAATATGGAGTTAGACTACTCAAGCACTTAAAACAGTTTTTATATGGGAGATGGGATATTTTACTTTTGCTAAAAAATATTTTACTTTGCTATATGCAAGCAAAATAAAAAATATTTATATTGTAAATTGCGTAATCAGGGTTACTATAAGTTTGAAATAAAAAGTCTATTTTGGTAAAATTGGTCGATTGGCCATTCAAGCACTAGGGCGGCGATATATTGAATGGACAATAAGTCAATATGGGCCTCGTTAGTGGTGTAAATTTGGACCACTTTACTTCATTCTTAAAAAGGATTTTATTAACATTTCACGAGTGATATTTGAGCTATTAAAAGGAATACGAATGAAAGTTTAATAGAAATAACTGGAAAAATTATTAATATTCAATATGGTGGATTATTAAAAATATATTTGATACAAAAATACTTTATCAATTCCCAAGCATTTCGAAATAAATTCTCATAGTAACAATTATACACCACATAAATAAAACCCCAAAGGACAAACTGTCACCCCGAGTTTCAAATAATGAAAATTTATAGGAAATTCCGATAAAGGTTTCTAAGTTACAATGAGCAGCGGTTTTTCGGGCCTCCCCTGTTTAAAACTAACACCATCGGTGTTGTTGTTTTGGTCGTATTGTATAAGGGTCCGTGTAAACGACTAAGGTGCATTTTTAAATTTGTATGGATTTGACAGATTTATAAGACTTCTCACGCATACTAGATAATATCCGCAACTTCGTTGCGCCAAAATTCGTTTATCGCGCGAAAAACGTACACTTTTCTGCGATGAAAAGTATCCTATGTCCTTTCACGGGACTCAAAGTATCCATACCAAATTTCAGCAAAATCGGTTCAGGTGTTTGGGCGTGAAGAGGTAACAGTCAAACAGACAAACACAATTTCGCATTTATAATATTAGTATGGTTATGGAAGTATGCATAGGGATTACTTCAAAATCTATACGCCTAAATACAACAATAGGTTTCGAAACGACTGGACCGATTGTGATGTTTTGATCTTACTAAACTTTTAACTTCTTATCAAATGGTACAGGGCTCATAACGCAAAAGGTGAAGGCAATGTAAGGTTCTTTTTGGTCTCTGGGAACAAACTATGTAATAATAACAATTACTAAAATTATAAGCACATTTTAGCCTGTTTGTGGTTTGTTAACTCAACCAAACAGCACAAATAGCTCAAAAATGTTGCTGTTGTTTTACTGACATTGTATTACATACTGGTATTCCTCTAGGGATCACGAAAAATAAACGTAAATTTTATACCAAAATAAGTCGTTCGTATTCGTTGCTCTATGAAAAATTAGTTTGAATTTTCTTTAGAATGTGTCTTAATAAATGTATCTTGCAATAACATTTATCACTTGCTGGAAATTTTTGCGTATTACATGGGACCTCATCTAAAATACACGATTTCAAAACGAGTTCAAAATTGAAGACATTATCTAGCTATATATAAAATCCACATTTTTTGATCCTCCATTAGAACGACAGTATTCAAATCTTTATTTACACACTTTATCCACTCATGTATTCGATTAATATTTACTGATTTAATCTTACATAAAAGTGTCCAAGTAAAGTAAACAGAAAAAGCAATTTACCCTTAGATTTATATATGAAAACCTTTCGGTTCACAGTATGTTTGAAGCGCGTCTTATTTATATGATTTTTCGGCCTAAATTTAAAAATGTATATTATTGCTAGCTGTCCCAGCATCCGTTGTTTTGCCATAAAAAGTATTTCGCTCTTATTATTTTATTGAAGTGACTAAATAAGTATGGCACCATGGCAACGTCCATCGCTATCCCGTCGCACAAACAATAGTCGCCGTCAGTCTCGAGTTGTAATAATTTACTATTATTTATTCAACAAATGCACTTATCAATATAAAAAGTAACCAGTAGCCGATTCTCAGGCCTACTGAATATGCATATAAAATTTGATAAAAATCAATAAAGCCGTTTCGGAGGAGTACGGTAACTAACATTGTGACACGAGAATTTTATATTATAAGAAGAAGATTATAACAATGAAGTGTCGAAAACTGTTAATGAATATTTCCAGATACTGAAATTACTTTAAATCATTATATTGTTTAAAATCTAGTTGTTATAAATCAAATAAATTAAAAGTTTTAATCTCACTAAGCTTTAAACTAAGGATCAGTCAAACTAATTAAAAATTAATTAAGCTTAGATCTTTGCTAAATTAGTTTAATTATTATCTTAAAGCGGCTCTGTTCATAATTTCCACAGTTTAACTAGAAGTGTTCAACAAAATATAAGTTATTTGAGCATAATAATACAAAACTTTAACTATGTGAACAAAACATAGTCATATTATATCATATTAATATAAAATTATATAAAAAAACTCATTAATGGATAAAATATATGAACAGCTAATATTATGTACATTTGAAACTATAATAATATTATGTTTACAATGTAATTTCATTGTGTATGAAAAGTAATAGCACAGAAAAACCTTTGAAATCACAACATTTTATATTCTATTTTATCTATGTGTTGTTAATATGAAAACAAGTAAACTGTTAATGCATTGTGCTAGAGATTTTATATGACTACAAAACATAAAGTAAACATACATTCAACTTTAATACACTACAATAGAGTTTATTTTGGAAAATTACTGACGGTAAATTTAACGACGTCTGAGTTCATCATCATCAAAGAAAGAACGAACAAAACTTAACGCGATAAACTGTAGTGTGATTGTGTGTGTGAATGTGTAAATAATAATAATATATTATAGTTAATCGAATCAGGCGTTACTTTGCGGAAATCCATAGCTTAAAATTTAGTTTGTTATTATTTTTAGCAATATTCCGCGAAATAAACTTCCACCTTTAAGTAAATGAGTGAGTGTACGCATAGGCATGCGTACAGCACCTCCCTCCTCCCACACTGCCTATGCGTACACTCGCATGCAAGAACTTGCAAACACCACCACCACACAAGCAATAATGTTGGCAAATCCGTGCAAGGCCCCTCACCACCATGCAGGTTGAAAACCTCGACGCGCGTTTCGCTCCAACACCGGAGCATCCTCAGGATGTGGACTCTGCGAACAACGTCCGTCAAGTGCCGCCACCGGCCAAAACACCGCCTTTTATCCTATCGAGCCCCGCTACTACCCCCACTACCCCCACTACCCTCACCAGTACCCCCGAACATATTAATAAGCGGTGACGTAGTCAAGCAAGTTTGGTCATTCAACAATGCAAATCTGTCATTTTTCTTTTCTTTTATGATCTCTAATTGTTCCAACACGCTCAGCCGAAAGCCTATATCGCATTTATGTAAAACTTTATAGGAATGGCCATCGGGCACGGTATGATTACTATCTAAAAGATGTTTAGCAAAATGTGACTTATCAGGATGACCATTCCTATAAGCCGCGATATGTTCTTTATACCGAGTCTCAAAGCTGCGTCCAGTTTGACCCACATATACACTATCGCATTCAGGACAATCGATCTTATAGACACCGGACTGATATTTTTCATCAATCCGGTCTTTGTTATGACATAAATGATGTTTTAAAGTATTATTTGTCCTGAATGCGACATGCATATCGTTGTTTTTCATTATTTTGGATAAGCGTGCAGATACCTCTCCCATGTAGGTCAAACTGGACTTATATCTAACTACCTCCTTATCAATAGGACCTGCGTACAAAAACTTAACCAGTTCTTTCTTGTTTTTATTTTTCAAAATATTATTAATAATTTTTGGACTATATCCGTTGGATATCGCAATTTGGAAAATGATATTAAGCTCATTTTGATAATTATCTTTACTAAGAGGGATAGATAATAATCTATGAATGTAACTATGAAAGGCCGCGAGTTTGTGTTGCCAAGGATGACATGACGATGCATGAATAGTAGTATTAGTATATGTCGGCTTGCGAAAGATTCCAAAACTGTGTTTATTATTAACTCTAGTAATAGATAAATCGAGAAAATTTAGGGTGTTATTATCTTCACATTCTAATTTGAATTTAATTTTAATATGTTTTTTATTTAGTTCTTTAACAAATACGTCCAGTTGTCTCTGTGTACCCGTCCAACAAAGAAAACAATCATCTACGTATCTAAAGTAATATAAAATACTTTTATTAACGACGATATTTCTTTGTTCAAAATCATCCATAAATATTTCGGCCATCAAAGGACTTAAAGGTGAACCCATAGCTAGACCGTCGTTTTGAACACAGAATTCGCCGTTAAATCGAAAGTAGTTTTGTTCCATGCAGGTTTTAGTAAGAGTAAGAAATTCATTACTTTCACCAGGAGGTAAACGTTTTTCTAATGCATTCCTTAAAATACCCAATGTATCCTTACGTGGAACATTGTGAATAAACTATCGACATCAAGTGAAACTAATTTGCAACGAGGTGGCAAAGTCACATCTTTAATTTTGTTGACTAATTGTAGACTATTTTTTATGGCATAAAGTGGCCGAAATGAGAGCTTTTCTTTTATTATGACATTAAGTTTTTTTATGACATTTGCCAGCTCGTATGCTGGTGCACCTATGTATGAGACAACTGGACGCATGGGAATATCAGTTTTGTGAATCTTTGGCAAGCCGTACAGTGATGGTGCGCGAGGATTCATTGGGATGAGTTTTTTCTTTGATGATTCAGTTTGAAAGAAATATTGATTATTATTAATTGCTAATTTAAGCTTAGCTAAAAACTTGTTTGTTGGGTCAGAAGGAACCCTTAGAAATTGTTCACCCTGAATCACGTCATTAACTCTGTCTAAATAATCGTCGCGCTCCATCACTACTACTGTGTTACCCTTATCCGCTTTCGATATTACTAAGTTATTATTATCTATTGTTTGTTTTAATGACCTCAAAGCCACTCTTTCGGGGTTAAAAGAGGAACCGGAAGGAGTACCTTTGATTTCGTGGGCTAGTAGGCCCTTAACCATGTTATCTTTCTTATTAACTACGGCAGTTATTTCCGAATCCACCGCAAGCATTTCCAAAGCATTCTGATTAATATTAGGAGTAATATTATATTTAAGACCCTTTTCCAAAAGTGTCATCTCATCCTTGGCAAATTGTACGCTGGTTAAGTTTTTGACGCGAGGGTGGAAGGAAAAAGGTTCAGACCTGGATTCTGTATGTGATTGGACAATCCTGTTTTTATTTATATAAAAACAGGATTGTCCAATCACATACAGAATATTGCTAAAAATAATAACAAACTAAATTTTAAGCTATGGATTTCCGCAAAGTAACGCCTGATTCCATTAACTATTTAAAATCGGTGAGCATGACCGAACAGGCACGACTCTACATTAAGTTAACAAAATTACATCGTATAGCCGCCCAAAATGTTTGGTTCAATCAACAATGCAAACGTCTAAATGTCGTTCCTAATTATATTAATGTAAGAACCAACACGCACAGCCGAGCCTCCAATATTGCTATCAAAAAAGTCGAGACTATCTGGCTTAACGAAGAGACACGTCATTGGTTTACCGTTAGGGATAATTTAAAATTACATCTCAAAGTTCTTTATACCGAGCTCTCTTTTAAATTACATAATATCGAATTCGATCGCTTAGATGAAAAGGCACGCCATTTCGCAGCAATCGAAGTGCACGCTAAATATTTAAGTCAAAAGAAAAAACTTCAGACTTTTCTAATGGAGGTATCTGCACGCTTATCCAAAATAATGAAAAACAACGATATGCATGTCGCATTCAGGACAAATAATACTTTAAAACATCATTTATGTCATAACAAAGACCGGATTGATGAAAAATATCAGTCCGGTGTCTATAAGAACGATTGTCCTGAATGCGATAGTGTATATGTGGGTCAAACTGGACGCAGCTTTGAGACTCGGTATAAAGAACATATCGCGGCTTATAGGAATGGTCATCCTGATAAGTCACATTTTGCTAAACATCTTTTAGATAGTAATCATACCGTGCCCGATGGCCATTCCTATAAAGTTTTACATAAATGCGATAAAGGCTTTCGGCTGAGCGTGTTGGAACAATTAGAGATCATAAAAGAAAAGAAAAATAACAGATTTGCATTGTTGAATGACCAAACTTGCTTGACTACGTCACCGCTTATTAATATGTTCGGGGGTACTGGTGAGGGTAGTGGGGGTAGTGGGGGTAGTAGCGGGGCTCGATAGGGTATAAAAGGCGGTGTTTTGGCCGGTGGCGGTACTTGACGGACGTTGTTCGCAGAGTCCACATCCTGAGGATGCTCCGGTGTTGGAGCGAAACGCGCGTCGAGGTTTTCAACCTGCATGGTGGTGAGGGAGGGTTTCCTTGCACGGATTTGCCAACATTATTGCTTGTGTGGTGGTGGTGTTTGCAAGTTCTTGCATGCGAGTGTACGCATAGGCAGTGTGGGGGGAGGGAGGTGCTGTACGCATGCCTATGCGTACACTCACTCATTTACTTAAAGGTGGAAGTTTATTTCGTGGAATATTGCTAAAAATAATAACAAACTAAATTTTAAATAATATATTATATCGAACAGTAAATTATAAAAGTAGAACTATAGCGAATAAATTACTTACTATTTAATAACAATTAAAATTACAATGAACTATTGATTAAAATATTATTTATTGATTTTTTAAGTGTAGATTCTTATTTTTGAAATGTTAAAATTATGAATAATAAAATACTTCCGGTGTTAATACTAAGCAAAATGAAAATGTCTCATTTTAGTTTCCTTGGTTTGTAAATTTTAATTATAATTTTTAAATGCTGTTGCATTTACAACATGATTTAAATTATTGTTATTACTTTTTTATAATTGTTTTTTTTTTAAATTACAATATTTGTAACAATTGAGAATAACACTATATTTTGTTGTTTAGCTAAAATAATAAAAATAATTGAGTTTAGTAATTTGTAAATTTAAATATTGATTTTTGAAGTAATAATTACAACTCATAACATTTATTTCTTTAAAATTGCATTATTTTGTAAACAAGTTCAAACCCTATAAAACCTGCTGCACAACACTCAATCGGTTTTGTTTGATTTGAGCTGTTTAGTAGTAAGGATTGAATAATATTGCTGTTATGCTAAGTTTTAAGAAGAAATTTGGAATTTGTATTATGAATAGTTGGAATAAAAGTGTTTTTGAATTTAATAAGAACAGTTTTGTGAGTGCTTTTCTACTTATATTAGCACTAGACGTTCCGCGCGGCTTCGCCCGCGTAAATTAGAATATATTTCACATACAAATTAGTCCACAAAAAGTAGCCTATGATCCTTCACGTGGTCTACTTCTTATCTGACCCAAATAACAGAAAAAATATTGCTCTAGTAGTTCGTGAGATAAGCCCTTTCAAATAATTTCCCCCGTTTTTTTTCCACATTTTCCTCTATTTCTTCGCTCCTATTAGTCTTAGCGTGATAAAATATAGCCTAAAATTTAGCCTTCCTCAATAAATGGGCTATCTGATACTGAAAGATTTTTTTTTCTTATCGTACCAGTAGTTCCTGAGATTAGCTCGTTCAAATAAGCCCTTTCAAATAATTTCCCCCATTTTTTCTACATTTTCCTCAATTTCTTCGCTCCTATTAGTCTTAGCGTGATAAAATATAGCCTATAGCCTTCTTCGATAAATGGACTATCTAACACTGAAAGAATTTTTCAAATCGGACCAGTAGTTCCTAATATTAGCGCGTTCAAACAAACAAACAAAGTAACAAACTCTTCCGCTTTATAAATAATATTATTAGTATAGACTATAGATGAATTCTAAATTTGATAATAATTTAGATAAAGAAAGTGATGTCAGCAATGCTGACATCGCACATTTTAAAAATAATACTGGTGTTCTTCCTTCGTAATATATAATATTTCATAATATATTAGGATAAAATTGCTCTGCGTGCATCCGTTGTCTGATTGCCATAACACAAGTTTTTACTTGGCATGGGATTGGACGACGTGATGTATACAATAGTATATTTTGTATACAATATACTATTGTATACAATATAGGTACATTGTGTCACTTTTGAACCTTATTTTTATAACCTTCGTCTTACGTTTGTGTAGGCGCGTAGCACGTATCGCGTAGCTTGTGTTACGCGCTACGTGCCACGAAATTGCTCTTGTAGACTCTACGCTTGTCGTAGCACCAGCGTAGCACATCGATATTATTCTAATTAAATATTTTTATACCACTACAATAACATCGAGTAATAACAGAATTAGGCAATACACTTTTTTTCGTAACACGAATATACTGGAATCTAAATTAATTATATTATTATAACTTGTACGAGTATGATATTAAAATTTAATAATGTAATAAAAGGTTATCATGAGACACAATCTTAGATGTTGTTATCTTTATCGATAAACATAGTCTTGACCTTGCGTCTGCATGAATAATTCACGATTATGCAAATTGAGAAAGAATATTAAATTTAAGCTTAATCTCCTTCATATTGAATATTTTTTTGTTGAAATAAAAAAGCCTGCCGAGCCCTTCAAACTTATTTAATTTTAGTTTTAAGCATAATAAGCCGTTGTATTTTAAGCGTTCTATCTTGAAGATAATTATGATTTCAATATTTTTTTCTGTTAAAAATAGATATAAGCAAAAGTTGAGTAGACCCTTAAGCTTCTTTAAGCTGTAATCACAAGTAGACGTACTTATATCGTGCCGTGCGTCTTGGTACGTATCGTGAAGTCCCTTGCAACTAAATGCATTATAATTTTTTATTTGCACAGAAATAAAAATATTGCAGTTTTCCAGTAAGAGAACCATGTTGTTAGCGAAGTTATGAAAACTCTTTCATAAAATTTTCTTGTAAAATGGCAAGATGAGAAAAATAGCTTGTTCTGTCAAAAAGCTTTTACGTAAAGCCTATTTTTCTATGTTATCATAAATTTATAGAAAAATGAGTAAGTACGCTTCTTTTTTCCCACAAAACTTTACATTTATTACTAAACAAAAGAAAAACGAAGTGAATGATAAAGCTCAGGTAATAAACGTTATCTAATTAGAAATGCTTGCTATTTACACCGCAACTTCAAAGGATGCCAACGATTTGAGGTTGTTTCCATTTGCTTCAGTGGTTGTAAAATATTTATACTCCACAATAACCGTTAAAAGGTTATAATGACGTATTTGCGTTACTATATTCTAAAACGAATCCTATTACTAAGACATGAGAGTGTATAATCGTTTGTGGTGAATGCAAGACGTGTCCCTTGAATTTTCTATGTGTGCTCAACACTCGCTTTCATCGTTATCACATCTCAACGATCATTATTTGGAAGGTTACATCATGAATTGTAGTCTAATACTATAAGAATCCATACTTCTATACTAATATTACAAATGCGAAAGTGTATAAAGTGTATATAATATAAAGAAAAATGTGTCTGTCTGTCTGTCTGTCTGTCACCTCTTCACGCCCAAACCACTGAACCGATTTAGCTGAAATTTGGTATGGAGATACTTTGAATCTCGGGAAAGGACAAAGGATACTTTATATCCCTGAAAAAACGGTTTTCGCACGATAAATGAATATCGGCGCAACGAAGTTGCGGGAGTCATCGAGTTATCTTAGTCACCGGCTACACGGTCAATTTTTCATCAATCTGGTACGGATTGACGAAAATTTGATCGTGTACGCCACGGATTGATGGATTGATCGTATTTTTAATATGAACTTTTTAAACCCATCAATATTTCGTCAATCAGATTGATGGATCAGATTGATGAAAATTTGACCGTGTAGCCTGTGACTTATATATAAAAATGGATTTTCAAATGTTTTAGTCGCGCTAAAACTCGAAAACGGCTGAACAGATTGGGCTGATTTTGGTCTTAAAATATTTGTAGAAGTCCAGGGAAGGTGTTAAAGTGACACGAAGTTCACCGGGACAGCTAGTTGTATATAAAGTGGTTTAAAACTGTAACAAGTATAACTCTTGGTCGGTACATTGAGCGCCTATAATAATTATAAGTGCAAACGTCTCTGCTTGCCTCTTTTTTGTCTTAACACTAAAACTGTTAACCTATTCTAATAACATTTGGTATAAATCCAAGAAAAGAATAAAGTACACTTTATATAACAAATATATTAACACGATAAATTAATTTTTGCATGAATTATTAATTTTGGGACCAACATCCGCATTCCGCTTATTTTTTGGATTATGAGACATCTGTTATAATTTATATTTCAAAGATCTAGACACGCGGTAGCGTGTCAAGCCAAGTTCCAGCATAACAGAATGGCGAGCAGCACCGTGTGTAATATTACACGAACCATTTGCAGGTATATAATGAGACTTGCGAGATAAATACATGCTGTAAATTTCATAAGCACAGCTCAAACGGTTATTAAGATTTTAACGTCCGAAAATCTACATTTTTATCACTGACTGACTGACTGACTGACTGACCTATTGATCAAAATTCTAACCCACTTCCAGATGACCTAGAAGGCTGAAATTTAAATCCAGCTCGGTAATTGTGTGAAAGCGTAGGGAAAAATCAGAAAACAAAAAAATCGGTCAAGTGCGATATGAATATGGAGACCCCCCTTAAATATTTATTTTATTTTACTTTTATTATAAATTATGAAAATAAAAATATAATTAAAGATTTTGTGAAATTTTTAAGTATCTACCGGCTGCCATTATTGATTTTCAGCAAAAAAGGCCAAAAAATCACATTGATTGTATGGGAGCTCCCCGTAAATATTTATTTGTGAAGTAAAAACTTTAGGAAATTAATAGAAGGTGACTTTATGAAGTATGTCTGTCTGTCTGTTACCTCTTCACGCCCAAATTGCTTGTACTGATTGTTCTTAAATTTGGTATGGAGATATAGTTTGAGTCCCGGGAATAGACATAGAATTCTTTTAATACGTCTGTCCGTCTGTTTATCCGTCCGTCCGTCTGTCTGTCTGTTTCTTAGACAGCTATATGTAATAATAGCTACTTTACTTCCGCACAATAAGCTGTACCCTATAGTTAATGGTTGGAAATACACGTCTTGTGTTATATCGTATTATTCCAATGCCTTCTGATGGTAGCTGCTTTTTCCATTCGCTTGAATTTTCTTTGTTTTATTCGTCTGATACTCAACAAGGCTTAGGGGCTATTTCCCCACTTCCTGATTAGTTTCAGATAGGCTATCCACAACTTATCTGACAGATGAAGGATCTGTCAGTTAAGTTTCAGATAGGCTATCCAAAATTTATCTGATAGATGAAGTATCTGCCAGATAAGTTGCGGATAGCATATCCGATACTCGTCGGGAAGTGGTGAAACAGCATCTTAAGGTTGCGATTGAATATAGTCGAATATTATGTATGTTTGAACTGGGAAGATTAAGATGTCTACTGTTCTACCCTTGCTCGGAAAGTTTTCTTTACAAAAAGTAATGATATCCCACCAAAAACATTAAATATGTAAAAATGGAAAGCCAAGTTCCATACAAACATTATTCTTGTCTATGGACTTCGTCGTAAAAAGGATGGAGATCTAAATGAGTGCCAAGTTCCATGGAAAATCGAAATATGTATGTATAGGAACCAAATAACATTATGAACAAATAATAGAGTCTATTTCTTTGCTTTATTGAATATCTATAACAATTAATGTTATTTAAATAGTTTGAGATCTTAAACTAAATTAGATTCTACTTGGCTAGTTTTAATCAGAATTGAAATGTTCAATAACTTTATGAAATTACTGATGTAATGAAAACTGGCCAAGTTAGATCTAATCTAGTTTAAGATCTCACATTATTTAAATAACATTAATTGTTACAGATATTCAATAAAGCAAAGAAATAGACTCTATTATTTGTTCATAATGTTATTTGGTTCCTATACATACATAATATTTCGATTTTCCATGGAACTTGGCACTCATTTAGATCTCTATCCTTTTTACGGCGAAGTCCATAGACAAGAATAATGTTTGTATGGAACTTGGCTTTCCATTTTTACATATTTTATGTTTTTGGTGGGATTATTATTAATAAAAGGAAATAATATTTTAACGTCATTTTATATCTTGACGACCTCTGTGGCTCAGTGGTGAGCACGTTGGTAGCTCAAGCCGGGGGTCGCGGGTTCGAATCCCGCCGACGGAACAAAAAAGTTTTCAATGTTCCTGGGTCTGGATGTGTATTAAATATGTGTATGATATTATAAAAATCTTAAATATATGTATAGTATAAAAGTATTAAATATATTTCCGTTGTCTGGTACCTGTAACACAAGTCCTTTAGGTACTTAGCACGGGGCCAGACTGACGTGGTGTGAAGCGTCCATAGATATTATTATTATCTTATGCCTATAATAACTTACAATACATCCTCTATACCTTATATAATCTCTCATCCCAAATTCAATACACACGCGTGTAATATTTTTTTTCCATTCGCGGATGTTTAAGTAAAGTAAAAGCTTACGCATCCAAAATATTATTTTTCCTTTTATCGTATGTTATATTACATATTTTTTTATGTTTGGATCCTTTTATTATTGTATTTTTGAACATATAGCAAAAAGACTTCTTGCCATGGACAAACAAATATACAAATTGAACTATAACAGTTGACTGCGATCGCGATGATTTTACCCAATTCTGATTTTTATAATAGAATGTTTTCCTTAAAAGCTAAAAGATGGCATTAAAAAGTCAGTTTCACAAAAAAGGTGACATTCCTTATTTTTCCCGTGTGGTCTTCAAATACCTTATTTACCAAGGTAGTTTTTGACATGTTGTATCCGTTTGAAGGTAGAAAAAAAAAACGTTATTTGAACTTCTCAACCAGTGACCATATATTCTCAACTAATTACGAAAGCGCTCACAATTTTTATGGTCCATACCATAGAGTAAGTAGGACTATCGGTTGTATCACGGGGAATCATTCCACCTGCACTTTTCGCCATCGTTCCACGCGAAAAATATACCATCCCCATCACCTTGATGAGTGGCAGTCTTCCACCGTGCGTTTTTCGCGTAACTTTCTGCCGCGCACTGTAAAACTCTGGAACTAACTGTCACCAGCAGTATTTCCGGACCTATACGACCTGCAAACCTTCAAGAAGGGAGCGTATTCCCTCTTAAGAGGCCGGCAGCTGCAGCTCTTCTGATGTTGCGAGTGTCCATGGGCGACGGTAGTCGCCTTCCATCAGGTGACCCGTTTGCTCGTTTGACCCCTTATTTCATAAAAAAAAGACGGGTTGCATTCCGGGAGTGCCGGCAGAAGTGATTGATTATTAACGTTGTGCATTTTTTAACCCATTTTTATGAAAATCGATTATTAAAAAAATCGATTTTTTTAATTAATTGAAACCCTTACAATCCCGATTAAAAAAAAATACAAAAAAAAAAAACAATCGATTGTTCGATTAATCAATTTTGATGTTACAACACTACTCTCCAACCGTCTTACGGTTTTTCCAAGGTTTTTCGATCAGCACGAGAATCTGACGCGAGTTTCACAGTTTTTGCCCATTCCACAAAAGTGCTCAACGCCGCTAAAGAAGTTTTCACTTCAAAAACCTATAAAATATGTGTAAATATGCAGCATAATCGTAACACTAACCAAAGAGATTTCCATGAAAATTATAAATCACAGCTGTGAAGTTTTCCTGCTTATTCCTTTAAGCACATCCTTGTATAATAATTATAATATTATTATGATGAATCCATTTTAGGGTTCCGTACCACAAGGGTAAAAACGGGACCCTATTTTATACTAAGACTTCGTTGTCTGTCCGTTTGTCTGTCTCCAGGCTGTATAACGGCTGTAGCTGGACTTCAGAAATTGTCACAGAATGTGTATATCTATTGCCGCTATAACAACACATACTTGAAACAAAATAAAATTAATATGCTCCCATACAACAAACGTGATTTTTTGGCCTTTTTTGATCGGTTACAATAATGGCAATAGGTAGGCGCTTGAAATTTTCACAAATACCTTAAATTTAAGTGTACTTATTTTAATAATTTTTAAATAAAATAAAAATTTAAGGGAAAAAACACAATTTTTGGCCTATATTTGCTTTATAACGGTACGGAACCCTTCATGCGCGAGTCCAACTCGCACTTAGCCGAATTTTAATTATTATAGTTAAACTTGATGGCAGCTTTTATGATTATTTTAATACTATCATTACTTATTGTGGTTTCAATAATAAGGATCTTTAAAAAAGGGTTTTGATCAATTCTACCCCCAAGGGGTTAAAATAGGGGATGAAAGTTTGTATGAAACTTTGTCAACTTTGACCCGATTGGGCTGAGACTTTGCATGCATAAAGCTTCTAAGACGTAGGCATCCCTTTAGAAAGGATATCTGTGAATTCAACCCCGAAGGGGATAAAATAGGGGATGAAAGATTGTATTTAATAATACTTCTTAACGCGAGCGAAGCCGCGGGCAAAAGCTAGTTAGCTAATAAATTTTGTTGCTATTTTATTCATATTTAGTACAAACATCGTTAATTAAGTCACGTCAGGAAGCGGCGAGCAAAAAGGTTGTGAATGCTAATGAAGCGAAAGAAGCGTGTCAGGATCGTACTAAATATAGTTGTGGTCGCCTCCGACCCTCATGGGAAACATAATATCCATATCCATATACTTACTTATCCATACTTATATACTATTACTAATATTATAAATGTGAAAGTGTGTCTGTCGGTCTGTCCGTCTGTCTATCAGCTATCTGTATGTCTGTCTCCCTTTACATCCGAACCGCTGATTTGGGCGTAAAAAGGTAACAGACAGACAGCGAAGCATAATACAATCAAATTCATTATCCTGCGCTGTACGCGAAAAGAAACCATTATGGAAATCAACTGCACACTTTTGTGTTTCTATTGATAAAACGTAAACATTAAAATAAAGTAGCATAGCCGTAAATTTCGCTTAAGCACCGTGATAAGCCGGCTGTATTAAAATATTAAAAGGTTGTTCAGTTGCGCATAAAGAGAAATTTTCCCGTAGTTAAGGATTTTCTCATTTTCCAATCCTTGGAGATATAAAGGCGTCTAAAGCGAATATAATCTGTTACAGGAAAGGCTTCGTTCGCACCCCCATTATTTCTCGGTTGTGCGATGTACCGACATATTGAAGCATAACATTCTATTATGAATTATATTTCCAAGAATGAGGTACGTAAAAACAGTGTTATAAATTTATTACGTGCAGTAACCTCATTCTAGTATCTTCGGAACCATAGTATACCTTGGTGCAAAATCTTGCGTATGCTTAGGATACTTCTCATAAAACCAAAATCACCATATGTTTCCATATAAATTTTGAGGAGTTGCCTCGATTAGTCATGGATCCCATCATCAGATCACCACTTTTGTGAACATGGTACCAAATTGGAGTGAAACCTAATATAATAAAACAAATATTTTATCGGCGGAGTAATCGTTGAACATACAAAAAATAATAATAACCACAGCGGAACATAATATCACCTCCTCCTTTTTGGAAGTCGGTTAAAAACAGTGTTATATAATTATATTATTATGTCATTTTTTATTTGAAAGTAAGGACGTATTTTAGGCTTTCTTCTGTAGATTTTAGACTTACTCGAAGGTACATATATTATCAATAAACGTTATTTAATGATCATGTAACGTATTATGTATTAAATATAAATATATAATATAAATATATTTTATTGTTAAAAATCCTTTTGATCAAGTCTGAGGAATTTTTCATCATAATCTGTTTGAGCTTTCTTTTGAGCGCTTTTTGATGCTCTCTTACGCCATATCGGTGGTCTAATCTCCCTCCGTCTTAGTAATATTCAATGTCGCGAGTCTTGCTGGAAATTTTTACATTTTTACTTATTAAAAAATAAATATTATATACGATGCCATTAAATAAGTTTTCAGCACAACAGTGACATGTATCAAAGTAAATCAGCACTTATTGAATTCAATGAGGTCGAAATCCATACATCATGGTATAAGACCATAACGATAAAATTCATATCCCAATATTTTCTCTCCAGTTAAAACTACGGCGCCCAATTTATTTTTCATCTGCGTGTTCTGTGTAAACGACATTGATTTACGGGACAAAACCGGTGTAAAATTAAAGATTTTTCCGCAAGCCCATCTATAAATATTCATAAAAAACCCGAAACGCCATCAATCAAAAGAGTTCAGTTTGAAACAATTGGTATGATAAATAACGCCGTGATTGTGTTTTTTACACCGCAGTATAGCGTTTTATATAGCAATGCCCTGATAGATTGTAGATTGATAGGACTAAGATTTAAAAAAAAATGATTAAGTTCAGTATACAAAATTATTAGCTTGATTTCTAATGATAGCTTTTTAGATCGAATACAACATTGCATTTGTATTTTAAAGATTCAAACATTATTATAAAAATACGCGTGGCACTCGGGGAGTGCCGCGGTAAAGCTATTGCATAGCATTTTTTTATCAAATCACGCAATCATAATTCGCATACGTCTAGACGCACGCACTCAAACACCGTGCGAAGTCTGGCAACGCAGCACCGACCAGCACAGCGGTAGTTAGGTTTTTTCGTTACGGAATTTTTTGATTAGGTCGCCGCGCTCAAAGCCCGCGATAAAAGCTCTGCAATTTATCAGAAACATATTAATAATTAGCTACCATTCAAGACCTAGTCAGGTAAACAATAATAAACATGCGCAATATAGTCACTAAAACACTAGAACTCAGCGCAATGCTGTGTTTTTGCTCTTGATGTAGACTGTAGTATAATAATTATTATCTCGAGATGTCGTATAAAAATGTTACAAAAGCAGATTTGAATTAATTATAGCGTACGAACAAAAGACAATCGCTGTCCATTGAGCACTTTATATGCAAAATAAGATTTTTCTCATGAGTGGGATCGCTGATAGTTATTAGGTTTTTAGGTCAGGCCGATAAAAGGTCCCTCGGTGTGGCGTTCGCACATGTAAATACGACAATTTACATATTTAGTAGATAAATAATTTTATATTCCCCTTCTATATTTCTGTAATGTGGAGAAACGTCGAATATTCTCTTATAAAGACGCGCGTGACCGCATTCACAGCGAGCCGGTCGCAGTTCGCACACCGGGTGATTTTATCAACGTAGCTTTCATTTTTATCGCAATATTAAGGTGCTTTTGAGGTACGTATAAGTATACGTCATGTACGTATAAGTCATAACATGTGGCTGAATTATTTAGGGGCTTTCCCTACGGAGATTCCGTAATTTACCGTATTTAAAGCCTTAGAAACTCATAATTTGAAAGCTACAAAGTTATAATAAAAATACAGCAATAATCTTCAGTATATCAACATTCCTTTCCCCGTTTTAAATTTTCTATTTTTGTTTATTATACTCATGATATCAGCTTCCAAAGTAAAACCAATTTATTAAAATTCAAGCATACATTCAGCATCTCCCTTAGTATTTACAAATTACTTTTATTTGAAACACACGCCAATAGGTCGACAATATCATAAACTACATACAAATTCCCGGTTTTAATTTTTTCAGGACAATTTTGAACTAAGATAAGTAAAAAAATAGGGTTTTGGTGCGATCGGCAACGCGACAAAATAATGTATGGTCAAAGTCGTTTGCTCGGGGGACGGCCTTAAGCCGTTTTTCGTGTCTCCTGGAAATATGACGCGACACGCGACACATACTAAAATATCTCTATAAGTTTAGATATAACCTGTAGTGTTGTCCGTTCACCGTCTTTTTAAATAATATATTTTTTGTGGAATGGTAAAATTTTAAAATCAATATTTTTTTATGACGTGTAAAAATTACTTTGAACAAACTAGTCAAATATTTCAAAAAAGAACTTTATTTTCAATAGGATATAAAGTAGGAAGACGGGAAATAAAAAAAAATGTTTTAAGCTCATGATCACGATAAACAAAAACAACAATGTTGTGAGACCATACAATATTATATACTACTATATAGCTGTCCCGGCAGACGTTTCTTTGCCATATTATAAAATATATCGCCCGTACTATTTTATTGAAGTGACTAAATAAGTATGTTACCATAGCAACGTCTATCGCTAGCCCGTCACACAATCAATGGTCGCCCTCAGTCTCGAGTTGTAATAGTTTACTATTATTTATTCAACAAATGCACTTATCAATACATAAAGTACCCAGTAGCCGATTCTCAGACCTATTGAATATGCATATTAAATTTGGTAAAAATCAGTAAAGCCGTTTCGGAGGAGTTCGTGGAATAACATTGTGACACGAGAATTTTATATATAAGATAATATTATGTACTCCGCAAAAGACGAAAAAAATAAACAAGTGAACTTTACGCTTTAATCGACCCGTGTGACCATTATTCGAGCAGTATGAAATGTGGCTGGAGGCTCGCTAGGAATCTCTGAAGGTGATTACGGTCAATAGCGTTCAATAAATTATAATAGAAATAACACATTACACAATAATAGGAATTTTATAATACTACTAGCTGACCCGGCAAATGTTGTTTTGCCATATAAATAATTTTTGGTATGAAAAATAGATGTTGGCCGATTCTCAGACCTACACAATATGCACACAAAATTTCATGAGAAACGGTCAAGCCGTTTCGGAGGAGTACGGGAACGAACATTGTGACACGAGAATTTTATATATAAGATAAATACTCAGACAGATGTAATAACTTTTATATTCTCCTTAAAAACGATATTAAAACACCTACGTGGTAAAATATGGCACGAGCAAATTAACCATACGCTAAATTAGGAAAAAAATGCATTGCATGATCACGGTATATATATTCTTCAAATTTGCTAATAGGGTAGATAATTAGTTATGTAAGTTTTCACGTTGGATGAATAATTATATTTTTTATCATTTATTACGTAGTTCAAGGTGACGCCCGCAACTCCGTTGCGCCAAAACTCGTTTATCGCGTGGGAACCGTACATTTTTCCGGGATAAAATATATCCTATGTCCTTTCTCGGGACTCAAAGTACCTCCATGCCAAATTTCAGGAAAATCGGTTCAGCGGTTTGATCGTGAAGAGGTAACAGACAGACAGACAGACTATCGCATTTATAATGTTAGTATGGATTACCAAAATAGTTGTGTACCTTTAAGTATTTACGGAGTTAGGTAATAAGACGTGTTAAATAAATACATTAAATGGCAAAGACAGGAAAATTCGTCCAAATCCTTCGCAGTTCTGCCGAATCCAAGGGGATAATTAGGATCATGTTGAGCTTGACATAATTAACCTATTTACTTTCATAATGCTATCCTTTTCATGCTTTTTGTTCTCTTTGATTAGTTCACCATCCCTAGAGTAATGGTAAAGAAACTTTAAAATGATTTATTATGATCAGATTTCAGATGAAGAACAATAGATATTTTATTTTCATTATTTTAAGTTAAGATTATAAATGCAAAGTATGCCGTGGATTTCTATGTTTCACTGTCATCGTTTGAAAACCGTGTACTTTTATTTACTAGCAACATGGGGTTGACATAGCCACAGTATTTGCTAAAATCACGTAACAAAATGAAAATTAAAAATAATTAATTGATGCTTTAGACTAATAATTAAACGACTCGTTTTTCGTGAATATACGCGCAAGGAATGTTATATTATTCTTTCCTGTAACAGTCTATTAGACCGAGGGTAGGTTTAACATCGAAACCGAGCTGAACTTCGTGCGGCGTGAAGTTAGCGCTGAAATGTGGTGATTTAGCTTAATCAAACATCAGTGCAATTACGACGTTCCGATCATGACATGCGACTGGATTTCAGGCGTAATTACACGGAGCCTGGGCGTAATGAACTTAACTATCTCGCCTTTTGACAAGCCCCGCTGAAAGCTATGCTGTGTTTGGGGAATTGGCGCGTCGATCGTAAGCTATGTAAAGTCTATTCACAAAAATGCGCCTGTTGGTAAAGATGTATTAACCATAATTAAAGCCGTGAGTGAAAGAACCAGGATAACTTACGTTTTATAGCACAAGGACGATTATATATTTTTTCTTTATAATTTTAAATAACCATGTAACTTGCCTTCTTCATCATCTAGCAAAAAATATATCTGGTTCTGACTAAGAGCTAGTCAGTTTTTTGATTTCAAGTCATTTTTCTGACCGGACCCCAAGCTAGTCTCCATTTATGCAAAAACTGGCAATTTTTAACTGTTACTTACGTGTTTACGTAAAGTGACTGTGACGAACACAAACAATAATGTGTATTCTCCTTTATAGAGGCTTTAAGAAAGTGTTGATGGACACAATCTTTGTTAGCTCTACTTAGCAGATTAAGTTAACGTAAAAATACTTATTAGTCTATGCTAGATTGACATATTATCTATACAGGTATTTTATGTATATAAAAACTTACGTGCTTCTTCCACTAACGTCTTCATTATTACTTTAATGTTCTAGGTAGAATCTGTCTGGTGTCCCTTCATACTCAAATAGCTGAGCCGACTTATATGAAATATTCAGTGGAAAAATATAATTCAGATATAATTTTAAGTTGTCTTAATTTTATTTAATTAATGTTTATCTTCAGTCATATTAATGTCCGCAACATTTCGCAAATATTAATCTGCGTTTTTCATACTTGCTGTACTAACGATGTCCAGGAGGCACAAAAAATATGAAATGCACTCGTACACGTTTCAAACTAATGAGATGTTGACCTGAAAATTTTGGCGAAATAAAGTTGCTAATCTGCGACCTACGGAAAATCTAATTTGCAATCACCATCAGCAGGTGAACAAATTGAAGTTATTTTTTATTAAAGTACGATCAAACGGGTTTTGAGTCAGTGACTAAAATAATCTGCTCTTTAATGAAAGCAAATATTATTAGAAAAATAAACTCTTGGTGACAATTAAAGATGATCTTTATTTTATTTTATTTGTTTTATTGTATAAAATTCTAAAAATTTACAAGTTTTCACAAATGAATAAAAGAAAAAAACTTAGAAATAAATTGGGAGTTAGTGGTTAACAAAATAAATAAAGGTTATGGAAATGGTAATTTAAACAGTACATTGCAATGCAAATGATGTGGGATACAAATTATTATTAAGATGCAAATTTTTTTAACAAGACGTTATCAATTATAATTATCTAATTTTTAGTAATTGTATTGGTAAGACAAAAAGGATTTGGGCGGAGAGCTCAAACACGACTCCAATTATTTGCATTTAAAAAAATCCACGCCCCTAATGTTTTACCGGGGGACTATCTTTAATAAAGAGAGTCCCCCTTAAAAATAATTTAAAATATAAAGAGTATTTATATTTTAAATTCTTTTTAAGCTCGCAACTTACCTAACGTTACAATTTAAAACAGAATTTAAAAGAGGACGTAATAGACTAAAAGAAACATATGATGCAGTAAAAAGTCAGAGGTAAGTTTGATCCATTTAGGTTCACTGGCTAAAAGTTCTGGCAACGCGCCATTTTTCCTGGCAGGTAGATATGTGGTACGAATTTAAGTATTCCCATTTGTATTTAAGGAATCTTTTCGTATCGGTATTATAAGTTTTAATGTGAGAAGGTTCTTGTTATAATTATTTTTAGCAGTTCAGCAAGTGTTTTAGTATTTTAGGATTATACAAACGTGAGCATTGATGGTACGTCCATTTGACCAAATGGCCGGTCAACACTCGAAAAACGTAAGTAAAAATGTACGCACGTACATCCGTTACGATAGAAGCCGGCCATGTTTGTATTTTTTTTTTTCTTCTTTTTTGGCAACTTGACACAAAGGATGTGTATGTTGTGCCACAGACAAGGTAAAAAGGTAAGGAATATGGCGGGAAAACCATATTCCTCCTATTATAATTTTCATCATCGTTTTCATGTATCGTCAGGTCTAAAGTCTAGTCAAAGTCTAAGTAAAAGTCAATACAGTCACAGGAGTCAAGTCGGTCGATTCAGTAAAGTGGTAGACGCTTTACTGAAACTTTCGATGGAGTTTTGGAGGGAACACAAAATAGCACGTTTCTGGATATTACATCACTTTCCTACACTTGTGCATGAACACGAATATATAATGGTTAATATTCTACCAATGTTACACATTATAAACCCAGCTAACACAATTTTAGGAAAATAATACAAAAACACAACAGCACTCTTTCACATGCCCGCCAAAACTCAGTTTGTATTTAATTAGGTTAGAAGTTTTTTTAATGGCCGTTCCGTTAATGCACATGCGGCCTAACGTAGGCACATGATGGACGAAATGTACGTCATTACTTTGGCAATATGTTGTACGACGATGTTTGTAGGGGATTCACGAGCGATACATAATATTGTAAACAGAATATTGTGAATATTACTTTAATACATCTTTTTACTAGTATTTTATTATTTGTTTTTACTTCCTAACTTTCGTGGTTTACGGAGAGTATATTATTATCTTTTTAATTACAAGTATGATTTATGAAAAAAACATTCCTGTTTCTCATAATAATATCATTATCCTAATTTTAGTAAAATGCGTGACAGAGAGAGACAGATAGCCAGCCGGACAGACTCTCGCTTTTATTAATTATGGATTAATATTTTCTGTCTAATGACGTGTTTGACTGTCTCCTACCTCTTCACGCCTAAACCTTTCAAACGATAATGAAAATACCTACTTTTGGTTTAGAAAAGGCTTTTCATACTATTGGAGATATTCGGCTTATGAAGTTGCGGGCGATATCTAGTTTTCATATAATATACGTAACTATTTTACCGGCGTTCTCGAATATTTTGCATCGTACATTCTAGACACGTCTCAATGGAATACGACTCAGCGTAGAATATTTAATTTATATCACGCGAGCTTCCGATAATAATTTTACAGCATACTGATAAAGGTGAAAATAAAAGGTGAAAAGAAAATATTAAATTACTTATAATAAACAAATAGTTTTCCAACAACCAAGTTGTTAACAATACAGAGAAAAGTAAAAAACAATTATGTTGTTTGTTAGTAAAAGAAGTATTGCTGCAATCGACGAACGAGTTTCGAATTGGAAAAGCAATTAAACAAGTATATAGGCTATAAAACAGATTGTTTTAAAGTTAAAATTAAACAATTATCAGCGTTGCCGTCTCTAACACATTATGAGAAAGAAGTGCATCGTATCGTAGCCTACAATCTTGTACAATTACATCCATATCCTGGATACTAATTATTATAAATGTGAAAGTGTGTCTATCTGTTACCTCTTCACGCCCAAACCGCTGAACTATTTTGCTGAAATTTTGTATTGAGATACTTTGATTCTTGGGAAGTGAAATAGGATACTTTTATCTGGGAAAAAATCTATGGTTCGCGCGCAATAGACGAATATTGACGCAACGGAGTTGCGGACGTCATCTAGTTAGTACATAGGCTGCTATTTATGTATCCGGAACTGACCACTTACAAGAACAATATTTAAAAAGTAATTACAGCATTTGAAAATAGAACTCTTTGGTTGAAGAATACATTTTGTTTCATGTGACTGTAAATTATTTTTCCATTGTGGCGTCATTTTGAAAATTGCGTTTCTTCATTTGCCATGGATTTAACGCGTGAACATTTTCGTGCAATGATTTACTACGATTTTCGGCGTGGGCTAAATCAACAACAGTGCTTTATTCAACTCACCGCAACTTTTGGAGATGAAGCACCATCAAAAACTACTGTTTATCACTGGTACAGTGAGTTTAATCGTGGGCGGTCTATACTCACGGATGAAAATAAAGAAGGTCGCCCAAAAACAGCTGTTGTCCCACAAAATATAGATGCTGTGCGGGAACTAATAATGCGTGATCGTCATGTTACATATCGCGAGATAGAGGCGTCCTTAGGCATAAGTATGACGAGCATACATAAGATATTACACGAACATTTGGCTGTAAAAAAAATATGTTCGCGTTGGATTCCGCACAACTTGACAATCGATCAAAAACGGGCTCGTGTCGATTGGTGCAAAAAAATGATAAAAAAATACAACCGTGGTACGTCAAAAGCCGTTTATAATATCTACACAGGTGATGAATCTTGGATCTATGCATATGACCCCGAAACTAAACAACAGTCAACGGTGTGGGTGTTCCAAGATGAGCCGAAACCAACAAAAGTTACTCGTGCAAAAAGTACTTTGAAGCAAATGGTCGCCTGTTTTTTTGGAATTAATGGACATGTGACTACAGTGCCATTAGAGAATCGTAAAACGGTTAATTCTGAATGGTATACGACCATTTGTTTACCAGAAGTCTTTGAAGAAATAAGAAAGGACAACCGATAACGCAGAATCATATTACATCACGACAATGCTAGCTGTCACACCTCAGCTGAAACAACTCAGTTTTTGGAGGGTCAAAAGATCGAATTGACTGGTCATCCGCCGTACAGCCCTGATTTGGCACCTAACGATTTCTTTTTATTTCCATACGCGAAGAACAAATTACGTGGTCAACGTTTTTCGAGCCGCGAAGAGGCTGTTGATGCGTTTAAAATGCACGTTTTGGAGATACCTCAATCAGAATGGAAAAAGTGCTATGAAAATTGGTTCCAGCGTATGCAAAAGTGTGTCGATCATCGCGGCGAATATTTTGAAAAGCAATAAAACCATATTAAATGATATATGTTTGTTACTTTTTTTAATTCCGGATACATAAATAGCAGCCCTCGTAATCTCAATGTTGATCGTGTTCTCATTCTCTCGTTATAACTTCAACAGCTCGACCACCATGGCTATATTTGAAAAAATGGTCTTTAAATTTTGGAAGTTTTAAAAAGATTTACGTGTATTAAATATAAAAAAAAAGACTTGTTGCACTCCGGGAGTGCCGGCAGAAGTGAAAACATGATTATTAACGTTGTGCATTATTTTTTTAACCCATTTTTTATGAAAATCGATTTTTAAAAAACCGATTTTTTTAATTAATCGAAACCCTTACAATCTATTAAATTTTTAACCCATTTTTTATGAAAACCAATTTTTAAAAAATCGATTTTTTTAATAAATCGAAACCCTTACAATCGATTAAATTTTAAACCCATTTTTTATGAAAATCGATTTTTAAAAAATCGTTTTTTTTTAAATAATCGAAACCCGAAATCGAAATTCTTTAATTTAAAATAATTATCGACAATCGAAAAAAAAAACAATCGATTGTTCGATTAATCGATTTCGATGTTAAAACACTACTCTCCAACAGTCTTACGGTTTTTCGATCAGCACGAGAATCTGACGCGAGTTTCACAGTTTTTACCCATCCCACAAAAGTGCTCAACGCCGCTAAAGAAGTTTTCACTTCAAAAATAAAGAATGAATTATATATCAATGCAAGTAGGTGTAGTATGTAGATTTGGATCATTTTTAACCGACTTTTAAAAAGAAGGTTATATTATGTTCGTATATTTTTTTTTGTTTTGTAGATAAACGTATGTCGAGGTAACTGCAGCTAGCATGTTGTAGTAAGTAGAATACTTACAACTATTATTATAAATGTTGCACGTAATAAAGCGACGATGCACGTTGCATTGTAACCGATGATAAAACATAACCAACACGACGTTGCACGATGTAAAGCGTCGTAATAGATTGTAGCACATAAAAAAGAAAGTAACTTGGGCGTGTTTTATAAACCTTAGCGATGCCCCGCCCGCTGTTATCACGTTATACCTTTCTTCCAAATCGAATTACACTCGTACGATATCCGGTTCATCTTTCAAGTCGTAAAAACTTCCTCCAAAATGTTGTTCCGCTTCCAAAAACGCTGTTTGCACTAAAAATACCCTCAATTTGTAAGCGACAATGTCCCTGGGCCTCTTAATCAAGCCGGAGCACACACGCCCTGATTACATTACCAAAGTTTCCTCAGATAAGAATCCTTAGAGTCGTTTTGTGACGCTTTTATCTGGTATTGTATTTTCTTCAATTTGTCCTAACTCCTGCCCCGGCTCGGGTCAATATTACTCCACATTAGGGCGCGTAGACAAAATATACTTTCCATAATATTAATAAATATTTATTGCTATGTTTTTCACAGCCCCTCGTTTTTTGTCAAGCCAGCGTCGCAGCTTGTTTTACCCGTGAAATGTTACGACTATTATACAGAAATATATTGTACTTTCGAACGAACATATTGTTTTTCCAGTTACCGTTATTTTAAATAAAATGTTCTTCATCTGATTATAGTACAGCCATATTGTGCTACTTCGTTTTTTCGGTATTCATTTAAGAGTTATTTGTATTATTTTGAAGTAAAGTTTATTTGTTTTTTTTTTTTTTTTTTTGTGATCTTAACAAAATTATACGTAAAGTGACAAACATAAAGTTAGAAACAAATTATCGGACGCATCCATAAGTCGCGGCTGATGGTTGCGGCTTAACAATGTGCACGGTTCATCCGCGGACGTCAAAGACCTAACCTATACGTCAATGGCAGATGTCCGCGGATGCAAAAACATCCGGCCAGCCAGATTCTGTTCGGACGTCCGAACGCTCAAGGTCGCGTCCGCAACTTATGTCAGACAATGTGCACAGTTTAGTGTATTTTGTATTGATCAGATAGAAACAAGCCGCATCCGATGAAAACGTCCGCGGACGTTCGTCCGATAATTTGTTCCCAGGTGTAAAAAGTCTACAAGGCTGTTTTAACAATCCTCGGTATTAGCAAACATGTCAATCACTTACTTCCTTCTCGTCCTCCTTTAAGCAGAAATGTACCATCGAAGAAATTGATTCATAGGCACTTGACGGACCTACGTCATTTGATTGGATTAGGTCAACTTAATGTATTTAAACTTAATTATTTATCAGTCGGCTGGGTTTCACATAACTCGATCAAAATATTATGTAGGTCCGCTATCTGCCTATGAATCATTTTCTCTGATAGTGCTTGTGAACAATTCATTTCCGAACAATCCATAATTAATTAATGAAAAATAAGTTCACAAAGAAAGAATGGACTGAGAAAGAATGAAAATGAGCAAAAGTTATGGATTACTAAAATATATATCTAAGGCAAAATGAGCTTTATGAGAAAAGACATAATGTTCAAATTAACGTCATGATATTTTAAGTCGAAGACGGATTTCCCATTACGTAAGTACTTTCAATTAAGGAATCGGATCTTGAAGCGTCCGTTGTCAAAGAAAGAGATATTTTTCTTGAAAATTATGGCCTTTTTCCTCTTTTTAATCTATCCGTTTCGTATTTTATTTCGATAGCTTCAAAACTTCGAATATGATCCCGAGACATCAAAAACAGGGAAAATGTTATTTGGGACTTCAAAAATTAATTTAGTATTGTAACAAAAAGTGAAATCCAATTTTGTATTTGCTCTTTGATATTTTTACTTTATTTTCGATTCAGCATTTTGCTTTTGCGACAGGGAAATTCTTTGAGAGAATCAATTACTTTGTAAGCAAACCATGTATGTGTATTCCAAACATCCATTCCGGGAAGAAAATAACAAGATTCCATAGAAATTACATTATAATATTATTTGGTAACAAAATATTACGTTATAATCTGCTTACTATAATGTTGCTCGCAACTTAGTCGGACCAATATTATTTTATCTCGCGTCAACCGGCTTCAGTCTTGAAATCAGCGAGCAGCACGGGAGCGGCGCGTACCAATGTGAAGATATTTAATATGGACGCGGATGCGGTCTAGACGACCATACAAAGCTATACTTGAATCAGCGTTGCCAGATTTTTTTTGTGCCAAGTCGGGACTTTGGAACTTTTTGAATGAAAAAGCGGGATTTTTCAGTCAAAAGCGGGACAAAGTCAAAAAAGGTATAAAATCAAAAGTTTTTCGAATTTTTATCTTTTTATTTGCGTTAAAATACCGTTTAAGTGTGAAAAGTAGCAAAAGAAAATCTACCCCTCTACCTCCCACACTCTTATCTTAATTACTCACCTTTCTTTCTCAGCACGCTGCACATACGTTCGGGATTTCCCCGAAAAGCGGGACTGAGCCTGTCCCGCGCGGGACATTTAATTTTGATGAAAAAATCGGGACGTCCCGCCAAAATCGGGACGTCTGGCAACGCTGACTTGAATATACATTGGAACGCGCCGCCGCCGCTTCTGTCCCGCTGCCCGCTGATTTCGAGACTGAAGCCTTATAGTTTTCTGGGACAATAGCTACCTTGTATCACACTGTTCACACCAATCCGACTGTGAGCCGCCGAATGTGAGCGAACGTTACGCAGTTTATTGTATTTCCATACATATTCACTTTTTCGTTCACACCTAACCGACAATACGCTATTACGCTAGGCGTAGGCGCGGACATTCGATACCGTATATTTTCACGTTCACACTGGGGCTCACAGTGAGCCTGCTCACATTCGGCGGCTCACAATCGGTTTGGTGTGAACACGGCCTAAACATCTTACGTAGTTGAGCAGTTTTATCGTGAACAAGTAACAAGCACACATTCGCAATTATTATTATTCACGTATAATGGTGCTTCCACACCGCAGTTAGAAAATGTTTTGTAATGTTAGTAAACATTGGTTAGCAAACATTTAATCACAAATGTTAAAAAAAAATCATGTTAGAAAATGGTGTGTGAAATAAAAAAAAAAAAAAAAAAAGTAAAATAAAATCTAACGGCGGTGTGGGAGCACCATAAAAGTTGCGTTTATTGTTTCTGAGATTTTATGAAAGGTTCAAGTCATCTAATGTAATAACATTCAATAAAAACACCAACTCTATGTTAAACTACAACCTTCAATTCATAAAGCGAAATTTCATATCTTTACGAGCTCATATTTTGCAAATTTTCATTTCAATAAAAAAGTCACAAAAAACATTATTCAGTTTTTATAACCCATTCAGCGTGGAGGTGTAAGATACGGTTCGTGAAAAATACTTCCGCTCATACAAAGAGGCGTCTATGAGTCATTTTGTCGTTTCGGCACAAATTACTCGGATAAAATTCTCGCCTTCTAACTTGCCGCTTTGTCTTCGGTATCTTTTGATATTTTCACTCGATCGACAGGAATATTAAATATTAGGTGTTTTATTAAACGTTTTATCTTGGGGTGCTAGACGTTTACGAAATGAGATGTCATAGTGATGTGCTAGTAAGCAAAGGGTAATCCATACAAAACTTTAATGACATTCGACGACCTCTGTGGCTCAGTGGTGAGCGCGTTGGTAGCTCAAGCCGGGGGTCGCGGGTTCGTATCCCTCCGACGGAACAAAAAGTTTTCAATGTTCCCGGGTCTGGATGTGTATTAAATATGTGTATGATATAATAAAAATCTTAAATAAAATTTGTATAGTATAAAAGTATTAAATATATTTCCGTTGTCTGGTACCTGTAACACAAGTCCTTTAGGTACTTAGCACGGGGCCAGACTGACGTGGTGTGAAGCGTCCATAGATAATATTATTATTATATTATTATTATTATAATGACAATGTGCAGCAGACTTGCTGCTAATGCTAAGCTGGGGTGCATTTTTGGCATCACACAATATAGTTTAACTGTTCGGCGTGTATCCTGATTGCCATAACACAAGTTTTTACTTAGCATGGGATTAGACGACGTGATGTTACGCTACCTAGCTTTTATATTATTATACTATTGTATATTATATATATAGTATGTTTAATTATAAAGAATTTGAAAGTTATATTGTTCCTTGTATTGTCTTTTTGAAGTGAAAACTTCTTTAGCGGCGTTGAGCACTTTTGTGGGATGGGTAAAAACTGTGAAACTCGCGTCAGATTCTCGCGCTGATCGAAAAACCTTGGAAAAACCTTGGTCTCCAACCGTCTTACGGACGGTTGGAGAGTGGTGTTTTGTGTCGAACTCGAACTCGAATTGATTGTAAGGGTTTCGATTAATAAAAAAATCGTTTTTTTAAAAATCGGTTTTCATAAAAAATGGGTTAAAAATTTAATCGATTGTAAGGGTTTCGATTAATTAAAAAAATCGATTTTTTAATAATTGATTTTCATAAAAAATGGGTTAAAAAAATGCACAACGTTAATAATCAAGTTTTCACTTCTGCTGGCACTCCCGGAGTGCAACCCGTCTTTTTTGTTTTTTAACCGACTTCAAAAAAGGAGGTTATCAATTAGTCCAGTGCCACTGTCATACTTTTCCTACCTAATTATCTTTATATTTCTTCTTTTAGTAGGTTTAAGTTATCTATTGATATTATTAAATTATATGACAAGGGTTAAAATTTCGGGCCGCCACTCAGTTTTATCATTTCCTGGAAACTCGAACCTGAAAATGCCTAAAGCTGAAAAGAATTTAGCCAGCCAACTAAAAAAAATATTCTTGATACTTTTCTGTATTAAATAAAGTATTTCAATTGTAATAAGATGATTATTAAATAAATGTTAATTTACACACTGCATGTCGAGATTTTTTATATTCAGCTCGCATTAGAAATATAAAAATATTTTCATTTCTGACATTCACATTTTTATTTGAAACCTTTCGTTTACTGTGTCGTTAAATTAAATATTGAAACAAGTTTTTTTTCGCTCATAGGCAGAGAAGTTTCGTTAAATCATTGGCATATTTTTATAGGCGTTTTTAAAGTGAACAAAAGTATATTTTAAATTTAATATCTTAAAGTAAACTCTAAAACTGAAGTTTTCTAATATAATTTTATTATTAACGAAATTTTCATAAACACCACAACAAAATTTCGGAAGATTAAAAGTTTGTGAGTTGTTTGGGCGAAATCGGAGTCTTCCTAAATCTTTTATTCAATATTGCTCTGTTCCTTATTTAACGATATTCTCATAAAATAACGTCTCTCTGCTTAATTAAAAAAGTATTTTTATTTGACTATCTTTAGCTATGTCCACATTATGCAATTTCATCTTCAATTTTCGTCATCTTCTTTTTATTCAACTTTCGTTTGGCATATTCAATAATAATTGAATGCGTCAAAATCCACCCGCGTTAAAAGAAAAGTGTACATATCGAGCGCTACGATTTCAACGCGCGTCACGGGCATGCCTCACGTTCGCTGTTGACTGCGCTATAACGCATGCCCTTGATGAACAAAAAAAGGCCCAGTGTGGACAAAGCTTTTCAGTATGTACCATTGAGGAAATTGATGACACCTAGGCAGGTGACGGACCGTCATTAATTGGTCGGCTTATGACAATTCAATGTTAGCTGTGATCGGTCGGATGGGTTGACATAACGCGACCAAATTACTTAAGGTACAATTCCGTGCATCGCGATCGATCGCAGTCGTGCACGACCTACGACTGTCGTCGGACGCTCGCGACCATAGTCAACGTATGAAAATTTATGGCACCGCTTCCGAGGCCCGCGACTGACGCGCGCGGCCTACGACTGTCGTAAGCCGCGCGCGATCGTGCCATATAACTTTGACACGGTCGCGCGGGGCCTACGACTGTCGTCGGTCGTGCGCGACTGTCATAACTTCAAGACACGATCGCGCGCGGCTTACTACAGTCGTAGGCCGCGCGCGTCAGTCGCGGGCCTCGGAAGCGGTGCCATACATTTTCATACGTTGACTATGGTCGCGAGCGTCCGACGACAGTCGTAGGTCTTAGGTAGGTCGACTTCTCTGACAGTACCTACTAATGAATTTGCTGTTTTTATTTTGCTACTAGTAAAACCTTTTTAAAATAAAAAATTAAATTAAATAATTTATTTCAGGCTTCTGAGACCCATAAAATTAGATTCATACATTTAAATAATTCATCACAAATATTATTGTTGCATTAAAATTATAATACTTACATTAATTAAATATGATTTAGTTATAAAATCAAAAAATAAAATATATGAAATATCTTTGACACAAAATATTTTTAACATTAACAAAATACATCTTCAAGTGCAAAATTACAGACCATGTCCAAAAACCCGCAATGTATAATTTATTGAATAATGTGATTTCTATACAAATGTCCAAGTATTTTCACTTTATTAGGGTAGAAAGGGAAATTTATACGGAAAATGGAGGACCTCGGAATATATTTTCACTGAAGTGCCTAAACTAGCGTCGTTGAATGAATAAGCAAAAACCGACGTGATTTTGGACCCGACATTCCTTTTTATCGCCAGATGTTTCGAGGTAGAGGTTTTTAAGAATAATATTATAGAAACAATATTATGAATATTTTAGCCAACCTTTTTGTGTGACTTGTGTCACAGGTCGTGGCAAGGGGATACATCAAAAGAACACTTTTTTGTATTTTGTGGAGTACTATTTTTACGTAAGAGACACTACACGTGTAAGCACTATTATCAATGTAAAATATATATTTATACTATACGAATTATAAAGGTAAATAGTTTGTTTGCTTTGATTATGCTCTGAAATCACTGGGCCGATTTTAATGAGATATTTTGACATAAGCAAGAAGCTGACCACGGGATAAGACAGGATTCTTTTTATCGCGGAAAAAATCACGATTACCCCGGAATACTGTTTTTATGCGGGTGGAGCCTCGCATTTTCTAGTTCAGAAATATTTTCACTATGGTAACATTTTATGTTTGGAAGCTTCTGGAATCGGGTTTAAGCTGTAACAATTACGATTATCAGCTAACAACCTCAAATGAAAACGAATCATTGCACCTGATAGCATAAAGTGGTCCAAAATTAGCCATTGGTGAGTGTGGAGCGCTTTAAAATTAGAACCCACGTCTATTTTAATGGGGCCTAGTGTAGCCACGGTAGCGTAACAGCTGTGAATACAAAATTAGCCAGCGATTGCTATTTGCGGTGGTATGCGGATGAACGTACATTCGTGTGCGGAAGCCTAAACGCGTTTGCTGAGGGGGCGTCCACAAATTACGTGAGGTATTTAAGGGGGGGGGAGGGGGTCAAGTGAAATCTCATCTAATCTTACGTTCGGGAGAGGGGGGGGGGGGGGTCTCGGCAAATATCACGCATTTTTTTTCTCATTGTTACAAAAAAATTACCACAAAATGTTCAGGTTATTGAATATATACTAGGGCTTGTTTCGTTCGCCCTGATAATTAAGGGTTGCTTCTTCGTGCCGTTAGTGCGCAAGTCCTAGTTTCTACTCACTTTTGGCTGACTTTTTCTTTATTCAATGTATAATTCTGTCAAGAAATCCAAAGCGTTTACGTAAGAAACCCACATTTTGAAAAATCTCACGAAATCTCACCAGGGGAAGAAAGAGGTCAGAAAATCTAAAAAAACACATCACGTAATTTGTGGACATCCCCTGATCAGTCGGGATGTAATTTTTTTTTATATTGCGGCTTTATAAATGTGGCAATGATTGGAAAACGGCCACGATAGAGATAACCATCAAAGTTACATCAAGGTTACACTGTATTACCATTTAGTACCATGATGGACCAACGTGGCGAAGCTTTCATAAGTCTTCGTAAAATCAAAATATAGCCATACTTTGAGGTTTTTAAAATTAATAATTATAGACGTCAAGCCTACAAAAGCCCTCTTTTAGCTTCATCAGTAGCAAACAGTCCGACCATGATAAATGAATTTTATTCATTTCGGGAATTCAGTTAGTGAATTTTCCGATACAAAATTGAAAATATACCTTTATCGAATTCTACCAAGAACCAACGAAATTATGCAAAATCAAAATCATATTTACATAATGGCATGTAAAGTGGGCCAGTCCCTCGTACAAAAATAAGTTTGTTCACTTATTTATTTCGGCCGTCTGAATATTTAGGGACCAATCACATTAGAGGTTCATAAATTTACCTTGTGCTTATTTAGCACAAAAGTTAATTTTGTTCTGCCTACTCGGAGTAAATTAACAAATTATTGAATCATACTTCCATACTAATATTAGAAATGTGGAAATGTGTCTGTCTGTCTGTTACCTCTTCACTCCAAAGCCTCAGAACCGATTTTGCTGAAATTTGATATGGAGATACTTTGAGTTCCGGAAAACGAAATAGGATAGTTTTTAACCCAGGAGAAATGTACTGTTCCCGCGCAATAAACGAATTTTTGCGCAACGGCGTCTTCTTGTTATTTATACCGAAGCTCCAATTATTTTTACCGAAGTAAGCAATGGACAGACAGATTGACAGGTTGACCAAAACAAAGTGTTCTAGTATTTACTACGGAGCCACAAAAATAAGCTAATACGAAAATGGCTCAGCTAATATCGTTTTAACAATTATTGATTATTCACTATTTGTTTTTTGGTTCATGGTATTTAAAGAAAAGTGTCCATAAATTACTCCAGGCATTTAGACCATTTACGTATTGAATAAATAACAAATATGGACTTGTATGTCGTAATCAAATCCAATATTTGCATATTATTACAGACGGTAACAAAACAACATAAAAGAGGCTGACTAATATTTATTTAGTATAATAATATAATATAAAAAGGTATTTACCTATTATGTTATTCTACTCCCTGGTACCGCGCGGTGGTTCGACTGTTCCACAAGTAGAACGAAAACCTTCAGGGCTTAAAACATAAATATTGAAAAAAAGTTAAACGATTCCATGTTTATTGGGCCGAAGGCTGCTGACTTTAAAAATTTTTCAATGGCGAACCGAAAGCCAAATTAAACACGAGTAAAGTAAATACGAAAAGTGGAGCATACCTAACATTGTCCCGACACGTCGATTTGTCGAAAAAAAAGAAAAATACATAAAGTTTTGCCCTACAACTTTCAATCACTGTTACAATGTGAAACATTTAATTTATACACAACTAAATGATGCTCGCAACTCCGTTGCGCCAAAACTCGTTTATCGCGCAGGGGACCATACATTTTTCCGGGACAAAAAGTATCCTATGTACTTTCCCGGGACTCAAAGTATCTCCATGCCAAATTTCAGCAAAATCAGCTTAGCGCTTTGGGCGTGAAGAGGTAACAGACAAACAGACACGCTTTCACATTTATAATATTAGTATGGATAGGGAATTACAATTATTGTCGTCTACACCAACGGAATCAAAAGTGCGTTTAACTTTTTTTAGCCTTCAACTTACTTATTCCTATCCTTTAAACTGGTTAAAGATGAGATAATATTATTCATGTAGTCAATTTATTTGGTTATGATTATTTCTGCTGCAAAATATTTAAAATGTACTAAATTTTACCGTTTTATACCTCTACTAGATGTTCCGCGCGGCTTCGTTTGCGTAAATTAGGAATTTCACGGAAGCCGTACATTTTTCCGCAATTTTTTTTTCCTATGTCTCTTCACTTGCTCCAGTAGTTCTTAAGATAATAACAATTTCATATATTTTTCTCAGTTTTTTCCACATTTTTCTAGAATTTTTCAAATCCGGCCAGTAGTTCCTGAGATTAGCACGTTCAAACAAACAAACAAACTCTTCATTTTTATAATATTATAGTATAGATTAAGCCTTAGAAAGAATTACTCATTTCGAATCCTTCACTGGTTAAAGATGAGGTTATAATATAACCGAATTAAATAATTTGGTTATGGCTTTTACTGCAAAAACCTTTAAAATACAGACGAGTGCTCTTAACACGATTCAGTTATTTTAACGTTTTCGGAACGAAGGAAAAGTAAAACGTTAACATTCGGCGCGACAGGGAAAAGCGATTGCATAATTCCGGTTAGCCCTGTACAGTGTAAACTGTACGCTCGTTTTCATAAAGCGAATTTAAATTTCGAATTCGTTAACGCTCGCGCTCAACTTGATCTGAAAGTTCTACGGCTGTGGCTGAATATTTGGTATACTTTTTTAAGTTCACACTCGACTGACTCGCTTATTTCACGTCCAATCTCCTGACTGTAGTACCCCTGGACCCTGATGTAAAATGAGAAAAAATAATACATTTTTCTGATGGTACAATCGAAGAAATTAATTTGTAGGTAGATGGCGCACCTACATTCCGACATTTTGTCGGATTATGTCAATACAATCAGCTACGTTCTTTGTCGTGAATTCGCGATCTATCATCTAGGTTTTACATAACACGACTGAATTACGTAGGTCCGCCATATGCCTATGAATTAATTTCTTTGACAGTACATAAGAGGACAAAATTGATAATAGATTCGTGTTATGTGAAATCCAACAGGCAGATCACGACCAACACTGAATTGGCGAAACTGAATTGGTTAATCAATGTCTCTGTCAAAAAAATTGATTCATGGTTTGACCCTGCCGCGTTATTTGGTCGGGTTATGTCAAGTCAATGCTCATCGTACTGATTCGCAGGGCTATCATGTAAAAATAGCGATCAACAATCCACTAGCAATAATCGCGCGAGCGATTGCTGGGTATAAAAACAATGGTGTCATGTATAGCGATCGATTGAAATCGTATTGTTTTGGCTGATTCGTGATATGAAATTTCGATTTTGGAGCAATTATCGCGCAATCATTGCTATCGCATTGCCCTCGCAAGATACGTGATATTACGGTGGCCGATCAAATTGCGAAGGTCCACTTTACTCTGATAGTACCATGTTATTACCACAGGATACATCATCTAATACCTGTTTTATGCACGAGTGTACCTCAACCGTGCTTTTAAACTATAAAATATATTTTATAGTTCAACTAGCGACCCGCCCCGGCGTCGCACGGGTATAAAATATATAGCCACTGAAAAAATTATTAAAATCGATAGCCTTTAATCCTTCACGTGGTCTACTTCTTATCTGTGCCAAATAACATAAAAATTGCTCCAGTAGTTCGCGAGATAAGTCCTTTCAAATAATTTCCCCCTTTTTTTCCACATTCTCCTATTAGTCTTAGCGTGATAAAATATAGCCTATAGTAGCTTATGATTCGTCTATGCATATAGCCTTCCTCAATAAATGGGCTATCTAACACTGAAAGAATTTTTCAAATCGGACCAGTAATTCCTGAGATTAGCGCGTTCAAGTTAGCCCTTTCAAATAATTTTCCCCGTTTTTTCCACATTTTCCTCTATTTCTTCGCTCCTATAAGTCTTAGCGTGATAAAATATAAACTATAGCCTTCCTCGATAAATGGGCTATCTGACACTGAAAGAATCATCAAAATCCGTTGCGTAGTTTTAAAGATTAAAGGGAACAAAGGGACATGAGGGAAAAAAGCGACTTTGTTTTATAATATGTATAGATATAGATAAAAGTCACGACCCTATGATGAAAGAATATGAATAGTTCACACTCGTAGCCAGCGTGAAATCGAGCATGCAGATATTGGGTTAAGCAAAGTACTTTTATCTTAAAAGAAAAACCATGTTCTCAAGTTTTTCTTTGCAAATGAAATTGAGCAATTCCAGTCTCCATTGCCGTGAATTCAAAGTAGTAAAAGCTTTTAAAGGCTCAATATTTCACTGGAACTACCACGTAGGTTTATCTGACTCCAAAGTTAAGACCTAATTTACTCCATTTCTTCCACAAGTTCAATTGTTTTGTACATTTTACTGCTGGGAGGTCGTTAAACTGTTTAGTTCGGTGTAGTTAAATGTAGTTCACTTGGAACTTACATAGTACGTAAAGCTAATATATTGTGGTAAAAAAGCCTTGGAAGGTTGATGTCTGTGTCTATCATTGAGCTTATACAACGTCTTATGTCATAGTGATCATACTGAATGTGGTGGGGAATTATATTTAAAACTAGCTGACCCGGCAAACGTTTTTTTGTTATATAAATTATTTCTAGTAAGTATAAATATAAAAAGTAGATAAAAACCTATTCTCAGGCCTAACGAATGTACATACAAATCGGTCGTGCCGTTTTGGAGGAGTTCGCGCACAAATACTTTGACACGAGAATTTTATATTATATTAAGAGGTATTCAGGAAAAATATAATGCCACCGATGAGATACTGTGATAATATTTCGTCTATATTGTGTGATCGCGTCACAGACATAGATCTTGATCTATGTCTGTGGATCGCGTTGTTCGTAGCACGTAGAACAATAATTCTCGTATAGTTCTTGCAATATACGAGTGCGCGTCGCCTTTATTTGTAGTTGGAAATGTGAATAGACATTTTCGTTAGTGTGCGTACCCGCCCGAGCAGTCAGTAGCGAGCGAGCCATGTACGCGTGTATAGATATGGTCACTCACACAACTAAGGGCGACGCGCACTCGTAGATTGCAAGAACTATAGACTTTGCTACACACATCGTATCCCGACCGTAGCAGTTAAACAGAGCTCTGTAGACTGCTACATATCGTAGCACCACCGCGCCTAGCAATAATTATTTTATAAAATTCTGTAGACTCATATCGTAGCACCATCGCAGCAAATTATTAGAACTCTGTTAAAATTTTGACAATCATGAGTTCAAGATTAACGATTAATATTGGATTTATTAAGGTTTTTAGACAAGATGAAATTTGCTGATTACTTCTTATATATAAATTATATTCCATAGAAAATCTATCTGTTTATATAAAAACTAATTTTTAATTTTGGTTCTCGCTAAAACTGGAAAACGGCTGAACCGATTTTACTAAATTAAGTCTTGAAAATAAACTATGCGTTGAAGTTCAGGGAAGGTTACGAAGTTTTCCGGGTCATCTAGTCTAGTAATAATATTATAAGCGCAAAATTGTGTCTATCCCATAGACTTATAATATATACTGTCGGTCTATCCTATTCTCATTTGAAGACGTTAGTGGATTAAGCAGGTAAGTAACAATTAAAAAATTGCTGTTATTTGAATAAGTGGGCCGGAAAAATGATTCAAATGATAAAATAAATGTGAGTTTTATGTGTGGCTTGATATATTATGAGCCAGATGATAAAGTTAGTTACAAGGTTTATTACAACCAGCTATATGACCGAGCTTCGCTCGGCATTCAAAAAATTAAAAAAACACACATAAAATGACATTTTATGAAAATGATTCCTAGCTAGATCGATTTATCGCCCCCGAAAACCCTAAAATATATACTAAATTTCATGAAAATCGTTGGAGCCGATTCCGAGATTCCAATTATATATATAGTTACCTGGTTCTTCTATCCCGTCTTCATTTACGATAAAGCCCAATTGACTATGGTGTTTACTCCCTTAGATATATATGAGATGTGTCTGGTATTATACATACGTGAGTATCAGACGGAGGTCACATACCATGATCTACATTCCATCATGAACCAGCGATTCCAGAACACAAAGTTGTACGTTTAGCGATGTACAGGCCAGACGCCTTGAGATGAAATGTTTAATATGAATTCTAATTTTTTATTTTATTATACACTAGCTGTCCCGGCAAACGTTGTTTTGCCATTTAAAGTATTTCTACTTCATCAGTTGACACAAAATCTTACCCCCTCTTTTGTCCCCTAAGAGGGGTGGGGGTAAAAATTTTATACACCAGATATTAAGTTGGAAGAAGACAAATATATCTGTGAAAACCGCATTCAAATCGGATCAGTAGTTTTCGTGTTAAAGCAAAAGTCTTATACAAAATCTGACCCCCTCTTTCGTCCCTTTAGAGGGGTGGGGAGAATTTTTTTTAAACACCAGATGTTAAGTTGGAAGAAGACAAATATATCTGCGAAAACCGCATTCAAATCGGATCAGTAGTTTTCGTGTGATGCTGGAACAAACATACAGACAGATAGACAGACAGACAGACAGACAGACAGACAGACAGACAGACAGACAGACAGACAGACAAAAAAACTAACTAACTTTTCGGCTTCTATAGCGATATTGTGACACCCTCCGCTCATTATTTTTTGAATATCTTTATTGTACAGAATTGACATTTCTACAGATTTATTATATGTATAGATAATATTTATATATACACTAGCTGTCCCGGCAAACGTTGCTTTGCCATCATAATAATATAAAGTATTTCGCCCATAATATTTTATTGAAGTGACTAAATAAGTATGCCGCCTTGGCAAGGCCGATCGCTATCTCGTCGCACAAACAATGGTCGCCGTCAGTCTCAGGTTGTAATAATTTACTATTATTTATTAAACTGCACTTATCAATATATAAAGTACCCAGTAGCTGATTCTCAGACCTACTGAATGCATATAAAATTTGGTAAAAATCAGTAAAGCCGTAAGAATGTTATATTTATTATATGTACATTTACTTATAGAGTTCCCGTCGGACGTTATCATGGCATATTATAATAATATTAATATGAAAATTTAATTGTCTAATGTAGAAAAGTTACGTCAAGACAAGTTCTTCAAAAAAAAGTAAGAAACGCATTAACCCGTTAATTTTTATAATAAAAACTTCCTAAATGCATAATATTATAGAATATTCGTTTTTTCATTAAATAATAGTTTTAGGCACTGTAAGCCTGTAACGCAATGTAATTAAGTTCTTTCGAGTGAATAATCACACGAGTGAACCGTCTGACGTCATTTTAGTGAGCTTTGCTGGCAAATAAATATTATAACTGCGTAAATAAATATAGAATTCAAATATAAAACCCCAAAAAATGTTCTAAAAACCCTTTTTACGTACACACGTAGGATGTTCAATATTTGTTATTCAAATAATAACAAAATGTCAGGAATATACACCATAATAGTTATTACGGTATATACTTATTATATTCCTGAAATTTTGTTATTTTATTAATAACTGTTCCTTTGATGGATTATTAAGATATTTTCCGACATTATTCCTGCGATCGTGGATTCTTGGAAATCTATTGTTATTCTATTATGCTTCGCTCACCGGTGAGCTTATAGGGCTTGATGGGTTAATTCAACTCGATATTACGTAGTAGAAAGAAATTGCTTGGTATATTATGCGAATCAAAGCGGAGTTTTTTAAAACTATAAAAAGCCTGTACTGACTTTGTATAAGAGATTGGGGTTTAAAAAAATATATAATTAATGACTTTTTAGGGTTCCGTAGTCAACAAGGAACTCTTAAAGTTTCGGTCTGTCCGTCTGTTCGTCTGTCTGTCTGCCCGCGGTTGAGCTCCTACCTAAATGTTTTTTTTTTCGCGGATGACTAGATATTAACATCTTAACTTTGGGTTTTATTGTTAATGTCATAATAATAAAATCTTATAAGTATATAAAATTCTCGTGTCACAATGTTAGTAATTACCGTACTCCTCCGAAGCGGCTTTACTGATTTTTACCAAATTTTATATGCACATTCAGTATGTCTGAGAATCGGCTACTGGCTACTTTTTATATTGATAAGTGCATTTGTTGAATAAATAATAGTAAATTATTACAACCTGAGACTGACGGCGACCATTGTTTGTGCGACGGGATAACGATGGACGTTGCCATGGTGCCGTACTTATTTAGTCACTTCAATAAAATAATATGGGCGAAATACTTTATATGGCAAAACAAAGTTTGCCGGGACAGCTAGTAATCTATATAACTATTATTTGACGAATAAGGGGTGATTAGACTAATTGATACAAAATAAGATAATTTAATTGGACCCAATTTGAGTTTGATGGTGTTGATATTCTATTTTGCTACGGAATGAGCAGGAAAACCACACCCTCAACAATTTCACATTTCAAAGTATGATATTTATGAAATAATGAGGGTATTTTGTAAAAGGTTTCCTCGTTTCCACTTTTGGATAGGTACTTTTAAGAGGCCGGGTACCCTTGGAATTTCTCATACAAACGTAATTCCAAAATCATTTTCTCATACGAAAATATTTAACATGTTTGAGTTATTTTTCAGTTTAAGATAGTAATTACCTAGGTTCCTACACAAAAAATTACTTCAAAATATTTAAACAAAAATTTTTTTTTTTTTTGTTTTAAATTTTTTTTAGTAAATTTACTACTAAATATTTAAACACTAAAAATAAAGTAAAACACAAAAAAATATATAAATAAATAGTAAATTTACTACAAAATATTTAAACTCTAAAAAATATTTTTTAGTATTTAAATATTTTGTAGTAAATTTACTATTTATTTATATATTTTTTGTGTTTTACTCTATTTTTTTATGTTTAAATATTTAGTAATAAATTTACTAAAAAAAAATTAAAACAAAAAAAAAAAAATTGTGTTTAAGTATTTTGAAGTAAATTTTTGTGTAGGAACCTAGGTAATTACTATCTTAAACTGAAAAATAACTCAAACATGTTAAATATTTTTGTATGAGAAAATGATTTTGGAATTACGTTTGTATGAGAAATTCCAAGGGTACCCGGCCCCTTAAGTGTAGGAACTTACTGTTTTATAACTAAGTAACTATAAATTTAAAAGAATTAGGGCCTGTTTCACCACTTTCTGATAAAGTGCCGAATAGGCTATTCACAACTTTTTTGGCAGATTCTCCATACTTCATCTGTCAAGTTAAGTGGTGGATAGACTATTCAGCACTTATCAGGAAGTGGTGAAACAAGCCCTTAACATTTTATCGTAAGTTATGAATAAGAAAAAGAATATTTGGTGTCGATCTTGTGGATTATAGTCAATTGTTTGACAATGAACCCGACTTCCGAGGTAAACACGATATTCTTAAAATGATCTAAAAAGTAATGAAATAATTCTTGTTCTTCATTAGTGCCTTTTTCAAAATTCGACTGATCCTCTGCTTACTTCTGCACACAATTTTCATTTTTTTGAAGTTGGTACCAGCTCAGAACTGAGATCCTTGACATAGAACTTAGCCTTATACTATAACTGTGCGAAATTTCATTGTCAACTTTTCCGCATTTCTCGTCAATAGGGGAAAGTTTTTTGCTTACGTATTAATATACAGATAAGATACTGTCATTTGCTAACCACCACGGTTGCTTAGACACACGCTGTAATTTAATAATATGTGGTGATCCTGATTAAAGTGTAACAAGATAATATAAATCTATAACTCTGTGTTATTCTGTAAACACCACACGTGCTTAGAAACATGCTGTGTAATATTTTTGTGGTATCAAGCCAGTGTCTAAAGTAATATTATATTAGTGACATAATATAAATTTAAGACACTGTGTCATTTCGTAAGCGCCACACGTGTTTAGAAACACGCTGTATAATATTTTTGTGCTCTTGTTATAAGGGTGTAACGCAATATAAATCTAAGACAGTATGTCGTTTTGTGAGCGTAATATCAGACTTATGTGTGTTGTGGGAAAATTGTTCCGTTATAAATACCATCCGTGCTGCAGTTGAGGGCCATTCAAGTAATATATAGCTTGAATTCCGAGCTTACACAGCGAAAAATTTCAAGAAAATTATTCACTTTCCGTCCATTTGCCGCGCATTTTTCCCAAAAAGTATTTTAGCTTGAGAAACAAGTTTAATTTTTATGCGTATTAGTTTTAGTATTAAGGAATTTGTAAAATATTCAGGGACTTTTTTATGCTGAGTGAATTAAGTTTTGTTAGGAACATGTCATTATAAATGAACAATTTAGGGTTTTAAAGCAAACTTGCTCTTTCACATGTATTCATATTTCTGCATATTATTAGCACAGAATATATATTAATAGATATTAGTGACATTTTTAAAGTAATTTGTAGAAAAATAATCACCAGTCGTCCTGTAGTGTTCCAGTAGTGGAACAAAATTGATACGAGGGCAGGATATCCCACGGGCCACGATTAGGGATGTAAAGCGGTAAAATTACTTTCGTAAAATTCGGTAATATACGATATTTTACGTAAAATATTATATTTTACGGTAAATTACGGTAAAATTTGGTAAAAAACGATTTGAGTTCGTGGCATAATTTTCATTAACAATGGGGATATAAGCAGGTTATTTAATGCACGTCTAGTGCAGTCAGTCAAAACAAAATAACTTCCAGGCCACCGGCTTGCTGCACAATAGACATAACTACCAGTAGTTCGACTGCAAAGAAACGGACAGGTTTCAATATCTGTCAAATTCGTCGGGTTTCACTAGGATTATGAACGGAATGTGCCTCGCGCTGGCTGATATAATTTATTTTTAAATATTTAAAATAAAGATTTCAAAATTGGATTCTGACAATTTTGATCGCATCTGCCAAAACACAAACAACAATACGACCAAAGAGGAACACGTCCAGCGAATATGTCATAGTTTCAAATTCGTAGGTAACAAGTCAACAACCCTAGCGACTATTTTCGTCATAATACGTCAAATTTAAAAATTTCAACATCAGTTCTAAGTCGGCATACTCTATAATTCTGTCTACTCTGCTTGCTGTATGCTCTGTCGAGTGACGTCAACAGCTGTCAACAAGTCGCAACAGCGCAAAATATTATGGCAAACATAACGTGATCATTTTTTTTGTCAGAGCGGACATCTACGGATTGCCAAAATTAAATTTTATTTAATTGGTATTATTAATTATGAAAGTATAGAGGTAAATAAAATTGATTGAGTATTTTGTGAATGTCTAGTGCATATCTGTATAAGCAAAATATGGCAGAATAACCACATTTGTTGAATGGGTTATGGGACTGCGTTACTTCCAGGCATTACACAGGCATTTCAAACATAAAAATACTTTTAAATTGTCGTAACTTGGTCTGTTTGCAAAAGCGGGACAATTTCGGCCTCGCGGGGGACAGCGGGACAGACTGCCTGAAAGCGGGACTGTCCCGCCCAAAGCGGGACGTATGGTCACGTTAGGCAAACAGCACTTATCGGCAACGTCGCATCGTGCGACATGCACGCAGTACGCAAGATGCAACTTGCAACACGCTAGCCCCACCCGCCGTCATACCACCATCTATATCTTTACAATATATTATAAAACAAAGTCGCTTTTTTTCCCTCATGTCCCTTTGTTCCTTTTAATCTTTAAAACTACGCAACGGATTTTGATGATTCTTTCAGTGTTAGATAGCCCATTTATCGAGGAAGGCTTAGATAGATAGGATAATTTATCAATTATTACGCTAAGACTAATAGGAGCGAAGAAATACAGGAAAATGTGGAAAAAACGGGGAAAATTATTTGAAAGGGGTAACTTGAACGCGCTAATCTCAGTAACTACTGGTAGGATTTGAAAAATTCTTTCAGTGTTAGATAGCCCATTTATTGAGGAAGGCAAAAGGCTATATTTTATCATATACTAATACTAATATAACTTATACTAATAGGAGAATGTGGAAAAATCGGGGCCAATTATTTGAAAGGGCTTATCTCGCGAACTACTGGAGCAATTTTAGAAGTATACTTACCACGTGAAGGATCATAGGCTATCGATTTTAATCATTTTTTCAGTGGCTATATATAGCCGGTAATTTTACCGTAATTTATATAAATTACCGTAAAATACGCGTATTTTACCAGCGTTTTCGGTAAAATTACGTAATTTTGCAACCCTAGCCACGATACAATGTCCTCTGATACTACTATCAGTATTATACATTACCATCATTCCACGCAAACAAACAAAGCTTTCTTCGTTGTAATATTAGTGTCGGCAGACGGCAATATTTTGTCTGTTTTATAGTTGTTTGTTCACTATCGCGAATCTACAAGCTCATAAGAAATAACATTATTTTTCCTTATTTTGTACTATTTAACGGCTGCACATGGAGCGGAACAATTTATTATTTTACTTTAATTTAATGAAAATTTTGACATAAGGTCCATATATTATTTTCTGTCAAACTCATTATTAAATTAAAGTTGATTCTGTGGGCGATAGTTGTCTGTAATAAAAATAAATTATCTAGCCACAATAATTAGATTCTATCCGCCATTCGTCGTTATATACCACCACCATACCACACCACACATACCACCAAAAAACATTTCCCCATTTCTCGGAAACATTCTCGAATCTTCTATCAAAATGGACGACGGCCTACGCGGAGAATTTTTGCAAAAATATTTCATTTGCTTTTTTTTTCGGCCACTTTAGTTGTCCTTTTTAGAACTATTCCAAAAAATAATAATGCCGGCAAGCCTAGCAATATTATTATGTAACAAACATAAATATATTATCACATTAATATTAATTAATGTTGTTATTTGAAACTGTGCCTGCCTTTTACGAGTTAAAGCTTATTTATCAGTGAATTGATTTTGATGAAATTTAATATGGAGTTTCTTTCAATTTAAAGAAAGGACATAATAATTTTTGTTAAAATAATTTTACTGCAGTATGATGTACGGTCATTGTGATGAACGAATTTCTGCGTAAACGAAATTCTATGAAACTTAATTTAATACCCTTTTAACCTATGACCTCAAAATGAACCTACGTTATTCGGTCGGTAAATCTTCAATAGCTTTGTCCACACAGTGCCTTTTTCTGTTCGTCAAGGGAATGCGTTATAGCGCAGTCAATAGCGAACGTGAGGCATGTCCGCGACGCATCCAAAACAAAAATGACGTTGCGTTCGCTGACGCATTAAATTATTGAATGCACCAAAACGAAAGTTGAATGAAAGAAGATGATGAAAATTGAAGACGAAAGCGCATAGCGTGGACATAGCTATTGAAGTTCTAACACCACGCAAGTCACTTTTTGCCTATTTTGAGATTTTGATGCAATTCACCAGAAAATCGGAAGACGCATTTAATTTTAGCCAATCAGGAACACCTATCGTCCAGCTAAAACTCGTAAAATAGTAAATCTGCATTACTGTGGAATCTATACAAAATTCAATCAATTTTTTCTCTCTCCTGAAAAGTTACTATTTTTGACTTACGTGGTGTCAGAACTTTAACGACGAAATCAATGTTGATACCTAATCCGTCGGCTTTGACTTAATATTACATATCAGAACTACAAAACTGCGTAGGTAAGTCCGCAATCTGCCTATAAGTCATTTCTGATAGTACAATCGATAAGAAAGATTGTCTGTGTCCTAATCTATAATTATTTAAGGCTGGGTTAAGATAAAGGTCGCGGTGAGAAAATGGATCCTGGGAATGGATCGACCCCTACAATAAGGTCACAGTTAATTACGGCATTCTAAGCAACGGAACTATAAGCTTCTTACTGAGCTTAGCTTAGTAAAGACCCCGTTACTTCTGATTAAGGTCAAACGCTACAACATATTAATAAGCCTTGCTCATTCTTAGGCCTTGGACTCAAATATAAATAAACTAGCTGTCCCGGTGAACTTCGTGTCACTTTAAAACCTTCCCTGGACTTCTACGAATATTTTAAGACTAAAATCAGCCCAATCTGTTCAGCCGTTTTCGAGTTTTAGCGCGATTAACACATTTGGAAATCCATTTTATATATAAGACTAGCTGTCCCGGTGAACTTCGTGTCACTTTAAAACCTTCCCTGGACTTCTACGAATATTTTAAGACTAAAATCAGCCCAATCCGTTCAGCCGTTTTCGAGTTTAAGCGCGACTAACACATTTGAAAATCCATTTTTATATATAAGACTAGAACTCAATAAAACTATCTGTAGTAATGGATATTATAAATTATGAATAACTGTCAAGATGATGCCCGCAACTTTATCACATAGAAACTAGGGTATTGTGTCAGAATCATAAAAAATACGTGATAAAAATAATAATTGTTCATATATGGATACAAAGCATCACGATACTAAATATTATCATCAAAATCAGTTTAGCGGTTTGTGAAAATGATCTTCCATGAGATCTGTAAAAAGTTCTTTTAATAGCTAAATATTTATTATAATATTTTTTTAAGTTACCTATTATAAATAAGTGTATAATATTTTCGTTATTTTTTTTATGTAATTCAATGGTAAAATTCGTAATTTACGCGTATTCTGCAAATATGTAGCAGTAATAGTGCCTTAACTCTAAGTTTATTTTAGTACGTATAAAACTCTTAAATATAACAACACAAAATTATCCAACTTTAACAAACTTTATAAAAAAAACTCACCCAATCACTTCTTCCAGTACATCACTAAATCCCGCAAAAGTTTCACTTCACTCGTCTTTCCACTTCACTTTCGTTCACTTCACCGTATTTCACTCGCGTGCTGCAAGGGACACGTCTACGTCCGCATGGTACAGAAGACCTTATCCCCTACCGAGGGTGTAAGTTTCGCGCATGCGCAGAGCGCTATCAACATTTTAGGATTTGTCGCCTATTAATGCCAATGCCTGATCCCCGCTTATCGTAAGCTATTTGTTCCTATATTATTAATTACATGATTTCAGCGCTGAACGTGTGCGTTAAACAGGCATGCAAAATTATCTTTTTAATCCTTCGATCGCCAATTCTTGGAAATCTTTTGTTATCGCGGCCCACTTGGGTATTACGGGGATTGATAGGTTAATATTATAACTGGATCCTAAAAAATAGTGGAAAATGTCGAATTTAACTTTAATTATTAGAATTATTAGGGTTACAGGAAAATGAAGTATGATTACTTTAAAAAAAAATGACATTCCCCTTAAAATTCAAATCCTTAGTTACCGCATAAATTCGAAATAATTTTGGAAAAAAAATATTTCGAATTGATTCGTGGGATTTGTCCGTGGGAGAGCCATGCTTCGGCACGAATGGGCCGGCTCGACCGGAGAAATACCACGGTCTCACAGAAAACCGGCGTGAAACAGCGCTTGCGCTGTGTTTCGCCGAGTGAGTGAGTTTAACGGAGGCCCAATCCCCTACCCCCCTAGAAATGCCGCAGTTGAAAAGCAAAAAAAATATAAAAATATATATATATATATATATATATTTTATTATTATCACTCTTATCAGTATTTATCAAGCTATTGCATAGCTTTTATCGCGGGCTTTGAGCGCGGCGACAGAATCAAGAAATTATGTAACGGAAATAAACCTAACACCACCACACAACCACGCTGACCGGCACAGCGGTGCGGCGTTTCGACGTCGTTTCATTTCGGCAGACTGCGGCACGGTGTTTGTGTGCAATAATAGATATAGAATAATAAGAATAATAGATGTAAGCGAATTAGAATTGCATAAGTTGATAAAAAATGCTATGCAATAGATTAACCGCGGCTGTCCACGAGTGCCACACGCATATTTTAATATAATAATATGTCATTGCCGGATCATACAATCCACCTTATTAAGTACCCCGCAAACGATCAAATTTGTTTGTCAAACATGTTTGATGTAATTTACGTTTTCATCAAACAGCAGCGCAGACGAACAAACGTGCATCAAACAAGTCTGTCAAACTTTTAGCTAGAATCGGTTTGAGATCATGAGATCTTGTTTGACAAATACAGAGGAACACGTTCAAACACGTTTGTCAAACGCTACGCCAATTCAAATTTTCTTCAAACACGTCAAACACGTAGTTTGTTTGACAAACGCTTCAAACAAAGCTGTACACTAATTGATAGTCTACAGGTTTTTGTTTACCCTTGACAAACACGTAAAATTTGACAAACAATTTGATCGTTTGCGGGGTCCTTTACATTACGGCTAGCCATTTTCAAGAATAGAATAATCAGCAGTTAATGAAAAATCTTAAGTTATACTCATTTTTTAAGAATTTCAGTCATACCATTTGAAAGATTTTTTTCTATACCTTTTGGATTTTCAACCAGCGCGTATTCACCTAAAATATATAAAACTTGTTATAATAATATTATGTAAATTAAATTCTTTGTAAATGTTAATTAAATAAAGCTTCATGTAAATTAAATTGTAAATATTATTATGTTTGTTATGTATTAATAAGATATTATGTCCATATTTAATTAATGGTTTTCAGAATCATAGTAATTCGTTTAATGAATGCTCACTACGTATGCTACATAAATTATAGGCAAAACTAAAATTGCTACTATTCAGTCCAATTTTACAAATACTAGCTAACCCAGCAATTGTTTTGCCATATAAATTATTTGTAGTTGTAATGTAGTCAACCAAGTTTTGTTGAATACATAACTCTAAAACGGAACCCTAACCAGCAGATTTTTTGAATATTGGTAGGTTAATAGTTATGATATAATTTAACAGTAACATTGTCCTACAAATAGAACAATCCTTATTTCAGGACCATCAAATCAAAGTATGAAATCCTTTCTATCTCTATTAGCTACTACTTTCAAGATTTTTCGCAGATAAAATGTTGTTTGTCTTATCAAAATGAAGCTACTCACAAAAAATTAGCTTGTTAGTAATCACAAAAAAATTGTTCTAGGGCTCCCGTACTATATGCAATGGGGTTGAAAAACACTGCTTTATAACTTCTATTTCAATTTTTTCTATAATATCCGACCAAACATTCATAGCAATAGACGGTGACCGGTTTCAATCTCAGCATTGTGCATTGTATAGCTTAACTTTTGATCACAGCTTAAAAGACTTGAATCGAAATCGACTGGCCATTTCGGGGTTCATTGAACTATTGGTAGTTCGGTTGGCAAACTTTCAAGAGCAACGACCGGCCAACGGAGCTATTTCATAGTAAAACAATTCTAACAAAAAAATTGTAAAAATACCACAATTTTCTTTTACATATTATTCTCAAGTAGTTATACAACACATGTTACAAAATGAAATTTTTACTTTTATTAAAACATGAAACTGGTCTTTTACACATTGACTCATTTTGAAGACAGAAATAATGGATTCTTTTCAATAAAGTGCGCCACTGATAAAGCAATTATAAAAAAACCTAGTAATATATTTTAATATTGTTACTTCTATGAAAATAAAGATGGCATATTTTATGTTTAACATAACGATATGATTGTAAATAATCAAGCACGATCCTATTCTATTAAAAAGTAACATCACATAAAAACTTCGCATGTAAAACGTATTGACACGGTCTGTTCATATAACAATGTATTGTAAAATCACAATATTAATATCATACAGTAGTGTAACTCAGACAATACTTGTTACAAATAATATGTATTCTGTGACAATACTAGATGACGCCCGCAACTCAGTTGTGCCAAAATTCGTTTATCGCGCGGGAACCGTGAATTCCGCGATAAAAAGTATCATAATATTATTTGTCCTTTCCGGGACTCAAAGTATCTCAAAATATAAATCATTTCAGAAAATTCTGTTCAGTGGTTTAGGCGTGAAGAGATAACAGGCAGACAGACAGGCAGACAGACACACTTTCGCATTTATATTATGAAGTATGGTAATATATTATTATTACTTATAAATAAAGTTCGACCTCCAACTAGGTGGGACGACGATCTCCGTCTAGTTGCGGGTCCATGTTGGATGCGAGTAGCAGGAGATCGGTCATCTTGGCGTTCATTGAGAGAGGCCTATGTCCAGCAGTGGACGAATATAGGCTGATATGATGATGATGATGGAAATAATTGTAATATAATAATATTATTACATCTGTACAAATATTTTTTGTAAACACCACATGATTATAAATAAGCAAGCACGATCATATTCTATGAAAAAGTAATATCACATATAAACTTCGCACGTAAAACGTATTTGAGAGACACGGGTAACACGTACGGACACAGTATAAATTTTATTCAGTAGAATAACTCATCTGTGTTATTTGAACCAAACTCTCTCAATACAGTTCTCAAGTGGGCCTGACTTGATATTTTATTGTAACGCTTCTTCAAGTTAACTGAAATCACCATTATATTATGTACGTACCAAAATCGGGTATTCGAGGAGAAACGGTCTACTGTGTACTATTTTACTATGATAATCCTCGCACTGCAGATTCCCATGTAAAGAGTATTGTATATTTTATGGTTGAAACGACAAGTTGCATTTGATTTTATTCTCGGACATATTTTGCAGCTGTTGCAAGATAGTAAATCTTTCTGATTTGTTACGTAGAGTTGCATGTTTTGGGTTCCTTTCAACTATCATTTAATATGATACTGATCAGAAAAATTTGACTCCATTAAGTAGCCCTCAATATATAATTTAATGTATAAAGTATAATCCCACCAAAAACGTGAAATGTAAAAAGGAAGGAGCCAAGCAAAATATTGCATAGCTATGCAATATTATATCTGTCGTTAAAAGTTTTCAGATCACATTCAAGCCAAGCCTTCAACTTATTTTGTAATTTAAATCATCATTCAGTAAATGTATCAACAGTTTTCTTTATTTTAGAATTATTATAGCGACTCGGCAATGAGCAGCAATGAGCACGGTGGCGTTCAATTTATTAGTTACTAGCGACCCGCCCCGACGTCGAACGGGTATAAAATATAATAAAGCCACTGAAAAAATGATTAAAATTGATAGCCTATGATCCTTCACGTGGTCTACTTCTTATCTGTGCCAAATAACATAAAAATTGCTCCAGTAGTTCGCGAGATAAGCCCTTTCGAATAATTTCCCACGTTTTTCCACATTCTCCTATTAGTCTTAGCGTGATAAAATATAGCTTAAAGCCTTCCTTAATAAATGGGCTAACACTAAAAGAATTTTTCAAATCGGACCAGTAGTTCCTGAGATTAGCGCGTTCAAGTTAGCCCTTTCAAATAATTTTCCCCGTTTTTTCCACATTTTCCTCTATTTCTTCGCTCCTATTGGTCTTAGCGTGATAAAATAATTATAGCCTATAACCATCCTCGATAAATGGGCTATCTAACAGTGAAAGAATCATCAAAATCCGTTGCGTAGTTTTAAAGATTAAAGGGAACAAAGGGACATGAGGGAAAAAAAAGCGACTTTGTTTTATAATAAGTAGGTATAGATTAGCAGAGACCAGAGTATATTTTCCTTAGTCTATGTTATTAGTTATGATCTATCATTAACTATAAAATTTCCTGTTCAATGTTACAAAATGCTTATCTTATTACAACTTAATACCAAACGTGTAACCAAAACTGTGAATTCACAAGGTGCTGATTATGAAATTCGAAGTATCTGTGAATAAATTTACGTCGAGCTGAAGATGCTACATTGTACGTCGCATCTGCTTCCAACGAGCTTTAAACTCCTAAATCAATAACCAATATCTCCGTTCAGACTCCGGCGTGTATAAATTAAAATATATTTATACCATGGTTGACGGCTGGTTTCTAAATTTTTAAGGTGTTTATGTTTTCTATAGCATTGTTGATTGGTTAACGCGTTTGTGCGCCAAAAAAACTGAAAAAAAGGTATCAAAAATCTTCAAGACGATGTATTAATTGAAGACAGAAGTGAGTGAAGCAGTTAAGTAACAATTTGAAAACCATAGTTTTTTGCAAAAAAACCGGCTTCTGGACCAAGAAAATGACTGGAAATAAAAAAATGTGGAAGCCAGATAATGAAGTAGGTGAGTTAAGTTCACTTTGTTGGTGCAAAGTAGTTCAAGGAAATCAAAGGGTTTGTCGAAATTTGAACTGCTCCTAGTTTATACTTTGAAGATGGAAATTCAATGGAAATTATGAACAATTTCTAGGAATTTCTAATAATAGTTTCGAGTCTGTCATTTCTCTGATGTTACGCGAAACTGTAACAGTAAACTGTCTGTTTGTTACCAGCTCTTAATTTTTAAGTGCTAACCCTTTGATTACGAATAGCTATGTCTACATTATGCGCTTTCCTCTTCAATTTTGTCATCTTCTTTCATTCAACTTTCGTTTTGGCGCATTCAATAATTGAATGCGTCAAAAAACGCAACGCCAAATATCATTTTTAATAACAAAGCGAAAGTTTTGGACGGTCAGAGGGCATGCGTCGCGGGCGCGCCTCACGTTCGCTGTTGACTGCGCTATAACGCATGCCCTTGACGAACAAAAAAAGGCACAGTGTGGACAAAGCTATTAAGATACGTGTGTGACGTGCGTGGTTTGAATCTCGATAAAAATCAAATAATATAATGTAGTTTAAATAATTAAAAAAACAGTTTTTTTTTAAATTTAATCAAATTATTGCATTGTCATTGGCTCTTAATACGTATGCAAAGTTTCAAATTAACCCATCAATCCCCAAGCCAGCGGCACCCAGCTGCTGCATAACAATTGAAAATCTATTGTGTATGCGATTCCCACGATCGAGGTATTACTTAGACTGCTGGAGATAGGTAAAAATCGTGCTTAAAGATAAAGATAAAAGCGCGTATTCAAAAAACTTATGTAGGTAATGGCTGGTTTACACGTATTAAGTAGATAAGTAGTTAACTAAATTTTAACTTAATTTTAAGTTATTTATTGCATATTTAATATATATATATATATATATATATATATATATATATATATATATATATATATATATATATATATATATATATATATATATATATATATATATATATATATATATATATATATATATATATATATATATATATATATATATATATATATATATATATATATATATATATATATATAAAATATAACATTATTTGTGTGTATGTACAACACACCACACTTTAATATTCCTATACCTTTTGACCCTATCACAAACATTTATTATTCTATGTTCCTCCTAAAATGTATTTACTGCATAAACTGTAAACTAAATTCGACAGTGATACTTACCTATTTGATGAACTTGTATAATACAGTGTGCTCTTTTGGTTTTATATTATTAAGGCATCACGAACTTAATATAAGTTCAATTATTAAAATTTTGTGTTTAAAAAAGTTACTGTTGAATTGGTACATAACCTTAAATCATAACCCACTATATCCAGATTATAAAACAATGATTTTGTTTGCATTTCTACATTTTACGTTGTTAATGTTCTTAAATTTAATACTAACAAACCTATACAAGTTCCAATGAGAAACATGTTATATAATTATGTCTATAAGGTATACTCCACTGTTTTTAAAGTAATTAATATATTAATTACTAACCCACTAAAGGCACACAAACATTATATTAATAAATCAACATATCTGATATATCATAATATAGTAAACCTTTTATCAAAAAGCACTATTATTCTTGTCAACTCACTGACAAAACTGCAATTGCATTACTTACTAATTAATATGATTATCTTTGAAAATATTTTTAACCTATGCTTATATTTTTCACTCGAGTAAAAGTTTTTTACTAAGCCTCAATGTTAATGTATTTCAATTCAAATGCATTCAATCTTATGTATTAATGATTGAGTTCATTGAATATTATGTTTCATATCTTACGTGGAATTTCCTTGAGTGTACAGCTCATAGGATTCACAAATTTTCTAAATATTGTGTAATACGAGTATATTATTCTTGTTATAGTAGTTGTTTACCAAATGCACTTTTGCTCAAATTATTTAAATTAGTAAATTTCTACTCTGGTTCTATCAGACTTGTGCTACTATTTAATGAAACGAATACACTTATAGACTTTTTTACTTCATAATATTATTATGTATAATATATCTAGTCTCTGGTATAATTTACAAAAAATACAATATATTAATATATTGCAGCATGACAGTGCACTCAAGATGTGTTAAAAAATGCAAATATTTTACAATTTTAACAGTTCTATTAAACAAAATACACTATAACAAAATAATATGTTCCCTGTGGGTATTGCCTACAAATTTATTTTATGCTTTTGTCTACTCCTTTCTGCTCCTATTATATAACCACCTAGCGGAATTAAGTGAGCCTTATTCTGTGTTATTGTTATATGATAATATGTACATTCTACTCACCTCCCTAAATAAAAGAATACATTCCATGCGCTTACTTATTAATAACCTCCACATCTACAACAAATCACCCAGAGTTTTGTTTGTTTTCATCGCCATAAACATAATTTTAATTTCCTTGTCCTCTGTTGCATTTTATATTAGTTTATTATTGTTTTATTCTAAAACTTATTTATACCTTTATCTACTTAGAGTTATTATAACTTTTTTTACAACAATAATGGTTCTTAATTGCCTAAACTTATACCACCAAAATACCAGGGGGCTACGAACAAAAACTCATGTCTTTAAAAGAAACCTGGTGTTACACTCTTATGATGCTATCTCGCTTACTGAGACCTGGCTCTTTGACGGCCTGTGTAACAATGAGCTCTTTGATGATAGGTATATAGTTTGGCGCAGAGATAGAAATTACTCTGTTACATGTAAAAGTTCGGTGGAGGTGTACTTTTTGCCGTGAATAAGAAATTTAAGGCAGTCGAAAGGCCTGAATGGTCTTCTACAGCGGAAGACTTATGGGTTACCCTAAGTACGAAAACCGTTAATAATAAAATGCATAAAACACATTTTTGTACAGTCTATCTCTGTGGTGCTAATCGTGGCAATTCCTTTAACGAACAGCTCCGAAACTTCACAGAAAAATTATCATTTATTGTTAACTCCTGTCCCAATGACACATTTGTAGTTATGGGTGATTTCAACTTAAGTCATATTGTTTGGTCCCCCTCAGACAAATGTCCACAGTTCTGTACCGCTACTGGTGAATCCCAAACTTATTTCCTAGACACCTTATCTGAATGTAATCTTCTACAATACAACTTTTCCCTTAACACTAACGGCAGGTTGCTAGATCTTGTATTATCAAATTCGGTCTGCTCGGTCTCTGCTTGTGACTCACCATTAGTTCCGGAGGGCATGCACCACAAGTCACTAGATATCGACTTGAGCTATTATAATACAGAGCTACTAGAAACCAACATGCAAACAAAATATTTGTATGCGTCAGGTGACTTCCTTGATGGAATCGACTGGAGTAACCACCTAGCCAAGGACTCTCTGGAAGACGCTGTAGCCTTCTTCTATGGCTGCTTGCGCGATCTTATAGACAAATATATACCAAAAATAACTGTTAAGAATTCCACCAAGTTTCCTCCCTGGTACAGCCCCGCGCTTAAAAAAAAATCTGAAAGAAAAATTAAAACACCTACGCAAACTTCGTATATACGGCAGCACTGCAGATTACGATGCATTCTGCCTACTTCGTAAAAGAGCAAAAATGTTAGAAAGTAGTTGTTATGAATTGTACATTCAAAGGTGTGAAGATTCAATACTGAAAGACCCAAAACATTTTTGGTCATTTATTAAAAACAACAAAGGTGCCACTACAGGCGTACCTTCCTCATTGACATACAATGGACAAAAAGCCAACACTGGACCAGATGCTTGCTTCCTCTTTTCCTCTTATTTTGACAGTAACTTCCTTGCCCCATCTCAGAATAATAATACATCTAGAATCAATCCTAACCTAATGGCTAATAATTTCTCTATGAGTGACATCCGAATAACTTCCGACATTGTACAAGGTCTTTTAAAAAATGTTAACCTTAAAAAGGGCATGGGGCCCGATAACATTCCAGCTATTTTGATCCATCGTTGCTCGAACTCCCTTACCCAACCTCTTACAATATTATTTAATCGCTCCGTCGTAGAGGGTGTTGTTCCTAAAATCTGGAAGTCTGCTTTTATATCGCCAATTTTCAAGGGTGGCAACCGGTCAGATGTCAAGAATTACTGGCCTATCTCGAAATTATGTATCTTTGCCAAGTTGTTTGAACGTATAATTTATAACAACGTTTACAGTTTCTGCTCTAAAATGTTCATAAATGAACAACACGGTTTTCTAAAGAATCGTTCAACTACATCTAACTTGTTGACATTTGTTGATTATGTTACTGAAACCATGGACTCGGGAGGGCAATTGGATGCTATTTTTACGGATTATAGCAAAGCATTTGACAGCATAGACCATTCCTTACTACTCCAGAATTTAAAGTTTAGAAGTAATATAAAAAAGTAGTTTTGAGCCTATTCATTACAATTAAACAAACAAACAAACAAAGTTTACCTAACCTACCTTATTAAAATAATATATCGTATTTTTTTAGTTTTATAGACCTACGTCGTTTGGTCGGCTTTCATCAATTCAATGTTAGCTACGATTGGTCGGATGAGTTTGACTTAACGCAACCAAATTGCTTAGATCCACCATCTGCCTAGGAATCATCTTGATAGTACCTACTACTACATATTTTTTATAGAGCTTTATAGTCATATTATGTGATAAGCCTAATGTGGCGGAACATGTTTTAAAGCCACACGGTGCTACCTTATCCTTAAAGGTACAATTCCGTGCATCGCGATCGATCGCGGTCGTGCACGACCTACGACTGTCGTCGGACGCTCGCGACCATAGTCAACGTATGAAAATTTATGGCACCGCTTCCGAGGCCCGCGACTCGGTCGTGACCGACCGTCGTAAGCCGCGCGCGATCGTGCCATATAACTTTGACACGGTCGCGCGGGGCCTACGACTGTCGTCGGTCGTGCGCGACTGTCATAACTTCAAGACACGATCGCGCGCGGCTTACGACAGTCGTAGGCCGCGCGCGTTAGTCGCGGGCCTCGGAAGCGGTGCCATACATTTTCATACGTTGACTATGGTCGCGAGCGTCCAACGACAGTCGTAGGTCGTGCACGACCGCGATCGATCGCGATGCACGGAATTGTACCTTAAGAATTCCTTAAGAGGGCGAATAAAGCAAAAAATAAAACATCGTTCTTCTATCGTCACACTTGCCCGTCTTTCATACGTGAAAAAGAACGACGCGTCACGCGGAATAAGCGCCGAGTAAGTTTTTTTTAAATAATATTATGTAATTCGAAAAATTATTCACTTATAATACCACAAGAGCTTCAAAATTATAGGGTATTTCCCGATAGGTTCGTTGCAAACAAATGAAGGATTCAAGTTTTTCAGGTTAAAAAATCACGAGCGCGAAGCGCGAGTAATTTTTCCTGAAAAACTTGACGACTTTATTTGTTTGCAGGGAACCTTGAGGGAATTGCCAGATAATTTTGAAGCTCGTGTGGTATTCGGGGGATTATTTTTCCGTCCCAAATGTCGGCCAATAGAATTGCACCATGAGACGAAATGTACAGTTAACAAATAAGAATTTGTACCTTCCTTATAGTCTTCTCCATCCATTTTCTTCATATTGTAAGCGTAATCTTTCATAATGTTTGCCAATTGCGCTTCACTCGTTTCAGCACTCAATGTATATTCCCTCTCAGTACAAAAAGTAGTAAATTGGTTCCAAGCTGTTTTTTTTGCCTTCTCCGTATTAATGGGAACATTTCCTTTGACTTTTTTATCGATGGTGGACAGAGAACAAACTCCAAATCGACTCATTTTCATGCAAAATCTCCAATTTTCACAATTGAATTCAACCTGTCAGTTTGACGTGTGGTTAATTTGACTGGATCATGTTTTGTTTTTTATATACATATAGCAACGACCAAAGAAAATTTTCAAAAAATTATCAGTATAATACCATGTAGGTTGTACCACGTGACGTCGAATGGTGCAATTCTATTGGTCGATATTTGGGTCGGAAAAATAATCATTAAAATAATACTGACTAAGCTGAATGCACCGTTTTGAAAAGAAACATTCGTTTTTAGATTCATCGTTGTGATTTTTTATAAAGGAAATTTTAAGATATCGTGTTTTTGCTAGGAACAAAAAGTATTCTCGGAACTCAAAGAGAGTCTCCATGACAAATTTCATAAAAATTGGTTCAGCGGTTTGGGCGTGAAGAGGTAACAGACAGACACACTTTCGCATTTATAATATTAGTATGGATACCTGAGCTAAGTAAAGTACCTACTGAGTAGGTAAAGTAATTGTTAATCCTTGGATCGCGGAAAAACGAGACACGTACAATAGTCAATAATAACGCGATAATAACAATACAATTGTTATTATCGCGGCCCACTTGGGCCTTACGGGAGTTGAAGCGTTAACTACTGCAATTAAGAGCTTTGGCCTGACCAAGATTCCAACCTCAGTAAGAGGTCGTAGTCTAATACCTGTCCACACAGGTTTTGGTGATGGTGGCCGGTTTTCATTAATTAGAGTAATTTAAAGTGCCTAAATATGTAGTGTAGTTTATGCTATGTATGCAGTACAGAAGAGCACTCTCTATTCCTTTACTCACATCATAAAACAGTGGGAAGGACGATCGACACGACTAGCGAGAGATCAGGCGCAGGGCCGACTTTTTACTACTCAGATCATTTTTCTTATCACAATCAGGACGTGATCAGCCTGCAATGTCCTGACCAACATTGGAAAAAAACATGTTTCCAACGTGGGAATCGTACCCACGATACAACCTCCGAGTCAAGATCCTAAACCACTGGACTACGGAGGTGTTTCTTCGTACTCTATAATATTTTAGCCTCGAGGTGACTAGAGGTTAGTATAGAGATTAGGGAAAATTTTTCAAAGGCTTACCTTTAAAAATATAGGGATAGTATTGTATAGTATTGAATATATCGATTAGTAATATTCAATACTATTATATAATATAGATTAATATTATATAGTATTGAGTATTAGATAGTATTGAATATATCGATTAGTAATATTCAATACTATTATATAATATAGATTAATATTATATAGTATTGAGTATTAGATAGTATTGAATATATCGATTAGTAATATTTAATACTATTATATAATATAGATTAATATTATATAGTATTGAGTATTAGATAGTATTGAATATATCGATTAGTAATATTCAATACTATTATATAATATAGATTAATATTATATAGTATTGAGTATTAGATAGTATTGAATATATCTCTGTAATACACTTCAACAGTATCATTGTCTATTTTGCGTCAGACGGCAGACAAATGAAAATGTAATCCAATAGATACGTAACGGATCAGGGTTGCGGTTATCTGGTACTGAGTCTCTGCATAGTACAGAATAATATAGAATAGTACATTAGTAATTAATATACAGAGTGAAATTCGAAATAGGCATAGGTTTTAGGCTCAATTTATATGTCTCCGCGCGGACGAGCGGTTTGGCCGCTAGACCGCGAAATCACAAAAATAGCGGCGCGTTCGTTTGCTTCTGATCTCGCGGTCTAGCGGCCAAAACGCTCGTTCACGCGGATGCATTTAAGTCGAGCGTTAGACAAAACTATAGGAGATTGCAAAAATGCATTCAAAGAAGTTGTGAGTTCAATTTCTTTGAAAACCGAATCTATTTTTGGGCCCAAGTCAAGTAACATAGAAAGTCCCATCTAAGGTGTAATCGTTTGCAAACTATTATTGCCTATAAATTATAATAGTCTATACTGTACTCGGCGAAACATGGCGGTAGCGGTCATTGACTCCCTGTAAAAAACTTGTCGTTTTCTATATAAACCGCGATTGACAATGAAGTGTCAGATGTTGTCAATCGTGGCTTTGTATAGAAAATGACAAGTTTTTTGACATGGAGTCAATGACCGCAACCGCATGTTTAGCCGAGTAGCGTATAGTGCCAATAATAAAATATTGCGAACGATTGTTATTACTGCCAGGTACCTTTTTTTTTTAATTATTATTATTTTATTTTGCGTTGGGGGAATGCATTTACGCATCCCCGGGGCCTGGGGAGAACCACCGGGGTATGTGGGACTCCCCGGGGCGGACGAGACGCACCCGGGACTACCCACTAAAACCCCAACGGTGTTCCTGCTCCTGAAGATGGGACTACGGGAAACGCGTGCTACACGACCGCAGCCCCACCATCTCTGCCTCTTCAGGCTCACTCGTGGACAACATTCCACATTACTCCGCGACGATGCGCTGGAACACCTAGCGCATCGTGGCCTACCCGGGACTCGTTGTCATGGGCGCCGGCAGCCCCATACCGACGCCCCAAGTTCCCTGCTAAGGCGGGATGTCGTGCCCATGTCTGGCCCTTGGTCTCCGCCTCGGCCTTCTACTGCTAGGTACCTACTAATAATTAAAATATAATATTTTACCTTAAATTATATTGATATAGTTTACCCTATAAAAATACACAATTTTAACGTATCTTTCCAAGAACATAACACCTAACTTCCCACTATAAATCTCGAGCTATCAGTGTGAAGTCAGGCACGGTAGTAGTTTATAAATATAATAAAATACACAATATGTTACTGCGTTCGTCATTTATCACTAGAGTATAAAGGCGGGAGGGTGTTACCAGAAGGAAATGCGAAACGGACTGGAAAATTAAAAGGAAAACGTTTATCCATTATTTATTCCTCCCTTTTTAGTGTTACCAGCTGTTTTTCAAGATTTGCCCGCTAAGCAGTGCGATTTTTCAGATCCGAAAATTTACGATTGTGTACAAAAAGGTGGGTGCTAAACGGATAACCCAACCTTTTTTGCACTATTAGAAGCTTCAGTTAGTGACAAATGTTCAAAAATTTGACATTGGATTAGAATATAAAAGTATTATCGTTTAATATTCTTTAGCTGTTGTTTTTACAATCGCTTTAAAGTCCCAAAGAGGGCCATAACCATGATGATTAAAGATTGTAATGCCCATTCCATTGTCAACGCAGTCGGTTAAAAGTCCTAAAGAATGCCCTTACCTACCATATTACAGATTTGTTCAGCTTCCTTCAAAAGCATGACTTACTTTTACTGTTCTCAAAAAGTGTTTGAAGAGTCCACATCAAAAGGTCGCGACTGTAAGCGACTAGTCGCGAGTGTTCAATAATAATATTACTAACTTTGCTTGAAACATAGACTGCCAAAATCTTCTCAAGCGAGTAGAACTTCTAAAACTGTACAATATACGGTAACGGATTTTTTCAGCTTCCTTCAATAGCAGGACTTACTCTCAAAAAGTGTCTCAAAAGTCTACAACATCAAAAGGTCGCGGCTGTAAGCGACAAGTCGCGAGTGTTTATGAATATTGAATGTGTTTGAAGTGGCCGGCTCGGAGAAAACCTCTCGGCTCGAGTTCGATTATGATTAAGACGCCAATATCGAAAACCTTTGGAAGCGCTGTGAACAATTTATAAGAATAAACTTGGATACTTTTTTGTGATTGCTATTTTCAGGCTGCTAAAGTATTCTCGTAAGATGATTTCTCCACGTCGCGTTGGCATATGATACACCAATTATAATAATATTTACGGAAATGTAGAGGTGTACACCAATAGGATATACTAGCTAAAAGCCGACCTTTGTGAGGACTCGCGCCGTTTTTCTGCGTGGTAATAAATAATCTTTAAGGCAGTTTTTATATATATATTTTAATAGTAACCAAACCTTGACTGAACGATGATAACACATCTACATATTAATAAAAATTATATATTATGTTAAAAGGACGAATAAAATAGGCGTTAATATTACAAATTGTACCACAAAAGTGCTGTTGGGAAATACTATAGGGCTCGTTTCGCCGTTTAACAACGTTCGATGTTTAACAATGTTTCTGTCAATAATATCTGTGTGCAACATGTCGGATTTTGATAGGATTATTTATTGTATGTTCTTAGCATTGTGCCAGTAGGAGGGTTCTGGCTATTATCGCGATTGACCATTGTGTATGTTTAAAAATAGACAGGAAGCATGTTAGCAATCGTCATTATCCATCGCAGCCCAAAGTTGACTTTGACTCATCTTTTTATGGGCCCCCATAAAAATAAGGAGTCAAAGTTAAATTTTTGGTTAAAAATTAAAGTGTTACTTAATTGCTATTTTTGAGCAAAATCTGACTTTAGAGCGAAACATTGTTTAATGGAAAAGGTGCGACGAAATAATTCAATTTTGAAATCAATTTTACAGGAAAATCCTTTTGCTAGTGGGGAATAACGATTTTTAATAGAGCGAGCATTACTGGACTCTGCATTGTATGTGAACAAAGTCCAGTACCAATTTTTTACTTAGCTGATCCTGCTCCGGAAGCAGTGAAGCTGGCTCCAGCTATTCCAAAATGCATACATTGGTAGGTATTATAGTAGGTATACATTACATTGCATCTGTCATAATCGGTTACCCAAATACTAGCCTATAGTCTAAATTCTAGAACCATATTATACGATATACATAAAGCCTTTACACACAATAAAACTTTGCACAATTTGAACACAGAAATAGTTACAGTTATCGTCATTTTTTTAAAGTAGATCGCTTGCAATTCTTGCATAAATAGTGTAATGAAAATTTTCAATTTGCGTAAATTATTATTATTATTATTTATCTAAAATAATTGTGTTCATATTTCTCTTACTGATTAAGTATTATTCTTGTTTAAACTGCCGATGTTTTGAGAAAATTTGAATTGACTTTGAATTTATTAATATTATCATCATGAAAATATTGTCCTCTACAACAAAGTTTTTTTTCAAAATGAAGTTAGGTTAGGTTAGGAAAATAAATATGAGCTTACTATACATTTTAACACTGTGTGTGTTAGGGTCAATTCAGACCGCAACGCGACGCTTAGATGCATTTTAAATTTGTACTGAATTGACAGATTTAAATTGTGTGAGACGACGACGAAATTTAGAAATGCATAATATACCTACGCGTCGCGTTGCGGTCTGAATTAACTCTTATGGGTAGGCGTGTGTAGTAGGTCTAAATTCTGCTGATTTCTCCTATTACCATATTGTAGCGTTTCAATGTTATTACTTATTGAAATACGACTATGTATTATAGTCGTATAAGCCCATTCAAACGTACATATTCATCTCATAAATGAAATGACACGCTTCGACACACACCACTGAAATTTCATAACTATTGTGTAAGCTATCAGTGATGTTGTACTGATGTGATATTTAGTATGATGTACTAGGCTACCACAACGAACAATTCGTAATTATTTTTGATGATATTATATTGTGTATTAATTAAAAGTTAGTATACTGTTAATTTTTACCTTTGTGAAATTTTTTAATTGGCAGTCACACTTTTAGCTTTTAATTAAGATGCATGAGTATTATATAATAAATGCAATTAATTATTATTTTTTAAAAACTGTTCCTTTCGTGAGTCCTTTGAAGGAAAATCAAAATTTTAAGCAATATAAACTCGAAAAATTCAACTGAAAAAAACTTTTCGAGACGACATTGAAAACCAATGAAAACCTTTTAAGTGAAAGGTTAATGTTACAACGCAAAAATGGAATCACCGAAAGTTCGCGTCCCCTGTTTACAAAATTGTTTAAAAGTATTAAGAACTTTGCGGAATAAATTTAAAAATGAGAGTAATATAATATTTAAATTTGGAAGGTTGTTAACAATGCCCTGAAATAAGGCTCGAAACAGAGGGCGGGACTAGGGCGTCGGAAACAGTTTTTAAGTAACCGAGTACCTCAAAGTTCGGCCTCTCGCCATTGTCAAGTCCTGTTTGTTAGGCAGATGAGGGGGTAACTTTGTAAATTAATTTTGTTGCTAAAAATTTCCATGAATACACTTCATTAGACGGAAGGCGTTAAGATTAAACTTTTGTAATGCGACTGGATGAAATGAACGACTTTATTCTGCCTTAAAAGTTGGAATCGGTCGGTTGGTTGGTTGGAATCGGAAGAGACACACCCAATGATTTTGGATTCAGAAACAGGAACATCATACAAAAGCGAAAAGATCTTGCACTCTTGTTAGTTTTTGCTTTTGCTGTTTTGTTTTGATGTACTAAATTCATTCACTTTAAAGTATAATTTTCACAGAGCCAGTACTGGCTGCCAATAAGACTGGCAGCCAGTATTGGCTTGGTATATGCCGCGTGTGAACAGTTTTTCAAGCCAGGCCAAACTGTTCACACGCGGCATATACCAAGCCAATACTGGCTGCCAGTCTTAGTGGCAGCCAGTAATGGCTCTGTGAAAACTATTATTTTATTTATTTTTATTTATTTTATTTTTATTTGCACGGAAAACATACAGTGATAAACATGAATTAAGATTAAAACTGAATAATTTCTATGCACTATTAACATGTTTCCACAATTAGAAGTCTAAACATTAACAAATTTGCTTTACATTTAGGTAGACAAAAGTATATGGAATTGATACGATACTGGATACAAGACGTTACAAAAGCATCATACGTTATCTATAATACAAAAGTAGTGAAGCCAACAATCAGTGACCAGCCTCAAACCAATTTTTATTAATTGACTTTCTGATAGCATAAGTAGAGGAATTAAAAATGTCAATGTCATGGTGTTTACTCAAATCATTCATACAAGCAGGTGTTCTAACGAAAAAGGAATGCTTCCTATAATTTGGGTGGGAGAAAGAAAGGACATATTCTGGGTGAGCGTGAAGGGACTCTTAGGCTAATTTTAGAAATGAGACTGGAGGAATCTATTTTATTTTGGGCAATATTTAGAAATGTGCAAGTGTCAGCTACTTGACGTCTGAGATGCAGGGGTAGTATATGATATCTTCTGCATCTCGACTCGTAGTCAGTGTCAGATGTTCCGCACTTGTACTGTAAAAATCTTAAAAATCGTTTTTGGATAGATTCTAGCCTGTTAATATGGGTAATGTACTGAGGGTTCCAAATTTGGGAGCAGTATTCAAGGACACTACGTACATACGAGCAGTACAGTATTTTTAGGATTTTTATGCTTTTGAATTGTGAGCTCATTCTGATTACAAACCCAAGCGACTTGTTGGCCTTCGAAATAATGTGATCCATATGCTTGAAGTATGAGAGTTTCGAGTCGTGTAAGACGCCTAGGTCACGAATCTCAGACACTTGCCTTAAAGGCTGTTCACGCAGTGAATAGGAGAGGTTCTTTGCGTTCTTATCAGCCCGACTAAACGTTATCGCGTAACATTTATTGGTATTCAGGTCTAACTTATTGTCTCGACAATATTTTTCAAGCCTCTTAAGGTCCTCCTGTAGTAAGTAGTAGTCAGTCATTGTTGAGATATTTTAAAAAATCTTCATAATATCGTCAGCGTATAAAAGAAATTTAGAGTGATGAAAACACGTGTGTATATCATCACAAATAGGTTGAATAGTAGGGGTCCCAACAGAGAACCTTGGGGGACACCTGATGGTACAGTAGTCCAAGGGGAGATAAAACCATTAACCACTACAGCCTGAGACCTATTTTGAACATAGGAGGTGAACCACCTAAACAAATTCCCATGAATTCCGGCGTTAAAAAGTTTTTTCAGAAGCAGCGAGTGATCTATTCGATCAAAAGCTTTGCTGTAATCCGTAAAGATGGCGTCAACCTGGCCACCTGAGTCCATATTCTCAGCAATGTATTCAACAAAGGTTAAGAGATTGGAAGTTGTCGATCTGCGCGGAAGGAAACCATGTTGTTCAGGAATAAAGAAGTTTGCGAGAGAACTATATACTTGTGTATAAACGATTTTTTCCAAAAGCTTGGCAAGCACACACAGTTTTGAGATGGGTCTATAATTCTTAATTTCATTTTTACTACCACTCTTATGAATTGGCGAAACAAAAGCTGATTTCCATATATTTGGGACTATACCTTCTGTTACAGATCGCTTAAATAAAAGGGTAATAGGTAACGTCAAGGAATCTGAGCAACGGGATATAAATTGGGGTGGGATGTTATCCGGGCCCGCGCCTTTAGTGACATCAACTGAATCGAGTAACTTATTAATAGTTTCAGGAAGTATTTCAATACTTGATATTACTGAGCTAACATTTGAATTTGTTTTTGGAGGAGAATGAGTGGAACAAGTGGATGATTGCAGGTAGTTACTGTTGAAGAAATCCGAAAACAAAGAACACGCCTCCTCGCCCGAGGTAGTACTGCGACCATCAAATATCATAGAGGACGGAAATGAACTAGTGCCCGACTTGTTATTTTTTATGAAAGACCAAAAAACCTTGGGGTTTTGGGCTATCGCGAGTTCACAATAATCTAAATAAGATTGATAACAACTATCTTCCATAGCCTTAGCCCTTTTGCGTAATAATTTAAAAGATTCATAATCTGATGTATTTCCATAGGTACGGTATTTACGGAGGAATTTATATTTCTCCTTAAGAACTTTTTTTAAGGCAGAACTATACCAGGCTGGAAAGTTTTTACTATTACTTATATATTTTTGAGGAACGTGGGAATTAATAATGTGACATAAATAATTATAAAATATAGTCGTTGCGTTATTTAGTGAACCTCTGTTAAGACAATCATTCCAATTAATGTTGTTTAATTCAGAATTCATTTTGTCATAGTCACCTAAGGAATATATGTACTTTTTTCGTGGCTTAACCCTTCGGTAAACAACATATCGATCGTCGAATAGTTCACCGTCGTACACGCTGTCGAGCAGCCACGTCTCAGTTAAAGATATTGCATCATAATCATTTAACATAAGATTTCTTTTAAAAGTATGTGTTTTAGTTCTGAGTCCTCGCGTATTTTGTTGATATATATTAAAATTAAAATTATTGCAAGCCATTATAAGTGTGAGACAGTGTATAGCGAGATAATCACATGATAAGGAGTTTTTGTTTTGTTGCAGATGTTATAACGTGTGTCCCATTGCCTGTGCGAGGAGAAGCGGTAAGTTTTTAATCCAATATTCACGAAAATAATGCCTGTCTGATGTACATACTTATACTCGTAGTAATAAGAAATATGGACGTATAAATATCTTGTACGTAAATAATAACATAAGACCAAAGTATCCGTGACAGCAAAGTGTAGTTCAAAAAAATAGGTATTAGTTGTTAGTTTAATGATAAATGTGTATAAAGTATATTGCATAATGTAATATATTATGTGTAAATAGTATATATAATAGTACAAAATAGTTAAACTTGATTTTAGTGTAGATGTAGTTCGGTAAAAATAAGTGCGTCCTTCGTAGGTTCCATTTAAAGTTTTAGGATTGCATAATATAGATAACAATACAATAATAAAATTAGGTGCTAGATAGTAAAATAAACAAATGTAAAGTCCTTTTTGAAGGATATTTGAGAATAATGCAATGAGTATATTTGATAGGAAATATTTAGTGTAGGTACTTGAGCTTGAAATATTAAAACACAAAGATAAGATATGGGCGGTAGTATAAAAAGGTACGAGGGATTTTGGACACTGGGATATTATCGTGCAAGCGGAAATAGGCCTTGAGGCAGTACATACTAGGTGGATTACTACAAGTAAAGACCAACTTACATGCGTGATTTGAGTGTATTCTGCCGAAGTAAATTTATTGAAGAAGTCAGCGGTTCTCAAATTGTTGGGCTCACCATTACTAATATTATAAGAGTATATTATTATGATTTTAGTAGTTATTAAACAAGTTTTTAGTTTATTTTTGTTAAATCCTTTTCGCTTCTTATAAAAAAACGGGTTAGGTGTCCGATTTTCTTACAAATATTTTGCAGTGCTTAACCCAGACGTACTTGAAGTTTTTTTCTTTTGCTGCAGATTTGGCCTTATTTAAAAGAGTTTTATTTTTTTGTGTTAGGTGATCATTGACGAAGATCTTTCCTGTTGCGTTGTTGTAACCTAGGTTGGCCAGGCTGAGTTGCTCATTATTACATGAGAGTGCCACAATTTCTTCTTTCTTGTACCGATTATGGAAAGCCACGACGATTGATTTTCCTTGTTTGGAAGGCGGGTAGGTACCCGTGCTATATAATAATTTCTTCTTTTTGTAGAGGTACCTGACAGAAGTTAGCTATTTTATGCACTATTTCAAAAAGATTTTCATTATGTTTCTGCGGTACTCCAGTAATTTCAATATTATTCGCTCTCATCCATTGATCTCTAGTTTCAAGTTCTTGATGCAGTTTAACAATCTCTCCTTCTAGAATTGGCACCTTTTTGGCCACTTTTTCAGCGGAAATTACTCTAGATTCGAGGGTGTTAACTTTCTCTGATAGTGATGACAGTAGATGTTGAATCATTTCTAGGGAGTCTTTCAGGTCACCTACTTCCGCTTTGATGATTTTGACATCTTCTAGAAGGGATGTCAGAGGTTTCAACTGAAGTGAGATTCCATTGAGTTGCTCTTGCAGTTTATCAAGCTGGTTTGATTGAGATGAGGTAGCTGAAGCTCCCATAGGCGATAAACAGGTTTTACATCTTGGGCAGCGCCAGTTGTTCTTCCTCTCTCCAAGCTTTCGGTATCCGGACTCCGTTATTCCCGAGCAAGAAAAGTCGTACCGCTGCTTACAGATAGTACAGGTTGGACCATCAGTGTGGTCATTGCCGCAGCTTGCGCAAGTGAACATGACGACAAAAGTTTGAGAAACTCTGGAAAAACTGGTTAAAACGAACGTGTATACTCTTCGAGATTCGAAAGCAGACTGACTATACTTTAGTAACTATACTTTAGTATTACATTTTTGTTTTTGTCCCTGTGATTTCACTATTCATTGACAGACATTAGCGGCCATTCTCCGGCACCCACGGCAATAAATACTCATCGGTGCAATTAGGCAATTTATGGGGTGCGACATTAGGCCAAGATAAAGCGGCATTTACATGTGATCGCCGTTAGCTCGGTAAAGTGAGGCAATCCTTGTAATTACTTGGGCCCGTAATCGCCAGTTTGTCAAATGAGCTCAGATAAGCTTCCTGTATTTATCTATACTAGTATACAGTATCCTCCCACACCGACGACTCCATTATAGTGTTACAGTATAACGGCTTCAAAACCATTCAAAGCCAGCTTCGGTGGAGTAGTTTAATAGTGACCCGAGTAGTGAGCTGTACAAAAGAACACATACTCTATCTTCCCGTAACCTCAAACCCAATGGGACGGCTGATCGACGCAACTGGCGAGAGATAAGGCAGAAGGCTGACTTTTGAGATGTCCATCCGTTGTATGAATCATCTTTCTTGCCAGACCATTGTCAGGCAAGAAATGTTGTTGGCCCTTATCAAACTAGGAAACAACATTTTTCCAACTCGGGAATCGAACCCAAGACCTCTGATTCAAGAGCCACGCTCTAAGCTGCTAGACCAAGTAGGCGTATTTAGTTGAGCCTAGAATAAGCCGGTGTGGGAGGCATTATATTATATTCTAGGCATAAATTGACGACAAACGCTATATAATAATATAGTGGCTGCTAAAACAGCCAAAGACAACGTTTGACCCTATTCAATCCATTATTTATCAAGATAATTGTATTCGTAAAAGCGGAAATTGGTAAGATGATACCATCATCACAGTATATTGAGAACAATCTCATGACAGTAATGGAATTTAATCTTAGTATGACCCAAAATATGGCACAATAGGCTTACACTAAAGACGGTTGCTGATAACATTTAAATGTTAACTTCTACGACTATCAATAAGTTGGATGAATAGAAATACAACCAAGGAACAATAATTCAATAATTATTTTCATCTAATAGTTAGGGCTTGTAAAAGTACCATCGAGGAAATTGGTTTCTAATCAGTTGACGGACCTACGTCAGTTGGTCGGGTTATGTCAATAATTCAATCTTAGCTGTGATCGGTCTGATGGGTTTGACTTAACGCGACCAAATTACTTAGGTCCACCATCTGCCTAGGAATCAACTTCTCTAATAGTACATGTAGTCTCTGAAAAAAGGCTATAAACTTTAACGACAAACGTGAAACACATTCTGAAAGAAGCTGTTTGAATATTGAACATAAATACCAATTATTAGGGAATCACTGTAAACATTTTCAAAATAAAAATAGTTAAAAACATTATTAATGTTCACACTTAATACTTTGATACAAGTTAAGCGATGCGCCATTATTTTAAGCTAGATGACGCCCGCAACTCCGTTGCGGCCAAAATCGTTTATCGCGTTCGAACCGTACATTTTTCCGGGATAAAAAGTATCCTATGTAATATGTATCATTTTCCGGGACTCAACTCAAAGTATCTCCATGCCAAATTTCAGCAAAATCAGTTCAGCGGTTTGGGTGTGAAGAGGTAACAGACAGACGGACAGACAGACAGACAGACACACCTTCGCATTTATAATATTAGTATGGATTAAAACGTGATACTGAATTGGGCGTATTAAAAGGTTTCCCTCTAAACGAGGTATCGCATTCAGGATCATCTCATAAACGTAAACAAGGCACTTAATGATATACAAAACTGGTATAAAAATAATGTAATATCGTATAGTATAATATACTGTAATATTATACAGATCGGTTTGTTAAAATGTTATTAGATATCTTGAATATTTAATTCTTTTTTACAAAAGTGTTGAATGTAAAAAAAAAGGGCAGAATGATAAGTGAAAAGAACGAAAAAATGTAACAAAATAGCCTATAAGAAAAATTGTAAAATAAAAGCATAAAATGAGCCCTGACTCTGTTGAGGGGTGAAGTATTAAATAAAAAAAATAGGGCAGAATCATTATTGTACTACGAACATTTTTGAGCACTATAAAAATGACCTCAGCCACCAAAATCGGTGGGTAAACTGAAGTTTACAAACGAAATACCAACAAAACAATAACAATAAAATACCATACTATAGATAAGTAATTTAATCACAAAAAACCCAGCCAAGTGCGTGTCGAGCCACGCGCAATATAGGGTTCCGTAGTACCGCTAGTTTTTTTTAAATTTGTGTATGGTCAATAGCCGCGTATTGACCAAGCGAGCCGCCTCGCTGCCTCGCCCGAGCGTGCCGCGGCCGAGCCAAAAGTTGTCGGTTTTTTGTCGATGCTCAAAGGCGCCTCGGACGTTTGCCGCGCGCTCGCAAGTACTGACCGACCGAGCAACTGCGCGCGAGGCTGCCGCGGCGAGGCGGCTCGCTTGGTCAGTACGCGGCTAATAACTTATGAATTCTTCTTAGCCGTGATAGTTTTCCTTTTAAATTCACCATTTTTCCTACTCCCGTGAATTTTTTCACATTTCCAGAAGCTACCGTTTAGCTGGTAGAAGGGGGGGACACTGGACTCTAACGATTTTTTCCACTTTAAAACTTAATATTTCACAAACGGATCCCTAGATCGGAAAATGATCTATGAATACTCGCAATATTTTTAAAAAAACCTATCCAACGACACCCCACACGATAGGGTGGACGCGAAAAAAAAATTCATCCCCACTTGATGTGTAGGGAAGGTACCATATTTTTTTTTAAGATTTCATGTACCATTTTGTCGGCATCATTAATATTATGTGCATTTATGCCAAATTACAGCTTTGTAGGTCCTATAGTCTCTGAGAAAAACAGCGGACAGACAGACATACAGACGGACAGACGGACAGACGGACGGACAGACCGAAACTATAAGGGTTCCTTGTTGCCTACGGAACCCTAAAAATGGTTCACCGAAATACTTATAGGCGACGTAATTTTAGTAGGTTGTCATACTCCGGTCGGTCTTACAATAATTTTCGTTGTTATGTGTTTACGACGGTAACTATACTTAATTTACGACAGTAATCGTTCCATTTTCTATTGTATTCGATTATTACTACCAACAAATTACTCGTGCAGTGTTAATTACCTGTTAAATATTCCACGCGAATCCGAAGCCTGATTAGCAAACGCTTAAAATTACTACACACAAGGGACTAAAACCAAAGTTAGTTGTAAAAGTAAATGGATTTCTCCGTCCCACTTCCCATTAATTGTAATAAAACTGTCCGTGGCTATAAGAACTTGTAGACTACAAGAAGCCCTGTTAGAATTCCTATTAGTTTAGTTAGGGTAAGACAGTCAGGTCAGTTCACGTTGCAGCGTGACGCGGCAATGCAAATCTAGGCATTTTTAACCGACTTCCAAAAAGGAATGAACTAAATATGAACTAAAAAGTATTAAATAATTTTTCTTATCTAATAGTGACTTTTTCCGAATTCGGCTAAATCTGTTTCTGTACTCAATCTTCATAATTTTGAAGTCGGTGCCAGTTCCAAAAGTTTCCAATATTCTGTCAGAGAACTGAAGATTCAGCTATCTGGTACCGACTTCAAAATAATGAAGATTGAGTACAGAAATAGTTGAGGTTTAGCCGAATTCGGAAAAAGGCACTAGAATATTAGATAGGAAAAAATTTTAATACTTTTTAGTTCAGTATATTATAAGGATGTTATTAATGTTTTTACCTTGGAAGTCGGTTTAAATTTTTAGTTAAAAATAATAATTAAGTGAATATTTAAAACTGGCATTGATTTACTACACAAAGAGATGTACGATGAGAGAAATTGATTCATAGGCAGATGGGGGACCTACGTCATTTGGTCGGCTTACGTACTCTGCTTACGTCAGTTCAATGTTAGCTGTGATCGGTCGGATGGGTTTGACTAGTGACCAAATTACTTAGGTCCGCTTTTGGCTAGTTCTTTGATAGTACATTGATTTGAAAGTCTTGCCGCGGTGTCGGGCTGCCTGTTCCTGAGACCTGATTTAAAAAAGGGACAGGAAACAAATACATTTTGAAACCTAGAGTGGTCGTATTGTTTTCAGCAATTTTGGTTTAGACACGCACAATAGCACACAACACACCGAACTAGAATTAAAACACCGAACTTGTTGGCAAACTTGTCCGAAACTGCTGGACCGATTTTGTGAATTTATTGTGCGCTGATCGGGATTCGGGATTCTGATAAACAGACGTTATTTCATACCTGAAATAACATTGAGTATCCTTACTAATATTATCCATACTAATATTATAAATGCGAAAGTATGTCTGTCTGTCTGTCTGTTACCTCTTCACGCCCAAACCGCTAAACCGATTTTGCTGAAATTTGGCATGGAGTAGAAGTATCCTATGTCCTTTCCCGGGGCTCAAGGTATTGATCCCGGGAAAGGACATAGGATACTTTTTATCCCGGTAAAATGAACGGTTCCCGCGTGATAAGCTAATTTTAGCTCAATGGAGCTTTGCGGGCATCATCTAGTATAATTATGTTATAATACTAATTGAAGACGTGAGTGGAAGAATCGAACAAGTAACATTTCGTAACATATGGTTAACATATAATTTTTTCCCTAATTATTAAAAAAAAACTTGTAACTTATCTACTTTATTACCTAGCTTATAATATATCTGGCTACACATATCGACGGGTGAAAGCGGAAGTGGCGTAACTTGAATTTTGGCCAAAATCTCTTTTTAATTGATTGTTATATAAAAAAAAATCTGCGTCGAATGGTCTATATCTCGTCGTTCTACGATAAATTCTAGTAAAGATACGATCATGGATTTTGACGTGATAACGTCTTATAATTCGATATGGGGTGCGCGCCCGAAAAACATGACAGTTCATGCGGCGTTACCTCGCTGTCAGCTCTGAGGCGTTCCATTTACACTCTCAAGTCTCTCAACAACCGTAAGGCCCACCTGGGCCGCGCTCTTTGTTTCGATTATATTACGTATTTCGATGACTTAGAGAATACTTTTGTATGAAGAAGTTTGGTTAGTTATGACCTTTGATACATTGGCCACACTCTGAATGAAAAATAAATAAACAATCTGTGAGCTATTAGTATTATTTCGGCTATTCAAAATTGTGCTCTATTTCCTACGTGTAAAAATATGACTTAATATATGAAGAATAAAGTATTCGTTTATTTCTTCTGAACAAGTCACTAATTATAGTTTAGAAAGTTTATAATTGAGAAACTAATATCACATCGGACTAAATACTATATTATGATGGCTACTATATTGGTTACTATATTGATAGATAGAAAATTTAACATATATTATAATGTAGTTCACACAAACATAAAATATGGATTGTATGTAAGGATATTACATTAATTTTACAAAGAGGGTAGGCCGGGTGCCATTTTTTTGCACATTGACCTGCCAACTTTTTTGCATAGATTTTTCCCGGAACTGAGGGCTTAAGGCTATGACGTTGTCACGTTCAACTATCGTCAGTAAACCGACTTTACAGACAACCGTTTTTTACCACCTTTTAGCACAGACCTTAAAAAAATTCGTCGTAACTAGACGAAAAACTGCAATTTTTGGATAAAAGATAGATACGGCAATGCGTGAGAAATTAGAAAAAGATACGACACAGGTTTTTTAACTCTCTAGTTTGATTTGAACGAGTTACGACATTTTTGTCACCTAAAATACAACATTCACAAAGATACGACAATTTATTTCATACTAATTTTATAGGTATATAAGAAAGTTATTACATTTCAAACACATAATTTTATTCTTAAACCTATGCTTACAACCAATGAATATACTTAAGTAATGAGTACAGAGATAAGTAACGCCATTTCATCTCCCTCCCGCCCCTGTATGATACCTTCGCCGGCGCACCATATACGCCGTTCTTAACGCCTTTTAGTTTATTGTTAGCGTCGATTTGAGAAAACGTGTTTGTGTGTATCAATGCACGTTTATTCTGAATGGAACTGAACACGCTTATTCTTAAATGAAGCTTAAAGATGTATAGTGAAATGTTGCATGTATGTGTCCACGTATATTTTTTTCCCTTGAACATTGCTCTGGACATCTACACACTTATTCTTATATACATATTTTGTTGATTTTACATGTTTGTAAAGATAAAAGCCCGTATATTTTAAGTTAACAATATCGACTCATTTTTTTAATATAATACGACTTGATATTATAAGTATAAACACTTACGGATTTTGTCGCGGAGTACTTTTATTAATCCCGACGTTTCGGCTACTTTACAGCGGCCGTGGTCACGGGCGGACTGAGGTGACAGGTGTCCAATTTCTTGAAGTTATCCAACTACCCGACGACTCATCAATTTTTGTTAGTGTTCCGATCTACGCAGAACGAACTCACAGTGTCTTGAAGCCGAGGTGTCATAGATTTGTGCTTTAGATGACTCCTCGGCTTCAAGACACTGTGAGTTCGTTCTGCGTAGATCGGAACGCAAACAAAAATTGATGAGTCGTCGGGTAGTTGGATAACTTCAAGAAATTGGACACCTGTCACCTCAGTCCGCCCGTGACCACGGCCGCTGTAAAGTAGCCGAAACGTCGGGATTAATAAAAGTGCTCCGCGACAAAATCTGTAAGTGTTTATACTTATAATATCATGAGTGATACTCGCGAAAACTTAAGAAATCATTATAATACGACTTTATTAGTGCATGGTATAAAATGTAAATTTGCTATTTTTTTTGTTGATGGTTCAATAAAAAATATTGTTGAGCTATAATTGTTGTTGTTAATAAATATTGAGCTCCTTCGCGTGTATGCGTGGACACACACATAATATAAAATGGAGTACAACCTTGCCTCTAGGTCCTTCAAGAGAGAGAGATGTCTCTGTCTGTGAGACACTCGAGACTCCCTCCGGGAATCCGTACATGGTCTCTGGCCAAAGTTATTGAAGGCAATTTCTGTAAGCCCTACTATCCCTACAAGTAGAAAATAGATCGCTGGCCCACGATGCAAAATACAAAACCGATCTTCTGGGCAAGCTCTTTGCGTCAAGGGGATAGAAAACGCCAACCATGCCACGATGCACGAGCATCATGTCGGAGTTTCATCAGCGCTCAGTCCTGCGTTCCCTTGATATCCAAAAGCAGAGTTGGCCTGACGGAATCCCTCCTATTGTGTTGAAAAAGTGTGCTCCAGAGTTGGCTCCGGTCTTAACGCGTCTTTTTCGGTTCTCCTACTCTTCTGGCATTGTCCCGGCTTCTTGGAAGACAGCCTTGGTGTAAATAGGTGACCGCTCAAATCTTTCCAGCTACAGACCAATCGCTATAACTTCTGTCTTGAGTGTCTTCTCGAAGATTATGGAATCCATTATCAATACCCAGCTCTTTCGATACTTGGGCGGCCAGGGACAAATAGTACGGGTTCCGAAAGAGTCGCTTGGCTGGTGATCTTTTGGCGTACCTAACTCGTCGTTGGGCTCAGGCGATTGAGTCGAAGGGAGAGGCACTGGCTGTTAGTTTGGACATTGCAAAGGCCTTTGATCGGGTTTGGAAAAAAGCGCTGCTATCAAAGCTTCCATCACATGGGCTCCCTGAGAATTTATGCAAATGGGTCACAAGTTTCTTAGCAGATCAATGACATGTTACAGACCAACGGCATTTATTGCTATGAGGATGATAGTACAGGCGCTGCCCTATATACCGGCTCCCCTGATATTTTTCTAGATATAGAGTCGAAACGAACTTGAGTCTAAAATAGAGAATTCACAGGAGAAAGTCTCTGAATAACTTATTCCAATTCAACCCCGCCAATACATAAGTCTACGCGTTCACCACCTTAAAAAGTCACCAATGGTCATATTCGTTCATATTCTCCTCGTTTTCAGGGCACCCCTTTAACATTCTCCCCAGAATTGAAATACTTGGCGTAAACATATCGAGCGAAGTCCAGTTCTGATGTCATCTAAAGGGTGAGGCCAAGTTAGCCTCGAAAAAGCTTGGTGTCCTTAACAGAGCGAGACAGTATTTCAGTCCAGACCAACGACTATAATTTTGCAAGGCGCAGGTTCGGCCTCATATGGAATACTCTTCTCATCTCTGGGCAGGGGCGCCAAATACCAACTACTCTCTTTGGATCGTATACAATGAAGGGCTGCTCGCATTGTTGACTGCCATAGTGTTTCAAACAGGCTGGACTCCTTGGAAATACGCCGAGATGTAGCTTCACTCTGCATCCTCTATCGGCTTCATGATATATCACGGGGAGTGCCCTGAGGGATTGTTCGGAATCATACCCCCTGCAATTTTTCGCAATCGTTCCACGCGAAAAATATACCATCCTCATCACCTTGATGAGTGGCAGTCTTCCACCGTGCGTTTTTCATATAACTTTCTGCCGCGCACTGTAAAATTGTGGAATGAACTGTCACCAGCAGTATTTTCAGACCTATACGACCTGCAAACCTTCAAAAATATAGCGTATTAGTACCGGGTAAGGGCGGCAACGCACCAGCAGCTCTTCTCATGTTGCTAGTGTCCATGGGCAACGGTAGTTACTTTCAATGAAGTGACCCCTGTGCTCGTTTGCCCCCATATCTTATAAAATAAAAAGAATAACTTTAAATTCATGAGCATGAATAATATTAGGGCTTAAATTTTTACACAGTAGAAAAAACAAGAGAAATAAATGTTTTATTACATTAATTTTCATTTTATTATAATAAATTTATATTTTAATGTTGATTAATAAAACAAATTTCCATTCCTTTATTTTCTTATGTTATAAACAAATAACAGTAAATAGTCGTATTATTTCTTTTAATTTGTTATAATGACATTCTTTTAAAATAAACAATTCATTTGGCACTTGAACCAATAGTTGTAATGCAATTTAATTAAGTAAACAAGTTACGGCGAAATGAAATGTGTAGGGGCGTGTTATATTTGAGATACGACAGATCCGTCGCTCAAAAAACTATGCTTTTTTAAGTTATCTATTCATTTCCTCTCAAAGATACAACATTTCTGCTGCATAAAATAGAAATATTTTGTGTCGCAACTTGTTAAAAATCAATGAAATATCAACTTTAAAAAATTTTTAACAAAGTCATCGTATGGGCCTTAGATTAATTTAAATACGTTCCAATTTTTAAGGTTCTACCGTAATAAATATAGAAGTTATGAATTTTTTTTTAAGTTTTTTGGCTCTCCTGTAAAGTTGGGTTTTTCGAGTTACGCCACTTCTGCTTTCACCCGTCGATATAATCCACAGTTTTTCTATTTTAAATATTTTTTCCGGCCCTAAAGCCTCCATTTAAGCAAAAAGTCGGTTGTCTGTAAAGTCGGTTTACTGACGATAGTTGAACGTGACAACGTCATAGCCTTAACCTCTCAGTTCCAGGAAAAATCTATGCAAAAAAGTTGGCAGGTCAATGTGCAAAAGAAATGGTGCCCGGCCTACCCTCTTTGTAAAATTAATGTAATATGAAATATCCTTACATATAATCCATATTTTATGTTTGTGTGAACTACATTACGAGTTAATACATTACGAGTTATGTTAAATTTTCTATCTATCAAGCCATCATAATAAAGTATTTAGTCCGATGTGATATTAGTTTCTCAATTATAAACTTTCGAAACTATAATTAGTGACTTGTTCAGAAGAAATAAACGAATACTTTATTCTTCATATATTAAGTCACACCTTGACACGTTGGAAATAGAGCACAATTTTGAATAGCCGAAATAATACTAATAGCTCACAGATTGTTTATTTATTTTTCATTCAGAGTGTGGTCAATGTATCAAAGGTCATAACTAACCAAACTTCTTCATACAAAAGTATTCTCTAAAGTCTAAGTCATCGAAATACGTAATATAATCGAAACAAAGAGCGCGGCCCAGGTGGGCCTTACGGTTGTTGAGAGACTTGAGAGTGTAAATGGAACGCCTCAGAGCTGTCAGCGAGGTAACGCCGCATGAACTGTCATGTTTTTCGGGCGCGCAGCCCATATCGAATTATAAGACGTTATCACGTCAAAAAACGGAAAGTTTTTTCATGTTAATTACCTTATTCATCCACTCACGTCTTGAATTATTATATTATAATATTAAAAAATTTAACGTGGACGCGGACGAAGTCGCGGGCAACAGCTAGTAAAATATATTTGTATTAAACCTGCATCGAAATAAATTGGCCAATCTTTAAATGAATTAAATGAGTAACAACGAGCACAGAAATATCTTTATTAAAATGTCCGAAGAATTTTCAATTCATTTCCCGCAATAACGTATAATAGCTGTAAGCCCCTTTGAGAATCTGTAAAGAACGACAATATTTTAATAATATTATTTTCTTTTATTTACACCCCTATTTTAATTTTTAATTAAGTACAATAGTTTGGTTACAATGCATTTTTGCGTCATAACAATCTACGTCATGGGAGATGCTTGATTAATAATCAACAGGATTTTTATCCACTTTATGACCTCCAAACAATTTTTATTATTGCTGTACAGTAAGGTAAAGGTGTAGAATACAATGATTTATTTTATTTAGATATAATTTAGTATCTATATGATTTAAGTCAGTCAACTCCAAGGATTTTTCAAAAATGCTTAGTGGGCTCTACCGACATTGCTCTAGTCACTAGTGATCCATGTCACCGCTGCTTTTTAGTGGTGCAAAGCAAAATTAAACCTAAAGCCTTTGTCATAAAGTGACATTTTATTTGAATCTTTGTAGATCGGTAAAATAACCGCGCGGCAAAAAGTCGTACTGCGCGCCAGCTCTTAGGGTTCCCACACATAACTGCGAGCTTGCATCGCAAATATCTGCGACAAAATTCATATTAAAAATGACATTACGATGCGATGCGAATTCACATTTTTGTGTGGGGCTCCCACACAAAAATGTGAATTCGTATTTTTACGTATTTTTCTACTTACGCTGATAAAAGTGAGGACAGTGAGATCAGCAACCGGTCCTGCTTGAACTGCCAGTGGTTTTCGGAACTGATGGACCAGTAGAAGCAGCTGTTTCTGCAGCGCTACTGGCTGCCCCCACCAGAGGCTCTCGTACGGACCCAAAGCCAGATCATGGCTCTAGAAGAAAGCGAGGTTAGAATAATGGAGCTTTCATATTATTATGATAAATGTTGTTTGTTATATATTAAATGTTGATATTTTAAGTACATAATATGATATCTAATAATATATAAAATTCTCGTGTAACAGTGTTTGTGCGCGAACTATTTGAAACAATTTATATGAAAAAATAACGTTTGCCGGGTCAGCTAGTTTTACTGTAAGTACTGTAATTTGTCTTTACCTTTCAGGAAGAAATATAATTGGCTTGGTACTTATACAATAAACATATTATTATAGAGAGCACAGCTCTTTACTGTTCGTAGAGCATCTGTAGTTTGTGCGTTATAAGATGATTCTCATATTCCTTGATTTTTTTACAAGAAAACAAAAAAACAAAAATGTGTAATAAATTATATTCCATCTACAAAACTAAATGTTTCCTATAACCGTAAATGAATAAAAATTAAAAGTTGCTAAATGCTAACTTATTAATATAAAATTATATATATTAACAGTGAAATAGGAGTATGAAATTATTGATACGAAAATATTTGAAAAATGTCAGATGCATGAAACGGAACTTATGCCGATAGAGATTGACACTGTTGAATCGAAATCAAATCGATAAAAAGGGCGGCCATCTTAAATCGCTAGCGCCACTCTGAAACGTCAGTACGAAATCGATAATTTCGATTGCAATTCCTATACGAAGTGATTCGATATTTTAAATTATCGATTAAAATTTTAAGGTAACTTCCCTACTATTGTCAATTATAATGTGTCACCCATATCAAACGCACAAACTATAGCTTAGCTGCTAGATAATAGAAGAAGTCCATTGGCTTAACGGAATCAAACTAAATTGTATTATTATTGAACAAAATCCATATTAATATTAAAAATGTGAAACTATGTTTATCTGTCTGTCTGTTACCTCTTCACGCCCTTTATTTTACTATTTTTTTTACTTTGAGTCCAGGGAAAGGACATGGGATACTTTTTATCCCGGAAGAATTTACGGCACCCGCGCGATAAACGAATTATTATTAAATAAACTCTCGCTCTAAAAACTTAATTGAAGGATTAAAGGGCTAACTTTTGCTGTAAAATAAGGTCAAATATTTATTCGCGAGGTGACTTTATATTTAATTAATTTAACCTCATTACAGCGTACTTACGGCATATTGCATCGCGCTACTGTGCCAGCAATATAAAAATAGTTGAAAAATGCCAAACGTTAAATACTGGGCTGACATCAGTTTCTGAAAAGCACTGGTTTCAACCTGTAAATAGATTTTTCTCACCTCCGGACGGAAAACGTCAACTTTCTTCCCGCTGCGCTTAACGATGTTGCCGTTTTCCGCCTCCGTCGATGAGATAAATAGTATACGCACCATGGGCAGTAAATAAGAAAGTCTCAGATCACAATATGTTTGTTGACCTCGGTTTCGCCTCGGCCAACAATTTCTTATTTTCCTGCCCTAGGTGCGTAATGTACTATTTTTATTTCAAACGCCTAACCAAAAATAAAATTCACTGATATTTCCATGGTATGGACAACTTGTAACGTCAGTGACATGAGAAACAGAAGCCAAATTTTGTTTAAGTTTTATTAATACTATAATGTAATTAATTAAGTTTTATTAGGGTGAAGCCAAACGAGCGTAATTTGTGAGTTGTGACTCGCAGAATTTCGGTCGCGTAAATATCATTTCATACAAATAATGACTCACAAAATTAGGCTCGTGTGAATCAAACAGGACTTTTGTATGAAACTGAATGCAGCAGAATATCTGCCAGCCGAAATTCTGCGACTCACAACTCAGAAATTACGCTCGTTTGGCTTCACCCTTACTGAAGATTCATGGTGGAAACTTAAAAAACATTGTGCTTACATTTTTCTCCTACTTTAACTTTTTGCTTACATTTTTACGTATGTGGGTAGGTACAATATTAATTCCGCAAAACATCCACAAAATCATACTCACGTGAATGACTCACATTTTGGCATGTGGTACTTAAATTTTATGTTTAATAATAATATGCTTATGCCTACAGCATATTTTTATCCAAACTTTTACCTCCTTTCCAGCAAACTTAAGAAAGAAGGCTCTTCTTGCGTGTAAGCATTTAGTTAATTTGGTTCAATCAAGTGTTAAATTAGCATTGATAATAGTAACAATAGCATCAATATAGCAATTAATTAGCTTCCTATACTCACTTGAATCTGATAGCCCGTGACACACAACATAATGGAACATACAATGGTGTATATCAGCATTATTGGTGACAAAAATGTGTTGAACAAATTGCAAATCCTGCAAGAGGTTTTTCAGTTTGATAAGAAACAGACGGAATCGTGCGAGGAAAAAAACTTTTAAAATATTGTAAAATTGAAGTACAGATTTTAAGCAATAAGTATTAAAGCTGTTTTTATAGAATCAAAGAAAGCGAAAAAAACCAACTTCGTACATTTTATTATACAGGTTGTTCGGGTGGCCCGTCAAAATGAACAACTTTTTCTATGAGAACAATGCTGGGAACTCAAAAAAATACCCATACAAATTGCCGATCCGGGCAGTTTGTATGGGTATGAAGATGGCATTTTTTTCTTGAGTTCCCAGCATTGTTTTCTTTAAAAAAGTTGTCCATTTTGACGGACTCATTTGATGGTTTTAAGGATAACAGTGTTCACCCTAACAACCTGTATACAACATTTTAACATAAAATTCATCTGAAACGCTTATTTTACTAATACCTAATTAAATAAAATACATACTGCGAAAGCTCCGAATGTTTCTTGTGGCAATCTTTAATTCGTTGTTTCGACACGGCAACAGGGACCGGATTGTTTTCAGTCCCAAAAATATCTCGGGCGTCGATTCTCAACATTCTCAACTCTGCCTCCATGAAAATCATTACGGCTAAGGCGTTCGTATCGAACATGACGATCCAGGCCGCCGCAACGTAACTAGAGTACGCTTGTATAAGCATAGTGACTGAGTAGCCCACGATGTTAGTTTTGTCGTACGGCGTCCACGAGTGCACGATTTCAGGCCTCTCTTCTGTACCGTTTTGGATATTAAACCTTAAAGTCGGCGAAATGTACAGCAGCATTGACTGAGCACAAACGAACGTAGCGGTTAGCACGAGCAAATATAAGTAAGCGAACGTGACAAATCTACTGTACTTGGTGTATTTGCTTATAATTCCGTTCATTTCCTTGTGGTTCCTGCTTCGCCTCTCCTTATCTTTTTCCGTGACGACGTTAATGATGTGCATCCAGTCGTCCTGCCATTTTATGTACGTGTAAACTTTGGAGCAGTCCACGACGCTCAGCATGGAAAACTTTAAGTTTCGTAGAACGATCTCCAAATTTGATCTCTCGTACCATAGATCGATCATTTCGGTAACGGAAAACGCAAAAATAAAGTAGTGCACGAATATTATGTAGAGATATTTTACTATTTTGTTTTTCGAAAATATAAGACCTCCAGTCTTCAAAAGTTTGACGTTTGGCCCCAAAAAGGGTCTCTCAGGATCTTCCAAACTGCTTGTAAAACGCCCGAACATTGTCGCTCCTCGATTTAATATGTCATGTAATAGTGTAATGTCTTCATATTTAAATACCAGTTAATTGCTTTACTATAAAATAGGGTTGCGAAAGGACTGTCGATACTGCATTTTATTTTTCTATAACTTAAAATTTTGTTTAACTTTAACAGGATTAAGATCGAGTGATGTATATTAATACGTCATGCATTAGTCATTAAAACTTCTATAAATTTTGTTGCTGTACTTGCAAAAAATAATAATTGTAATTGTCATAATTTTGATAATTTTCATCGATTGCGTATTTATGTTTTATATTAGATACTCAAACTAAATTACCATGATACTTACATAGGTAAGTGCCTGGTACCTATAATAAAATAAAAGTGAATTATCATTCTTGTATTTTACAAACCCTTCACTATTACATACATTTTAAATAGTAGTTTGTAATTTTATCAATTTAATTTGTAACTTCAAAGTAAATCAGTTATTTGTCTTTATGTATTTATAAAGATAGTAATTTATGAAATGAGTTATTTGAGTATTCACAAAGTTGGATTCAGATAAACAATTTTACACACAGAAACGTGAAAAGCGTTTCTGTAAATTGAACTGATGTATAAATGTAAGACATAATAATAATTATGGAATGTAACGTAAAATGAGGGATTAGAATCTGGATCTGTAGTATTTACTCAAAAATGTGTCTAAAGTAGGTTTATTACTTGAGCCCCAATTGAGCATACACCCCAGCATCATGAATTGAAAAATTGCTTTTTCTCGTGTCACAGTGTTTGTGCGCGAACTCCTCCAAAACGACTCAACCGATTTTAATGAAATTTTGTATGTGTTTTTATAACTATGCTTTTTGTATTGATACTAAATATAAATATTTATATGGCAAAACAACGTTTCCCGGCTCAGCTAGTACCATACCAAAAATCAATAATTAAGTAAACTTCTTCGTATTAAATCCATCACTATAAAATAAAATAAAATAAAATAAAATAATAATAATAATAATAATCCGCTAATTATTTGAATGTAACTTAATTGTAACTTGAATGTAACATAATTGTAACTTAATTACACTTAACACACACACTTAACAAAACTTAATTTGCAGCTAACTAATAATTATAAGCTTGAAAGTTTTGAATGCAAAATTAGAGCGTCGGAAACAGTTTTTGACTGACTTCCAAAAAGGAGGAGGTAATATGTTCGGCTGTATGTATCTTTTTTTTTGTATGTTCAACAATTACTCAGCCGTTTGTGGTCCGATTTTCAAAATTATTTTTGTTTTGTGTAGGGCTTAACTCGAATTTGGTACCATGTTCACATAAATGGTGATCTGATGATGGGATCCTTGAGGAATCGAGGGGACTCTTTGAAATTTATATGGAAACATATAGTGATTTCAATTTTTTCTGAAGCATTCGAGGTAAATGCTACCAAAAAGTAAGACTTCGCACCAGGTTATACCCTGGATCCGAAGGTACCGAACAGAACTTTTGAATGCTTATAGGTACAGGTTCGGGGATTTCGGCGTTGTTTAAACAATTGAAAGCATAAGCCAACACATCAATTTGATTGATCATCATCATCACAACCATAATTATACCATTTTCGTGATATTTTGCATCGTAGCAGATGTTTTTGATGACGATTTCGCTGTTTGTGGACCGATTTTCAAAATTTTCGTGTTGTTGTATAGGATATAATCTTAATTATGTATAACAATTACGAAAGTGGTGAGCTGATGATGGGATCTATGAGCAATCGAGGGAAATCCTTGAAATTTATCTAAACACTTATGGTGGTTAAAATTTTGTTTCTAGTAAGTTAACCCTTAATTCACTTCCTGAGTCCCAGGGACTCACATCAAAATTTTAAACGGCCATAATTCAAAAGTCTTAGCAGCTAGTTTCCCCCACGTCTCAGTACCTTCATGTAGTGACGCGGGTGATATGGTGCCGAGAGGATGAGTGCGTACATACCATATTTGCTGAGTTATTACGCCAAGTGAGTCCCAGGGACTCATACTAGTGAATTACGTTATGAATATTTTTATATATTAAAATTTAGAAATGTTGATTTTTCACCGTTACAATAATTTAAATTATGTATGCTTTATTTTTCTGTTGTACAATTGTAAAATGGCTCTAAAAAACATGACTTTATCAATCTAAGAGACGATGGAGCAGATTCCATTCTGGAAGCCTGGCTTCAAGAAGACTTGGACGAAAAATGTCATTCCTGAAGATGTGAACCACCAAAAATGTCACCGCGGCTATAAATTTGTGTAATTACTCTCGTAACCACTTTTTGTACGAATGTAGTATAACCAAATATATCAGATAAAATTTTGAGAAGTTCGAGTCCAACAAATTAATACTTTTTGCCTTATACACTAGTAATACTTTATGATATGTTTATTTATCGAAATCGAATAGGCTCTGACACTACTGGATCGATTCTGGTTAGAATTCCTAAGCTGTAGTTGTTACAAAAATATTATAACTTTATTTAATATAATCTCAATCAAAGCGCACGGAAGTGCGCAGGCCTAGTTCCAGCAGGCCGCGCGCTTGCCGTGCACTATTTACACGAACCGTTTCGACGCACTTTTGACCCCCTGTAGCTCAGTGCTTATAGCGAGTGCAAAGATAAAATTATACCCACGTAATTGTATACTAGTACTTAAGCAGTATACCCAATTTCATAGACATAGCTTCGGTAGATCTTGAAACATGTCCCTGTAAAAATAGCTAATTTTGGCACTCTCTCACTCATTCACTCACTCACTCACTGACCGGTAATCAAAACCTCTAGGCCACTTCCAATTGTCCTAGCGTTATGAAATTTAGCACACAGGTCGTGTGTTATATGTAGATTAACAAAAAATTAAGAAATTTTAGAAATCGGTCAAGCGTGAGTCGGTTCATCTACCAACTTCAGAGGCCAGTTTCAATTAATGTCCTAGCGTTATGAAATTTGGCACACAGGTGTGGTGTGTTATAAAACTTATAAATTATGTAGATTAACAAAAAATTAAGAAATTTTAGAAATGGGTCAAGTGTGACTCGGCCCATCTACAAACTTCAGAAGCTACTTCCAATTAATGTCCTAGCGTTATGAAATTTGGCACACAGGTCGTGTGTTATAAGCAGATTAACGAAAAATTAAGAAATTTTAGAAATCGGTGAAGCGTGAGTCGACCCATCTACGAACTTTAGAGGCTACTTCCAAATGTCCTAGCGTTATGGGCACATAGGTCGTGTGTTATAAGTAGATTAACGAAAAGTTAAGAAATTTAAGAAATCGGTCAAGCGTGAGTCGGCTCATCTACGAACTATAGATAAAAATTCTTATGTATCAGTGATACAATGAGGCATCTATTGAAAGTATTAGTATCGGGCGTGGCACAAAAAGAAAAATTAGGTATGATTTCTTGAAAAAAAGTATTGAAATCCCACCAAAAACATACGTGTCAAAATAGTTCCTATAGGCTAATTGTTGGTCTAAAAAAAAGAGTTAAATTGCGCCTTGCCTTGGAAAACAAATGTACTCCATACTAGTGTTGCTTGACTTCAGCAGTGCGTTCAATTCTGTTGACTTTGACATCCTCCTTTCCGTGCTGCGCTCCCTTAACTTCTCCCCGTCAGTTATTACTTGGATAGATTCGTATCTTCGGAGACGCTTGCAGCGAGTTCGCTCCGGCGAGGCTACCTCAGACTGGTGTGTTCTTGATGCGGGGGTACCCCAGGGCGGCGTTCTTTCTCCTCTCCTGTTTTCAATGTTTATAAATAACATCACTCTAATAATCAGATCCTACTTCCATCTCTACGCAGACGACTTGCAAATCTACCGCCATTGTCATATCCTCGACATCGTCTCTGCAGTCAATGACATCAACTCTGATCTTGAGCGAATAGCTAACTGGGCAAAATCTTTCGGTCTGTTGGTAAATCCCAGCAAATCGCAAGCCATGATCATAGGCAGCAGATATATGTCTCAACGGTTATGCAACGTTCCAAGCGTAATTTATGATGGCACTGTTATCGAATACACAGACTCGGCCAAAAACCTTGGCATAATTTCTTGACCGTAACCTGTCATGGAACCCGCAAGTGACCGAAGTAAGCAGGAAAGTCCACTATTCACTACACACGCTGAGGCGCCTCCAAAACTTCCTACCTATACATACCAAAACTTTCCTTGTCCAGACACTCATCTTTCCCATCCTAGACTACGCCGATTCCTGCTACCTAGACGCCACTGAGGAGCAGTTAACTAGGCTAGAACGTCTACAGAATCTGTGTATACGTTTCGTGTTCGACTTGAGAAAGTTCGACCATATCTCGGCCTACCGTACAAAACTTAAATGGCTTCCTATCCGTCTCCGCCGTAACTCCCACATCCTCTGCCTACTTTACAACATCCTGTACAATCCTCGCTCTCCTCCATACCTCCTCGACAGATTCAACTTCTCTCGATATCCTGATGTCCCTTGTAGGTCCAATGTCCGGTCTAATCTCTCCCTCCTCTCCCATCGTTCCAACTTCTACTCCTACTCGTTCACTGTTCATGCTGTCAGATTGTGGAACTCGCTCCCTCACACCTTCCGTGATAGTCCCACCATTACTGTTTTTAAAAGACGCTTGAAAGAGCACTACCTCGAATCTCCATCCATTTAAATACCGTTATTTTATATACATATAGTATTTATTCATTATTCTTATATTACTATTTATTATTTATTGTATGTTGTAGCTATAGCATTTGGTAAATGTAAAATTTATTTATTTTGTTATCATATAATATTAACTTATCTGGTCATTATTATTATTATTATTTTATTATTAGTTTTATTGTAAGAAGTACATGTTTATATAATATTACATTCATGATTGTGCACGTCCTATCTGCTATCCTTATCCAATCTCTCTCCGTAGGGCTGCTGGAAGAGATTTCTATTAGAAATAAGCAGACCCTTTGTGTCGTCTTACTATGTAAATTATTGTTTTGTTAATATTTCTTGTGCACAATAAATCATTAAATAAATAAATAAAATCCAATCCAATGCCAGATGCACATTATCGATCATAATCATCTTCATCAACAGCCTGATCCATAATACTTCTAAATTTGAACTTGGCAGGTTTTTGTGCTAGACGTTACACTTGATTAATTATTATATAATAAGATAGTATTTATAGAATTTAATTAACCTGCCAAGTTCAAATAAGAAGTATTATGGATCAGGCTGTTGATGAAGATGATTATGATCGATAAAGTGCATCTGAACTTGGCATTGGATTGGATTTCAACTCTCGGCCCTATTGGTATGTTTTGGTGGGATATAATCTACTAGCCACGTCTTCGTCCACGTACGAATTTGGTTAGTCTTTGTGTGTATTTACGTAAAATATGTTTAACATTTGTCAGATTAAAATAAACAAAATTCTCATGTCACAATGTTCGTGCCCGAACTGCTCAACCGATTCAATGAAATTTTGCATACATACTAGGCTTGAGAATAATTTTTTAACTGCTGTTGATATAATACTATTAGGAATTTATTTAAGATGAATTTAATGTTTCATCATTATTTATCCAATTAACATTATTTTTTTATATAAACTTAGTAGGATTGCACATGCAAACGTTATTGCTGCAGCTGCGCTTGAAAAACAACACCTGCATTTGCACCTGCGCTTATCAGTGCATCTGCGCTGAGTAAACAAGATAACGCTCCCCACTCCCGACTCTATAAAAAGGGCAAGCTCCCCGCTCTCGGGGCATTCGATTTCGAGCCGTCCTAGCGAGAGATTTTTCTATTAGTACTTTTATTCATAATTTGCCTAAAATTCATGTATTTTTCTACTCAATCTTCACACTTTGTCAAACCTGCGACGAAAACATTGAAAACTGCCCACAATCGTAGTAAATTTTAGTGGCTTTCATAAAGCTCTTTACGACTCACTGTTTTAAAAGTGTATAAGGCGATGCTCGTACGTCTGCAACTAGTTTTTGTCAATTGATCGTCTCCGCTGCTCCATGATGACAACGCGCGACCCCATTTTGTTTGGAAGCTCTCCCTCATCTGCCATACCGACTATTACCTTTTCCAAAATTGGGAAAACTTTTACCGGGAAGAAAATCCAATTCGCGAGAGGCTGTATAAAATGCCTTAGAAGTGTAGTCTGCCGTCCAGCTGATATTTTCAATAAGGGCTATACACTGCGTTGGCGAAAGTGCATTGATTGCAGGGGTGATTACTTTGAATAACAGAAATAATTAAGTTTGAAATAATCAGCCAAGAGTGAGTCGGACTCGCACACGAAGGTTTCCGTACCGTTATAGAGCTAAAAATAGCCCAAAAATTGTAATTTTTGTATGAGAGTCCCTTAAATATTTATTTAAGTTTAATTTATTATCCATTATTAAAGTACAAATATAATTAAAATTTTGTAAAAATTTCAAGTGCCTAGTTATATCCATTGTTGATATCGAGCAAAAAATAGCAAAAAATCAGGTTTTTTTGTATGGGAGCCCCTCTTAAATATAAATTGTATTTTGTTTTTAGTATTTGTTGCTATAGCGGCAACAGATATATACAATTACTTACGGGATTATGCAAGGCATCACCAATGTATTTATTGCAATTATTGTGTTCAAAATGAGTTAGAATACAATTTATTCTACTTGTTATCATTACGCTTGTGTAACAATAACACTAAACGAACGGTCACCTTAGTTAATTTGCCATTTAACCAGTTAGCTAAGCGTCATCTAGCTGTAGTGTTGAACGTTGCAGTCAACAAGTTGGCTAAACGACATATAGCCGTGTGATTGAATGACGTTGTTCAGTTAAAGGGCTCGCTGTTTGATTGAACGGCTATTTTAACCAGTGGACTGCGACATACACATTCTGTAAAAATTTCAGAAGTCTAGCTATAGCCCTTCTTAAGCTACAGCCTGAAAACAGACAGACGGACAGACAGACGGACAGACAGACATTGGGTACGGAACCCTAAAAAGAACATTTTTCACACAAAAAGGCAATAAAAGACCTTATAATATATTATGTAGTATATATTATGTACTCTTCTAAATCCTTTCATAAATGTGCCGTCACCTTTGTTCATACTCTTATCATGAACGTAGAAAAAAAGGCAGACGGAGTCTTGTTATATACGAAACTGTGTCTTCACTTTTCTTCTGAGTCAGCCACGCACACATTTTGACGCCTGTCAAATGGTATGGACTAGCGCAAGAATGTGTGCGTGCGGACCGTGTACATACAGCCAGCTGGCCGACTCTGAACGACACAGTTTTGTGAATGGTGGGACTCCGTCCGCCTTTTTGTATACGTCCATGACTCTTATTAACCCATCAAGCCCCATACGAGCACCGGTGCTCGCGACAACAATATGGGAGATCGCACACGTCACACGCGCGCCATCAGACTGTATGGAAGCCGCAGACTCGATCACACAAAAAGTGTGACGTCTGCGATCTCCCTATAAGAATACAATAGCATTTCCAAGAATCCGCAATCGAAGGATTAATATTTATTATCAAGCGAATGGTCGAAGAAGTGAATTTCGCATGTTATCACTGTTTGACAATTTAGTCTTATCATTTCATGACCGTAGCGTTGTTCCGAAGAAATCATTCGATATTTCCATAGTATCGAGTACGACATTCATTGAAACCAAATCGATTTTCAAATTGCTGTCATACACTAGTTTTTGTCAAAACTATATCGATTTAAAGCCGATTAATTTTTTCAATCTTTATTGCCGCGGCCGCTGATTCGTCTATCGTCACGAAGCGTCGTGCTATGAGACGATACCATTGGACGCGCAGATCGTCCAATGGTATCTTCTCAAGCACAAAGCACTACGCATGTGCGGCCGCAACATATGGGTTTGACAAATTATTTGTCATGATAATATTATCATATTTGTAAACAAATATACATATTTTATTTTAAATTAAAAAGCCTTCTACAATTGTTCATGGGCTCCCGTTTTCTCCTGTAAATTGAATTTTTGTTTGTTTCCCATGGTTTCGATTAATTATTTTCTCAATCCGGAGTAAAGGCAAAGGAAACTGTACGTCCTCTCCTCAGGCGCGCGCGAACGTGACTGTTGGCGACTGAGAGGTGAGACAAATCTAGCGGTGAAGCGCGAATGTGGTTTTTCTTAAATATCTTAAAAAATATAGAGAATATGAAAAATCCGCTAGGTCGAACCCTCGGTGATAGAATTTTATATGATGTGTAAAAATATTTACTCAGTTTACTGCATACTTTTGGCAATATAGGAAAAAAATCGTCAAAGTTAGATGCATCTTTGTGATTTTTTCTATAGAGAAAATTTTACGTTATCGTGTTTTCGCTCAGATCGAATTCTAGGAAATATAATGTAGTATCTAGGTTTAGAAAATTAAACGATTCGGGGCTTATTATCAAGTACAAAAATGATTTATAAAATCGACAATTTTGGGTTAATCGCCTTCTTAATACTTTGATACAAGTTAAGCGATGCGCCATTATTTTAAGCTAGATGACGCCCGCAACTCCGTTGCGGCTAAAATCGTTTATCACGTTCGAACCGTACATTTTTCCGGGATAAAAAGTATCCTATGTATCCTTTCCCGGGACTCAAAGTATCTCCATGCCAAATTTCAGCAAAATCAGTTCAGCGGTTTGGGCGTGAAGAGGTAACAGACGGACAGACAGACAGACAGACACACCTTCGCATTTATAATATTAGCATGGATTAAAACGTGATACTGAATTGGGCGTATTAAAAGGTTTCCCTCTAAACGAGGTATCGCATTCAGGATCATCTCATAAACGCAAATAAGGCACTTAATGATATACAAAACTGGTATAAAAATAATGTAATATCGTATAGTATAATATACTGTAGTATTATACAGATCGGTTTGTTAAAATGTTATTAGATATCTTGAATATTTAATTCTTTTTATAAAAGTGTTGAATGTAAAAGGGCAGAATGATAAGTGAAAAGAACGAAAAAATGTAACAAAATAGCCTATAAGAAAAATTGTAAAACAAAAGCATAAAATGAGCCCTGACTCTGTTGAGGGGTGGAGTAATAAATAAATAAAAAATAGGGCAGAATCTTTATTGTACTACGAACATTTTTGAGCACTATAAAAATGACCTCAGCCACCAAAATTAGTGGGTAAACTGAAGTTTACAAACGAAAAACCAACAAAACAATCACAATAAAATACCATACTATAGATGAGTAATTCAATCAAAAAAATGGTTCACCAATTTTTCGTTGTTATGTGTTTACGACAGTAACTATACCTAATTTACGACTGTAATCTATTACTACTAACAAATTACTCGTGCAGTGTTAATTACCTGCTAAATATTCCACAAAAATCCGAAGCTTGTTAGCAAACGCTTAAAATTACTACACACAAGGGACTAAAACCAAAGTTAGTTGTAAAAGTAAATGGATTTCTCCGTCCTACTTCCCATTAATTGTAATAAAACTGTCCGCGGCTATAAGAACTTGTAGACTACAAGAAGCCCTGTTAGAATTCTTATTAGTTCAGTTAGGGCAAGACAGTCTGGTCTGTTCACATTGCAACGTGACGCGGCAATGCAATGCTAGGCATTTTTGACCGACTTCCAAAAAGGAGGAGGTAATACGTTCGGCTGTATGTTTTTTTTTATGTATGTTCAACGATTACTCAGCCGTTTGTGGTCCGATTTTCAAAATTCTTTTTGTGTTGTACATAGGGTTTGTAAAGGGTTTAACTCGAGTTTGCTACCATGTTCATAAAAGTGGTGACCTGATGATGGGATCCATGAGTTATCGAGGGAACTCCTCAAAATTTATATGAAAACATATGGTGATTTTGGTTTTATTAGAAGTATACTAAGCATTTGTTACCAAAAAGGAAGATTCTGCATCAAGGTATACCATGGTTCCGAAGGCACTGAGAGAACTCCTAACTGCTTATAGATACACGTTTGAAAGTTTCGGCGTTGTTTTAAGAACAGAAAGAATATGTTACCGTGCAATTTATATTCCTCATCATCATCATCATCACTACCATTACACCATGCATCATCACGTCATTATGGCCCTATTATTAGTAATTTTCATAATCTTTAAGATTGAGACGAGATTTTCGAGCGTTATTTATGCTGTAAAGGGTTTAACTCGAGTTTGCTACCATGTTCATAAAAGTGGTGACCTGATGATGGGATCCATGGACCTTGACTCATGACTCATGAGAAACTGAGGGAACTCGTCGAAATTTATATGGAAACATATGGTGATTTTGGTTTTGTGAGAAGTATTTCAAGCATAAGCTACCAAAATGTAAGATTTGGCATCAAGGTATGCCATGGTTCCGAAGGCACTGAGAGAACTCCTAACTCCTTATAAACACACGTTTAGAAGTTTCAGCGTTATTTTAATAACAGAAAGCATAATATGCTACCGTGCAATTTATATTCATCATAATAATCATCACTACCATTACACCATGCATCATCACATTATGGCTCCATTATAAGTTCTTTTCAGAATATTTTAGATCGAGGCGAGTTCTTCGAGTGATTATGAAAATTATTTTGTTCTTGTAAAGTATATTATTATACTAATTTGGTACTACAGTTACTAAGTTGGCAATAATGATATCCATGTGACATAGTATTATAGGGAGCTCCTCAAAATTTATAAGGAAACATAATATTATAGTGATTTCGATTTAGTTAGAAGTATTCTAAGCATACGCTACCATGTAAGATTTTTCCACGGGTACACCATGGTTCCGAAAGTGCTCAGAGAACTCCTGACTCTTTGGTTTCATTGTTGTTTTAAGAACTGAAAGCATAATATGCTACTATGTAAATTCTATAACATATAACATATAACAGTTAATAGATGTGATAGTTTCATACCTAAATCATATCTATCTACAACTGACACTGATGTGTTTACCATTATATAAATAACTAAAAAGAGTGAAATTATTATTTTTTAACAAAAAATTAAAACTGACTTCCAAGGTAAAAACAATAAGAATATTATCTAAAGAGTATGAAATAATTATTTCTATTTAATAGTGCCTTTTCCAGAATTCGTCAAAATCCCAGTTCTATTTCTGTACATATTATAGTCTTCATTATTTTAAAGTCGGTACCAGTCCCAAATATTTCAGATATTCTGACATTGACTGAAGTCATGGTTCAATTAGCTGGTACCGACTTCAAAATAGTGAAGACTAAAATATGTACAGAAATAGTTGGGATTTTTACGAATTCTGGAAAAGGCACTATTAGAGACTTTTTAGTTAATATTTTTATTGTTTTTACCTTGGAAGTCGGTTGTAATTTTTTGTTATTAACCAATATATTTAATATAACAATGACATTGTAATGGACACGTTCACACCTTAATGTATGGTGCGCGATATTCTTGTGCTATGAGCATATAGTTATAAAGTATATAACTATATGCTATTATATTATAACGTAGTCTGAAACCAGCTTCAAGCGACCAAATTACTTACGTCCGCCATCTGCCTAGGAATCAACTTCTTTGATAGTACATTGATTTGAAAGTCTTGCCGCGGTATCGGGCTGCCTGTTTCTGATAGCTGGTTCAAAATAGGAACGGGAAACAAATGCATTTTGAAACCTAGCAAAATAGCACACAACACACCGAACTAGAATAAAACACCGAACTTGTTGGCAAACTTGTCCGAAACTGCTGGACCGATTTTGTGAATTTATTGTGCGCTGATCGGGATTTAGGATTCTGATAAACTAACGTCTGTTTTTCATACCTGAAATAACATTGAGTATCCTTACTAATTTCATATTAATCCTTCAATCGCGAATTCTTGGAAATCTATTGTTATTCTATTGTTGTCGCGGTCACCGGTGTCCTTATTGGAGCTTGATGGGTTAATGTGTAAACGTGGATGTTTGTTATGCTTCACGCAAAAACTGTTTGACGAATCATCATGAAACTTTGTACACATACTCTTGAACGTATCAGAAGTAACACAGGGTACTTTTTATTAAAAAAAAAGACGGGTTGCACTCCGGGAGTGCCGGCAGAAGTGAAAACTTGATTATCAACGTTGTGGATTATTTTTTTTAACCCATTTTTTATGAAAATTGATTAAAAAAAATAATACAAAAAACGATCGTTTCAATTAATTAATCGAAACCCTTACAATCGATTAAAATTTAAAAAATAACGACAATCGAAAAAAAAGCTGCTGTCAGACACTTCTCGCGACAGTTGTCTTGCAGGCGGAAACACGGCCTTAATCAGCGCGTCTGCTAAAGAACTCATTTCCCCGACTGTACATTTCTGCTAAACAACTCATTTCCCCGACTGTACATTTCTGCTTAGCACAATTTTCCCCGACTGTACATTTCTGCTAAACAACTCATTTCCCCGACTGTACATTTCTGCTAAACAACTCATTTCCCCGACTGTACATTTCTGCTTAGCACAATTTTCCCCGACTGTACATTTCTGCTAAACAACTCATTTCCCCGACTGTACATTTCTGCTTAGCACAATTTTCCCCGACTGTACATTTCTGCTTAGCACAATTTTCCCCGACTGTACACTTCTGCTAAACAACTCATTTCCCCGACTGTACATTTCTGTTTAGCACAATTTTCCCCGACTGTACATTTCTGCTAAATAACTCATTTCCCCGACTGTACATTTCTGCTTAGCACAATTTTCCCCGACTGTACATTTCTGCTAAGCAACTCATTTCCCCGACTGTACATTTCTGCTTACCACAATTTTCCCTGACTGTACATTTCTGCTAAACAACTCATTTCTCCGACTGTACATTTCTGCTAAACAACTCATTTCCCCGACTGTACATTTCTGCTTAGCACAATTTTCCCCGACTGTACATTTCTGCTAAACAACTCATTTCCCCGACTGTACATTTCTGCTTAGCACAATTTTCCCCGACTGTACATTTCTGCTAAACAACTCATTTCCCCGCCTGTACATTTCTGCTTAGCACAATTTTCCCCGACTGTGCATTTCTTCTAAACAACTCATTTCCTAGTACATTTCGTTCGAGTTCAAGTTCGAGTTCGACACAAAACACTACTCTCCATACGTCTTACGCGTTTTGTATGGTTTTTCGATCAACACGAAAATCTGGCGCGAGTTTCATAGTTTTTACACATCCCACAAAAGTGCTCAACGCCGCTAAAGAAGTTTTCACTTCATAAAAATACGAAAAAAAATGTTGATGTGGACGCGGACGAAGTCGCGGGCAACAGCTAGTAAAATATATTTGTATTAAACTTACATAGAAATAAATTGGCCAATCTTTAAATGAATTGAATAAGTAACAACGAGTACAGAATTATAAAACTAATACTTTATTATATATAATATTTTATTAAAATGTCCGACGAATTTTCAATTCATTTCCCGCAGTAATGTATAATAGCTGTAAGCCCCTTTGAGAATCTGTAATGAATGACAATATTTTAATAAGATTATTTTCTTTTATTTACACCCCTATTTTAATTTTTAATTTAGTACAATAGTTTAGTTTGGTTACAATGCATCTTTGCGTCATAACAATCTACGTCACGGGAGATGTTTGATTAATAATCAACAGAATTTTTATCCACTTTATGACCTCCAGACAATTTTAATTATTACTGTACAGTAAGGTAAAGGTGTACCTTTACCTTACTGTACAGCAATAATAAAAATTGTTTGGGGGTCAAAGTGGGTGAAACCCTGTTGATATTATTAATTAAGATATCTCCCATGACGTAGTTTGCTATGACGCAAAAATGCATTGTAACCAAACTATTGTACAGATTAACACGTAGAATACAATGATTTATTTTATTTAGATATAATTTAGTACCCATAAGAGTTAAGTCACTTAACTCCAAGGATTTTTCAAAAATGCTAAGTGGGCTCTACCGACATTGGTCTAGCGACTCATGCCACCGCTGCTTTTTAGTGGTGTAAAGCGAAATAAAACTTATAGCGTATGTTATAAACTGACATTTTATTTGAATACACTATATTTAATATTTGACCTACAAAAGGTCGCGTCGGTAAAATAATCGCGCGACAAAAATCGTACTGCGCGCCAGCTCTTAGTGCTCCCACACATAATTGCAAGCTTGCATCGCAAATATCTGCGACAAAATTCATAATAAAAATGACATTACGATGCGATGCGAATTCACATTTTTCTGTGGGAGCCACTGACCTCCATTATACAAGTACGCTGGACATAAGATACCCAGCTGTTTTTTGTGCCTATTTGAAGCGGAATCTGCGCCCCCAATGCGGGGGAAGAGAACTAATTCTGACGTAACTTACAAATGGCCGCTCAATCGCTATTGGTCGTAGAAACCAAAGAGAATAGAATCACTACGGTGGTAGAAACTAGTATTAGTTCCAAGTACTCCCATTACTGCTATCAGCGCCAATATGATGACTTTTAAACGTCATGTTTACGTCAGATTTAGTTCTCTTCCCCCGCATTGGGGCGCTGATTCCGCTTCAAATAGGCACAAAAAACAGCTGTCATTTCAAAGGGTATCATAGGTCCAGCGTACTTGTATAATGGAGGTCAGTGGTGGGAGCCCTTACGTATTTTTCTACTTACGCTGATAAAAGTGAGGACAGTGAGATCAGCAACCGGTCCTGCTTGGACTGCCAGTGGTTTTCGGAACTGATGGACCAGTAGAAGCAGCTGTTTCTGCAGCGCTACTGGCTGCCCCCACCAGAGGCTCTCGTACGGACCCAAAGCCAGATCATGGCTCTAGAAGAAAGCGAGTTTAGAAGAATGCAGCTTTCATATTATGACAAATGTTGTTTGTTAATGTTAAATTTTGATATTTTAATTGCATATTATATCTAACTAGCGACCCGCCCCGGCGTCGCACGGGTATAAAATATAAAGCCACTGAAAAAATAATTAAAATCGATAGCCTATGATCCTTCACGTGGTCTATTTCTTATCTGTGCCAAATAACATAAAAATTGCTTCAGTAGTTCGCGAGATAAGCCCTTTCAAATAATTTCCTCCGTTTTTTCCACATTCTCCTATTAGTCTTAGCGTAATAAAATGTAGCCCATAACCTTCCTCAATAAATGGGCTATCTAATTTTTTAAATTAATTTTTCAAATCGGACCAGTAGTTCCTGAGATTAGCGCGTTCAAGTTAGCTGTTTCAAATAATTTTCCCCGTTTTTTACACATTTTCCTCTATTTCTTCGCTCTTATTAGTCTTAGCGTGATAAAATATAGCTTATAGCCTTCCTCGATAAATAGGCTATTTAATTCATGAAGCCCCAAGCGGCCACATCCGGCCGCGATAACAATGAAAAAGCTATTGTGTCTCGTTTTGCCACGACTGATGGGTTCACTTAAAGAATTTGTCGCGGAGCACTTTTATTAATCCCGACGTTTCGGCTACTTTACAGCGGCCGTGGTCACGGGCGGACTGAGGTGACAGGTGTCCAATTTCTTGAAGTTATCCAACTACCCGACGACTCATCAATATTTGTTTGCGTTCCGATCTACGCAGAACGAACTCACAGTGTCTTGAAGCCGAGGTATCATAGATTTGTGCTTATACCTCGGCTTCAAGACACTGTGAGTTCGTTCTGCGTAGATCGGAACGCAAACAAATATTGATGAGTCGTCGGGTAGTTGGATAACTTCAAGAAATTGGACACCTGTCACCTCAGTCCGCCCGTGACCACGGCCGCTGTAAAGTAGCCGAAACGTCGGGATTAATAAAAGTGCTCCGCGACAAAATCCGTAAGTGTTTATACTTATAATATCATGAGTGATACTCGCGAAAACTTAAGAAATCATTACTTAAAGAATCATCAAAATCCGTTGCGTAGTTTTAAAGATTAAAAGGAACAAAGGGACATGAGGGAAAAAAAGCGACTTTGTTTTATAATAAAGGCTCCATTCCACCGCTGCGCACGCTGTGCACGGCCACGCACACGCGTGGACGTGCATGGATTTATTTCTTTGACTTGATACAATTCGTGCGTAGTGTGTCCGTGGGTTGCAGTGGACACAGTCACATATATTTTCTTACAAAGCGAAGCTTGACGCACGTGCGTAGCCTCTCCGTGCGCCGCGGTGGAATGGAGCCCTAAGACATATGTATATAGATTATAGATATTATATAAAATTCTCGTGTCACAGTGTTTGTGTGCAAACTCGTCAAAAAAGGCTCAACCGTATTTAATGAAATTTTGTATAAGTATTATGTACATTCGTTAGGCCTGAGTATAGTTTTTTATCTACTTTTTACGAGTATATTGATAATATTTAAAATAATTTATGTGAAAAAATAACGTTTGCCGGGTCAGCTAGTTTTACTATAATATTACGAACATAATTATTATGCCCGCGGCTTCGCTCGCGTTAAGAAGTATTATTTACAAATTTTCATCCCCTATTTTAACCCCTTGGGGTTGGAATTTATCAAAATCCTTTCTTAGTGGATGCTTACGTCGTAACCTCTACCTGCATGCCAAATAACAGCCCGATCCGTCCAGTGGTTTGGGCTGTGCGTTGATAGATCACCATGTCAGTCAGTCTCCTTTGAGTTTTATATCTTATATCTTTAAACGAGCAATTCTTGTATATATGAAATTGGAATCTCGGAATCGGCTCCAACGATTTTCATGAAATTTAGTATATAGGGGGTTTCGGGGGCGATAAATCGATCTAGCTAGGAATCATTTTCATAAAATGTCATTTTATGTGAGTTTTTTGAATTTTTTGAATACCGAGCGAAGCTCGGTCATATAGCTAGTATAAAGATAATTTGTCTTAACCTTTCAGAAAGAAATATAATTGGCTTGCTACTTATACAATATACATAATATTATAGAGAGCACAGCTCTTTACTATTCGTAGAGAATCTAGCTTAGCTGCTAGAGATTCTAGAAGAAGTCCATTGGCTTAACGAAATCGAATTAAACTGTCTCATTATTGAACAAAATCCATATTAATATTGAAAATGTGAAATTATGTCTATCTGTCTGTCTGTTACCTCGTCACATGCAAACCGCTGAACCGATTACTCTGAAAAGTATGGAGACACTTTGAGTCCCGGCAAAGGACATGGGATACTTTTTATCCCGGAAGAATTTACGGCACCCGCGCGATAAACGATTATTAAATAAACTCTCGCTCAAAACTTAATTGAATGATTAAAGGGCTCACTTTTGCTGTAAAATAAGGTCAAATATTTATTCGCGAGGTGACTTTATATTTAATTAATTTAACCTCATTACAGCGTACTTACGGCATATTGCATCGCGCTACTGTGCCAGCAATATAAAAATAGTTGAAAAATGCCAAACGTTAAATACTGGGCTGACATCAGTTTCTGAAACGCACTGGTTTCAACCTGTAAAATAGATTTTTTTTTATTTTAAAAGCCTAACTGAAAATAAAATTCACTGATATTTCCATGTTACAGTATGGACAGTTTGCGCGTCAGTGACCTGAAAATTTTAAATAGGAGCCAAATTTTGTTTTAGCTATTTTTGTTTTAGTTTCTTTAATACTGTAAAGTAATTTATTAAGACTTATTATAACTAGTAGATTCATGGTGGAAACTTAAAAAACATTGTTTTTACACTTTTTTCCTACTGTAATTTTGTATACAGTAAGTACTCTAATAATTCCGCAATACATCCACATAATCACACTCACGTGAAAGACTCACATTTAGGCATGTGGTACTTAAATTTTATGTTCAATAATAATATGCTTACGTTTACATCATATTTTTATCCAAACCTTTGGCCGTTCCAGCAAACTTAAGAAAGAAAGCTGTTCTTGTGTGTAAGCACTTAGCTAATTAATTTGTTTCAATCAAGTGTTAAAATATTACAATAGTAACAATAGCATCAATATAGCAATTAATTAGCTTCCTATACTCACTTGAATCTGATAGCCCGTGACACACAACATAATGGAACATACAATGGTGTATATCAGCATTATTGGCGACAAAAATGTATTGAACAAATTGCAAATCCTGCAAAACATTTTTTTAGTTTGATAGAAAATACGAGTAGACGGAATCGTACGAGGAACAAAAGTTGGAAATTTTGTAAAATTGAAGTACAGATTTTAAGCAATAAGTATTAAAGCTGTTTTTATAAAATTAAAGAAAGCGAAAAAAACCAACTTCGTACATTTTATTATACAGGGTGTTCGGGTGAACACCGTTATCCTTAAACCATCAAATGAGCCCGTCAAAATGAACAACGTTTTCTATGAGAACAATGCTGGGAAGTCAAAATAAAGCCGTCTTCATACCCATACAAATTGCCCGGATCGGCAATAATTTGTATGGGAATTTTTTGAGCAAACACCTGTATACATCATTTTAACATAATATTCATCTGAAACGCTTATTTTACTAATACCTAAATAAATAAAATACATACTGCGAAAGCTCCGACTGTTTCTTGTGACAATCTTTAATTCGTTGTTTCGACACGGCAACAGAGACCGGATTATTTTCAGTCCCAAATATATCTCGGGCGTCGATTCTCAACATTCTCAACTCTGCCTCCATGAAAATCATTACGGCTAAGGCGTTCGCATCGAATATGACGATCCAGGCCGCCGCCACGTAAGTTGAGTACGCTTGTATTAGCATAGTGACTGAGTAGCCCACGATGTTAGTTTTGTCGTACGGCGTCCACGAGTGCACGATTTCTGGCCTCTCCCCTGTACCGTTTTGGATACGAAACCTTAAAGTCGGCGAAATGTACTGCAGCATCGGCTGAGCACAAACGAACGTAGCGGTTAGCGCGAGCAAGTAGAAGAAAGCGAACGTGACAAATCTACTGTACTTGGTGTATTTGCTTATAATCCCGTTCATTTCCTTGTGGTTCCTGCTTCGCCTCTCCTTATCTTTTTCCGTGACGACGTTAATGATGTGCATCCAATCGTCCTGCCATTTTATGTACGTGTAAACTTTGGAGCAGTCCACGACGCTCAGCATGGAATACTTTAAGTTTCGTAGAACGATCTCCAAATTTGATCTCTCGTACCATAGATCGATCATTTCGGTAACGGAAAACGCAAAAACAAAGTAGTGCACGAATATTATGTAGAAATATTTAACTACGTTGTTCTTCGAAAATATAAGACCTCCGGCCTTCAAAAGTTTGACATTTGGCCCCAAAAAGGGTCTCTCAGGATCTTCCAAGCTGCTTGTAAAACGCCTGAACATTGTCGCTCCTCGATTGAATCTGTCATATAATAGTTTAATGTCTTCATATTTAAATACTATTTAATTGCTTTACTATAAAATAGGGTTGCGAAAGGGCTATCGATACTGCGTTTTATTTTTCCTCTATCTTAAAATAATTTTATTTTAACTTTTTACACGATTAAGATTAAGGGATGTGTCTTGCTACGTTATGCATTACTCATTAAAACTTAGTTTTATAAATTTTGTTGATGTAAGTGCTTGTAAATAAAAACTTGTAAATAACATAATTTTGATAATTTTCATCGATTACGTATTTATGTTTTTATATAAGATACTCAATCTAAATTACCATGATACCTATACCTATAATAAAATAAAAGTGAATTATCATTCTTGTATTTTACAAACCCTTCACTATTACATACATTTTTAATAGTAGTTTATAATTTTATCAATTTAATTTGTAACTTCAAAGTAAATCAGTTATTTGTGTTTACGTATTTATAAAGATAGTAATTTATGAAATGAGTTATTTGAGTATTCACAAAGGTGGATTCAGATATTCAATTTTACACACAGAAACGTGAAAAGCGTTTCTGTAAATTGAACTGATGTTAAGACATACTATGGAATGTCACGTAAAGTGAGCGATTAGAATCAGGACCTTTAGTATTTACTCAGAAAATGTGTCTAAAGTAGGTTAATATTACTTGATACCTACATGTTATAATTATAGCTGTGATAATAGGTAGCTACTTATTTAGAGTTGTCACACCTTAGAAAATTGTATGTTTTTTATAGATTATTCGACGGTTAATACATCGCCACGTTGGTCCATGATTTACTATCAGAGAAGTTCATTTTTAGCCAGAGCGGGACTCAAAATATCGTCATACCAAATTTCAACAAAATCGGTTCAGTGGTTTGGGCGTTAAAAGGTAATAAAGCAACGGCCTTTCGCATTTATAATATTAGACATGATCATAATTTACTTCCCGAAAGCTTGCTCTCGCGGCTAAATACTATAGTTACTTCAGTTTATTAGGGAACCGTGTGACAGACTTTCCAGAAAGCATCAGTTCCCAAGAGTCGCCTCGAGCAATAGTACATTCAAATATTAGACACCATCCGGAATATTGATTTATAGGCAAATGACAAAACTAATTTGGTCTGGCAGTAAGCCCTTCAAAAAGACTTATAGCATAGAGAGAGCTATGTTGTTGTGATGTCAAATACATGGACTTAGAGTTCAATTATTATCTATGTTGGAGCTGCTCAAACTAGCTTGTACAGTAATTTTTAACTCCATATTCTTAGAAGTTTACTTGAATCTGGAGTTCAAAGTTGGGGGAATATAACTTATTATAATTTTCTCATCTATTCTTACTGACATATTTTCATATTATTTTGAAAGAAATTCCCTCACAATTAAGGCGACGCCTTGATAATTTGGCTGTAGCGATATCGATTAAAAGATCTAAGAAATTAAAGTTCATTGTCAGTATTCATCATGTCTTTGTCTTTGAATCACCCATAGCATAACACGATTGGTCAACTTTTATAACACAGAATAATCAATCAAAAATACCTCTGTAAGAAAAGGGATTCCTATTTTGCCAACAGAGGAGAGTGATTTAACACCTTCACTGCGGGGCAGGCCGAAATCGGCCTGCCGCGAAATTTCAGCTGTGCGGACGAAGAAAACTATGTTCTCTCACTCGGTGCGGAACGATTATCTCAGGTGTTTGTAAAGGTACGACAGAGGCAAATATATATTTGAGATTGTGTTCAAAATTATAGGTCTTTCCTATAAAAAAAATATGGCAGGTCGTTATCGGCCTACCACGCACTGGAGGTGTCAAAAAGCAACTCAGTGCGGCAGTGGGCCTATTGCGGCCCGCCGTACAAGCAGGCGGTTAGCGACCCGATGCCGCACCGAGCGTCCGCCTCGCCAGTTAGTGATGTGCAATCTGTCGTAAATCGTAGCTGATGTACGTCGCGTTTTTTAACCGACTTCAAAAAAAGGTTATCAATTCAACCTGTATATTGTATGTATTATTTTCAGAACTGCCTAGTTTTGATATGTTTTAGTCTATATTATCAGCAACTGAACAAATGTGACAAATTTCTAAAGTAACATACATAATATTCATGTATGTTTTTATGTTTGTGTTCGCACATCTTCGGAACTACTCGTCCGATTAAAGTAATTATTTTTTTGTACTGGGTACTGTTTAACTTTGGGAATACTGTTCATTAAAATCAGTTCAGTAGTGTTTAAAATAGGTAATTTTGATTCTCAATTACGCACGATTTTGAAGTCGGTTTTATCTTTTTAAAATACAATAATTATTCATTTTATAAAATTAACAACGCACAATAGCAGGAAACAAAAGATTATGTCTTTGAGATGAGCGGTAAACGGCGAAATTGTGCAGGGTGATATGAAAAACTGGGAGAAACCATGAGGAGTGTCGAATCAAAAAAAAAAAAAAAACATACTGCAGAATGTGCAAACAAAAACGGGCTTTGTATTATAAAGACAGGAATTTAAATATATTAATAAAAATATATAATTTCGATATCCCATTATTTTTGTCTTTCCCATCTCTACTAAAAATACTTTCAATTGCGGTTCAGGTTGATATCAGCCCGCCACTTTCCCTGGTTTATTTCTCATTTCCTGTTTGGCAGATCCCGGGGCGAATCAAATCTAAAGTAGTAGGGTTCAAGGTTATTCCAACAGTCCAAAAAATGTACACCTACATTATGTTTTCGCAAAGTTATAGTAATTTAATCTAACCTTGTGCTGGTGGGTCGAGAAAGGCCTACCCCGCACTGGCGGAAAAATCATTGGGGGCACACTTTGGCCCGCCGCCGCACTAGACGAAGGTTTAAGATTTTACTTGCCGCAGTGAAGGTGTTAAGCTTCCAAAATTTGTACATAGATTGGTTCAAGCATACACTTTGATTTGCCCATAGCTTATATAAAATGTATTTATGGTTTTAAATTACGCGACAAAAACCATTTTGTCACTACGCTCTTTCCATTTTTTGCTGTTCCATTGCTAGTTTTCTATGAGAGGCCGGCCCGACCTCTCATAGAAAACAAGCAATCTCAAACATATCCAACACGGTTTTTTACTTTAACGCGGCGTCACCTTAAGTATATCTTCTAACTCTACCTTCTTCGGTGGGTAGCTAAGCTTACCTTAAACTAAATTTGGCTTGACATAGCCCGGCTAAAATGACGTAGGTCCTACCGTAGGACCCTCATATTATTAAGTATGCTGTATGCTATGAAAAAAATTGCTCTGTTAGTTTACGAAATACAAAGAGTAACAAAGTCAAAAATTATTTCACTAAAATGGCTTCGTAATTTTATTTGGTTGTCACACTACGATCGCTCATTACAATTTTTGTTGTTCTAGCTGCGTATTTATTACAGTAAACCTGAAGACATAATATTATTTGAGCGGTCAAACATACACAATATGAGCTATCCATACTCAACATTATGTATTATAAATGCGAAAGTATGCCTGTCAGTGTGTCTGTCTGTTACCTCTTCACGCCTAAGCCGCTAAACCAATTTTCCTGAAATATATCGAGATCCTTTGAGTCCGGGTAAGAATACTTTTCATTCCGGAAAATTTACGTTTTACCTAAACGAACAACGCAGCGGAGTTGCGGGCGTCATCTAGTCGTTCTAAAAAGTAGATATATTTCGATGATATATTAGTGCAAAATGTGTTAAACTTAACTCGTTACTGTCAGTGACGTCACGGCTCAGATATGCCCCACGTCGGTGGATTACATGAGGATCGGGAGACAATATTGACGGGATTCCTCACACGGATCCGGATAATCCGGGCTCGATAAGGTTTCCCATCCACAAGTTAAATTTTTCGCACCCTGTATAAAATACTTTCTCTCATATTGTTTGCACGTTTGTACTTTCCCTCATATTGTTTGTACTATACAGGGTGAAACAAAACAAAGTGTTGTAACTTTGGGGTGTACACGTGTTCCTTGTATAGAGTACACTGTGAAAGTTACAGCGCTGAAAGACCAAATTTTTTGTGTTTTGTATGGGCAAGCACACTAGCATCATGACTCATGAGTTTCCCCATACAAAAGCTAAAAAAAATTGCTTATTCAGCGCTGCAACTTTTACAGTAAACTCTATACAGGCAACTCATGCACACCCCAAAGCATTATGACTTAGTTTTCTTACAGCCTGTGGAGTGCAAACAATATAATATGGGAAAGTATTTTATGTACCTAAACTGATTTCGCTATATAACTTTAATTGTATTCTCTAATCTAAAATATAAAATTCTCGTGTCACAGTGCTTGTGCGCAAACTCCTATAAAACGACTCAATGATAGATAGCCTATTTATTAAGGAAGACTATAGGCTATATTTTATTACGCTAAGACTAAAAGGAGCGAAGAAATAGAGGAAAATGTGGAAAAAACGGGGAAAATTATTTGAAAGGGCTTATTTGAACGCGCTAATCTCAGGACCTACTGGTCCGATTTGAAAAATTCTTACAGTGTTAGATAGCCTATTTATCGAGGAAGGCTATAAGTTATATTTTATCACGCTAAGACTAATAGGAGCGAAGAAATAGAGGAAAATGTGGAAAAACGGGGGGAAATTATTTGAAAGGGCTTATCTCACGAACTACTGGAAATTTTTTCTGTTATTTGGCACAGATAAGAAGTAGACCACGTGAAGGATCAAAGGCTATTTTTTGTTTGTGAAATATCTAATTTACGCGGGCGAAGCCGCGCGGAACGTCTAGTTATTATATTTTTTCTATGAAATCTGTCGTTTTCATATCAGTATATCTCCGAACCCACAAAGATTTGGATCAAGTCATCCAAGAAAACATTGTTGGCCATGGCAATACCTTTCTAACGACACTACTGCCATTGCTATTGGAACGGGTAACAAATTGCCGGTTCTCCAAATAATGAAATTTTGTATGTGTTTTCATAGTTTTAATTAAATTTTATTTTTATTAATATTTATTAATTTATTTTATTTTATTAATATTTAAATACGGACATTTAAATCTTGTCCCAGGCACTACAGTGTTTAAGGAATGGTTACTCCGCTCTGAAAATACTGTATAAATTATCCACAACGGATGCAAACGTCTAGTATTTTTTTATAATTATTATACTCTTTATATTGATACTAGATAGAAATAATTTATATGGCAAAATCAACGTTTTCCGGCTCAGCTAGTAATATAATATTAGAGATTCATGTGATCTGGATCAAATTATTATTATATTTACGTTTTTTAGAGATAAAAAGTTCCCTATCTCCTTTCCCGAAACTTAAAGTATTCCCTATTTATACTATGGTATTTCCATACCCAAAAATCAAATTTGTTTACATTAATAATTAAGTCAACGTCTTCATCGTATTAAATCCATCACTATAAAATAAAATTATATATTAATAATAATCCGCTAATTATTTGAATATAACTTAATTTGCAGTTAACTAATTATAAGCTTGAAAGATTTGAATGCATAATATAATAATAACCTGAATATTATAGAGCACCTAATAATAAATTATTCACACTTCGCTAATACACTAATAGATAGCGATCAAACTTTAATCTAATGGTAACGTTGAAATTGTTTTATGCTTGAATATTTTAGAAAATTTTTCGTTTGATAAAAAGAAAAATAAAATACCATGTTGACATATCAACGAATACAATTAGGAAAGTTACTATTTTTATCAGACACTAGCGGGTCCGACGGACGTCCTCCCGGCATATCTATGAAGTTTAAATTGTCGAAGGCGTTATCATTTAAAGTACGGTATGCCTTATTTTTTATTGTCTACGTAATAAAATCTCCCCGTAACAACCTGCATCTTTGTACTTCAAGGAATATGCTTAAAAAATATAAGCAAAATCGGTTCAGCCGTTTCCGAGATATCCGCTTACCATTACCATTCATTTTTATAAAGAGCAGATAAACAATTATAGTACACCTGTTTTAAAACATCAAATCCCTGATGCTTTCTAAAAGGAATATAATATGAAATGCATTTACAAATTAGGCTTCGTTCAAACCTACGCGACCAAGCGACTGCGAAGCGGGAGCGTCAAGTTACGTCAAGTTGTCAAATGTGTGTTTTGTATTGACGCTCCCGCTTCGCAGTCGCTTGGTCGCGTAGGTTTGAACGAAGCATTAATATTTTTAGGTAATACTCCTCAGTAAGATGTAATGTACAGTGTCTTATATAAAAAAAAACATTTAACAATATAAAAAAGTAAATAATTAATGTTCGGAGCATTATATTTTCCTTTTTCTGCCTTTAAACATTTTCACAAATCACACACACACACACACACACACACACACACGCACACACACACCACATTCACATTTTCATTAATCTGTGTTCTTATTTTCTTCCTTTTACGTCATCATCATACTAGATATTACTAGCTGTCCCGGCAAATGTTGTTTTGCCCTATATAAAGTATTTCATTTTCACCCATATTTTATAATTGAATGTCTTAATAAGTATGGCACCAGGCAACGTCCATCGCTATCGAGTTGTAATAATTTACTATTATTTTATTCAACAAATGCACTTATCAATATAAAAAGTACCCAGTAGCCGATTCTCAGACGTACTGAATATGCATAAACCCTTTCAAGTAATTTCCCCCGTTTTTTCCACATTCTCCTATTAGTATTAGCGTGATAAAATATAACATATAGCCTTCCTCAATAAATGGGCTATCTAACACTGAAAAATTTTTTCAAATCGGACCAGTAGTTCCTGAGATTAGCGCGTTCAAGTTAGCCCTTTTAAATAATTTTCCCCGTTTTTTCCACATTTTCCTCTATTTCTTCGCTTCTATTAATCTTAGCGTGATAAAATATAGCCTATAACCTTCCTCGATAAATGGGCTATCTGACACTGAAAGAATCATCAAAATCCGTTGCGTAGTTTTAAATATTAAAGGGAACAAAAGGACATGAGGGAATAAAAACGACTTTGTTTTATAATAAGTATAGAAGATTATCGTATCATAGACAACCGAGTTAATGAGCTTTTTACGTAATGTCATGATTTTCATTACAGTCAATTGAAACATTTGAATTTTGAATTTAAATCGTGAAAATCGTGAATAAATAAGATAGCTTAAATACTTATCACTTTATTTTACGCGGTTTAATTTCGCTATTGAAACAGAAATGGTAGATTTATTTTACAACCGATATACCTATTAACGAATTTGCAAATACAAATTGCGCATTGATTGCTGAAATCGAACGGACAGTAATAATAATAATTACTTATTGTAAACTCATCTCTTGTAAATGCCTGATTACGAGTATTGCATTTATCATGATCAGCTTGATAGGGTTTTTAGGGTTCAGTAGTCAACCAAATTTTGTTGATTACAGAACCCTAAAACGGAACCCTAACCAGCTGATTTTTGTACATTGATAGGTTAATAGTTATACAATTTAAGAGGAACCTTGTCCTACAAATAAAACAATCCATATTTTAGGACCATCAAGTCAAGGTATGAAATCCTTTCTATCTCTGTTAGCTAATACTTTCGAGATTTTTTGAAAATAAAAATGTTGTTCGTCTTATCAAAATGTAGCACTCACAAAAAATTAGCTTGTTAGTAATCACAAAATTTGTTCTAGGGCTCCCTCACTATAAGTTATCATCCTATTTTATAGCCAAAGTAAAGGGTTAAATATATTCACGTTTGAGCCGTCGATATCTGATTAACCCTCCAAGCGCCACTGGGTACCGATGCGAATATTTGGGACCTTTTTTTGTTTGAAGATCCTGAGTAATTTAATTTATCATCTGTATTTACAAATCGAGTTCTTTAGTGGAATGTAAAGTGCTAAATTGAATTATTATGTGTGCGTAGAACGCGACTGAATTTTAAATTCCATCTGTTGCATTTAGAGATTCGTAATAAAAAATATTTTTAAAGCTCTTGATTATTCCTTCCATAAATTATGCAATTCTCAAAATTCTATGTTAAAACCACATCAGTAAAGAAACGGAACAGAGAAAAAGCTTTTAAAGAGCTAGCAAAATTTATATACCAACTAGAGATCGCCCAATGGTCGAAATTCGACCTTCAATTTAATTATAAGTTTCAATGCTATTCTTTTCTTTCTTTTTCTTCTTTTTTGGCAACTTGACACAAAGGATGTGTATGTTGTGCCACAGACAAGGTAAAAAGGTAAGGAATATGGCGGGAAAACCATATTCCTCCTATTATAATTTTCATCATCGTTTTCATGTATCGTCAGGTCTAAAGTCTAGTCAAAGTCTAAGTAAAAGTCAATACAGTCACAGGAGTCAAGTCGGTCGATTCAGTAAAGTGGTAGACGCTTTACTGAAACTTTCGATGGAGTTTTGGAGGGAACACAAAATAGCACGTTTCTGGATATTACATCACTTTCCTACACTTGTGCATGAACACGAATATCTAATGGTTAATATTCTACCAATATTACACATTAAAAACCCAGCTAACACAATTTTAGGAAAATAATACAAAAACACAACAGCACTCTTTCACATGCCCGCCAAAACTCCTTCAATGCTATTAATATTTTATTTGCCAAAATACTGACTTTCTTCTTCTTCTTTTGGCTCCCCCTTTAAAGTATTGACTATTTCAGATTTAATAAAAAACAATAATCCATTTTCAATTTGGCAATAGACTTCAACCATAAATAAAAGTGTATAATATGTCGCACTCATCTGGTTCAATCTGCGATTCGATTCAATGACTAGCGCATTCATTGAATGACACCATTCAATTGAATGACTCGGCCGAACTTCGATTAACCGATCGTCCCTCAACGTTCAACTAGTTATCGATTTGTAGTATAGCGTTTTGAAGATAGCGGACATGAAATCAGTCAGGTAATTGAACGTATTTCATTTTCTTCCTAATGTGGCGCTAGTAGTCACTAAAACAAATATGGCGTCAAACAGCTCGCACAGCTGATAGCACTGTGTTGATATTTTGTCGACAAAATTTACTTTAAAGTTTAAAGTGCTTTATTTGTAATAAAATATTGTGATAGCGTAGATACTCATAGGCCATAACTACCCCGTCAACGTAAAGTACTTAAACAAAATTATAGCATCCCATTTAACGACTTCACTATAATATGACTTTTAGTCAAGACGTTAAACGTCACAGTCAACGTTTTGACGAGTTGTCCTTTAGTCATTCGATTGAATGCTGTCATTCAATAAATGCGCTACTCATTCAATCGAACCGCAGATTAAACCAGATGACTGCGACATATATAATATATGGTTTCTCAAAATAAAAGTGTATAGGGTAAATTACGAGTCATTAGAATTTTTCAGTAGATGGGACACTTTACACTTTGATCGTAAAAATAAAAGTAAATATGACGTAAATAATAATGGAATTAATATTGAGGGGCATTCACGCTACAATAAAAATAGAGTATTTTTTATCAGGTTGCGGTGTAACCAAAATAAAACATCTTTTTGTCGCCTTGGTCATCAGGTGCGCCTTGGTTTTGCAAATGAAAAGAAAAAATTAAGAAACATACTAAAGTTTTTAATAATATTTTTTACGATACACATTGTGTATGTTATTATAAACGTGTTATTGTATAAATAACAATATATTAAGAATGTTTGTACAATTCTTAATAACCTTTTATCTCATTTAAAGGTTTTTTTGGCCTGTCCTACTACTGATATTGTAAAAGTGCTGAAAAACAGTTATTGGACGTTATAAGATGAATTAATACTGATCTACTTGATATATATTTGAAAGATAAGAGTATTATTCTACGAAAATTAATTTGCAGCTGACTTGTGTATTCTGAATACTTCAATGAAGTGTGACGTCTTCTGAATACTTCAAGAACCTACTTGTTGCCACTAGTTGTATGGAATAAATAAGGGAACGTAACGCAATTTGGGGGCCTTATAAAATGCTACGGACGCTACGGTGCGTTGCACAAGGGCTGATATTTAAACAACGCGTTATTTTTTTTTCGATTATAATATAGTGGAATTAGAATTTTTAAAATCAGCTACCCTTTTCGTTTTAAATATTTTATTAGGAAATCCCTGAATTGTGAAGTACGTTCCAATTATTTTTGTCGCTGAAGTAGGCAAATGGCAAGCCTTTAGTTTATATATTTTCATGAAATCCCTCGACTTTGTGTACAATGATATAATTAATCCTTCGATCGGAGACTCTCGGAATTGCTATTGTATTCTATTGTTGTCGCGACTACCGGTGCTCGTACGGGGCTGGATGGGTTAAACAAATGCCATACAATTTTTGGTACCCATCACCATCAGTATAATCCAAACTCAAGAACATGTGCAACCTGTGGGATCTATTTCACATCCTAAAAGATAATATTGTTAGCGCACAATCGTTACTTGCATCATGCATGGCATGAGTCATGACAAGCCCAACTCCCTTCTAAAAGTAGAGTACGGCCACAGCGACAGGCAAATAGCTGTTCTGCATTGTGCTCCATATTTAACCTATCAAACCCCATAAGAGCACTGGTGATCGCGACAACAATAGAATAACAATAGATTTCCAAGAATCCGCGATCGAAGGATTAATTAATATTGTCTGAGTATGCCGATTGGCTCGATGAGGACAATCTGAAATCTCTAAATATTTGAGTTAAGTTTTACCTGAACAATGTAATATACAGACATACAGATAAAGCAACAGACGGACATCCTTTCACATCTATAATATTAATAAGTGATGGCCGTAACTCCATTGCGTCAAAGTCCGTTTATCGAGTGGATAACGTACATTTTCCCGGGATAAAAAGTACTATTTTTCCTTTCCCGGGACTCAAAGTGTACCAAATTTATGCAAAATCCATTCAGAGGCTTGAGCGTGAAGAAGTAATTGACAGACAGACAGACGAACAGACTTTCGTACTTATAAAGTTATAATATTAGTATGGACATGTTACAATAATACAACTTATGTAATATTGGTAAGAATTTTAATTTTTTGAAGTCATGTTTTGTTAAATATTTAATAAAAATACCTTATTTTGCAATAAATAATAAAAATATAATATGTGAAAACAACAATTATTTATAATGTTTCCTACTTACCATTCCAATTTTAACCAAATTTCAATCAAACTTTGCTTGTCCAACTACTGGTTTTGGGTGTCGCAACTACTGTAATTCCGTCCCATGACTTTGTTTTACCTACCAATCAGCTTTTACCAAAAAATCAATATAAACTGAAAGACCATCGCATTTTTATGTTTGCATATCTTAAGTTAGATAATTTATGAACACAAATATAATATCTATTTCTATTTCATGCGAGGTATTTAATGTTTTACATTTATTTCTGTAAAAAAAATCCTTAGCTGTCCAATGACTGGTAGTTTACGGTAATATTAATTCGTGTGTATAGTTGTTAATCTGTCACGAACTGTCAAACCATTTAATAAAAAAAAATCTATTTCCAATTATTCTCATTAAACTGAATATATTATTTAAAGAACTTACCATGAAAGCTATATATAATTTTTATAATTTAATTAGAATTTTTAATAAATAAGCTATTAGTGGCGCAAATACATATAGTTTTATATTTGAAATAAAATACTAAATCGGTGGTCAAAGTAGAAATAGCTACATTTGAATAGTTTTAGAGTAAGACGCCCGTTTTGGGCGCTTGACAGACGCTAATAGGCAGAGCTAATAGGCAGAGCTAATAGGCTTGTCGTTCAAAATATCGTAGTGTGCACTGTGCACATTGTAGTGTGTGTAATGTTTTATTTATTAAAATAAGGTATGATAAAAGCATAATTTGAAAACAATATTGGCTCGATGCACTCCTTCTCCATATAAATTACTATAACTGTGCGTTTCATGCACCTACGTTTCCGCATTTTTCGTCAATAGAGGTAAGGTAAATGACTAGTAGATTGGACAGTACCAGTCATTGGAAAAAGCACAAAAACACAATATTTATTAATGTTGCTTTAAAAATTTCCTGTTTTTAAAGTAAAAGAACGTCTGTTTTTAAAGAAAAACAGTCAGTTTTTAAAGCAACATTAATAAATATGGTGTTTTTGTTCTTTTTCCAATGACTAGTACTGTCCAATCTACTAGTCATTTACCCTACAAATTTTTTTTTTGCTCACATATAACAAAGGTTGACATAATTGAAAAAATTAAAAATATAAAATGTTCATAATATTATGTTCACAGCCTTTTACTTCTTCTTACTTATAGACGGAGAGCTGGCGACCAAATCGGTTATGTGGCTTCAGCTGTATTAAAACTATTTCCCTGAACAACCCTTTCTGATAATCTCTCTGGCAGCAAATACTTCTATTTAAACTGAGTCTTTGGCTGGCAGGCCGTGGGTGGTTGGTCGGGTGTATAGTGGGGTGGGAAAAATAATGGAAATGTAGGCTCAGTGACCGTAATTTTATTTCCAAACAGTTGCTCTGTACTTCCTGTGCACCCAAAAAAAAAAATCGATCGGGTGGTGGGAAGGAGTTGCCAGCGTTAATTAAAATTAGCAATATAATATTTATTTTCATGTGGGCTCAGCTGTGTTGGCTTTTTTTCTGAAACGAGATTAGTTAGTATGTAATCCCCCGAAAAAATAGCCAGACAAAAATATCGGTGGGAAGGTTTTTTATTCATTTCAAATTAATACATTAATACTGAATGATTATTTTTTCTCTTTTGTAAAAATAAAACATTCTGTATTAAGGTTTTATTGTTTTCCCATACATTTCTTTAAAATAGAAAACAGTATACTGATATTCAATACAATTACTTTCCAGAAATGATTTCTTACCAGCAACCTACCAGCAACACTATAAACTGATGCAATAATAGAGGGTGTTTTTGTGACTTTTTTTTACCTTCTACCCTCGTTAACTTTTTTCTCCCATGGTTTAGAGGTTTTTCGTCACACAATAAAATGTTCAACTTGTCAAGCCCTTTCATTTGGTATATTATTATGTCTCAAAGTGCTACATTAGTGGGTATTGCAAATAATAAAAATTGTACATGGTTAGCGTATTAATTTGAGGTTGGAGAAAATACTAAACTATTGTGGTTCAAAATATAGGTACACTTTAGTGACGAAGCACGATTTAAGTACCAGCTAACACCTAAATCTCGTAGATATACAATCTTGTTGACACATGTTCGCACTACAAACACGGTAGGTGACGTAGGGTTAAATGATAAGGAATAGAAGGGAATTTTCTTCCACATTAAAAAAGGCTATGTAAAAAAAAACAGTAATATCAAAGGTTTCACAAGAAAAATATTTATTTATCTATTTAAAAAGAAATTGTAAAATATTGCTGGTATTAAAAATGTGCTGAAACGGAATGAATATTTTCAACTGCATAAAAGATGCTTATATTCTTTGACGTAATTATTTTATTTCATCTCTCGCAGCAAGGTATAATAGCTGTAGGCGCCTTTTAGTATCTGCAAAATAAATAATATCAAAATAGTCAAAAATAAATTGCAATTTTTGTGTGCACTGTGCAGTTTCTAGCGCCGTTTCGTTTGATTCGATTGTCGTCGATCTAGAAACACTGTTTTGTCTATCACTGACAAGACAGAACTAAGGCTGGTGGTCAGTACTTTAGATGCGACCCGGTCTCAAGACGGGGTTCGGCTCTGTGATTGGTCCTAATTTTGACAAATGACAGCCAACCAATCACAGAGCCTGAACCGTGTCTTGAGACCGAGACGCATCTTGAGTACTGACTATTTATACCGGCCTAAGAGCGTAAGATCCTAAATATAGGCCGGGGTATTAACTATATACGTAGTTGTTTGGATATCATTATACAACGCCACACTTGTCTCACCATTGGCACATAACGTCGGATACGTTATTATAATATAGGAGAAGGTGGTAATGTGGCCCCCCACTTTGTTTATCAAGCATTATTTAAAAAATATAGGAGTCAGAAACCTAAAAAATACATTATGGGACTTCTTATTCATCTGCTTAAACATTTCTTATTAGGGAATAAATAAAACTCGTGCAGGATAATCGAAAGTTTTAATTATTCTTAATCAATCAATCACATTAGATATTTTGAGATCAAGAGATGGTAATGTGACCCCCCGGGGATGTCACATTAAATGTATTGCACAAATGAAACTTAACGGCAAAAATAACAAATGTAATAGTCACCTTTGGAGCCTCCACAGGCTACATAGCCCATTAGTCAAAAGCCAAATATTTCTGTTTCTTAACAACAGCTATCGAAATAAAATCACACACATTTAAAAGTTTCGCCGCTCGCAAGTTTAAACTCGATCGAATGACAATCGAACTTGACAGCCTCTGTTGGATTTGTACGGTGCTAAATTAGTAGCATGCCACGAGCATCCCGTTCCACCAAAAATATACTGGATAGCGTTGTTAAAACATTAAAATATTGAAGGGGCCAATATATATGCAGGGGCCACATTACCACCTTTTCCCAATACGTATTAAGGGCTGACCAGTGTACTGCTGTTAAGCATAGATATCCTGCTGATAGCTGTCAACACATAAAGATTTGTCACGAAACACCACCCCGATCTTATCCTTATTCCATGCCCAAAAAGGTTTTACTTTTAAAACTTACTTTGATAAATGTGACCACGGTTAAGTCAGCAATCGGCCCTGCGTGGATGGCCAGCGGCTTTCGAAACTGGTGCACCAGAAGTAGAACTTCCTTCCGAACAGTTGTTGGCTGAGCCCACCACATGCTCTCATAGGGCCCCATTATCAAATCTACACTCTGAAAGTGAAGGAAATCACTTTTGCTTAAAGTCGAATGCTACACATTCTTTTAATCTTAAGGAAAAAAATTATAAAAGCTTTATAAATTCGTTGCCCTAAAGAACTTTACTTGTGCCTTTCATAAAGCATAATTATAAAGCATGGTCGTAGTCGTCTGTATTGGCCTAGTTGTGGAAAGGCCGCATAGCTTACTATATTAAAGCTACGCTACAGCTACTTATACTAGCTGTAGCTATACTAGCTGTAGCGTTATAGCTCTGGTACTATTCATAATATTTATTAAATACTCATTACTTTATTTTTTTACAGGTAAGCAACTTTACTGCAGCAAAAACAGTAAGTAAATACTTACAGAATGCGTCATAACAGTACTATGCCAACAATACATGAAAAGCCGTAAGCAGCCAAACAATAAATACGGCAAAGATACTATTTTCTGAAATGTATTCGTTTCCTCCTGTAAATTTAAAAATACATAAAAATATATTTTTATAAATCACAAGTACCTGGAAACGCGAAAGTGAAGGATTGCAAATGTTTGTGAAATTAATAAAAAGGTAAAAAAACTATACATGGTACGTACAAGGAACTTTAATTAATCTAAAAACCGGCAGCGTTCAAGAGCCTTTACCGCGATTCGATTTGGTAGAGATGTTTGGCCTTAATTAAAATTTTGCTTGTACTATAGTTTACATACTTAACCATTTAGTAATATGTGCATAGTATTTAGCAAATTGTTCGATTTTTTTCTACCTGTTATAAAAATATATAACAGCTTAAGATTATACTGATTGTTATATAATTATGTTTTTATTCTACACTAACATTTTATGTAAACGTCCGTCTGTCGTTTTTACGCTTAAACCGGCAAACGAATTGACTAAACATCATATAGAGAAACTATGGTATATAAAAGAGAAACCTTTCGTGTCAGCAACATTCATAATAATTAGATTAGTCTTGATTACGGTTAAATTAACGCTCAACGTGCGTTGTATTAGAAAATATAATATTATTATTACTAGCTAAAAGCCGAGCTTTGTGAGGGCTCGCGTCGTTTTCCTGCGTGTTAATAATCTTTAAGGCAGTTTTTTTTTATATTTTAATAGACACCAAACCTTGACTGACCAATGATAACACATCCACATATTAATAAAACTACGGAACCCCAAAATTACTATGTTACTATGTTTGAGCTCAACAAATCAATAGGCGTGATAATTTTTCCGTAAAGTGAAGAAAATTAAGCGCTCAGGTGGTGGGATATGCTAGGGCTCGCTTCGCTCGCCCTGATAATCTAGGTTCTAGTAATATTTATTTCGTATCTGAGCTGAAAAGAAAGGTGGGAGAATTGCGTCCGGGATACTGAAAATCTATATCTATACATATTATAAAATAAAGTCGCTTTTTTCCCTCATGTCCCTTTGTTCCCTTTAATCTTTAAAACTACGCAACGGATTTTGATGATTCTTTCAGTGTTAGATAGCCCATTTATCGAGGAAGGCTATAAGCTATATTTTATCTCGCTAAGACTAATAGGAGCGAAGAAATAGAGGAAAATGATGAAAAATCGGGGAAAATTATTTGAAAGGGGTAACTTGAACGCGCTAATCTCAGGAACTACTGGTCCGATTTGAAAAAAATATTTCAGTGTTAGATAGCCCATTTATTGAGGAAGGCTATAGGCTATATTTTATCACGCAAATACTAATAGGAGAATGTGGAAAAAACGGGGGAAATTATTTGAAAAGGCTTATCTCGCGAACTACTGGAGCAATTTTTATGTTATTTAGCATAGATAAGAAGTAGACCACGTGAAGGATCATAGGCTATCGATTTTAATCAGTTTTTCAAATTTTCAGCAATAATTTTGATTCGCATACATATAATTGCACGTACACTAACACTGTGCCGAAATCTGGCAATGCCGCAACGCCACACCGTTGTGCCTGTCGGAGTGGGGTGTGTTAGGTTTTTTCGTTACGAAATTTATTGATTCGGTCGCTGCACTGAAAGTCCACTATGAAAGCTAAATATATATAACTCAAAGGTTGATTGACTTACATGGTGATAATATATCCAAAGCCCAAACCAGTGGACGGGCTGAAATTTGGCATGCAGCTAGATATTATGACGTGGGCATCCGCTAAGAAAGTATTTTGATCAATTCTACCCCCAAGGGGATAAAAAAGGGGATGAAAAATTTTATGTAATAATTCTTCATAGCACGAGCGAAGCCGCGGGAAAAAGCTAGCAGCTATATAAAATCTTTGCAATAGCTTAAATAACCACCTGTATTTGATACGCTGTCACACAAAGCATGACGGAGCAGACAAATGTATAGAGCATCAATATGGGCGAGAAGAAGCTGTTGAATAAACTGCATATTCTGAAAAGATTAAACATTAGGTAAAAGAGGCAAAAAAATACTAGATTTAAATTGGTTCCTCCATTTGAGTGCTAAGATGCCACACACAGAACTGATACACGGTAAAAGTTTTAAGACCCCTCCATTCGGGGGTGGTAAAACTCGGTGGGGGGTGAAAATACAGGTATATTAAATAGCTTAAAATATGGCAAGTAAAATCTGATGTACTAAATTAACATTTACTTTGTTGTTTCGGAAATTTTGGTTCGTTGAAAACCACAACTACGTTACACGATATATTTTCACGGAAAATCAAATTCAACCTTTCAAAAACAATTGGGAGTCAATACCAATTTAAGGCGATGCCTTAATAATTTGGCTGTAGCGATATCGATTTTTCTCAGCAATTTTTCTCAACTTTTATAACACAGAATAATTAATCAATCAAAAAGACCTCTGTAAAAAAGGGATTCCTTTTTTGCTAACAGAGGAGACTGATTTAAGCTTCCAAAATTTGTACATAGATTGGTTCAAGCATACACTTTAATTTGCCCATAGCTTAAATGAAATGTATTTATGGTTTTTAAATTACGCGACAAAAACCACTTTGTCGCTAACGCCCTTTCCATTTTTGCTGTTCCATTGCTTGTTTTCTATGAGAGGCCGGGCCGGTCTCTCATAGAAAACAAGCAATCTAAAACATATCCAACACGGTTTTTTACTTTAACGCGGCATCACCTTAAAAGGTTTCTTTCCAATTTATTTTTTAAGTCTTTTCAATGAAATGAAATAGAACAGCATTTGATGAAACTACATATTTGCCAAATCACTCTTTTATAATAAAACAATGACTGAATGATTATAGTGTTGAAAATCAAATAAATAACATTAAGCACACAAAAATAATACAGACTTGCTCAGTTGCATGTGATTTTCGTGGCATTTCCGTATACGCTGCTTCGATTCAACTAAAGTAGTCGGATTTTTTTCTGTTCCGAAAATATCGCGAGCGTCAATTCTCAGCATCCTCAACTCAGCTTCTATGAATATCATGGTGGCGACCGCGTTAGTATCGACCATCGCAAACCATAACCAAAAGCACCAAAACTATAAAAACCCGGATGCCACTATCATAAAATAGGATGTTATTTTAGAGTGACATTCTGATAAAACTAAAACTTCATTAAATAATTTACAAAAATTGCAATTGTGAAAATGTTTCTGGCCCTTAATAATATTGTACACTTAAAATTTTGTAAGAAAATAATATGTGTGTCCGAACTACATAAACTTGTATTTCTGGCCATTCGTTGCGGGTCCCAAGACAGCTTTAGCATGTCTCTCGGGCTCCCTGAGATCATATCAAAGGGTTTTCGTGTTTGGATACCGCTGTCAATCATGTCGACACAGGAGATACAGTGGTAGGAATGTGTGGTGGGCCAAAGCCCGTTTTTTAATATTTCGGGTCACATGTGTGAATGAGTCAGTGTGTTTCAGAAGGTTTAATAAAAGGGCAGTCTAAGATACAAACACAACACTACAATTACATGTTACCTAAGCGTTTATGTTAATTACTGAGGATGTAACTACTAATTGCAACGTTTAAATACTAATTAGTAATTGCATTTAACTAGAACCAACAGCTTGTGTAGTGTTTTGAATAAATAATAAACTATATACAGGTTGTAACAAAAGAGTGATAATACTTAAGGGTATGCATCCTGTATAGAGTTCACTGTTTAAGTAGCGGAACTTAAAGAGTAACTTTTTTTATGTACGAAATTATAACGTTCGGGCGCTTGCCCATACAAATAACAAAAAAATGCTCTTTCAGCGTTGATACTTTTACAGTGAACTCAATTTAAATGACAGATACACACCCTAAAGTATCATCTCTATGGCCAAAGTATTCATAATCACCAATTGAAGTGAGCCATTATTTATAACGACTTATTTACACGACCCGTATACGAAACCCCAGTCTATATTATTCTTGACAAAGAAAACATAAAATCTACGAAGAATTAAAACCCTATGCAATAAAAGTAAAGTGAGCAACCATAAAAATTAATTTAAATTATATATCCAAGAACAGGAAAATAAGGTTAAGACTCAGTTAACTTATGCATAATCTCTTTAACGACGGTTAAGAAAGCAAAAGCTCCAGTCGAGCGAACTCCTGGATTACAATTATATCCAGCAGTAAGGTAGACTTACTAGACCAAGTTTCTGCAGACATTATCTGATCATTTATACCAAATTGTACCAGTAAAATCTTGAGTTGGTTTTAAAGTATTTATGTAATCATAGCAGAATTTACGTTTAATATTTTGCATATTTCTTGTGTTTTTCAGTATAGAATTCATGCTGCTCAACTTATATTATGTTTACTAGAGGTGATGCCCGTAACTACGTTGCCAAAATTCGTTTATCGCAGGGGACCGTATATTATCCTGGGATAAAAAGTATCCTACGTCCTTTCCCGAGACTCAAGGTATAGACTCCATAAAAAAAAATATCAAAATCGGTTCAGTGGTTTAAGCGTGAAGAGACAACAGACAGACATACTTTCACAGTTGTTTCACTTTTTTACAGTTACATAACATTTACAAGCCTTAACAGTTGCAAGGGCGGAGTATAGGAAATTTTTTTTCAATAGGATTAAGCTCCAAATTAAAACATAACACGGTGCCGCAAAATATATTTTAAAGTAAAACACTTTCACAGAATAATATTTTAAGCTTATATTCCCATCCGGGGCTACGTGCCCTAAAATCCATATTATAGTTACATAAATAACAAGAATCTGGCTTCTGATCACGTAGCTAATGCCGTCCGTTCTGCCCCAAGTATAAATCCGAGGAATGCATGTTCGCCACTGCCACTGCATTCGCACACATGTTTTGCATACGAGAGGCTGATATCGAGAATGTGAATTTGTTGCTGGAAATGAAATTTTTTAGAGACTCGATCGGTTTTTATTCGATTCTGAGTTATACAGCTTGAGATAGGATTATTTCTAGAGCTTCAATTCTAAAGGTTTCATTTTCTACCCACATTGGTCTCTTGATTTAGTTTCATGGTGGAGCCCATGCCACCGCTGCCTTATAATGCCGTTGAGCAAAATTTATTTGACTTTTTGTCGGTCGCGGTCGCTTGCAGCAAAGTGCGGAAAGTTATTTAAAGGTCAGATAGTCCCGAAAATTAGTAGGTCGATGTCTGTCAGTACGAATATAGGCTTAAAGGACATTAAAATAACATTCATATCAGCGCGCCTTGTACAGTGGCGGTTACGACGCTCGCTGCGTCCTTGATAGGGCGAAATTGGAGAAAAAAACCTTTTTACTTAGATAATTAAATCAAAATGCAAAATGTAACCACAAATTATTCTTCTTTAAGTTATGAGTTATGACCTTTTCATAGATATGATTTTTGAAAGTAAAACCATCATAAGCTTAAAGAAAAGTAAGAAAAATATCACAAAATATTCGAATTTAGCCTCCTCTTCGGAGTTTTTGATCGAGTGAAGTTTTCAATATTATGTTTCGAACCACAAAATATTGTCAAAGTACTATCAGAGAAGTTGATTCCTATGCAGATGGGGGACCTACGTAGTTTGGTCGCATTACGTCAAACTCAGCCGACAGATCTAATTTCAATTAACATTGAATTGACATGATCGACCAAATGAGGTTGGTCTCTCAACTGCATAGGAATCAATTTCCTCGATGGTACATTAAGTAACCAACAATGTGTATTTTTTTGGCTTTTAAAACGCACTATTTGTTTGTTTATTATTGATTCAAAGTCATGTAAAATTGGGTCAGTAGAAAACTGTACAACACGTGATATGGTCGAAAATTTGTAAGACGTAATAATAGTAGATCGCGGGCGCGGCTTAGGAGAGAAAATAATATTTCCCTCTCTTTCTAATGTTCAAGTTTTCACTACCGAATATAAACGAAATTCCCAATGCTTATTCTAGTATTTTACAGCCTTGACGTAAATAAGATATTCCATTTTATGCACGAAGTGTATATAAATCTGAAGATAGTATTTTACAAATATTTTCGGATGAAAATTAGTACCTAGCCTCTTTAAAATATGAGTTAAAAATAAATATTATGGAAAATTTATTACTTACTAGCTGTCCCGGTGAACTTCGTGTCACAGGTCACTTTAAAACCTTCCCTGGACTTCGACGAATATTTTAAGACTAAAATCAGCCCAATCCGTTGAGCCGTTTTCGAGTTTTAGCGCGACTAACACATTTGAAAATCCATTTTTATATATATAGATAGATTGCTGTTACTTTATTAATTTATGTAAGTCTTGGTTTAATACAATATGATTTTAGATCAGTATCTTAAATCTCAAATAATAATCGTACTAAAATTTGGAAGTTCATAAAATTAAATATCAAACATTCCGGTGACGCGTCGACGTTAACTTTTAAAACTTTGGAACTTGAGAAGAGGGTAGGCTTCTTTTTAACATTTTTTAATATTAAAATTAAGGATATTAATAAAATCTGTAATAAATCTAAAGTATGAGGACGATTGACTTACTTTTTCAGCCTTACTACTATTTTATACGTCATAATATGGTATAATTCAGATACATAAGAGTCAAGAGACACTCAATAAAAAACTGTTCTTGCCTATTATTACATAATAATGTTATCGATTACTGATGTAAGGCTAAGCGCCTCCGTGGTCCAGTGGTTTAGAGCATGGCTCTTAAGTGTGAGGTCGGGGTTCCGTCGTCCTCTCGCCAGTCGTGTCGGTTTTCCGTCCCACTGGGCCATGAGAGTAAAAGTAATAGAGAGTGCTTTTGTGTACTGCGCACACACTTGGGCAGTATAAAATGACTCCTGCATTTGGGGTTTCAATGAAACCGGCCCCTGTGACCGAAACCGGTGTAAGAGTTATTATAAAGTAAGATAATATGTTGTATTGTTGTAACCTTCGTATGTCTAACTACTTCACTAAGGGCCTGTTTCACCACTTACTGATAAGTGACGAATAGGCTATCCACCAATTAACTTGACAGATCAAGTAAAGACAATCTGTCAAAAAAGTTGTGAATAGCCTATTCGACACTTTATCAGAAAGTGGTGATACAGGCCCTAAATATTGTCATTTTTACCGATGATTAACTTCAAACTTAATTTATTAATCTTAACGGTAATTAATCATCTTAAGTTTAATTTCAATCACTTAAAACCAGCTGCTTCAAGATAAATCCTTGCATTTAAAATCAGCAGCAAATAGCAATTGACCTAAAGCTCAAAGCACATCAGTAAAGCTCGAGCGAACTTAAAGCTCCGATTTATTTTTCATAAGGTTGCTCGTCTTAAGCTGTTTATATTGAAACAAACGGCAATTTTAAGCTAGCTGATTGCTTCTAAAATCTAGAGCTTTATTTATATAGAGATTGGTAAAAGGCTTCGAAGTTACAGTAGTGATTTATGCTTTTAAGTTAACTGAGAAGAGCATATAAGGCGATATTTACACTTTGCACGCGAGCTTCGAAAAAAAGGAGCTCTATTTTATCCTTAAGCAGCTGAAATGCTTTAAGTTTTGATGAGTCTGCGACCATGACCACATAAAAATTCTGAAAATAGAAAAAAAACGAGCCTCTAAATTAGTTATACTATATTTATAGCATAATATTATGTACATATCAATCATAATAATATGTCAATCGACATACGTCATAACTTTTTGACAAACATCACCGCGTTTTCGGCATGTACCATCAAGGAAATTGATTCCTAGGCAGTTGACAGACCAACGTAATTTGGTCGGATCATGTTAAGGTGACGCCGCGCCGTGTTAAAGTAAAGAAACCGTGTTGGTATTTTTTAGATTGCTTGTTTGCCTTTCATAGAAAACAAGCAATAAAACAGCAAAAAATGGAAAGGGCGTAGCGACAAAATAGTTTTTGTCGCGTAATTTAAAAACCATAAATGCATTTCATATAAGCTATGGGCAAATTAAAGTGTATGCTTGAACCAATATATTTACAAATTTTGGAAGCTTAAATCACTCTCCTCTGTTGGCAAAATAGGAATCCCTTTTTTTACAGAGGTCTTTTTGATTGATTATTCTGTGTTATAAAAGTTGACCAATCGTGTTATGCTATGGGTAATTCAAAGACAAAGACATGATGAATACTGACAATGAACTTTGTTTGTGTGTCACTCAAACTTATCACTTATTGCTTTGCGGACTGTATATTTAGATGTAGATGAAAGTAAAAAGTAAGATTAATAAAATTATTACGTTTTGAAGATAGATGTTGCGAAGACCGACTTTGACCGAAGTGAAGGTGAAAGGAACATCCGGTGTTGACAGATGACATGACCGGAAGACGTCTTGACGTAGGCTGGATTGCTTGTGTGTTTTGCCCGTTAAAAAAGGAATAACCGTGTATGGTTATTCTAAATTGCGTAATCGCGTACAAACTTTAATTTCTTAGCATTAGTCATTGCTGAGAAAAATCGATATCGCTACAGCCAAATTATCAAGGCGTCGCCTTAATTCAATGTTAATTGTAATCTGTCGGCTGGACGTAACGCGACAAAACTACGTAGGTCCCCCATCTGCCTAGGAATCAACTTCTCTGATAGTACAAGAAAATGTACATCCAAACTTTCGCATTTATAATATTAGGATATACCCCGACGTTTATCTGAACAGACAATCTCGTGGGATAACACGTGTAGTAATTTTGTGAGCGAGCTCAGGTGCTAAGAGAGCTCTGATAAGATGCGATTGTGTAAGTAAAATCTTGCGTTTAAGCAAGCTACGTGACACTATCGGCCAGTATTAGAAAGGTGTGGCCACAGTGTAAGCGGAGTGCACGACGTATTTTCTACAACAAGTAACGATTGTTTATTTGATGGATTTGAACGCTAAAACTGTCTAGTATTAGACTTTGAGACAGGTTGCCCGTGGGAAGCAGCTGTCAAAAATGTCCGGCAGTGGAAGACGAGATTTGTACTGTCGGGATAACCCGAAGGAAATAAGATAAAAATTTCGCTTTACGTCGTTCGTTATCGTTCTCTTCTCTTTAAGGGATTCATAAACAGGTAAACTTTCAGCTTTTATAAAATGATGAAGGTCTGGCTGACGTAGACTTTTACTCTATTATTACCAGATATAATAGGAAAACACAATAGTCAATGTAAAAGCCTTGGGAATAGCCTTAAATTCCTTGAAACAATTTACGTGCTCGCTAATCTAATATGTATTTTAATTGCACTAGAAATAAGAATTATTGTTTGAATTTACAATTTAGAAGGTACAATAATAATAAATTAAATTATTATTGTAATTACCCAAAAAAATTTTTTTAATTCGTCTATCTATTTTCCTACCTGGAACACAATCGCATATTTTTTTTTTTTTAAGATGGGGAAATGCTTTACGCATCCCCGGCAAATTGGGGATATCGGCCGGGGTATGTGGGACTCCTGCGTAGTCTACCCACTAAAAACCCATGGTGGTCCACTCATCGAGGCAGAGTTGCGTGTACGATAGAACCTACCGCAAAATCGCATAGGGCCTGATTACACTTACTGAATAGAGTAACGAAACAGTGCAAACATACAATTTGGTTGGCCGAGAACACTGTCTCACCATGGTCTAGCCACTCTACTTAAGAGGCCGGGTACACTTGGAATTTCTCATACATACGTAATTCCAAAATCTTTTTCTCATACGAAAATATTTAACATGTTTGAGTTGTTTTTCAGTTTAAAATAGTAATTACCTAGGTTCCTGCACAAAAATTTACTTCAATGTATTTAAACACAATTTTTTTTTTGCTTTAAATTTTTTTTTAGTAAATTTACTACTAAATATTTAAACACTATAAAATAGAGTAAAACACTTAAAAATATATAAATAAATAGTTAATTTACTACAAAATATTTAAACTCTAAAAAATATTTTTTAGTATTTAAATTTTTTGTAGTAAATTTACTATTTATTTATATATTTTTTAGTGTTTTACTCTATTTTTTAGTGTTTAAATATTAAGTACTAAATTTACTAAAAAAAAAATTAAAAACAAAAAAAAAATTTAATGTTTAAATATTTTGAAGTAAATTTTTGTGCAGGAACCTAGATAATTACTATTTTAAACTGAAAAACAACTCAAACATGTTAAATATTTTCGTATGAGAAAATTATTTTGGGATTACGTATGTATGAGAATTTCGAGGGTACCCGGCCCCTTAATAGGTGTAATTAAGCCCTTAGGCCTTAACCTGTTTCCACTTGAAGAGGTAGCAGACAGTATGCATTAAGTTATTGGGTACTATAGGTGACGCCCACAACGCTGTTGCGCCAAAATTCGTTTATCGTGCGGGAACCGTACATTTTTCCGTGATAAGCAATATCCTTTGCCATTTCTCGGGACTCAAAGTATCTGCATACCCAGCAAAATTGGTTCAGCGGTTTGATTGTGAAGAGGTAACAGACAGACAGACAAACTTTCCCATTTATAATGTTAGTATGGATTGTACAAAAATCGCTGCATATGTGACCACACACGGCATTAGGAACGTGCACGGTTGCAAACTCGGCGTTATCTTTTTGTTACGTGCAGAGATTTACATGTTTAGATCTAAATTTTGTTACCCTAGTCTAAAATTTCACAATTTCTGGGAATGGGATATATTACTGCAATGTTTTCATGCTATATGGCAGCACCAGCAAAGGCAGTAAGCCAAACAGTTTTGTTCGACATTTAACAACGTTCTTTTTATATTCCAATATAACGTCTACAATATGTTGGTCTTTGGTCGGATTATTTACTGTATGTGTTAGTAGCGCCCTCTGCTCTGACCTGCCTTCTCTATTAAGTTTAAATTATTATGACGTCTTAGAAAATAAGCCAGCTTGTGAGTAGACCGTTACTACAATAAGTTTTGTTAAGAAGCAAAAGAGTTCACAAAGTACAATACTTTGTTAAATCTAAAATCCTCAAAGAACGAAATAAAAGATTCAGAAAATTCAAAAGAATACAAATACAGCGATATTACAGTGGCTTACTACATTTTGGCATGGAAATGTGAAAGGGTCGGCGCTTATACCACAAAGTTTCGTCGATAGCAATAAAACAATCATCCTTTATCTTGGAACCTGCGAACCACTTGTGTTCCGCCAAATATGTGTACAAAAGTTATTTATGAATAAATATTTTACTTCTTTTCTTATTTCCACATCTGTTTTTATGTTGAAACAGTTGTTCTCTCGAATGCATGATCAGCACCTGTTTTGGTATCCTTGATAGTTTTTGTCGCCAATTTAGGATAAGATTAAAATCATCACCATCATTTAAATTAGGCAAAAAATTGTTTTGAATTCGTGTGTACAATTTCCTATTATGTTAAAAAGGTGTTTTGAAAAATGGCTTGAGATATAAAAGTTTTTTTTTTAAGATTCGAAGTAGATTTCAAAACTACTGGCACATAACAAACATATTATGATATTATTTATAAGATTAAGGGCCGATTTCACCACTTCCTGATAAATGCCGGATAGGCTATCCAGTATCCACCCCTTAATCTACCAGGTAGAGTATGGATTATCTGTCAAATAAGTTATAGATAGCCTATCCGGTACTTTATCAGAAAGTGGTGAAACAGGCCCTAAATCTACCAAGTAGATTTAATATTATTTAGCAAGGGGACTAAGGAAGAAGAACATGTAAAGACGTACGGTTCCGGCCGTTCTATTTTGAGCACAGTTCAAAAGTAATTACTACCGAAGCGTGCCTCTGAAAAAAGCCTGCAAACTTTCAAACTTACCTGAAGCGTCTGATGAATATTGACATTTCCTCTTGTTTCGATACAATTTTAATGAGCGACATTCAAAGTTGAGAAGTAACAGAAAAGTTAGAAATACAAAACGGCAACAACTCTTAATTAATCAACCCTTTCTTAATCCAAGAATCATTCGGAACTTTCATATCCCTCGGAAATAAATTTTATATCAGATACAAACATTCGGGTAATCCTCAACAAACTTGATATCGAAGAAACGGTGATTTACGTCTCAGTTACTACTATTTTTCGTCAATTTTACCTATTCTAATACGGGTGCAATTAAACCTTCCTGCCAAATTTTGATATATTGATCCTTGTTAAAAATAAATATACACTTTTTTTTTCTTTTATAATCACTCAGTACTAAAATGTTGAGAAATAGCTTCCGAAATTTATCCTAAAAACACTACAATTAATGGACACGAAGCGTTGCCCGCGCGATACGTGCGGCGTTCCCCCGCGCGCGCGCCTCCCCCCGCGTCACCCCCGCTCATTACCCCGCACCACGAGTGACCGTTCTGCAACGATTTTAAATGGGATAAAATATGTCATAAAAAAATAACACCCAATTTTTTTGGGTCAAATGGGCTCTCCTAATTATACCTAAGCCCTGGAAAAAAATTGACAGGAAGGTTTAATTGCATCCTGTATTTAAAATTCTAGTGTCACGCTGTTTGTTGTTTTACTTTACCAAAACCAGTTTTGATTTTGTGTGCTTATCGGGTAAGTAGCTTACTCGTTTTTTTGACTCGATTGAATTATGTATAAAATAACGACGATCAAAAAACTATAAAATTGCATGAGCTCCTGAGCGTGACTGAAAGCCTTTGCGCCTGCAATTTTATAGTTTTTTGATCATCGTTATTTTATACATAATTCAATCGAGACGAAAAAACGAGAATCCCTACATATATTCTTTGTCTTTCGTTCAGTACAAAATTTAACTGAAAATTCCAAGTAATTTGGACAAAGTATGGAAATTTCGTTAAAAGAAGAGGTAGCTTCAGGATTGTTTTCTATCGAGTGAAGTTCATGATATTATGTTATGGAATATAAATTACATTGTGTTAGATCCTTAACTAACACATTTTTTTTTCAGAATTTAAATTACAATATTTTTATGTCTCCTTGTCACTTTTAAATCATGAAAATCGTCCCCTTCTGGGAATACAGGGCCTTAATCGTAGTGGTAGCGAACTAACAACCCGCACTGCTGCGCGCAATCCCAAATCGCGCTAGCAGTTGGAGGTTCTCAACTGAATATTCATTATTCGGTAGGTCGAAAGACCTTTCTTTGAAGATCTTAAGCATACTCTCGAAAATGTATAGCAATGCAATGTTTATCAGGTCAGCTATAAATTGCACTAAAAACTCATAAAACTTCGTAGAAAGGATAATGGCAAGCAATGATATTCCTAATACACGCGAAATTTGCTTCGTTACTTTATTCATTGATTCATTATGATATTCATGGAATCGCGAATAAAATAAAAATGTCATTTTGTTTTTGTTCCGTCTTCCGAATAAGATTATCATCGTGAGTGTATTTTGTCAGTTGCAAAAATTCTTTTCCATTACGTATAAAAACAAAGGGTCAACTGCTTGGCCTAAATGTTTTCTCAACGACGGCCATAAAACAAAAAAATATATATGGAAGGGTTAAAGAATCTTAGCATTTACATCTGGACTGTTATAATAATTTCCATTATCATCACTATCATCATCATCATCTTCATCATCAGCCTATTGCCGTCCACTGCTGGGCGTAGGCCTCCTCCAATAATAAAATTGAGGTGAAAATTCTTTGGCAGCGCTTTACACTCTCTTTGTGGTGGATGAAAATGTGCCAATGTGGTCAAGTAAGGACACGTGAACTGATCGTAAATTCGTAAGACAGGGGAAGAGTATTTAATAATTTTGACACTCAAATTAGGTACTGCAATTAATTCTGCGACTAAAAGGGGTTGAACCCCTTTAGTTTTAGTTCTTAAAACTAGATTTAAATTATATTCGGGCTGTGTAGAGAAATCCTGAGAACCAAGATCCAAGCTATTGAAACTGTTCCATTTCAAACTCGGAGTGAGTTCGAGCATTCCGTAGTGCCGACAGATCGTAATAGTAATATCAAACGCTATCTGCATAATGTATGTTTGAAGGGAACAGGAACTATCGTCAATCATCCTCCCCCACCCCTCCTTCGCCCTTCCAACGCGTTCTGACGATAACTCACATCTCACTATGAGGTTCGATCCGTTTTCGTTACCATGCCTATACCCCGTATGATTATCACGATTGTCCATAATGGATAACTAGCATTGTTATTACTTATTGCCATACATGTCGAATATGGACAATCAGAGACGAATATTCTACACGTGATCTCCTGTATGTCCATCACGGCCATACGTTGGAGAATCCGCATAGTAGGTATGTTAACTGGAAGATATAATATTGATTAATATATTATCTGAATATCTACTTTAGTTATTTAGTTTAGTTATGTAAACTATTCCACGTCATTCTCCTCAGCATTAAATGTCATCAAACCTATTGAAATACAACAGGCAGATACATTTTCGATATAATAGGTAGGTATAGATTTATGTAATAATTAATAAATCACCTAAAATATGTTTAATGTTTATATCCACCCAAAATACTGTTAAGGCGGTATATCTTTTGTATTTCTTCGTATGTAATTTTCGAATCTATAAATCAAGGTTAGCACACCCCTTAAGTAAATAATAAATGATACAATTTCTTTGGAACACAACGCACGTTTTAACCTGGGGTTAAGTATTTGAAATATTAACACGTTTGTAGGAAAAGGTGTTTCGGGAGCCTTATTCTGAGAATTTATATCGCTTTGATTTAAAGAGATAATATTCTTTATCTATTTCTCCGAAGTGGCAAGTTGTTGACTCGTTATTCAAAATGCTCTGTATGTACAATGTTAATTTCAGTTTCAGTGACGGTGGCCGGTTTCATTGAAAAAAGGCCAGGTACGCAGTAGTAATTTTATAGTGCCCAGGTGTGTGCGCAGTACACAAGAGCACTCTCTATTCCTTTTACGCTCATGGCCCAGTGGGACGGCCGAGACCGATACGACTGGCGAGAGATCTGGCGCAGGACCGACTTTTTACATGCCCATCTGACGCATGGATCATCTTACTTGTCAGACAATCAGGTGATCAGCCTGCATTGTCCTAACCAAACTTGGAATAACATGTTTCCAATGCGGGAATCGCGACCTCCTAGTCAGGAGCCACGCTCTAAGCCATCACAGAGGCGTTTATATGGCAAACCATGATATTATGTGTTACACGTCAACTTGGTCAATACGAGTGGCAGCTGTCATCGTTAATACCGATTTTCTGTGATGTGGCTTGTGGTGTACCCGCTTGTTCTCAAACTGCTGAGCTGTTGCGTGATGCTATGCTAATAATACCGATAGTAGTTACACTAGTTGTTGTTGGTCTAATTGGTACAATTTCGAGCTGTCAGATGCCGTTTCAATGGATTATTGCCATCACTCGATGTAATGCGCCTATATTCGGCAATTCCGATATAGCTTATGCTAACAACGTATTGTGTAATGTCACATGTGTGTTCATCTTACCCCCAAAGGAAAAAAGTGGATGTATTTGTGAACAATCCAACCTATCTAACCTATCAATCTTAGGCTGAAAACCAAGCTGATCAATCGGTTGTGTGGTTTTCACCATAACCTTTAGTCGAAGTCGAATCCGGAATTATTACGACTTACTTTTTTATTTATAATTCAAATGATTATTATTTTGAATGTCAAGTTTCTCATTTCTTCCATAAGAATAATAGTATTTTATTAAAAAGATTAAACCGACTTCAAATTTTTGTACGTAATTAAGAATTAAAATTCCCTATCTCAAAACTACTGAACCGATTTTGATGAAACTTGCAGTATTCCCTAAGTTAAAGAATACCTAGTACAATAAAAAAAGAATCACAAAATCGGACTTGTGGTTCCGGAGATATGCGTTCACAAACATAAAACATACATACATACATACACTTTTGAAATTTGGCACATTTGTTCAGAAGCTGTCATAGGTTAACATAACCTGTGCAAAAACTGGGCAGTTCTGGAATTATTACATACATACGCGTCGAATTGATAACCTCCTTTTTTTGAAATCGGTTAAAAAACAAACAAAATAAACTCTCGTCGTGTACTGTGCAAAGTAAATTCTGTTTTCCAATAGTTAATATGAGTATAGTTGGAGGCATACTAGTCTGACTGGTGAGACGTTGCCTTTTTGCTCGTTCAGGCAAAAAGTTGCCTGCAAAAGTTATCCCATACGAGTACGCCTGAATAGAAATGCGGCGGACCCAAATGCATTCCGGAACCATTTTTCGGAATCCACGCAATAAACTGAGAAAAGTTAGTTCCGAAACTCGTAGCATGCAAACTAGGTACTTAATTAAGGCTTTTGGATCATAATAAATATCATGTAACAGCGCTAACGCCCCCGTGATTCCTCTGTAGATAAGTCTCTACTTAGAACATGGCTATTGACCACAAGGTTGTGGACTCGATTCCCGCGTTGAAAAAATTGTGTTTCCTAGTTTTGTTAGGGCAATACAGGCTGGTCACCGATTGTCTGCCAAGAAGTAGTCCGTGCATTCGATGGCCAAATAAAAAGTCGGACCCTGCACCTAATCTCTCGCCGGTCGTGTCGGTCATCCGTCCGACTGGATCACAAGAGAAAAAATTATTACAGAAAGTGTGTACTGCACTCTGTCTCTGCTTGGAAACTTTTTTGTTTCTGATTAGTGATTAGTTTCCTTGTTTCAATTAAACCGGATACCGTCATCAAAACCGTTTTGAAAAATTAGACAAAACACCAAGTAGAAAAAATATTCACTTTTGTTGTCTGCGTTAGCCTTTAAATACTTTTTTGTGTTTGACCGCAAATTTTCGAATTTCTGCTTTATTTTCTTATTTCTTGAAAGCCCTGAGGGCTGAGGCTAATATATGATTCTCTTGAAATCGTTAATATTATATTACGTAAGTATATCAATTCCTCTTCAATCTTGATCGGAAACAAACATTTCGCATTGACATTCGGAGTTAGTTACGTTCGAGTTTTGGAACGTAAAATTATTCTAAGTAATATCGTTGCAAACTTGTATTTCAGAATAAGTACTCGTACTTATTACTTATTTATTTCAAATATTTCAAATACATGTTTAATTTGTCCTGGTTTTTCGAGGTTTGTAATAATATTTAAATATCTATTCTAGTAAGGATATTATATTTAAAATTGCAGTGTGGCAACGCGACGTGACGAAGCGATGTCGATGCATTTTTAAATGAGCCGTTTAAATTGGAATTTGCAGCCCAAAACTGCGTACGGCAAGACGTATTAGTTTGACAATTTAATAGGACATAATATTATCTTCTTGTTTAATTTTGAATGGACCGTTTTAAAATGTTTCACATGGCAGCACTATTTCGTGTAGCGCATTCTAATGTTCAGAAAATAATCAATTAAAAATAACTTTGAACATTGATTTAGGAAGAATCATTAGAACACTTAATTTGAAAAATAATAATCATTTCTTAATTATAATCATTTTTTATTTAGATATTAAAAATTAGGAAAATAAAGCTATTTAAATAGCTGTTACTGTTTGTCTGTACGTATGTTATCTTTTCACGCCCAAACGCTGAATCGATTTTGCTGAATTTTAGTATAAAGATACTTTGGAATCCTGGGAAAAAAAAAGGATTCTTTATTCCCGGAAAAATGTACGGTTCCCGTGCGATAAACGAATTCTTGCGTAACGGAGTTGCAGGCGTGATCTAGTTGAAATTTTAATTATAAAAAATATGCATAAATTCCTGAATGCAGACTTATAACGAACATTAACTTTTCAATTGGAGTTATGAAAAAAATTTCAAGCGTTTTGCTAAACATTTAGCAGTATAACAAACTTTAAATGCTGGTTAATTACGTAGCATTAAGTTTCAAGTGTTTTATGAACTAAAACATTTTTAATGTTTATTTCAAAACATTTGCTTTGCTAAACGTGTTTTACGAATGTAGCAAAATTACAAACTTTATACTTTCAATTATTTTTTGCGAAAAACTGCCTGTGTAAGGAAACCTTACTGTCTTTGCCTAGTAGTGGGATACCGATGGTATTATTTATAAACATAATTGTATGATTTTGTACTAGCTATTAAAACTTAAGAAAGCTGTTAAGGAGGATAAAATTAGAAGTATGTACCTACGTACAACGAAATTTATTTTTCCAGGTGCTATCAGGTAATACATATTTTACATTATTATTGTTATTCCAAAAATAATATTAACATTAATTAATAAATGTTTAATAATAAGTCTTAAATAAATACATATTATAATAATATATAAAATTACGTTATATCAAAAAGCCTTATTTCAATTCCAACAAAGATAAAGAGAAAATTAGAGGCTAGACTAAACAAAATCCCTGGCAAACAGAAACTTCCATCACCGAAATAACTTTCTTATCTGTAATCTGCGAGATTGTTGGACATTACGAATGGTTAACAAGTTTCGAAGTTAATTTAAACTTCGTGTGCTTTATCATTTATGGAACATTAAAATCTTCTATTTATTAACATGTTACATTGCATTCTCAGCGCATTTCAAGCTATTGCATAGATTTTATCGCGGGCTTTGAGCTCGGCGACCGTAACGAAAAAACCTAACACACCCCACTCCGACCGGCACAGCGGTGTGGCGTTTCCAGACTTCCTTCGGCACAGTGTGTGTGTGTGTGTGTGTATAATTGCATAAGTTGATAAAAAATGCAATGCAATATCTTTACCGCGGCAGTCCCCAAGTGCCACATGTATTTTTTATAAGATGCGCTGCTTCTGTAGGCTTAGCATAACAACAGTAGACATAGGAAGGAATCGACATACTGACAGAATTTATCGACAAAATGGCGAATTCTCATTGTCTAGCTGTCACTTTGTCTATTCTTCCGTAGAAACAAATCGTTTCTATGGTGACCATGTTACACCTGCAAGTGCGTCATATCGCTTTCTTTATGGTCTGTGGTCACTTTGAGACCCCTATATACGGGGAGGTCGATCGATCAGTCAGGACTGATCATAGACCTGCCCGGACGCGTGCACAGGAAAATGTGCAAAATGAGTCCGGTCGTTCTGTGGACAGTCCGACCAAATTCATCGGCCTACCCGTATACATACAGGGTGTAACAAAATAAAGTGATAGCAATTTTTTTGTGTTTTGTATGGGAAAGCCCCCAGCGTCATGAATTCTCCCATACAAAAGTTAAAAAGCTACTCTTTCAGCGCTGCTACTTTCACAGTGAACTCTATGCAAGGGCACATTATACACACCCTAAAGTACTTTGTTTTGTTACACCCTGTTTACGGGGAGGCCGCTTGATCAGTTTGGACTTAGGACTGGTAATATGCCTGCCGGACACATATTAATACTATGTCCGAGTCAGAAGGTACTACGTTTAAAATCAGTAACTACGCCATATTTCGAGCTTTATTTACCCCCTCATTTCACGCACACTGCATAAAGGTCAGCCTAATTCGTGTATAGTGGAACGAAATCATGGTCCGATAATTGAAATTGTAAAGCCTGCGGTTACATAATATTTGAGCTGAATTCCAAAATTAGTACAGGATTGCGCTATTTGTTCTAAAGTCGTGGACTAACCAACTTGCCCTGCTGCAGTCTATTTCCACAGATAAAAGTTTTCTTCATTATTTATGATTAACATGGCGATGGAAGACGATTTTAGACTGTTTTTTTTTTACAAATTACAATAAGTTAATAAATACACAAGTGAAAATCTTACAGATGGGTTAGGTATACCGTTTAACTATCTATCTGTCTGTGCCCAAGCCGCTAAACCGATTTTGATGAAATTTGGTATAGAGATACTCCGTTCCGGGAAAGGACATAGGATACTTCTTATCCCGGAAAATACGGTTCCCGCGCGATAAATTAATTTCTGTGCAACTGACTTGAAGCCTGCGGGCTAGACCTAGTACTATCAGAGAAAATGATTCTCAGGCTGATACCTACGCATTTTGGCCGCGTTACGTCAAACCCAGCCGACAGATCACAATTAACATTGAATTGACACTATCCGACCAAATTATGTGTTAGTCTGCCAACTGCCTAGCACTGCAGTACACGCGTGGACTACTATGGTAGACCAGGGTCACTTTTTCAGCGATATTTTTTCAGCAAATCTCGCTAGAAACTTGCCATTCCAGGTAATCCTCGTTTGATAAATTTGACAAAACCTCAGTACCTCCTGTAACCTGATAGTCGATTGAAATTATAGATATTTAGCATCAAAAACGCTGGGCTACCATAGTAGTCCGCGCGAGTATTGGTGTACTAAATTCAACCATGTCTGTTTTGTTTAATTATTGATTTATAACGTTTTTATTGTTTATAATAATATGATTGTATATTTTATGCATTTATACTAAAATAAATTTATGATAATTTGATTACAAACCCTAAAATTTAATTTTTTAATAAGATATAGTGACCTGTACAGATTGACGTCGTAACCATATTATGACTAACCAGAAACAAAGGAAATCTCACCAAATCGCGAAAATAGAATTAAAAATTTTGTAAAAAATTACATATTTAACTAGTGTTAAGTATTTAATTAATCAATAAATAAACTATTTTGTATTTTTCACAATTAAAACTTAGCGCCATCTGTGCCGGTTGTCTAATTTCCTCGTCAGGCTTTTGATGTGAATTTTTAAATGGAAAATTGTGATCTAAGTTGGCTGCTGTAACTATATAAGCGATCAAGAGTAATATACGTGACAAATATTGACAAGTTTTGTAAACCCCAGTATAGTAGTCACACGTGTATGAAAATGAGTTAATCCGGTGACTTCTGAAGTTTAGGGTCGTTTATTCTTAGAAAAAAATTATGAAAATATAAAAATTTTTGAGTTTATAAATAGAAGAAATAACGTAGAAGTAGTAACGTTCAGGATTTTTTAAGAATCCAACATAATTTAGCCCTACTGATAAAATGTATGTGGTGTAACGCTGCATGTTAGCCCAAATTTGATCGCCAAGAAAGTGGTGATAGATTTGTCGTTTCTGGTTTTATTCTGACCTGTAAGTAGGATCGAATCTTGAATAACATAAGACAAACAAAAGTCTAACTTGTTTAATTTTCACGTAAGGAATACACATGTTTGATTTCATCAGTACGATTTTTGTCACATTTTCATAGAGATTCACAAATTTGTTGATTTTTCAGTAATTTAATAATTAATTAAATAGTTTTTAATTATAAAAGTAAGCTTAGTAATTATATTTTTGATTTTATTTGTCAGTTTAGTTAAATAATAATTATTATGAAAACAATTAAGATTTTTAGATGGCCTACCATGGTAGGCCACGCGAGTACTCGTGTAAAAAAAGGGGCGCGTGTAATGCAGTGCTAGGAATCAATTTCCTCGATGGTGCATAGTAAATTTATATTATATTTTATGCAGCTAATAATAATGCAACAATTAATAAACCCTATTCGAAACACAACTTTGCAAAACCTCAGGGAACTACAGAATACTGTTAACACTGGTAACAAATTAGATCTGAACATACAATATTTGTACCCGACCTGAACAGAACAATAAACGATAAGCCACAAGTTAAACGTTTAAAGCGGATTTGGCTATACTCGGGATTGGGGCTATTCATAATAACTTTATTACACAGTTGGGAACTTTCAACATATCACGTCATGTTTATGTTTGTTAGTATGCGCTGCTTATTTCAGATTTTTTGTGTGTTTTGAAAAACACATTAAAAATACAGTGAACTGTATTTTTACTGTGTCTTGAGACTTGTTATCTATGCAAACTGATGCTTGATACCGCACCGCCGCCGCCACATTATAATAATATGATCATTGAACCGCAATGTAATGCAGAGTTTGACATAATATATTGTATAGACCAGGTATCCCCAACACGCGGCTCGCGGGCCGCATGCGGCCCACCGGGACTTTATTTGTGGCCCGCGTGATGATAAACCATTTTGAAATTCAAGCCCACCGGCAAAATAATGTAAAGTCATCGTGAAAGTCGTGATTTTTTTTCACTTTTAAATAGTTTATTTTGAAGGACGGTATTTTTTAACGCTAAAATTTTTTTTTGCGGTCCGCGACACCAACACCAAAACATGTTTGTGGTCCGCATGAAAACAAGGTTGGGGACCACTGGTATAGACCGACAAGGCTTTAAACGTGGGCGGGGGCGCTGCCGGTGAAGGAGAACTGCAGCTGTTAAATATGTCAAAAATGGGGTTTTTGTATGATGGCGGCGTTAGTTCCTTTTGTCGCCATTCAGTCGTCGTTCATTTAAACTTTAAACTTTAAAGCCTTGTCGGTCTATATGGGGCTTATGTCAAAATCATTTAATTACAGTTAAATAAATCGTCTCCGAGTGCGGTAGTTAGTTATTCCAGAGTGACAAATTATTTGGTGTCTTAAATAATACTAATTTACGTAGCAAAATATAGGATTTTGACTAAATTTAGGTTCAGGTCAAACTTTGTCATCTAACTTAGAATATTAATCTAAGCACAGATGTTTCAGATTTTAGACTTTAGAAAACGTGACAGCTATAAATTTAATGTGCAGTTGTTTGTTTAGTTACTAAAAACAAGCGTATATAATATTTATTAAAACAATATAATAAGTGATATTATATTATTGTCATGAATATTTATAAAAGTATGTCCATTGACTAGCGTGAATGCACACCGTATACTATTGAGTAAACAGTTCAGCCTTGTTTGCAGTTGTTACGGTCGACTTCCTAATATTATGCATACGTAACACATTGTTGTACAAACGATTGGGAATCTCAATTCTCAAGGAGTGTCGTTTGTTTATATTTTATTGTATAAAGTAGCATCCCATGTTCTTGAAATATACTTTGATCTTGGCCAGCTTTATATTACCTCAAAATGTCTCTTTATTTCACTTCAAGTTTTCGCCGATCAAAACTCCCGAGTCAAATGCACATCCGTTGACAATTAAACGAGTCTAAAACTTTTGTAGGTCACTCGGTAAGCGAGTCACGTCGGCACCGGGGTAAATTTTTCAAATAAATTCGCCAGTAAATTTCCCCGGGACGCCAAAATAGGGGGATTACTGTTCATAACTTCCAGCCCTTGTCCTCTATACGTGACGTCATTACCGTGAGCACTATTGTCAGATTTGCAGTATGACTAGGAAGCTGGGGTAGTACACTGTGACGTCACTGACGCCGCTTACAGACGAACGAGCTATGTCCACACTGTGCACTTTCATCTTCAATTTTTGTCATCTTCTTTCATTCAAATTTCGTATTGGCGCATTCAATAATTGAATGCATGAACGAACGCAACGCCAATATTGTCATTTTTGTTCAGTTGCAATGTCTGTCAGCTTATTGTAACATGTGCGACGAGAACATTTTACTGGGTGGAATATGTGCGCCTTTTATTTTGGTCATAAGAAATTCCAAAAAAAAGAACCAAGCGAAAGTTTTGGATACGTTCAGAGGGCATGCGTCGCGGGCACGCCTCACGTGTGCTGTTGACTGCGCTATGATGCATGCAGCAATCCCAAAAAAGGCCCAATGTGGACATAGCTGTCGACGGCATGCGTCGACCGCCATCGCCGCCGTTGACGCGAGCCGTTCTTCTGTAAGCGCTGTAGCTAAGAGCTTCTGTAAGAGCTGTATACTGCCCTGCTAAGCTGTATTAAAAAAAATGATTTTTCTGGCAACGAATAGCTTAAAAAAATCCGTATCCAATGAATTAAGTTAAATGGCGGTTACCTTTTTTAAACATAATATAAAGAAACCCTTATGAACATAATATTTTACTATCTCACTTTTATCTGAAATTTACAAAAGCTCAATTTTCTCAAAACTCACTTTCAATGAAATACCGCTTTTGCGCTTAGCAGGGCAGCAATGCCGTTCGTCTGTAAGAAGTGTTAAGTGCTGGAAAGTCGTTCCTTAGGATGTCTTACTTCTTATATTAGAATAAGACGTATCCCGTCGCTCTGTCACGGCGGCACAGATGCGGCGTCCCTAACACTATTTAAATTATAATAGACGCTCGCTACGAAAGTCTACCTGTAAGAAAGAGGCAAATAGAAGCCATTGCGCAAAAATTAGTTTATCATGCAGGAACTGTACTTTTTCTCGGAATAAATATAATAAAAATACTGTTTTTACGATTCTTTGACGGGACTCAAAATAGCCATATTCCATAAACTTTCATCTATCAAACAAGAAAACAATCCACATCAGTTCAGTCAGTCAAGAAGTAAAAGACAGGCAGATAGAAATACTTTCGAATTTACAATATTAGTATGGATATTGGATGTCTAAGGATCAAGAAGACGTAATAAATACAATATCAAAGACAAAAAGTTTTTAAAGTGTCTCTTATTGCCCTAGGACATCGACATAAGAAACAAGCCCTAGGACGACCTCTAGAAATGGATAAACTGTTTTCTTTAATTGAATTTATTCGTTCATTAGTTTTCATTGTGCTTCTGTGAAATAACGAACGATAAATGTTGGGATTATGTAAATAAATTAATTGCTTCATCCCGTGATCCTGTAAACTATACTCAACTACTTATCTGCAATTTTCATGTTTTCGTTGTTCACTATCATCATGGATTGTTACTGCTGTCAATAAGGGGCCCGATTCTCATACTTCGAATGTTACTTTGATGGCGTGCTGTCTCACTAGCGCATAGGAAGACAGCATGCTAGTGAATGTACGGTCATAGTACTAGAGATAATAAACAGGTACGAGAATTGATTCGCAGTATCTTCCCAATATTAAATGCATAATATTATAAAATCTCTAACATTAGCTTTGTCCACATTATGCAATTTCATCTTCAATTTTCGTCCTCTTCTTTTTATTAAACTTTCGTTTGGCATATTCAATAATTGAATGCGTCAAAATCCACCCGCGTTGAAAGAAAAGTGTCGGGAAATCGCGTCTTGGGCGCTTCTAGAGATTTAGTAGTGAAAAAGAAATAAATAATGACTACTTATTTTGTCGAATGAAATTTTGCCGTTTTGAAAACTCTTAGATTTTACTGCTATTAGATTATTGAAATTAAAGATTTAGACAACCTTTTTTTTGATTCAAAAATAATTAAAGCAACGTATCTGTCAAAGAAACGGGAAACCGACAAAAAGAAAAATCCGTGGCAGCCTCCATTGATTACCCTGACCACTGAACAATTTTCTTCCTTATCTTAAAGTGGACTATTTTTCCGGATCAATGATTTGAATTCTTAGAAATTTCACACCACGATAACTAACTGGGGAACACTGCAAGTCAACTGAATATTCTCGGATTCTCTATATCAGTTGAGGTCAGCTAAATAATGTGATAATCGACATTGTTTGGGTAATAATATTATGGTAAAATGGTATACTCAATACTCATAATATTATGGTAAAGTATAAAATGATAAATTATTTATTTTACAGTCTACTAGATGACAATTAATCTCACGCGTGGGAACCGTACATTTTTCCGGGATAAAAAGTATCCTATGTTCTTTCCTGGGACTCCAAGTATGGAGATACCAAATTTTAGCAAAATCGGTACAGCGGTTTCGGCGTGTCTATGTAACAGACCGACACACTTTCACATATTTTATAAGCATGTATTGGAATTCACCCTAATATTGGCTGTTAAGGTAGCTCTTTAGACTATTTAAATCTGTAGCTGTCAATGACATGAATATAATTCATTTAAAATTATTAAATCTCGTTATACTAAGATGTTTAAGTTGTAAGCCTTCGTTAAAATTACATGACGGTGTTAGTATGCGAGAAGGGGCTTCAGTTTACCGCGAGGTAATAAATACTTAATGGGATAGTTACGTTAAAAAGCAGATTAATTATAGCGAGACTTAACGAGAGACGACGCGGTAATACGAGTCTTTAACTATTCCGTGATGTAGATCACTGGAAGTGAAATTGATTTGACTAAAGTAATGAAAAAGACAAAATAATGAATGATAGTATCCATACTATTGTTATAAAAGCGAAAGTTTGGTCCACCTCACGCTCCCCAAACCACCGACCCGATTTTGCTGAAATTTCGTATGGAAACACTTTCAGTCTCGGAAAAGGAAATAGGATACTTTTTATCCCGGAAATTCCCGCGCGATAAATAAATTTTAATGCAACAGAGTTGATGACGTCATCTAGTATCTAATATTTCTTTACTTCTCTCTAATAAACAATCAAAGTGTATAGCAATTCTTATTTTTAACAAAAAATTAAAACCTACTTCCAAGGTAAAAACAATAGTAATATGAACTAAAAAGTATTAAATAACTCTTATTCTTTAATAGTGACTATTTCAAAATTCGTCTAAATATCAACTATTTCTGTACATACTACAGTCTTCATTATTTTGAAGTCGGTACCAGCTAATTTATTCGTGAGTTCAGTAATGTCAGAACTTAGAATATCTGAAACTTTTGTGGACTGGTACCGACTTCAAAGTAATGAAGACTGTAGTATGTACAGAAATAGTTGAGATTTAGACGAATTCTGAAAAAGGCACTATTAAAGAGTAAGAGTTATTTAATACTTTTTAGTTCATATTACTATTGTTGTCACCTTGGAAGTCGGTTTTAATTTTTTCTGTATCTACAAAATAAGGCTTTATGCGTAAAAAACCAATGCGAATGTTAACTATTCACATTATGGTACTGTAAGCGAAATTGTGGTAAATGCTTGCAGTTATCTAAGCGATGCTGCCATTTCCAAACTTTTATCTCTAAAGGTGTAGGAGTTCTATTCAGTTGCTTTGGACCAAGAGACACCTTCGTATGAAATTTCTCTTATTCGTAACATATGTTTAACTTACTAGAAGCAACATTTTAACCACTATGAGTGTTTTGATAAATTTCAAGGATTTCCCTCGATTGCTCATAGATCCCATCATCAGCTCACCACTTTCGTAATTGTTATACAAAATTAAGATTATATCATATACAAAAAATTGGTTGTCTGTAAAGTCGGTTTACTGACGATAGTTGAACGTGACAACTACCTTTGTTGGGATTTTTAGTCTTTTGTTATTATTTTTCGTGAATTAAGCTTTACTTCATATTTTTTAGTTTTATACCATTTTCTGCACTAACATGTAACTTAATAAACAATTACTTTGTCCTAATTGGCCCGTCAATAAGTCCCATCAGTCGTGGCAAAACGAGACACAATAGCTTTTTCATTGTTATCGCGGCCGGATGTGGCCGCTTGGGGCTTGATGAATTAAGTAATCGAATTTGATTAGCTACTTGCCACAATAATAATAAAATACCTTAATGCGTATTCATTATGGTTTTAGACTTTAGGGTAGCAGCAGCAGGGTGCAGCACGGTAAAGTAAAAAGTTCTTTGGAGAATCCTCGTTGGTTGTTTTACATCTCCAGCTTTAATGGATGAGCACTGATGTAGGCAAACCTACTTTTGACTTTGACAGTCAGTCGCTAGAACTACCACGAGAGAGAAAATAACCAACTCATAATTATTATGGTTAATGTAACTTTTATTTTCGTCTTCATTTATTGCCTACATTTTCTCTTTAACTATTTTCAATGATTCCTTCTATCCAATCAACATACTTAGCGACATCAGTGAAGACTGCGTTCTGATTAGGATCACATAGTACGTTGTTCGGTTTAGACACAGTTGTGGATACTATGCCCCGAATGTACCATGATCCAGGGGCATTTATTGCTTCATTGTCTGCTTCATGAATGTCATCAGGGACGAACACCGTCAAACCACCCCCACTGTCTCCATTACAAGGTGATGTACCTGAAAAATAAAATAACGTCCCATGTGCTCAGTCAGTAATGTGCTCAGTTAAGTTTCTTTGTTCTGTGTTTTTGAAGTGAAAACTTCTTTAACGACGTTGAGCACTTTTGTGGGATGGGTAAAAACTGTGAAACTCGCGTCAGATTCTCATGCTGATCGAAAAACCAAGGAAAAAACGTAGGACGGTTAGAGAGTAGTGTTGTAACATCGAAATCGATTAATCGAACAATCGATTGTTTTTTTTCGATTGTAGATATTTTTTAATCGATTGTAAGGGTTTCGATTAATTAAAAAAATCGTTTTTTTTAAATCGATTTTCATAAAAAATGGGTAAAAAATTTAATCAATTGTAAGGGTTTCGATTAATTAAATAAAACGATCGTTTATTTTTTTATTATTTTTTTTAAATTTTTTTTAATAAATTTTCATAAAAAATGGGTTAAAAAAAATGCACAACGTTAATAATCAAGTTTTCACTTCTGCCGGCACTCCCGGAGTGCAACCCGTCTTTTTTTTCATTGAGATGAGCAATTAATAATATTACATTAGAATAAAAAGAAGATCCATTAAATTTTCAACTAATTTAGTAGGCAAGTCATTTTGAACGTACCCAAATAATTAGGTCAAAAATATTCTAACTTAAAAAAATATCAGTATCTATTTTTTGTTTATTATTATTGTGGGGGATCAGCTTGCGCCAATTCCCCTAGATCGCCTAGGTCAGTGATAAAGATGTAGGATTGTAGGTGATGCAGTTGAATTAAACCACACTTTCACTTTTGTTTCAGAGGTCAAGCACACAAGTTGTTCCGAAGCTGGGTAACGTTGTAGAGCGAGTGCCGCAGTATGGCGGCCGACCCATATTTATATGAGTCCTGGTACCCAGCTTCCAAAACATTCCATGCCTCACCCCCTCAGATTAAGTTTTTATTTAAATATCATTAAATTTACATTATTTCACAAAATATACATTGGTTTTATTTATACAATTTCTTACGCTATAATTTTACATAAAAAAACATGTTCGTGCCGACCTCCGTAACTGAAATATTGCAAAAAATCTATTTTCTCTATATTTATAGTACCTCACCGCCCCCTGATATAACGGTCGTCTCTGGCTGTCCCTTTCGAGCGGGTATTCCTTGTCTGGGACAAGGATAGCCCACTCGAGATGTACACTATCTCCCTTACATTTTCCGTTACGGAATTCGGCACTACCGCATAGGTTTAAGACCCATTAATTTACAAGGCACTATTTTCACTATATTCACGCACTATTATTGCCCATACACTTTTTCTATATGCACGATTTATTGTCTGTCGTGCACAATTATATTATTACTTATTAAAGGAAATTATTAATATTAATTTACTTGTGACTTCTGTTTACAGCTGTGGCTTAAAAGAACTTACCATTATTAAGGCCGGCGCAAAAAATTTTTTAAACGATAAAAGATTTTCATAAAAGCAAATTTTTAGTCTTTTGTTATTATTTTTCGTGAATTAAGCTTTATTTCATATTTTTTAGTTTTATACCATTTTCTGCACTAACATGTAACATAATAAACAATTACTTTGTCCTAATTGGCCCGTCAATAAGTCCCATCAGTCGTGGCAAAACGAGACACAATAGCTTTTTCATTGTTATCGCGGCCGGGTGTGGCCGCTTGGGGCTTGATGAATTAAGTAATCGAATTTGATTAGCTACTTGCCACAATAATAATAAAATACCTTAATGCGTATTCATTATGGTTTTAGACTTTAGGGTAGCAGCAGCAGGGTGCAGCACGGTAAAGTGAAAAGTTCTTTGGAGAATCCTCGTTGGTTGTTTTACATCTCCAGCTTTAATGGATGAGCACTGATGTTGGCAAACCTACTTTTGACTTTGACAGTCAGTCGCTAGAACTACCACGAGAGAGAAAATAACCAACTCATAATTATTATTGTTAATGTAACTTTTATTTTCGTCTTCATTTATTGCCTACATTTTCTCTTTAACTATTTTCAATTATTCCTTCTATCCAATCAACATACTTAGCGACATCAGTGAAGACTGCGTTCTGATTAGGATCACATAGTACGTTGTTCGGTTTAGACACAGTTGTGGATACTATGCCCCGAATGTACCATGATCCAGGGGCATTTATTGCTTCATTGTCTGCTTCATGAATGTCATCAGGGACGAACACCGTCAAACCACCCCCACTGTCTCCATTACAAGGTGATGTACCTAAAAAATAAAATAACGCCCCATGTGCTCAGTCAGTAATGTGCTCAGTTAAGTTTCTTTGTTCTGTGTTTTTGAAGTGAAAACTTCTTTAACGGCGTTGAGCACTTTTGTGGGATGGGTAAAAACTGTGAAACTCGCGTCAGATTCTCATGCTGATCGAGAAACCAAGGAAAAAACGTAGGACGGTTAGAGAGTAGTGTTGTAACATCGAAATCGATTAATCGAACAATCGATTGTTTTTTTTCGATTGTAGATGTTTTTTAATCGATTGAAAGGGTTTCGATTAATTAAAAAAATCGTTTTTTTTTAATCGATTTTCATAAAAATGGGTTAAAAATTTAATCAATTGTAAGGGTTTCGATTAATTAAATAAAACGATCGTTTATTTGTTTATTATTTTTTTATGATTATTTTTATTTTTTTTTAAATCGATGTTCATAAAAAATGGGTTAAATAAAATAATGCACAACGTTAATAATCAAGTTTTCACTTCTGCTGGCACTCCCGGAGTGCAACCCGTCTTTTTTTTCATTGAGATGAGCAATTAATAATTATTACATTAGAATAAAAAGAAGATCCATTAAATTTTCAACTAATTTAGTAGGCAAATCATTTTGAACGTACCCAAATAATTAGGTCATAAATATTCTAACTTAAAAAAATATCAGTATCTATTTTTTGTTATATTATAACAAAAAATAGATTATAATTGTTATATAATAATAGATTATAATATAAGTAAAAACTTATTAAAGGAAATTATTTATATTAATTTACTTGTGACTTCTGTTTACAGCTGTGGCTTAAAAGAACTTACCATTATTAAGGCCGGCGCAAAAATTTTTACCATTTAAAATTATTGAGTAATAGAGCCAGTTGCTTTTTAACCGACTTCCAAAAAACGAGGAGGTTATATGTTCGGCTGTGGATATTTTTTTTGTATGTTCAACGATTACTCCGCCTTTTGTAAACCGATTTTCGAAATTTTTGTTTTGTTGTATTAGGTTTTACTCCAATTTGGTACCATGTTCACAAAAATGGTGACCTGATGATGGGATCCATGAGTAATCGAGGGAACTCCTCGAAATTTATATGAAAATATATGGTGATTTTGGTTTTATGAGAAGCATCCTAAGCATATGCTACCAAAACGCAAGATTTTGCACCGAAATATACTAAAGTTCCGAAGATACTAAGAGAACTCCGGATTCCTTATAGATACAAGTTTGGGAGTTTAGGCGCTGTTTTAAGAACTGAAAGCATATGCTACTATGCAAATTACATTCATCATCATCATCATCATCATCATCATTACCACGTCAGGGTCACCAATGTCACCAAATTCAACCTTAGCATAAGGCACACATTTGACATTACTTCTGAGAAGTAAGTTGCTTCGATTGTAACATCTCACTTCGCCGAGATATTCTGGAAAACAACCTAATTTCAACCTTTTGCATTGCGTTTAGCGTTCATAGTACCGTCTCGCTTTAATCTGCCAGGGCTGTCAAGCGAGCGGCGCGGCGGCGCGGGCCGGGTACTATACAGTGCGCTGCGTGTGCGACAAGTCGAGCGAGTGCCAGCCTATTGAAACTAGTCCGGCGACCGGCTACTTAGCACGTCACACGTGTTCATTTCGATTTTTTTTAATGTATTGTTTAAAATTATCTGCAGGCTGCAGCTGATATTATATTTTGTAAGTGTGACTGTAATTGATACGTAGAATAATATACAGGTGTATTATTCTACGGAGAGTACGCGATGGTTTACTCAATTAAATAGAAGTCTTTGGGTTTACTAGGTAACTAAAAAGAGTGAAATTATTATTTTTAACAAAAAATTTAAACCGACTTCCAAGGTAAAAACAATAATAACATCCTTATAATATGAACTAAAAAGTATTAAACAATTATTCCTATCTAATAGTGCCTTTTTCCAAATTCGGCTAAAACTCAACTATTTCTGAACTCAATCTTCATAATTTTGAAGTCGGTGCCAGTTCCAAAAGTTTCAAATATTCTGTCAGAGAACTGAAGATTCAGTTGTATCTGGTATCGACTTCAAAATGATGACGATTGTGCACAGAAATAGTTGAGTTTTAGCCGAATTCGGAAAAAGGCACTATTAGATAGGAATAATTATTTAATACTTTTTAGTTCATATTATAAGGATGTTATTATTGTTTTTACCTTGGAAGTCGGTTTTAATTTTTTGTTAAAAATAATAAAACACTGATGGTCAGCCAAGATGGGTAAAACTACTTTATGTAGTTGAGCTGAAAGGTTATTTGTATGATCGAATCCCCATCCAACTACCTGTTAAATAAATTAATTATATTTATTAGTCGAAATATCAATTAATTTGACAGTTTTGCAGTAAGAGTAAGAAAGTTTTTTTAGTTTCAGTGTGTGAATTTCCAAAAGTTTTTTGGCAACTTTTGTCCGCTCATTTTTTTTACATGCTTTTATAATTGTTATAACATTTTATCAACTTCTCTTATTGTTAAATAAAAAGACGGGTTGCACTACGGGAGTGCCGGCAGAAGTGAAAACTTGATTATTAACGTTGTGCATTATTTTTTTAACCCATTTTTATGAAAATCGATTAAATAAAATAAAAAAAAATATATAAAAAAATTAAAAAAAAAACGATCGTTTTAATTAATTAATCGAAACCCTTACAATCGATTAAATTTTAACCCATTTTTTATGAAAATCAATTTTTAAAAAATCGATTTTTTTAATTAATCGAAACCCTTACTTACAATCGATTAAAAAATATCGACATTCGAAAAAAAACAATCGATTGTTCGATTAATCGGTTTCGATGTTACAACACTACTCTCCAACCGTCCTACGTTTTTTCCTTGGTTTTTCGATCAGCATGAGAATCTGACGCGAGTTTCACAGTTTTTACCCATCCCACAAAAGTGCTCAACGCCGCTAAAGAAGTTTTCACTTCAAAAATAATGATTTCTTTTCTTTATAGTTGTTTATTTTTATTACTTATCGTTCCATGCATTTCTGTAGGCAATTTGTCAACCACTTGCTTTTGCCACAAGCATGCTGGCTGAATGTAATCATTAAATGTTACTTCTGTTCTTAGTTTGATCATTGCTATGTCATTTTCCAGATATTTCTGTTGAAATTCTTTATGCACCGTTATATTGTGAACCTAGAAATAAAATTTAAGAGAATAAGGTCAAAAGTAGTCCAGGTTCCTTAGAACATTTGTTTCATTTGATTACTATCAAGCTGGAAAATAAAGATAAAGCTACTCGTACTTACAGAAAATGAACTTGATAGTAATCAAATGAAAAAAAAAAATGTTCTAAGCAACCTGGACTAAAGTCACTATTTAACATTATTTCAATGTTTAAGGGCCGATTTTTCAATCGTCAGATAACTTTTACCTAAAGAATAAAAATTAATATATGACACTTTGACATTTTTTCCATGATATAAAAACGCCAAAATATATAATATATGGCATTGGTAAAATTTATCTGACGATTGAAAAATTAGCCCTAAGTGAGATTAACGCCATATTTGTCAAATACCTCTCTCTCCTCAGATGAGCAGTCACCGCCTTTTAAGTTGTATTTACCCAACACCACACTTAGTATTTCCGGAACAATGACCTTGCCTTTGATTGTGACACAATGTGCGGCTGAAATGTTGAAAAATTTTATGCCAACAAAAATTGTGACTGTTATGCTAAGTGCTCACATACGGTTTTGCTCGATAGTTTTACTCCGAATCGAAGGAAATTACATATTTGACATATTTAATTCCATCGAGCCGGCTCGAAGCGAGCCTTCGAGCTGTCAGTTTTGCGGTCCACACGGTGGTTATTGCTCGATTTGGAGTAAAACTATCGAGCAAAACCGTATGTGAGTACTTAGCATTATAGGTTCTATAGAATTTGCTACTACTGTTATTTGAAAGTTTGCGACGATGACTGAATGGATAGATATTTGTTATTGTTTCATACAGTAACTACTGAGAGAAGACTTTAGCTTTATGCACTGTACCAAAAAAATTGTAAATATACATTAAAAAATGATAATTCAATTAAGACCTAAAATAATATCGTATCGTAGCACTATGAAGTAAGAAATATTAATTTGTTTTATAACGTTAGTATAACTTTACCGTTTTTAAGCATCTTGTTGGTAAAAAAGTACTTTATTTACCTGTTAACACAAATAATTTGGAGATGAGTGTGCCCCCGCAAATATATTTTATGATTGCGGAGTCCTGTCTATATAAAGCGACATGCCAAGGCCAGTCCCCGGGTTTTGTGGACACCCCATTGTTTATCAGTTCAGTGTTAAATATTTGACGTATGCCGCAACCCTTCCTTGTTCTATAGCTTATAGCCGTATATTGGAAATCTTCCTGCAAAGATATACAGAGATCTCAGATCTGATACAAAGAAGAGTTCATTAACCTAGTCATGATTTAAAAATAATGTGTAAAAAGCAATAATTGCTATCATTTTTTAAACGTTAAGTGGTGACTACTTACAATTTTAACTATTTATCTTACTTATCTTCATTAATATTTTTTAAAGTAGACACAAGTTACGTCGGTTAGATTTTTGCAGACTTCCAATCCGTCAATTTTTATACTTTTCACTGTTGGCTCTTCATTGGTATTCAACGATTTTGCCAAGACGATGATTTCATTTGTTGGCCTCAAAAACAAAACACTAAAATTGTTATCTCTTGACACTGAAATAGTTGCAGTGCGTTTATCAAACTGTAAAATTTTGTTAAAACAATTAAATAAAATAAAAAGGAGCTTAATAAGGAATAAGGAATATCATTCTGTCTTGATTGAATAAAGTAATAGTGAAGAATAAAACATAAAATAAGTGAATTATTTAATGGCAAGACGCTACCGTCAATTTTTATAATATTTTGTAAACATACCAAAGTGACATTATCATCAGAATTGAACTCCAATTGAAGCTTAGACAGAGCTGTAAATTGTTGATTGAACGTGTACCAGTGGAAGTCTTTTTCTTCAAACGCTTCTGTTATTTTCTCATTTCCTGTCTCGCAGGGATTCCGTCTGACGAGCGATCCCGTGCCTTTGTTTTCCGAGATACATACAGGAACCACCAATAACATAATTTTTAAAAATAACAACATATTTTCCTTCACTGCTCCCATTTGTACGTTTTATATTCCAAGAATATTATTATTGAAGATGTTCACGAGATTAAACATCTAATAATAAACACACTGAATAAGGAAAACGCAACTAACGTCTTTGGATACGATAAATACAATAAAAACTGGTTTTGATGATAGGAGGAGGATAAATAAGATTTATGCGTCTGTACAATAAACTAAAGAATCGGCTAATTTCTTTTTTTTTCGAACTGATCATAATAATATTGATTGTAACCAAACTTTATAAAACAAACCCAATTTTGAAATAATACTCAATGGTAACTTAGGTCACCTTTAAACTGCCACCTAAAACTTAAGTATTTAAATTACCTAAGCTTAAGTATTACTGATTTATGTGACAGAATATCAACGATTTAATTGAATCCAAGCAAGCTATTATTGAAATACCGCATATAGCATGCATATCATAACAATTATTCAGTATTCTCAATCACACACATTATATTACCAGTTGCATCGTCCTCATATTCTCATGGTCCAGCTTTACATGATTATTAAAATTCATTGTTATCAGTAAAAACAATATTAATCATCTCATAAATTTAATCACTTTTAAGATCTTTTTTTATGTAATTCTTGATCCATGATTTATGTTTCGCAATATCAGTGAATACCACATTTTGGGTAGGATCACATATGGGTGCATCTGTTCTGGCAACTGTCGTTGAGACTATTCCTCGCACGTACCACGCTCCTGAACTCTGTGACTCGTCCCTTAGGGTGTCTGGTACGAAAACTACGAAACCCCCACCGCTGTCACCATTGCAAGGTGATGTGCCTTAAAATAACGGAAAACTGCAATTATTTTTATTTGTTAACTTAATAAATGTGCGCAACTTCATTACGCAGACATTCGTGTATCGTGTAGGAACTGTAAATTTTTCTGGTAAAAAAACATCCTTCGATGTCTTTTCCCGAGACTGGAAATATCTCGATTAAAAATACTTAAGTTTAGTGTTTTAAGCTTTAAGAAGTTACGACAGACAAATAAACAGGCAAACATACTTTCATGTTGTATACTTATCATTAGTATCGAATATTTCAAACATTGTTTCCTTCGTGTTTCACATTTTATTCTAAACGAAGCAAACACTGCGGTGGATTTGAATTCAGTTTGATATTTTTCACCAACCGTTGGATACGCCAGCGCAAAATTTAGTCTCCGTTAAAATTTTTCCATAAAACAAGGGATTTTTTCGAATGCACGTAGCGTCTGGTAAAATTGGCAATGTCGCTTGTTGAAGTTGAGATGCAAGTGAGTCCGTTTGATCAAAACCCCATCCAACGACCTATAGCAAACAGGCAAAAAACATTCAATAAATATTCAATCATCTGTATTAATATTTTTTATATTATTACTTATATAAAACAACATTAACTTAATATAATGCGACTCCTGACTTACCGTTCCAAGAATTTTACCAGTTGGAAGTCTTTCCACAACGCTGCTTTCCCATAAGCAGGCTGGTTGTATATAGTCATCAAACACCGCGATAGTGCTCAGTTTTAGTAGTGATATATCGTGCTCTAAGTTTTTAATATCAAAGTCTTCATGTACTATAATTTGATGTACCTGAAAATTTAATATAATAAATATATTGGTAGGGCTTGTCTTACTTAAAATGACGCGCCTCTGCCTCGTATTCATTGTACAAAATTTTTCATATTTTATATCAACTAGTGAAGTGGTGGGGCGCGTTATTTCAAATTAGACAAGCTTTATTGTTATTTAATATTTTATGCAAATTATAATATCTTTCACATTTAATAATAATAATAATAATAATATACTTTATTGCATTCCACAAAATTATAAAGTAAAGAATAAAAGCTGAAAAAATAACACAATTTTGGCGGCCTTATCGCTAAATAGCGAAATCTTACGACTAGTACATTGATATTAAGATAGCATGATAACGAGTGGATGCACGATGAGCAAATCGAACTAAAACGAATAAACACTTATATATTATTAACATAAACACATATTTAATTCATGCTGAGAAAAATACAGACTTACACTCCTTTCCTGAGCAGCCACATCACCTCCAATTAGATTGTGTTTGCCAAGTACCACGCTCAGGACTTCTGGTAATATCGGGATGCCACGTACGGTAGTACAATGAGCAGCTACAATGAAATATTTAACAGAAAATATTACTTATATAGATTCGGTTATTACTAAGCTTAGTTCTATTTATATAAGACAAATATACCTACCGGTTAATACAAAGCTTTTCGACAGCAAAGTTCCACCACAAATGTATTTAAGAGTATCTCGGTTTAATTTATATAGTGCAACGTGCCACGGCCAGTCTCCCGGTTTTGTTGCTTCGCCATTTACTATCAATTCTGTATGAGTTACTTTGCGTCTTCCACAAGAGGAATCTATTTTGCTTTTATGGCTTACGGCTTGGTCTTCATACCCTTGTATTAGGTCATCGAGGAAACCCTGTAACGAATTGACTTTAGACTTACTACTGAATTTTATGACATTGCGTATCACAAAATTACTCAGTACTGTTTTCGAAAAAGAATATTGTATTTCATTATTTATTTTATTAAACTTGATGTAAATCAAGAAGTCGCATAATACTTACAATAAGTGGATCGTCGCAGTACTCATATTTATTTACAATCAAACTTTTAATATACGGTATTACGCCTTGTGTAACACCTTGAACTTTAAAGGATACTCCTTTGTGGGGCTTATAAAAATGAATAAGAAATTGGTTGTCATCGCCATTAGACCTGATTCTTGCATATGATTTGTCGAACTGGAAAAAATCATAATATTATGTTATAATTTATTAATATGATAGCTAAAAAAAGTCCAAAACATTAAAGTTAACAAGCACAATCTGAATCTTCTCAGTAAAGTATTCTGTAAAATAGAGAACTATTAATGAAAATTACAATTTATGTCATTTTCATTCAGAATATCTATCTATCTTTTCTATAATATTTTATTTCTGTACTGTTGCCGTACCCGAAAACTAATTGTATAACCACGCAAAAAGATTAAATATGAGGTTTACCAGTTTATAAATTTAGAAATTTAGAAAATTAAAAAAGCTAACACATATTGAATCTGAAGCCAACAACACAATAGTATCATTATCGACCTAAGCGATTAATGATATTATCTTGTAATAAAATGAGGTTATGGTTATAATATCATCTTAAGTAAAACGATTTTCTTTTATACTTACTAATGTAACAGTAGCTTCTGCATCAAACTGGATCTCTATTTTAGTAGATACTGGAAAGTCTATGTTTATACCCAGGCTGTATTGGTTCTCTTCTTCTGGTGGTAGATTAGGTTCAAATGACAGCGTAATTTCATCAGAACCATTACAAGGATGAGCGTTAAGTAATGGATTACCGACAACTCCCCATGACACTGGTTTACGATCTGCTATTAAACCAAAAACGCTCAAAACATTAAAAGTTATTAAGAACACCACAATTTTCGAACACATCTTAAGTACGAGTATTTATTAAATAAAAATTATAATCGATACTCGTGCTCAACTTCACTATCAAATCGAAGTGTTTACGAATACGTCATGCTGAGGTCAAATACTGAGATATCACGCTTGTCTTTCGAGATTTTTTGTCTCCTTTGTTCAATCAAGTGCAAGATACATGCATGACCGGTATTCTCGTATATTTTAGACTTTTCGATTTATTCGATATTTTAATTTTATCAAGTTTCTTAATAATAACTAGTTTTAAATAATTTTATTTCGCTTACCGGTTTTCATTGATTTGTTAACAGGAGCAAGGTGACCTCTTAGAAGACGTAATATACGTATCTATAACTCTTCTTATAGTCAACTAGATGGCACCCGCAACTCCGTTGCGCCAAAATTTGTGTATTGCGCAGGAAACGCATATTTTTCCGGGATAAGAAATATCCTATCCTCTTTCCCGGAACTTGAAATTCCTCCATACCGAATTTACATACACAGATACACACACTTTCACATTTATAATATTATTAGTAATTAGTAAATATAAATTATCAAGGATGAACGGATGAACTTACGAAATTAAAGGAACCCTTCCTTGTACTAATAAACATGAGAAGATATTTCAACGACGATTTTCAAATAGAACTAAACAAACACTATGAAATAGCTGAGGGTGGATAGCCACCCTCAGCTATTTCAATAACGCTAATCTCATAAATGTTGACTGAGTACCACTCTCCAACATTTTTCTACGTTAGGCCCTTGCTTGCCAGCTATATATTATTAATATTCTCATAACAGCTTCGATAAAACGTTTGCGCCCCCAAGTGACAGCGCAAGGTCCATTCCCTCCGTAAGGCCCTGTATTTCCAGAAACGGACGATTTTCAAGATTTTAAAGTGACAGGAGACATAAAAATAAAGTAATTTAAATTCTGAAAAAAATATATGTGTTAGTTAAGGATCTAACACAGTGGAGTTCATATTCCATTACACAATATCATGAACTTCACTCGATAGAAAAAATCCCAAAGTTACCCCTTCTTTTCACGAAATTGCCATACTATGTCCAAATTATTTGTAATTTTCAGAAATTTTTTGCACTGAACGAAAGACAAGGAAAATGTCTAGGGAACTGTGTTTTTGACTCGATTGAATTATGTATAAAATAACGACGATCAAAAAACTATAAAATTATTGCATGAGCGCCTAAGCGTGACTGAAAACCTTTGAAAGTATGGCAATTATTATATATATCGGCGTGCGCGATTAACTTGTCTATTGGCAACTTATTTTGAGATAAGTTTCATAATGTATTATGTTATCAGTTGGAGCGGCCAGTACGTCCGGGTGGGGTTTTGAGTGACTAACTAACTGTAAACTTTTGACTGTCTAACTGACGATGGACATTTGAGAGGTGACAACCATCACCTGCCAAATATCTAGAATTATTATGAATGTCGGAAGGAATGGTGTATGCTCCCAAACCACTGATCTCCATTATACAAGTACGCTGGATCTATGATACCCACTTTTTTTGTGCCTATTTGAAGCGGAATCAGCGCCCCCATTATTCGGGAAGAGAACAAAATTTGACGTAACCATTGGTAACCATGTATGTATTATATTTCTCTATGGCTTAATCGTTTGAATTGTTTTCGTGTTTTTAAAGTGTTTTAAAAGGTTTTACGCGATTAAGTAATATATAAATAAGTGGTGGTAGTTCATAGTTTAAACTATGAAAGAGTGTATGTTATGTAAAACGCGTACAAAAAGGGATGTGGGGTTACATTTCACAAGTAAGTGATTTTAACAGCAAATTTCTACGATATTAAACTTTTATTGATAATATAGGCACTTAAAAATGTGGCACTAATCTTATTATACCGTATTCACCACATATTTACCTTTGTTTTACCGATTTTTGATAAACAATAAAATTCAATAGTGCTGGAGTTTTCTGTCGATAAAACTTATCGATATCTATAATAATTATATTGAAATCTCCGATAACCGATTTTTAGTATCAAATACAAATACATATTATGCTCTTAAAATAATTGACAGGTTTCCGTCTGACAAAGGAAGACTGGAATTATGGTTGAAAAAAATTGAAAAGCCTGGTTGGCGTCCGAAAATTGCTACTACCGCTTGCCGTTACTATTTGAAGTGTACAAACGTTCTCTGTGAAAATACAAGACGCAAAAACTACCATTTGATAGTGATTATGTTTGGAAAATTTATTTCAGCGTCTACTCTTTCTTGACTTCAGACTGTAACTGTCTAACGGTAACTAATAAATTATAATGTTAAAGTATCGCACATATATTTTTATTATTTGTAAATACCTTACCTACTCCACCCCAATAAAAAAATGTATTCAAACGTTCCATATTTATTTATGGATCGCATTATCCAATTAGTTAATTTCCCTCGCACTTCTGCAATCAGCGCCAAAGGCTTGCTAGATCCATAAATAAATAGGCAACTTTTATATTACTACTAGACGTTCCACGCGGCTTCTCCTTAGCCTTAGCTTAGCTCCTATTAGTCTCAGCGTGACAAAATATATAAAATGGGCTATCTAACACTGAAATAATTGTTCAAATCGAACCAGCAGTTCCTGAGATTAGCGCGTTCGAACAAACAAACTGTTCCACTTTATAATATTACTAATAGTTCCGCGCGGCTTCGCCCTCGTAAATTAGATATTTCACAGACAAATTAGTCCACAAAAAAAAGCATATGATCCTTCACGTGGTCTACTTCTTATCTGTGCCAAATAACATAAAAATTGCTCCAGTAGTTCGAATTCAAAAATATAGATAAGCCTTTTCAAATAATTTCCCTCGTTTTTCCACATTTTCCACTATTTCTTCGCTCGTATTAGTCTTAGCGTGATAAAATGTAGCCTAAGCCTTTGTCGATAAATGGGCTATCTAACATATATATATATATATATATATATATATATATATATATATATATATATATATATATATATATATATATATATATATATATACATTCAACAAATACACTTATCATTATAAAAAGTACCCAGTAGCCGATTCTCAGACCTACTGAATATGCATATAAAATTTGGTAAAAATCAGTAAAGCCGTTTCGGAGGAGATCGCGGACTAACATTGTGACACGAGAATTTTATATATAAGATAATAATTGCCATACTTAATAACACAATACATTTTTTTCAAAATTTAAATTACTATACATATTATTATGTCTCCTGTCACTTTAAAATCTTGAAAATCGTCCGTTTCTGGAAATACAGGCCCTTAACATAGTCGGAAGTGGCACATCGTGACGGTGAGCTCTCACTCGCTTCCGCGTCCCGATAACGTAGGTACGAGGGCTGCTATTTATGTATCCGGAATTAAAAAAAGAAACAAACATATATCATTTAATATGGTTTTATTGCTTTTCAAAATATTCGCCGCGATGATCGACACACTTTTGCATACGCTGAAACCAATGTTTGCTTGAACTCGACCATGTTCAATGTTTGTTTGGTCATCCATCCATCAACCATTCAAGCAAACATTGAACATGGGTCTGCTGCAGACCCATCGTCGTTGCTGCTTGGGCCCTCTGTACTACCTGCATCGCCGGCCGTTCATAAAAATCGTGTTCCGTTGAGAGATTTTCATGACTAAGAAAAGCTCCCAGCTACTAAGAAGGCTGTTCCATCGCAGCCTTGTCGTGTCTGCACCAAAAATAAAAAACGAAAGAAGTCATATTTCGTATGTGCCACTTTTCCGGAAAAGCCTGCCTTGTGTGTTGTAAACCTACCACACTGATCCTCGTTTTGCATAATTTTGCATAATTTTATATAAAATTCTATTGATGTTCTTACATGTTGCTTTTTATATAAATTATAATTATAGTTATCGATGTATTTACATAGTTATAAAACTAATTTTTGATCTCATTATAAAACTGTACTTTGGGCCTGCGAAGTGCCTTATAAGTTTTGTGATTAGAATAGTTTAAAAATAATAAAGTTACTTTTTTTCCATGTCATGTCCTATTTGAGATGCCAACGAACCTAAAAACGTCCTTTCCAGGAGGCCTAATAATGCAAATACCCATTTAAATTGTATGAAAGTGCTACGTTGTATTACGTATTTGGCCCCTAGCATTACTAGTGCCTACGCAATATTGCGTAGCTGGCATTCAATGTGTTAAAATAAGGTATGATAAAAGCATAATTTTAAAACAATGTTGACTCGATGCAGTTCCTTCTCCATATTATAAACTGTAACTGTGCGAAATTTCATGCATCTATGCTTCCGCATTTTTCGTCAAAAGGGGTCCAAAGTTTTTTGCTCACGTATTAACATAATAAAGATATATTTGAATATGTTCCTTAACTTTGTGTTTGTCAGTTTCTGTCTTCATTCTGTCTAAGTTCTGATGGTCCGGTTTTACATTGTTTAAATTATTCATTATCAATAAAAACAAATTTTATCAACTTTTCATTTAATCACGTTTAAGATCATTATCTATGTAATTATTGATCCACGATTTATGTCTCGCAATATCAGTGAATAACACATACTGGGTAGGATCACATATATAGGGTGCGTCAATCCTGCCAACTGACGCTTTAACTATTCCTCGCACGTACCACGCTCCTGCACTCTGTGACTCGTCCTTTGGGGTGTCTGGTACGAAAACTACGAAACCCCCGCCACTGTCACCATTGCAAGGTGATGTACTCGTACCTTAAAATAACGGAATACTGCAATAATCTATATCTATACTAATATTATAAATGCTAAAGTATCTCTGTCTGTCTGTCTCTCTGTCTGTCTGTCTCGCTTTCACGCCAAACTACTGAACCGATTGTAATGAAATTTTGTACACAGATAGTCTAAAGCTTGAGAAAGGACATAGGCTACTTTTTAACTGGAAAAAGGGGTTGTAAACGGGTGTTTATGCGTAAATTTGTTCAAATTAAGTTAGTTCCAAGAGCTCATAACAGATGGCGCCAAGAGTCGCCTAGATCACGCTATCGCTTGCTCATACGTATTTCTATAAGAGGTGGTACCATGTTGAGTAAGGTTTTTCGATTCTTTCGATTGTTATACACGTTATTAAATAACTCACCTACCAACATAGATATCAGAAACAACAGAATGTATTAATTTAAAAATATATATATTATGTGTACACTGCACACCTGTTTTGGGTATTTTGATTTGAGGGGTACCAGAGGGTTTTAAATAAATAAATAAATAAATAAAAATTAAAAAAAAAGCTTTCGACACCAATTTTGTTGACACCGCGCGCTATAAACTGAAGTCCACGCGGACGAAGTCGCGGGCAATAGACCAGCACGAGTCGGCGCATGAGTACCGAAAACTATTCCACCTCAATTTTTTTATGCGATCCTCTTCAAATTGCCCTCCTGATGATATAAATGCATGTTGCCATGGTGCAACCCGATACCATATTGTTTAAACAAACATTGTTTAAACAATCGCAAGGAATTGATATTTTTCAACCGAACAATTTTTTTTTAATATTCTTTATTGAAATACCAATAAAAAAGGTTTTATGACTTTTTACGATAAAGTTAATATTTTTAAAGATATGAATTTTTAAAGGTTCGATAAATCTTAAATTTGGGTACATTCGACCCATGAAAAATATATTTAAAAAAATAATAATGTCTAAGTAATATATATTTTGAAATTCTCTATACAATAGTTAATAATATCGTTAGTAGAGATTTTAAAAAATTTCATTGTTTACTTATATCTTTTTTTATCTTAGCAATAGTAGACAAAAAATTGTGTTTTTTTTTTTTGTATAGGAGCCCCCCTTACACATTTACTTTATTTTAATTTTATTATTAATTATTAAAGTACAAATATAATTAAGAATTTTGTGAAATTTTCAAGTGCCTAGCTGTTACTATTATTGATTACTAGCAAAAAAGGCCAAAAAATCACGTTTCTTGTATGGGAGCCCTCTTAAATATTATACTTTATTTTATTTTTTGTATTTGTTGTTATAGCGGCAACAGATATACACAATCTGTGAAAATTTCAGAAGTCTAGCTATAGCGGTTTTTGAGATACTGCCTGTCCGTTTGTCTGTATGTCTCCAGGCTGTATCTCAAAAACCGCTATAGCTAGCTACTTCTGAAATTTTCACAGATTATGTATATCTGTTGCCGCTATAAGAACAAATACTCAAAATAAAATAAAGTTAATATTTAAGGGGGGCTCCCATACAAGAAACGTGATTTTTTTGGCATTTTTTGCTCGTAATCAATAATGGTAACAGCTAGGCACTTGAAAATATCTTATAATCCTTAATTATATATATTTGTACTTAAATAATTACTAATAAAATTAAAATAAAGTAAATGTGCAAGGGGGCTCCCATACAAAAAAACACAATTTTTTGTCTACTATTGCTAAGATAAAAAAAGATATAAACAATGAAATTTTTTAAAATCTCTACTAACGATATTATTAACTATTGTATAGAGAATTTAAAAAAATATATTACTTAGACATTATTATTTTTTTTAATATATTTTTCATGGGTCGAATGTACCCAAATTTGAGATTTATCGAACCTTTAAAAATTCATATCTTTAAAAATATTAACTTTATCGTAAAAAGTCATAGGACCTTTTTTATTGGTATTTCAATAAAGAATATTAAAAAAAAATGTCCGGTTGAAAAATAACAATTCCTTGCAATTGTTTAAACAATGTTTGTTTAAGCAATATGGCACCGGGTTGCACCATGGCAACATCCATTTATATCATCAGGAGGGCAATTTGAAGAGGATCGCATAAAAAAATTGAGGTGGAATAGTTTCCGGTACTCATGCGCCGACTCGTGCTGCGCTACAACAGCTAGTTATTTATATTTATTGACCTAATAAATGACGTTAATTCGTGTATCGCTTAGGAATCGTAAAATAAATTTATCTTAAGATCAGTGGTTTAAGTTTCAAGATGTTACGACAGACAGATAAACAGACAGACATACTTTTGCACTATAATGTTATTATTATACCTAGGTACTTAATATTTGTATCGAATATTTTAAACCTTATTTTCTTCGTGTTTTACATTTTATTCTAAACGAAGAAAACATTCCGGTGGATCAAATCCACAGTTTGATTTTTTTTACCAACCGTTGGATACGCCAGCGCAAAATTTAGTCTCCGTTAAAATTTTTCCATAAAACACTGGATTTTTTCGAATGCACGTAACGTCTGGTAAAATTGGCAATGTCGCTTGTTGAAGTTGAGATGTAGGTGAGTCCGTTTGATCAAAACCCCATCCAACGACCTATAGCAAGCAAGCAAAAACATTCAATGAATATTCAATAATATCTATAATCCTTTTAATCTTATGACTTAATATAGAACAACAATTACATAAGATAATAATATAATGCGACTCCTAACTTACCCTTCCAAGAATTTTATCAGTTGGAAGTCTTTTCACAACGCCGCTTTCCCATAAGCAGGCTGGTTGTATATAGTCATCAAACACCGCGATAGTGCTCAGTTTTAGTAGTGATATATCGTGCTCCAAGTTTTTAGCATCAAATTCTTCATGTACTATAATTTCGTGTACCTGAAAATATTTTAATATAATTAAAAAATATTTATATTGTTATTTAATACTAGCTTACCCGGCAAACGTTGTTTTGCCATGTAAATTATTTCTAGTATCAATATAAAAAGAAGATAAAAACCTATTATCAGGTCGTAGATTGGTCAAACCCAGCCGAAACATTGAATTGATATTATCTGACCAAAATATGACGTTGGTCATTCAGCCGCCTAGGAATCAATTTCCTCGATGGCACATACAAAATTTCATTAAAATCGGTTGAGGCGTTTTGGAGGAGTTCGCGCACAAACACTGTGACACGAGAATTTTATATATTAGAAGATTAAATTACTATAATAATTATGATCTCTGATCTATTATGACGAAGTAATCATACTCGGCGTAGCACCGTAGCAAGGTGCTACGAACGTCGCGTAGCGTCGGTTTACGTCGGTAAAACGTCGGTTCGGTTTGGATAACGTCGTGTCAAATCGGAAAACTATTTGGTAAATATTGTTGTATCATTTTTGATTACAGAAATTGAGGAAAATTAAGCAATTATTGATGATTTATACCGCTGATCGGAGACTGTAAAGAGTTTTTTTACAGTCTCCGATCAGGCTATCCACAACTTTTTTGGCAGATTCTCCATACTTTATCTGTCAAGTTAAGTCGTAGATAGCCTATCTGGCACTTATCAGGAAGTGGTGAAATATTGAGCTTAATAAGTTATCACTGGATTCGTCGTGTGAGTCTGAGCTCGTTCATAAAGTTTTTTTTTGGATTTATGTTGCATTACAGTGTTTTTATGACTCCGGTATTACAATTATAATATTGTGTTAAAATTTTAGTGCGTAACCTTGTAAATAGGAGAGTTGACAACTTTTAAAAATAGTTTTAAGCGCTTCAGTTGTTTACAATAATACCTGTAAATTAATATTTTATTCATTATTATGCCCTAGAATAAGTTGAAAATTATTTTAAATACTGAATCAAAAATATGTCACCAAAACGCGGCATTATGGTCTCGTGATCACGTGTGACGTCATCGTTCATGAAACAAAACAAGCGTAGACAGAGCTAAAGTGAGGTGTTTTAACCTAACAACTGTCAATTTTGTTTGACACTGAACGATGATGTCACTGCTTCAGTTGGCGTTTCCAATCACGTGACTTACAGTTAATATATCCAAATTTTTTCAATGTAAAATAAAATAAGTCAATAATTATTTTTTCGTTATTTGTATTGTTTTAGAGTTTTTATCAATAAATCTATAAATAAATATTTTAAAATTTTAAACATACTATGAACTCCCGGATTATTTCCTATATTTTTGAATATATTTAATACTAGATGTTCCGCGCGGCTACACCCGTGTAATTTAGGAATATCACGGAACCGTACATTTTTCCGCAAAATATAGCCAATGTCCCTTCACGTGGTCTAATCTTCATGTTTTCCAAATAACATTAAAATTGCTCCGACGACCTCCGTGGCTCAATGATTAGAGTGTGTGGCAACTCAAGCCGGGGGTGACGGATTCGACTCCCGCCGACGGAACAAAAAGTTTTTCAATGTTCCTGTGTCATGCGTGTGTATGAAATATGTTTATGATATAATAAAAGTATTAAATAATATATTTCCGTTGTCTGGTACCTGTAACACAAGTCCTTCGTGTACTAAGGACGGGGCCAGACTGACGTAGTGTGAAGCGTATATAGTTATTATTATTATTATTAAGCTCCAGTAGTTCTTAGGATAATAAGCAATTTCATAAAATTTCCCCTGTTTTTTCCACATTTTCCACATATTATTAGTCATAGCGTAATAAAATATAGCCTATAGCCTTCCTCGATTATTGGGCTATCTAATTCTGAAAGATTTTTTCAAATCGGTGTAGTAGTTCCTGAGATTAGCGCGTTCAAATAAGCCCCTTCAAATAATTTACCCCGTTTTTTCCACATTTTCCTCTATTTCTTCGCTTCTATTAATCTTAGCGTGACAAAATATCGCCTTTAGCCTTTTCTGATAAAAGGGCTATCTAAAACTGAAAGAATTTTTCAAAACGGACCGGTAGTTCCTGAGATTAGCGCGTTCAAATAAGCCCTTTCATATAATTTCCCCCGTTTTTTCCACATTTTCCTCTATTTCTTCGCTTTTATTAGTCTTGGCGTGATAAAATATAGCCTATAACCTTCCTCAATAAATGGGGTATTTAAAAATGAAAGAATTTTTCAAATCGGATCAGTAGTTCCTGAGATTAGTGCGTTCAAATAAGCCCTTTTAAATAATTTCTCCCCGTTTTTTCCACATTATCCTCTATTTCTTCGCTCCCATTAGTCTTAGCGTGATAAAGTATAGCATATAGCCTTTCTCAATAAATAGGCTATCTAAGTGTAAAATAATTTTTCAAATCGAACCAGCAGTTCCTGAGGTTAGCGCGTTCAAATAAGCCCTTTTAAATAATTTCCCTCCGTTTTTCCACATTTTTCTTTATTTCTTCGCTCTTATTAGTCTTAGTGTAATAAAATATAGAATGTAACCTTTCTCGATAAATGGGCTATCTAACACTGAAAGAATTTTTCAAATCGGATTAGTAATTCCTGAGATTAGCGCGTTCAAATAAGGCCTTTCAAATAATTTCTCCCGTTTTTTCCACATTTTCCTCTCTTTCTTCGCTCTTATTAGTCCTAGCGTAATTAAATATAGCCTTTAGCCTTTCCCGATGAATGGACTATCTAACACTGAAAGAATTTTTCAAATCGGACCAGTAGTTTCTGAGATTAGCGTGTTCAAACAAACAAACAAAGAAACTCTTCCGCTTTATAATATTATATATTTTATGCAAATTGTATATTTCATATTATTTACTTCATGCTGAGCAAAATACAGACTTACACTCCTTTCCTGAGCAGCCAGATCACCTCCTATTAGGTTGTATTTGCCAAGTACCACGCTCAGGACTTCTGGTAATATCGGGACGCCACGTTCGGTAGTACAATGAGCAGCTACAATGAAATATTTAACAGAAAATATTACTTATATAGATTCGGTTATTACTAAGCTTAGTTCTATTTATATAAGACAAATATACCAACCGGTTAATACAAAGATTTTCGACAGCAAAGTTCCACCACAAATGTATTTAATAGTGTCTCGGTTTAATTTATATAGTGCAACGTGCCACGGCCAGTCTCCCGGTTTTGTTGCTTCGCCATTTACTATCAATTCTTTATGAGTTACTTTGCGTCTTCCGCAAGAGGAATCTATTTTGCTTTTATGGCTTACGGCTTGGTATTTATACCCTTGTATTGCGTGATCGAGGAAACCCTATATTAAATTGAATTTGCTACTGATTTCATGACATTGCGTATCATAAAACTACTCAGTACTGTTTTCGAAAAGAATATTGTATTACATTATATTTTATCTTATTAATCTTGATTTAGTCAACCAAAAGTAATATTATAGCATTATACTTACAAATCGTGGACGGTCGCAATATTCATAACTATTTACATTTAAACTTTTAATGTACGGTATTACGCCTCGTGTAACACCTTGAACTCTAAAAAAAAAAAAAAACGAATACTGAATCGATTGTCATCGCCATAAGACGAAATTCTTGCATACGTTTTGTCTAACTAAAAAAATATAAAACAAAAAGTTATATAATGGTAGCTTAAAGGAGTCCAAAAGCTGCTCTGTGCCCCAAAACTAATTGTAATACTACCCAAAAAGAATAAATTATTTACAAGTTTATAAAATATAAGTTTCGGTCAAAGCAAATTAAAAAAGCTAACACCTGTTATATTGAATCTAAAGTTTACATATATCAGTATCATTATCGACCAAAGCGATTAAAAAAATATATTATCTTAAAATAAACTAAGGTTACTGTCGTCATCTTAAGTAAAACGATCTTCTATTTTACTTACTAATGTAACTTTAGCTTCTGCATCAAACTGGATATATATTTGACTAAATTGTGGAAAGGTATAATTTATGTGCAGGACGTATTGATTCTCTTCTTCAGGCGGTAGATCGTATTCATATCTCAGAATAATTTCATCAGAACCATTACAAGGATAAATATTAATTAAGTCATTACCGACAATTATCCATGACATTGGTTTACGATCAGCTATTAAACCCAATACGATCAAAACATTAAAAGTTATTAAGAACACCACAATTTTTAAACACATCTCAAGTACGAGTATTTTTTAAATAAAAATTATAATCGATACCGTGCTCAACTTCACTCAGATCAAATCGATATGTTTACAAATACGTCATGCTGAGGGTCAAATACTGAGATATCGCGCTTGTCTTTCGAGATTTTTTGTCTCCTTTGTTCAATCAAGTGCAAGATACATGCATGACCGGTATTCTCATATATTTTAGACTTTTCGATTTATTAGATAATTTAATTTTATCAAGTTTATTAAAAATAAATAGTTTTAAATAATTTGATTTCGCTTACCAGTTTTTATTGATTTGCTAACAGGAGCAAGGTGACCTCTTAGAAGTATGTATCTACAACTTTTCTTATAGTCAACTAGATGACGCCCGCAACTCCGTTGAGCCAAAATTTGTGTATCGCGCAGGAACCGCACATTTTTCTGGGATAAAAAATATCCTATCCCCTTTCCCGGAACTCGAAATACCTCCATACCAAATTTACATATACAGTCAGACAGATAGACACACTTTCGGATTCATAATAATATTAGTAATTAGTAAATAATAATATTAGGATTTACCAAAATTATCAAGGACTAGCTGTCCCGGTGAACTTCGTGTCAATTTGAAACCTTCCCTGGACTTCTACGAATATTTTAAGACTAAAATTACCCCAATCCGTTCAGCCTTTTTCGAGTTTTAGCGTTACTAACACAATTGTAAATCCATTTTTCATGATGAACCTGTGATCTTACAAAATTAAAGGAACCCTTTCTTGTAAGTATATTACTATTAAGCATGACAAGATATTTTAACGACGATTTTCAAATAGAACTAAACGAACACTATTCACCCTCAGCTATTTCAATAACGTTAATCTCATAAATGTTGACTGAGTACCACTCTCCAACATTTTTCTACGTCAGGCCCTTGCCTGCCAGCTATATATCATTCTCATAACAGCTTCGATAAAACGTTTGCGCCCCGTCAACTGTTTCATACTCTTTGTCCCCCTCGCACCATGGGATTGTGATAAGAACAACACTATTTTGTTTTGTTTTATTCGCGTTAAAATAATGTTTACTTAGATTTTTTTGAAGAGAATTAAAAACGAACTAGGTACTCGTTTCAGAATTTTGATATTGATACTGTGACATAGTAAATTATAATACGTGTCTAAAAAGGTTTGAAAATCAAGTAACTATACGATTATACGACCTGCAAACCTTCAATTATATAATATTCCCTCTTCAAAGGCCGGCAACGCACCTGCAGCTCTTCTGATGTTGCGAGTGTCCATGGGCGACGGTAGTTGCTTTCCATCAGTTGACCCGTTAGCTCGTTTGCCCCCTTATTTAAAAAAATATCATTTAATTTGTTGTCTTTACCTACTGGAAATTATTAAGCTCAGCCAAGCCTTCGATAGAGCCCAAAATATCTGACAAAAAATATTGATTAGCGCCCTGTTTAAATAGTAAGGGAGGGATGCCCATACTCTAATATTATAAATAGAAAAATGTGTCTGTCTCCGCAGAACCGATTTTGCTGACATTTGGTAAGGGAAATTCGAGTTCCAAGGCCTTCCCTGGAACTCAAATTTCCAATACATAGGATACTTTTCGCGGAAAAATGTAATCCCGTGCGGTAAACTAATTTTAGCACAACGGAGTTACGGGCATTTCCTAGTTATTTATAAGCGATACCCATAAACATATTATATTATGTCCTAGGTGGGAATAGCTCATTCGCAGAAACTTGTGTTGATTCAATTCCTGCTTCGTCCCGCATTTGAGTTCTAAACTTCCACAGAACTTGCGAGATTTAGAAACAAGACACTGCCGTCTAAACTTGTGTTTCATATTCCTTACGACCAAGAGACAACGGCTAGTAATATCAAATCGCTTTCAAATGAAAGAGGAGAATTCCAAATGTACCTATTTAAAAAACTGTTTAATCTATACTAGCAACTATTATTCTTAGCTAGCAACATTACATTTCTCATACAGATTTTGTTGTCCTATATACCTATTTCATTGAAAACATAATAAAAACAAGAAGTCATTTAAAACTTAAATGTATTCGCAATACACGACGTTCATTTTTTTCTTATTTAGCTCTCATATTATTTTAGAGGAATGAGGATAATAATTATTCAACATTACGAGAGATCAGGCGCAATACTTTTACGTACTCATACGACTTATTGATTTCTCGTGACACAATCAGATCAGTCTGTATTCTCATAACTCATAACCAACTTCAGAGCTCGGGAGTCGGGACTCGGGTAACGAGCCCATGATTTCCGAGCCAAATCAGCCACTAGACCACGGAGGTGTAGTATTAACTACATAATATTTTTACTCGAGTATGATACTTCCTAGAATCTAAATGTATCCAGCCAAAAATTACAAGTTTCTTGAGATTTAGAATTCAAATAAAGTATATAAAATGTACCATGGAAATGAGTTTAAATTAAACACAGCACTAGTACTGTGAACCGTCCCATTGATAAAGTGGGGGACATAAAACTCCCCCGTAATGACTCTTCTGTCAAGACCAAGTACGCAATTTATCCGTACCGAGGAAGATTTAAAAAATAAGTATAATTTATCGTGATTTGTATAATGATTTGTGTTGGAGCCTAGTAAGTTTTTGCTGTTGCTGTTGTCAATTATTTTAAATTGTAAATTGTATTTAGTTTAGAGCAAGATTGATACAAACTGCCAATGGCATACTATAATTGAGTTGACTTTTTTTATAAAATTAGGGGACAAACGAGCAAAGGAGTCAATTGAAGCTATGTCTCGTTTAACCTCTTAGATTATGCTCCACAATACTTTTGGGAAGTTTTCAATAGGTTGTACTAAGAACCGACGTACTGTGTGGCGTATCAACTGAGTGCGAACAATAATAAACGAAACTCGGCACTCAGCTCTGCTATCAAACTGTTACTTGAGAGTATATTTTTTATATCAAACTATAAATTATTTAAATACAGTGAGAGTGTACCAGTCAAGATTGGTTTTAAGTAGGATTATGAGATCGGTTTATTAATAAGGCCTAAGATTCAAATATGCCATTTTTATCCATTATAGAAATGATTGGTATAGAAAGTATTAATATAATATAAAAATGAAGTGATGTTTACATTTTTTGATCAGCAATATCAGCATCATTAAATCAGATAAAGAGCCCAATCAGTAAACGACCTTCACAAAATGTTGGCGAAATAATATTTTTCAATTTTATTCAGAATAGCGTTTCATAAAACGAAGTGCTTTTGTGAATGGGTTGGATTTATTTTTGAAACATTTGATTCTATGACATCATTATATCAGAAATATAATATTATAATATGGTAAGAAAAGAACAAGAAAAAATAGGTTAGTTGAATAAAAACAAAGTTTAAAATGGACATCTTTTAAAATATTACCATTTATAATTATAATATATTAAATCGTCACTATCTAGTAATATTAAACCAACGGCACGAAGATTTCATCGAGTTTTAATTTTTGTTTGAATATATAACTTAGATCAAAATGAACTGAAACCAAGTATAACTCTTGATTTAGTGTGACGCTATAGATCGTTGTGATCTCTCTCATGTCGATGAAAACGGTAGCATGATATACATTTGGTATGCACAATGAAGAGACGAATCTCTAGAATGTTAAGCCTTTGGTTCCGTCTATGACATAGCTGCGAATTTACTCAAACTTTTATTTGGTAAAATTAATGATTTGTAATATTTTTTACCCTAAGGAGCTTTTGAAGTTACTTGCATAGTATTATAACATTTTGTAATGTATATTCATGAAAATTTATTTATGTTATTTAGTTTTAAGCACCTATAATATACTAGGTAATATTATGCATAAACAATGAAAATTATTGTTGCAATTATTATTAATAGAACGATTTGACTTTTCTTGATAGTCTTTGTTTGCTTGATGTTTGTCAATGTCTTATAATATTTTACATCCCTGATATGAAGTACATTAGAATCCTAATGTACCTCTAATACACTTTTGATCTTTTTTTTCTCAAAAAAGATCATTGAAAAATGCATTTTTCTGTGTTTTTTTTTTTCTTTCTTTAATCTACGAATAAACCTTGGTATCACCTATGACTCACAATACATACCTACTATATACAGGGTGTAACAAAACTGAGTGATAATACTTTAGGGTGTGTACATGTTCCTCGTAGATAGTTCGTTCTATGATAGTAGCAGCGCTAAAATACCAATTTTTTTCCTTTTGTATGGGGAAACTCATGATGCTGGGGCGCTCGTCCATACAAAATTGAAAAAAAAATTGATATTTGAGCACTGCTACTTTCACAGTGAACTCACTACAAGGAACACATACAAACCCATAAGTATTATCACTTAGTTTTGTTGCACCCTGTATATACATATATACAGGGTGTAACAAAACCATGTATATTAGTGCAGTTCCCAGAGCGTAAAAATCGTGCAAACCTCCGACTTTTGCAATAGTGGATGAAAATTGAAAAGAGAAAAAGGAATGTGTAGCTGATAACATAAATAATAAAGTTTACCTAATGAAAAGTTGTGCTTTTGATTTTTAAATTATTCTCTTCCACTTCAAGTAAACTCATAAACTGTAAAATTTTGAAGAAAATTTGCATATTTCTTTCTTTTAAATATATAGCAAAGTAATAAAATATATTATTATTTTTTTTAATTGTATCGTTGCTTATATTCCAAAGAAAGAAAATAAGTTGAAAAAATATATCATTCAGATTTAAAATTAATATTTTTGTATGTAGATGAGCATACCTCCAAATGTGCTTGTTGTGTGCCTCGCCAGGTAAATGGCGTTCCTATTTTTCTTTGATTTTAAATAGGCAATTTAAAATTATTTTTTAAGATTAACAAAGCCTTCTTTTTCTTAATGTGTATAACTTTTTAGCTCTTACTTTATTAAATTTTCTTTTCAGAAAATTTAGCACAAACTTTTCACGGATATTACGAAGAAAATCTGTATTTTATTTCTTTTGGTTAGGTTTTTACAGAATTAAATTGTTTTTTTTTTTCATTAATTATATTTGCTAAAACATACTTAAAAGAAAAAAATACAAATTAGGTTAAGAACTGATATTTTTTGTATTCAGGTAGGCATTTTCCAAAAATAGGTCGCAGCATGCGTCTTTAGTATGTACGTGAGATTTGTAGCACCCAATTTTTTTCTGGCTTTAAGTAGGAAGTTTAAACATATTTCAAAGACTAGAAAAAGTCTTTCAGTTGTCGATGCATTTAATGTTTTAGCTCTCACTTAAATAAATTCTCAACAAATATAGAAAAATATTTTCGGTCTATTTTACACATTTTGGAGATATTTAAACGTTTTTAAGTACTTAAAAGTTATCATTTCTCTAAAAGTTAAATACGCACAACAAGCAAGTTTAACACACTTTTCGTTACAACTCTTAAATCCACCCAAACCCTTTTATCTTGGTTACGACGAGCGTTAATCTCTAAAAACTTTGCAAAAACCTTATAGTTGTATTTAGCTTAGCAAAGCAAACTTTCTTTTTTAAAAATTGTGTATTTGGTTAATTTTCAATGTAAACAATCGGATAAGAGTCATTAAATAACAGGAACAAGAAAAAAAAGATTCTGGGCCGGTTTTATATGGTGAAATATTAATTTTTAATTAAGTAACTAAAAACTTAAAAGCACAAAAAAAATTTTGGTAAACTTTGCAAGTTATAGTGTAAAAAAGAAAATGACACCTCAAAAACAAAAATCCATTCACTATTACAATTTTCGGAGGTTAAAACCTCTGGCGACTGCACTATATATAAATAATACTCGTTTTCCTTGTTTGTCACGGTGTCACAGTCGCCCTCCATACACGTCCGAGTGCGAGTGACGCAACACTTGCACTATGAATTAAGCAAATCCCATGTAAGTGACATCCTTAATCGAACCGTCGATAATCGATAAACTCTAGGCCTAAGCCAATCTATCTTCATCTTTAACACGTATCTCACAGAGTTCACTTTACCACAGCGTTTAGTTCTTGCAATAAATCTTTAAGGTTTTCGTAGACTATAGTCTAGCTCAGTAAGCATTGTGTATATTTTTGCCAAGTATAATACTGGAACTTATGAAGTCCTCTGCGTTAAATGACCGTGTTTTATACACGAGTGGGTTTAGTTCGCTGTTCAATTATTTTATGTAAATTTATTCTATTGTTTATTTAATCACCAAGTTCCGTTGCGATGTCTTGTCTAACCGAAAATAGCAACCGCTTTTGCAGTTCAAAAATATATTATATCCACGTTTCCCCGTTTCATATCTTCGCGTATTTTAGAGAGTATAAAAACTAATCTAATCCAGGAATTTCTAAAACTTTAGCTAGCTCGAGCTCCAGTTTCTAAAATACAAAGTTGTATATATTGTGGACTATCTTATCTACATCTATGAGCTGACGTAGAAAGAGTAGTTCTAGCTAAAGTCTGAGAAGGTAATTTTATAAAGTAATCTAGGAACTAATTGCTACATTAATAAGATCATTATCATTTATACGTGGGAGAGCCATGCTTTGGCACGAATGGGCCGGCTCGACCGGAGAAATACCACGTTCTCACAGAAAACCGGCGTGAAACAGCGCTTGCGCTGTGTTTCGCCGAGTGAGTGAGTTTACCGGAGGCCCAATCCCCTACCCTATTCCCTTCCCTACCCTCCCCTATTCCCTTCCTTTCCCATCTCTACCCTCCCCTATTACCCTATTCCCTCTTAAAAGGCCGGCAACGCACCTGCGGCTCTTCTGATGCTGCGGGTGTCCATGGGCGACGGAAGTTGCTTTCCATCAGGTGACCCGTTTGCTCGTTGCAACTCTCTCCATGCAACTCCTCATTGGAGGGTATGGAAACTTTGTTACAAAGGCGTCTTATTGATGTATTTTTAGATAATCATATTATCTAGATAATATTATTATATTTCATGAAATTTATTGTCTTCCAACTCCATAAATTTTATGAAATAATTATATTTTCTAGGCTAAGCCTACATAAATTAATTGTGCCAAGACAATTAATTTATGTAACCCAACCTAACATACTGTTATCTTGACATGACTTAGAGAACTTTATGGTCAGTTGATCTCGCTAGATATACGAGTATTTTTTAATTATTTTTTTACTTGAGCATGTGTTGAAGTTAGGTGGGAAGAGTCTGTCGTTTGCCTCAGATACCAGAACCCATTCCCTGTGCAATTTCCACGTCGTTTACAACCTCATATACATGGGCAATGTTTATCGTCTGTCTGTCTGTCTGTTACCTCTTCACGCCTAAACGGCTGAACTGATTGGCTGAAATTTGGTACAGAGATACTTTGAATCCCGAAGAAGGATACTTTTTATCCCAAAAAAATGTACGGTTCCCACGCGATAAACAAATTTTGGCGCAACGGAGTTGCGGGCGTCAACTAGTGCTTCATATATTTTACTAGATGACCTAGTGGACTATCTTCGTATCATTTTTATCTTCCCTCGACTTACTCCCTGGATTGGACGAATATTTCAAGACTAAAATTATTAGTCATTTTACTTAAATAAAGAGAAAGTATAGACAAACTGTGAAGATAAATAATTTAAGGTGTCTATCAAGTTTATATGCACAGTTTGTCTATACTTTCGCATTTCTACTGGTGGCCATGCTAGGCTTCGTATCACTTTTATCCTAATTTGATCTTCTCTCGACTTGCTCCCTGGACTGGACGAATATTTCAAAACTTAAATTATTAGTCATTTTACTTAAACAAATACACGTACCATGACTTATATTATCAAAGTTTGAGTATTATTTATTAAGTTTACTGACATTATAGAATATACTAGTATAATTTATTAATATATCGACCTTTTAAAGTATTCTAGCTTATATTATTGATAAATTGAAATTTAATAAAAATTTTAAATTTATTTAGTATCCTTAGATATATAAACTCATACAATTTTTTTACGTTCTATCGAATTTGTACCCGTTTGTAGCGCCTGATTTAACATTACTGGCTCCGCGAAGATTATATCAAGCAACTTGCTATTATTTCTCCATAATATTTGTTGGAAGACAACTCATGTGCAAATTCTTTATCCTTCGATCGCGGATTCTTAAAAATCTTATGGGGCTTGATAGGTTAACTGTGTAAATAAGACGCAATAAGTGGGTAGCCTAAGATAACATATTTATTATATTACAGGTTTAGGAATAAAATATAGCCTAGATATGGGTAGATACGGTTGATACTGAAACGCTGGAGATCCCTGGTTTTACTCTCGTACTCTTCTCTTCTCCTTCCCTCTTCTGGACTTTAGCGCCGAAGAAGATCTTCTGTATCTGGCAAGCTGGTGCTTCGACGAGCAGATGAAGAGGTAAAGACCACAAGTAAGTGGTACACACTATCCCAGCGAACAGCATTATCTGAACAAAAAAACGGCTTAGTAAGAATCATAAACGTTTATTTATTTATTTATTTATTTAATCATCATCATCATCACTATCACTGTCACTATCAACTGTAATGTTCAGTGGGCATCCCCTAGTCGGCGTCAATCATCCTGATCTTGGGCAGCCCTCATCTAATCGCTGCCTATCACCTTCTTAAAATCCTACGCTACGCTACGTTTTCCTAATCGTTGTCTTCACTCCAACCATAGACAGTAACAATACTATTCGTATTCATAAATTCTTTGGAATACTGTAATTCTGATTACAAGAAGTTGAAATGAAAAACTGTCTTTGCTAAGATAAAGTCCGAAAGTCCAAAACTTTCTAAATGTAAAAATAGGATTTTCACACTCTGTTCCGATCAAGTTCCAATTTATGAAAAAAAAGCCTTATTCTTTTCCTCCGGAAATCTTTTTCATTAAATTCCTCGATCCAAAAGGAAATACAAAAACGAATGTATTCAAATGTTCTCAAATCGAGTTCGGAATCGAATCTTGGATTAAAAACAACCTCGCGGGAGGAACTCGATTTACATTCGATTTCAAATAACCATGAGATTTGGACGTAATGGTTATATCACGAGTAATTTTATCAACGGATGTACAGGAATTTGGGTGGAATTTATATATTTTATCAGCGTTTATGGAGTGAGAAGATTGTTACTGTTACGAAATTAAAAATTTAATAGGTTAGATGTATTATATTGCGTTTAAGATTCAGTTTACATCAAGAGGAAGTAAACTGTTGCATATGCGTTGATAGCAACAAATTTATTATTTCATACATAAAACATAATAATAGTGTTTTTAATACCACAAACAAACATAGAAGAATTTTTTTTTTTCCAAACGTAATATTATGCTAAAAATAATCTTGAGTCGTCGGAGTAAGAACAATAGCGCAGAAGCAAACAACTCAGATTACGCAAAATTATTAATAACAGTAGTTTGTGACTTCCCCCTGTTAAAAATAAAACACGTCTAAAAGAAATAAAAAACTTACAGCAGTATAGTCCGTTGCGTAGAACGAACGTCTCATCTGTCCGCCGTAGGTTCTGAGGATGGTTGCGTGCAGCAACATGGCGCAGTAGGACAGCCTGCCCAGCGGCTGTAGGGGACCCCATTCCACGGAGCCGACGTATATCCCTGAAAAAATAATGTTCTAGATTCTAGTCTTATCTTAGATTGACAATATACCCGTTAATTTTCTTGACTCACTGTATGCTCAGTATTTATGACTCTTTATAAAATAAAAGATTTCAAATTAAAACATGTGAATGTTAATATTGTTAATTTATTAAAGGGATCCATCCACCCTCGACTTCGGTCTTGCGAATGCAAAAATCAATTCAATTTTACAGTTTGTTTCAAATAAATGTAATTTCCAGTGCCACGGAAAAGTAACATCATATTTTGTGCCTAACTTCATCATTACATTGTTGATGCAAAAAATAAAATAAGTTACTCTATAAAGTGTACATGATTTTTAGGACTTTATCAGCATCATTTTATCATGGGTGTAATATAGATAGTACAACAAACTTACTGTTGCATTTATAGAAGCATCCAATAATAAATATGCATATCCATAGCGCAAAGAAATTCTGATTCAACGCGTTGAAGGCGGCGGATTCCAGGGTGGAGGCTTCTCTGTAATGCAGGTCGGTACCCATGAAGACGCTACCAAATGCGACCGGAATCGACACCAGATAGACGATTTTGAAGAGCTGTAACAAAAAAATGTATTGAATTTTAAAAGCCTCTTACTTCAAACACACAGAAATTTCATATGAACTTCAATACCAATATAATACTAAATATGTTATGGTAACAAACTCTGATATAATAGAATATTTATAGCTTTCAAAACTTAGTAGAGCCAAACAAACATGTACCATCGGAGAAAATTTATAAAAATTTACAGGCAGATGGCGTATCTAGGTTTTTAGGTCCGCCATCTGCCGATTTATCAGTTTGTTGAAATTTCAAGACGTGAGTGGAAGAATTAGGTAAGTAACATGAAAAAACTTTCCATTTTTTTACTTAAGTGGAGGCTTTAGGGCCGGAAAAATTATTTGAAATAGAAAAACTGTGGATTATAATATGTGTAGCCAGATATATTAGCTAGGTTATGAAGTAGATAAGTTACAAGTTTTATTAAAATAATTGGGGAAAAATGAGTTATTGTCCATATGTTACGAAACGTTACTTGTTCGATTGTTCCACTCACGTCTTCATTTATAGACAGATTTTTGATTGGTCCAGTAGCTTAGAGCGTGACTCTTGGCTCGGGCGTCGTAGGTTTGATTCCCGCATTGAAAACATGTCATTTCCAAGTTTGCTTAGGACATTGCAGGCTGATCACCTGACGTCTGACAAGTAAAATGATCCATGCGTCGGAGGGGCATATAAAAAGTCGGTCCTGCGCCTTATCTCTCGCCAGTCGTGTCGGTCTTTTGTCCCACTGGGTTATGGGAGTAACGGAATAGAGAGTGATCTTGTGTACTGCGCACACACTTGGGCATTATAACATTACTCATGCGTGACTGGCTTCGTTTCAATGAAACGGGTCAGCGTCACCAAAACCGGTGTGGGAGTTGGTATCAATTTGTCTTGTACCAAAGAATCAGTGAACTTACCCACGAATCAGCTAAACCCCACTTCTTAGTTTGGGCTCTGTGGTAGAACCAGGCTGTCAGAACTCCCAGGTGGTAACCAGCCCAGTTACCTTGCGCTGACACGTATGCGTGGTAGAATGTGTCGTTGTATCCGAAAATGTCTCTTATGGACCTAGAAATAGAGATTATACTGTCGTAATTTATGCTTATAATATGTTACTTTTTGGTCTGAAACTCCAAATTACTGGAAAATATGGGTAATATTATTAGTTCTTTTTCAGAAGTGGTCATAAGAACTTCCGGATTATTTAATATTAGTGTGTAAAACAACAAAAATATGTAATGATTCATCTAACACGTAAGAAATCCTTCATTATGAAAGAGGGAGAAAAAAAAAGAAAAAACTTTATAAAGGATATGGAAACAAGCGTTTAAAAAAATATGTTTTTTGTATAAAGCACAAAAGAAATTTTAAAATTTGAAAATAAAAATATACAGCCAACGAGCCGAGCATAGAACCTCCTTTTTTGAAGTCGTATAATATTACAGTTTTTTTTTAATATCTATGGACGCTTCACACTACGTCTGTCCCCTTGCTAAGTACCTGAAGGACTTGTGTTACAGGTACCAGACAACGGAAATATATTTAATACTTTTATACTATACATATATTCATGATTTTTATTATATGATACACATATTTAATACACATCCAGACCCGGGAACATTGAAAACTTTTTGTTCCGTCGCGTCGGCGGGATTCGAACCCGCGACCCTCGGCTTGAGCTACCACATAACCACACACTCAACCAATTGAGCCACAGAGGTCCTACAGTAAATCGTAGGTGTAGAATGTTCAAAGGATTTCCTTAAAACCTCTGATATCAGATAGCTTCAACTTTACTACTTAGCGTCCGTGTGGTTTCAAACGGATTAAGCTAGTTAGAATTAAACTTGTTATGAAAGTTGGATTTGGGAAGTAATGATACCTCTCATAAAAGGTATTACTCAGGGTATAATCATAATTTTAATAAATTATCGTAATATTTTCGTGACCTTTTATTGGCATTTGATTAGTTTATATTTATAGAAGGAATCATACAAAAACTTGTGATTGGGGAAAATGTATTGAGAGATAAAGGTACAAAATATGTAATATGCCCAGCTTTTTCCAACGGCTTCGACCGAGTAAAATAGTATTCCTGAAATACTTAGATTCCCTGTTTTAACTACAAAACTCGATTTAAGAAGGCTGGATAAGGTTGTAAATACATAATATATTTATCAAGTTATTAAAAAAATCCTTTTTCACCTGGCATAATAAATAACTAGCTATATGACCGAGCTTAGCTCGGTATTCAAAAAGTTAAAAAAACACACATAAAATGACATTTTATGAAAATGATTCCTATCTAGATCGATTTATCGCCCCCGAAACCCCCTATATACAAAATTTCATGAAAATCGTCGTATCTTTAAACGAGCAATTCTATATATCTATATAAATTCTATATATATAGCGCTTCTCTCTTTCATTTTTTAATATTGTCAATAGTTATTAGTTTCATATATTTTGGAGGTATATTAACTTAGATTTAAGATTAATTTTTGACCTTCACTGAAATGTTTTAGCCGATATAACCACCGAGGCGTGTTCTATAGAGCTTCCAATCAGTCCTCCGTTTAATATGTAAATTTGACAAAGGGTATGGTAATTCAATTAGCAATATGACGAAACTATGTCATAGAATTAACCCAACGACTTTAATAGCAATACAATAAATTTTGCTTGAGTAATATGCGATACTTACAAAAATCATGTTTAGTTGTCGTAAATTATTAGTTTAAATATTTAAATTTTTTTTAAATAAATTACCGACGTAAATTAATATTAACGCGATTTTTTTTTTATATTAACGTGATGATAAAATAATATAAAATTGTATAATAATAAAGGTTACTCTATGTGACCTGACTATGACATAGAATTCTGCAATAATGGTGTAAAAATATTATAATGAAATATAGTAACACTCCATTGTATGTAACAATTTCATAAAAATGTTTAATTTACGCAACAATTCAGTCTAAAATAAACAAATTCCCATCACTGCATTTCATAAATACATACGAATTGAATTGATAACCTCCTATTTGGAAGTCAGTTAGGCCGTGTTTCCATCTGCAAGACAACTGTCGCGAGAAGTGTCTGACAGTCTTTTTGACAGCAGCTTGCAGGTGTAAACCCCGTAGCAAGTGCTGTCGCGACAATTTGTCAAGCGCTTTCTGCGAGTAAGTAACATGTCTGCGAGGACTCTCGATCTCTCGAGGACTCTCGATCTCTCGAGGATCTCGCTGCGGGTTGCCGCAGATATACGGTCTAGTTTCGTATAACATTTATCCGCGAGCTTCTCGCACGACATTTACTTATTGCAGCAATAAATTGCAGAAATTAGTATTAGATGTAAACAATATTGCAAGAAACTCACGCAATAAGACTTCCGCGAGTTTGCTTGCAGGTGGAAACACGGCCATAATAGAAGAATGTACTTACTCCGGGAATATGCTGACTCTGATGGGCAACAGGTTCATGAGGTAGCTCTGCAAGAACGGAATAAGCAGACTGACAACCATGACGATGGACAGGATAGGGACACCTGATCTTGGCCACTTCCAGATGATCAGCATTATGATGAGTGTCACGAAGAAAAGCTGCGTGTCAGTCCCCAAGTACCTGAAATCAAACAAGATAATAAATGAACGAAAAATATAGGACATTCTAGGAGTTCTATTATTGTGAAATCAGGGTAGGGTATATTACTGTTTTAACGAAGTGTAAGTACGCTATGCTTGTAAAATTAAGTAGAGTAAGGGTTGGACCTCATCTGGCAGCACGGAATCGCCTTTTTCCGTCGCCCTTTCTCTTTCTGTTGCTTAGAACTGCCATTTGCTAGACCGAGACAGAAAGCATAATGCGATAGCACGCGGCGGAATCCTCGAGGCTATCGCATTATGCTTTCTGTCTCGGTCTAGCAAATGGCAGTTCTAAGCGACAAAAAGAGAAAGGGCGACGGAAAAGGCGATTGCGTGCTGCCAGATGAGGTCCAACCCTAAGACAGATGATATTTATTAAATAAAATCAATGGTACTCGTATTTCGTAAGTTCTACGTCACTAGAGTTGCCCGTAACTTCTAATAATATTCCTAAGCCTTTTCTTGAGAATCAATTATCAAGGGATAAGTACCATCGAAGAAATTGATTCATAGGCAGTTGACAGACCTACGTCATTTGGTCGGATTATGTCTATACTCTATACATAGTCGTGACTCGTGACTCGTGATCTGTCGGCTGGGTTTGACATAACGCGACCAAACTATGTAGGTCCGCCATCTGCCTATGAATCAACTTCTCTGATAGTACATCCCTAATTTCATCTCAATCAACTTAAAGATTTAAATGTAAAGAGGTTAAAGACAAACAAACACTTTCACATTAATAATACTAGTAGCATGTATTAAAATAATTACATAAGGAAAAAGAAGAGGGCGGAAAGCTTAAAAATATGTTATAGGATGCCACACTTTCACATTCATAATATTAGTGTGTATTTAAATTATATTATTTATAAGGAAAAAGAAGAGGTCAGAATATTAAACCAGAAACGTCAAGTCATTAAGACATAATATTAAGCTTTTAATTTTAACATTAATTTCGTTATAGTAGAGGAGGGGAGGGTGCTATTTTTGTAGTCACTCGAGCGTCATGGAGACCTAGTAGGTTTTGTGCATTAGGTAAAGCTGATAAAAAAATAATAAGAGGGTTTTTTATATATTTTTAGCGGTGGGTTCAGAAACTGCAGCCATTTTAAAGTTTTGAAAAAGAAAATATATTCAGAAAATTGCTTATTTAGGTAAATTATAAATATATTTTAGACAACAAGGACTAAATCATTTAGTTTAGAGCAAAATAAAATATCTGCAAAGCTTAGTTAAGAAAATATGAAGCTTTATTTTTATATATTTTAAAATGTTCTTACCTAACCTTTGAATCGTCAGTGCTTTATATGGAAGCTTATTTGGGGTATACTAAACATCCCCTATCTTAATCTGACAGATCCGACGACATTCCAATATTTAAAAAAAATAATAATTACCCACCACGTGAGAAATCTGATTTCTATACCATGATAACTAGACACGTCATGTCGGAAGCCTATGTAAGCTTAATCTGATACGCTCGAGCTACTCCCGAAATCCCCTCTTCCCCTCCCCAACTATTATTGCTCTGACAAAGCTATCACCATTTACGTCATAATTGGTTAGAACCTTCGATTGATAAGTAACTCTGTCGAAATTCATAACCGAAGTGCCTTAATGTAATATTGGTACTTCAAACGTGATTATACAAGTAAATGTACAGTAATGTCATATTATTAGAACCGTCTCCAACCTTGTAAGAGGTTCAATTAAATAAATAAGAGATGTGTAAAGTTACTCAATATGTACTTAACGTAACGACGTATGAAGTACATACAGATTTCAGGAGACTGAATACATTTATTATGAAACGTCTCGTGTCCTGTTTTTATTTTATACATCGATGATTCGAGGCTACCTCATTTTCAAGGTTCCTAATTTTTGCTCACGGTTTTCAAATAAAAAATTACATGTGTTTACGCATAAAGAGGCAACAGACAGACAGACACATTATCGCATTCATAATATTAGTGTGGATATACAACTCATTAACAATCTGGTAGATACAAATCAGGTAGACGACCTAAATATTTATTATCAGTCCTTTGGGAGTTACCTATCCACAAATCATGCTTCGAAAAAACAATACATTCGTAGCCAAACTTCCTTATAAGTTCTAAGAAATATTGTGCCATATTAATTGATAGATCGCTCCGTAAACAAAAGCACCACCACAGAATTACTACGAAAATGAATCGACTTTACGTCAGACGTAATTATAACGCCAGTAGGCTGGGGAAACATGGAACGTGGAAAACGCGACCTTGATGAAAGTGTTGTAATGAATTGCGAGATACACCATAAGTTTTATTTTGCGGTGGTGTTTAATGACGAACACTACAAGGGCAGGGTGTTGCAAAGCCAAATAACTTTTAATTAACTCTACGTTATAGCTCTCAATCTACTTATTTTTACTTTTACCTTCATATTAACAAACGTATTTTTTCGGCCAATAAAAAGTCTGTTGTGTAAGTTGGTAAATGTAACTAATAGACAAGAAAGTCCAGCTTTTATCCATTTATCCACTTTGTAAATACTTTTGTTTCTCAGGCTCACTTAACTAGGTCAAAGTTAACCTTGGTTAAGTATTATGTAATACTCTCATTCGTAGTAGTAATCACAAAAAGCTGTAGCTTGGATTATCACAACTGAGCCAAAGAAAGCTATCAAAATCAAATCAAAAAATCTAAAACATCCGTAGATTTTTTATCATAGCAATCTTTATTAAAATATTCCACTAAGAAAAATGTCTCCAAACGTAAGATAGGAAGAAATAAAACATTTTCGGGTTCCCATTTTTCATATTATAATTTGAAGGTCGAGGTCGGAAGTATCGTTTCTCAGCCTATTCATTAGTGAGTTGAACAAGCCTCGTTTTTGCGAACAAAAACCTTAATGAGATTACACAGTACATTCAGTCCGGATGCTCTTAGAAATGCAACATCTTTCCTTCCAGTTTCTGAATTATTTATTTCTTACGACTTGAATAAGGAAGAATAAACTGGGAATGCTTTAACAGTATATTTAATGTGATCAGAGCTTGCTGTTCTTAATCAGGTTCAATAAAAAAGATGTTTTTTAACGAATAAAAAAATAAAAAATACTGCATGTATTTTGTATAAATACAGGGAGTTTAATACTTTGATCTACTTCACTGTTAACTAACTTATTCATTTAAAAGCTAGCTCTAAGAGGTTAAATAATATACTGCAGTCATCCATTAACTCTTATGAAACACGGTCTATCACAGGGGTCACCAAAATATGGCAGACCGCGGTCCGCATCCGGACCGCCGACCCATTGTATGCGGACCGAGCATTTTCGAAGGTGAACTTCGTTAAAAATAAATTTCGATCTTGACTTATTGATGAACATCTCCAGGATTTAATGTCAATAGCTTGCACCAATTTCACTCCAAACGAGCAATAAAATTGTCACTTTTCTCATTGATATGCAAATAAATAGCTTTGTAATTTCCGTAATTACCTTTGTTTAATAAATATATTTTTAGTATAAAATGTGCGGACCGCGAAGGTCATTTCTTGTCTTAAAATGGACCCGAGTGAAACTAATTGGTGACCCCTGGTCTATCACATGAGCCGGGCGGCAGCAGCCACTTCTAATCAGGATAATAATCTACTCTCTTCTTAATACACAAAAACACTTACCAAGCCTGTGGCAAGCAGAGGTGCTCGAAGGGGAACAAGTTGGGCATCAGTATAACCAGTTGCCACCAGTTGCTCCTGCACATGTCCTTCTCCCTCTTCACCACGGCGTCCCACATGGGCCCAGATCCCATATGGGGCACCCAGGTCATAGCCAGACCCATCACTACCAGCACTGGTGGCATCAGCCTAAAAAATGGGTGAAATCATTTAAATTTTATAATGTTATATTTGGTCGTTTTTAGGGTTCCGCACCCAAAGGGTAAAAACGGGACCCTATTACCGAGACTTCGATGTCTGTCCGTCTGTCTGTCCGTCTGTCTGTCTCCAGGCTGTATCTCAAAAACGGCTATAGCTAGACTTCTGAAATTTTCACAGATGGTGTATCTCTGTTGCCGCTATAACAACAATTATACTAAAAACAAAATAAAATTAATAATTGAGGGGGGCTTCCATACAATAAACGTGATTTTTTTTTGGTCTTTTTTGCTCGATTTCAATAATGGTATCTATTAGACACTCGAAATTTAACAAAATCCTTGATTTATTAATAATAAAAAATTTATTTAAAAAATTTATTAATAATAATATTAATATAAAATAAAAATGTTGAGGGGGGCTCCCATACACAAAACACGATTTTTTGCCTATTTTTGCTCTTTATTGGTACGGAACCCTTCGTGCGCGAGTCCGACTCGCACTTGGCCGATTATTAGACGTATGACATTAATTGCACTGTTCTTGAAGAATGTAGAAATTCATGTTTGACAATACTATAAGAATCAGAATTCATCCATTGTTTCCACAGTTTTTATTATACGCGTTTTTCACTGAGTTTTATTACTGTGTTTTTAGATCTGGCTTTTTGGTGCGAACATTTTTTCCACTTGTTTACACGACTTTGAATAGATAAACGATTGAAATAAAACATGCAGTGGATTTTTGAATAAACATGAGCAAATTGATTTTAACACGCCATAAAAATTGTTGATTTTTTATTTTCACACTTAGGCCGTTTGTCCACTGCCGCCATCTCCAGGACGTCTCCGACAAAAAATTAAATAAAATGCCACCTTATGACCTAGGCTGTAGGTTTCATTTTCTATCCACATTGGTCTAGCAACCCATGCCGGCGCTGCTTTGTAAGTGCCAACCCACACGTACCACAACCACACGACATCGCAACGACAAAATGTCGTCGAGCAGTGATTACGTGTGAATGGTGTCGCTGCAGCATTTTGTGGTACCGACAAAATGCCGACGTGGTTGCGTTGTCGCCACTCGCCAGTAGTTGCGATGTGGTTACGTACGAAATCAATTAAACGGAGGGGGGGAAGAGCGCGGGCGGTGTGCGCGCACTGTCGTTGCATCGACGCAACGTTGTGGTTGCGATGTGGTTGCGACGTGGTTGCGATGCAGTTGCGATGTGGTCGGCCGTGGTTGCTTCTGACAAGTTATCTGACAAGTGGTTGACAAAGACTGCAAAATGTGGTACGTGTGAATAGTCCAGTTCATTTACAATACGAAATATACGCCCGACCACGTCGTGTGGTTGTTGTGTGGTTGTGGTACGTGTGGGTTGGCCCTTAACGAAACAACCGCCGTCTTTTATATGACTTACCTCAACCATCTATTGACAATGGCCATAGGGACAGTCTTCAAGGAGAACTGATGGGTCTCAGCATATACGATCATCTTGTAGGCCATCAAGAACCCACCCATCACGAAGAAGATTTGCACGATGATCCTCGCGTTGAAAAGCAGTGACTTGAAGAAATCATCGTATGACTGAAAGTAAAGAAACGGAACATCAATATATAGAATATCTCATATATATATATATATATATATATATATATATATATATATATATATATATATATATATATATATATATATATATATATATATATATATATATATATATATATATATATATATTTTTTTTTTTTTCTTGCTCTTTTTTTCTTTTTCTCTTTTTTCCTAACCATTCTTTCATATAGTGAAAGAAGAGACTAGGAAAAAGAGAACAACAACGCCAATTGCCCATGAAACGCATCATGACAAATATAATCATTATAAATACCCCAATTTTCTTACCTAAGGTTAACAGTTTTACGTCGTAGTCCCAATAAATAAAGTAACGAGCAAAATATAATTTATAACGACATGAAATAAACATTTAATATCTCGGGCTAAAAGCGCTTTGTCTTTCTGTTCTGTAAATTCCTTAGAAAGATCAAACTAATATTGATAGAACGAGTTGTGTACAATTGCAAATTATGCTGTTCCTCTTTTAAGGAACTCGCTGTAAAAGCTTTTGGAATAATGTTTCATCGCGAATAATAAATGATATAGAAGAGTAACTGAGTCAAATAATAGTACCACAATATGAACACCTAGGTGTACATTTTGTGGAACTTTCGTACTTTTAGTTGGTTGTCAAACTAGGGTCAGTCAGACAAAGCTTTGTCCACACTGGGCCTTTTTTTGTTCATCAACGGCATGCATTATAACTTATAGCGCAGTCAACAGCGAACGTGAGGCATGCCCGTGACGCGCGTTGAAATCGTAGCGCTCGCTATAGCTTTGCCCACACTGGGCCTTTTTTTGTTCATCAAGGGCATGCGTTATAGCGCAGTCAACAGCGAACGTGAGGCATGCCCGTGACGCGCGTTGAAATCGTAGCGCTCGCTATAGCTTTGTCCACACTGGGCCTTTTTTTGTTCATCAAGGGCATGCATTATAGCGCAGTCAACAGCGAACGTGAGTCATGCCCGTGACGCGCGTTGAAATCGTAGCGCTCGCTATAGCTTTGTCCACACTGGGCCTTTTTTTGTTCATCAAGGGCATGCGTTATAGCGCAGTCAACAGCGAACGTGAGGCATGCCCGTGACGCGCGTTGAAATCGTAGCGCTCGCTATGACACTTCTTTCAACGCGGGTGGATTTTGACGCATTCAATTATTGAATATGCCAAACGAAAGTTGAATAGAAGAAAATTGAAGATAAAATTGCATAATGTGGACATAGCTAATGATTTTCATTACCCAAGCTGTGTCTATGTCAGCAATTGTAGACCTTGATTTTTTTGGCATTTAATTGTATATTAGTCACCTTTCTATACTTTATTTTTATTTCGATGTTTCGAATTCATTTTATTACCGACCAGAATGTTTTACTGTCAGAATACTAAGTTATTCATGTGGATGCTAAATATCTGGCATTGACAGAGTAATAGTGTCTAGAGTCTAGACATACGTTATTGCGGAATCAACCTTATTGCGTTTAGGACCGGAAAATGTTGCAAATGCAGCGCATTGCATCGTCTATTCCAATAGAGCTGGTAATAGGGCCATTTGTATCTAATCTAAATCTAAATATTATAATATACAGGGTGTGACAAAACTAAGTGATAATACTTTAGGGTATGTATGTGTTTCTTGTAGAGAGTTCACTGTGAAAGTAGCAGCGCTGAAAGACCAATTTTTTTTTTCACTTTTGTATGGGTATGGGCATTTTGTATGACTGACAGACTGACAGTGATCTATCAACGCACAGCCCAAACCACTGAACGGGTCGAACTGAAATTTAGCATGCAGGTAGATGTTATGACATAAGCATTCTCTAAGAAAGAATTTTGATAAATTCCAGCTCTAAGGGGATAAGTTAGGGGATGAAAGATGGTATATAATAACGCTTCTTAAGGCGAGTGAAGCCGCGTCCAAAAGCTAGTAAAATTTATTTTATTACATCCTTGAGCGATAACCCTAGTTTTCACAAACAACCACAAGTTTATTGTGTGTTGTATGTGAGAAAACTTGGATGTCTAAGGTCTTGAGTTTGGAATTTTGTAACAATTACCTACCCCAGCCACAATAGTGCCAATGAAATCGCTCTATTGCTTTCAATCACTTTTTAGGGTTCCGTACCCAAAGGGTAAAAGCGGGACCCTATAAGTAAGACGTCGATATCTGTCTGTCTATCTGTGTGTCTCCAGGCTGTAACTCAAGAACCGCTATAGCTAGACTTCTGAATTTTTTACGGATTGTGTATATCTGTTACCGCGCTATAACAAAATATACGATAGGGGCTCCCATACAAGAAACATGTTTTTTGCTCGATATCAATAACGGCACTTAAAATAGTCAGGAAATACTCAGTTGTATATGTACTCTAATAACTTTTAATAAAATAAAAAAAAAATGAAATAATTAAGGGGGGCTCCCATACAAAAAATACAATTTTCAGCCTATTTTTGCTCTATTTGTGGCACGGAACCGTTCGTGCGCGAGTCCAACTCGCACTTGGACGATTTTTTAGTCTCCAATTAATGCTCATGCTGTACCCGAACCAGTAAGTGTTCTTATTAATTGGAGCTGTTGATGTAATGGAAGTACCATTAGTAATAATCCAATTATTATGTGAGAATATTATAATGTGATACATCATACAACACAAATCTTCGTAGTGTACTGTAATGCTCGGGCCACACTAACGAGAAATGCCGTTAATTATTGCGATAATGGTAAAACATGTTATAGGATTATCGCCTTTATATGCCTTTGATTATAGGCGATAATGCTATAACATGTTTTAGCATTATCGCAATAATTAACGACATTTCTCGTTAGTGTGGCCCGAGCATAAAATGGTATGCCTACTTAATTATTATGAAGATAACGTAGACATAGTATTTTATGCTCGGGCCACACTAACGAGAAATGCCGTTAATTATTGCGATAATGCTAAAACATGTTATAGGATTATCGCCTTTATATGCCTTTGATTATAGGCGATAATGCTATAACATGTTTTAGCATTATCGCAATAATTAACGGCATTTCTCGTTAGTGTGGCCCGAGCATAAAATGGTATGCCTACTTAATTATTATGAAGATAACGTAGACATAGTATTTTACACGTGGCAAAATATTTATTTAATTATGTATCACCGTATCACCTATTAACCCGTGTTTACCACTAAACTTATAGTATTAACGATCATAATCATAATAAAACATATTAGTGTGAAAATAATGTTATGTAATAATATATTTTATGGTATTATGCGTCGATTGTGCATAATATAGAACAGGGGTTCCCAATTTTTTTCAGCCTGCGGCGCAGTTACACGTAAAATATTTTGTGACGGGCGCCCTACTCTACCTACTCGTAGCTCTGTGACCTAGCTATTAGAAAAAGATACATAAATAAATACCTTTAATGATTATAATTAGGTTAAGCAGATAAAATATAGTAATAAATAATAAATATGTAATCATTTACCAGCTTTACGGAAGTAATTAATAGATATTATAATTTAATTTTATATTATTTGTGGTTTCGGTGATGGAGGATTGACTCACGGCGTCCCTCTTGCCTTTCCATGGCGCACCAGGGCGCCGTGGCGCACAGTTCGGGAACCCCTGGTATAGACATTAGATAACTGTGAAACCATGGAGGCAATAATAGTCTAATCCGTTATAGCAAAACGTGGAAAGGCCTTTAGTATTTTAGTGGACTCTCCATTACGGAAAACATTAACACGCTTTCCCAGCAAATCTTATTTTGTCCCAATTTATATTGTAATAAACCTTGCTTTCGAAACACTCTTTGTGATAATATCTTCAAATTCCGTATCGTGGTTTTAATATTAAGGCCCTGTACTTCCAAAAGCGAACGATTTTCAAGATTTAAAAAATTGCATGAGTGCCTGAGCGTGACTGAAAGCCTTTGCGCCTGCAATTTTATAGTTTTTTGATCGTCGTTTATTTATACATAATTCAATCGAGACAAAAAAAAAACGCGAATCCCTAGATATGTTCTTTGTCTTTCGTTCAGTATAAAAATTACCTGAAAATTCCAAGTAATTTGAACATAGTATGGTAATTTCGTTAAAAGAAGAGGTAAATTCGGGAGTTTTTTCTATCGAGTGAAGTTCATAATATTGTGTAATGGAATATAAATTCCAATGTGTTAGATCCTTAACTAACACATATTTTTTTCAGAATTTAAATTACTATATTTTTATGTCTCCTTGTCACTTTTAAATCTTGAAAATCGCTCCCTTCTGGAAATACAGGGCCTTAAGCTTATTATAATGTTATAGGGATACACAGCGGCAATCAGCTTTTAGACCGACTTCCAAAAAGGAGGAGGTAATACGTTCGGATGTATGTATCTTTTTTTTTTTTTTGTATGTTCCACGATTACTCAGCCGTTTGTGGTCCGATTTTCGAAATTCTTTTTGTGTTGTATAGGGTTTAACTCGAATTTGGTATCATGTTCACAAAAGTGGTGATCTGATGATGGAATCCTTGAGGAATTGAGGGGACTCCTTGAAATTTGTATGGAAGCATATAGTGATTTCGATTTTTTTTTGAAGCATTCGAGGTAAATGCTACCAAAAAGTAAGACTTCGCACCAAGTTATACTCTGGATCCGAAGGCACCGAACAGAACTTTTGAATGCTTATAGGTACAGGTTCGGGGATTTCGGCGTTGTTTAAACAACTGAAAGCACAAGCTAACACATCAATTTGATTGATCATCATCATCACAACCATAATTATACCATGGGTCATCACACTATGACCCAACTATTGGTACTTTTCGTGATATTTTGCATCGAAGCAGTTGTTTTTGATGATGTTTTCGCTGTTTGTGGCCCGATTTTCAAAATTCTTGTGTTGTTGTATAGGATATAATCCTAATTTTGTATAACAATTACGAACGTGGTAAGCTGATGATGGGATCTATGAGCAATCGAGGGAAATCCTTGAAATTTATCAAAACACTCATAGTGGTTAAAATGTTGTTTCTAGTAAGTTAAACATATGTTACGAATAAGAGAAATTTCATACGAAGGTGTCTCTTGGTCCAAAGGCACTGAACAGAACTCCTGAACCTTTAAAGATAAAAGTTTGGAAATTGCAGCATCGCTTAGATAACTGCAAGCATTTACCACAATTTCGCTTACAGTAACATAATGTGAATAGTTAACATTCGTATTGGTTACTTACGCATAAAGCCTTATTTTGTAGATAACTAAAAAGAGTGAAATTATTATTTTTACCAAAAAATTAAAACCGACTTCCAAGGTAAAAACAATAGTAATATGAACTAAAAAGTATTAAATAACTCTTACTCTTTAATAGTGCCTTTTTCAGAATTCGTCTAAATCTCAACTATTTCTGTACATTACTACAGTCTTCATTATTTTGAAGTCGGTACCAGTCCCAAAAGTTTCATATATTCTAAGTTCTGACATTACTGAACTCACGATTAAATTAGCTGGTACCGACTTCAAAATAATGAAGACTGTAGTAATGTACAGAAATAGTTGAGATTTAGACGAATTCTGAAAAAGGCACTATTAAAGAGTAAGAGTTATTTAATACTTTTTAGTTCATATTACTATTGTTTTTACCTTGGAAGTCGGTTTTAAGTTTTTGTTAAAAATAATAATTTATACTGTGTAGCAAAAGACGATATTGCTTCGTAGTAGTAAATTGTCATGATATTTAAGAAAAAATATATTTACTTTTGCAAATATGTAAATGAAACAAAAGTCGGCATAATATCTCGGACTAAGTTAACTTCGTAACTCAGTGGCAGACGACCTTTAATCATGTTGGTGTAGCCCCACCATTATTGCAAAATGTTTAGAAGGGCTCGTTAGCAGGTGCGCCAAGTTGCTGCGGAGCGAATCGTGGATATTACAAGCGTTTATCTAAATATTATAATAATACTAACTGACCAGGCAAACGTTGTTTTACCATATACATTATTTCTAGTTTTAATATAAAAGTAGATAAAAACCTATTCTCATGCCTAACAAATGTACATTTACAAAATTTCATTAAAATCGGTTGAGCCGTTTTGGAAAAGTTCGCGCACAAAACACTGTGAGTTGTGACTTGTGACACGAGAATTTTCGAATCTGAAGATCTGGTAAACGTTGTTTTAAAATACATATTTTAAAACAACCTTTTTATCTTTAATTATTTATAGACTACTTACGGATATTATTGATAGAGATTATTAGCTCCAAAAACCGCGAAACGAGAATTTTGTCGTCAAACTGAATTCGACTTTTTAATATAATTCAATTGAATTTTTGTATTGTTTATAACTTAGAAAACTCTTATCTTTTATAGTCAGGGAGCCCTAGAACATTTTTTTTTTAATTACTAACGAGCAAATTTTTTGTGAGTAGCTTTATTTTGATAAGACAAACAACATTTTTATCAGCGAAAAATCTTGAAAGTGGTAGCTAACAGAGATAGAAAGGATTTCATACTTTGATTTGATGGTGCTAAAATATGGATTGTTCTATTTGTAGGACAATGTTACTCTTAAATTATATAACTATTAACCTACCAATATACAAAAAAATCAGCTGGTTAGGGTTCCGTTTTAGGGTATCGTAGTCAACCAAGTATTGTTGATTACACCTGATTTTTTGTATATTGGTAGGTTAATAGTTATATAATTTAAGAGTAATAATATTGTCCTACAAATAGAACAATCCATATTTTAGGACAATCAAATCAAAGTATGAAATCCTTTCTATCTCTGTTAGCTACCACTTTCAAGATTTTTCGCTGATAAAAATGTTGTTTGTCTTGTCAAAATGAAGCTACCTACTCACAAAAAATTAGTTTGATACTCGTAGCAATAAAAAAAAATTGTTCTAGTATAGGGCTCCCTGACTATTCATGTTATATAATATTATTTTATTTATTATTACTTTGAGACAATAATAATATACTACTGGGCATAGTAAAGTGCAGATCATAATTTCAAAATGCTCTATTTCAAAAACACTCAGCAGGTATGTATTATTAGGTATACTCCTGAGAAAATTTAAAAGACGGTAAATACCTGCAAACGCTTCTTCTATTAATCCTTCGATCGGGGATTCTTGGAAATGCTATTATATTCTATTGTTGTCGCGGTCACCGGTGTCCTTATGGGGCTTGACGAGTTAAAATATTATCAGCTATCAGTTATCACAATGTTTCTATTTATTTAACCTTAAAACCAACTTCAACTCTATCTCAAGTCTTAACATAAACAAAGAGAATTGTTTTGTTTACAAATTAACAAATTCACCGATACCTAATAGGGGCGAGAGAATTATCAAAACAAGCAAATTTAACGAAGATATTTATTTCATTGAATCGTTACGTTTCTACTTAATTTGTTTCCGATATTAATTAAGAATAATTAATGGCGTCCATTGAGATTTTACGGCAAAATTCAGGAACTTAATAGCATTTAAAGCCTTATTTCTCAAAGTGGATCCGCTGTCTACACAAAAGATTATTATCAGAGTAAATTGTGCTGACTTTAAATCCAATATTCCGTGCATTCACTGTCAGTTTCTTGTTCAGTTTGTATCCATTCTAATATTGTTATAGCTGTCTATCTGTTACCTTACATATTGATGAAATTTGGTATGAGTATACTAAGCTCTGTAAAAGCGCTGACAAGAGTTATCTATACGTCTTATAAAATTACATGTCCTGACTGATTCACCATCGCTGAGCAAAAACTGTTAAAGTTACAGCCACGAAATTGAGTAAGTAGGGTTTTTTCATTAAGTAGACACTCACTAAGGAAGGAATTTTGAAAATTTTACCCCGAAGGGGGTGAAATAGGGGTTGAAAGTTTGAATGAAAATCCGTTATTTCTTGAGTTAGAAACATGAAACTTTATTTTTGGGTTACTGATTAAAAATGAATGGATACGTATATAAGCGTTTTTGGAAATTCTACCCCCAAGGGGGTGAAATTGGGGTTGAAATTTTGAATGAAAGTCCGTTATTTCTTGAGTTAGAAACATGAAATTTTATGTTTGGGCTACTGATTAAAAATGATTGGATATGTGTTTAAGCGTTTCTGGAAATTCTACCCCCAAGGGGGTGAAATAGGGGTTGAAAGTTTAAATGAAAGTCGTTATTTCTTGAGTTAGAAACATGAAAGTTTATTGACGTTTGCGTTTGACGTTTGCTTAAATAGGGTCCCGTTTTTACCCTTTGTATAAGGAACCACAAAAAGGGGAAAACTATCCATCTTTGTTATTATACTATGTTAACGCGGACGAAGTCGCGGGCAACAGCTAGTTATTCCATAAGTGTCTAAACACACTAGGCCGAAGTTACGCGGCGTAAATTCCGTATGATTACGCTCGCAATGTATTTTAAATTACTGATGACATTCCGTTGCGTTCCGTCCGTATTTTGTATGCGTTTGACATTGCGGACGTAATCATGCGGAATTTACGCCGCGTAACTTCGGCCTTGTGTGTTTAGACACTAAGACTTAATAAGAAGTTAGGTTTCTAAATTCATGTTGTTGAAATTTTAAGAGATTGGTAAATATTCTTGATAACCATAAAGGGGTACTTACAAGTTACAGCTGATCGTGAGTCACGACATTTAATTGTTAACTATGAACTTGAGGACACCCGCAACTCTGTTGCTCCTAAATTCGTTCATCGCGCGGGAATTGTAAATTTTTTCAACTCGACTCAAAGTACCTCCATTTCAGCAAAATGGGTTCTGCGGTTTGGGCGTAAAGAGGTAACAGACAGACACTTTCGCATTCATAATATTATTATGGATATTTCTGTCTAACCTAAATTAAAGTTAAGTCATCAGTCATCACTGAATATTTCTATGTGCTGTTGTTAAAGTTAAGCTTAGAGGTAGTAAAAACGTGCTTACTGCGTAACTTTCAACTTACGTGCTCAATGAATTCTGGATTCTCGGTGTAGCCGTACCCGATGAAGATCATCGAGTGTAGTCCCAGGATCATCACCATCGTGTAGAACCTGCATAACATAAACTACGTTTAACATGGCTGTAATATCCCCTACGGCTCGACAAGGCTTTAAATGAACGTGGCGAAAAAAGGAACTAACGCTGCCATCATACAAAAACGTCATTTTTGACAGTTTTTGACAGTTCTCCTTTACAAGCAGCGCCACCGCCCACATTCATTTAAAGCCTTGTCGTACCGCACACTAATTTCGGTAACGGTGACCGTCTTAACTGAAACTAGGGCTGCTGCGGAGGAGTTATTTGATGCGGATATAGGGCACGCACAAGGACTTTTTGCTCTTAATAACTAGGACGGACGACAGACACGACTGCCGCGAGATCTGGCCATCCATGCACAGATTATATTTTATTACAATCAGATAATCAGCCTGCATTTTCAGAAACTTTCCTACTTTTTCATTATACCGCGGGAATCGAACCCACGGCTTTTGAGTAGTTGACTCAAAAGCCGTCGGTTCGATTTAGGTTTTAAGGTTTTCTATAAGATTTAACAATATGCTTTTTTATTTATGTCTTGTCACTAAGGGACTGTTTCACCACTTCCTGATAAGTGCCGAATAGGCTATCCTCCACTTATCTTGACAGATGAAGTATGGAGAATCTATCAAAAAAGCTGTGAATAGCCCATTCGGCACTTTATCAGAAAGTGGTGAAACAGGCCCTTAGAATCTTTTCACGACAGAAATATCTAGGCTAAAAAATAAAAAAAACCAAAGATAAAAAATACAATGTCCTTTCCAATTACTTGAACCAAAACGTAGCAAGCAATACAAAATCACAATAATATTGGCTAGTGTATTCAAATTTCAAGAAGAGCAAAATTTAACTTAATTTGATTTTTCATAACGTAGCTTCAATTTCGTTTGCTTGCCTCCGATACTCTGTGTTACGATTACTGATATTATATTATATAGATAATATTATATTTGTGACCATATATATATTATTCACTAGATATAGTAACTACATATTTATTTGTAAAGAATGTAATTTTCTCATAAATGTACATATCCATTGTCCAGCATTTAACCCAATTTCATAATAATTTTTTTTTATGAATTCGAATGAATGCTTCATTGCACTAGTTTTTCTCTTAGAGTGAATAAAAGTGAACATTGAACAATTACCAAAAAGCATCCTTCTAAAATCAGCCTAGATCGATGTGTAGAAATGAACGAAGGCCAAATTTGACGAAATGTTATTTCATTTCAAAGGGCTGCCTATTTTTTTAAACGGGCGTTTACCCACCACTCATTCCCACCACTGTATTTCCTGTGTCGCCAGGATCGACAGCGGTATCCATCCACGAAAACCCTTTGATAATAATATGATGAAATTGCTACCCTGTCATATTTTATTAATTAACACGACATAATATTGCGGAACTAACCCACAGAGTCCATACAGCCACAATACAACAGGCATCCACAGTAGGGATTGCATTCCGGATACTTCGAAATCCGAAAAATCCGGATAATCCGGATTTTTTGGGCCTATGAAAAATCCGGATTTTTTTTCTCAAAATCCAGGTTTTCGGTTTTTTCGAATAGTAGATAAAAATTATGAAATTGAAGCTTTTTCGTAATATCAAATTAAATAAAATGCTTTGTGTAATATCTGACACACAAATTCACATTTGTTTAAAGGCGCTATCACAACTTTGCGTGGTCTACACGTACCAAAGTCAGAATTCCGTATGTCTTACATTCCATTGTGTAGTTATTTGGTGGTTATAATTACAATTCTTTACATTTCTTCATTTTATTTATAAGAAATAACGACATATTTTAATTTCTTATAACCTAGCTCTTATTTTACTATATTTACTATGTTTTCCATATGATAATATAAATGCAACTACGATAAATTTACAATTATTTTAGAACATTTTAGTATTGAATACAATGTTTTTTCTAAAATATGTTGCTTTTATTTACATTGAGGTTATGATTATAAATTACTAGATGACGCCCGCAACTCCGTTGCGCCAAAAATCGTTTATCGCGCGGGAACCATACATTTTTCCGGAATAAAAAGTATCCTATGTCCTTTCCTGGGAATCAAAGTATCTCCATACCAAATTTCAGCAAAATCGGTTCAGCGGTTTGGGCGTGAAGAGGTAACAGACAGACAGACAGATAGACCGACAGACACACTTTCGCATTTATAATATTAGTATGGATAATTGTTTACGTAACCAATGCCGATTGCCGATCTGTGATTCTGTCTAATTAAATAAAGGAATAAAGTAAGTTTATATTATGACGAAATGTTGATTTAAATTTTAAATAATTATTTTAAGTCATTATTCTGTGCAATAGCCTAAATATAAATATATTATCCAACTGCTGGGCAAAGGCGCCGCCCGAATCTTTCACTTATCTTGTCCCAGCGTCACCGTTTGCCAGCCAGAGTTTATAACCGTGTTCTAGGCTAAAGTCTTTGCAATCGTTGGTTCCTCATTGGTAACGTAACCGCTGACGAGTTGGCTAGTAAGAAAAAAAATAGAATCCTTGCCAGAAGCCTAACTGGACAATACAAGCTGAATAAGCACCTTTACAGAATAGGTGTTAATAGCTTTACGACCTGCAGATTCTGTGACACACGTCCTATTCACCTTCTACTTGACTCTACCGCTCTACTACAGAGCGAATCTCTCCTAATTTACTAAAGAGAAAACAGAGAAGCACTGGGTTGGGGACGGTACTCTAATACGAAGGAGTCACAATAGATCCTCAAGGATCGTCGTAACGTCAGGATTACAGTGGTCTGCCTTCTGAGGAAAATAACACCTCCAGAGCATAGCACTATCTTTTCTTAGGCCTATAATAATAGTAGGATAACCACTCGTTCGATAACCAGCCTAGATGTATGCGGACAACGTGACCAGACCAATGCAACTTTAGGTTGGCTATCTTAATTCCTACGTCTCTGATTCTAGTTTAGGAGCACATTACGTTTTTTTTGTTTTATTGAGATTTGAGCTCTATTGCTCTTTGGCAAACCCTGAGTTGGAACTTTTGTAAATCGTAAATCGGTCAATGATCGTGTTTGCACATTGTTGGTTATGACGAGCGAAATACACAATACACATATCAACGAGTCTGCGCTTCAGTGAGATTGGTAAGTTACTAATCTTCATGAACCAGTTTTTCTGCCTTTCTGTAGTCATAAGAAACTAATTGGCCCAAGTGCAGGTACTCGTTGACATAGTGAATTTCTTGCTCGTCTACCTCGATCCTACGTCTCGTACTGTTGATCATTGTTTGTGTCTTTGACCATTTTTTTGTAAGTTCTACTAGAGGCTTGCAGATCTTGAAGCATAATTTGATGATGTGCGGCTGACGGCTGTAGGTGCAAAAATGACGAAGTCTCCGAAAAGGGGAGATTACTTAGGATTTTCTTGTCAACTAAAATTTCACATTTTTAAATAGTTAAAAAATCAAGGTATTTTTAAGTTGTTAATAATATTTAAAGTACCAGATACTGTTATTTTAATCTTTTTTTTTCTTTCTTAACTTAGCGATTTTCACATCGCTTAGTTAAGAAAAAAGTTACTTTTTAAGACGTTTAATTTTGCACTTTTAAAATGAATGTTAAATAAAGAAATAATAAGAAAATAACTCACATTTAGAACTGTTTACCAAAAATATTTAAAAATTTACAAAAAATCCGGATTATCCGGATAATCCGGATTTGAGGATGAAAAAATCCGAAATCCGGATATTTTTTAAAATCCGTTTTTTGCAATCCCTAATCCACAGGTACCCTATGTCAAAGCTAGCGATAGCAAATCGGATTTCGTTAGTACACAATATAATTTGTACCTTTTTTATGCGCAGGGGAAACCCTTTATGGGTGCCCCGGGTTGGGGATGTGCCTCAGGTAAGCTGAAGCACCCCGGGGGTATGTGGGACTCCCGACTTCGGGTTTACCCACTAAAACCAAGGAAGGATATTCTGGATCTGTCTAACACAGTAGCCCTGTTTACTTACTTTAATTTTTTATAGCTGATTTTCAATGTCCATCAAAGTGAATAAGATATATTTTTTTATTATTTGATTCTGGCTTTTCTGGGAATGGAATAGAAATTTTAACAAAACTTGTTTTTCTGCAGTTATTTACACTTAAGTTTCATCATCATCATCATCATATCAGCCTATATTCGTCCACTGCTGGACATAGCCCTCTCTCAATGAACGCCAAGATGACCGATCTCCTCCTCACTTAAGTTTAATCGAGTAAAATTAAAATGTAAACTAAAGCTTCTCTGAAGAAGTAACTTTTCGAATTTTGACCTATTAGAACGCGTTTGACGCTGTTTTAACATACCATTTTGTGGTTTGATAGGAAGCGGACTGGATCGAATGGAACGAAAAATGAAGCTGTATTAGGGCCTATCCGGCACTTTATCAGGAAGTGGTGAAAGACACCACTTCCTGATAAAGTGCCGGATAGGCTATCCATAACTTATTTGACAGATTCTCCATCCTTTATCTGTCAAGTTAAGTGGTGGATAGCCTATCCGGCACTTATCAGGAAGTGATAAAACAGGCCCTTAATGTTTCACTAACATAGTAGGATCAAGATACTGATATTAATCATGTAAATGGACATACGTCTAATTTACATGGAATCCCATAAATTCAATTCGGTTCTAACCTGGTGATAATGGTTAATTCTATTTCACGTTAATTCCATTACGCAAATCTGTCGTATTTGGAATTCGACTTGATAGTGTTAAGTGACGTATATTTGACGTAATGTTAACGATAATACATAAAGGCGAGTGAAACTGACTATTATAGAATACTAGCTGTCCCGGCAAACGTTGCTTTGCTATAATATATATTTGCCATGTTATTAATTTATTGAAGTGACTAAATAAGTATGTCACCATGGCAACGTACATCGCTATTCCGTAGCATGCAAACAATGGTTGTCGTCAGTCTCGAGTTGTAATAATTTACTATTATTAATTATTCAACAAATGCACTTATCAATATTATAAGTACCCAGTAGCCGATTCGAAGACCCACTGAATATGCATAAAAAATTTGGTTTAAATCAGTAAAGCCATTTCGGAGGAGTACGCGGCCTAACATTGTGACACGAGAATTTTATATAGATAAACTAGCTGTCCCGGCAAATGTTTCTTTGCCATATTTTATAAAGTATATCGCCCGTATTATTTTATTGAATTAGTGACTAAATAAGTATGTCACCATGGCAACGTCCATCGCTATCCCGCGATATACAATGGTCGCTCTTTATAGACAAACAATTTGCAATAAAATAAAATTGCTACTATAATTAAAGATCTAAGCTGTCCTATCTCTCAAGTTGGAAAAAAGCACACATTTAAAAAAAAAACATTAAAATCGGTTAATTAGTTTAGGGATCCATCGCGGACAAACATCGTGACAGGAGATTTACATATATTAGATAAGATTATGTCACTGTAATAATTTCACGCCGGAGGCAGCAGGAAACACCAGCACAGACAGTAAACAAAAAGTTTTGTTCAACGTTTCACAACGTTTCTGTAAATATTCTGATATGACGTGTGCGACATGTCGAAATTTGGTCGGATTATTTACTGTTTGTGCTTGTAGTGCCCTCTGCTCTGACCTTTTCGTAATATTTCCTGTCCAATGTGATGATTTTAGGCTCACGCCGACCACACGCGCAATATCAGCGCTCATTGCCTGAGATGTGAAAAATCGCAATATCAGCGCTCATGGCCTGGGATGTGAGAAATTTTAGGAAGCTAATAACTCGTACCGGTCTTTCTTCGTACTAAGCAGTTAGCTTTCGGTGTCGGCACCGATATTATACGATAGTTAGCAAGCGGTCAGCGCGACAGGTAAATCATGATAGAGTGTTCATTTGGAAAATTAGTAACAGAAGTCAGCGCATCGAACTCAATAAAGGGCGTTAAAAAAACGGAAAAATGACAATATTTATATATTTAACTTTGAAGAAAGTCACCATTTGTATGGAGTACAGGCAACTAGTCAGATGCTGCGTGAAAAGCGCTTCATTTTAACCACAACGATGTCACAGATAAATAACTATTATTAACCTACCAATTTATAAAAAAAATCAGCTGTTTAGGGTTCCGTTTTAGGGTTCTGTAAGCAACAAAACTTGGTTGACTAAAACGGAACCCTAACCAGCTGATTTTTTGTATATTGGTAGGTTAATACTTAATAGTTAAATAATTTAAGAGTAACATTGTCCTACAAATGGAACAATCCATATTTTAGGACCATCAAATCAAAGTATGAAATCCTTTCTATCTCTGTTAGCTACCACTTTCAAGATTTTTCGCAGTTGCTTGTCTTATCAAAATGAAGCTACTTACAAAAAATTTGCTTGTTAGTAATAAAAAAAATTGTTCTAGGGCTCCCTGACTACTATGTTAAGTGAATCTTTTTCTTCAACATCGTGGTCGCAATATCTTTCTCAAATCTGAATTGTTTAAGTTTCAGCTTTCGCAAAATAACTCAGACGGAAGATTAAAATTATTTATCATGCTTTTGGCAATGTGCCTTTTAAGCCAAAGCTAGAATCTTAATGAAATTGAATTAAATATTTAATAAAAGTTGCATTACCTCTCCACTTTGAAAGTTTTGAATTAATAAAATGGTAAGGAATTTTAATTAAAACTTTTAACATAAGTACAAATAAATTGAGTTATTCATAAATCATAAAAGATACATGTTTTATTCAAGCCCTTTGCAAAGTTTTTGTGTATTGCAAGTATAAACCTTTTGTTCATCGCCTTTACACCTGAATTAAAATATTTATTGAATACTTTGCCAAAACTGAATTTGAGGGGTTTTTCATACCTGCAATAATAGTCTATGAGGCTAGATTGTCTTGGACTCTTAAGTAGTATTTTTTAACCCTAAAAGTTGTAAAGAAATTCCAAAAAATTATTATAGTTACCTCATAGCCTGAAAACATTTGAAGATGCCGCCGTCCGCGCTGCCTCCGTACTTCAGGGCCTTCCAATTCTTTTGAACGCAGAAAGCCAACATGAATTTGTTCCCTGAAAAAGCCAATAATGTTAATATTGAAAAATATACCTGCAGGATGATCTGACTTAAAGTGACAGGTACAACTCAATAGCTTTGTCCATACTGGGCCTTTTTTTGTTCATCAAGGGCATGCGTTATAGCGCAGTCAACAGCGAACGTGAGGATTCGCGCGTCACGGGCATTGGCCCGTGACGCGCGTTGAAATCGTAGCGCTCGCTACAATATGACACTTTTCTTTCAACGCGTGTGGATTTTGACGCATTCAATTATTGAATACGAGTATGCCAAACGAAAGTTGAACAAAAAGAAGATGACGAAAATTGAAGATGAAATTGCATAATGTGGACATAGCTTATAAAAGACTATAATATACAACAGTGTGAAATAGGTTTTATATTAAAATCTTTCTAGACCTTTTGACACTGGAGATAGTTACCGCATTATATTAATTTTTCGAGTGAGATGAATGAGGAACGCACATGTGAGCATTTAAGCCAAAGGTAAAAACTCCATCTAAAATTCCAAGGTCCCCATTCACTTCTAAATTGATGGACTTATTACATTGTGACTGTGATTGAGTAGTAAATACTCACCTTCACCATCCTCTGGTGGCCAGAAGAAGTATACGGCGGTGCAGCCCAGGTTCGCCAGTAGGATCACCAGGAGTATCACTCCGATGACGTAGTCCAGGGTGTCTGGCGGCACGTAGTCGTTTTGTGTCTTGCAGTACCTTACTGATAAGGTATCCACCTGGTTGAAGATAGAGGCATGAATAAGTGACTTGAGGCTTATAGGCTATTTCAATTATTATTTAGGCTGAAAACTTATTATTTCCTGTCCCCGTCAACCTTTTTTTTCTTAACTTCAATATTATTACACCTTAAATTTGCCAAAACAAAGAGTTATTAGTTACTACTCTTACGCAAGCAAATTTTAGATTTACAAAGAGATTAGAGAATAAGTTTTTAACCTCCATAATAATTGTAGTACTCAAGGCTTTAGAGTGCTGCAATTATGCAACAATCCAAGCTAAAATGAGATAATCTTTACAATCTGTTCAGGCCCTCCAAGAAATGCATGCATTGCACAGCACTCCGCGAGGGATAGATCTCCTACCGTGAATATGACGGACTGCACCCAAAAAGATGGTAAATGAACGCAGCCAAACCCACTAAAACTCGGCGGTACTCTAACAATACTGACATTGGCGAAGCCATGACGGGGATATATTCAAGACTTCCGCGACAATCTTTCACGCCAGAGCCTGATAGGACGACCCTTTTCTTTAACTCGCAACTAATATACACTTGAAAAACCTAGCTACCCTTTTTGTACAGTCGGGTAATTCAGCGCCCAAACTGATCCCAAAATTCATAACAAAAATCATTAATAACGCAACTACAACTTCCTAATCTAATTTTAATGTACCCCAATAAAAACGTAGCAGCGGGAGAGGAAATCTTGAAAAATCGAATACTTTCATAAAAATAATCGCCGAGTCATCGCCTTACATTTTTTACACGAAGATTAATTATGTTCGGGTGAAGTTAGGTGTAAAATCGTATACGAAGTTCGTGGGATGATGAATCGACTTTTCCTAGACGCGCAAGTGTAAATTATGTGGAATATGACCTTGTATGCTACGAAATATGTTTTGAATTACCGACTAACGACGACTTCAACGGTTTAACATTTTCATTCACAAGACCATCTATATTGGCGCCTAATAGAGTAAACGGAAAACTCATAAACACGTCGGTTTTCTACGAGACTATACTAGCTATTTAATAGAAGTAATATACTGCAAAAGCGAATTATTCCTACTGAAACATACCACGACTAAGATTAATAAAATGTTTTACTGCTCGTGAAACATTTTATTAAGTAATCTTAATTACTTGTCAGGTAAGTTATATGTCAGGAGAAACTAAAAGTTACACTATTTAATAGTTGGAAGTTCTTGTTTTATTAAAAACAAATATTAGTCCAACTAGCGTACACCGGTAGTCATTAGCAGCTATCAGAAGTAGCAAATTTTTCATTAAAGTTTGTTGGGAGTTTGTGCGGACTGCGATATTAAGCTCCCAACTTCGACTTTCATTAGTATGAAGATGTTTTAGTTTTAAAATACGAGTGACCTCTTTACTAGATTACGGTGAAAGGAGGATTATGTTTAAAAGTGTATCGTGTAGGTAATACATAATTTTGTATATTTTTGAAAATATGCCCTAGGCTAGGACCCATAGGGCTGGTTGAAAATAAGAGCTTGAGAAGTATCCAGATTCGTCTTGTTGGTGAGAGTGACAATTGTTTTTTTTTTTTTTTTTTTTTAAAACGATTCGGTTATTTGCAATAACAATTTTAAATATTAGATAGATTTATCTCGTTATATGACTAAAGTTTCTTGGGATTATTAACAGCGTCTTATAAAGCACGTCAAGTAGAATAGTCGCGTGTTGGTAGAGTAAATTCTGTTTGTTAGTTTATTAATTACTAGATGACCCCCTAAACTCTGTTGCTCTCCGTTCCCGGGACTGAAAATATATCCATGCCAAATTTAATCAAAATCGGTTCATCGTTCAGCGTGAAGATGACGTAACAGACATTCTTTCACATTATAATATTAGCACAGTGTAATAAATTTATTACACTGTGATATTAGTATGGATATTATATATTTTATATTATAAATTAGTAAGTATATAAAATATCTACTCACTAATTACAAATAATTCAGCGAGATTGATAAAATTCGATGATTAATTAATCGGCATCTTTGATTAATCCAGCAAATAAATTTGCGTGTTCATATTCGCGTCTGTAATTTGATAATTTCAGATGAATTAGGGTGAGTTGCACCAACTTACTTTAACTATAACTGTTACTTTAACTATAACTTTTACAATAACTACAGTGCAAAATGACAAATCTTTGGTTAAGGACGCCACATCTCATACTGTATACTTATATCGAAATTTTTTCGTGACAATTTACTGTGTTGTTATAAGAAATATTTTTCCTGTCGATTTTTACGGATAATTCAATTTTTATACTCTCAATCCCATTACCTGCAGCTTTAATAAAAAAATAAACGCAACAGACATCTGACAATTTCTGTGGTCAAAGTTAAGGTTAAAGTTAAAGTTAAAGCTAAAGTTAGCCTTTGGTGGAATCCACCCTTAAATTTTGTCTCGAACGCAAATTTACATAATGTCAACAAAATTAGAGACTATCAAGAATTATATTATCTACTTTCAGTAATATTAGGTATATTATATTTTATGTAGTATAGCTGAGTATAAATAAAGATTATTATTTTAGGTTATTTATTATTATAAAAACTTGTTTTTAGATGTTGCGTCGATATTTATTTATATCGTGGGTCTTTTCATATGGAATAAAGGCGTGTTAATAAAACTACCTTAGTATGTCCTATCCCGGGACGTCAGAGTACCTCCTTACAAACATCAAAATGGGCTTAGCATTTTAAATGGTTACCTCTTCTTGCTTAAACCGCGACAGACACAAATTCTTCGTATATTTACAGTATGTAACAAAACAAAGTAATAACTAGTAAGTAATAATCCCTTGGAGAGTGTATAAAGTGTCACTTAGATTATATAGTTCACTGTGAAAGTAGCAGCGCTGAGAGAGCAATTTTTTATTTATTTATATGGGCAAGAGCCTCAGCGTCATATAAAAGTAAAACCTCTTTCAGCATTACTCCTTTCAAAGTGAGCTCTATACATGGAACCCTGCAATCCTTCGATCGCAGATTCTTGAAAATCTATTGTTATTCTCAATAGAATAACAATAGATTTTCAAGAACCGAAAAGACACCGGTAACCGCGATAATAATTTGTCGCGGTTACCGGTGTCCATAGGAGCTTGATGGTTTAATTTAAGTATGGATAAGAAGCAAATATATAGGTAGTTACATCTGTACCTGCACGTCTGGTGTATGTAATATTATGACATAATTAGCGAGCATAGAAACTAGACTACAATAGATAACAAGCTAGAGAGGTATCTAAAACAAACTACTACTTTGGAGTATCTAAAATACAACTAAATAAACACGTATAGAAGGATCCGACTGAAACTTTTGTTACTTTATACTGTTGTTTGTTCATTAGTTAATAGACACTAATTGGCACTATCTTAAATAAAACTGTACTAAGCGTCACCGTTCCCAACTTTCCTTTGATCGTGACTCAAGCTCAACTTGTAAAGTTTGTAACTAGTAAAAATTCCATTTTATGTTAATTGTTTTAAAGTACTTACTCTGGGGCATGATAATTCTGTTCAGTAAATTAACTGCGAAGAATATTTAATTTTTATTAAGGATCGGCAAGAAAAATGCTATTAAGGGCTATCGCGTCTGGATATCTTTTTTTTAAAAGGCTTTCTAGACCAGTTATCCCCAACCCGCGGCCCGCGGGCCGCATACGGCCCGCCGGGACCTTATCTTGTGGCCAGCTTGAAGTTAAACCATTTTAAAATTCACGCCCACCGACAAAATAATGTAAAGCCGTCGTGAAAGTCGTGAAATTTGTTCCAATAACGTTCTTCAAAATTAATGATTTAAAAATCATTAATTTTGAACGTTATTTTTTAACCCTAAAAATTTTTTTTGCGGCCCGCGACACCAAGACCAAAACATGTTTGTGGCCCGTTTGAAAAAAAGGTTAGGGACCACTGTTCTAGACGGTCGGGAGGAAACAACAAGGTGACCTAGGTTCGATTGGGTGAAAAATAGACCGGGTAGAAGTCGGTAAAAAATATATTTTCTTAAAGATTTTATGTACCTACCATTTTGTCGGCATTAATATGTGCATTTGTGCAAAACTACAGCTTTGTAGGTCCTATAGTCTCTGAGTAAAACCGCGGACAGACAGACGGACAGACATACCGAAACTATTTAAGGGTTCCTTGTTGACTACGGAACCCTAAAAACAAAGTTTTGTCCCGACCATCAAGAAGACCATTTAAGTGGATCAAGAATAAGACAAGCCAGGATGACAATTCATTGTTGTGGCCCACGGACATTCGCAAGTTGCAACATAGCTCTGATTTTTACACAAAGAAAAATAAATCAAAATAAATTAGGTACCTGCAAGCCGAACCCTTGATGTATAGAGGTGTTGAAGCAGTCTTTCAGGACCTCTGCCGTCGCGTCCAGTTCCTCTGCGTGAGTCAGGTTCAAGCCGCAGTGCTGAGAGCCGCATATTCCCCGATGTAGCTTCGAGTGGTTGTAGTTTTTGTAGGTCTTTTGCGAATAGTCCTAGAAAGATTAAAAAGTTTAGTACACACAGACTTACAATCTCTAAGTACTTGGATGACATTGTCATGGGGACGTGGATGCGAATTACTCAAAATGGCACCAGGCCACAGTATATTCCAATTGTAATACTGTGGCCAGGCGCAACTCCACCCAGCTCTTCCTCTAACCAGCTTTGATTATTCGGCAACATGCAAAATGATACCTCAGTGACATTGACAGATACTTTTCAAGGTGGCGTCCCTTAGAGGATAGAGCCTTGAGGGACATTCGTCATTTGGTTGCATTATTTGATCAGTTGGCTGGGTTTGACGTAACGCGACCAAACTACGTAGGCCCCCCATCTGCCTATGAATCAACTTATCTGAGCATCAAATAACGTACCTTTATAAACCGGTAGAGCGGCGTGTCATCCTCTCGCAGGTTCATGTCAACAATGCAGTAGACGGCGTCGGGTCTTCTGAGGCAGAGGTCGAAATCGTCCAGCTCGGACAGAGCCGGCATGGAGTAGTAGTCCAGTGTTGTGGATGCATCTGGAACAAAGAAATGTACTATCAGAGAAGTTGATTCCTAAGCAGATAGGCCTACGTAGTTTGTTCGCGTTACGTCAAACCCAGCCAACTGATCAAATTAACATTGAATTGACATGATCCGACCAAATAACGTTGGTCTGTCAACTGCCTAGGAATCAATTTCCTCGATGGTAACATAATAAGAAACTGCTACTTTGGAGTATAATAATTCTGTTCTAGAACTACGCAAGAGACTCATTCCTCATTACCTTATCTTATGTTGACGTCAGGTCTTATATTATTTGGGCGGATAGAACTGACACGAGACTTCACGAGAGGCAATTATTTGGGCGCAGGACTGACTTTATAGTTTTCACATATTTAATTTTTCCACAGAATATCCTTTTCTGAGACTCAAAGTAACTCTATTCTTACTCCATGCCAAACATCAAAATCAGTTTAATGTAACGAAACAGCAGTCAGACAAATTTGGCATTAACGATTAATTTTAAACAAACAAAAGTAATAAAGTTATAAATCAATGTTGGTAATATTTCATGTTTATTGGTTTCCTTTCAGTAAATATCCGGTAATAATTTGTGTATGAATCCTGTGTTTACCAATCGCTAGGTCTACCATCCAAACTTGAACTACATCAATAATTAGCTCTTTAATATTAATGTAACTGTTTCTGGCTCTACATTGTTATGCTGGGCAATTGCTTGACATATTATGTACCTTTTTGTTATTTACTCAGAATTTTTAAAAGGTCGCCTACAACTTAATGATCGTTCGGCAAAAATTAAAAAGTATTTCCGTTCAATAATTCAGTAATATTATATCCTATATTACTGCAATGTTTTCACGCTAGAGCATCGTCATTTATTTAACAGCATCATAGTGAACAAAAGTATTTTTCGACGTTTGATACCTATTCTGTCAATATTCTGCAGATTTAAGGGCCGGGCCGATTTAGTGTTTTTGTGTCCCGGCCCTTAATTGGATTATTTACTGTATGTTCTAGTAGCGCCCTCTGCTGCGACCTTTGTATTAAATTCCCTATATTTTACGTTGATTTGAAGTTGCACAGCAGATGAAATAGCTGTATCTCCGGTGTTTTTTAATTAACCCAATATAATGTAGTATTTTAACTAACTTTTTTCATTGACGAAGTGGTAAAGATAAGGAAATAATTTGACCTCTCACCTAATGAATGCCACTAACATTTCATATAAGCGCTGGCCATCAATTTAGTTTATCTCCTTCTATTTGTCAAGCGAAATGCTTTATAAGGATCATGGGTGCTTCAACGAATAGTAATCATTATTTTTGGGATTTCCTCTAAAAGTACCCAAGTGCATCTAATTTTGGTATAAGCCGGCTATTTTCACAGTTAAACTAAAATTAAAAACCAGCTACATTATAAAGTTTGATAATATTTTTAAACCTTTCAAAGTATATGAAAATATTTCACAGTACATTTAACATTACAATAAGCAATTATACTCGTAATTATTATTTGCGTAATTTTTAATCCATAATAAGTAATTATACCTAATTGTTATGCATTATAGCTACATAATTATAGTATTATTACTAAGCAGCTGGCTTTTTTTCATATACATTTATTAAAATGGTAAAATCATTTATAATTTAAGCAATTTTTCACTTAAATAATGCGATATTGATTTAGAAGAACAAAGTGCAAGTATAATCATGCTGCTTATAAATCAATGTCTAAGCATCTCAGAATTTTTTAAAAAGTACAAAGCTTTTAGGCAAAAAAGAGTGCATACGTAGTCGACGTGTCGGAACTGAGAAGTGAAACTTCTATCCAAAATCGAGACGGCGCGGCATCATGACGAAATATTATTATTATTTCAGCCATCTTTTTCATGACGCGACCTTGAAATTTCACTCTCAATACGCCAGAAGTTTCACTTCGAATACAATGGGAAATTGCTCCCATTTGTAAGATCCTTAATTGATTGTACCAAATATTGGTTGTGAATGAAGTTGTGTAAGATGTGCAACGACAGGGCAATTTTAATTTGTCTTCGCGTGCGAACCGTCACGCGTTGCCGGCCATGCGTTCGCAACGTACTACTTACAAAATCGGATATAATATGTATAACCACCGATGATTCAAGAAAATTGCTTGCTAAGGCCTACTTGCGCTTGGGTTAATGGTGGATTCACAGACATGTATCAAGATCTTGATCTATTTCTGTGGGTGGATTAATTATCATTTTCTCTATCTATCACTCTCCTGTCAAATTAATTGATATGCTCTGTCTCTTTTTTTCAGTCGTTAAAAGGTTAGGTGTTTTATGTATTGAGGCAAACAATAATTATTATAAGGAATACCTCAAACTAGCGGAATTTGGGCTAAAAAATCTCTTGAGAGACGATTAAGGCTGGCATAAAATATAGTCAGTACTTAAGATGCGACCCGGTCTCAAGACGGGGTTCAGCTCTGTGATTGGTCCAAATTTTGACAGCCAACCAATCAACTCAAGTCAGTACTCAAGATTAGTGTCCGACCGAAGGTCTATTTTTGGCCGAAGCCGAAGCCGAAGCCGATTAATCGGCAAACCCCACAACCTTCGGCCGAAGCCGAAGCCGAAGGTTTATAATCTTAATCGCTCGACTCTCAGTAATTAATTTTAACCGACTTCAAAAAAAGGAGGTTTTCAATTCGACGCGTATGTATGTAATATTTACAGAACTGCCTAATTTTCGTATATTATGTTAGTCTGTAATCTGTATCAGTGTCTGAACAAATGTGCCAAATTACAAATGTATGTATGTACGATGTATGTTTGTTTTTATGTTTGTGTACTACCATTCCGATTTCAGTAATTCTTTTTGTGGTACTAGGTACTGTTCAACTTAGGGGATAGTGCAAGTTTCAACAAAATTGGTTCAGTAGTTTTGGAGATACGGAGTTTTTAAATACAGTTTATTGTTCAATATTGTCTACAAGCTACAATTAATATTAAAATAAAGTATTTCAAAACTTCAATATTGAAGGTTTACCTCTATATTGACTGTCTCATAGAGAAGCTGATTTAGAGATGGTAATAAAAGTTTGTGATTTCATGATTTATTTATTACTTAATAATTTGTGGACTACAAATAATGAAGTTTAAGGAATGACTCATATTATGTGTATAGTTCGAAAACGGATGAGAATTCGGAAAAAATGTATAGTATCAAAATTATAGAGAATTTGATAAGTTTTTTTTTTTTTTATCGTAGAATGTTTTTGCTATAACGCATCGTTTTTTAGTTATCACCCAAACCCAAAAATTGAGACTTTTGGCACTCTCCCCTCACTCCGGCTCACCTCCTAGACTTTAGGACTTTTAGTATGTTTTATCCTTAAGCACTCTGAATAAGTTCCAGCAGAAATCTCTTAGGTTCCCACTCACGCATTCTACAACTACTTTATTGACTGAACTATTGTAAAAAAATAATAATTTCTTTATTATTTCACAAAAACCAATAATAATTAGACCAATCAATCAGTCTTTGTTTTACTCGACTAGACCGAAACTAGACTAATAAATAAAATAAAGAAACACTAACGTCTTAATAAATAATTAAATGATTTAATATGAAGTTAGTGTTTGTTTATTGTATTTGACAGTGACTCCCAGAGCCTCTGCATACACGACCGGTCCGTCGCTCTCTCACGACTCACTCAGTATTTCGTAACAGTTTACAGTTCGTTCAATTTCGACGGTTGCTCGGACCTTCGGCAAAGCTTCAGCTTCGTCCGGGTTTTAGGCCGAAGCCGAATGTTTCGCCGAAGGTGGTTTTTTTGGCCGAAGGCGGCTGAAGCCGAAGCCGAAGCCGAAGCCGAAGCTTCGGCCAGATACTACTCAAGATGCACCTCAATGCATCTTGAGTACTGACTATTTTATACCAGCCTAAGTTTTTAAATTATTTTACAAACATTAAAAATTCTGAGATAAATTACGTCACAAGATTGTAGATTAGGGGGTTATTTATATATTCCTGAAAACAAATTACGAAACGAATAACTTATTACCGACTATATAATAATATTGTCTTTCACAAAAACTACTATCGAGAAAGAAGTGACAACTATCTCGATAATCCCGAGCGATTTTACGCCGATTCTCCTAAATTATTTTCTAAACCAATGTAAAATACATCATGTACATAGTCTTAACTCAAAAAAAGTCTTATTGTAAGCATACTAATATGGAGTTTTTTAGTAAATTGTTTAAAAACTCCTTATTACTATTTAGAGTTCAAGTTCGAGTTTTGATATCGCTTGCCGAGTTCAGAATAGCGTAGGTATCTTAAAAATCTTAAGATATAAAAGTGGTAAATCCAGGACGCCTTATACAGACGAGACGTAAGTTGTCTCGTTTACGTGACGAAACTCCCGGATACTCTGAGAACATTTGAACGAGACACATACATGTGGTCTCATTTCATATATTTCAAAAGGAATTTTAAACTCATTCTGATACTTTTGAGTTATAAATATTAGCAATTTTAAATTAAAAAGGGAAAAGATAAAGGAAATAAGATGGAAAATTAATTATTAAAAAACACAAATAATATTATAATATCCAGTGCCCTCTTCATATCGAAGTTCGGCGATCAGCAGGTTGAATTTCTTCCGGTCTTAGGCTAATTTATTTAGGTAATTGTGGGTAGCTGCATCTGGTCCATTTTTTATGTCATCGATCCATTTTCTTCTTGGTCTACCAGGTGGTCTCTTGCCCGGCAATCTACCCTCTATGATCAACCGTATAAATTCGTATTGGGATCATCTTTGTAGGTGACCGATAAAATCAATCAAAAATCAATCCATTTTAGATAACACAAAAAATATTAAAAGACTTGTACTATGTTAAAGATATTTACATAGTAAAAGAAGCAAACGTTACTTACATAATGTTGTTCAATAATGTGTCGTTTTACTCAGAAGATATTTATTTAGACGGCAAATTAACATAAATAACGTCACTAAAAAACCTCATTTGTCTCCTGTAACGACAAAAAACAGGAAAACAGGAGCCTGATATGTAAACATCAATATATTTCAATCAGCTACTGATCTATAGATCACACGACCTCTTACTTACGTAATGCCTTAATCCTTTTATAATGAGTGTCATAATAATGAAAAATTATAAATTGTATAGACTAACAAGGATAGTTTGGCATTTGACATTGACATTAGAGCAAGAGCAAGATGTCACTAAAATTGCTTTAGCGATAATACAGTTTACTTAAATACGACCTCCGTGGCTCAGCTAGTGGGCTGTTGGTAGCTCAAGCCGGGGGTCGCGGGTTCGAATCCCGCCGACGGAACAAAAAGTTTTTAAAGTTCATGGGTCATGGATGTGTATTAAATATGTGTATCAGAATATAATAAAAATCTTAAATATATGTATATTATAAAAGTATTAAATATATTTCCGTTGTCTGGTACCCGTAACACAAGTCCTTCAGGTACTTACTACGGGGCCAGACTGACGTGGTGTGAAGGGTCCATAGATATTATTATTATTAATACATAACATTATAAGAGCCCCCGCAGACTGCAGACTTTCTATCGGCGGATAGTTTGGTCGGGTTGGGCTGTTAACGCGCACATTACGCCAACTAAACAGTTGGGTTGGTGGTGAGCGCGCAGACTAGAAAACAGTCGGCCGATTGTTCTCGCACGATTCCATTCATAGCGAATAGCGATATATTTGCTCGGATGTCTGCCGAGTCGGCTCTTATTTAATAATTATTATTATACTTCTGCCTTCATATGTGGTTCATTCATATATAGATAGGAGGATGTTAGTAAAAAAACTTTAGAGGTGTCAGGGGACACCCGAATGGAACGTAGTTATTTCTTATGTTAAAAAAAATTGTAATAAACATAAAATTATACACTCAAAAAAATTATTAAAAAACGCCATCTATTGATGCCCAGGAATACTAACAACGCGTCGCTGTTTTTTCGTGAATACTATCAACGCCCTCTGCCCCTACCATGCAGGTACTAATAAAAAAGTGTCAAGGTCAAATATCGTTTTGTCTAGCCCCTATTACGCCGAACGCGCGATAAGGAACTTCGTTCTTCAATGGACACTTTACAGGACACGCCATGTGCCAAAGTAGCCTTGTCTTGCAGCACTAATAGGCTAGTGAGTAGTGCTGTCAATGGTTCATCATCATTATGTCGAAGTGATAGTCAAGGTTTATGTTTTAGACTAGAAGGTTCATGACTGTTCTATTTCATTTTTAAGTTTATAGGCATATTACACTATGATTGCGATATAATGATTTTAATTAAATAATTTAACGTTGTTTATAATATAATTAATTGCAATAATTTTGCAATGCGCAAAAGGAAATCTCTAGGGACTCTACATTTTTTTTGTGAAAAATGCATAATATTGTCCTTTTCCGTGGTCAATTATTCTAGTAAAACAAACCATTCTTCTTTATAATTATTATTAGTGTAGCTAATATGAAGATCTGAATATTTTTAGATCATCGTAATATTATTTTCTAACGGCTTCACATTATTATAATCCAGATTACGAATACTGGAATGTAAATTGCATTCCAGTGACCGTAACAATCCAGCGCTGGATTGGATTAATGGATTGGAATAATGTAAACTGGCCATTATCCACACTAATAATAATAATATCTATGGACGCTTCACACCACGTCAGTCTGGCCCCGTAGTAAGTACCTGAAGGACTTGTGTTACGGGCACCAGACAACGGAAATATATTTAATACTTTTATACTGTACATATATTTAAGATTTTTATTATATGATACACATATTTAATACACATCCATGACCCAGGAATTTTGAAAATTTTTTGTTCCGTCGGCGGGATTCGAACCCACGAACCCGGCTTGAGCTACCAACAGCCCACCAACTGAGCCACAGAGGTCGTCAAACCGTTGTGATAGTAGGTCATGCACATACCTATATTAAAACAAACTCTAAACCACAATAGACATAACTACCAGTAGTTCGACTGCATAGAAACGGACAGGTTTCAATATCTGTCAAATTCGTCGGGTTTCACTAGGATTATGAACGGAATGTGCCTCGCGCTGGCTGATATAATTTATTTTTAAATATTTAAAATAAAGATTTCAAAATTGGATTCTGACAATTTTAATCACATGTGCCAAAACACAAACAACAATACGACCAAAGAGGAACACGTCCAGCGAATATGTCATAGTTTTAAATTCGCAGGTAACAAGTCAACAACCCTAGCGACGATTTTCGTCATAATACGTGAAATTTAAAAATTTCAACATCAGTTCTAAGTCGGCATACTCTACAATTCTGTCTACTCTGTCTAAACTCTTAAAGCTCTTCCATAAAAGTAAATATTGAGTGACCTTGACATGAAGAAAGCGTCCATGACGAGTTTATTTGGAATGAATATATTTAAATAGGCACAACCTCATGTCCATGTTTGCATAATTCGAAATTGTCCCCGTTAGATTTGTTTCTGTCGCAAGTATAAGAATGTTATAAGCAAGAAGGTCGCGATGGAAACTTCTACGGCTTGAGTCCGTGGACCGATTACTAAAACGGTACCTATTATAATATTTTTTGCTGTCTTTATACGAGACTAGATGACGCCCGCAACTCCGCAATCGTTCGTCGTATCGCGCGGGAACCGTGCACTTTTCCGGGATAAAAAGTAATATGTCCTTTTCCGGTCCTGTCCTGTCCTGTCAATTAGTACTGGAACGGAAAAACTTGCTAAGAGGCTATAATAATTATAAGTGTTTAAGCTTAGCGTATTATAAATAATAATTTAAGCTTTTTACTCCTTACACTTTAAGCTTTTTACTTTTTACTTCATATATTATATTTTTATTTCTTTTTTATATTACAAAACATTTCGCAAAACTCGATCAAAAGATATTAGGCACCTATGGGCATTGTCCAAAAAAATCACATGTACTTTTTATTTATTTTTTCGTTAAAATAGGGTACTTTAAGAATATAAATTAAATAATTTTGAAATTCATTGGCTAGTTTTTTCTCAATAAATTTTTAAAGTTTCGCTCTGACGTCATCATCGGTGGCCAATTGACCTCTGCAGTATGTTTGTTTTCCTTTCAATCTTATTTATAATAGCTGGTTCGTCAAATGCAAGTTCTCATTATGTGAAAGCTGATACGAGAAGCTTACCAAAAGTTCGAAACGTAATGTTGGTCGAATTTATTGCTAATTTAACGCCATTGAAGGTCAAACTAAGGTTAAACATATTTGTTCAAAAATATAAGTAACTAATGGGTATTTTTTTCGTTTATATACAGAAAAACGATAACTGACCTTATTCCTCGAAATGTTTTTGTAATGAGCAAAATTTAGAAAAAATGGACAATCCCCATTATTCACAGGCAATACTGCTATCCCAATGTATACTACAAATTTACAGAATAACATACTCGTACCTAATAAAGTACACGAAATATGCTTTTCATCACAAAAGAACGGCAGAATTATAAAAACGCAGATTTCTTAATTTGCACGGCAACTTACGCGTTTTGTAATGTTCGATATGGCAAAGGTTATTATACTTTCACAACTTGTTATTGAACGTGAGCCAAAATATCGAGAACACAATATTGTGGATTGTTAGTATTATTGTTCACATGACTCCCTGAACAGAGAAATACACTTACGAAGTTTGTAAAACAGACACCTTCTAAGGAGGATTCGTCGATTTTATAATTAATTTTTATACTTGAAAATAAGCCCCGAATTGTTTTATTTTTTTAAACGATACACCATTATATTTCCGAGGGTCTGACCTAGCGAGAACACGATATCTTAAAATTTTCTCGATAGTAAAATGTCATAAAGATACATCTGAATTTCACGAATTTTTCATAATATATTGCCAAAACCGTGCATTAAACTGAGTTACTATTTTAACAAATTGTATAAAATTCTATCACCATGGGACTGGGGGCTGGGACAAGGGACCTGGGAGGAATTTGCAATATGTTGTATGTACTTTAAATCGAGTTATTAAGAAAAAACTAACTTGGCGATGATTTCGCGTCGTTGTTTTTCACCTGGCATATAATAAAGACGAGCGTGAGTGTGAAGAGAGACTGTTTGATGTTTGATTATTTGCTTTATTCGCCCTCACAATGTAAGATAAGTTCTAAAAATTACGAAAATGTGGATCAGAAAAAACCGTACAACTTTTTTTTAAATTACAAGCAGGATAAGAAAATATTTACACCCTGTAGAAATTATTTACACCCTGTCCTACGTCGTGTCAGCGGTCTACCCTTCTTCAGTCTTACGAATTTTTGTAATCGAACGAGTTTAAAATTTTTTACCCATCCCAAAAAGTGCACAACGCCGCTAAAGCTAAGGGTTAATTCGAACGAGACGCGTAGATGCATTTCTTTTGTACTGAACAGATTTCAATAAATAAATAAAAAAAAAATGTTTTATTTCTGAATGTTCTCAGAAAGTCTACATGGTGCCTACCATTGCGTCAGACGTCTTGCAAATCTGTCAAAGCCATACAAATAATTTAGAAACGTATCATCGCGTCGCGTTGCGGTCTGAATCGACCCTTCGAAGTTGTTATTTTAAAAAATTGTTTACATAGTTAAGTTTTCGAAACATTGATTTTGTTTTTATATTGGTGCGCCAAGGATCATCAGCTACGTCCACATTATGCAATTTCATCTTCAATTTTCGTCATAGTTTTTTTTATTTAACTTTCGTTTGCCATATTATTCAATAATTGAATGCGTCAAAATCCACCCGCGTTGAAAGAAAAGTGTCATAGCGAGCGCTATATTTCAACGCGCGTCACGGGCATGCCGCATGCCTAACGTGACCATTATTTTTTTTTGTCAGAGCGGGACAAACACAGAACCCCGCCTCCCCTCCCCCCCCCTTGAAATACATGAATAATTCTTATCAAAGTGCCTATACATTATTATTTACTTTAGTATCTATACATATTATAAAACAAAGTCGCTTTTTCCCTCATGTCCCTTTGTTTCCTTTAATCTTTAAAACTACGCAACGGATTTTGATGAAGAAATAGAGGAAAATGTGGATAAAACGGGGAAAAATATTTGAAAGGGCTAACTTGAACGCGCTAATCTCAGGAACTCGAACTACTGGTCCGATTTGAAAAATTCTTTCAGTCTTAGATAGCCCATTTATTGAGGAAGGCTATAGGCTATATTTTATCACGCTAAGACTAATAGGAGAATGTGGGAAAAAACGGGGGAAATTATTTGAAAAGGCTTATCTCGCGAACTACTAGAGCAATTTTTATGTTATTTGGCACAGATAAGAAGTAGACCACGTGGAGGATCATACCCAACTAACAAAAATTGCTCTTGTAGTGGCTTATATAGCCAAAAATAATATTCTTATAGGAGTCGTATTATCGCTAATAAGGGTGCATTTGGGCACAATTTATAAGGATAATAACCTTATACCCTCCTTATAGTTGCTTTATTGTCCGCTTTTTTCCTTATACGTGTTGTATAATTACCAAGAACAAGGTACTTCAACTTATAAGAAATATATAGAAAGCGTTAATACGGGCGATCACCCTTATACGTGTTATATTACTGTCCGATACAAGGAAGTTAAACTCCGTTTGCCTTTTTTGCCGTCATAAGTGATTTACATTTTCGCAACAGCTTGGGGAATAAATAGTAACGTCAGCCATTTTACTGTCAAGTAAACGATAAGTCATTATTTTATGTATAGTTTATTTACCTGATTTAGTGCTCGTTTATAGTGAAAAGTGTATGGGAATTAAAATGAATGATAAAATGTGATACGCTGTGTGTTTTGGTATCAACTCGCCCTTGAATTTAAGCTGTTTTTGTACTAAAAACGTCATTAATTATTTAGTCAAGTTATATACAGTGCTTTTAAAAGAACAATAGGATTTACACATCGTCTATAAGGAGTCTATGAGAGTAAAGACTTTATAACGGCATCAATTGTTTCTTATGATATCGCCATTTTACATATCGCTAGGGTTCCTTTCACACTAACAAAATCGCACCTAGCTAGTGTTATTCCCGTATAATATTATATATAAAAATGTTTTTTTTCCACTGTAGTTGGGTTGGCCGAAAGAGACCTCTTTATAAGGATACTTTAGCTCACTTTTGCGCACTAATTTTAAGTTTGAAATATTATTAAAAATACGTGATTATCAAATTAATTGTTTTATTTTTACTTTTCTTCTGTAACCATCGCTCCTTTTCAACTTCTTCCACAGTTTTGAATCCCTTTATAGGGTTCCGTACCCAAAGGGTAATACGGGTCTATCTGTCTGTCTCCAGGGTGTATTTCAAGAACCGCAATAGCTACAATTTTGAAATTTGTCGGGATTGTATGCATTTATTGCCATTATAACAATAAATACATAAAACAAAATAAAATTAATACATACGATATCTAAGGGGGCACCTATACAGCGAACATGTTTTTTTCGCTTTTATTGCTTGTCAATAATGGTAACAGGTAGGCACCTGAAATTTACACAAAGGCATAAAAACTTTAAAAAAATTTTGGCCTTTTTTGTTCTATGAAAGTACGAAACCCTTCGTGCACAGGTCCGACTCGCACTTGGCCGATCATTCCGATCCGCAAGAAATTTACACAATCCGTTGTACGTTTAAAATTGCGAATTTAGCTATGTAAAGCATTTTAATGTAACCTTAAAGAGAATAATATCTTTATAATCACTGTTTAAGGGAATGTGGATTGCTTTCATCCTTGTTAAGGTCATATAAAATGTTAGCATTCGTTTGTTGGATAGATGTCTTATTAAATGCCCCTGTAAGTTAAAAGCATTATTAGTTACCTTGTGCATTACTTTTATAAGAATAATTGACCATATTAAAAGCTTTTATATGTCTTTGAATATTATAAGGTTAAAAAGCAATGTAAATAGCCACTATAAGATGAACATATTTCGAAGCCTTATAGTTGCCGTATAAATTAGAGTTATTAACGTTTACCCAACCAAATTATAAGAATAAAGGTAATATTAGCCAAATCTCCTAATAGTGTGCCATTATAAGTAACATTGGCATAATGAATGCTCTTTTATAACAAGTATAAGAGTTTAGACCTTATTGAGTTAATTTTATAAGGTTAGTTTGTTTGTTGGGTAGGCTATCGATTTTAATCATTTTTTCAGTGGCTAGGTATATATTTTATACCCCTGCGACGCCGGGGCGGGGCGAAGAGTTTGATTGTTTGTATGAAAACGTTTATCTCAGGAACTACTGGTCTGATTTGAAAAATTATTTCAGTTCTAGATTTATACAGGAAGGCTTTAGGCTATATTTTATCAAGCCAAGACTAATAGGAGCGAAAAAACAGAGAAAAATGAGGAAAAAGCGGGAAACTTATTTGAAAGGGCTTTTCTTACGAATTACTGGAGCAATTTCTATGTTATTTGGCACAATATAGCAGAATAATCACGTTTGTTGTAAAACGCAAACGCAAAAATACTTTTAAATTATTGTCGTTTGGTCTGTTTGCAAAAGCGGGACAATTTCGGCCTCGTGGGGGACAGCGGGATAGACTGCCTGAAAGCGGGACTGTCCCGCCCAAAGCGGGACGTATGGTCACCTTACGCATGCCTCACGTTCGCCGTTGACTGCGCTATAACGCATGCCCTTGATGAACAAAAAAAGGCCCAGTGTGGACAAAGCTTTTGACCACAAACCACAATACGAGTATTATAATAATTAGTGCATAGCATAAGCTCATGGAATTTGCCGCTATTTTTGATAGCAACCTACTCGGCCTTCGTTAGAAGCGGGCTTATTTCTCAAGACTATTGACCCACAATTTTTAATGCATAAGTGCGATGATAGTGCAACTTTATATTTTATTATTACGAACAAATGCTTAAGACGCAATCTACGTGAATTGCGGGTACGGAGGATGTGAAATTTTGCACATATCGACGAGAAAGACTAGACTGAAATTTGAAATTAAAAATCATTGTTAGGTAACTAAGCAATTATGGATTTTGTTGTTTATATAAGCAAAAAAAATAATTTTCAACTATTTAGAAAATTGTTTAAAACAAAACAACGCACAAAACAAACAGCCCCACGAAAAAAGTAGTTGGTTTTACAAATTTGTAGAGTCTGTATAATAATAATATCCATAATGACCAAGATTAATGTCCTACTAATAAAATAATTTATGGCGGTAGCCACAATTCGCCTAACATTCCTGCATCGCGCTATCGAAGTTTTCTGAGCGCGTCGGTATAATATACGACAGCTGAAATGTATCACGTGGGCTTCGGCCTGACCGGGCATACCACCTAGCTCAGTCGGAAGATCTTCCTTTGGCCGCCACGCACTTATCCCACATTGGTGACCCTCGACAGAACACGCCTCCTCATCATCATCACTCCCCGCCCCTCCGCACCGCGCCAGCCAGCATCGCCTCATCGGGTACATCGTCCACTAGCCGCAATGTACCGCGGCCTGGGCGACCCGCATCGGCATCATCGGGCTTTCTCACTACACCGACCGGTCAGCAAGCAGAGCACATCTCTCCTGGTCAGCACGTAGCATCGGCCCCACACGGTAGCTATCCGACTCACTGGATCCCGTGCAGCAGCTTACAGTTCCGACTCACTGGGACTCACTGCAACAGTTCCGACTCACTGGAACTCACTGGCACTGGCGACTCAAGCGACAAGACTTCAAGATTCGACCTCCGATCTTCGGGGGGGAGTGATGTGGCGGTACCCACAATTCGCCTAACATTCCTGCATCGCGCTATCGAAGTTTTCTGAGCGCGTCGGTATAATATACGACAGCTGAAATGTATCACGTAGGCTTCGGCCTGACCGGGCATACCACATCGCTCGGTCGGAAGATCTTCCTTTGGCCGCCACGCATATTTCCCACAAATTCATCGTCATCAACTCGCTCACTGCTCAAAATTTTAAGTTTTTTTTTAATGTTATACAATTTATGTACAGGGTGTAAGAAAACTAAACTGTGATAATATTTTAGGATGTGTATGAGGATGTATATAGAGTTCGCTGCGAAAGAGTACTTTTTTTTGTCCACCCTTACAAATCACAATAAAATTTTGGCTCTTTCAGCGCTGCTACTTTCACATTGAAGTCTTTATGGGGGGACTCATATAACTACACTCTACAGTATTATCACTTTGTTTTGTTACACCTGTATATTGGTCATTCTGCTATGACTTATTGAATGATGACAAATGACAAGTGACAACATAATTTAAAAGGATAAGGTCCAAATTGGGCTAATTTTAAAAGTGCCGGCCAACGCAATTAAACCCATTATTTAAATAGAACATAATCTAAGGAATAATTCTTATAATTACACCAAAGTTCTAAGTCAAGTCTCCGAGTTGTTATTCAAGGTCAAACTTTTTTTATAACATGTAATAAAACTTATTTTATTAATTAAAAGCAATAAGTAATCGATCCCAACGTCCCTATCCGAGTCATAGAACAGATTAGAGGCCAAATACCTACAAATGATTTGGAAAAATTAAAAGGAAGAGGGAACCTCTACGTGCTTGGGGCTTGCAGGGCACAACTCATTGCTTACTTGGAATACTAGGCAAATGCCGTGCGTGCGTGCCAAAATTGTATGCACGTTGGATCTTGTCCTTTTCGTCTAAAATCTGAAGACCGCATTTTGTGAGTAAGATTATTTTATGAATTAAAATACTGGTTCAAATTTGAAATTAGTCTACAGGCGGATCTCTATCAGAATAACATAAAAACAAGAGCTGTCCCCATTATGTTGCTGCGAATTGCGCCAGCGAGGTGACATTCTAAAGCTGTTTTGAAATACATCACCAGCTTAAAAACATTATTTTAGGTGTAGTTTTAATGAAACAAAATGAAATCAAAATTAAAATCAGGGAAGCCTCTAAAGATTTTAGTATTTTTGTCCATAGGTACTAATACTATAAATACGAAAGTGTGTTTGTCTTTCTGTCACGTTTTCACGACCAAACCGCTGAACTGATTTTACTGAAATTTGGTATGGACAATGGAGAGACTTGAAGTCGCAGGAAACGATATAGGTTTTATCCCGAAAAAATGTATGGTTACCGCGTTATAAACGAATTTTGGATCAACGGAGTTGCGGACCTGAACTGGTATTATAATAATTGTAATAAATTAATGTCAATTATTGTTATTATTGTATCATCAAAGAAAATGATACATAGACACCAGACGGTAAACCTACGTTATTTTAATCGGGTTTTATCAAGTCAATGTCACTCTGGATCTGTCGGCTGGACTTGAGAAAAACCCGACCGAATAGCATATGTCTGCCTATGAACCAATTTCTCTAATGGTACGTCGGCTTTTTTATATTGTATTAAACTTATGATACATAAAATATCATATTTATAGAAATCTAAATGATGCCCGCAACTCCGTTGCGCCTAAATTCGTTAATCGCTCGGGAAGCGTACATTTTTCGGGGACAAAAAGTGTCCTTTCCTGAGACTCAAAGTATCTGCATACCATATTTCATTAAAATCAGTTGGAAAAGAGGTAACAGTAAGACAGACAGACACGCTTTCGCATTTATAATATTAGTATGGATATCATTCTTATCCAAGAACGGCTAACGGCTCCTCTTCACAATCGGCGATGATCGGCACTCGTTGATCGCCTGTGATCGGCAAGGTAATCGCCACGATCATCGTGCAAGCATGCACACGATCGTGATCGGACGATCACGATCGTGTGACGATCGTGACGATCGGATCGTCCGCGTTTATTCATTGAGCGGCAAGCCATCAAGATGGACGTGGAGGTGTTTGACTTAGATAGGTATTTATTTATCGTTATTATGAAGTTTACAATACAGGGTTACTGGTATTGGTAATAACCTTTTAAGGGTGGTTTTAGTACATCTATACCAACAACTTTTATTCTACGACTTTTGGAAATTCGCGAAAAAAAATCAGCTGTTCCATACAAAACTATGGAAAATTTTCGACAAAATGTATGGAACAGCTGATTTTTTTTTTCGCGAATTTCCAAAAGTCGTAGAATAAAGTTGTCGGTATAGATGTACTAAAACCACCCTTAAAAGGTTATTACCAATACCAGTAACCCTGTATTGTAAACTTCTTAATAACGATAAATAAATACCTATCTAAGTAGTTACATACTAACCTTATTTTTATCTTTGTGAAATTTATGTTTGGGATTCCATATTACTGGGTGGTTTTGATAAAGTTCTATGAACTTAAATGTCTCTTCATTTGACCACCCAGTAGCCATGGTTTTGCACTTGCACTAACTTTTATTTTATAAACAAAAGCCGACGCGACGGACGTACGCACGGCTTCGCTGTCCTCCGGTGAATGAATGATCGGCGATCGTGTGGGCACGCGCTGCCGACTACACGCGATTCCCTTTGATGCGTGTCCAAAAAACCGACAAGTCACCGATCGCGGCGATCACGACGGCGACTATGGACGATCATGGCCGACTACAGGCGAGTAGCCCCTCTACACAATCGTGCTCGCGCGTAATCGCCTATGATCGCCGATTGTGAAGAGGCGCCATAATGTGACGTGTACACTTTTGGACATTATTCCCAAGAAATCCAGGTAAAAAGCTAATTTTTTTGAACGCACATTTTTTTTATATATTTCAAACGGTGCAGAGAACTAATCAAAAATATTGAAAGAAACCAAACCCGTACTTCTTTATTGCACTTTAAATAGGTAATCAATGTAGTGTAGTAATTCGATAGTTTGTATCCTTTCATTGCGTTCTGATTTAAGGGCCCTCTCTCCCTAAATTAGCAGGTCGATTGTCTGTCAGTGCGAATATCGACGTAAATGACATTAAAATAACATTCATAACAGCGCGCCTTGTACGGTGGCGGTTACGACGCTCGCCGCGTCCATGATAGGGCGAAATAGGAGAAAAAACCTTTTTAAGGCTTAATATAATACATATTTCAAAAAAGTAAAAAAACTAAATTATTAACTTATGTATTGCAAAGCAGTAGATATTTTTTATATATTCTTTTGATAAAATTAAATAATGACGGAGTAAAGTGGTTTCATTCAACGATTTGGAGGTGATTTGGTTTTTTATTTCTTTATTATGTGATACCGATAGAAAAAATATGGCAAAACCAAATTACGTATCATATCATGTAGATTACTAATTATTTTTTTCAGATATAATTTCTCTGTTAATGCCGATGAAAAGTTGTTTCATCTGCACGCTTTTTTCGAAAGAGCAGCCTTAAGTAAATCGTAGGCTTTTCACATTCAATACTTTACAATGTACCTACCTATTGAATATTGTGATTGTATTAAATAATATTATGTAGTACTTACTTGTGACTTGCGTCATTATAAAATATATTGTTTTTGTTATTATTTAATGCATGTTTAATGGTTTTACTATGTAAGTATTATGAGTTCACAGGGATGTTGAAACAATTGTTTGATGTTTATTTTTAAATTACTCTCGTCGGACGTACATAATTGAAAACTATCCAGCTTATAACATTCATTAAATAAAACAATGTTTAATGGGTCAAAATAAAAATTAAAATATAGATTAGGTAAGTATAATTTTTTTTTTTAATTTTCATAAATTTTAAAGACAAATCTTCTTTAGTTCATACTTAATATTAACGCATCTATTTAATGCGTTAATACTTAATAGTGTCCTTAAATATGCATCGCACTAATATTATTTACACATTATTTTTATTACATTTCCTATACAAAAAGATACTTATTACAGACTTCCCGCTCGTGGTGCAGTGTCGGGTTGCCTACTCCAAATTTTGAGGGCTCATTTGAAAATGCATCGCAACGCCTCGCGATGTTGCACAATAAAATGAGAATTGACCTTGAGACTTTAATATTATAAGTAGGTACTAAGTGATTGTATTGCCAATACTCTAGACGATTATGAAACAAACCCCGAATACTATAACAAATATCTAGAAATCTATTTCAAATAATAGTGCAAGGTGTACGTCAAAGGGATCTTCAATGATGTAATGCAAATATCATTCCACCAGCAACTACGAAGCCGGATCAATTCTACATTTCAAAGTCCAGAATATACCTAGGAATAATTCACCAGGTTACTACTATAGTTACGTCCTAGGAATGGCCTGGCCTATGCCCTTAGATCACTTAAGGGCACTAACCAGTAACCACTACTGATATCTAATTTGTACCTATTTCACCAATAACGGTATTAGTAAAGTTTACTTGTTTTATAATACCTCTGTTGTACTTTAATGTGAGCTTGACCTTGGAGAGCTTATATGACTTAAGACAAAGAAGTATAATAGAAACAATATTATATAAAAATCTATAAAAACTATCACTAATTTTTACTTATCTATCTACTCGAAAACGGCTGAACAGATTGGGTTGATTATAGTCTTATAATATTCGTAGAAGTCCAGGGAAGGTTTTAAAGATGAGAAATAATGGAATAATTGCGAGTAATATAGCGGTAATAACGACAATTTCATTTTCCCCATACAAAATGTTCTTACCTGTTTCATGTTTGTTACGAAGATTCGGTATTTTTGGCATGATAACACGTAGATCTAGATAAAATAAGGGTTTTGAATTGACAACATAATATATCCATAATAGCCGAATTATCGCGTATTTGTAAAAATAAAAACACTAAGTATAATGACACTTTCCAAATTCAATAACAAACACAAATATTTTATTTTATCGAATAGCTACATTTTCTAATAAGTAAACTTTAATTGTCATTTCGATAGATTATAGAACAAAGAATATTTCTTTTTGCGAGCGATGAACTGACTGTAATAATATTATGATACCACTAAAATAACCTATATGACATTATAACTATAACTGTAACTTTAACAATAATTTTAACTATAACTACAACGCAAAATGTCAAATCATTGGTTAAAGTCAATAGATAATGGACGCCATATTTAACGATAACCATAACCGCTAAAACTTATATTTAAATTTTTTCGTAAAAACCACGAACCACGGAATAATAATCGTAACTATGGCTCACAGTGTTGTTATATCAAATATTTTTCCTTATTGTTATAACGATTTTTATGGATAATTCATTTTTTATGCTCTCAACCCCATAAACTGTAGCTAACAAAAAAAATAAACGCAACAGACATCGGTCAAATTGTGTGGTAAAAGTAAAGTTTAAAGTTAAATTAGCCTTAACCATAGCCTTAACTATGACCATAACTGTAATTATAACAACGCTATGGTGCACCATAGCGTAATGGTTTTACTATGTAAGTATTATGAGTTCACAGGGATGTTGAAACAATTGTTTGATGTTTATTTTTAAATTACTCTCGTCGGACGTACATAATTGAAAACTATCCAGCTTATAACATTCATTAAATAAAACAATGTTTAATGGGTCAAAATAAAAATTAAAATATAGATTAGGTAAGTATAATTTTTTTTTTAAATTTTCATAAATTTTAAAGACAAATCTTCTTTAGTTCATACTTAATATTAACGCATCTATTTAATGCGTTAATACTTAATAGTGTCCTTAAATATGCATCGCACTAATATTATTTACACATTATTTTTATTACATTTCCTATACAAAAAGATCCAGTGAATCCAAGAGAAGACCCAGTCTTATAAATTAATTCGACTCGATTAAATCATGTAGTTTTTCATTGCTGATACTCGCAATTACTTAAGTGAGGTCATTTGAAAAAAATTGGGGACCCCTACTTGGGGGCTCCCCCTCTCCTTTCCCCCCGCTCCAAGAGTCGGTTGCTTAAAACAAAATGTCTTCGTTTCAATAGTGTTGCAACTTGCATTATAATTCTCATTTTTGATAAACGGTCATCATCTGATGATGATTCGAAAAAGATAAGAATATTATTCATATCAAAACTGGTCGTCCTATTTGCTAAAAACTCACATAATTAGTAAAAATAGTGAAATACTGAATATTATTGTAAAATGTAACAAAGTTCACCGGGTCATCTAGTTTACTTATATAATGTAATCTTCTCTTTATGACGGCTTTTGGTATCTAAATATTAGCAAATTTCATCAAAATCGTTTTAGTTTTCGCTTCGATTCGAGTAGTTAAAATTTTGAAGAGGTAGCAAACAAAGAGACATACTGTCGGTCCCATTTAAATACTATTAGTATGAAATCAACACCTTATAATGGAATTATAAGGTGTTGGTTTCTTACTAATTTATTTATTATATTGTTTTATAATTCCATTATAAGGTTATGTTTTCACAATAAAGTCAATAGGTAACATAACCCAGTTTTTAACCGTAACCGTAATTTATTGTTGCCGGTAAAAAACCAGTTCAAGAACCCGTTTTGGTATAATTTTGTGAGACTTCTCTCCTTCTAAAAATTACACCTGGTAAAGGTGAAAGGGTATCGGATATTATTAAGTATCATAAGGAGTTTATTGCCCAGTTGTCAGTACTATTCCCAGATTTGGGATAGGTATAGGTAGGGATTAGATTTTCTACAAAAACTTTTTTGGTTGACAGCCTTTAGGTTAATAAGGTATGAAAAGGTCCTAACTTAACCCATCAGTCGTGGCAAAACGAGACACAATAGCTTTTTCATTGTTATCGCGGCCGGATGTGGCCGCTTGGGGCTTCATGAATTAATACACAACCATAATATAACCCTATTATTATTTTATTTTGTCTGTAAAATTTGTTTGGTTCTATTTGTTCCTTTGATTTGTCTGTAAAAGCTTACTTAGTAATTAAGTTTTCAGCCACTGCCCTACCAAACTTTAGAAACTGGTCAAGTAGCAACTTTGCCGATATTGAGGCTACCAATAAAGAGTTGGTTTTATATTTAATGTCATGTATTGGCAGTTACATAATATTGAAAAGTGGCGTGCGCGGAGACGGTGAATACCTTAAATGTTTTGGTATTAAAGGTGCAAGCATTTAGCAAACGGGTTCCCTGACCAAATTGTCTGATTACTATTTACAAACATTCTACTTAATTTTATTTCATTTTGATGTAAGTATGTAATTATTTTTGATTTTTTTACAAAAAAAAAACAATAAACATAACAAGAAATAGGTAGCATTGTAGCGGCTTTGCTCACATGTAGATAAATAAATAAATAAGCGGCAAAGTGCGAGTTGGACTCGCGCACGAATATAGAATATAGAGCAAAAATAGGCTTAAATTAATTATTGTGTTTTTTGTATGGCAGTCGATAGCCCCCCTTAATTCTTTAATTTATTTTAATTATATTATTTATTAAGTAATAAAGAAATAATATTATATTAAAGGATTTTGTGAAAATTTCAAGTGCCAAGCAGTTACGAGTATCATACTTGATTACGAGGAAATAAGGCAAAAAAATAGGTTTCTTGTATTGGAGCCCCCAATATTTATTTTATTTTATTTTTAGTATTTTTTATAGCAACAGCTGATGTGTAACACAATCTGTGAAAATTTCAGAAGTCTAGCTATAGCGGTTCTTGAGATACAGCCTGGAGACAGACAGACGGATAGACGGAGAGACAGATAGACTTCGAAGTGTTAGTAATAGGGTCCCGTTTTTACCCTTTGGGCACGGACCCTAAAAGTGAAGGTGGGTAAGAAATGCAGCGTAATATTATGAACAATCTAGGCACAAAAATACAATATTCTCTAATAAAAACTATAGATTTTATAATTAATACTCTAAAGTTTATGAAAACTATAAAATATTGTCACAAATGTAACTATATTTTTACGATTAAAATCATCTAAGATCATTAGATAGATTAAATAATATTATAACTTCATTTATTTGATAATATTTTTGTATCAAATCGTATAATTATAATACAATATGCAGCTTTCTTATCAGCTGTTATCACTAATCACTAATACAAACTTCAAGTAAAGTTTGTAAATAAACAACAAAAACAACTTTTTTAACCTATTCAAAATTCATGTGCTTAAAGTATAGAAAAAAAAACTATAATATCAATTAGGCGCCAAAACTTACCTTCAGTGATGTTTTGACAGGTGACAGCAGTCACAAAACACAACACTAGCCACCACATTTTCCGTTGGTACGGCACTCACCACTATGGCTGGATGCGTGCGCGCAGCGGCAGTTGCAACATTCTGGTGGGGAACCAGTTTAATGCAATATTACCAAATCCTAATAATATTTACTTTAGCAACATTAGCAGGCATTTAAATTACGTCAAATTTGCTTTATTAGCGTTAGGCCTCTTTGGATCAATTAAAAAATTCGCTCGCATTTGGTTATGCCAAGGTTACCAGTGAAAAAAACTACCATCTCTACATAAAATGTGCTTTCATAAAATATAATATTATGTCGTCCATTGATTCATAATAATTATATTAAAAGGGTTCAAGTTAAAAAATCAGTAAAAATTAAAAGTTAAGGAGTTTTATTTAGAAAGTAGTAAATGAAGAAAATAATGTAGTAAGTACCTATTTTACAAAAAAGCTTTTCTACAGGTAACCTAAGCTATGAGTTAAGCTAAATCATTGTAAATTTCACAAACTTTTTTGATATAAATCCTTACTTTTATGCCTACAGCAGTTTTTACGATAAAATGTCTCCTTTTATTTATTTGCATACTTTAACCCATCAGTCGTGGCAAAACGAGACACAATAGCTTTTTCATTGTTATCGCGGCCGGATGTGGCCGCTTGGGGCTTCATGAATTAATTGGCATAGAAAGTATAAAAATGGTACGATTCTATGAAGTCGGAAGAAACTCATAAGACTATGAAGAGAGGATCCTGGTCATCGTTATTGCTTTCTCTAGTATTAATTATTACTTTGCTTTCTCTAAGTACTTATCAGCGCAACATTTGCGCTGGTGGATATAATACAGGGTGTAACAAAACAAAGTATTATATTAATTTAGGGCGTGTGCACCATGCATGAGATGGAGCAAGCGAATCTTAGAAACTATCGTCGTACGATAGTGTAGAGTAGAGAATGTGAGCAGGCTCACTGTGAGCCCCAGTGTGAACGTGAAAATATACGGTATCGAATGTCCGCGCCTACGCCTAGCGTAATAGCGTATTGTCGGTTAGGTGTGAACGAAAAAGTGAATATGTATGGAAACACAATAAACTGCGCGTTTACTCACATTCGGCGGCTGATAGTCAGTTTGGTTTGAACAGGGCCTAAGACACGAAAACTTCGACAATGCTACACACAGCTCGACAAGGCTATTTCAGACCAAAATCAGAACTTACAACGGCATTTTGTAAAATGACACATTCACACTTGTCATGTCGTCTGTCAATGATTGATTTCGAAAATAATAAATTAGGGTGATTTGGGTATTATTTGGCCGAAGGGATCGTTGTATAATGTAATAGAAGATGTTCTCGAAGCTTCTTATGGTTAGTATATTATGTAACAGCAAAAAATACGTGTGGCACCCGCCTCCCGAGGACTCCTGCGGTAAAGCTATTGCATAGTATTTTTTATCAACTTGCAATTATTTTGATTCGCATACGTCTAGTCGCACGCACACAAACACTGTGCCCTACTCTGACAACGTCGCACTAATCGGCACAGCTGCAGTGCGGCGAGCACCACACCTTGAGCCACACCGATGACCGAACCAAAGTCTGCTGAACTGAATCGACTTTAGACGAATGTTAGGTGTTTTTCTACTCTTGATTCGGTCGCCGCGCTCAAAGCCCGCGATAAAATCTATGCATTATACAATAGCTTAATAATAATTATGGTGTATCCTCGTACTTTATTCACATTACACTTACGGTATGCAGTGTACAATGTACATACACCGCGATGGAAAATGAAATAATTAAATTAATAAATTAAAAGAAAACCCCGCCAAACAACTTTAAAAAATAATGAAATAATATTTACTGACTTTAAGTTTAAATAATTCCTAAGAGTAAAGTGATATTTTAGTCCATAATTAATGTTGTCACGGTGTGTCAGGGGACCGCCAACAGCGACTTTTGCATTTTATATCGCCAAGTCACTGATTATCTCGATTCGCTGTTAACTGACCCTTTAACTATATTAATGTTATGTGAAATCAAACATCTACATTAGCGGTCCCCCGACACACCTTGACAACAATTATGGACTAAAATATCACTTTACACTTAGGAATTATTTAAACTTAAAGTCAGTAAATATTATTTAATTACTTTTTAAAGTTGTTTGGCGGTTTTTTTTTAATTTCTTAATTTAATTTTATTTCATGCTTTTTAAACTTGTGTTGGTTAAAGATCAGAATATCCCAATGAAACAATCTATGAATGTCCTCTTGGATGAGGCCGTCAATATGAGTCCAAACATGAAACCTCCACTTTGGGTTCATATGGATGCTCGGCTCCTATAGAACCCAGGTGATGCTGCAGCAGCAGCATGCAAATGTTTACTGTTTATCTACGTTTTACTAGTTGTCGCAATTAAAATGAGCCCAAACACGAAACCTCTGCTCTAAGTTGGTCAGGAGTTGGGTATCCTATTAATTACCAGGTGCTGCGGCCGCACCAGGTCAACTTTCCATTCATGTGTATTGTGTATATTATTATAATGCTACGTTTTGATGCTTGCCGAGCCTCAGCAAGCCTCCACAAGCCCGAGCGTGAAAAGAGGTAAAATAGCTTGGTTTGCGTGAGCTTGCGGACGCTTGTAGACGATCGGGAGTAGTGTCGGTTTTTGGACAGAGATCGAAGGGCATTTGCGGCAAACGTTTGCGACGTGTTCACACGTTGGCGCGCGCTTAGTAGCCGCTGTGATCTCGCGACGAACGCACGTCATGCACAAAATGAGTGGCTGGTCGAACGAAGAGAGTTTATCGTTTTTGGAATATTACCAAACCGAAACTTGTATCTGGAACCCCAGGGATGTTAACCATAAAGATATAAATTTCATTTGTTTATTAATTTATTTTAACCGACTTCAAAAAAGAAGGTTATCAATTCGACCCGTATGTATGTAATATTCCCAGAATTGCCCAATATCCGTATATTATGTTAGTCTATATTAGCGTCTGAACAAATGTGCCTTTCAAAAGTTTATGTATGTACTAGTTATTTGACCGAGCTTTGCTCGGTATTCGATACAACACGAATAAAATTACATTTTCTAAAAATGATTCCTAGCTAGATCGATTTATCGCCCCCGAAATCCCCTATATACTAAATTTCATGAAAATCGTTGTAGCCGATTCCGAGATTCAAATTATATATATTATATATATACAAGAATTGCTCGTTTAAAGATATAAGATGTATGTTTTTATTTTTGTGTTCGCATATCTCCGGAACTACAAGTCCGATTTGAGTTTTTTTTATTATACTAGGTATTGTTTAACTGGAACAGTGCAAGTTTCATCAAAACCGGTTCAGTAGTTTTTGAGATAGGGAATTTTAATTCTCAATTACGTACAATTTTGAAGTCGGTTTTATCTTTTTAAATAATAGAATACTATATTATGTGATGATACTTTTGGTTATAAGAGCATTAAAAATAATAGGAAACCAAACGTAATAGCCGACACAAGTTCGGTGTCTGCCATGTTTGGATGTACGTAATACACTGACGCGTTCACGAGCGTGAAAACGACTTCCAAATGCAAAGCGAGATTTGTGGAGGCTTGTGGCTTGTGGAGGCTTGCCGAGGCTCGGCAAGCATCAAAACGTAGCATAATATTATATTCATAAATCTCACGAACTAGAATGCAAAATATAAAGCCCACCAAACGACTGCAAGATGCTAATCGGCCCTTCACGTACCAGATGAACCGCGATTTTCCAGCACTGAGCAGGATGATAATGATGAACTATAGCTAAGAACATTCTCGTTCATGTCAGCTTTCAAACCTAAAAAAACTAGATCAAAATCGGTCCACCCGTTTGGATGCTACGATGCCACAGACAGACACGTCAAACTTATAACACCCCTCTTTTTTGTCGGGGGTTAAAAAGCTCTGTCCTATAATAAGCACGGTCCTTTAATAAACATCCAAAAGCTTGAGAAACAAGATAATATTATCAAAACACATAAATATTCAGAATATTATGATTTAACAATGTATTGAGCATAACTTAATTAATTAATTAAAGTCTATTAAGGAAAACTTAATTTTACAATTATTGAGATACAGATTTTATAGTTAAGTAATAGGTAGAACTTTCCAAACTGTTTTAATTTCATAGAAATACTTTTGCAAATTAAAAAATATTTTATGATTTATCTTTTACATAGTGATCAAACTTTGGATTTAAGTGTTAAAATATGTAAATGACCGTTATGAAATTGTCAAAGAACATAAAAAGTTTTGTCAAGGACAAGATGAAGAATTTCGCCATGCTGCTGCTCCATGGAAGCACCACGGTATTAAAGAAAACAACACCTTAAATCAAAGCAATAATGATCAAATTTGAACAAAAATAACTGATAGTTTGTGAATACAATAGTTCGCAAATATAAACTTTATTAAGTGTACACAAGAACCAATATCGTTTAAAGATATAGTGTCGCAGCATAGTGTGATCTAGTCATTTCGGCAGAACACATTGCGTTTATTTGCGATTTCCAATTACAACAACCTATTAACTTATCATTCTGACTCAGCCGTTTTAGAATCAAGGTAACATTCTCTCTTGCCTATTTCCAAGAACGAAAAAAATAAAATTCTAAGGGCCTGTTTCACCACTTTCTGATAAAGTGTCGAATAGGTTATTCACAACTTTTTAACAGATTCTCCATCCTTCATCTGTCAAATTAAGTGGTGAATAGTCTATTCGGCACTTATCAGGAAGTGGTGAAACAGGCCCTAAGTATAAAATCGTAGCTAGCTGCAATGCTAGCATCTACTTATTTCGGTGCTGGAAAAGGTCATTGACTGCACTCAGCTGATTTTGCAACTGAATGAGGACAATCCATATTACTAATATAATAAATGCGAAAGTTTGTCTGTCTGTTACTACTTCACGCCGAAACCGCTGCACCGATTTTGCTGTTTGAATATATGGAGATACTTTGGGTCCCGGGAAAGGACATAGGAATTAGGATATTATACTTTTTATCCCTGAAAAATATACGGTTCTCGTACGGATTTTGTCACAAAGGAGTTGCGGGCGTCCTTATGCCTCATACATACGTAACGATTTATCGTAGCGATAAATCTGTGCAGACCTTTGCGCAGTTTTATTTATCGCGTGTATGAAAAATCGTTGTCGATAATGGTTCGTCGGTGGCAGTTGCAATTTCTATCAGATAAATCGTTGTCGATTACATTTGCACAGTTTTATCGTTGCGTGTGGACGGCGATCGCTCTGTTCGGCAGTACTTCAAGGATCTTGATAGTGTGCGAACGTGGACATCGCTTTCACAGAAACATGTCGGAAGACGAAAGAGTTGGACACCGCAAACTACTTCAAGATTTTATAGAAAGCTACATAAACCTAATCTTTCATGAGGACTTATAGCTTCTCCCATAACAGTGTCTTGTTTCTTTATTAGTGGAGAAACTAAAGCCATCAGATTTAAATATGCCTCTTCATTCATCCTTAAATAGTTATGCCAATCTTGCGGAGCGAATTTCAACTCACATAACAAGTTGGTATGAGAAAATGGTTCCCTTTCATGAGCCAATATTTACACCATAGACTCCGCTTCTTTTTTTCTTTAAAGATATAACCAGGCCTAATATAGAAAGTGCGTCATAATCTTCTATTTTTAACATGTATCTTGCGTGAGCTTCTGCGGAGAACTGCCCGATCGACGTCGATATCGGAGCCGTGTGGAGGCACTAGGAACGTTCGATTTATCTGCACAGTCTGAAATCGCTACGATAAAACGTTACGTATGTATGGGGCATTAGTCTATGGTATTACCTATCTATTCTTTCGTCTTCGAATGTTTCTATATTTTTATTCTCGATTTTTTTTACAAATAATAATTAATGCTACACTATAGGATATCTTTCGAAATCGGAGATCATATGGAAACCTTGTAACTCGTTGTCTTTTTTATGAAAGTTAATAAGAAAAAAATATTATGCAATTAAGTCAAATACATTATCCAATTACTAGTTCGCTTTAAGATTAGCGATTACAGACTTACAGATAAGGTAAAGGCCAATGCTTAAAATAGGATATTTTATTGCAATGTTTTCACGCTATAGGTACCACCCGCGTCCAGCACAAAAAGTAAACAAAAGGTTTTGTTCGACGTTTGACAACGTTTCAGTCAATATTCTGATATGATGTGTGCAACATAGGTATACAACGAGTAAATATTATTGAATTCTTGCAATTTATTCATTGAAGAAAAAAAGTAATCCAATGGAATTAAATATGCAAGATGAAGTACGAGTTCATCAAAATTAAGAGGCGAAAAGCCTAATAAGTAAATTTCAGGTCCTATACAAGGCTCCATTTTAGGTCTTTTATATTTTTTATTGTATAACTAGCTGTCGCCCGCAACTCCGTTGCGCCAAAATTTGGATATCGCGCGAACCGTACATTTTTCCGGGATAAAAAGTATCCTATGTCCTTTCTTGGGACTGAAAGTATCTCCATACCAAATTTCAGCAAAATCGGTTTAGCGGTTTGGGCGTGAAGAGGTTTGTTACCTCTGAGAAATTTTCAGAAGTCAATCTACAGCGGTTTTTGAGATACAGTTTGAAAACAGACAGGCGGACAGACAGCGAAGTCTAAGTAATACGGTCCCGTTTTTGCCTTTTAGGAACGGAACCCATAAAAGTAAAAAAGGGAGTAGCAATTTTTTTCTGTCGAAATAAAAATTTGTATAATATTGATGTGTCAGAGTTAATTGATTGATTTCCGCAAGTTTCCGCAGCTTCATTCATTATTTATTTATTAATAAATGTTATATGAACAATTAATTACGAAATATGTGTTAAGTGTGTGTAATTGTTTTGTTGTATTTTGTAATTATGGAAAATTTGGGCCAAAGTACAAACACCGACCTTGCAAAGTTAGGATTGCATCAAAGTTTACTTCAAGATATTTTTTTACGATTCATTATTTTTTATTAATAAGTATCTAGTAGGATTTAATTTATACGTCTTATTTACATTTTAGGATCAATTCAGACATACGCGACGCGTAGAATATGCATGTCTGTACTGAATTGACAGATTTCAAATTATGAGTTAGCAGATAGATGATTAAATATTTGTTAATTATCATTTACCTGCTTAACCTAACTGTACTAATTAAAGACATTTATTTATGTATCTTTTTCTAATAGCTTGGTAGAGTATGGTGCTGTGACAAAACATTGTGACGTGTGACTGCGCCACAGGCTGAAAAAGATTGGGAACCCCTGATTTATAGCATGGCAAACCTTATATTTGAAATATTTAAGTTATGAGCGAGTTACGAGATTAAATGCGGCGTAAGCGGAAAGCCTCAACTGGTTTAGTGCGTAACGCGTTTCGTTAGATTACATGAAATCGACGTGTGAAAGCCACGAGTAGCTCACCTGATGGCAAGTGATGCCAAGGTCACGGTCGGTAAACTGTACCAACCACAGACATAGATCAAGATCTATATTGTCTGTGGTACCAACTTTCTGTTCAAACAAAAAATATTTTTCTCACCTCCGGGCGGAAAACGTCAACTTTCTTCCCGCTGCGTTTACCGAAGTTGCCGTTTTCCGCCTCCGTCGATGAGAAAAAAAATACGCACCATGGCAGTAGGAGCACACAAAATAAAAATATTCTATCAAGTATCAAACTCAAACCATTTTACACCCTAGTTTAATTTCTTGACGTATATTAGTAGTAGTTTTTTATTTATATTTATTTCAAAGATTGTTATTGATAAAATACCTCAAGATAAGTTTAAAGACTGGTGAAACAAATATTGTTTTATCTGCAAAGTATAATTTAGCGCAAGTCAGGGAGTTGGGAAGCTTAAAGAAACTAAAGTGAAGTTGAACATACAATATTATCATCTTGGCTCCGCGCAGAAGTTTAAAATAAACAAGAGCTTTGGGGATTCAAATCAATTTTAACACTAACGTTGAATTTGACTGAGACACTGCTGGAAGTTCACTTTTTGTTAATATTATTGTGTTTTGTACCTGTAATCACTATATTCACTACAAGCGACCCGCCTCAGCGTCCCACAGATATAAAATGTATAGCCGCTGAAAAAATGATTAAAATATATAGCCTACGATCCTTCATGTTCACGTGGTCTACTTCTTATCTGTGCCAAATAACATAAAAATTGCTCCAGTAGTTGACGAGATATGCCCTTTCAAATAATTTCCCCCGTTTTTTCCACATTCTCCTATTTGTCTTAAAGTGATAAAATATAGCCTATAGCCTTCCTCAATAAATGGGCTAACTAACACTGAAAGAATTTTTCAAATCGGACCAGAAGTTCATGAGATTAGCGCGTTCAAGTTAGCCCTTTCAAATAATGTCCCCGTTTTTTTCACATTTTCCTCTATTTCTTCGCTCCCATTAGTCTTAGCGTAATAAAATAGGAAAGGCTATAGGCTATTCCTCGATAAATGGGCTATCCAACACTGAAAGAATCATCAAAATCTGTTGCGTAGTTTTAAAGATTAAAGGGAACAAAGGGACATGAGGGAAAAAAGCGACTTTGTTTTTAATATACGTATAGATTTAATGTATATTTTTATTTATATTGCAGTAGGGAATTGTAGATTAAATTTATTATTTGCATAAATTGAGGCTTTGGGGTCAGAAAAAGGGAGTAATTGTCCCTATGTTATAAAATGTTACTTAACCGGTTCTTCCACTCACGCCTTTAGTTACTAAGGCGCTTTTATTCTTTTCTTAAAGCTTTACAAATTACAACAGACTTTCAAAATGATTTATACATAATATGAATATTGTATATTTAAATTACAACAGGCAGCACGTAATATTAAATTGAGAGAATTCGTCATAATATAGTCCAAGAGGTGGAGGGCGTATTTTGCAACTAACAATTATTAAACGTATAAGGTTTTATCAAGGTTCTGTTTTCTCGATTAGACGTAATTACTCAGGATTTGGGTATAACAATATTTAAATATTCAGTTTTTAAACCTCTCAAATAGAATATATTAAGTACTTTCAATATTTAGACACAGCACTGTCATTAGCCACTTTTATTGTAGTTAGCAAAAATATTTTTAATATTGAAAAGTAATAAACTTTAAAATTACAAATTCAATGAATTCTCCAATTTTGTCTACAAAAATATAATGTAACATAATATTTATTCAATTAACTTACTGTCAAAATTAGATAAGTAATACTAATTAAATTCAAGTTGTGTTAATCTCTGCAATAAAACAAATATCTATATCTTTATTTTTTATTATATAAAACTCAAAGGTAACTGACTGACATGGTGATCTATCAACGCACAGCCCAAACCACTGGACGGATCGGGCTGAAATTTTGCACGCAGGTAGATGTTATGACGCAGGCATCCGCTAAGAAAGGATTTTGATAAATTCCAACCCCAAGGGGTTAAAACAGGGGATGAAAGTTTGTATATAATAATAATTCTTAACGCGAGCGAAGCCGTGGGCAAAAGCTCGTGTAGTACATTAGTGTTTTAGTGCTTAAAGTATTTTACGCTCTAGTATTTAGGCATTAGGCAATTAAAACGTAAGGCCTAAAGATTTTATCTTCAATTAAACCAAATTCTCATAGTTATTTTCTACGATCTCGTTTCGGTTAATGCGCATACTCATTTACATAATATTATGTATTTTGCATTGTCCAAACATTAATTTACTTCGTTATTTTTATTTTTTGCTTGTCAATACACATTTTCGGAATGTCATAAACATAAATATAATTTAGTATTCCGCGTTTTCTCGAGGAACAACAGGACAATTCCGCTCGAATTTTCGCCACGGGCTCCTGGTGTATTCAAATTAGCAGTGCTGTTTATTGACACAATCAATCGGGCAGACGGTCCGGTGATCCGGCCGTCCGGATGTCCAGTTGTCCGGCATCCGGTGTGCGATCAGATGTTAACAGATACATCACTTGGACGCGTCAATTATGTTGATATATCGCCTGTTATGTTTATTGGGTCAGCATGTTACTCTGCTACTCAAAAATCCCGATACGGTATCTCACAAAATATATTATGGTAGGTATGTTGACAAAATATTATTTATAATTAATGACCAGACGTATAAACTTAGTTTCTTAATTTTACCATTGTAATTACACCTTAAAACTTTAATAATTTAAATTATTAGTCGGGAGGTTAAAAAAACGTCTAGCTACGAATTGTTTCCGGCTAAAATAAAATTATTAATGTTTTATAATTACTATATAGGGTAAATGAGTAGCGATTGGACAGTACCATTCATTGGACAAAGCACAAAAACACAAAATTTATTAAGGTTGCTTTAAAAACTGCCTGTTCCGTAGTGAACAAGGAACCCTTGTAGTTTCGGTCTGTCCGTCCGTCTGTCTGTCTGTCTGTCCGTCTGTCTGTCTGTCTGTCCGTTTGTCTGTCCACGGTTTTGCTCAGAGACTATAGGAGCTGCAAAGCTGTAATTTGGCATGAATACACATATTAATGATGCCAACAAAATGGTTCATACAATCTTAAAAATACCATCATCACTTCAAGTGGGGATTATTTTTTTTCTCGTCTACCCCATCGTGTGGGTTTCGTTGGATAAGTTTTTTAAATATTATGAGGACCTCTTTGATTATATATATAATCAAAGGAGTACCTATTCATAGATCATTTTCCGATTTAGGGATCCATTTGTGAAATATTAAGTTTTAAAGTGGAAAAAATCGTTAAAGTCCAGTGTCGCCCCCCTTATACCAGCTAAACGGTTGCTTCTATAAATGTGAAAAAAGTCACGGGAGTAGGAAATATGCTAAATTTAAAAGGAAAGCTATCACGGCTAAGATGACTTCATAAGTTATTGATTGTAATAGTCGATCAACTAAAAAAAATACTGGCGAAGTATTAAGGGACTTTTCGTTCAAATTCCTTTGAACATAACTGAAATGATGTTGTTAGTACACGTTATAAATGTACATTCATTGACCATACAAAAATTATCAAAAACTAGCGGTACTACGGAACCCTATATTGCGCGTGGCCCGACACGCACTTGGCCGGTTTTTAAAGTAAAAGAACGCCTGATTTTAGAGAAAAATAGGTAGTTTTTAAAGCAACCTTAGTAAATATTATATTGTTTTTCTGCTCCGTCCAATGACTAGTACTGTCCAATCACTAGTCATGTCCACCCTAGTTATTATAAAACAATAATATATTTTTTTAATTAAATTACTTTATTCGTTCATATTATTACCTTGATCGCGGATTCTTGGAAAGCTATTGCTATCGCGGTCGGATGCGACCGCTTGGGGCTTGAGGGATTAAAGAATTACTAATGCAATGAATTTATAGTAATTTTGTCATTATTTAAAAAACGGCAATAAAATGACATTGATGGTAAAAATTGCACTCTGAAATACTCAACCCTTGGATACGTTTTAAATTATCCCTAACGGTAAACCAATGACGTGTCTCTTCGTTAAGCCAGATAGTCTCGGTTTTTTTGATAGCAATATTGGAGGCTCGGCTGTGCGTGTTGGTTCTTACATTGCAAACGTCTAAATGTCGTTCCTAATTACCTTGGATACGTTCCCATTATCTTTTTCTTACTTTAGATATAACCAATGAAAGAATAGACCCAAAACAGAAATAATTTTATACGTGACCGCAAAAGGGATTACCGAGCCAATCATTGGATAGGATTTGTATTCTTAAGATGATGAGATTTCTTCAGCGGACAGAATTTAATCCGCTTATCTATTATTAATACTTTATTGGTGGATGACTCCTATTTATTTTGTATATTGTATACTTTCATGGACGTAAGGGTGGAAAAACTTTATGATTTTACTATTATTTTGCATAAATTGCCATAACACAAGTTTTACATAGCATGGGATTTGATGACGTGATGAACGCTACCTAGTTTATATTATTTTATTTTATTGTGCGCTTAATAAAGAATTTGAATTTGAATTATCAGATTCATGCTATAAGACCGGTTTACATTATTACGATCCAATAATCCAATCCAGCTATTGATTACTATTGGAAAAATGTAAGCAGGCACTGCAGGAAAGCACTGGAAAGCAATTTTGCAAGAAAAACGCTGAGGTTGAATACGGAAAATTATTTCAAAGTCATGTTAAGAGTTAGCGTAACTTTAAATTAATTTGAAATTCGCCTAGAACGATCTAAAAGAGCGATTAGGGTTGACGCAAAGAGGTCTCCGAGGCCCGAGGTGACCGACTAGCGTCTTGTTTAATTGTTCCCGCGGGAAATCTATTCTGCTTTACCGCGTTAATTTACTTTTTTCACTGTTCAGTGGTCACATCTATATTGGAAATCCCAATTTGATTTTCTAGTGTATTTGTGGGGAAGTTAGTTTAAAAAGGAAGGTGGGTTCAGAATACGTCATGTAATGTTACAGACTGGGCGGTTATGACTGCTGATACCAAACTAACCGGTTAAGCCATTTTTTAATTTTTAGTCTTAATAATAATTATTCCTTGTGAATCTTATAAATAAATGTAATAATGAAATTATTACTTTTTTAAACCTATAAAATAAAAAACGCAGATAGTATAAATTCATAAAATTCATTTTAAGCTATTGCATAGCAGTTATCGCGGGCTTTGACCGAATCAAGAAATTCCGTAACGAAAAACACCTAATATTCGTCTAACGTCGTTTCAGTTCGGCAGACTTCGACTCGGTGTGGCTCCGGGCGTAGTGTTCGCCGCACTGCTGTGCCGGACGTTGCCAGACTTCGGCACCACTGACCTCTATAGAGGTCAGTGTTCGGCACGAATCACGACTTTTGTGTCCATGCGACTAGACGTAGGCAAATTATAATTGCATATTATTATTTCGATAAAGAATGCTAATGCATTTAGCTTTACCGCGGCAGTCCCCGAGTGCCACACGTGTTTATTAAGGCGCAGCGCAGACGACAGACTATCCGTGACGCACTTTTTAGTCTGTGGAAATAGAACCTATGCAATTATATGCAGTAACGCGGCGGACTTTTTCGCGTCGTGTGCGTTACTGCATATAATTGCATAGGTTCTATTTCCACAGACTGAAAAGTGCGTCACGGATAGTCTGTCGTCTGCGCTGCGCCTTAGATTTACCCATCCATGGTGGTTGATATCATTGTCGTAAATAACGAAAGAGAAATCCTTGCTAAATGCAGTCAACTGGGCACCAAATATTCTAATTAACCACGTTTGTGCTATAATGCGATTTTTCACACTCTTATCATGTTGGTTAACACACATGAGTATAAAAATTATGTTACAATTAACCTTGAATAAGCCTATTGTTATTTTAACTATTTTCACAATTTTGTTATTGTTCTAGATAAATGTATTTCACCATTGTGTTTCTCTTAATTGACATTTGACGAGGCTAAAACCAGAGTGATCTAAGTGACATTTTTACCAATATTGAGTTTGTTACACTATCGCATAGAAAAATCTATATTCTTTCATGCCACACTGATCTATGTGCTTGCCAGTACTTTTTTCCCCGAGAGATCACAATATATCACCACAGTGTAAATAACTACAGTGGTCCAACGCCTTTGAAGTCGCGCGAAATGCCGCTTTTGTGTAGGTATTCGTCATTGCTTCAGGGTTGTCACAATAATGTGTTTTATTATAATCTGTTTTACATTTTATGTATTCGTAGTATTTATATGTAGAGTACTAGGAATAACAAAAAATAGATATAGAAGTATTATAAATAAGGAGTTTTATTATAAAAAATACAAATGCGTATACAAAAGCTCAGGGTTCGCATGATATACCTTTAATATATCAATAATTGACATATATATCGGATATATATCATGAATCATGATATATAATATCAATTGATATTTATGCTTGATATAATATATCAAAATTGATATTTATATTTAAAAATGTAAAATAATGTTTTAATTATGTAAAAATCAATTACATCAAGTCGTAGTCTAAATACACAGGTCTTATTTTCCGAGAGTTTCACAAGCCTATACTGTACTCGGCGAAACATGGCGGTAGCGGTCATTGACTCCCTGTCAAAAACTTGTCATTTTCTATACAAATCCGCGATTGACAACATCTGACACTTCAGTGTTAATCGCGGCTTATAAAGAAAATCACTAGTTTTTGACAGGGAGTCAATGACCGCTGCCGCCATGTTTCACCGAGTACAGTATAGTTAATCAAAAACTTGCTATTTGACACGACATTAACTAATCATAGCCGTCGACGCGGTTTGTAACTTAGGCTTATGACACCCACGTGACCCCCTGTTTTTCGGAAGAAAATTCCTTGTTTGTTATTATACTATTTTTATACCATCTATATACCATGTGTTAAGTTAATTCAACTGATAATATTATTACACTTTTTTCTTCTTGTTAAAAAAGCTGTGTTTTGCCGAGTGAGTGAGTTTACCGGAGGCCCAATCCCCTATCCTTTTCCCTATTTCCTTCCCTACCCTCCCCTATTACTCTATTCCATATTAAAAGGCCGGCAACGCACATGCAGCTCTTCTGATGCTGCGAGTGTCCATGGGCGACGGAAGTTGCTTTCCATCAGGTGACCCGTTTTCTCGTTTGCCCCCTTATTTCATTAAAAAAAATTGATACTCAAAAGTATCTATCGTTGATTTTTACTTTATTTGAAAACTTTGAATATCAATAATAAATAAATGAGTTTAATTTTACTTCCCTATCTTCAAATTATCAGACATACAAATTATTTTGAATCAACTATTACGAAAAAAACATATCAGAATATGAAATTTGTATGTAATTTTGAAAATATCAAAAATTAAAAAAAAACAAAAATATCGGATATAATATGTATATTATGTATTTAAAAAAGTACATACATACAACTCAAACGAAACACTGTCGGTCGCAAACCACTTAAAACAATTAAATTAAAAAGCGTCAACCCCGACTGACTTGTACCGAACGAGTGTGTGGCAGTTCGGTATCGCTACCGCGCCTCTCTCACCCCGCACGCCCCGCACGATTGCTCTGTCTAGACGTGTTCGTTGGACCACTGTAGTTATTTACACTGTGATATCACTATAGAATTGGTGCAGTTTGCGAATTGGAAAGATGCCAGACTGATCTGAGTAATAAGACGCACGTAGATCACTGTGGTCGCAAGTTTACTAGCAGAGTTGTTAGCGTTTATGAAAAACCAAAGTAATCTAAGTGCAATAAAGAATAATAGATTAATCGTGAATGTCACGTGGTGCGAAAATTTCTAAGATTTGGATGATAATATTTACCAAAGGTTCAATTTTAATCAGATACAATGATGATTACACGGAAATATTTGAAACGGTTGATTTGAAACCTAATAATATGGATGCCGAATAATTTTTGTAAGTCTCAAGAATTATATACCGGAAAAAGCCCCCCAAAACTCGGCTATTATCATATAATAAAAAATAACTCCCACACCGGTTTCTGTGACGCTGGCCGATTTCATTGAAAGCAAGGCCAGTTACGCAGGACTAATTTTATAGTGCCCAAGTGTGTGCGCAGTACACAAGAGCACTCTCTATTCATTTTACTCTCATAACCCAGTGGGACGGAAGACCGACACGACTGGCGAGAGATCAGGCGCAGGACCGACTTTTTACATGCCCGTTGCCCATCCAACGCATGGATCATCTTACTTGTCAGAAAATCAGGTGATCAGCCTGCATTGTCCTAACCAAACTTGGAAATAACATGTTTCCAACGCGGAAATCAAACCCACGACCTCCGAGTCAAGAGCTGAGCTCTAAACCACTGGACCACAGAGGCGTTTATATAAATATATATATATATATATATATATATATATATATATATATATATATATAAACGCCTCTGTGGTCCAGTGGTTTAGAGCTCAGCTCTTGACTCGGAGGTCGTGGGTTTGATTCCTGCGTTGGAAACATGTAACACATATATACAGGGTGTAATAAGACCACTTCCGATAACTTTGGGGTATGATAATACTACATTTTCTGATTACGAAAATGTAGTTTTTTTTTTTTTTTTTTTTTTTTTTTAATTTTTATTATAATTAATACATATTAAACATGATAATAAACCACATAGAAAAATAATTTAAAATATTTTTTTAAATTTTATTATTTTTACTCCATTATGCAACAGGCAGCGCGCGGTCAACGTTCTCGTGTGTACGAAGTACCTACGAACTCAAGAACGTTGACCGCGCAATCAGCTGTTAGCACTTAGCTCCGGGCTCCGGCCTACGCACGCGTCGAAAGGTCGTATGCGAAGAATGAAGATACACTACGACAGAACACACAGAAACCCTAATGTATGTGGTGTCTTTTCAATTTTAAACCCATGAAGGTCGCCATGACGTGGAACTTAGAACTCTCACCTCTGACCTCTTATCTAAGTTACTTGCAGTGTTAAAAGTTTAATGGTAACTCGTAGAAAACTGTAAGCAACTGTCTGTGCACAACTTGCTACAGTATGGCAAACTTAGAAGTTTGCCATACTGTTGTACTTGTAACTAGTCTAAGATTATTAGACTACATAGTTACAAAAATTTAATCGTAACTAAATAACGAAACCAATGCGGATGAACTGTCTATCCGCAATCGTCACTTATCAATCGAAATTACAGATGATACACGAAAAAACCTCATACATAAAACTGGCAATTAACTTACGTGAAAAATGTTGAGTGTGTTCTTACTTCTTTATGCATTTTGAAAATAGTCCTTAATACCAAGCAATAAGACCAGTGACCACCAACAACGTCAAAAACACTTCTCGTTTTAAACGAAATCTATCACACGGCACACCACAAAGTATTTTAACACAACTGAAATACGAGTAATAATCAATTAACACTTAACATAATAACTACTACCACGTTTTGATACTTGAAGTAATTGTTAAATAATCAAACTTATCTCTAACAACAACCTATTACCTCAATGCCCAAATGGCTACTAAATTAGAAAAATCTATTTTAATTTTTAAAATAATGTTTATCGGCTTTCGGTGAAGACGTCAAAGGACACCGACACCTGCCGATACGGGCGGCGGCTTGCTTTGTCCTTTGATGCGGACCCGACAAAGCGCCGCCGCTCTGTCTAGCACAACGCACGTGTCGCTAATCCATTTCAAGGACAATCTAAGTGTTGTACCCTTATTAAAATTCAAAACTATTTATTTCAGTCGATATTTAAATTACCATTAAATAATAAAAATTATAACTATTATTTAGTAGATGTAATCTCATTTTTAAAATGAACTCTATTAAGAGGTTATAAATTCAGAAAATTTTATCGGGATACATAGTCAAGTTGCATTCGATAATTTCGATACCTACATTACCGTGATAAAGTGATTGTTATACTATGGTACGCGTTATGCGTTATACGTATGCGCGTATACGCGTTTACGCATGCAATGAAAATACTTTAATAATACCTATTTAATTTTAAATAACTTTTAATTATTATTGTCGCTATTCTTAACATTGAGCAGATATTTGTTTTTTTTTAGTTTGACTGTAATCAATACTTACTCGTATGTAAAACAATTAATAACGATTTATCGATAAAAAATTATCGATAACTCAAAATATGCAGAGGGATACATCCCTATTATTTAACAAAGTTTTTTCTTTAATTTTATTTAGTCTGCTGTAAGCACGCGCCGCGCTGGTGTACTGTGAAGTTTTTGTTTAAGTTTTGTAATTTTACGGGTGTTCAGGTCTTATTGCTTGTTTTGTGACATTCTTAACTATTTTTTCACGTGATACGTCCGAAGAATGTGCGATGAAATGTGAATGAACTTTTAATACTCGTAAACCTTTATGGAACGAGGGTGAACATCGTCGTCGATAGACGATAGTGCGGTTTAAACAGTGCAGTAAAAAGTGTTTTTAAAAGAATTGGAATGTCTCCTGTTTACTTTTGTTTCGTGTTGAAAAACTCTGCAATCTACATTGAGTTAGATGGAGCACAGCTCGAACTGCATTTCATAAAAGCAGACAGCTGATCACAGGTCAGTGAACATGTTATCAAGTATTTTTTTCCATAGTAACTGTGTATTGTATTTTACAACCTGATTCGGATATGAATTATGATTACTTTTCCTTTTTGTCCGGAAGTAAAAACTGAGTATTTTTGAGTAATAAACCTAAGAAACGGTAATTAATAAATTCTAACATTTTATTAAATCGTGAAAACAATTGTAATTTAATAATCATTACAATATTGGTGGTTTATTCACTACCTACGGGCTAGGGCCTAGGGCACACCACGATCAGCTGTTTTGTCTAGCGCAGGGCCGCGCGCGCGGGACTTGGCGCGGGCGGCGCGGGGGGGCTGGCGCAGCCCGGGGCCGGCGGGGCTCCACTGGCGCGCGATATTATCGCGCATTTACATCAGCATTATACATTGCGTGTTGAAAATTTTGACTATTTTAAAAACTGGCGATTTAAAGAAAATCACTTGCACCAATGGATATATCTCATGCCCTATAATAACCCCACGAAGTTATCGGAAGCGGTCTTTTGACACCCTGTATATATATATATATATATATATATATATATATATATATATATATATATATATATATATATATATATATATCTATTATATATCTATTATCGCTAATATCATATCAAAAAATGCAAGACATAAGGAATATTCTAAAATTCGTTCCTCCCATCCTTCGTCAGTTTTACTTGACATTACCACATGTTACAAGAAGAAGAGGCAATCAGGAAGCACAAGATGATGATGATGTATTGCCTTCTTTGTTTGGAGATGATTAAGACATAGTTTTTCTTATGATATGAAAGTTAACAATTACCTTTTTAACACATTATTAAAATTTGTGAAATGCCATACTGATCTAAGTGACTTTTTTTTTTGTAAAACTAAAAATATCCATTTTATTAAATAAAAAAATTTAAGAAAACTTGTTCCACTTTTATTTAAAACTCGTTAGAAGTAAATTAAACGAAAAAATTAGGTATAACATAAAGCTCATATATTTCCTATGACAACACATAACGCGTTTCCTTAATTTTCTCAGAAACATACTTTTGTGCCCTAGATCACTCTGGTTTTAGCCTCATCAATTGAGTTGTTGTTATTTTGTCAGAAATTTAAGGGTTCACTGCATTTATTGTTACCTGCCTATGTGGGTTAGTTTTTGTAGTAAGGATTTGAGGATAAATTACTACACCTTCAACTTAACATTAAGTTTATTATTCGTAAATTACGCTGAAATATAATAATCATTAAAATTATCATAAGCTATATGCTTTAACTAATTTAAATTACCATAATTAGAACTAGTAGTAACTAACTAGTATTAGTAACTGTTAAGAATTATTATTGTAAGATGTTATACCAAATAAATTTATTTTTCTTTCTTTCTTCTTTCTTTCATATTTGTCCCAATAAATTTCAAGGAGTTTCCTACATACCTCATAGAATATTACATGATCAAAATGCCACCTTGGTAACCGCAACACCAAGTTTAAATTATTTAGTGACAACTTTAATATAATTTTAAAAATCACTCGACAAACTGGAGTCTCGATCGAAAAGACTATGAAAAACACCAATAATAGGTCATAACTCATAACGATGCATCGTGTGATGATAGCGATGATGATGATGATGATGATTAAGTGGGCGACTAACCCTAAATTTTCAATTTTATAATTCATTTTTATACTTGAAAAAACGCCCTGAATTGTTTCATTTTCTAAAATAAGATACTACATTATATTTCCAAGAATTCAATCTGAGCAAAAACACGATATCTAAAAATTTTCTCGATAGAAAAAAATCACAAAGATGCATCTAATTTTCACGAATTTTTCGTGTATTGCCATAACCGTGCACTGAACTAAGTTAATATTTTAACACATTGTATAAAATTCTATCATTGAGAATCCGACCTAGCGGATTTTTAAAATGTTGTATATTTATCGAGTTATTGAGAAAAAACTAATTTGGCGATGAATCCGCGTCGTCCTTTTTCACCTGGCATATGAAAGACGAGCGTGAGTGTGAAGAGAGAAGGACGGTATTTGATTTTTGGGGTTAGTCGCCCTCTTAATGTAATTATTATGCTTTCAGTTCTTAAAACATCGTTGAAACCCCCACACTTGTATCTATAAGGAATCCGGAGTTCTCTTAGTATCTTCAGAACCATAGCATACCTTGGTGTAAAATCTTACTTTTTGGTAGCATATGCCAAGGATCCTTCATATAAAACCAAAATCACTATATTATTATGTTTCCATATAAATTTTGAGGAGTTCCCTCGATTACTCATGGATTCCATCGTCATTCAAGTCACTACTTTTGTGAACATGACACCAAATTGGGGTTGAACCCTATTCAAACAAACGGCGGAGTAATCGTTGAACATACAAAAAAAAAAATATCCACAGATGAACAAAGAACCTCCTCCTTTTTGGAAGTCGGTTAAAAATATAGAACCATTTAAATGTATACTTTCAATTTTATATAATATCAACTTTAAAAGACAAAGATCTTTTTTTTTGCTTATGAGACAATCCGGTATTTTGTTTCGTTCAATTCCAAAGTTTTTCGTCATAAATCATAATTAGCTATTTGACCGACCTTTGCTCGGTATTCGATAAAACACGAATAAAATGACATTTTCTAAAAATGATTCCTAACTATATCGATTTATCGCCCCCGAAACCCCCTATATCAGTGGTTCCCAACCTTTTTAGAGCTGATACCACTATGGCCTGTTAGAGAAACTGATTTACCCCCCCCCCCCCCCCCCCAATTAAAACAACTTTATAAATTTGTATTGGTATATTCGCAAGTTTTTTAATATAATTAGGTTCAGACTTCAGTTACACTTAACGCGCATCTCATATCATGCTCCACGTTCAGACGGTTTCTTGCCTTTTTTTAATGTTACCAGAGTTAAGAGGCCGCTCTCGCCATTACAAGTACCAACATTTTCAGATCTTTGTATGCAATGATAAGGTATTCTGTAGCTGTGTTTTTCCAAAATGTACAGTTAATAATTTTTTTCTGCCAATTCATCTATTTTAGGTACCACCTCTGTTACCCCTTTAGAATAGCTATTTTACCCCCGCGGGGGTAATTACCCCTAGGTTTATTAATTTCATCAGAAAATCGTTGGAGCCGATTCCGAGATTTCAATTATATATATATATATATATATATATATATATATATATATATATATATATATATATATATATATATATATATATATATATATATATATATATATATATATATATATATATATATATATATATATATATATATATAATATAATTAGGTTCAGACTTCAGTTACACTTAACGCGCATCTCATATCATGCTCCACGTTCAGACGGTTTCTTGCCTTTTTTTAATGTTACCAGAGTTAAGAGGCCGCTCTCGCCATTACAAGTACCAACATTTTCAGATCTTTGTATGCAATGATAAGGTATTCTGTAGCTGTGTTTTTCCAAAATGTACAGTTAATAATTTTTTTCTGCCAATTCATCTATTTTAGGTACCACCTCTGTTACCCCTTTAGAATAGCTATTTTACCCCCGCGGGGGTAATTACCCCTAGGTTTATTAATTTCATCAGAAAATCGTTGGAGCCGATTCCGAGATTTCAATTATATATATATATATATATATATATATATATATATATATATATATATATATATATATATATATATATATATATATATATATATATATATATATATATATATATATATATATATATATATATATATATATATATATATATATATATATATATATATACAAGACTTACTCGTTTATACAAGATATACAAGAATTGCTCGTTTAAAGATATAAGATATTTAACCAGTAAACTAACGTAAGACCAAAAGAAATCACTTTCATAAATTGGCCATGAATTCTGCTACTAATTTTAAATTTTGAGCTCCGGAATACTTGGTCAGGGTTATATTAAACTTGGAGTTACATACTTAATTTTGAAATTATAAATTTCACAGATCATAAATGCCAATTAATAGTTTAGCAAACTAGTATTCATAACAGATCTAGGTCTTACTTAAAAGTTACATCAATTTTAATTCTAGCGAGCGTAGAGTCGGGGTCGAAAATGTTACAACACAACTTGAAAAACTATTTCATACATTCGAATATTTTTATCCAATATACTAGTATGCCATTAAAACATGTAATATTTTCATGTTTTGTGTTTTTTTTACAAATATTCAATTATGATATTATTATTGTGAGAAAAATACCCAAGTGCTTTTTTTTCAAACTCAGATGGATGATTCAAATTTTCAGTTGATAGTTAATAGAATGTAATTAATATAATAATATATTTATATTGATCATAATAATATATTAGTAACTATACATAAAAAATCAAATAATATAACGTGTACTTATATTTTTATTTGTAACTTTCAAAATATCAAAGCGCACGGAAGTGCGCAGGCCTAGTGTTTATTTAAAGCCACGCGATTTATGCTATTCAATATGAGTTTTAAAATAGTTTAACTAAAGTTAGATTAAACTGGGGAAGTGGATATTTGAAAAGAAAATTTTCGTCCCTGCCAAACCTCTTTCAAACGCTGTAAAGGATAACTTTTTTTTTATCTAACTTCTGTAAAAGTTTTTACGTGGCCGACCTCACACAATTTATATGCAAATTTTCTTCTGTTCTCGCCTCTGGATAGAAACTATTTTTACTGCACCAAGTACCACTTTTCCCTGAAAATTTTGTCATTATCACGCCTAAATCCATACTATCCATCCATACTAATATTATAAATGCGAAAATGTGTCTGTCTGTCTGTCTGTCTGTCTGTTACCTCTTCACGCCCAAACCGCTGAACCAATTTTGCTGAAATTTGGCATGGAGATACTTTGAGTCCCGGGAAAGGACTTAGGATACTTTTTGTCCCGGAAAAATGTACGGTTCCCGCGCGATAAACGAGTTTCGGCGCAACGGAGTTGCGGGCGTCGTCTAGTTCATTCTAATACTTTGTTGATGTAATGTCGAAACATTATATTAGATAATATTATTATTTTAGTTACAAATATTGTATTGCATCATTGCAAGTCTGTGTGTACGCAAATTTCGTCGAAATTATGCACATTTTTATCGTTATCTATTACCTCTCTGTTCATTTTATCAGAATCAATATTGCGCCCCTCAATTATATTATTACGGAGCTACTAAAACTGGTCCTTTAATAAATCTATACATCTATACATATAATATATAATATAATATAATAAAACTGTAGAAATGAAACTTCTGTACATTAAAGATACTCAAAAAATAATAAGCGGGGGGTATTACTACATCGCTATAGAAGCCAAAAATGTGGTTAGTTTTTTTGTCTGTCTGTCTGTCTGTCTGTCTGTCTGTCTGTCTGTCTGTCTGTATGTTTGTTCCACTATCACACGAAAACTACTGATCCGATTTGAATGCGGTTTTGGCAGATATATTTGCCTTCTTCCAACTTAACATCTGGTCTATAAAAAAAAAATCCCCCCACCCTTCTAAAGGGACTAAAGAGGGGGTCAGATTTTGTATAAGACTTTTGCTTTAACACGAAAACTACTGATCCGATTTGCATACGGTTTTCGCAGATATATTTATCTTCTTCCAACTCAAAATCTGGTATATATTAATCATCCCCCCCCCCCACCCCTCTAAGGAGAGCAAAGAGGGGGTCAGATTTTGTATCAAACTTTTTTCTTTAATAGACTTACTTCATATTATTAACTGTTCTTTCCAACTTAACATCTGGTGTATAAAATTTTTCCCCCCATACCCAACTTAGGGGACAAAAGAGGGGGTAAGATTTTGTATCAACTGATGAAGTAGAAATACTTTAAATGGCAAAACAACGTTTGCCGGGACAGCTAGTAATATAATAATAATAATAATATTTGAAAATTCCAATTCAAAACAGAAGTTTTAATATAATAATATTATTTAAAAATTCTAATTCAAAACATAAGCTTAGAATTTGAAATATTACGCAAAGGGCAGAGAGCACTATTAGTACATATAGTAAATAATCTGACCAAAATGCGACATGTTGCACATGCACACGTCATAGCAGAATAAACGTCGAACTTAACTTTTTGTTTGCTATCTGTGCTGCCGTCTAGCGTGATAAAATTGCAGTAATATATTCCCATTCGTGGAAAATATATTATTTTAGTCACAAAACATGCTTACCACGTTTGCACACAAAGTTCTGAGGAGGTGTATTAGTAACTTATTATTAACTTCTTATACTCAGGAACTTCCAATCGAATGTATAGCTTACATCAAACTTTATAATGATGTTTGACTAAAGTTGTTTATTACATTTTACTCGTTTCCGGAAATGCTATGTTGTGGTGCCGCGAAGTTAAATGCTGTAATAATAGAAAACCTATTTGCAAAAAAGTCTTTAAATAACGATTTTCGTTCAACTCATCTCCGCCATACGAATTATTGGTATGTACTTATTAGGCATATTTTCTTGAACACGAAAAGTGCGGTAGTCACTTCCTAAGTGTATGGAGGGGGTAGCTATGACGTCACAAAGATGGCCGCCGGGCCACAGAATACATAAGGTGAAGACAGCTGCCAATTCGACATCTTTGTGCAGTTTTCTAGACGTATGTATTTCATTGATTGGCACAAAAAAAATATATGTGATTTTTGACTATATTTGGAAAAGCTTGTTGAATTTAAATAATAATATAATTTACTCCTACTGGATGAAAAAAAATACCAAAGTCACATCTTTCAGGAACTTTAAACAGTTCTAACTAAAGTAATAATAAAATCTATGCTTTAAAAATTTGTTTATTTGATGCCTTTTACAAAAATCCAAAGATTGTCGGATTTAATTTTCGGTTCTGACATCTAGATTTCCCATAATATTTATTTTTTCCTCTAAAAAACGAAAAATGTATCCGCGCTACCGAGTAAACACTTCACATCTCTGTCTCTCTGGCATGAGAATCGACAGTGGTGCGAGAGTGATGCGAGATCAAGGTCATTGGCAGTTGTCAGCGCCTTAACAACAGATTCCTCACTCCCGAAACCCGTTTAAAGAAATAACGACGCAAGCTACGATACTGTAAAGTTGAAATTCCGACGCGCAATGCTAAAATGCCTCTTTCTATCGCATAACGCGTACCTTTTATTAAGAAATCAAGGTTTTCGCCTTTTAGAAAACAAAATATTTTTTTAAAATTACTATTGGTATGAATAGCAAACCTTTTTATAGTAATAGGGTAAATAACGAGTCATTAGAATTTTTCAGTACAGGGACACTTTACACTTTGATCGTAAAAATAAAAGTTTGTGGTTTTTATACGATGTAAATAATAATGGAATTAATATTGAGGGGCATTGACGCTACAATAAAAATAGAGTATTTTTTATCAGGTTGCGGTGTAACGAAAATAAAACATCTTTTTGTCGCCATGGTCATCACGTGCGCCTTGGTTTTGCAAATGAAAGTAAAAAATTTAGAAACATGCTAAAGTTTTTAATAATATTTTTTATAATACACATTGTGCATGTTATTATAAACATGTTATTGTGTAAATAACAATCTATTAAGTATTTTTTGTACATGCTTAATAACCTTTTATCTCATTTAAATGTTCTTTTGGCCTGTCCTACTACTGGTATTGTAAAAGTGCTGAAAAACAGTTATTGGACGTTATTAGATGAAATAATATTGATCTACTTGATATAATATTCGAAACATGAAGTATTATTCAAAACGAAAGTTAATTTGCAGCTGACTTGTGTCTTCTGAATACTTCAATAAAGTGTGACTTCTGAATACTTGCTTCAAAAACCTAATAATTATTGTTGCCGTTAGTTGTATTTTATGGAATAAACAAGGGAACGTAACGCAATTTGGGGGCCTTGTAAAATGCAACGGTGTGTTGCACAAGGGCTGATATTTAAACAACGCGTTAATTTTTTGCAGTTTCATAGAGGAATAAGAATTTTCAAAATCAGCTACCCTTTTGTTTAGGTTTTATTAGGAAATCCCTGGATTGTGTAGAACGTTCCTATTATTTTTGTTGCTGAAGTAGGCAAGTGGCAAGCCTTTAGTTTATATATTTTTATGAAATCCCTTGACTTTGTGTATAATGAATTAGATTAAACAAATGCCATACAATTTTTGCTACCCATCAGTATAATCCAGACTCAAGAACATGTGCAACCTGTGGGATCTATTAGACAAGCCCAACTTCCTCCTGAAAGTAGAGTACGGCCACAGCGACAGGCAAATGAGCTGCTATGCATTGTGCTCCATATTGAAATATTGTTTGAAAATGCCGATTGGCTCGATGAGGACAATCTGAAATCTCTAACTATTTGAGTTATGTTTTACCCACAGAACAATAAAAACAGAACAAAAATAAAATTTACCTGAACAATGTCATATACAGACATACATGATACAGATAAAGAGACGGACATCCTTTCACATCTATATTATTAATAGATGGCGGCCGTAACTCCATTGCGTCAAAGTCCTTTTATCGGGTGGATACCGTACATTTTCCCGGGACCAAAAGTACTGTTTTTCCTTTCTCTTGACTCAGTGTCTCCATACCAATTTTTTTCAAAATCCGTTCAGTGGTTTGAGCGTGAAGAAGTAATTGACAGTCAGACAGACGAACAGACTTTCATACTTATAAAGTTATAATATTAGTTGTTACAATAGTAGGTACGTGAGTAGGTACTATGTAATATTGGTAAGAATTTTAATTTTTTGAAGTACATAATTTTTTGTTAAATATTTAATTAAAATTAAAAATACCTTATTTTACAATAAATAATAAAAATATATGTGAAAACAACAATTATTTATAATAACTTACAATACCAATTTTAACCAAATTTCAATCATACTTTGCTTGTCCAACTACTGGTTTTGGGTGTCCCAACTACTGTAATTCCGTCCCATGACTGTGTTTTACCTAGCATTCAGTTTTTACAAAAAAATCAATATAAACTGAAAAACCATCGCATTTTTATGTTTGCATATCTTAAGTTAGAAAATTTATGAACACAAATATGATATCTATTTCTATTTCATGCGAAGCATTTAATGTTTTAGAGCTTTTTCTGTAAAAAAAATCCTTAGCTGTCCAATGACTGGTAGTTTACGGTATCAAATTTCTGTAAAACAACCTATATTTTATAGTATTCTATATTGGATTATAATATTGCAGGAAACTTTTACAATTTAAACATAGTAACTTGTATTTATTTCTGTGTAGTTTGTGAGTTTCTTTGTATGAAATTGATCTATTTGCTATGTTTGTATAGTTTTTATCTACTATTTATATTTAAATATCTTATTCAAATATAATAGGTACATATTTCATTGGATTTTTTAATTATTCATTTTTATAAGATTTATAACGATTTTGTCACAGCGGTTAAATTAGTATCATATTTTATTAAATTCCTCTATGATCAGTTTACAGTAGATACGCGACGAAAAATCTTGCGCGTGCGTCACCGCTCGCTTGTGAGTTCCTTATGATTTGCCACCCGCGGGTGGTACTTACAGTTCGATGCCTAGACGCGCGAGTGGGACAGGCCTGGTCGGGCCTATTCTATTCTGCGGATTATTTAATATCTACTGAACCGATTTACTTAAATAGGGTGTTAAACGGAAGGTAATTAAATAAGCTTCATTTTATTCTTTAAAACTATCAATGTGAATTAAGTACCAAGGGAAATCTTTTGGAAAAACAAAATTTCAAAAAAATATTTTTCTTTCTTATGTATATAACTTGGTAACTGTCAGGATAATGGAAATATAGGTTATTATAAAATATTTGGCTACTTTTGTCAGCTTTCTAACGAACTTTAAATCATTACAATAAAGCAATAAACAACGGAACTGCAGCCGTTTGAATCAGCCTCGGTAGCGCTGAACCCATAGCGGTAGCTAAGCTACTGGGCTGGTTTTTGGTGAATTTTGAATAAAAACATGAACGTTAGTAATAAAAATATTATGTAAAAGTATGCTGGTACTTATTCATAGGTTGTATTTACAGTTTTTTTAAATGTGACATGCATAATAATAGGTTATAGGTAGGTATGTGTTGTACTAAAGTTACTGATAAAATTATTAAAAAATATTTAAAAAAAAAATTGTATCAAATTAATATCCTAAATCTGATCTTCTGAATAATTATACCGATTATAACATTTGTAACCGACATGACATATCCACAACGGGATAAACGGGAACCATCTTTACATATGACATGATATTACAAGTTCGAGATATTTAAATGAGATTTAATTTACGGATGAAATAACTGGCAATAAATAAATGATTGGTATCCTCGATCTTTCAGCCACAGTCCAAAGCCTATGGGGCTATGGGTTCAGGAAGCGTGGGCTTTGCTACGTGGACGTTAAGTTCGATCTTAATGCATGCTGTCGAAAGGCTAGTCGTGTCGGCGGTAACTTTTAAAGTTGTGTCAAGTTTTAAAGCTTGAAAAAAAAAAATATTTTAATAGGAAATCGGAGAAACTTTCTTTAAGTATAAGACGTTAAGTCGAGTGTCTGGCAGTGGGACCTGTCAAAAATGTCCGGCACTGGAAGACGAGATTTCTCCACTTACCGCGAAGAATATAAGCTAAAAAATTGAGCTTTACTCTTTCTCGAAGATCAAGTAGCCCTTCAGAACTGGAAACCTCCTTAAGTAACCACGACCGAACTCCATAGCTGCTGGTCGTTTTTACCTCTTTAATGGCCACAAACATATAAACTTTCAGCTTTTCTAAAAGGAGGAAAGTCTGGCCGTCGCAGGCTCTTGGTCCAAAAGTATTTCATGTTGTTTTCTCAAAAGAAGTTACTATTTAAGCATCAAAACTTCACACGATACAAAAACTTTTTACTTCAGGTGGATATTCGCACGAAGAACATGATATGTAGTTCTAATATACAAAGAAACGTGGATCATTTGAGAAGTACTCAAGAAGAAGCTGATACCTAGAGTGATACCCGTTTCATACTACATGTGATTGATTGTAAATATTTATTCGGGCTTTATACGGGTAATAGTGAATTGTCGCGAAACTGTAGTGCACTCGTTATGCACTTCTCTGAGAAACTACCAAGTGGTGTGTAGATGAAATCTGGCACTACCAAAAACAAACAACCGATAAGAGAAAATCATTGCTGGCTTATCACATCCTAACTGGGTTTTCCACTACGTTGTCAAGTCACACAAAAAATCAAGCTGGCCGATATTCCAACAACATTATCAACTCCATTCAAATTTTGGTGTTAGCTCAGCTTACAGAAGAAAGATTTTGTAACGCTGAAAGATTTGTCACTCTGTATACAAACAAGACTGCGGATTCAAAGAACTAGATAACCTAAGCAACTAAAGAGCAGCAATGTTCCAGAACATCAAAGAACTTGATAAGTTACCGCCGACACGACAAGCCTTTCGACAGCATGCGCTAAGATCGAACTACCTGACGTTATGTTGGCAGAACGCCCAAGTAGCAAAGCCCACGCTTCCTGAACCCATAGGCTGTGGCTGAAAGATCGAGGATACCAATCATTTATTAATTGCCAGTTATTTCATCCGTATATTCAATCTCATTGAAAGTTCTCGAACTTGTAATATCATGTCAATGTAAAGCTGGTTCCCGTTCAGCCCGTTGTGGATTTGTCACGTCGGTTACAAATGTTATAATCGGTATAATTATTCAGAAGATCAGACTTAGGACATTAATTAGATACATTTTTTTTAAATATTTTTTAATAATTTTATCAGTAACTTTAGTACAACACATACCTAAATATAACCTATTATTATGCATGTCACATTCAAAAAACTGTAAGTACAACCTATGAATAAGTACCAGCATACTTTTACATAATATTTTTATTACTAACGTAACGTTTTTTGTTCAAAATTCACCAAAAACCAGCCCAGTAGCTTAGCTACCGCTATGGGTTCAGCGCTACCGAGGCTGATTCAAACGGCTGCAGTTCCGTTGTTTATTGCTTTATTGTAATGATTTAAAGTTCGTTAGAAAGCTGATAAAAGTAGCCAAATATTTTATAATAACCTATATTTCCATTATCCTGACGGTTACCAAGTTATATACATAAGAAAGAAAAATATCTTTTTGAAATTTTGTTTTTCCAAAATATTTCCTTTGGTACTTAATTTACATTGATAGTTCTAAGGAATAAAATGAAGCTTATTTAATAACCTTTCGTTTGACACCCTATTTAAGTAAATGGGTTCAGTAGATATTAAATAATCCGCAGAATAGAATAGGCCCGGCGGCCATCTTTGTGACGTCATAGCTACCCCCTCCATACACTTAGGAAGTGAATACTGCACTTTTCGTGTTCAGTAAAATATGCCTAATAAGTACATACCAATAATTCGTATGGCGGAGATGAGTTGAACGGAAGTTGACTTTTTTGGTATTGGGGACCGTACTATAAGGCGCTGTATGTATTGGCGACTGACGACCGCAACCGTTGGCTGCTTTTTGAACTACCTTTTCCAATTATATAATAATAATTAATAATTGTATAGTACATTTTTCCAGGATTAAAGTATCATAATAATAATGTTCTTTCCCGGGACAAAGTATCAGCATGAAATTCAGCATAATTTCAATCCTCATTCCAAATTTCATCAAAATCGGTACAGCGGTTTGAGCGCGAAGAGGCAGAAAGATGTTAGCCGATTCTCAGACCTAAATAGAATAACGTGAAAGTGTGTCTGTCTTTAGACAGATAGACATACTTTCACGTTTATAATAATAATATTAGCACATTAGTGTGGATTACAAAAGTCATGTTGCCATAATATTATACCAAACGGAAACGGCTGGAGTCTGGACCAATGTAATTTTGTGCGCTTATATTATAATGTAAGTCTGAGAATCGGCCAAACAACTATTTTTATTCCCGAAATAATAGAAACGGTACATATAATATTCTTGCTCTTACTATTATGAATTCAATGATATGACATATTTTTATTCAGAATATCGTACAAAAATGTCAAATTAGCGCTGAAACTACAGCGGCAGGCGGTCGATTTATGATCTCCTAAATTATATTCTCGCTTATTCTAACTCGGTGCGAGCAAACGAGCGAGATAAGCGCACATCCTGTGACAGACTCTACTTGGAATGTTACGTTAACGATATCATCGTAACGATATTATTATCGCTAACGATTTTTGCTGAAGTATTACAGAATTACAATATGGAAAATATAATATATTTTGTAGAAATAAAAGCTTGTTCTTGAACTCAGTTACAATCAATCTTATGTCATTGATTACAATAGAATCTTTTAAAGTTTCTGTTTCATTCAAGTTTCAGGGAATTTGACTGTCTTTGCTCCTGACTCAGAACACAGAACAAACTGTTTGTTCTGTATTCTGAGGCTCCTGATCAAAATAATTTCAAGACCGTCATAAAATAGTTGGTTTTACCAAGAAGCTTTGGTCAGAGTTTTCCGAACAAGGCTAAATGGGGCAGAATTCGCATTCTTGAATATCAGTTAAAATTTTCGTCCCAGTATTTCTGCTTCATTCAGTAATTCTGCTTGCGTCGATTTATCCGAGAGACATAATTGAACTAAAATTAGTCGTATGAGAATTGAACCCCTATAGCCTTGGATTTAAAAGGGAGCTTATATCGCTGGAGGACCTATAAGAGGTCTCATATTAATTTATATTGCGTTTGCACCAAAACATGAAGTCTGCCAGGCATCCCTTTGACGTTATATTACCTTCATTCGAGGAAGAGTCTCTCATATACGAGGTGCAATATCGTCAGTGTATCGGCATTTTTCATTTGTATTGTCATCAATAAGTTTTATGTTTTAAATTTTATGGTTACTTTGAGCTATTTAAAGACGTCACAAAACTTCATATTACTTATAATTTTGGATGGGGCCGTTAAAGCGCGTAGTGCTGAACATCAATATTTTCAGTTAAAAACCTTACAACCATATTCTAGCTAAAAAGTAACTTTTATATTCTTTGTGGCATGCTGAATGTGGCCCATGATGAACGTCAATTTCAAAACTGTATATTGCATACAGATGTGGCGACTGGCGGTACCCATAATCAGCGCCATAGTCCTGCATCTTCTTATCGAAGTTTCCGAGCACGACAAGATATTATAATTTCGATATTCTAATTGTATTGATAAGATATTAAGTGACCCGCAAACGATCAAACATCAAACACGTCAAACACGTCAAACACCATATAAACTACGTGTTTGACGCGTTTGAAGAAAATTTGGATTTACTACGTGTTTTGACGTGTTTGACGGTTTGATGTTTGATCGTTTGCGGGAGACTTTATAACTGTCTGAAATGACGTCGTCAAGATCTTCCCTTGTGGCCGCCACGCATATTCCTAAATGACCCTGACATGCCTCCTCCTGGACATCAATCATCATCCAATTTAGGAAAATGCGTAGCGGCAGAAAGGAAGATCTTCCTACCAAGCGAGATAGCGTGCTCGGCCAGGCTGAAGCCCACCGACGTCCTATCAGACGTTGCATAATATATCTTTGTCGTGGTCTGAAACTTTGATAGCGCGATGCAGGACTGTGGCGCTGATTGTGGTTATCGTCACATAGGTATTGCAGCTACGCAATCATGGTTATCCATCGTGGCCCAACATATACAAGACCTTCATATTTCTCATTTTAGTTTCAATGCAAACTACCCCTTACGCTTCCCAGACGTCAGGCGATTTCCTTGAAATGAGACTCGTACGATTCATATAAGTGGATCCACTTACTAACTCTGGAACTGTTCATGATCCTGCTATGTGAGACTTTGACAATGGTCCACTAATTTGGAAGTGGCTAAACTGTTGCGAAATCTAAGTTACCAAGTGTGCAAGATCAAATTCAGTCGAATTCGTTACAGATGTATTAAAGTTTGTGAGCAGAAAAATTACTACGAGGTCTAAATAAAAACTATTCAGCTAAAAAAGATGTAAGAAACCTCAATATTATCATTTTTAAAGACCTAGCTATCCATAGATTTTCAATAGCATAGGTCTTATAATTTTCGGGAAACGTGGCTGTGACATACGGACGGACAAACAGAAGGCCATGACGAATCTATAAGGGTTCCTTTATTTAATCCATTTGACTACGGAACTCTAAAAATCAGTAGTTTCATAAAAAGTCCACTTTTGTATGGAACTACTGATTTTTAGAGTTCGCTGAGGTGCTTCAGTTACGGAGTACTATTATAATATAATATAATATTCGGTGCTTCAGTATGAAACACCTTTTCCAAGTTGTTTTTAACCGACTTCAAAAAAAGGAGGTTATCAATTCGACGCGTATGTATGTAATATTTCCAGAACTGCCTTAATTTCCTATATTAATAGTCTATATCAGCGTCTGAACAAATCTGCCCAAAAGTGTATGTATGTATGACGTGTGTATGTTTTTATGTTTGTGAATGTAATGTATGGTAGTTCCAGAGATATGCGAATGCATATCTCTGGAACCACCATACCGATTTCAGTAATTCTTTTTTTGTTGTACTAGGCATTGTTCAACTTAGGGTATAGTGCAAGTTTCATCAAAATCGGTTCAGTAGTTTTGTTTTTTTTTTTTTGAAGTCGGTTTTATCTTTTTAAAATACAGTTATAATTCAGAAGTGTGTGTTCTCATTCTACAAATCTATTAATATTAAAAAGCCGATCTCAGTGTGACGTGACGTAATCAGCAAATCAGTCAAAAAGCAAATCCCTGAATACGGTATTATGTATCGTAATGGAATTTAAATTGTGATTTTCAAAACCCAAACAAGGGTTATTGGGTAAATTTTATAAAACCATCAAAGCCTAAACAAATATCCCATTGACTTAGCTCGTTAGGCGCTGTTTGTTTTGGCCCAACACCGCTTCTTTGTTAATTGATATTTCATAATTAATTTATGCAATCAAAGAGATTTCAGTGTTGAAGGACTACTTACGTGATCTCTCAAATATCAAAATATTTGAAGTGAGTAATCGCGTAACTTTCCCAAATGCTTGCTTTTTAACAGTTCTCTAGCCGCAATTAAGGATACATCCTTCAAGATTTCACAAATTTTTGCATGTCACCCGTCCTTAGGGAGTAAGAACTTTTGTGAAACATCAGTTCCTTCGAAACGTGTTTATTCTAGGAGATACGTGACATTAATCCTTCGATCGGGGATTCTTGGAAATGCTATTGTATTATATTGTTGTCGCGATCACCGGTGCTCGTGTGGGGCTTGATGGGCTAAAAGACTACTAGGGGACACTTAGCGTTAGAAGACGTTTGGTGTAAGCAGGCTGGATATCACACGTAAACGTCCGTTGACCCTGAGGAGCAAGTGCTATCTAATTAAACTCAAATAGATAATTTTTTTTACGTATAAATTAAAAGAATATTAGGAACATTACTTTTTCATCGCTATTCATCCCTTTAAGCTAAATTATGTTTTGAGATATTCATAAAATATTATAATACAACATCATGTCAAAATGAGAAAGAATGTCTTAATCGCGCACAATTTGAAAGGGATTGAATGAAATTTTGGGGAGATAATTTTTCGCTCCACGTGCCCTTATCCCGGTAAATCGCGTCACCGCCCACCGTCAGGGCTATCACGTAACAAAAAAAAATCCACAGCCAAACATAATATAACCTCCTCGTTTTTTGGAAGTCGGTTAAAAATAGCGATCAACAATCCACTAGCAATAATCGCGCGAGCGATTGCTGGGTATAAAAACAATACCCAGCAATCGCTCGCGATACGTGATACGAAATTGCGATTTTGGAGCAATTATCGTGCAATAATTGCTACCGCATTGCTCTCGCAAGATACGTGATAAGGGGGCTGGTATCCTAAACGTCAGGTAACCATTTTCGTAGGGTAAACGTAAACATATCACTAGTAAACGACTTGGCTGATTTGATGTATTTTTCAGACCTCAGTTTTTACATAAAAAAATTAGGGGGCAAACGTCGAGCGAACGTATCAGTGCGAATAGAAAGCAACTACAGTTGCCCATGGACACTCGCAACATCAGAAGAGTTTCAAGTGCCTTACTGGCATTTTAAGAGAGAATTCGTTCTCTTATTGAAGGTTTGCAGGTCGTACTGGACATACTGTCGGCGACAGATCATTACAGAGTTTTAGAGTATCTTACTAGTATAAAAATCTATTTGTGATAAACTATTTGATAATATTATAAAGCGTCTATGTACGTAGGTGGATATAGCTTTTACTACGATTTTAAACAAAAAATGACGTGTAGTTTGTAATCACAATTTTCCAGGCCAAAACTTTCAAATAAAAAACGTTGGAAATGAACCCAAGTTTTTCACTATGCCGACAAAAATTAATGTGGCCTAAATCACGCTTGAAAATTTGGTCAAACCAATGCCGGGAGCTCCGTTGTGTCATTATTTAAACTTTTGCAATTTACTCCCTTCTATCTCGGTATTTAGTAGAGTATGTAATTTGAAAGGATTTTATCATAGGTATTTAATGTTTCTACTATTAACTCTTGCCGAAACTTTTATGATCAAAGTTATAATTACTGGCGAACGGATATAAAATTTACATTTTATGAAAGAAATGAAATGGAAAGATGTGTCTTTGTTGAATAATGATGGCTGGATCCTAGAGTATATAAGGAATCTTTAGTCCTTCATCTCAGAGCAAAAAGGCGGAGATAGCGCGTTTATTATAACTAAAGACACTTTGATTATACAATATACATGTATTATTTAGCACACACAATACACATGCATAAGGCTTATACTAAGTCGCGCTATCTTTCAGACGTAGATGGACCATGTAGTTGCACAGTTTCACACATTGTTGTAAAACCGGCCTCACTTTATTTCTCAGAATAATATTATCCTATCTACAAGGTAGCAATACTTTAGGGTGAATGTGTGTCTCTTACATAGAGTTCACTATGAAATTAGCAGCACTGAAAAAGTATTTTTTTTAACTTGTATGGGCAAATTCATGACTGGGGGGCGCTTGCCTACACAAGTAAAAAAAATTGCTCCTTCAGCGCTGCTACTTTCGCAGTGAACTCTTTGTAACGGACACATACACGCTCTAAATTATTATTACTTTGTTTTGTTACACCCTGTATACTTTCTATCCGGCTTCAAGTTTCTAGTGCTTATCCGCAATGCGTAAACGACGAAGTTGGAATCCGGCAGAGTTAGCTATAGATTTTCTGGAAAATCCTGAGTTACGAAGTATTACATTCGATAGTTTTATTCCTAAATTTTATCCTTAATGTGACCGAACTAAACCTAAGTTCCTCTTATTATCAATGTTTATAGTACAAGAATTGGTCACGTATTTTCTTACTTTAATAAATAAATAAATTAAAACTAAGAATTATTTTAGGGACTTAAGATGGCGTCTAATTTAGACCTACAAGAATCACACTTCTATGACGACGTCATGAAGATAGATACGTTGACAGTGCTAGAAGAATTGGGATCTAATATCCTAGGCACCAAAATGACCGCTGTAATACTTGAAACGGAATTTATTTTGCCTTCTAATTTAACGCTTACATGAAAATGTGGTATTTAAAATGTTTACTATCCGTTAGCAGAAAACTGATACACAATTCTTGGTTAAAAGTCGGTAATTTGAAAACAGATAACTGGTGAATGCAGTCTGCTTATTGAAGACCAAAATTGCACACCGCAAAACCAACACCGCAGCGTTTATCGAGAATATTCCGAACGGCCTTAACATTATGCTGTTTCTGCTGCATAACTCTCATTTGGCTTTAAACCTCAGAATTTGGACTGTAATAGTTCAAAATTAGAGATAGGTACGTGTACTGTATGTGTTGAAAAAAATAGTGATACGTGTGTTGAAAGAAATCACCATCAGGAAAATCATTGATAAGCATTGGCAGATCAACGTTATTTGGTCGTGTTATGTCAATTCAATATTAATCCTAATAATATAACCCGACCAAAATACGTGGATCCGCTAATCACAACGCAGCTTTGCAGCGTTTGGGCAAAATTTGTTTTCAAAAAACGTCATAACATTACCTACTGCTTAATGCAAGTAGGTACCTCGTAACTGAGAAAGACCAGCACTATTTACATAATCCTAATTATATTATAGTCGCCTAATAGAGGTCTTTATTGGTAACAGTAGATAACCTTTAAGGACGCCACCTGAGTCCCTAACAAAATAAACTATCGGTCCCTTTATATTGAAACATAATGCCCGTCACTTCACACCTGCCCAAAATTTCGTGGCATTTCTTGACGTGTCCTCAAGGACCAACTTGTACGTTACACATGGCAAAGATACTTTTTATTTACCACCAGATACCATGTTATCCATACTAGTATCTAATAATTATAATACCTATTATAAATGTGAAATTAGTGTGTCTGTCTGTAACCTCTTCACTCCCAAACCACTTAACTGATTTTGCTGAAATTCGGTATTGATATACTTTGAGTCCCAGGAAAGGACATAGGGTACTTTTTTCTCGGAAAAATGTACGATTTCCGGGTCATCTAGTCAGTGCCGTAAAAAGCCTTTTCTGCGCCCTGTGCGAGCTTCTATAACTGCGCCCTGTGCGAGCTTCTACAACAACGCCCTGGTTTTTTTAGAAACTATAGGTACCGACAGTTAACGCTATGTTTAGGCCTATTTTCTTCCATTTGGAGCACTAGGAGCGCAGCGGGAACATATCGGTTGAAAAAAGAAAAAATAATAATCCTGCCTAGTCTGGTCATTCTTGCGCCCCCCAGATTTTACGCCCTGTGCCTGGGCACAGATGGCACTGCCCTATTTACGGCACTGCATCTAGTTATGGAATAAATTCTCATCAAAAATCAAATCGCCTAGTATTTTAAACGAGCAAAACGCAACAAAGCAGCGCAATGTCATCTGCTGTCAACATTTTGGGTTTTTGCCAGAATATCAGTATTGCTAAAAACATTTCAAGTCATCGCATATATTGCGAATCTGAGCATTCATTAGAGGCCGGGAATTGTCTACATATGCGGAATTAATTAAAAATCTGGAACTGTTCCAACAATTGTAACCGACTTTTATATTCGCGTGCAATAAAACAGTAATAACCCCGATATCGAGTTGATGAATTACGCGAAACTATTGAAAAGTAACTTAGTTTTATTGCGTTTTATGTCTCGCTCTTTATAATATTTCAGGTAAGTTCTAACCGAAAAGTAAAAACAGGACGCGAGGATAATATATTCTCATCATAATGTATATTTAAAATAATAGGGATGATGACAAGGTCAAAGATTAGCGAATTTTGTTAATAAAATAAAGAAATCACGGCAAAAAATAAGTGTTCCCAAAATTTCAGCTCGATAGCATTTGTATTTTTTTTTGTTATGCGCCTTCAAAGTTGGATGATCAAGTCGAATTTTTTTTCAATTAAATTTCTTAATATTTGTATACCATTCGATAACTTATGCAATTAAAATCAACTTTTGTTATAAAACCACTTCCATAAACGCAATATTTAATATACCTATCGAACAATGTTCTCTCCCGATCCGTACAAACTACGAAAGAGTGACGTCAGTCTTTCGTAGCATTTTTGTATGGAGCGTTTCGGGCAGGTCTATTTTATGAGATGTTTGAATTGTCATATCTTGGTGAATTTTTAAGCTATTAGACTCATTATTTAAGCAATGTTTCTATTTTTTAAGGGTCTTTCAATTACCAATAAGAAAAAAAAATAGTCATCAAGCCTATTGTACGACTTCCTAAAACTATTTTTAATAAACTTACCTTACTAACCCACTTTATTACTTAATTAAATTATCGTCGAGTACCTTTATATTTCACATAGTTATGAAAATATTTAAATACTTACTCGTATTTCATAATTAGAATAATACATATTATTTATCAAACAAATTTATACCATAAGCCACTTCATTAACAAGTTTTATGTATTTATCAGAGAGACGGTAATAAATCAAACCATTTATGCGCATATTCCTTTGCGATAAGGTTGAAAATTGGTTGGACTAAATAATATTTTTGTTATGGTACCTTATTATGTACCCTGATTTGTACTGGTTTCAGCGTACAAGTTTGTTTGTTGTTCAGAACTCATTACCAAGGCAATTGGCATATGCTCATAAACTCACTGCTTGGAAGAACTTCGAACATAAACATAAATAATATAATATTTGTATATTGTTATAAATATAATATTGCAGAATCCTAGTTCTACTTGCGAGACAATTTCCCTGAAATCGTAAAACACAAGGTCCAAGTTAGGAAAACTTATTTATAATAATACAATACATAATAGTGCCGAGGGTTCGAATTATATGAATCACACATGACATGATACGTTAAGAGATATTTTTCTTTTAGACGTAATTCGCCTAAAGTTAAAATTCATAATATTTTTAACTTCAAACATATTTTGTTTTGCCATAAGTAGTTTTGCTTTCAAGATAAGAAAGAAATCAAATATTCTATTAATGTGCTAAATGCAATGTTGTCATTATTAATTGAACAAAAACACTTCAAAGGTAATGACCTAAAATATTTCCTTACGCATTAGAGAAATTAGAGGAATTTCAATCAAAATGATTTTCTAAACCCTCAGTATTCAAAGACATTTAAATAAGGCCGTTAAATTGAAATTCGTCTGATTTTATCACTCGGTAATAAAGCGTCAAAGGCATATTAAACGGTATTTACGTCTACAAATAACTTGGCTGATAATAAATATTAATAGGGCAATGTTTCAGGTCTTAAACCTCAAGGTTCAAAAGAAAATGAATAGGCTTATAACTTGATAATGAGCTACCGTTTTAGCTTTTAGTGATGCAAAAATCTGACTTTAAATACAAGCGAATTATTAATCCTTCGATCGGGGATTCTCGGAAATGCTATTGTATTCTATTGTTGTCGCGATCACCGGTGCTCGTACGGGCCTTGATGGATTATTAAATTTTCAGGTACCTACTTCCTGAAAATACAAGATGATCTTTCAACCCAAGGTAAGCTATTCATTATTCACACTCCTATAATATTATGTCCATTACTTGGATAATAAAGCAGTAACGTTTTAATATTTTCCAGATGATTAAACATAGGATTTGGTATTTACCAATGTTATTGAATTTTCAAATCTTATGCATTGATGACACACATCATGTGGGTCTAAAATGGTCACATTTAGCAATTCAATTCAACTCAATCAATTCACAAAATGAATTGTCAAAACTGTCAAACTTACGAATGTCAAATTAGTACGAATTTAGACATCTGAATTGCAAACAGAGTGTCAATTTTGCGATTTTTAAAAAATGAATCATATTATGATTCATAATATGAATCTCCAAAGCGACCATTTTAGCCCCGCAGCACTTAAATAGTCCTTTTACAAATCTACTGACTCCTCATTAACGAAATTTTATTATGGTAAATATTTAAGGAGCTACGATAGAACATAACAAAATTACATTTTGGCTTCGCCGAGGTAAACCAAATATGTAATATAATATTACTAGCTGTCCCGGCAAACGTTGCTTTGCCATAATATAAAGTACCTATTTCGCCCATATTATTTTTTTGAAGTGACTAAATAAGTATGTTACCATAGCAACGTCTATCGCTACCTCGTCGCACAAACAATGGTCGCTATCAGTCTCGAGTTGTAATAATTTACTATTATTTATTCAACAAATGCACTTATCAATATATAAAGTACCCAGTAGCCGATTATCAGACTTACTGAATATGCATATAGGTTTTAATCAGTAATAAAGCCGTTTCGAAGAAGTTCGTGGACTAACATTGTGACACGAGAATTTTATATATAAGATTATTAAAAATGTTCGTCAATCTTTCTGTTCGTGTGTCCACGTTTCCATGTAATTAAGCGGTATACTCATGATTGGGCTTTTAATTTTTAACTGCTCATACGAGCTTCGGAGCGCGGAGCAAAGTTTTCTAAATAACTTTTAAGACAAGCAAAGCGTTGTTAGTTAGAAAATTTTGTTTGCTTAACGAGTTTATAGCTGTACGTCAAAATATCGCAAAAGAGTTTATAAGTCGATGCTCTTATGCAAATAATTTTCATTGTTCAATGTTGAAAATATAATAATATAAATCATATTGTAGAATATCTGCTATTGGCCAGAACTGTTGTAATTTAATTTTTTTACTGACAATATAATATATTGTGAAATCTCAGCTGTCAAAACTCAAACGCTTCCCTGTCGCATCAAATCAAATCAAATCAAAATGTTTTTTATTCAGAGTATTTTTTTACATATTTCCGAACGTCGATAGTCGATACTAAGGTACCTACCACCGGTTCGGGAACTAGCCCGGCGAGAAGAACTGGCGTAAGAAACTCGTGCGAGTGCCATCTTTTACTAAAAAGATGGAAAATTACAATTTAAAATATATGTACAACACGGTCACATTAACCTGACACACCGCTGGAATACACGTCATCAAACCGTGCGTCTATATAACTTATATCCTCGTGGCTCATAGACCATAGTACGGGAGGCTGTTACGGTAGATAATGTAGCGACCAGCCTGAAATAATTTTGATAGCACGATTCAGAGCGCTGAATAGCCTGCTACGACCCCGAAATGTTAACAATTCCCATAGACATAATATTGTGTAGCGGGCATTCCCAAGCGGGTTCCGTCGCATCGGCGCAAAAATAATTTTACACTTCATTTTGTGTACATTTTTATATTATGACGCCACGGTTTTAAATATTGTTTTGAATTAATGCTTAATATACGCTATGTAAGTCCTTTTTAACGCATAACATGTACAATTTGGTCAGCAAAAAGTCATCTTGCGCTAGAACACAATTTATTGGCCCCCGTTTCATAAAACAAAAAAGTTATTATTTTATAGTCTTAAAAGTTTAAGAGCCGCCTACCTTATAGTAAGACTACTTTGCTCCTTAAATAAAGATTTCAAAATCTTACAGTATAAATTAATGTATTTTTGATTATTTTCGCATGAATAAAAAATTAATTGTAGCGGCCTCCCTTGTCACTTATAATTTAAGCACGTATTCCAGGTTTGGTATTAAAAATAATTTAATTTATTATAAAATTAATGTTCGGGCCGCGCGTATGAATCGTGAGGTGTACGGCAATTACGAATACGTGCGAAACATTTGTAACGTAATGTACGTTGTTTGTACGCATCTCGTATAGTAATAATATTCATCAAGGACAATTTTAATAAAAGGACTTTTAATTGTTTTCTTACAGATTTTTTATTTAAGAATGACAGTTCATTATCTGACTAATATAAGCAGAAATTCAAAAGAGGTAAAACTCATTAAAACATTTGTTTTAAATATAAAAATCTACCAACTATAATTCTAAAAAAACAAAGCAGTTACAACAGCAACCTAATAATCTAAAAACAAAATCAAACTTAATAGGATTGCATTTAAGAACTATGAGTAAAATGCGATCTTTTGCAAAAAATAATTAATATCGCTTATAACTCCATAATAGTTTTTTGCTTTTAATGAATTTTACCTCTAAGCCGACAATATTATACCTACTTTATTTTGCACAATACTGATGATGTTAGCGAGACCAGCTCCAAAATTTGCGTTCGCACAACAACATGCGTAGTCGAACTATGTTTTACATGTCGCCCATGACTATTAACAATGTCGGCTGTGCTAAAATTTCATAAAACATGTTCTTATAACCAAGGCTATCATTAGCTGAAAAGAAAAAATCTATATTATGAATAGTTTCTGAAATAGCTACATTAAAAATGTCGTATATTACTAAGATAGTCCGCTAACAATGTCGGATAGTCACTACCTACGTTGTTAACGTAGTGTTAGTTGTTCGACTTAAAAAATATTATAATATTTTCCATTACAAATTCGTTAAATTACAAATTCGTGGTAGGCACCGCAGTTGCCGCGTCGGCGCCTTGTTTTAAGCTTTAATCAAACTGCCCTAACTTATAAAATATTTGCCCCATGGTAATAATTTAAAAGATAATTCTATTCTTTACAGAATCACAGTTAATATTTTGATATTTATTTAGGTAAGGATCAATTGTTAATATGCAAAAACAGCCGCGCTAGTAGGAGATGATTTGAAGTTAACTTTTTAATGACGGAAATGGTTATTATTCGTTAACCATAAAAGATACATATATGCTGTCCCGGACTTTTTTGTAGATAATGATGAACACTATAAGTATTTGTAATATTATTTCTATGAATCAGCTGTATTTTTCGCAGCGCAAGCGAAATAATGAATTTATTGCAAATTTTTACCACTTTGGGTTATATTTTTGCGATTTTCGGTATGATCCCTAATATTTTTCTGAATTATACACTGCCTATGTTCTTTGCAAACAATGTAGCTTACCATGGGTAAAAGAATTTTTAAAATTAGTTCAGTTGTTATTGAACCTATTCAATACAAACAAATATACAAAGACTTTTCCAAACAAGAAACAAACTTTTCCTCTTTATGATTGATACAAAAAAAATATTGTTAAGTTAATTTATGTTATGATATCAAAAAGTCAACAAAATAGTGATGAAAATAATTTTTTATTTCAATGTTTTAAGTTAATCTACATTTCAGAAGAAAATTTGATTTTCCGAATTATTTACGGCATAAGAAATGTTTTGTATTTTCATAAATACATTGTTTTCACGTTTTATTTGACAGAAGTCCATAAAAAAGATATATTTTCTTTATATTGTTGTCATTTTTTGTGGGTAATTTCTACATACGACATATTTTTAATTCATGAAGCCCCAAGCGGCCACATCCAGCCGCAATAAAAATGAAAAAGCTATTGTGTCTCGTTTTGCCACGATTGATGGGTTAAATTAAAAGTTATCACTTAACAATGGCGTAAGTGCCACTTCCGACAAGCAATCATTGATTTTGTACAAGCAAAAACGTCGGTTCTGGCACTTCCGACAAATCAGCATTGCTCGTACTCCGTTAAAAAGGTCAGAAGTGACTTTTCTCATATTTATTCACTAGCTGTTGCCCGCGACTTCGTACGCGTTAACATAGTATAATAACAAAGATATCCAGCTTTCCCCTTTTTGTGGTTCCTTATACAAAGGGTAAATACGGGACCCTATTTAAGCAAACGTCAAACGCAAACGTCAAAAAACTTTCATGTTTCTAACTCAAGAAATGATGGACTTTCATTGAATCTTTCTACCCCAATTTCACCCCCTTGGGGGTAGAATTACCAGAAACGCTTAAATACGTATCCATACATTTTTAATGAGTAGCACAAAAATAAAGTTTCATGTTTCTAACTTAAGAAATGACGGACTTTCATTCAAACTTTCAACCCCAATTTCACCCCCTTTGGGGTAGAATTTTAATCAGCAGTCCAAAAATAAACATGAGTTCCTAACTTGAGAAATGACGGACTTTCATTTAAACTTTCAACCCCTATTTCACCCCCTTGGAGGTAGAATTTCCAAAAACGCTTAAGCACGTATTCAATCATTTTTAATCAGTAGCCCAAACCTAAAATTTCAAGTTTCTAACTTAAGAAATAACGGAATTTCATTCAAACTTTCAACCCCAATTTCACCCCCTTGGAGGTAGAATTTCCAAAAACGCTTAAGCACGTATTCAATCATTTTTAATCAGTAGCCCAAACCTAAAATTTCAAGTTTCTAACTTAAGAAATAACGGAATTTCATTCAAACTTTCAACCCCAATTTCACCCCTTTGGGGGTAGAATTTCCAAAAACGCTTAAATACGTATCCATTCATTTTTAATCAGTAACCCAAAAATAAAGTTTCATGTTTCTAACTCAAAAAAATGACGGACTTTCATTCAAACTTTCAACCCCGATTTCACCCCCTTGGGGATAGAATTTCCAAAAACGCTTAAATACGTATCCATTCATTTTTAATCAGTAACCCAAAAATAAAGTTTCATGTTTCTTACTCAAGAAATGACGGACTTTCATTCAAACTTTCAACCCCTATTTCACCCCCTTCGGGGTAAAATTTTCGAAATTCCTTCCTTAGTGGGTGTCTACTCCCCTACTCACCAAATTTCGTGGCTGTAACTTTAACAGTTTTTGCTCAGCGATGATGAATCAGTCAGTCAGTCAGTCAGTCAGTCAGTCAGGACATGTAATTTTATAAGTATAGATAAAATACGGGATACTCCTAATAATATACTAAACGTAAATAACTTATAGAGCACAACCCTGAAATTTCATGATTCTACTTGAAATAAGTAAAAAGTTATTCACAATTTAGACTTTGAATCTCTCTCCTGTAACGTTGCTGTTTTTCACATCCGACATTGTTAATAGTCATGGGCGACGTGTGTGTGCACACGACTCAACGGCGGCGTAAAGCTATTTTCATCATATGCCTAGTCTTGCGGCAGCTTTGAAAATAGTATTTAGAACATACTCCAATGTTAATGGATTATCCTTTATTTATAATTCCACAAAGTTTTCTAATATCGGTATAACTGAGTCAACACAACAACGAAAACGTACGCGGGGTATCCCGTGCAAAGCAAACAATTGAAACACAAAAGTAGTTTGAGACGCGAAACTTTTCCTACCTGACTTAATAATTCATACTGGAAAATGGTTTACTAGGGGAAAGGCTCTTTGAGAAGCTAAATAAAGAAAGTGGAAGTAAACAACTACATGAAAAGAAAATTGAACGAAACGAGAACACGGTCAAGCTTCGAGATTTGAAATCTGAACTTGTTGAATAGATGTGACCGATTAAGAACTGGTCAATTTAATTTTCTGACAAAAACAATGGTACTGTTTTATATCATTTTATTTGTCGATGCTGAAGCGGTGAGAGCAAGCGAGTAACTTAAAACTTCGTAAATGTCAAAAGTTTGAAAAACAGTTTTTCTTGAAATAAAAATTATTTTTCCTGCTACTATTGTATCTTTAAATATGTGTGGCATACGTGACATATTTCTGTAAATCAGAACTATTTATTTTGCTGTTGACTCAACAAAGTATAGTAACTGTAAGCTCCTTTGAGGATCTGAAAATAAAACACAGTATTATCAGTAAGGCCATTACAGAGCAGAATTATTCTTTAATTATTATTCTTAGAATAATGAAATTTCACTATGGTTCCAAAGCACTTTCGATACAACACATTACAAAAGGAGATGTTCTTTTAAGAAAGATTTGATCAGAAATAACCATTTCGCGGCTATCGCATAGTAAAGTGCATAGAAAAATGATTTCTTTTTATTAACATTTAACACGCTTTTATTAGCTTGGGCTGTATGTATGAAACGGAATCTTTGAGCTTGATTTATATGTTCTCCAGTTGTCTAATTAATTCGAAACTTTGCATACATATAAAGAGCCAATGACAATGCAATAACATCTTGAAATTTTTGAAAAAAAAAAAGCGTTTTTTTATCTATTATCCATACTAATATTATAAATGCGAAAGTGTCTGTCTGTCTGTTACCTCTTCACGCCCAAACCGCTGAACTGATTTTGCTGAAATTTGGTATGGAGATACTTTGAGGACATAGGATACTTTTTATCCCGAAAAATTTACGGTTCCCGCGCGATAAACGAATTTTGGCGCAACAAAGTTGCGGGCGTCATCTAGTTTATTATAATTATAACTTACGCTCACAAAAGTAGCAACAGTGAGATTCGTGAATGGTCCAGCACTGAAGACGATGGTTTTGTTGAACTGTTTGCTCAGCATGTTCATGTCTCTTTGATTCCATACTGGCATGGTATACCATCTGCTCTCGTAAGGCCCTCTCAATAAGCTAATACTCTGGAAGAGAACGGGCATTGTCCAAAAAAAATCACATGTACTTTTTATATTTTATTTTCGTTAAAATAGGGTATTTTAAGAATATAAATTAAATAATTTTGAAATTCATTGCCTAGTTTTTTCTCAATCAATTTTTAAAGTTTCGCTCTGACGTCATCATCGGCGGCCAATTGACCTCTGCAGTATGTTTTAAATTTCCTTTCAATCTTATTTATAATGGCTGGTTCGTCAAATGCAAGTTCTCATTGTGTGAAAGCTGTTACGAGAAGCTTACCAAAAGTTCAAAACGTAATGTTGGTCGAATTTATTGCTAATTTAACGCCATTGAAGGTCAAACTAAGGTTAAACATATTTGTTCAAAAATATAAGTAACTAATGGGTATTTTTTTCGTTTATATACAGAAAAACGACCACTGACCTTATTCCTCGAAATGTTTTTGTAATGAGCAAAATTAAAAAAAAATGGACAATCCCCATTGGCACAGTTAAGTCATATTCGCCATCCTTTTAACCCCTAATATTTCCAATTAACCCTTATAGGCTACAATGAATTTGTGTACTACTATGACTACAACGGGTGTAAAAACACCCGGGTCTTAGAATTGGGAAATAATTACTTAACCCGTCGATCGTGGGAAAACGAGACACAATAGATATTCTATTGTGTCGCGTTCACCGGTGAGCGTATGGGACTTGATGAATTAATTAAATGACAATGAAACAGAATCCTGAAAATAGAAGAAAAGTTAGTTGTATGAAAAACCTACTCTATTGTATAATATACCTGTCGCAGGGAAAAGAGGATATCAGGGATTTCACGATATCCCTAGGGATATCACGAACTCCCGGTAGATGCCGAATAATCTTGTTTGTTACGTCTTCTTACTAAAAATATCTAGTGATATGTCATTTCACTAAACTAAATCTAGTGAAACGTCAGAAAAGCGGACACCGCCGAATAAAAATCAAGCCACGCATTTCTCTCGCTTGCTCTAGTATACACACTAGAGCAAGCCAGAATCATCTTTGATAGGATCATTTGATAGGTCTGAATCTGACAAGTAAGATGTTAGATGATCCATGCGTCGGATGGGCATGTAAAAAGTCGGTCCTGTGCCTGATCTCTTGCCGGTCGTGTCAGTCTTCCGTCCCACCGGGTTATGCGAGTAAAGGAATATTGATCTTGTGTACTGCGCACTCACTTGGGTACTATAAAATTACTCTTGGCTTGGTTTCAATGAAACCGGCCACCGTCACCAAAACCAGAGTGGGAGTTATTATTATTATTATCACACGTGTAATGCAACTATAGCAGATCTGAGGGGGCATCACCATATCTCTGAAGCATACAGTTGAAACCAGCTGAGGGTTCTTCATCAGATACTTCAGACCTTTGATTTTTGACGTCAAATGAAGCGGCCGACCAAGTTGAATATTTTTTGTAAAGGTGGCATGTCCATCTCTAGTTTGGTTAGGCTCTTGTACAGGCACAGGTACTACAGGTACGCCAGCTCTTCGATTATCCTAGTTTTTACGGTTCCGTACCAAAAGGGTTAGTCTGTCTGTCTGTCTCCAGGATAGACGAGCCGCGCCAGCTCGAGCGACCCATTTGTTTCACTCCCACTAGTGCCCGTGTCACGTGTGGGAACTAGAGCGAGCGAGAGAAATGAGTGGCTCAATTTTTATTAGGCGGTATCCGCGTTTCTGACATTTCACTAGATTTAGTTTAGTGAAATGACATATCACTAGATATTTTTAGTAAGAAGACGTAACAAACAAGAATATTCGGCATCTACCGGGAGTTCGTGATAATATCCCTAGGGATATCGTGAAATCCCTGATATCCTCTTTTCCCTGCGACATACCTACAATTATACAAGTGTTTAAAGTTACTTAGCAATTTCGTTCGCATTGATATATTTTTTTATAAAATAGGGGGGTAAACGAGCAAACGGGTCACCTGATGGAAATCAACTAAGTACAGTCGCCCATGGACACTTGCAACATTAGAAGAGCTGCAGGTGTCTTGCCGGCCTTTTAAGGGAATACGCTCTCTTCTTGAAGGTTTGCAGGTCGTATTGGTCTGGTTATTTCGGTTATTTCGTTTAAATTTTAAGCTGTGCGCCCTTCTGGGATGAAAACTATCGTGTATTCTTTCCCAAGTCTCTATAGTAGTATCTTCATACCGAATTTCATCAAAATCGGTTCGGTGGTGAAATCGTGAGAGACTGACAGACCCACACACTTTTTGTATACTTACTACAAATAAACGCCTGTTTTAAATCTGTTTGTATGTTTGCACCGTATGGTGTATCGTATATTTTACGTACCGTATTGCGTAGTTTGCTTATCGTAGAAAGCGTAGCAAACCAATGTACGTTTATATAACAAACGGGGTGTAAAATATAACAAATTTGCTACCCACCATATAAAACACTTCATTACTGTGCCAACAATACATAAACAATTGCGCCACGCCAAATATTAAATACTCTGCTGTTATCAACCGCTGCAGCGCGCTTGTTTCGATCTGAAACAAAAACTGCACATTGTACAAAATATTACACAGGCAAATTTTCGGGCGTGAAATATACACAGACATAGATCAAGACGGCACTTTTAGGCATTTAGGCATTTTTAAAATTCCGATTGACGTCCGATTCCAATAGCAGACTAAAGAACAGACTTTTGAAAGACGAGCATTGCTCGTCGCTTAGGAACGCGATATGGCACGCGAAGTACATACACATGCCGTATCTATCTATACTTCTATATTAATATTATAAATGCGAAAGTATCTCTGTCTGTCTGTCTGTCTGTCTCGCTTTCACGCCAAAACTACTGAACCGATTGTAATGAAATTTTGTACACAGATAGTATAAAGCCTGAGAAAGGACATAGGCTACTTTTTAACTGAAAAAAGGGGCTGTAAGGGGGTGTTTATGCGTCAATTTGTTCAAATCAAGTTAGTTCCAAAAATTCATAACAGATGGCGCTAAGAGTCGCCTACATCTCGCTATCGCTTGCTCATACGTCTTTCTATAAGAGGTGGTACCATGCTGAGTTAGGTTTTTCGATTCTTTCGATTGTTATTTGTTGTACACGTTGATAAATAACTCACTACTCACAGTACTCAGTACTCTAACTATGCAGTGATGTATCACGTAACCTTGCACCTACCAATGATAAATAGTTTATGGGTACTTAAAGCTAAAGTTGTGTAATGGGGGGCTAAATAAGCTTTAAATCTATACTAATATTATGAATGCGAAAGTTTATCTGTCTGTCTGTCTGTCTGTCTGTCTCGCTTTCACGCTAAAACTACTGAACTGATTGTAATGAAATTTTGTACACAGATAGTCTAAAGCCTGAGAAAGGACATATGCTACTTTTTAACTGAAAAAAGGGGTTGCAAGGCGGTGTTTATACGTAAATTTGTTCAAATTAATTTAGTTCCAAAAATTCATAACAGATGGCGCGAAGAGTCACCTACATCGCGCTATCGCTTGCTCATACGTCTTTCTATAAGAGGTGGTACCATGTTGAGTTGGTTGTTTCGGTTTTTTCGAATGTTATAAAATTCGTTGTAAATAAAGTTTAAATTTAAAAAATGAAATATTATGTGCACGCTGCACACCTGTTTATGGGTATTTTGATTTAAGGCCGTCCCCCGAGCAAACAACCTTGGCCATACATTTGCCGCGTTGCCGAGATCGCACCAAAACCCTTTTTTTTTACTTATCTTAGTTCAAAATTGTCCTAAAAAAAAATTAAAGCGGGGAATATGTAGTTTATGTTATTGTCGATATATTGGCGTGTGTTTCAAATAAAAGTAATTTGTAAAGACTAAGGAGATGCAGAATGTATGCTTGAATTTTAATAAATTGGTTTTACTTTGAAAACTGATATCATGAGTATAATAAACAAAAATAGAAAATTTAAAACGGGGAAAGGAATGTTGATATACTGAAGATTATTGCTGTATTTTTATTATAACTTTGTAGCTTTCAAATTATGAGTTTATAAGGTTTGAAATACGGTAAATTACGGTATCTCCGTAAGGAACGCCCTTAAGGCGTAAGTACCAAGGTTTTAAAAAGCTTTAAAAGACACCAATTTTGTTGACACCGCGCGCTATAAGCGGAAGCCCACGCGGACGAAGTCGCGGGCAACAGCTAGTCTTGATCTATGTCTGTGCAAATATACCACATGACGTCGCAGTGCTTCCTTCATCTTACTACATCTTCGGGCCTCTAGACGTTCAATGTTATTGTGCAATATCACGTATTGTGCAATATGATTGACCTCCCAGGGTAAATATATAACGCGCCCGCCTTTAAGGTGACGCGGCGTAAGGCGCTATATTGAAAACAACTGTCCTTTTTGACGTAATACTGTAGGACCCTCAGAAATGTTACAAATCTGGTAATGAGATATACATATCTTCATAGCCTTATCTAGATTTGAGAAGAACTAGAAACACGATTAATGTATTTTGCCTCAATACATTTAATTTTCGAAACGACCGCTTAAAAATACGAAATTTGAAGATTATTTTTAAACGAAAATAGTGTATTGTAGGAGATTAGTCTAATTAATAGACACCTTTGCAACTCAAAATCGTATAGAAGCATTTCGCTTAAATGCTCCTAGTTATTTTTTAAATAATTATACTCGTAATTACGTTTTGTCGCATGTTTTCCGAGCGAGCCGATAGCTTCTGGCCGCAGCGTATTCACGACTATATAGTCATACAAATTGAGTATAAAATTGCCTTTACGGTATAATTTATTTTCTATATATCGCCTTAAAGTAAAAAACCGTGTTGGATATGTTTTAGATTGCTTGTTTTCTATGAGAGGCCGGGCCGCAAAACAAGCAATGGAACAGCAAGAAATGGAAAGGGCGTAAGCGACAAAATGGTTTTTGTCGCGTAATTTAAAAACCATAAATATATTTCATTTAAGCTATGAGCAAATTAAAGTGTATGCTTAAACCAATCTACGTACACATTTTGGAAGCTTAAATCACTCTTCTCTGTTGGCAAAATTGGAATCCCTTTTTTACAGAGGTCTTTTTTATTGATTATTCTGTGTTATAAAAGTTGACCAATCGTGTTATGCTATGAGTAATTCAAAGACAAAGACATGATTAATACTGACAATGAACTTTAATTTCTTAGCTTTAGTCATTGCTGAGAAAAATCGATATCGCTACAGCCAAATTATCAAGGCGTCGCCTTAATCTTCTTTCAAAATAAAATATTGTTCAATATTATTGTAGGTCTACGGGCCCACTTACATTACACTATTTTCATTCCTTTTGTCTTTGAAGACGAGAGCAATACAGAATACAAAAAAATCTAATAATGACTTACGTTCAATTGATATGCCGTAGAACAAATCATGACGGAGCAAACGAAGACGTAGAGTAACATTATTGGAGATAAGCAAGAATCAAAGAGGCGACAGTACCTTGAAACATTATAACTAATAATAAAAAATATAGAAATCCACCTATAACACATGCAGTTTCAGCCATATTAATATTAAAAACTAGCTGTCCCGGTGAACTTCGTGTCACTTTAAAACCTTCCCTGGGCTTCTACGAATATTTTAAGACTAAAATCAGCCCAATCCGTTCAGCCGTTTTCGAGTTTTAGCGCGACTAACACATTTGAAAATCCATTTTTATATATAAGATGTGATATTCTGTGTGGCTATCTTTCTACCTGTATTTCGGTTTATTAACTCTTCATTTCAAAACCTACGAACCAATTTTCGATGAAACTTAGTTTGTAGATTTCGAGGAATAAAATAGTTTTTCCTCGAAATCATCAAGAAAAAACCTTCCGGAAAGTACATAGGACTGTTAAAGTTTAATTTTACTGATTTCAAAGCGATACATGAATTTTAAAAAGTTACGGGCAACATCAAGTTTTCAAATAAAATCTCTCACTTGATCAATTCTATGTGTCTCCTGTGACAGTCTTTCAGGCGATTCGAGCGCTCTTTATCATCTCTCGAATTTTCCCCGTCAAATAAACGCGCGCTATCAATCCTCAATAGCTCCAGTTCTCCTTTGAAGAACACCATAATGCCGATCGCAGTCGAGTCAAACGACGTAATCCAACCTCCCCCGTATATCGCCGCGTAGCTCTGATAGGCGCAGGCCCCCAAGTGACCTGGCAAAGTGTTTTTATTGAAAGGCAACCAGGAACTCACAACCTGAGCATAAGGTTCCGTGCCGTTCCTGACGTTGATTCTGTAGGATTCAATGAAGAAGTACTTGTAGACCGGTTGAATCATAACAAACACTACTGTAGTGTACATCAGACAGAAGTACAACACCGACATTGTTCTGCAGTGCTTCGTGTACGCCTGTATCACTGCTTTCTTCTTCGGATGGTCATCTACCCTCTGAGCGATGTCTGATTTAGTGACGTACTCAATTATCTCTCTCCAATGGTTCTGGAACAGCAGGAAACTGCGAACTTTGCTCACGCTTACCGTAGCCAGTAGCGTTATCTTCAGATTGTTTAGGAGTAAGTTGATATCACTCTTTACGAACCAAATATCCACCCATTCCGTCGCGGTAAAAATTATGACAGTAATGTGGAGGAAAATATAAACGTATTTCCATAATTTGTGACTGGGCAGAAGCAGTCCCCAAAATTTTAATGATTTCACGTTCGGACCGAGCAATGGAATATTCGGGTCTTCCAATTTATTCAAAAGTTTTTGTAACATTTTAATGAATTGGAAAATCTACTAGGTACCAGTTCGCGGAGAATGGTTCAAAATGTCACTCTAAAAGTTTTTCGGAATGGCTTTTTATAATCCGACACTACATAAAGTCGCTTTAAATTAGTGATGCTCCCGGTGTTTTCGCGTATTATTTTAAAAAAGATTTTAGAAAATATGTCGACAAATGTCGACAGATGGTAAACGATGTCAACAGCTGTGTCCATGCCGTAGGGCTTACGGTGCTGGAAAATATTATATCACAGCTTTTCTGATGAAATGAAACAGCCCAGAATCAAAATAAAGCAAGGAGTAAATGTCAGCCATTTTTATTGTTATTTTACTAATATCTAGAATAATATTTTAAAGCATTTTAAAGTATTTTAACCCGGAAGTTCACGCTTCAATGTAACATGAGTATTCAGTATTCACGCACAAAGCATTGCACAAATTATAGTAGTCAATAAATTCTTTCGGAGCGATGAAGTCGATCGTATATGTATTATAATATTATAATAATCTATATAAATTGTTGATGTATAACTTATTAAAATTAAATTATAAATCTTATTGTTTCTAAAACCAATCAGACGTGCGGTACATTTTATGTTTTAACTAAAGTATGAGACATAATATAATCTGATATACCTACGCGAGAAAGAATTGAAGGTGTAATAAGCGCAATATTTCAAAAACTTATAATATTGGGGGATGTCGACAAAAGTATCGATAAATTTTATACACTACGATAATAAATATTTTATTTGACAATTATTTTAATAGGTAACACAATATTTGTAACACTGTATTGGTTTTAATTATCGCCAATCACATTTTTATTGTATAGTGGATACAGACGATAATAAACAACTATTTTCTTGCATCATTTATTACAATTAATAACGATTTTACTTTGATTGACACAATAATATTACAAACCGAAAGTGTTTTCAAAAGTTGTATTTTAATACTAGCAACCCGCCCCAGCGTCGCACGGGTATAAAATATATAGCCACTGAAAAAATGATTAAAATCGATAGCCTAGGATCCTTCACGTGGTCTACTTCTTATCTGTGCCAAATAACATAAAAATTGCTCCAGTAGTTCGCGAGATAAGCCCTTTCAAATAATTTCCCCCGTTTTTTCCACATTCTCCTATTAGTCTTAGCGTGATAAAATATAATAGCCTATAGCCTTCCTCAATAAATGGGCTATCTAACACTGAAAGAATTTTTCAAATCGGACCAGTAGTTCCTGAGATTGGCGCGTTCAAGTTAGCCCTTTCAAATAATTTTCCTCGTTTTTTCCACATTTTCCTCTATTTCTTCGCTCCTATTAGTCTAAGCGTGATAAAATATAGCCTATAGCCTTCCTTGATAAATGGGCTATCTAACACTGAAAGAATCATCAAAATCAGCATCGTTATTGGTATTAAGTCACAAAAATACATATATTACAATAAAACCAAATAAAGATTATTTTGAACTTAATAGTACAAATAAATAATAATAACCTAACATATTTTGACTTGCTAATGTACACAATTTTGCGGACGTTAATTTATTGTGTGAGTGACCTTTCTTTCCGCAATAAAAACTATCCCATATTCTTTGCTACTCCAAGTGGTACCAAACCTATTTTTATTTCAGGGTTTAAGCGCAGATATTACAGGTACTTTCATAAAAAAAATAACTCCCACACGCCGGGTTTCGGTAACGGTGGCCGGTTTCATTGAAATCTGGCCAGTTACGCAGGAGTAATTTTATAGTGCCCAGGTGTATGCGCAGTACACAAGAGCACTCTCTATTCCTTTTACTCTCATAACCCAGTGGTACGGAAGACCGACACGACTGGCGAGAGATCAGGCGCAGGACCGACTATTTTACATGCCCATCTGACGCATGGATCATCTCTCTTATCAGACAATCAGGTGATCAGGCTACATTGTCCTAACCAAACTTGGAAATGTTTTCCAACGCGGGAATTGAACTCCGAGTCAAGAGCCGCGCTCTAAACTATTGGACCACGGAGGGTACTTTCATACAGATTATATAAATCTATCTAATATATATAAATCTCCTGTCACAATGTTTGTCCGCGATGGATTCCTAAACTACTTAACCGATTTTATTGTTGTTTTTTTTAATGTGTGCTTTTTTTCAACTTGAGAGATAGGATAGCTTAGATCTTTGATTATAGTCGCAATTTTATTTTATTGCAAATTATTTGTCTATAAAGAGCGACCATTGTTTATGCGACGCGGGTCACGGGATAGCGATGGACGTTGCCATGATGACATACTTATTTAGTCACTAATTCAATAAAATAATACGGGCGATATACTTTATATAATATGGCAAAGAAACGTTAGCCGGGACAGCTAGTAGAATTATATAAATGGATACAGATTATATATAGAAAGAATAGTAGGTAGATATATTTTAATACATCGATTGTACAGCCATTTTCGAAGTAAATTGTGCACATACGTCAAAGAATGTAAAGAATACGAGGCTTCTCGGAAACAATTTATAATTTACCTTCGAAATGAAACTGGCTGTAGTTCCTGATGTATGTAAATGTATTCACTTCATTTGACGTCTGACAAAAACACAGTTTTGCTCTCTCTGCTCGATGTTTGTCCCGGGAATACGTAATTTAATAAAGAGCAAAGATGTTTTTAATAAAGAAAAGGTTTTGGCGCTTTGCCATTAACGTCGATTTGCCGTGTGTGAACTTTTTGCAAAGTTACATTGACATACTGACTACTGTTGAATACATGTCAACAATTACTAACGCAGTTACTTAATGACGTTTTGCAATAATGTTTATAATTTTTCGTCAAAGTTCTAATTAAATTTCTAAGATAATCGTAAATGCCGCACTCAGAGTAGAACATTAATTACTTAAATGTAATTAATTTAAAATTTTGACATAAGCCTCTTACATTATCTGTCATACTCTTCATTAAATTGAAGGTTAATCATAATTATAATATAAATCTCAGAACGCGGCAGTGAGTGTAGCTTTGTGAGACATATTAAAAATACATTTAGAGCTTACTAAATCTATACATATAATAAATCTGTAGAAATGACAATTCTGTACATTAAAGATATTCAAAAAATAGTAAGCGAAGGGTGTCACAACATCGCTATAGAAGCCAAAAATGTGATTAGTTTTTTGTCTGTCTGTCTGTCTGTCTGTCTGTCTGTCTGTCTGTCTGTGTGTCTGTATGTTTGTTCCAGCATCACACGAAAACTACTGATCCGATTTGAATACGGTTTTCGCAGATATATTTGTCTTCTTCCAACTTAACATCTGGTGTATAAAATTTTTTCCCCCCACCCCTCTAAGGGGACAAAAGAGGGGGTCAGATTTTGTATCAAACTTTTTTCTTTAACACGGAACTACTGATCCGATTTGAATGTGGTTTTCGCAGATATATTTGTCTTCTTCTAACTTAACATCTGATGTATAAAAAAAATCCCCCCACCCCTCTATGGGGACAAAAGAGGGGGTCAGATTTTGTATCAAATTATTTTCTTTGGACTTACTTCATATTATTAACTGTGTTTTCCAACTTAACATCAGCTGAATAAAATTTTTCCCCCCCCCCTCTTAGGGGACAAAAGAGAGGGTTAAGATTTTGTATCAACAGATGAAGTAGAAATACTTTAAATGGCAAAACAACATTTGCCGGGACAGCTAGTTTAAAATAAATCCGGCTAACCTCTGCTTATTGTAATATTACATAGACCATCTAGAAAAAAATTGTTACTTTGATTGCCGTGCCGATAAAGCAATATTGTAGTTTCCCAAAAAATAATGAAGAAGTACACGACTCATATAATAGTCGTGTTCGTCTAATTTTTTATCGCGCAAATCTAATATTGCACGTGTCAACAACAGAAAATGAGGTCGTGTGAAGCTACACAAGCTCAAATAGGCATAAACACAAGGATCGTGCGTAGATTTCGCGCGAGTTCGCTGTAGAGCTGCTACGAAAGCTGGCTATAACCTACGCCATGGCTACGACAACGGCGCGGCGCATCGAAACTATAGGAGTTTTAAGGGCCAGGGCCCGTACCACGAAACGGTTTTGAGACTCAAACGATCGGACGAGAATGCTGCGCCCTACTCTAACAAACGTGAAATGACGTTGTTAGAGCAGGACGCGGCATTCGGTTTGAGTCTCAAAACGGTTTCGTAGTAGGCCTACTGGCCACAAAACTGCGTTGCGGCGTCGTATCGCAAAAACAACATCTCACAGAAATGCGATGTGTTGTCACAAGTCACAACGCAAAGATTTCATCTGAAATGTCACTGACGCATCGCAAATTTCCACGATGCTTTCTGCGACGTCGTAGATTTTTACGATGCGACGCCGCAACGTAAAATGTGGCCTGGCCCTAAGCTATTTCAAAGCTTTTAGTGCGGGCTTTGAGCGTGGTGACCGAATCAAGAAATTTCGTAACGAAAAACACCTGATATCCCGGCATAGTGTTTGTGTGCGTGCGACTATACGTATAATTGCTTAAGTTGATAAAAAAGCTATGAAGCACGTATTTTTAAGGTTCCGTACCCAAAGAGTAAAAACGGGACCCTATTACTGAGACTTCGATGTCTGTCCGTCTGTCTGTCCGTCTGTCTGTTCGTCTGTCTGTCCGTCTGTCTGTCCGTCTGTCTATCTCCAGGCTGTATCTCAAAAACGGCTATAGCTAGACTTCTGAAATTTTCACAGATTGTGTATTTCTGTTGCCGCTATAACAACAAATACTAAAAACAAAATAAAATTAATAAATAAGGGGGGCTCCCATACAACAAACGTGATTTTTTGGGCTTTTTTGCTCGATTTCAATAATGGTAACTATTAGGCACTTGAAATTTTCACAAAATCCTTGATTGTATGTGTTTTTTATAATTAATAATAATATTAAAATAAAATAAAAATTGAGGGGGGCTCCCATACAAAAAACACCATTTTTTGCCTATTTTTGCTCTTTATCGGTACGGAACCCTTTGTGCGCGAGTCCGACTCGCACTTGGCCGATTATTTTCAATTATTTTTAAGGTTTTCAAGATCTGTCAAACCACACTAATAATATTTTAAATGCCAAAAAGTGTCAGTCTGTTACCTTTTCATGAATCACTGAACCAATTTTAATGAAATTTGGCATGGAGATAATTTGAGTCCTAGGAAAAGAACGTAGCATACTTTTTATTCCGAAAAAATTCACGGTTCCCACGTCATAAACAAATATCGCGATAACGGACTAACATAACAGGATCAAATAACAAATAGATTAAAACATCTCTACGCAGAACCTGCATTTTATTTCATAATTTATTTACCATATTATATAATATACAATTTAACTTAATTTAAACATCATTTAAAACCAATGAGGTTTGTGTAATGCTGCGATACAGTCTTATTTGAAGACGTGGTTATAAAATATAATATCTATACGTCAATTAAGGTAACCTAACTATTATAAGGTTATCTTTAAACATAAATACATTTATTATTGAATATTTTATCCATAATATCATTGCTTCATATCACGCGTTAGCCAAAACCTAAACCTCTATAGATCATAATAATATTGTATGTCTTCAAAAAAATAAACTCTGCCAAATATAAGTGGGGTGTGCCAACATTGTGATTTATGTTACTTGTATTAAAAGAAACAATAATTATTATAAGCACAATATTTATTGTGTTTATTGCTATATTATACTCTTACAATATCAAGAAGGAGTCAAGTAAAGGGCAGACAGAATAAAAGGATGTATTTATATTTTTCAAATCAAAGGATTTCTTTAGGACATAAATCTACAATTATACGTGATATTTCATTTACAATTTTTTTTCAACTCTTCGATTAAAAATTCATTTATATTTTGTTGCCAAATGAACGATTTTTAGTGTCCGACCGAAGCTTCGGCTTCGGCTTCGGCGGCCGAAGCCGTCGGCCAAAAAACCATCTTCGGCGAAGCCGAAGGCTTCGGCCTAAAACCCGGCCGAAGCCGAAGGTTTCGCCGAAGGTGCGAGCAACCGTCGAAATTGAACGAATTACGAAAGACTGTGTGAAATGTGAATCGTGAGAGAGCGACGCGACGAAACGGTCGTCGGAGAGGGCACTTGGAGTCACTGTCAAATACAATAAGCAAACACTAACTTCTTAATAAATCATTTAATTTTTTATTAAGAAGTTAGTGTTTGTTTATTTTATTTTTTAGTCTAGTTTCGGTCTAGTCGAGTAAAACAAAGACTGATTAATTGGTCTAATTATTGTTATTTAATTGTGAAACAATAAAGAAATTATTATTTTTTACAATAGTACAGTCAATAAAGTAGTTGTAGAATGCGTGAGCGGGAACCTAAGAGATTTCAGCTGGAACTTATTCAGGGTGCTTCGGGACAAAACATACTAAAAGTCCTTAAGTCTAGGATGTGAGCAGGAGTGAGGGGAGGGTGACAAAAGTCAAAATTTTTCGTTTTTGGCTTATAACTAAAATACGATGCGTTGTAACAAAAATGTTCTACAATATAGAAAAAAACTTATTAAATTCTCTGTAATTTTGATTCTATGTATATACTTTTTCCGAATTCTCATCCGTTTTCGAACTACACGCTCAGGAAAAGTGAAAATATAAAGTGTTTTATTTTTAAATATTCCTTTCTAATTCTGAATGAATAGTAGCTTTACCTCTTCTATGCTTCGTTCAGTAATTGAGAGGGCTGTAAACACATCCCCCCATCCACTCATTACACCCCTTGACCCGGCAACGCACCAGTAGCACCCCTGGTGTTGCAGACGACGCAAGCAATTACGGTAACCAGTTTCCATCAGATGGAACATACACTAATTCTTAGCCTGCTTAGTTAAATGTTTAAAAAACATTCAGGAATGTAGGTAATTTCTTGACGCCAAGGACAATAGGCGACTTGTCAGCGCCTGAGGCTTCACTAAAACAATAATATATTTTGTCACTGCACCAGGGATTGTAGCAGCGGCTAATGTAGATGCCTGAGAGCGATTCTGAAAGTTCCAGAGCGTGTAGTTAAAAAAACGGATGAGAATTTGGAAAAACTATATAGAATCATAGTTATAGAGAATTTAATAAGCTTTTATTTCGTTGCAGAACTTTATTGCCACAACGCATCGTTTTTAAGGTATTAGCCAAAAACTAAAAATTGAGACTTTTGTCACCTTTTGTCTCTAAGCACCCTGAATAAGTTGCAGTAGAAATCGCTTAGGTTCCCGCTCACGCACTCAATATCCTCCTTTGAGTCATTCCTTACCCAGACTACAAATAATTAATTAATAAATCACAAAATCACAAGCTTTTATTACTATCTCTAAATCAACTTCTATATGAAACAGTCAATATAGAGGTAAACCTTCAATATGAAAGTTTTGAAATAATTTTAATATTCATTGTAGCTTGTAGACAATTTTGAACAAAATTAATTACTGAGAGTTGAGATTAAGATTATAAACCTTCGGCTTCGGCTTCGGCCGAAGGTTGTGGCGATTGCCGATTAATCGGCTTCGGCTTCGGCTTCGGCCACAAATAGACCTTCGGTCGGACACTAACGATTTTAGAAATACTATATACCTACGATTAATATACGATTCGATTTTAATTATATTTGTTTCTAGAATCTCATATTTAGGTACTATAATTTCCGATATGGTAAATTGTTCAAGAGAAGTACATTAATGTGATCTGGTAGATTATTAAAAGCCTAAAATTAAAAATAACTATAAATATGCCTTAGTTTGTCAACGGCTGTAAGAGGCGTAGTTATGCTAATATTTAACACCACCGTGGTCCATAAGCTTAGAGCGTGGTTCTTGACGTGGAGGTCATATTATGGGTTCGATTCCTGCGTTACTGAGCTTGGTTTCAATGGAACCGGTTGCCGTCACCGGGGATATCATAGTTAATATATAATATTGGTCAACACGTTTATTAAAATTAATATACAATATTGGTTAACATGTTAATTAAAATATCCTTCGTTAATTTGTTACTTAAAATATCTACACACCCGATACAAGGTATGCCGTTTGTCTTGACGTGTCTTTTCGTAGGTCTCTTCCAATGTGTCAGTCTGTCAGACATTGCAGACCTTGACATTCGCAATGTAAATATTTTAAAAGGGGTCCAACAAAAATAGCATCAACTCTATTTGTATTCTGTCAGTCATAAATTGGGATAATAAGCTAGTTATTTAGTAATTGCTTGTCAGCAGAATATAGTAATGATAACAGTTATGTGTAGCATTAATAACCACTCCAATCAGCTTTCGTGGCGTCTGGGTAATCAATTAGCCGAATAAACAATCAACATCTTCGCTAATATAGAGTAATGTGGAATAATATTAGCATTGGAACTGAGTCTTCAGTCTACATATTGTGAAAATCACGATGTGAATTTTTGGGTCTCGACTTCTGTTTTCCACCGTCGATAAAAAGCTACAGATAAAGTATTAGCAAAAATAAATAGGGCACTGCATAGTATTAGTATCTTATGTACTATCAGAGAAGTTGATTCATAGGCAGTCGACAAACCTGCGTAATTTGGTTGCGTTTAAATGTCAAACCCAGCCGAGAGATGACCTCTAGCGTTGAACTGACAAACGACCAAATGACGTAGGTCCGTCAACTGGTTATAATGAATCAATTTCTTCGATGGTACATTAGTAGCCAAATATTAGTAGCGGAAGCGACTTCAGAGGCCAAGTTCCTTCCTCTACCGGGCTATAATAATTCTAAGATATTGGCTACTAGATGAGCCCCGAAACTCCATTTCGTCAATGTTTATCGCGACAGAACCGTGCATTTTTCCGGGATAATTCTCGGGACTCAAAGTATCTACATAACAAATTTTAGAAAAATCGGTTAGCTTTTTGGGCGCGAAGCGGTAATAGGCGGACAGATAGACAGACACACTTTCGCATTATTAGTGTGGATTGAAAACTGAAATACGTTTGCCAATATTTAAAGCATACATTTCTACACAATGTCGTATACAAATACGATGTCATTTGGAAACTCGCAACGCTTCGCCGCTTGTCTGTATGGGCATTATCCGTATTTAGGTATGACACTAACAAGGGTATTTTCTGCCCCATCGCGCAGTTGTTTCGGGCTCGACCTACACGGAAGGTTAATTGGACCCCACGCATCAATATGGGGAATTGACAGGACGGTGATCCGACGAGTCCGATCCGGATATTATACACTTGTTTTGGCTGTTTAGGGCTTACTGAAGAGTGTCACGTCAACGAAATGTCGAAACTTATCAATAATGGGGTCAATTCATTTTTAGGGTTAACTGTGTAATGTCATTTCAGCGAACTGTCAAAACTTATCAATGAGGCCATGGCTATGAATAATAATAATCGGCCAAGTGCGAGTCGGACTCGTGCACGAAGGGTTCACATTTCGATTCACATTATATCGCCGCGAGATATTGCAATTTTAGATGAGATTTTGCTGTCTGAACCCTTTTTGGGACAGGCACAACCAGCCTGGCTCATTTAAAATGCATGCCTCGCGGCGTTGCATTTTTGAATTGGCTTAATTAACGTATCCACTTTCACTTGTTGCATTATTTACTTAAATTGGTGAATATGAACCAGGAACGTGTCAATAGTCAGAGGTCAAAAACCAAAAAAATTTTCGCTGCTAAAACCATCATAATCCTTTTTTATTTTTCAAGACTTGAAATAGGTATCTCAAACTTTCACCAAAATCGATTCAGTGGTTTAAGCGGGAAGGCAACATTTCTAATGTCGCATTTATGATACTAGCTATTTTACCGAGCTTCGCTCGGTATTCAAAAAATTAAAAAAAAAACACATAAAATGACATTTTATGAAAATGATTCCTAGCTAGATCGATTTATCGCCCCCGAAACATACAACAATATATACTAAATTTCATGAAAATCGTTGGAGCCGATTCCGAGATTCCAATTATATATATACAAGAATTGCTCGTTTAAAGATATAAGATTAGTATTGATGTTAAACTGTACAGTTTATATTATATTCAAACATTACGGTTCAAACTTTATACATGTCGAGGGATCGCTTACACGTGTAGTAGAACTGAGAACACACCCTAGTGACGGGTAGAATATATAATACAGTATTAGTGGTGCGTAAAGACAAAATGGGCAATTCAAATATTATATAATAAATTAAATTAGTATTGTTTTATCACGATCCATACTAATACTAAAAATGCGAAAGTGTGTTTGCCTGTTAACTCTTTACGCCAAAACTGCTGAACCGATTTTGTTGAGATATAGAAATACTTCGAATCTCGGGAGAGGACACAGGATACTTTTTATCTCGGATAAAATAAGGCCGTGTTTCCACTGACGCGGAGCGGAGCGGAGAAGAGCTTAGCGGTGCCGAATTGACCAATCACCATGCTCGATATCTTCGCTCTGCTTCGCTGTCATTCCGCTGGAATAGCACGATTGGTCAATTCGGGCACCACTAAGCTCCTCTCAGCTCCGCGTCAGTGGAAACACGGCCTTAATGTGGGGTTCCCGCGTAATAAACTAAATTTGGCGCAACGGAGTTGACGTACTATCTTTTTTCGGTCAATCCGGTGATTCACCTGCATTGGCCTATCCAAACTTGGAAACTATATTTTCCAAAGCGGGAATCAAGCCCACAACCTCTGAATTCTACGCTCCAAGCCACTGGATTACGAAATACGGATGCGATATTGTTATATCGCATCCATATTTCGGATATCCATATCTCACGTATGCGTTGCATCACAATGAAATATTTATATTGGTCTAGCTGAGGACCTAGTCGTTTGCGTCATGGAATTCGGCTATCAATCAAACGATATATCTAAAATACTAGCTAAAAGCCGAGCTTTGTGAGGGCTCGCGTCGTTTTCCTGCGTGGCAATATAAAACCTTGACTGACCGATGATAGCACATCTACATTTGAATAAAAATTACTATGTTAAAGCACAAATCATTAGGCGTGATAGTTTTTCCGTAAAGTGCACCACAAAAGTGCTCAGGTTGTGGAACATAATAGGGCTCGCTTCGCTTGCCCTGACAATACACTTTTTCGAGTCGCCGAAAGACTGCGATACTCCTGTAAATCTCGAAATCTACGTTTACTCGTATGCTACTTGATGGCGATAAAAAAAAAACATATTATTAACTATTACAATTTTCGATTTGCTCAGTTTTCCCCGGTGAACTGGCATGTGCGAGCCGAAGCCTAGTACACACTAGGTAAGTTATTTATGCATTAGTATGTGTGGAAAACGTGTACTTAGAAGGGTAGCGTATTGTATGATCAGCTCGTAATGTATGAATGTGTGAATTTCGCTGTGTTTGTAGTGTTGTACGTTTCTCACCTGTCTGTAAGAACTTGCATACTAACTACTTATACGACATGTGTTTAAGATTACAGCGTTTGCATTCAATATGCTAATTTAAGAGCCATTCCTTCGTTATTATCAATATTATTTGTAGCCGATGGTGTCCCACTGCTGGGCAAAGGCGAGACTCCCCTCTTTCCTTCTACGTGTTTCTATCCTGAGTAATAACAACGTATTATTGGTATTATTAAGGGATCTCCTAGGTTATTTGAAATAAATTCATATTATTATTATAAAAAAAAAAATATATATATATATATATATATATATATATATATATATATATATATATATATATATATATATATATATATATATATATATATATATATATATATATATATATATATATATATATATATATATATATATATATATAGTTACAATCAATACAGCTGTATCAATATACAGCTATATATTATACAATATGTGCTGTGGCCCAAGCAATAAAGACCTTTTCAATGTCGTATAGGCACTCATTCAAAGTTTGTTTTTTAATCAATTCATTTAGCAGAGCCTTCTTCTGATGCTGCCAGAATGCTATATAATTTTAACTATAATTCAAAATAATTATAAATTGTTATATTTAGCATAAGGTACGATGGGATTGACATGGTCTTTTTGTACAAAAATCCCTTAAAAAAATAAATATTAAAAATATTTATATATTTATCGTAATAAAAGTCGTATCACTATTGTAGTCCTAAATCCTAATCCTAAATTGATATCTCCACTCATTATTTGGTAAGGACTTTCAGCCTCTCTCTTCAAATAATAATTTGTCTCAAGACTCTTGAAATAAATCTTTTGATTAAATGATATTTTTTCATTGCTGTAATTAATTTTAGGGATTTTTCATGATAAGTTAAAAGACGTTTTTATTTATCCATATAAATTTAATCATCATGATTTCTTTATTACACTTTTTACCAAGAATCCAAGTAATTATTTAAAGTGATACCATTAATAGTTTTTAAATATAAATTTATTTTTTTCATATAAACAAGTTGTATATTATAATTTCAGCAAAGTCAGCATAGCGGTTTGGGCATGAAGAGGTAACAGATACACAGACGGACAGATATACTTTCGTATTTATAATATTAGTGTGGATTCCATTACTTGAAAAATGAGCTTTAAAAATTAAATATTTCATTCTGGAGTCAACTTTATCACAACAGTACGTACAGTAGCGGCATTAGGGGAGGCGGCGCCGGACGACCGCCCAGGGCGCCGGATAAAAGGGGGCGCTGGAGACAAACAAAAGGGGCGCCAATTTTTTCAGCAATACCACCCTGCACCCTGGCACCCTGGGCGCCAAAGAAATCTCGCCCAGGGAGCTGGTAGCGCTAAAACCGGCACAGAGTACGAACGTACAGCACGTACTCGTATATAACTTTATGTATCGTTATAATTCACTAGAATACGAGTGTATTGTGTTAATTATGCACACAATAGATTTCCAAGTGAATGGCAAAGCTTTGTGTAAACTGAAAGGTTCCTAGTTTAATTAGTAGAATTGTATTTTTATTGAATTAGTTTTTATAATACCAACAATGAAATGAATTCACCGTCTATACTACTACAAAGAGAAATTTTTATTGTATCGACCGCATATCGACATAGGTACCGATTCTGATGTGGATACTGGATACGGATGTGAAAACGCAGTCTACCCTAGACTGCATAGTGTATTTTATTGCGGGAGAATGTAAGTTTCGCAAGAGTTTTTCTTACTATTCAAATCAATCAATACACTTCCCTACAAATAACACCTAATAATTAAGATGATAATATTATTGATACAGCGTATGCCTATTGGTTTGCTGTCTTTTTCTTTCTCTGTAACAAAACTAAGTGATAATAGTTTAGGTAAAAAATACATTTTTTACAAAGAAATTTCTTACTCTGTATGGGAAAATTCATGACGCTCGGGCGCTTGACCACAAAAAATCTTGCTCTTTCAGCGCTGCTACTTTCATAGTGAACTATATATCCTTGTTTTTATTAGAATACTTACTTTTATTAGTAAGCAAAATTAATATTCAAAGTGTAGTTTATACAGTTGTCATTCGTCTTATTCTTTATTCTCTGTGCGTTATCAATTCTCTAGGCTCAGTCTTTATACGGGCTGAATTTTTAAAGGTGGCATGTACTGTATAATCTGAAACTGTAGGAAATCGCGATTTATTACAGTACTGTCGAATGGAATTTCACCATTCCATTCATTTTTTGGCGCATAAATGAGTTAATTTGTAGGAGTATCATTAGGGCAAGCATTGTGGATACCAATGTTCTTTTGCCCTTTTAATGTTTAATAGGATCTGTAACAAAGCTAGTCATTCAATGAAATTTTAGCTCGAACCAGATGACATACCTACTCATTATAGTAGAGGAGGGGAGGGTGCTATTTGTGTAGTCACTCGAGCGTCATGGAGACCTACTCGTAATAGGTTTTTTACATTACGTCGCTGCGCGTGCAATTCCGCGTAAACCCAACTAGTAAAAACCGCGTAACAGCAAAATGAGCATAATTTTTATATTGTGCCAGCCGATTCGAAACGCATATTATGGGCTTATATTAGGCTTAACAGAATTTTAACGTACATTTTGCCATCGAAAATGGCCACGCGATGATTGACTAAGAGCCGGTTGTTTGATCACTAGTAAAAAATAACTAATAGAATCCGTAACCATTAGTTAGTTGACTGTAGTTAAACCTTGACTATTTGTTAAAATAGAAATACGTTGTTTCAATAGATTTTTTACTTTAGTTAAAAGTGACAATCGTCAATTGTGTTGCCATTTGAAGGAACATGGGGAACCCAAAACTCTGCCGGGAGATTTTTGAAGTGAAAACTTCTTTAGCGGCGTTGAGCACTTTTGTGGGATGGGTAAAAACTGTGAAACTCGCGTCAGATTCTCGTGCTGATCGAAAAACCTTGGAAAAACCGTAAGACGGTTGGAGAGTTTTGTGTCGAACTCGAACTCGAACTCGAATTGATTGTAAGGGTTTCGATTAGTTTAAAAAATCGATTTTTTAAAATCGATTTTCATAAAAAATGGGTTAAAAATTTAATCGATTGTAAGGGTTTCGATTAATTTAAAAAATCAATTTTTTAATAATCGATTTTCATAAAAAATGGGTTAAAAAATGCACAACGTTAATAATCAAGTTTTAACTTCTGCCGGCACTCCCGGAGTGCAACCCGTCTTTTTTTTTTAGTACTGGTAATATTGTTTATGAAACGTCAAATTTGGCTGTCAATCTTTTGCGCTCACGCACAAGGCACAACCAATGTTCAAAGAACAATAGCTCTTAAAGTATTTGACATACGGACGTAATTAAAATGTTGTATTTCTTTGGATATAACAATAATCAATAAAGATGGGTTATGGGGGCTCTTTCTGTAAAACAATACATAAGTTTATTTTTGCACGTGTTTTCTCTATTTTTTAGAAACTTTATGACTTATTCAAACTTTTTGCATAAAAAAGGCTTTTTTGTGTTTTTATGGTAGGCTATTTATTAATTACCTTTCATTTAAGGCTATTTAATATTTTAAACAACGATAGGAAGAAACCTCGCAAAGAAAGAATTATGCAAGCCAAAAACAGATCTCTATTCTCTACAACACTGCTGAATATTTCCAGTCGCTTAAAACTTAAAGTTTTCAATATTTATGTAATACAGCGCTGTTGTTGCAGGTACCTACTTACCTATTTAGTAAATAGTAGGTACAAAGTATTACAAAATTCCTAAATCCTAGTAGTTGGTCTCTCCAATGTAGACTTCACTTCAGCAACTATCCAAAGTACTGTTTCTTTGGACATTCTAAACCTTTCGAAAAATTCGACTTCATCCCAATAGTCTAGTAGCAGCTAGCTTCACAATTCTGGAGCGAAATGTTTTCGGGCTGAGGGCTTAAAACGTATTCTAGAATGTTTTCTTCATCACAAGAACTTTCCGAGTCATCGAAATGTTTAAGTACATTTAAATCCATTATTTTTAATAAAAACACGCTTTTTGGGCAGTAAAATCTCTCAACTCGTCTAGATATTATCCGCAACAACAAAAAATCAAACTAATGGTTAATGTTAACTACGCAGTCCGAGCGTAGCTACGAATAATAAAAAACTAAGGAAGAGTAACTCCGTCAAAAAACATGCTCCAAAATACTTGTCAAAAAAGTGTACCTTAGGTTCACTTTTCATACATTTGCAATATTTAGGTGACCTTGAGCGGTACAAAGGCTGACGTTACATGACAGTTCGAATGGAACCAAATTTAAAACTGTATTAGTATGGGAGTTACGTTTCCTGGTTTTATTATTCGTAGGAGCGTAGTCATTTTATTTAACAATTTGTCAAAAACTTTAACTACAGTTAGCTTAACTATCGATTGAAAAACAACATTTTGTAATTTTTAACCAACAGTTAGTTTAACTAACAGTTTTTAGGGTTCCGTATTAACTATTAGTAACCTTAACTAGTGATCAAACAACCGGCCCTAAGACTCCATCTATATAATATTATATTACTTTATCTATGCTAGACACATGTCGGAAGCCTATTAGAAGCTTAATCTGACACGCTCGAGCTTGTCCCGAAATCCCCTCTTCTCCTCCCCAACTATTAGTCGTATCTATTTTAAAAATTCATTCTGTATCTACAAGGAGTTCTGTATCCTGAGTCCTGACTGAGTAATCTCGAATAATGAGATCCCTATTGTTTTATGGGACTTAAACCTTCCGTATTACTTACATGATGGAAGCAAATGTGAATTTACTCGCAAATGAAAATGATCCTTTTCCCTCTTAAAATAGGGGTTAGAACGGCAAACTACTCGGATCATTAGCAGTCGGAAGTTGTCTCCGTTCGCTTCATCTATAAGTATACCTAATGGTTCAAGAAAGATGGGTTATGAGAATAATGGATAGATTTCCTTATTGTATGTTAATTATCAGACACAGACTTATACAATGTACATACATAATATTAATAATAGATCCCACGCCGGTTTCGGTGACGGTGGCCGGTTTCATTGAAACCAGGCCAGCTACGCAGGAGTAATTTTATAGTGCCCAAGTGTGTTCGCAGTACACAAGAGCACTCTCTATTCCATTACTCTCATAACCCAGGGGACGGACGACCGACACGACTGGCGAGAGATCAGGCGCAGGACCGACTTTTTACATGCCCATCCGACGCATGGATCATCTTACTTGTCAGACCATCAGGTGATCACTGATCAGCCTGCATTGTCCTAACCAAACTTGGATACAACATGTTTCCAACGCGGGAATCGGACCCACGACCTCCGAGTCAGGAGCCGCAGTCTATACCACTAGACCACCGAGGCGTTACATAATATTATATACCTCTATACAGTAGGTATTTTGCAGAACCATAATAATTCTGCCAATATTTATATTATATCTCCTGGCGTAAAAGTTTAGCAATAGCAATTTGAGAGTCTTTACTGTATGTCTGTAGTTCCTGAACCATTTAATCGATATTAAAAAAAAGATATCGATTCAGTAATCGAGTATAGATATTTAATTTTGCTGCTTATCATTGCAAAAAGTACGATTATCATGAGTGTGTAATTAATCCACAAAACACCAAAACACCTTTTTGATCTAGACTAGAGAGTTAAGAAAAAACTAACCTGGCGATGATTCTGCGTCGTCCTTTTTCACCTGGCACAAAGACCTGGTGTATGATTGCAAAGACAACAAAGGTGTATGGCATAATACAAAGAGGATAATATAAACTCATCTCAATGTATAAACTACGTACCTACACATAATAATATGAAAGATGTACTACGATCTACGGACGATGTTTGATTTTTTGCTTCATTCGCCCTCTTAATAAAATGATGCTATCAACCGAATTTCAACCAGAGGTGGTTGTTGCCGTAAAAGATTTTTATCTTAACTGAATATTTCATTGTTAAGCTTATTAGTTATTACAATAATAAAAGTTTATATTATAGAAAATTTTCTTCACCAAAAGATTTTCTGAGAAATTCTGTTACTGAGGTTACATTTTGTAGACCATTTTCCGAATTAACTATCCTTCCAAATAACTATCCAAAACTCTCATTCAAGTAACAAAAGCAATCCCAAACTTCATATAGAAACAATACAACTTTAAAGTTTAATCACACCATATCGTTACAAAAGTTAAAAAAGAATTTACTCTTTTAGCACTACTACTTTCACAGTGAACTATAGCTGTAGGGTGTACCCTAATAATAGTATTAAGTATCATATTTTATCACTTTGTTTTGCCACACTCTGAATTTAAACTTTATTTTCGTCTAATTGATACTTTTATCATCTTTCTTTTTCTCTTTTTAGGCAGAACTCTAGTTCCGCTATAAATCTAGAAGATGTCATGTTAATATTTTAAAGAGATCTACACGAAGCATAATTAGACAGTGGACAGCTTGCACAAGTTTTAGAGTTTGTCGCAAAGTAAAGTTTGGCTGTCAGCAGTGTAGTAACCAGACGTTCCAAGAATTTAGGATAAAGTATATTGTTAATCAACTTTCAAAACCGAGGAGCTTACATTTTTGGCTTCGTTTTTTAATACAAAATTGAAATTTCGATTAACGGACGTCTTCTTACGTTTTATTTCGATGTGATATTAGTCTGATACGATACTGGCAATTATACTTCTGAAGCTTAAATTCGACAAGCAGTTTCGTCAACAGAGTGTGCCAAAACCCGCAAAAGCGATTGTCGTTCTATGGGCCGATTAAAATTCCTTGTGGTTATTGGTCAACTCAAAGGCCTTTATTGGTTGTCGCGTGGTATAGTTGTCGTATGTGAGTCGAATTATGCATTGTAAATCCGACCCATTCTGAAGACTCGAGGGTCGGGGGTCGCTTCGAGCACTGGATGTCTCATTTGCGCGCACACACGCAAATGTGACAGGCGACAGCTTGCATTCGAAGCGGCTTTCGAGGCATGAAAATAGAGCCCCTGGTACGGTCCTTAAAAAATATGCGACAATATTAGAATTTGCCCCGAATATGGTCACACTATTGACACTATCGTTTCTTGCGAAGTCCCCGCAAGCTCGCGGGGGTTACAGTTCAGTTTTTATGTAACAAACTTCTCGACACCTTTTTTTGTTTATCCGGATACCGCAAACGAGGGTAGCTCCCTAAATGTTAAATAGTATAGCCAAAACTATGAGATGAGACACAACTTGATATTATCGCATAAGTTCTGTGCTATTGCGACTAACCCAAAAAATCAAACATCTTTCTTCTCTCTTCATACGCCCGTCTTTCACTTGCCAGGTGATAAATTAAATTAAGAAATTTTAAAAAACCCCCGCCAAAAAACTTTAAAAAGTAATGAAATCATATTTGCTGACTTTAAGTTTAAATCATTCCTAAAAGTAAAGTAATATTTTAGTCCATAATTGTTGTCACGGTGTGTCGGGGGACCGCCAAGAAAGCTACCACAACAGCGACTTTTGCATTTTGTATCGCCATAACAGTCACTGATTCTCTCGATTCGGGTCGCTGTGATCTGACCCTTAAACTATATTGTTATGTGAAATCAAACATCTACATTAGCGGTCCCCCGACACACCTTGACAACAATTATGGACTAAAATATTACTTTACTCTTAGGAATGATTTAAACTTAAATTCAGTAAATATTATTTCATTACTTTTTAAGGTTTTTTGGCGGGGGTTTTTTTTTAATTTCTTAATTTAATTTATTAATACAACATAACATTATTTTAGAAAATAATATAAACTTAAAATCACAAATTCATTACTAAAAATACAATCTAAAATAAAATATACAAATATACAAATATATACACCCCCGGACCCCATGCACCTAGGGTTTCTACCCCAAACGGTTCAAATATGAGATCTCCGCCGAGGTTCTCATATTTGCGCCGCTTGAGGTTCTCTGCTTGGTTGGCGGAAGCGCCCGCACAGCTCGAGGTGCCCTGAACATGAGACGGGGCGAGTGTGTCGACACAAGTAGCGTCCCACACAAGGGCCCGTCCCACATTCCAGGGAACCAGGGTCATTCCATCGGGTCTCTTGCCATCGTCGCGAACCAAACCGGAGGGCTCCAGTATCGCTGGCAGCGGAGCTGGCAGCTGGCAGAGGGCACCACTATCGTTAAAGCCCGTTTCCAGACTCCATTTACTCAAATTGTCTAAGGTCTCTTGCAATATTTTTTCAACGAGTTTAAGATTTTTGCCACTACATAAAATTGTTAAGTCGTCTGCAAATAAATATCCCTTAACGGGTCGTTTTATAATATCTAAGACGTTATTAATTGAAATCAAAAATAAAATTACACTTAAAACAGACCCCTAAGGAAGTCCATTTTCGGTACATAGAGGATCAGAAAGAATATCATTTATTTTAACCCTTATATATCTATCAGACAAAAAATTTATAACATAAGCTAGAACGTTACCTTTTAAATTTAACTGTTGTAAAAGTTGTACCACTCTGTGTTTCCATACCATTTCATAAGCTTTCTTGGTGGCTTTCTTGGTATAACATGGTGCCGAGAGGATGAGTGCGTACATTCCATATTTGGGGAGTTAATACGCTGAGTGAGTCCCAGGGACTCATACTAGTTAATTTCGTTATGATTATTTTTATACATAAAAGTTTTGAAATGTTGATTTTTCAACGTTATTTTAATTTAAATTGTGTATGCTTTATTTTTCTGTTGTACAGTTGTAGAATGGCTCTAAAAACATGACTTTATCAGTCTAAGAGAACACTGAGCAGATTCCATTCTGGAAACCTGGCTTCAAGAAGATTTGGACGAAAAAATGACATTCCTGAAACTGTTAGCTAGGAGAGAAAGTATTACTATTTATGCCACTACAAAAAGAGAACAAAAACTACTCATCTGTGCACAAAATGTCTGAAGCCGATATGTTTTCCTTGCTCAAAAAAGATATGCCGAAGTAGCTTTTAGACAGTGGTAGACACCCACTGCACTTTTTTTTTTCTTTGTATAAAAGCATACATTAATGTTTATTTTATTTTATTTTGTGTACCTTTATTGATTTAAAAACGTTAAGTTCTTTTTAATTTTTAGAATATTTGTTAGTTTAGGGAAACCTTAAAACTATCGTGGTTTTAAAAGACTGATAAGTGCATTTTCTTTAATTTTTGAGAGGAACTCAGAAGTTTCGTTAGTTTTGTTATTTATTCTTATAATTTACTAAGTACTTAAAAAGATTGTTAAACAAAATGTTGACGAAATTTGTTTCATTTCATAAAAACATACATTTAAAATATGTGAGTCCCAGGGACTCATAGTAGGTATTTCCGTTAGTAAATTTCACCTAGTGAATTGAGGGTTAAAAATGAAAATTTTATGAAAAATCAAAGGTCCAGTGCAAAACCAAAAGATATATAATGCTAGAAGCCATTTTGTATAATTCAAGGTGCTACAAATCACTACCCTGTTTAAATAAATAAAAAGTTTTCCATTTCCCATCAGGAGTTCTTCTTAATTGTTGAGCCTCGCATACTTTTAGAAGTCCGTTTAGTTTTTTAAATAGATACATTTGTTTTTTTTTGTACCTAATGAACGAATCAACATAATAGACACAAGGCATAATACCTGATATATCATTGTCATATTATTATGTTTAGTTGATTAAAACTTTATTTTCTAATAAACATACACCAGTTAATTTGTAATTTTGTTTTATTACTTTATTCATCATTGTACATTATTCGCCGGATTGAATCACTGGATTGGAATAATGTAGGCCGTAAGGATATTAAAATGCCTAACAATAATTTGTATAATATTGTTGAAAATTAACTCGCTGACTCGATAATCCCACCTCTCCAGAGGGCATTCAATGTAATACCCGGTGAAACGATACACCACGTAAAAAATACGCAATTAAAAAGTTTTCATTTTTAATCTAGATTTTAATAAAAATCTAACAATATGTTTCCTGTGAGACCGTCAGATTAATTCTGTATTGTGTATCTTTCATCTACCTAAAATTAAGTTGATCCATACTTCTATACTAATATTAAAAATGCGAAAGTCTGTCTGTCTCTCTTCAAGCCCAAAATCTTATACCTTTTCACGCCCAAACCACTAAACCAATTTTACTGTTTGGTATGGAGATACTTTGAGGCCCAGCAGGGCTAGCATGACAATAGTAGACATGGCAAAGAATCGACATACTGACAGATTTTATCGACAAAATGGCGGGCTTCCATTGTCTAACTGCCACTTTGTCTATTTTTCCGTAGAAAGAGACCGTTTCTATGGTGACCATACTACGCCTGCAGGAAAAGACATAGAATACTTTTATCCTGGAAAAACGTACGGTTCTTGCGCGTTAAACGAATCTTGGTGTAACGGAGTTGCGGACGTCATCTGGTGCGTAATATAGTTATTACGCACCAGATGATTGAATAGTTTCAATTGAATTAAAATATTCATAGCTAATATTCATAGCGATGTAATTCGTCAGAGAACTAAATTTGCTAACATTGCTTAAACCATGAAGCCCCATAAGCTCACCGGTGAGCGAGACACTATAGAATAACAATAGATTTCCAAGAATCCGCGATCGAAGGATTAAAGAATTTTCAAGTTGAAGTGGAACTGAGCCGGCCATGTATGCAGAAGGACAGACGGTCGATGGAGCAGAAAAGTGTTGGAGTGAAGTCGATGAGGCAAACCTAGCGTAGTCCGACACGCAGTAGCTCGATGGACAGAGGATAAGAGAAGGTGGTAGGCAGTGGACGGATGACGGCTGCCCAAGATCGGCATGGTTGACGCTCGTAAGCCTACGATTATGGCGATAGCGATTGTTAGGCTGAAGACGATAATATAATCTACTATCCAACAATACCTTCACAACTCAAAGACTAGAGTTACATGGTCAGTCTGGCATCAGTTCAGTCCGCCAGTCTCAGACTGACGCCAGAACGATGTCCGGAAAGTACGTAATAAAATTCTGGAGTCTGAACAGCGGGCCGATTCTGTATCGTACATTTGTGAGTTAATCACTGAGTTAGTAACGAAACGGAGGAGTGAGCAACCGAAAGTCTCACTTTTGTATGCAAGTGAATACAAAAAGTGGCACTTTCCGTTACTCACTCCTCGGTTTCGTTACTAACTCAGTTATTAACTCACAAATGTACGATACAGAATCGGTCCGCTGATGCCAGACTGAACGACGAACGGGTAATGTTAAAATAGACTTGCAAAATTTTATAATAAACTCGCACACATTAATTAACATTTTGTTATTCCACTTACGTTCTAAAAGGAAATTTCGCCAGTAATATAATAATAGGGGATGCCCCCAACTATCCCTTAGTTATGAAACAAATGATTTGATTATCCCCGCCTCCACTTAACTAGCTCCGCATTAGAGCTACGAAAATAACTGAGTATAAGTAAGTAAATAGACGAATATTATTTGTTTTATTCGGTTACTAATATAATATTAAAGTGGTCCTAAATTTTATATTTTCTTAGAATATGGCTGCTTGAATGGTTTATTTACTGAAACAAAATGCCCTCAACTCCGTTGCGCCAAAATTAGTTTATCGCGTGAGAACCGTAATTTTTTCCGAGATAAAAAGTATCCTGTGTCCTTTCCCGCGACTTAAAATATCTCCATACCATTCCATACCAAAGAATCATGGCCAAATTTGTATAGGAGCTGGACTTGACTTTTATTTTTGATGTCCCAAAATAAACTATAGTTAGATTTGGTTGTTCTTATGCTCTAAACATAATTCTGTTTGAGAATTATGTCTAAATAGCCACGGTTTTTTACAATAATTAATAACGTTAACAATTATTTTGAGGTTAGACTTAAGAACTACCTTTTTCCCGACTGCGGTGTAGCCTACAAGTGTATATTCGGCGATCTCGTTTCTAATTATTTCAATTTTTCCTAGAGTATTACCCAAAAAATAGAACGAATGCGAATAATCGCCGGCTGTCAGAACATAAAGAAACTAAAATATATTGATATTTTTTTGTGGCTATTTGCAGACACGTTTCTAATATTTTTCGATGCCTTAAAATATTAGAGAATTTTTGCTACCAATGGCATATCGGGACGCCATTTATCATCTGGTACGATTTGGCCATTGTTCTTTCAGTAAAATCGGGTCAGTGGTTTGGGTGTGAAGAGGTAACAGACAGACAGACACACTTTCGCATTAATAATATCCTTCGATCGTGGAAAAACGAGACACAATAGCCTTACTATTGTTATCGCGGTCGTCGGTGACCACTTGGGGCTTGGAGCATTAATATGGGTGGTTTAATGTCTACTATTATATGGATATTTTGTGTACATAATCTACTGCTTATTAAACTTTTAAAGCTGCTATTAAACTTCACGAGCATGACTCTACTCACTTATATACTCAAATTTAAATAACCTCCTCCTTTTTGGAAGTTGGTTAAAAAACATCTCATTTATGCATTAATTTATGACGTGACTCTTCGTACAACAAAAACTATGTTACATCTCCTATTATTAAAGGATCAGTATTAAATATCTGCTGCGTCAGCGAGGTATACCGTATATATAACCAGTGAATCAAGGGTTTGTAGGACCCTTATTGCGCAACACCAGAGAACTTACTAGTGTTACTACAGTCATGTGCGGTGGCAATCGCTTACCAGTAGACGAACCGTCTGCTCGTTGCCTGGTACATTTCATTGAAAAACATTAGCACTCAATCACAAAATAAACAGTCACGGTGGATAGAGGATTTTGTATAATCTTAAGCCCCTAAGATAGGGTTGTCACTTGTCAGGCATCCTGATAAGTGTGCTATAGCATTTTTGGTTGCGTGACCGTTTTTCCGTGATCACAAGCCTAAGGGTGAAGCCAAACGAGCGTAATTTGTGAGTTGTGAGTCGCAGAATTTCGGTTGGCAAAAATTCTGCTGCATTCAGTTTCATAGAAAATGCATACTTCATTCACACGAGCGTAATTTTGTGAGTCATGATTTGTATGAAAAAAATATTTACGCGACCGAAATTCCGCGACTCACGACTCACAAAATTACGCTCGCTTGGCCTCACCCTAACATAGTGTGTAACGATTTATTTAAATAGCGGCGCGGTCGCACTCTCACTTCCATATAATTTCTTGTGATCTCACGGTGCACGGTGTAGCCACCGAACCGCGCGTACGGACGGACACATATAAATCGAGCCTTAGGGCTCCCGCACACGGACCACCGGCCACAACCACAAAACGCCGCCACCGGCATATTTCCTGTAGTTTTCATACATTTTTTGATGCCGGTGGCCGCCACACGCTACAACGATTCACTTTACGACCAATAGACTAGCTTAAAACGGCGTTTGTGGCTGTCGCGTGTGGCCCGTGTGCGGCGACACTTATATCAGCTGTTACAATTTTTCAATAAAACTTAAGAAATATTTTATGTAGTAATTATTCAAAATCTTTTAAGTCAGTATTTTTTGCGACTACGAAAAATCTAAATTATCATTTTTACAATCGCTCTTTACAATTAACGAGGTGGCGATATATTAGTAATGATGGCTAGGCTATATTTTATTTTTGAAGTAGTCAAGATATAGTTTTTTTAAAACTTATAGTCGCATCGCTTGTAGTGTTACGACGAATATAAAAATTTAAAATCCCTAATAACAATAACAATAATCCGGCCTTTTTGCCCCAAAAATAATGTCCGGCCAAGCTGGACTGTCTGAGAAATAAGTGCGACTTGGCAGCCCTATATGTAATCCCAAGACAGTACAATAGGCTATCTAAATAGTTTCTGATGGGTCGGAAGCATTTATTGTTTGCCTAAACTATAGCCTAGCTAAACATTTGTACTCGTTAGAGAAACAACATCGGAGAGTAGAAAACTTAGCATATCAAAAATTTGATTGAGAAACAGCTCTCACGTCTTTTCCATAGAAAATATTCAACTATATTATGCCTCTACCAAGTTTATTACTATATCATTAGTCTGCATAATATTTTTGGCCATGAGTATAGTTGAAAATTAAATTCACATAAAATATAAAAACAATTTAATGCACGAATATCAATATGAATTTATAAGGGCTTTAAAATATACGCCGTACAGAATATATTACTACTCTTAAAGGACAATAATTATTAAAAACATGTTCTTTATAAAAAACGGTTTATTGTTCTATAATTAAAAAAATATTTACCTACGTTAACACTTTAATACAAAGAAGAAATATCCAAAAGCAAAGATTATCCTGGCAAAAACTTTGTTTTCAATTTTGCTAAAAAAATGTTAGAATGAAATCGTTAACAGATATTTTGTTAAAATTATGCGTATTTTGTCCACCATAAGAGCATTGTAATGCTTATTGTTATTTAAAAATTTAGAAAAAAAAATCAAAAACAGACGACGGATAGGTTGGCATTGAATATTGATGTTAGGTCCATAGGTTCACACTTTGTGCATTTAAAAATTATTATGAATTTAGCGATTATGTTTGATTCGTGACGACTATTGTATACAATGTAATTTTTGAATATAATTTACGTACTTACTCAGTATTTACATTTTGGCCGATTTCAATAAGTTAAAACTGACCTACTGGTTTTTAGCTAGGACATCAAGTCCTAATAACACTCCAGTGAGGTCGTTAAGGCACATCCCGAACACGGAGTTAACATGCTGAATCTAGGTCACGAATGTCGCCTTTATTGCGACGTATAATATTAATTACATGCGGTACAGATTTATAAGGAACTCAATCTTGGAAACTACAGGCAAAACCCAATTTAATTTTCAAGGACCTCATCTGCAGCTCAATTTGTCTTTTTTTTAATTGCTTGGTTACTTTTTAGGGTTCCGTACCCAAAGGGTAAAAACGGGACCCTATTACTGAGACTTCGATGTCTGTCCGTCTGTCCGTCTGCCTGTCCGTCTGTCTCCAGGCTGTAACTCAAGAACGGTAATAGCTAGAGAGTTGAAATTTTCACAGATTATGTATTTCTGTTGCCGCTATAACAACAAATACTAAAAACAAAATAAATTAAATATTTAAGGGGGGCTCCCATACAACAAACGTGATTTTTCAAACATTTTTTGCTCGGTATCAATGATGACAACAGGTAGGTATTTGAAATTTTCACAAAGGCCTTAATTATATGTGTTCTTTAATAATTAGTAATAATATTTAAATAAAATAAAAATTTAAGGGGGGCTCCCATACCAAAAACACAATTTTTGGCCTATTTTTGCTCTATAACGGTACGGAACCCTTCGTGCGCGAGTCCGACTCGCACTTGGCCGATTATTAAGTTGTTTTTTGCATTGAATTCTACTTTTAGATTTTATTTGGGATTTTTATGCTTTTGGGTTTTATATTTACGATCCTACTTATTTTTTACGCAGCTTCTCTTATGACCTGCCCGTATACGTGATAGGTCTCAGGACAAAGGACACACAAACATTAAAGGTGCCGATTGGCAGCGGGCGACATGAAGCAACCGCAGATGTTTGTTTGTATTTCTACGAAATACCCTCCGCAACTAGGGGCACGAACCTAGCGACACTTCATAGAAATACATAGAAACCAGTAGTGTTGCTGCGACACATCGTCTGCGGTTGCTCCATGTCGGCATTTTTATAGAGCTTTTACACGTAACTTAAATATAACGGTTAAAATGAGTAACGTTTCGTTTTATGAATAAAAATACTACGGAAAATACCGGTTTTTTTCCGTTCCGTGGTCACAATTTGGTTTTTTCTATCCTCTGAACGATCTAGCTTACGCGATCACCAGATTCAGCTCAGTTTGCTGGTGATAAACGTATTTTATAGTGCTTACAAACACCAAATAGGTACACGGTGCTTGTAGAACGTTGAGCAGTTATTCTCAAAATTATCTAGGTGGACCACCAGGGGGCAGGGATCCATCGGAGTCAAGATATACGTTCGCCGTGGCAGGAATTAGGATCCACAATTGGAAACATGCATAAAAATTATTTTTATAGTGAAGATAATGTTAGACTTCTCCTATCAAAATAGGCACATAAATGAATATTTTAAGAATCTCAGAAAAGTATGCAAAAAAATGAAAGCACCATAACCTCCCTGGATAGATCTAATCTTCATTTCCTTTTTTGTAAAAAGAAGTTGGTAGTCTATACTTCTATATATAATGTTTTGAAAGTGAAACATGAAACTAAAAAACCTAAATATTTTTTTGAAATGCATATTCTTCATAACACTTTTTGAACGTCGAATCGAAATCGAAGGGTCGGGAACAAGCCCGGCGAGGAGAATGGGCGAAAGAACAAAAAGATGTTAAATTATCATTTTAATACCTCGATCGTGGGAATCGCAGGCACAATAGATTTTCAATTGTTGTGCGACAGCCGGGTGCCGCTTGGAGTCGATGGGTTAAATTAAAAAACTAAACATTTTGGGAGCCTCTGTGCCGTAGAATGAAGAGTGACTTCAGGCTGTATCTCCACGTGTGTTTGTACGCCTGGAACTGGAGCGCTGAGCTTGTGTTTATTAGCTCTATGTAACTAACATATTTGATAGTCCATTCCCGCGAATGCCACCAAGATTGCGAAGCTGTCTAGAACATGTTTAACGTCGATGGGTAATCGTTGACGAATATGCTCATCTACACGTACGTATACATACTTACTAGTATTAAATTTGTTCGTCATGAGCCAATGTGAAGAATCGCGAATGAGAAATGCGTCAGCAATGACCAAGATCACTGCTCAAGAATCGTTCTGATAGGTTGGGTGCTCTGAGTGCGGAGCGTGAGTTTTAGGGAGTAAACCATCATATTTTTATTACAACAATGCCCGCAATGGTAAAGAATGTGATTACCTATTTGACTTGATACAAAAATATAGAGTCACAAAAACTAACTCAGCTTACAATCTGCCAAGTATTAGTGGGTGAAGAAAAATAGTGTGTTTACTGCATATTTTGGATTGCATAATCACTTTTGAAACATCCTTGTTTATCATTTGGAGAACTCTTCCAACATCATCGACGACAGCTAATTAATTACCTGGGACTATCAAAACTGCGTGTGTACATAAGCATTGTCTTGCCTCAATTTATCCTTGTCACCGCAATAATTTTCACCGACTTTGGGTCCCAGAGTTTAATAGCTTCGGGAACTCGCTAGTCACGGCCCATTTAACTGTACTGTGACGTAATGCTTTGTACTTGACGATCCTTGACTTCACAAATAAGCTGAAACATTAAATCTTTATTGCCGTCCGGAAAAATAGCTGAAACCACAGACATAGATCAAGATAGATACATAGATCAAGTGACGTACCGATGATAAGAAACGTGTCCATTACCTAGGCCAATCGGCACTTTTAGGCATTTAGGCATTTTTAAAATTCCGATTGACATCCGATTCCGATAGCAGACTAAAGAACAGACTTTCGAAAGACGAGCATTGCTCGTCGTTTGGGAACGCGAAATGGCACGCGAAGTACATACACATGCGGTATCTGTCTTGATCTATGTCTGTGGCTGAAACGATACGGTGTTTAATGTTTATCGAGATTTCACCTACCTAATTCCTCGTGAAGTCCGAAATTGGTCGGACATTTTCTTAACAGAGTTGATTGATCTTTTTATTTCAGTATATTTTAATTAATACTTTCCTTTTTTCTTGGTAACAGGATATTCATGATTGATCTATTTATTACAGTATATTTTAAATATAATTTTGTTAAAAAATATATAATACAATATAATATAATATGAGGTCTACCTTATTTTCTTCCCTTTATTTACAGCGCAAAATGCTACCACAATGTCTATTTAACAGCATTCAATGGAATCGGATATTTATATTAGTATAATAAAGGGATCCAAAAACATTTCTTAACTCAGCAGATTTCCACATCCAGACTTTTCCCTTTCATACAATGCAATTTTTCACGGACTTAATGAATCATACGCTTCTAAAGACTTTTCTATCAAGAAAGGATGATTTGTCAGACCTCCGTCAATGAGCTCGGTCGTTAAAGAGTATTTTAGAGTTTGCACACCAAACCGGGAATACGCAATGCAGATTTGCGATAGGAATAACTTACAAATATCTAATTTAGTCATATTGGAATAAAAAATCGTTAACGGATAAGTTCAGCAACTGTGGAACCGGCTATGATCGGGGGTGAAGATTTAATATTATTTTATTTTATATTGTTGACTATAATTACCTATAGGACGTGACTTGAATACTAAAATTGAATAAAAAAAACCATAGGATAATATTATATAAAATCAATCATTAACGGAGAAGGCTCCAAACTATATTTTGTATTTTTGAAGTGAAAACTTCTTTGGCGGCGTTGTGCACTTTTGTGGGATGGGTAATAACTGTGAAACTCGCGTCAGATGCTCGTGCTGATCGAAAAACCGTAAGACAGTTAGAGAGTAGTGTTGTAACATCGAAATCGATTAATCGAACAATCGATTGTTTTTTTTTTTTCGATTGTCGATATTTTTAATCGATTTCGATTTTAATCGGGTTTAAAAATCGATTTTTTAAAAATCAATTTTCATAAAAAATGGGTTAAAAATTAAATCGATTGTAGGGGTTTCGATTAATAAACAAAATCGATTTTTTTAAAATTGATTTTCATAAAAAATGGGTTAAAAAAAATTGTAAGGATTTCGATTAATTAAAAAAATCGATTTTTTGAGAATCGATTTTCATAAAAAATGGGTTAAAAATTTTATCGATTGTAAGGATTTCGATTAATTAAAAAAAAAACGATTTTTTTAAAATTTTCATAAAAAATGGGTTAAAAAAAATGCACAACGTTAATAATCAAGTTTTCACTTCTGCCGGCACTCCCGGAGTGCAACCCGTCTTTTTTTGTTAGTTATATTCCATAAGGCTCAATTAAAAATTTAGTAGAGCTTGTCTAACTTGAAATGACGCGCCCCTCCCTCGTATTCATAGTACAAAAATGTTTCATTTATATCAACTTTGAAGTGGTGGGGCGCGTCATTTCAAATTGGACAAGCTCTAATAGTATTTGAAATTTAATGTAATGGTGAGAATATTAAATAGGAAGACAGTAAATACCTAGAAGATTCGCAAAAATTTACAATGCGATTCTTACTTTGGTGTACAAACTCGATCAAAGATTTCTTTGTTACAATTCAAAAGCTTCATAAAAGTGTAATTGTTAGACTTTGGTTAATGTAATTTCAATTTAAACTTCAAGTTAATAAATCTTTCTTTGACTTTGAAACATTAAGTACAGCAGAATTAAAAAATTATGCTTGGATTCGTAGGTACCCATAAAAGTCTCTTTTTTTGAGGTCTCGGTTTACGCATATACTTTTTCACACCTTTAAATACGAAATTGAAATAAATTTTTGCAGTATTACTGCACAGATAAAACTTGCTGTATTAGGTTTATATTAAAATGATAGCATCTTATAGATGAATAATATTATTAGTTTGCATACAATAACAATAAAGACAACACCCAACATTAACTTAGATCTAATTCTCTCATAATTAGTTTATGTCTACTACGCTAGATTATATAAGTAACTTTGTGCTGTCTCCCGCTTTTTATGGGGAGGGAAAACTGTATACAGCTTCCTACTCCTCCTATCTTCTTCTGATTAGTTTCGTTGCAGGTCCCAAGATAGCTTTAGCATATCCCTCGGGCTCCCTGAGATCATATTATTATCAAAGGGTTTTCGTGGTTGGATACCGCTGTCGATCCCGTCGACACAGCAGATACAGCGGTGGGAATGTGTGGTGGGCCAAAGCCCGATTAAAAACAAACCCTGTATATTATGCAAATAAAAATGTGCTATTGAAACAAAAAGAACGAAATTCAAATCATCTGAAAGTATGATTTTGATTGTATTTGGAGGTTTGTTGTGACCTCCAGACGTCTTTCTGTCTCATCTGAAACTGTGATATTAAAAGACTTTTTGTTCTAACGATCTATAAGTAAATTGGATAACTAATCCTAAAGCTTAACAGAATTAGTATTTGACTGTTTTTGGGCTATATAATATACTAGCGACCCGCACCGGCTTCGCACGGGTATAAAATATATTATAGCCTATGTCACTCACTGAATAAATGATTAAAATCGATTCAGTAGTTTTTAATCTATAGGTACTAATATTATAAAAAGGTAAACTTTGTTTGTTTACTAATAGATCTACAATCTACATACTACTACTCAAAGATACATAGGTACTACTCATAGATCTAATTTCTAAACTCCTCTCCCGCGAGCGCACCCCCGCCTTGGTAGCGCCCACTCCGAAACGGGCGTAAATCTAATTTTTTAAATTTCGCCATAAATTCTAAACCAAACGTCCAATTTTATTCATTCAAAGACCAAATATTGTCTACATTATTAGTGATGAAATAATTTATTTTGATAAGGATTAATAGCATGAGTAAAATAAATGCGTTTAAATGTAGTCCAAAAAAATCGAGATTTTTAAATAAATAAGTGGTTGTTGTACCTCACTCGACATAGATAGGTATAGTATGTCGCGGACTTTTTTGTAGATATTTAAAAGATCTACATTTACTTAAAACATTGTACGGTTCTATCTTTTATACGTTCGCAAAATATTTCTGATTGTTTCCGAAAAACTGAAATATCCTACGGAACCCTACATTTTCCAAAATAAAAAGTAGCCTATGTTACTCGCAAATAATGTAGCTTTCGAATGGTGAAAGAATTTTTAAAATCGGTCCAGTAGTTTTTGAGCCTATTCATTACAATTAAACAAACAAACAAACAAAGTTTACCTCTTTATAATATTAGTATAGAAGTATAGACTAGATGACGCCCGCAACTCCGCTGCGACAAAATTCGCTTATCGCGCGGGAACCGTACATTTTCCGGGATAAAAAGTATCCTCTTTCCTTTCCCGGGACTCAAAGTTTCAGCCAAATCGGTTCAGCGGTTTAGGCGTGAAGAGGTAACAGACAGACAGACAGACAGACACACTTTCACATTTATAATATTAAGGAAGTATGGATAATATGGCTGTTTTTGGGCTATATTATCTTTCTATCTCTATATATAAAAATGAATCCATATTCGCGTGGTCACGACATCACGCCTGAACGGCAGGACCGATTTCGCTGAAATTTGGCATAGAGATACTTTGAGTCCCGAAGACTAAAGTTGCCCCGGAAAAATGTACGGTTACTGTACAATAAACTTTTATGATTTTCGCCTAAACTATTCAATCTATTTTGATGAAATTTTGTATGGAGATACTTTGAGTCTCGGGAAAGGACAAGGTATACTTTTTGTCCCGGAAAATGTCCGGTCCCCGCACAACTATTCAGTCTATTTTGATTGAAATTTGGTAGGTATAGAGATACTTTGAGTCTCGGAAAAGGACAAGGGATACTTTTTGTCCCGGAAAATATACGGTTCCCGCACAATAAACTTTTATGATTTTCGCCTAAACTATTCAATCTATTTTGATGAAATTTAGTATGGAGATACTTTGAGTCTCGGTAAAGGACAAAGGATACTTTTGTCCCGGAAAATGTACGGTTCCCCTACAATAAACTTTTATGATTTTCGGCTAAACTATTCAGTCTAATTTTATGTAATTTGGTGTGGAGATACTTTGAGTCTCGGGAAAGGACAAGGGATACTTTTGTCCCGGAAAATGTACGGTTACTGCCCAAGCAACTTTTATGATTTTCGCTTATACTATTTAATCTATTTTGATGAAATTTGGCATGGAGATACTAATTTTAATCTATTGTTTACTTAATTATACCAATTCGAATTAATTAATCATCGTTAAGACAGGACAACGTCTGTCGGGTCAGCTAGTACATATTATAAAACAAAGTCGCTTTTTTTCCCTCATGTCTCTTTGTTCCCTTTTACCTTTAAAACTACCCAACGGATTTTGATGATTCTATCAGTGTTAGATAGCCCATTTATCGAGGAAGGCTATAGGCTATATTTTATCACGCTAAGACTAATATGAGTGAAGAAATAGAGGAAAATGTGGAAAAAACGGGGAAAATTATTTGAAAGGGCTAATTTGAACGCGTTAATCTCAGGAACTACTGGTCCGATTTGAAAAATTATTTCAGTGTTAGATAGCCCATTTATTGAGGAAGACTTTATCTAATTTAATAATAAAATAATATATTTATATATTATTTTATCACACATACTGTCGCACTCAGAGACGAACGTTAATTACTTAAATGTAATTAATTTAAAATTTTGACATAAGTGTCATACATTATCTGTCAAACATCGTAGTTAAATTGAAGGTTAATCACAATTAAATGTCTCTGAGTGCGGCAGTAAGACTAATAGGAGAATGTGGAAAAAACGGGGGAAATTATTTGAAAGGGCTTATCTCGCTACTAGAGCAATTTTTATGTTATTTGGCACAGATAAGAAGTAGACCACGTGAAGGATCATAGGCTAACGATTTTAATCATTTTTTCAGTGGCGATATGTTTTTTTACCCGTGCGGCGCCGGGGCGCTAGTATTATATTATAAATTATAATTATATACAATTATGTGTAATATGTGCTGTTTTTAAGCTATTTATAGCTATTTTAAAAAATTGCCATTTTGAGTTGAGTTTGTATGTTTTTCTACCTGCAATATAAAAGAAAATATTTGTATTTTTTTTATCACTCATAATGTTGCCGACATCTTAGTAATATCGAAATGTCATAAGACAGCGACCAAAGCGGATTATTGAAAATAGTGGATTACGCAGTAGACGTACGCTCGATTTAGAACATGCATCCTCGCGAACGAGCGGTTTGGCCCCTACACCGCGAGACCCTCGATCGAGTCGAGAAATTTTATGTAACCATTTGCGATCACCCCGCTATTTATATACAACTAGCTGTTGCCCGCGACTTCGTCCGCGTGGACTTCAGTTTATAGCGCGCGGTGTCAACAAAATTGGTGTCAAATTTAAAAGCTTTTTTAAACCCTAGTACCCCTTAAATCAAAATACCCAAAAACAGCTGTGCAGTGTGCACACAATATTTCACTTTTTTAAATTAAACTTTATTTAAATACCAAATTTTAAGGCTTATTAAAAAAAACATTACACAACTTTAGCTTTACCCACGGAGCTAATACCTCCGTGGCTTTACCCATAAACTTTAAAGATTACGTCACTGCATAGATAAAAGTACTGAGTAGTGAGTTATTTAATAACGTGTACATAACAATCGAAAGAATCGTAAAACCTCATGCAACATGGTACCACGTGTTATAGAAAGAGTTATGAGCAAGCGATAGCGCGATGTAGGCGACTCTTAGCGCTATCTGTTATGAATTTTTGGAACTAACTTAATTTGAACAAATTTACGCATAAACACCCCCTTACAACCCCTTTTTCCAGTTAAAAAGTAGCCTATGTCCTTTCTCAGGCTTTAGACTATCTGTGTACAAAATTTCGTTACAATCGGTTCAGTAGTTTTGGCGTGAAAGCGAGACAGACAGACAGACAGACAGACAGACAGACAGACAGAGATACTTTCGCATTTATAATATTAGTATAGATTTCTTAACGCGTGTTCAGACGTGCGCGTTTTCTACTCGCGCGGATGCATCCAGCGCGCGTCGTGTATTTTTCCAAACGCTATACTGCAGGGATTCCCAAACTGTGCGCCGCGGCGCCCTGGTGCGCCGTGGAAAGGCAAGAGGGGCGCCGTGAGTCGATCCTCCATCATTATCCGAAACCACAAATATTATAAAATTAGATTATAATATTCATTGTGTAAACCAGGTAGATGATTTAATATTTGTTTATTAATTATTACTATTTACCTGCTTAACCTAACTATAATCATTAAAGGTACATATTTATTCATGTATCTTTTTCTAATAGCACAGAATATATATTAGTTGTACCACTAATATCTAGGTAGAGTAGGGCGCCGTGATAAAATATTTTATGTGTGACTGCGCCGCAGGCTGAAAAAGATTGGGAGCCCCTGCGCTATAGCAATTTCACGAGTGCTGAATCCGCGCGAGCAAAAAACGCGCAGAAAACGCGCACGTCTGAACGCGTGGCGTACCGGCCAAACCGCTTGTTCGTGCGGATGCATATAAATCATTAACCAAGCCTTCGTCCCATAATTTTCCATTTTTCGCTTTTGTTTAACCTATCAATCTCCATAAGAGCACCGGTGATCGCGACAACGATATAATAACAATAGATTTCCAAGAATCCGCGATCGAAGGATTAATGCCAAGTTTAATAAGCTTCGCGTCGCGTCGTTCTTTTGCAATATGTTCAGTAATGAATAATATTTTAATTTATAATGGAGCTATTATTAATTTTGTGAAATTTCAAAATAGCTTTATTGTCATCATGTTTATGTTTCAGCTCTAATGCCTTATCAAGTTTTGTTAGTTTCATATCACTTAACATAATTCCGTTGACAGATCCAATGTAATTATATCCTATAGCGCAAAGTAACTTTAACATTATTTAATCAAAGAGATGAATAGTTAATTATAATTAATACAATAATGACGCCCACAAGCCACATTTCCGTTGTGCAAAAATTTCGTTTATCGCGCTGGAACCGTACATTTTTCCGAGATAAAAAGTATCTTATGTCCTTTTCCGGGACTCAAAATACTCCATACCCAGCAAGATCAGTTCAACAGTTTGGGCGTGGTAATAGACAGACACATTTTCGCATATTTTATAATATCTATTAGTATGGTTGGAAGTGTGGAATGTGGATTAATTTGTTTATTAATCCATTAATTGTTAATTAATCCATTAAATAATATCATGTATTGAAAAAAAATTCTCGATCAATTATTATAGTGATTTTCTTCTCAGTGGTGGACCTTTATAAATTAATTGTGAAAATCCTTCGAAATCAGTCCAATATCTGTGTCTATTTAATGGAAATAAAAACAAATCTTGCCCTTAATTTTTTTTGTGTCAATAGGAAAATCAAAGGTAGTTGCTTAATATTGTCCAAGAATATTATAGTATGTTAGAAGGTTCTACACTTATTGCTTACGGCGTGCTTTGTCAGCCATCTACTGAATAGACCTAGGCTATTGTATTAAAGACCAAGACATAAGAAGACTAGATGCGAAAAGTTCTAACAGATGTTTTATATGAATTTAAGGTTGAGCAGAAATCTATATCTATTAGAATGTAATATATAATCTATCATCTCTTTACAGCCATCTTTACTATAAGTTTTGTAATTACTGTAGTCGAGTCTAGTGCCATTCTCAAAAAAGTATTGAAATGTTATCGGATCTGTCAGATTAAGATAGGGGGGATGTTTAGCATACCCCAAATAAGCTTCCATATAAAGCACTGACGATTTAGAGTTAAGGTAAGCCTGTAGAGGCATTTTAAATTATAGAAAAATTAAACTGAAGCTTTATTTTTCTATAATTTAAAATGCCTCTCAGAAAATATGAATATTTTCCTAACTAAGCTTTACATAATATATTTTATGTTGCACTCAACTAAATAATTTAGAGTCCTTGTTGTCTAAAATCTTGTTATAATTTACCTAAATAGGCAATTTGCTAAATATAATATATTCTTTTTCATAACTTTAAAATGGCTGCAGTTTCTGAACCCATCGCTAAAATTAAAAACGCTCTTATTGTTTTTCATAAGTCTTACCTAATCTAAAAAACCTACTACGTCTCCATGACGCTCCAGTAACTACACGAATAGCACTCTGGGCTCCCCTAATTAATTTAAATTGCTTTTATACAAAAATGTCATCAGTCAATCAAAGAGGCAATTCATTCAAAGACATTTTCTTGAGATCCGTCAATAATGTTACTTCTTAAAAAGGTTTCGCTACCAAAAAAGTTTGAGGGCCGCTGGTCTCCAAGACTAAGTAGAGTCAGAGAAGTTATATATACAAAAAGCTTAGAATCTTTACTAGTGCTAAGAAAAATGAAAAGTTTTTGAGTCTGTTTGCATACTCTACCCACTGATAAAATAAAGATGCATGTTGCATTTCGTCACAAACGTGTGTCGTTGCACATTTTGCTATTTTATTTAAGCAGGCATTTCCAGTAAAAATATCGATAAGGTTGTGAACCCACAAAGCAGCTGTACCAATAGTCCGCAATAAAGCACTTCTCTGTAAAAAAATTACAATGCAATGGACAATCTTTTGAAATTTAATATGATCTCGATGTCGTAGTACTCTTTTGATCTGCCTCTACATGTTTTTAAGTTTTGACTTCATCTAGAAATGTCTGGATCTATAAAAGTAGTTTAAAAATAGCTGGAAATGTTAAGAGAAACAACGCGCTGTTTTATACAAAAGTTTGTACCGATATTACAATAATAAATAAATAGTAGGTACTACATAGGTTTTGTAACAATGTCTATAAAATTGACTATATCCTACTAAAAAGTATTTTCATCCGTAGGCTATTTCTTTATTCAAATTAATTTTATACAATGCTCGTATATCATAACTTTTTTATTCCTGTACAACACGAAACCAGTAAGTATTTCAATTAGGGGAAAAAAGCTTAGACATTTTTATCGTACTCCTAACTACTGAATAATCGGATTAAAGAAAACATAGCTTAGGATTATGTTATATCGTGTGGCGATAGTGAACGGTAATTAGGGATTAACCAAAAGCTTAAGTCGGCTTGATTAGAAACACGCAAATAACACAAAAAATATATTTTTTCACATCAACCGCTAGTTCCTGCGCTTGAAAATGCCGCTTATCGCTGCCTACGCTGATGATTGCCCTAAAATTAGAGGCAGGGGCTTAATTGTCATACTTACGAATGTCACTTCGGATGATGACCAAAAATTTTAGCGTATGTAACGCCTTATCGCCACCTCACTTTATCTGTGTTGAGAACTTCTAAAATCTGTGGTTAAGACTGACAATGCTCCATACGTGCAATTTACGTAAATCGCTTCATTATTAGGATGTGCGTTGACGTTACATTCATCTTTTTTAGATTTTTCAGCTGTCATCGTTATTGCAATCCATACTTCCAAGTTCCAACTAATATTATGAATGCGAAAGTGTGTCTGTATGTCTGTCTGTCTGGCTGTCTGTTACCTATTCACTCCCAAATCACTGAACCGATTTATCTGAAATATGGCATGGAGATAAAGTATAGGGTCCCGGAAAAGGACATAGGATACTTTTTATCGGAAAAATTTACGGTAACTGCGCGATAAACTAATTTTGGCGCAACAGAGTTGCCGGCATCACCTAGTAGGGCGATTCCGCTAGAGACGACCCTCAACACGAATTTTTAAAGTATAGCATTTGTTACATTTTTTTATTGAATTATAAATAAAAAGATGTATATTTACTAGCAAAAGAACTTTTATGAGTAAAAATGAATGAGTTTTTGAATGTTTTAGAGCATTTTGAAGTGATATCATCTAACGGCGCGAGAAAAAGTGCTTATGCCACACATGATCATTTTTACTCTAAATCACTAGCTCGAAGTTGAATTTCATTACATAATATTGACTGTATAACATGAGTTTCTATGTCGGTGCAAAAAAAAACAACAATTTTGAAATAGTTTTCAAACATTATTAAAAAAAATGCCATTGTTGCACCCGCGATAAAAAAGGTACAAAAGTTTAGTTTTCTCGCTAAAATATTATATTGTTAATAATTTAAAACTTTGTAAAAGTAAGGAGAAATGTGAGGGAAATTAGAATTAATCATTGGAACAAACTATTTTATTATTTTTAATAAAAAAAACAGAACCTTTGAAGTGGTTGCGCCTGCGATCGAAGCAGTACAATTGGAAATGCAACAAATTATTTTTTGACTATTCTAGTGATTTTCGTCTTATTTCTCTTATTTAATATATTATTAAGGTAAACAATAACGTTCGATTATATTTGTTATCAATACTTTACATGTAATTACAAGATTTATAATTACATATTGTAAAGTATTGATAACAAATATAATCGAACGTTATTCGCAGACTTATGAATAATTTCAATTTCTTTAGACTCGTTGCGCCCGCGATATTCTGATGTTGCACCCACGATCGTGAAAATTGTTAATAATTCCTAGTACTAGCTACTAAAATTAATTTTATCTAGTTAAATCATTTCTTTGTCTTATACACTTTTGAAATATGGGTAAATAAATTACTAAAAGTTCCACAATTAACTGTATTCTCAAATGAACTCATCCGAATTCTTAATAGAAGACCAATTTGGTTGCACCCGCGATAGTACTTCAGACATGTTTTGTGGCTTTTCTGAGATTTAGTTTTAGTTTTCATTTACAATTTATGATTGAACTAGTTAAAATGTATACCTATAAAAGATAATTTATTAATAAATATGTTTTATTTTGTCAGTAGGACTCTTTAAGTGCGTCAAAATGTTGCACCCGCGATAATGGAATCGACCAGTACCATATTTTTTTTGTGCTGAAGGCAGGTCAAGTGGCCCTGATGTCACTGCAACCCTTGAGGATCTATTGTAACTCCCCATAATATATTGCTTCTATGTTTTCACGCTAAAGCCAGCACCAGAATAGACAGTAAACAAAACGTGATGTTCGGCGTTTGACAAAGTGTCTGTCAATATTCTGATGTGACGTGTGCAACATGTCAAGTTTTGATCGGATTGTTTACTGTATATAATATAATGTTATAATATGCCAATTGCGCCCTCTGCCGACCTTTACATAATATTCCATATTGTAACGACAAATGGATGGATGGACGTCAATGGACCTACATATTAATATCGATCAGAAGTGCAATTTTTTGGTCGACTGTGCCGGGCTGCTTGCACTATCACCATCGTCTCTAGTCTCTACATTCTCTTCCAATTTGAATATTTCACGTCTCAAGCTTGAGAGAACTGTTCGGTGGTAAGTTAATATGGCATCGGCTTATTTAAACTTTGCAGCTAGTTTACATAGCGTACTATCAGAGAAGTTGATTCCTAGACAGATAGGTGGCCTACGTAGTTTGGTCGCGTTACGTCAAACCCAGCCGACAGATCACAATAATTAACATTGAATTGACATGATTCGACCAAATGACGTTGGTCTGTCAACTGATTAGGAATCAATTTCCTCGATGGTACATATATAAAATAAATAGAATCCTTTTACAAAATTTAAAGAAACGAAATAAATAATATATTGTATCCATAATTTTTCACAATATTTTTTAGTTTAATTTATTTTTATTTATAATCATCATTCATCACTAATTGTATTTCGTTTTATTTATGACCAGTTTCTGATAAGATCCGAGTTTATTCTTTCAATAGTAATGTTGATTGGTTAACTTTTTGACGCCAGCTAATTAAAACATTACGATTAATTTGTGAAAATCCTCAGAAACCGAGTATAGTCAGAGTGCCAGAGGCAGCTCAACATTCCAATGGAAAATGTATTCTCCATTGGAACTCCTATTGTTCATCTGATTTATTGTTCATGACTCAAAGTATCTCCATGCCAAATTTCAGCAAAATCAGTGGTTCGAGCGTGAAGAGGTAACAGATAGACAGACAGACAGACAGACAGTCACACTTTCGCATTTATAATAATATTAGTAATGGAAGTATGGATGACTGAAAGTATAGACTTTATAATATTGTTAGTTTTCAATCCTCAAAAAAAGTAGTTTCCATAGCCTCACAACCTTACTTCTATAAGCATTACCACAGATGACAGAAGCGCTTTGGTCTAGAATAGCTAATTACAGCAAGATGGAGGCTCCTAGACCTGCTTCCAATACCTGAAAATATCCTGAGATTTCTAACGTAAGGTAAGGCCTTGTCTGAGTGTCTAAACACACTAGGTCGAAGTTACGCGGCGTAAATTCCGCATGATTACGCCCATAAAGTATTTTAAATTACCGATGACACACTATTACGTCGCGTCCCGTTCGCATTTTATATGCGTTTGATATTTCGGGCGTAATTAACGCATAGAATTAGAACAATAATTTACGCTGCGTAACTTCGGCCTAGTGTGTTAAGACACTGTGCCTCCGACGTAAGGAACTCATTGGGGCAAAAGTAACCATAGATCTCGAGTCCCGAGGTTGTTGCGCGGAACTGGCAAGAAAATTTTAAAGCTTTTTAAATCCCGTGTCCTAAAGAGTAATTCGAAGTATTTTCAGGTTACTCTTTAGGATACGGGATTTAAAAAGCGTTACTATAAAGAGCTCATAGTTATTAGTGTTTATACTTCTTAAGGTTTAAAGAAGCTTGCATCTTTTTAATGAGGCATCTTTGTTAAGCTTTAATTTCAAATACATTCTGCTTAATATTAAAATAATAAAGTAATAAATGTTCGATTAGAGAAATAGATTCATAGGAAGGCGGACCTTCATTTGGTCGGGTTACATCAAGCCAAGCCGACAGATCACGAATAACTAACTGACATAATCCGACCAAACAACGTAGGTCCGCGACCTGTCTGTGAATCCTATCTGATGTTACAAGCATCAGAAAAAATATTCTCCTAAGCCTATGAATTATTAATTTCTCGTCGCGGGTGTATAAGTATTATTACAATTTTAATCATTACTAGAGATGACCCGGTGAACTTCATATTCCGTAAACCTTTCTTTACGAATATTTTTAGCAAGACTACCAACATTTAAAAATTATTTTATTTTTATACTTATACATAGGGAGCCAATCTACAATTGTAGTTGCTGTACATCAGCTTTTGTCGATAGTAATTTTAAAATAAGCATGCTGTGTCACGCCACGCGCCGGCCGATATGTCATCGTGATCATAATACTTATACATTTTCGAGAACACTAATTCTAAGCCGGCCCCTTATCGATCAATTGTATTGTGCAATATCACGCATCAATTTTATTGAACTGTTTACTTGTCAATTAGATTGAAGGCGCGCGATGTTCAATAACAAATGGTCAATAATAATATTACGCAATACGTGATATTGCGCAATAAAATTGCTCGTCTAGGGGTCCGCTAAGGCTAATTGAATTGACAGACTTGCATGACGTCTCACGCAATTGTAGTCTGACAATTCAATTCAAATTTGGAAATGCATCTAGCATCTACGCGTTGCGTTGCGGTTTGAATTGTTCCGTCGGCCTACTGGTTTGTTCTTTCTATTATGCCGACCTCTTTCGGCTGATAGTAAAGCACGACGTTTGATGCCACCATAAACTCGACACAGGTTGTTTTATAGCACGTTAAAGCCTGGTAATGAACCGAAATACTTTTTAACCGACTTCAAACTTTGATATTGTCTTTCGAACTTTCGTTATTTGATTCAGCATCATCAATTTTATTAACCACAGTATTTTGCTTGCAAACATAGCTGGGCCAAAATTAGCCATTTATTTAACGCGGGGAAATAGGTCTCTTACTACCCTACATAATATTTTTATGACACTCAAAACTCAAAAGTATCTTAGTACACCCTTATCAAAATCAGGTTTTGGCGCAAAGTAGGAACAAATATTATACAGTAATTATTCGCCTGTTTATGCAGACAGATGTAGATTAATTATTATTCACGCGTGTAATTATAATAATATTAGTTTTATAGATATTTATTTCTATCCAAGAAAAAAATTTGATTATCAAAGCTAAGTTATGTTTATGATAATTTACCTCGGAAAAAAATGACTCACTAATCAAATATAGTTACATTCTACATTTGAATAAAAACTTTAATATTAAATGTATTAACAAAAGTTCATTCTGTAAAAATGAATCATTTTTATGTACATATATCTGTTTTATTTATACAGCAACCATTAAGCTTATCCGAAAATAAATATGAAATATCAGCGATGACGGATCCCAACTCGGATATAAAACTTCCGAGGAGATATAACTCCCGGGAAACAATATTTTGGCAACATTAATCAGTGTTCGGTTACTTTGAAATATATTTTTCACTTTCCCTCCGAGAAAGACTAATACGAAATTATTTATCGTCGGTTCGACTGTCAGTCCCAGTGTTGTATTTTTCGTACAATTCATATTTCGACTGGAACCTCAACACAAGCGATTCCGCAACAGAACTAGACTTTCTGTTTTTTTTTTTCTATTTATATAAATTTTTTTTACGGTTTCAAAACATGAGGTTGGACAGTGTCCGCTTCCATAGAAATCTACTTATTTAGAGATACTCTTTTCTTCTCCATTACAAACTAAGGCAAGCTTCGTTTGAAATGTATAGTAAACGATAGCTGACCTATCGCGCGATTGCCTACATTCCTTGTCAATCACAACAATATTGGTGCAGTGCACTGGCGCGGGCGTTCCAATAATCCCCAACCCTACTTGTACTTATGTCTCCGAGAAGCAGTCATATTTAGCAATTGTGGAGGTACCCACAACTAGCACCACGATCCTGCATCGCACTATCGAAGTTTCTGAGAACGGCCAGATATTATATACAACGTCTGAAATTAAGTCAAGCACCAAGAGAATGCTATCTTGCAAGGTCGGAAGGTCTTCCTTTTCGGCAGACACGCTTTATCCTAAAGAATAAATAAATTAATTAAATTTTGACTAGTAATGTTATAAAGCCTTAAAGTACTAGAGATAAACTACGATAACATGGCGCGCCCCTCCAAATTACTGTTCCAATGAGTGTAGTCACATCTTTACGAAAGAGTTTGTATGTAGTAAGTATTCGACCAATCAAACAGTACTCGTAATATTTCACTTAATGTCACTTATTACCAAGATTTGTTGGTCAACTAATCATAACTAGCCGACTGCGCAAGACAACGCACTTCAAACGTTTTGACAACGCACATCAAACGTTTTGAATTTTGGAGGGGCGCGCCATGTTATCGTAGCTTATCTCTACATATTATGCGCCAAATCACGCAAATATTAAAGTAGGTACCTAAACTAAAGTACATTAGAGATACCTGGACGGGCACAACTGATTATTGCCTAAGTTACCTAGTAAGCTTTAGGCCCAATAATATGAAATAACTGGCAAAATTCATCACAGTTATGACGATCCTTGAAAATCTGGACTTTATTACCGTCAGCAGTATTGTGTTTTACGAGCGCTTGTATTACTTAGCCCTTATTGACTCAAGGCACAAGCGGAAGCGTTTCGATGACCTTCTGGCCGATTCTGTATCGTACATTTTGTGAGTTAATCACTGAGTTAATAACGAAACGGAGTAGTGAGTAACGGAAAGTCTCACTTTTGTATTCACTTGAATTCAAAAGTGAGACTTTCCGTTACTCACTCCTCCGTTTCGTGAATATAAAAGTGAGACTTTCCGTTACTCACTCCTCCGTTTCGTTACTAACTCAGTGATTAACTCACAAAATCTACGACAGAATCGGCCAGCTGACGTTTTACAAACCATAGAACTCTTCGACAGAAATTGTGATAAATTTCAGCTTTTGAAGCAGATTTTATGATAATAGCAAATTACGATTTCGGAAATAAAAAAAGGAATAATTGTTACCTGCAATTTGCAAATAATTTTAGAATATTAACTTCCTAAAAATCTTAAGCCACAATTAACTTAAGATAAAATAGAATGAATTTGTTTACTAAAAAAACCTTGGCGCTAACAAATTTTATGGGATGAAAATAAGACTGAACTTTGTTTAAAAAATGTCCTCTGAGTAATGTTTCCGAATCCTAAGTTCAATTCACGACTTTCACGTACCTACCCATAGAAAGTTTGAGTTTATTACTAATTAATAATTATTGTTAGCAGTTAGCATAGATTTTTGAGCATTTAATGTAATTCATAATTATTCAAGATTTTAAATGTATTATTTATTATTTTCGCCGGTAACTTGTGCCACGAGGACCCGTAGGTAGTTGGCCTTCAAACTATCTTACCAATAAAAAGGGCTTTCATGTGAATATTTCTAGAGCCCTTCGCGCTGTCCACTTCTGTAATATCATTTCGTCCAATTGCTTACAGATTATTTTTATGGTCGATTGTAAGAGTATACTATCCATTTAAAAATGGCGTTAGCATAATTGAAGCAAATTATTACCAAGTGGATTAGCCTACCGCTGCATTATAAAATACTTATGTAATTTGTTTCGAAAAAAAAATCCTGCGATAAACTCAGCAGCGATTTAAATATTAAGAGAAAGAAGAAATATTACTGCCTCAATCCTTCGAGCCCTAAGCCCCCAAGCGGTCGCATGCGACCGCGATAACAATAGTATCTAGAAAGGCTATTGTGTCTCGTTTTTCTACGATCGAAGGATTAAAAATAAATAAATTTTAGAAAATAAGAGTAAGTACCTAGTTTTTTTTACAACCACAAAATATCTACAGGGCTTTCAAAAAACTGGCAAGGTATTTGGAACTTCAACGAAGTATAGATTAGCATCAGGTGGCATAGCCCATAAAATGTTCGTAAAAATAATTTTACAACAACCACTAAAACACAATTTTAATATCAATAAAATTACATAATTTAATTTCGCCAGCTCCCGAATGTTTATGGGCGATAAAGTATCAAATAACAATAAGGTTGAATGTAATGTCTGCCTGTTTAATGTTTCGATTTGAGAATTTCATCGAAAAATTCAAATAATCAATAGTTTTTTAAATGGATGGACAAAGTTGAAGAGGGTGAAACTTTTTTTAATTTAAAAATTTCTTTAATGGCATTGTGCACCTATTTTGGGATGGGCAAAAATGGCTATGTAACTCGAAGAGTCAGGACACCACTTGACTGACGTCTTTGTAGTTTGCACACCGCGGCAAAATTTATTTTTAACTACTGGCGGCTCTCCCATAATGCAACCCGTGGTTGTTTTAGATAGAAAGATATATTAGATCCGTCCTAATCGTGAAACACTGTATAAAATCTTAAGGTCTAGATTAATTCATGAAGCCCCAAGCGGCCACGTCCGGCCGCGATAACAATGAAAAAGCTATTGTGTCTCGTTTTGCCACGACTGATAAGTTAATAAGGACTTCTACGACACTACCAAACGGTTTTATTATTCGTCTTACGTCACCAACCCTTTTCCATTATCATATCAATTATAACTACTGAGTTAAAGGCCTACGCCATAAAACACCTCGACAATAACAAAGGTGATTTCCTCGTCGATGCCGATTGTAAAAGTTTTCCCCCTGAAACAGCTATAAAGAAAATGGCATAAGGCCCGAGAAATTCCATTATAAGATTAAGTCCCGCGTTTGCACACTTTTTAATGGAGTTCTCGGTTATTTAATTTTTTTATTTCTTCGCGACGTTTCGGACAAATAAGAATTTCGCGTTGTTTATTGTTTTCTTTTTTGGGTGGAGAGTGAAGACTAGAGATTTTTATCCACTTAAACAAGATTGTTTTAGTTTATTTAGTTTTGCTACTTTCTTTAGTTTATTGGGGTACTACCAGCTAATAAATAGCCGATTATAAGCATCAGACTTTATAGCGTTTGTTTGTTGGCGTACTAGAGCTATTTTGATGATCGTTACTTGGCAAATACGTGTATAAATCAAAGAGATCAAAGAAATGGTCATAATTTACTACATTTTTGCGATGAACTCTCTCCGAATCACTTCGAATAACAAGCTGATGATTATTAAAAATATTGTAAGGTTCTTCTTTAGAAAAAGTTATTTTTAAGTAAATACTTAGCTGTAAGTTTTATAAAAAAAATAAAAAAAACACACCCCTTTTATAATTTATGCCTAAACTATATTTTAATCTATTTTAATGAAATTTGGCATGGAGATACTTTGAATCTCGGGAAAAATGTGCGGTTCCCACACAATATGTAACTTTTATGATTTGCGAGTAAACTATTCAATCGATGTACGGGAACAACTATAAACTAAAGTCCACGCGGACGAAGTCGCGGGCAAGTTACTTAATTTTTTTATACTTATAAAAATAAATTATAAGATCATCTATTTTGCTTTAGTTACCCCTTTAATTAATAGAACGCTGCTTAAATATTTTTATAAGCCCGGGGAATGTTGTTAGGTGTTGCGCACCATGTTAAAAGTTCGAAAACCACCTGAAGTTCAAATTCCGATCGCCAAATATAATTTTCGATACTTTTCGATTCTCCCATTTGTATTTCCTACTCGATAAATATGAAAAATAATTTCGATTGTTGGTACCCCCGACCCCTTCAACCGTTCTGATTTTCCGCACGAGGCGCCGACTGCCGACGTAAGGGGGCGTCCACAAATTACGTGAAGGTTTAATTTTATAATTAAGTGTTTAAGGGGGGGACGGGGACGAGCCACATCTCATCTTATCTCACGTTGGGGAGAGGGGGGTCTCGGCAAATCTCACGTAATTTTTTTATCCCATTGTTACAAGAAAAATTATACTATTTTGGTCCATTTCATCCAGATTGTACATATGCTTAAGATTTAATCCTAAGCGTAATCGTAGACGATTAAGATCATTTACTAATTCGTTCGAAAGAAACTACTTTGACGTTATACATCTACAGCTGACTGTCAAACAATCCAACGCGTTCAAGTAAAAAACCCACATTTTGGAAAATCTCACGTGAGATTGGGGGGTGGGGGAGGGGGTTGAATAAAATCTCACGAAATCTCACCAGGGGGTCAGAAAATGTAAAAAAACCACCTCACGTAATTTGTGGACGCCCCATAAATTCTTTTACGTTGCCTTAGTTACTTTGTTAAAACTAATTCAGTTTATTGATTGAAGTTTCCACATGATTTTTCCTGTTATTGTTCAGGGAACGGACAAATAATATAATAGTCACTTATTTTCGTCCGCTTCATTTTGTTTGCAGTGATTATATTAAGTAACTAGCGGCCCGCCCCGTCGTCGCACGGGTATGAAATATATAGCCACTGAAAAAATGATTAAAATCGATAGCCAGCTATGATCCTTCACGTGGTCTAGACTTTTTACCTGTGCAAAATAACATGAAAATTGCTTCAGTAGGTAGTTCGCGAGATAAGCCCTTTCAAATAATTTCCCCCGTTTTTTCCACATTCTCCTATTAGTCTTAGCATGATAAAATATAGCCTATAGCCTTCCTCAATAAATGGGCTATCTAACACTGAAACGTACCAAATCCACACTGAGAAACCCCCCAGTTTTGAAGCTACTCACCTTTAAAATTTTCGGAATTCTGAGGCGTGTTTTGTGACGGTCGCCGGCTGCTGCCGCAGCACGCTCGCTGCGCTCGCTCGGCTCCCTCTGTGTTGTGGTCTAAGTTCTAACCTAACCTAACCAACTTTTGGACTTTCTGAATTGTGTTTGTTTTTGTTTTGGCGGGGGGCTGCGCCCCCCGAACCCCCCTTTCGGTGCAGCTGCGCCCCCCGGCCCCCGCCTCCAGTAGGTACGGAGGCACTCCCTAGTAAGTAACACATAATCACCAGAAAACAGATGACCTTATCTCAAGATTACGAAAATTTCAAATGTAAATTTGTCCTGAATGGGGGTGGGGGGAAACATCCTTCCTCAACCCATGTGAGCACCAAAAAATTGGGGTAAGTTTGTGAACCTTAGCCCAACAAACTATGAATTACATCTTCCATAAAATACATAAAATAATATTGATACAAATTTTCGAGCAGATCGGACTAAGGAATCGAGTTGTCCTATACTAACTTCAACCTCCCTTTTCACCCCCTTAGGAGAGCAATTTCAAAAAACCCCTTCTTATCGCATAACGTCTACGGATACGGAGAACACTCCCTCTAAATTTCAGGTCTCTACGATCAGTGGTTTAGGCCATTCCATTTTCATGTCATTCAGGACAAAGCCTTATAATTAATAATGATATTATAGATTATATAAAAAATAAAAATTAGTCCATATTCGCGTGGTCACGACATCACGCCTAAACGGCTGGACCGATTTCACTTTTTTTTTTTTTTGATGTGTTTGTTATTGTCCGGAGAAGAAGAATGTGATAGAATACATTTTAATAATGGATCGGAAAATTAGCAAATTTAAAAATTCTTATTTCTACACTAACTTTAGCGCTTTGTTTTTTTTTTCAGTGAGATTTAATTGTCAATTTTTTTTAAATGCCGAACGTTATCTAAATCAGTTCAGCGGTTTAATTAAGTAAAAAAAAATATAAGTTTAACGAACTTATATTAAAATCGTATATTTTTTTCCTTCCCAAGACTTAAAGTATCTGCATACCCATTAAAATCGGTTCAATAGTTATAGGCTTTAGCGAAGGGGTTCCCAAACTTATTTTATCAACTTCCCACTTTAAGAACAAATTGTGTTTTAGCGCCCCCAATTTTTTTAATTTAAAATGCATCCAGACGAAATAAATCACTTCCAAGCCTCTACACAACAGCCCTATTTTTTTTGGGTCCCACACCGCCCTCTAGACCTTCAGCACCGACAAGGGGGCGTTATCGCCCACTTTGGGAAAAACTGCACCCGTGGTTTAGCGTGAAAGCAAGAATCACAGACAGAGAGAGTTTTTTTCATTCATAACTTTGGTACTTTAGACAATCTTTTGTGCTTGTACGTTAATCTCAATAAAAAAATATATAATCAATGACACTTAACACGTCTCAATAAAAAAAAAAAACTATTTTTATATTTTGTTCCAAGCAATCCAAGACCCGATTCTTGAGAAGTAATTTTACAATACCCTTTGGTTTTTAATAATAAAGAAAAGGGTATTTAATCAAATTAAGCTGGTGTTTTTTGGCATAAAACAATTTATCTACACGGTTTCAAACTTCAGTTTAAACCGCCGTTTCAATCCGTGTATCATGCACTTAACTTACCGGTTAAGTATGGCAAAAACAGAGTAGACAGATTATATAATATCTATTGTGGCAAAAAGCAATGTCTGACGCCTCTAACTCTTTACTTCGCCGCAAGCCGCTGCTAAACGCTGTAAAGCGCATGTCAACTGTTCATGCTTTTTAACGACTTTTAAGGATAAATTTCAACAAACTATGAATTACAACTTCCATAAAATACATCAAATAATAATGATGCGAATTTTCGAGCAGATCGGACTATGGAATCGAGTTGTCCCATACTAACTTCATCCCCCCTTTTCACACCCTTAGGAGAGCAATTTCTAAAAATCCCTTCTTATCGCACGCCTACGTCATACGAAGAACAGTCCCTCCAAATTTCAAGTATCTACAATCTGTGGTTTAAGCCGTAGCGTGATTCCATTTTCATGTCATTCAGGACAAAGCCTTTTATATAATGACTAGCTGTTGCCCGCGACTTAGTATAATAGTATAATAGTATAATAACAAAGATGGATAGTTTTCCCCTTTTTGTGGTTCCTTGTACAAAAGGTAAAAACGGGACCCTATTTAAGCAAACGTCAAACGCAAACGTCAAATAAACTATCATGTTTCTAACTCAAGAAATGACGGACTTTCATTGAAACTTTCTACCCTAATTTCACCCCCTTAGGGGTAGAATTGCCAGAAACGCTTAAATACGTATCCATTCATTTCTAATCAGTAGCACAAAAATAAAGTTTCATGTTTCTAACTCAAGAAATAACGGACTTTCATTCAAACTTTCAACCCCAATTTCACCCCCTTGGGGGTAGAATTTCTAAAAACGCTTAAATTTATTTTTAATCAGCAGTCCAAAAATAAACTTTCATGTTTCTAACTTAAGAAATGACGGACTTTCATTTAAACTTTCAACCCCTATTTCACCCCCTTGGGGGTAGAATTTCCAAAAACGCTTAAACACGTATCTAATTATTTTTAATCAGTAGCCCAAATATAAAATATCATGTTTCTTACTCAAGAAATAACGGACTTTCATTCAAACTTTCAACCCCAATTTCACCCCCTTGGGGGTAGAATTTCCAAAAACGCGTAAATACGTATCCATTCATTTATAATCAGTAACCCAAAAATAAAGTTTCATGTTTCTAACTCAAGAAATGACGGACTTTCATTCAAACTTTCAACCCTTATTTCACCCCCTTCGGGGTAAAATTTTCAAAATTCCTTCCTTAGTGGGTATCTACTTAATAAAACAACCCTACTTACCAAATTTCGTGACTGTAACTTTAACAGTTTTTGCTCAGCGATGATGAATCAGTCAGTCAGTCAGTCAGTCAGGACATGTTATTTTATAAGTATAGATATAGATTATAATTATATTATGGATCATTATGATAGTCATGACGATGTTTTCCGGTATATTATTACTTCTACTTATTCTAATAATTTTTATTTATTCTTTATCTATACAAAGATATTATTATCATTGGTACCTTTTCACAACTTTGAAAAAAAACTTACCTAAGATTATATATTATATAATATTGTACCATCGAGGAAATTGATTCCTAGCCAGTTGACGGACCTACACGTCATTTGGTCGAAATATTATGTCAATTCAATGTAAGTCGTGATCTGTCGGCTGGGTATAACATTAAGCGACCAAATTACTTAGGTCCGAAATCTGGCTATGAATCAACTTCCTGATAGTACTTGTTGTTTAATATTATTATCATCAGCCTGCCTTTGAGGCTTCTTCAAAAATATTTTTGCAAAACTTGAATACTTAACAATAAAAATATTTGGTAATTTACAAAGCTTGCAAGTTTTCTAACTTCTACATAATATACTCAGATATTTATTACGATACGAGACTCATAGTTTAAATAAAGTAAAAATTTTATGCGATTGTAACAGCATAAGGGTGGGTTGCCCCAGAGGCGTGGTAAAAGTTAAAGTCAAGGTTAAAGTTATGGTAATAGTTAAATATGGCGTCCTTGAGCTTTTAGGGTCTACACAGACTCTAACCAAAGATTTGACATTTTGCACTATGTAATAGTTAAAGAAAGATGGTGCAACCCACCCTAAGCCCTAAAAAGTGGAAAACAAAAATTTATTGAACGCTATCCAAATTTTCGTTTTCTCATAAGTTTTATTTTAAATTTTTAACATTAATTAGTAACTATACAATACACATATTATACTGTACTGGACGAAACATGGCAGTAGCGGTCATTGACTCCTTGTTAAAAACTTGTCATTTTCTGTACAAGGCCGCGATTGACAACATCTTAGAGTTGGACCTCATCTGGCAGCACGGAATCGCCTTTTTCCGTCGCCCTTTCTCTTTCTGTCGCTTAGAACTGCCATTTGCTAGACCGAGACAGAAAGCATAATGCGATAGCACGCGGCGGAATCCTCGAGGCGATCGGCATCACGGACAAAATACAATGGTCGGCAGGGAGACTCTGGAACGCTGAAGCGTGCGATAGCATGCTAACGCATCCTCTCACCGACGCGTGCGATCACCTTTTTTGTCTGCGGAATGTGACAGCGCGCGTTCGCATGCGGCAGCACACTGCGGCACGTGGTAGCACAGGCGGAACAAATGCGATTCCGTGCTGCCAGATGAGGTCCAACCCTTACACTTCATTGTCAATCGCGGTTTTTATAGAAAATGACAAGTTTTTGACGTCAATGACCGCTACCGCCATGTTTCGCCGAGTACAGTATAATTTTCATAAGTCTACCCAATTTTCAGTACTGTTTAGCTAAAACCCCATCTATTACAAGAGTGTAGAATTTACGAACTCAATGAAAACCTCTGAGTCTGTGCTTTCTACAGCTTACAACACGAACAACTTATTTTAGTTCTGTATGTTAGACAGAGAGGGCGTTTTATAGATTATGATTTATGACTAATTTTAAAATTGCTTTTCTTTCTTGATCACATAATATTCAATATTATTATGTTATAACAATTAGGTTATATATTTTCTCACTTAGGATTTTATTGTTATTGTAAATGTAAAAAGTCGGCTCTGTGCCTTTCTATCACCGAAGTTTCTGTAAGTCTGTTTGTAAGAATTTTAAAAATATTTCAAGAGTTTATTCGCTAGCTAAAAGCCGAGCTTTGTGAGGCCTCGCGTCGTTTTTCTGTGTGCTAATAATCTTTAAGATTTTTTTTTTTATATTTGAATAGTAACCAAACCTTGACTAACCGATGATAACACATATAATAAAAATTACCTTAATTAATCAATAGGCGTAATTGTTTTTCCGTAAAGTGTACCACAAAAGTGCTCAGGTTGTGGGATATACTAGGGTTCGCTTCGCTCACCCTGATTAGAGTTACTATGATTTAGTAGCTATATCTGTTACAAAAATATAACTGCTGCTGTAAGCAGTAAGTCTGCCTATTTGTACAAAGTTTTCTTATATTGTGTTTTTATTTTTATGTTTAGTTTTAAGTTGTACAAATAAAGAATTTTCTATCTATCTATAACTTAAGTATAAACTTTATAAAAACCTCGAAGTTCGTGATTTTACGTATAAATAATTTTAGTATCGTAAAAAATCAGTCCTGCGCCTGTCAGGCCTGTCTGTTTGTTCCCATCAATTAAAACATTTATTCAACAAACATTCACACCACACTACACTTAAATACACATATTATACAGATACAAAGTACAAAAAAAATAAATAAACAAGATAAAGTAAGTAACAAAAAAATTATGTAAGACAGTGCGATGCGAACACATTGTTGAAAAGGAGTCCACTCAGGCTATGATCACGGTATAGGATACCCTGTACCGTGATCCCTATATTTTGATGATGATTTTAGTAGTACTTTCCTATAAATTGTCTTTTACTTTGAACGTGCTCCTTTACTACAACCTTCGTGAAGTCACAACGAAACCATAAAGTTTAATTAAAATCAGATAAGAGTTAAACGATTTACAGCGCAAATTTGTTAAATCGATGTCACTGCAACTAGATAATAATAATAACAAACATCCGCTATTTTCTTATGCGATAAAAACAATTGAAACAAAAACAATGCAATTCCATAACCATTTTCACACGATTAATAATATGCGGCGTACAAAGAAAATAGATTATATATACAGGAATCTAGGTCTAAAATAAGTCTAGAAATCGTGTACGGGCTAAGATAACGACGGAACCAATATGGATACTGTAATGAGCATTCGTAGACCTTGTGTGGAATATATTGTGCGAACTGCGAGCTATGGAGTAGAGTTACTGCCTAATAGGTACTTCATAATATTTCATTTTAATAAAATAATATTATTTTTCCTGTTACCACCTTACTGTTTAAAATTTTGTTTCACGTTACAACTACTCAAAGTCCGCTTTCTTTGCTTGTATCATCATACTTTTTCAATAGGTCAGACAAAGACAAGAAGACAGACCTTGTGTGCAAAAATTTTAATTACTAAGGGGCTTAAGATATAATTTCGATGAAGAAAATGAAGATTTAGTAGGAAATTATTAATTTATTTATGCATTTTTTTTCAAATAGCATACTATACAATATAATATAGCTAAAATGCTCATTGAAATAACAAAAAATGAAAACCGACTTCCAAGGTAAAAACAATAATAATACGAACTAAAAAGTATTAAATAATTCTTACTCTTTAATAGTGCCTCTTTCAGAATTCGTCTAAATCTCAACTATTTCTGTACATACTATAGTCTTCATTATTTTGAAGTCGGTACCAGCTAATTTAATCGTGAGTTAATCAGTCAAAGTAAGAATATATTAAACTTTTGGGACTGGTCTGGACATCAGCTCAACATAATAAAATATGATTTAATTACTTTAAACTACAATAATAGAACTAAGTTTGTCCTAATCAATGAGTTTTCTTCTCATGATTAAATTGCCAACTTGGTAACCGCAACACCTAGTTTAAATCATTTACTTTGTAACAACAAATTAATACAATTTTCAAAATCACTCGACGAACTCGAGTCTCGATCGAAAAGACTATGAAAAATACCAATAATTGGGTCATAAGTCATAACTCATAACTCATAATGATGCATCGTGTGATGGTAGTGATGATTATGATGATGATGATGATGATGATGAATGTAATTTGCATAGTAGCATATGCTTTCAGTTCTTAAACAGCGCCTAAGCCCCTTAACTTGTATCTATGCGGAATCCGGAGTTCTCTTAGTATCTTCGGAACCATAGTATACCTTGGTCCAATATCTTGTGTTTTGGTAGCATATGCTTAGGATACTTCTCATAAAACCAAAATCACCATATGTTTCTATATAAATTTTGAGGAGTTCCCTCGATTACTCATGGATCCCATCATCAGGTCACCACTTTTGTGAATATGGTACCAAATTGGAGTGAAACCTAATACAACAAAATAAAAATTTTGAAAATCGGTTCACAAACGGCGGAGTAATCGTTGAACATACACAAATAAAAATAAAAAAAAATATCCACAGCCGAACATATTATAACCTCCTCCTTTTTGGAAGTCGGTTATAAATAAACTTATTTTATCTGGTATCGAAATAAACTAAATAAGTAAGGTCAGTACGGGGAAATGTAGCTGGGAGGCAAGTGTAACTGCTTTAATTTTTCGAAAAACTGTTTGAGCTTATGGTGGCAGCGACATCTGTTGTTGTGCGTAAAACTAATTTCAATGTACACAATCTCAATCCAGATGGAACTGTCAAGCACTTTTGAAGTTCTCGCCATTTTAAAATCTGTCACATTTTTTAATACGAACTCTAATTCACATGGGTTTTTTCAATCAATAAAAATCTTGGTGATTTTGAAGAACCTGATAATTGTGCTAAAAAAGAGATTTATGTCCATTAGAAAAATCTGACCTCAAAACTTTAGTGCTGGGGAAGTGTGCCTTCTTTGCATGAGGCAAGTGTGTCTATATGTCACACTTGCCCCAAGTCAGGGCTTACAAACATTTGGTCTAATATTAGTGATTATGTAATTTCTGATTGCTTATATTTTGTTTACTTTTTAGTAATTTAAAATAAAACTTAGCAACTTCTCTATTCAAGCTTCTGTAACCCAAATAAATTAGTATCATATTTTTGACATGAACAATAAAATAAAAGAAATTACTCATTTAATAATTTTTACTTAAAATGTTTTATACCCCTCTCCAACGTAGTATGCCACACTTACCTCATAACTTTTGCTCCTTTAATCTATCCTCAGAAACTATATTGTGTAATATAGTCGTCATATGATTAGTTCCGATGATCAGGTAGTATATATATTGCATTTTCAAATTTGAAATAACTATCTATTGTACACTTACGATATCTCACTCACTTTCTTGGGTAAGTGTCTAGCACAGCACTTTATAAAATATCTTAAAAACAAGTGATTAATGGGCAATGTTGTGTAGAGCACTTTATTACCGGCCAATTATGAACCTTACTTTATTTTCATTTCACAGAGAGTGAGAAATTAAACCTTAAACTACTTGATTTTTGAGTTCAAAATAAACTTAGAAAAAAGTATGACACACTTACCCGTATTGACCTTACTAGTTTTAATACTAAAGTGTTTTAATAATAATAAAAAACATATTTTTTTACATTTTCAAAAAAAATATTAGATCTCTAGAGTCTACATATTGCCCTGTCCAATTGACAGAGGGCGAGGTCATTCACCCTCGATATCGGCCAATATAACCCTAACTGTTAAGGGCCCTTCTCACTGTAATCTCTGAATCTTACACGGAAGTTGCCCACTCGTGACCGTGGGGCGGGCCAACGCCGGTAATTACTTATTTATTATACCTTAGATTTATGAAGTCGGTCTGTCTAATTACTAATTTCTTTACAACTTAATCACCTGTCTGTAGTTGGAAAACCGATATTGCCTTCAGGCACTACAATGTTATAATTCCATTGGCTGTGTGTCTAGAAACTGAATGTCATGAAAATGGTCTACTAATATAAATGGTATACAAATAAAACAGAAGGAGTGTTAAAATGGAGCCTGGTGGTACTCTTATTTGAAAATTTAAATTAATGTTAACGTACAAAGTTCTCGGTTTAGAATAATAATGAATGAACAATCATTTAATGAGCATATTATTTTGTACCTAAGATAGCCAACAAAGTAAACTACTAATCAATATAATATCTAGTTATGTCAAATGGCTTAACAAGATCCAAAAAAGATTAATCAGGATCTACCAGCTCGAGCCCTGTTAAATCCTTTTTACTTGCCCTCGAGCATTTGAACTAGGTGTTCCTATAAAGATCACACCTACATAAATTTGGTTAGGGTTGAACGGTTTTGAACGTAAATTATACAGTGACCTATGGCGATAAATGTATTCAAAGTGAATCGTGAAACAATTAATTCGAGTCACACCTAGGGTTGTCAAATGAAAACTATACATCGGATAAACTATTTTTATTTATCGTTTAGAATTGTCTATGATGGATTTGAACGTTTTGATAATGTATGTGATCATGGAAACTTTCAACACTAGGAAAATGTCGCATAATATTGCAGGCTCAGTACATAATATGCCTTTTTTATCGTTGGGGGAATGCCTTCACGCATCCCCGGGGCCTGAAGTGGACCACCGAAGTATGTGGGACTCCCCGGGGCGGACGTAATATCCGCACCCGGGACTACCCACTAAAACCCCAACGGTGTTTCTGCTCCTGAAGGAGTACATAACCCATCAAGCCCCATAAGGCTCATATGGGCCGCGATAATAAAAGATTTCCAGTAATTGGTGAACGACGGAATAATATGCCAGGCGCATGTAAATTTGCAGTCTGAAATCAGACATCTCATATTTGCATAATTATTATATTTTGAGTCATTAATCATATTATTATTATCAAGCACTCGGATTAGTTGTTTAATATTGTTCAACATTCGTATAATGTAACTTAAGTTGTTTATAATACGAACCTAATAAAATCTTCGCAAAATCTTTAGGTGGTATGCAAATTGGCTTATCAGATCTTTTGGCAACCCTAATGCAGACCAGTAACGGGATGCTGGTAGCGCCTCACGATCACTCTTCTTAACAATACAGGAATTGAAACTAGGGCTGTCATCTGATAAATTGCAAACCCCGGGCGATACAATGCGATGATCTTTTAACTAATAGAAGTGCAAAAAGATTATCGTACACCTTTGCTCTATCAGAAGATAATTATAGCGTTTTATATTCGTAAATTACTAACATAATTACTAAGAAGTGAAAAAAAACTGCATCCGTCTTACAAATTTTCGATCAGCCCCCGTGTCCTTTTTTTAACAAATAAGGGGGCAAAACGAGCAAACGGGTCACCTGATGGAAAGCAACTACCGTCGCTTATGGACACTCGCAACATCAGAAGAGCTGTAGGTGCGTGGCCGACCTTTTAAGAGGTAATATGGTAGAGGAGGGTGGGATAGGAAATAGGGTAGGGGCGGCTAGGGTAAAGAACAGAGTAGGGGATTGGGCCTCCGGTAAACTCATTCACTCGGCGAAACACAGCGCAAGCGCTGTTTCACGCTGGTTTTCTGTGAGCCCGTGGTATTTCTCCGGTCAAACCGGCGCATTCGTGCCGAAGCATGGATCTCCCACGTAATAAATCCTGACGACAATTTACAATTTTTACCCAACCCTCTATAATGGAACAACGCCGCTAATTAAATTATTTGTCCAAAACATCTTAGAATCATGTTTTTAAGACACTACAAATTAATGCAACAGACACAGTTCATCAGTCATCGTGTTTCCATAAGATTGTTCTTGTAATCTTTGCAAATTGGTATGGTAATCCACTTCTCACACTAGCGCAATTTGTAGGAGGTCGAAGTCAATCACGTGCAAATCGCAAACCTCATCACAATCGATCCAGCCCAGTTTCCTTATTGCATAGTTAGTGATAACGGAGGTTTGTGGTTTAGAGAATCACACACCTCACTGTTTGGTTGGTTTAAGGCCATCCCCCGGGCAAACGACCTTGACCATACATTTGACGCGTTGCCGAGATCGCACAAAAATCCTATTTTTCTTATTTATCTTAGTTCAAAGTTTATCTAAAAAAAAAATTAAAACGGGGAATATGTAGTTAATGAAATTGTCGATCTATTGGCGTGTGTTTCAAATAACCGTAATTTGTAAATACTAGGGAGATAATGAATGTATGCTTGAATTTAAATAAATTGGTATTACTTTGGAAGGTGATATCATGAGTATAAAAAACAAAAATAGGAAATTAACAACTATGAAATCATATTCTGAAGAATGAAGATTATTGCTGTATTTTTATTATAATTTTGTAGCTTTCAAATCATGGGTTAATAAGGCTCTAAAAATGTTAAATTACGGCATATCCGTAGGGGGAGCGTCTTATAAATTTACTATTAAAATGTTGCTATTGTCATATTATTTAACTATAGGTCATACAATAAAGGAGTGAGTGTGTCCAGAGAGAAAAGGGAACAGAGAAAGGTCTTGATTTTCCGGACCAGAGGAAAATTCTATAATATGGAGCCATTCCTTTGGTTTCTTTAACAATGAAATTGAGGCTACATTATAAGCGACAAAATATATAGCGTTGGCTATAGTATTTTATGTTTTTTTAAACAATAGATGCCAGTGCTTTTAAAATTATTATTCAACCGAAGTCTATTGCTAGCCTTATTATGATGTTATCGAGTTCGGAATTCAAAACAAATTCTGAAAACTATTGAACACGTGTTCCTTGACCCTTGGTGTGAATTGTTTAGAATTAAGATAATTCGACAGTACGTGTATATTGAAAGGTAAGTAGCTACAATGATGTAAGATACGATCAATACTTATATTGTTAGTACCTGCGAGAACAATTTAGCTAAGAATTAAAGTAGTGATATTTGTAACACCTAGGTATTTCGTTTATTTTTAGAGAAAATGGCTAAATTCATAAATTATTATTGTCAAATATTGTTTGATTTTAGGTAGAAGATGAAATTCCAAAATCATGTGTCCTGTCATTTAACAAAATATTACCAAGTTTACCACAGGCACCTGGAATGTTCAATTCAAGGTGTAAATTGGTTAACGCACAAGGGAAATACCCGCATCCAGAATCTAAAGCTTATTCATATAAAAAGTTCCTGGAAAAAGTACTTTTAATATGAATGAGACACTTCCGTATTAACTTTCAGTTTTATTTTATTTTAATCCTTCGATCGCGGATTCTTGGAAATCTATTGTTATTCTATTGTTGTCGCGATCACCGGTGCTTGAAGGATTAATTGCAGATAAAGCAATTTTTTATTAGACAATAGTCACCATCTAGGTACTGCAAAGCATGCCGGTGACACTATAATGTACCAAAATCTTTAAAGCACGTAAAATGTAAACTTATTTCATCTTCACAGTATTTGACGGTTTACACAAAATGTATAGCGAGTGATTTAAGGGCGTTCCCTCCGGAGATTCCGTAATTGACCGTATTTAAAAGCTTATAAACTCATAATCTGAAAGCTACAAAGTTATAATAAAAATACAGCAATAATCTTCAGTATATCAACATTCCTTTCCCCGTTTTAAATTTTCTATTTTTGTTTATTGTACTCATGATATCAGCTTTCAAAGTAATACCAATTTATTAAAATTCAAGCATACATTCAGCATTTACAAATTACTTTTATTTGAAACTTACGCCAATAGATCGACAATATCATAAACTACATATTCCCCGTTTTAAATTTTTTTTAGGACAATTTTGAACTAAGATAAGTAAAAATAATAGGGTTTTGGCGCGATCTCGGCAACGCGCCAAATGTATGGCCAAGGTCGTTTGCTCGGGGGACGGCCTTAAATAAAATTAATGATTTAAATATTTTGTTTTATCATAGTAGGTACAATATATTTTTGTAAAAAGCCAAAAATCTTGTTACTTCTTAATTGGTCCCAACCAAGCCAAATCTTGTTACTTACTTCTTTGGTCACCAAGCTAAATATTCTAACTTCTTTGGTGGTAATCAAAGCTTTCACGAGGAGATTCACCCGTCTCGTCTTAAAAATATATTAGAAGTGCATTTTTTCGTGATATTAATTGGGTGTATGACGGATGAATTTCCGTTACATATAATTAAAGCGAGAGACCGAAAAGCGTGAAACATAATCTGATTCGCGACAAGTGAGCCCCAACCAAAGTTAATTCCACGAACATAACAAAACTAAGACGCCAAAATTTGAATACTGCGGTGGGCTCACATGGTGTTGAGGTATTTAGGGCATAATAATTAATCATAGTAAGAATATAAATGCGAAAATGTCTATTACATCTTCACGCCTAAACCACTGAAGCCATTATGCTGAAAAATATGGGGATACTTTGAGACCCGGGAAAGGAAAAATGTACGGTTCCTGCATGATAAACAAATTTTGGCGCAACGGAATTACGGCGGTCACCCTATAATATAATATGTGTGTATTATTATTTATTTTAATAAATGTGAAATGTGGATGTGTCTATCGTTTTGTATTAATTATTTATGTCAGGACAATACTTAAAAGTTATACGAGTACAGCTATGCTATTTAATACTATTTGATGCTAATAGTTGAAAATCTTGTGACGCGACGACAATATTACTAACTACTATGTACCATCGAGGAAATTGATTCCTAGGCAGTCGACAGACCAACGTCATTTGGTCGGATCATGTCAATTCAATGTTAATTTTGATCTGTCGGCTGGGATTGACATAACCCGACCAAACTACGTAGGTCTCCCATCTGCCTAGGAATCAACTTCTTTGATAGTACAAGTGTTGCACAAGAGTTGCGGGTGTTATCTAGTATACTATGAATTCCGCATGTACCTTTCAGACAATCTTCCAAAATATAAGTAAAAAATTAAATCAGTCCACCGTCATGTGAGCCGAGGCTGCTCGTCAGGATGTATCTGACCTCAATGCGGGATGTGTAAATTTTGCCCGAGACTTTTATTATAATTAATGCTCTTCAACCCGTCAACATGCTCCTATTGTCTGCCAAAAAAGAAACTTTAATACATCGAGGATGGGTGTGTTCGTTGGTTAAATACAGCTCTTAAGAGCGAAGTCACATTGCTCAGTTGTATTCATAAAGTTAATATACCCAGCGGAATAGAGAAACAAAGGCCTGAGCAAGCAAGATGTCACTATCAGTAACACTGCGTGGTAACAAGAGACGTGTGATACATGACAGCAGAACTCTTTTTTTGACGTCCAGTCGGCACTTATCGGCACGTTAACAAAAAAATCATAGAAATATGCTTGTGTAAATGTATACATACACATATTTTTACACACAGATGTAAATCAATTTCGGTTTAGTTTGACAGCTCGAGATTGTTGCTCTATTCCGCTAGGTATATTAACTTTATGGTTGTATTGCGCTGCGACGTCAAAAGTTATTGTATTCCAATTATTATGTAGCACGCCGGTGCCGAGTGCCTAGCCGATGACAGCAAATCAGAAACCCTCCTACTTCATCCTTTAATGGTCGTCTGACGACACATTTATTCTATATTGTTAATGAGCGACATAAACTTTTTATGACAAACGGCACAAGTAGAAGAAAATACCATAATTCAGTCTATTTTTAGCTCAAAAAAGTTTCCATGTAGGTGTTCCCAATAGCCTAAAAATAATTAGGAACACCATAATTGCATTCGTGATACATAAATCGGTGAAGTTTAAAATGTGATAGAAAGTTAGTAATTACAAAAGTTGGTGGATTTATTTCACGATAATTAGCATATGCCGTGCCAAAACGCGATTACTGCTAAATATAGTTCTGTCCTTTGACATTTGCATAAAATGTTTGTTAGTATCATCACAATAGACATAACTACCAGTAGTTCGACTGCAAAGAAACGGACAGGTTTCAATATCTGTCAAATTCGTCGGGTTTCACTAGGATTATGAACGGAATGTGCCTCGCGCTGGCTGGTAAAATTTATTTTTAAATATTTAAAATAAAGATTTCAAAATTGGATTCTGTTGGATTCTGTCAATTTTAATCGCAAGTGCCAAAACACAAACAACAATACGACCAAAGAGGAACACGTCCAGCGAATATGTCATAGTTTTAAATTCGTAGGTAACAAGTTAACAACCCTAGCGACGATTTTCGTCATAATATTATGTCAAATTTAAAAATTTCAACATCAGTTCTAAGTCGGCATACTCTATAATTCTGTCTACTCTGGTATCATTCTGCACCATTATTTTAGAAACTCACTAACACAATGATGTCATAATAAAATAGGACGTACAGAAACCATCTACCAGACTAAAGTTATCATAATGTTTAGCAAAATTGCATACTTTTTTTCTTTAAGAGCACACTCTTAAAGAAAAAAATATGCAATTTGGCTCTTGAGTTGAGGTCAAAATAATGTTTCGTGTTTGTTTAGTGCAATGCAAGCACTCTCTCAGGTCAATTAAAATAATTCATAATTACTACTCATGACTTCATTTTATTACACAAAACAAAAAGGCTATAATAAGTAGAATCTACTTAGATCAACTTAGATCATTTTTCCGGGCTAAATACTTATTTAGCAAGAAAAGTGTACTTCTCACTTCAAAACAAGTTAGCACATAACGATTTGCAACGAGTAAAATGTTACTTCACGAAACTTTACATTTTAATTTCATAACAGGACTGAGGTACCATCAGAGAAATTAACTTATAGGCAGTTGTTGACAGTCCTACGTCATTTGCTCAGATTAAAAGATCGGTCGGTCAATTCAAAGTAAGTCGTGGTCTGTCGGCTGGGTTTGACATAAGTCGACCAAACTAAGTAGGTCCGCCATTTGCCTATTAATCAACTTCTCTGATAGTACATAGTCGAAAAACAACTAAAAGTAATCAAAATGCCAACTTTCATTAAACTAACCTCAGACAAATAGCTTTGTCCACACTATGATTTTTTCTGTTCGTTAAGGCCCAAGGGCATGCGTTATAGTGCAGTCAACAGCGAACGTGAGGCATGCCCGCGACGCATGACCGTCAAAAACTTTCGCTTTGTTATTAAAAATAAAAATGACAGTTGGCGTTGCGTTTTTTGGCGCATTCAATAAATTGAATGCGCCAAAACGAAAGTTGAAAGAAAGAGGATGACGAAAATTGAAGACGAAAGCGCATAGTGTGGACATAGCTATTCGGCATAACTTCCGTATCAGGTGTCGCCGTGACATTGCTCGGTAGCCATGACTCATGGTTAATGGTTATCTATGAGGTTATTTGCATTATGTGCTGTAGGCAGAGATGGGCAAAAAGTAATTAGATTAACAATTACAGAATTACAAATACTTTGTAATTGTTAATCAGATTACAAATTAATCCGATTGATGAAGAATTGTGCACCTGAAATTACGCGTAAGTTGATTAGGATGTATTTAGACTCAAATGTATTCTAATTAGTTTGCAATTAGATTAAATTTAATTAGATTAACGAGTAATTATAATAAATAAAAAGCTACCACACCGGTTTCGGTTGCGGTGGCCGGTTTAAAAAAAACCAGGCCAGTTACGCAGGAATAATTTTATGGCGCCCAAGTGTGTGCGCAATACACAAGAGCACCCTGGTTTTAATTAAACCAGGCCAGTTGAGCAAAAGTAATTTCATAGTGCCCAAGTGTGTGCGCAATACAAAAGAGCACTCTGGTTTCAATGAAGCCAGGCCAATTATGCAGGAGTAATTTTATAGTGTGCCCCCCCTGCCGGAAGAAAACCCCTCGGCTCATAACTCGGCCGTCTTTAGTCCTGGACCCCCCGACTGAGGCATTTTAATCAGGACGATGAGATCTACAACTTAGCCCCAACAGAATTTTCAAAATTCTTTTTCTCAATTTTGAGGCCAGGGTCGTATAGAGGGAAAAAATCCAGGAAGAACAAGCCGAAGATCCCCATATCCAGGACAAACAGTTGCCGAGTTATAAGCACTCAAACTTTGACATTGACAGCTCGGCAACTGTCAAACGTCGAACAAAAGCGGCCGTAACTCCGCTCCCAATAGGCCTAGAGGAACGGGGTTTCTTCTAACATAAAAGGCAACACCTCGGCTACCCCCTCCCCGAATTTGACCTAATCGGAGACATCAATTTTTTTTTCTCAATTCTGAGGACAGGATCAAATAGAGGAGAAAAATTCAGGAAGAACAAGCCGAAGAACCACATATCCAGGACAAATAGTTGCCGAGTTACAAGCATTCAAACTTTGACATTGACAGCTCGGCAACTGTCAAACGTCTTACAAAAGTAGCCATAACTCCGCTCCCAATAGGCCTAGAGGAACTAGGTTTCTTCCAACATCAAAGGCAATACCTCGGCTACCTCCTCCCCGAATCTGGACTAAATCGGAGACATCAAAACTTCAAGGACGAATTTGAGGGGGGAGACCCGGATATATCTGAAAAGTACTCGAAAAATCCAGAAGAACGAGCCCAAACTCAGCCCAATTATCCCAAAGGACGAGGAGACAGAGAAGGGTCTAATTTCCAGACATAAATTTGGCCGCCATCTTGAAAAATTTAAAACCTTTATATCTCCGCTTCTTTACCTCGTATTGACACGAGGTTTTCACTGCTAGCATCAGCAGCCAAGACTCTATCCAGGGCAGCTAAAGCCGAACACCTGAAAAAGGGGCTAACCCCTAGAAAAGGAAAAAACATACCTAGAGGCTTCCAGAAAAAAAATTATGTCTCCGATTTAGTTCAAATTCGGGGAGGGGGTAGCCGAGGTGTTGCCTTTGATGTTAGAAGAAACTCCGTTCCTCTAGGCCTATTGGGAGCGGAGTTATGGCTACTTTTGTAAGACGTTTGACAGTTGCCGAGCTGTCAATGTCAAAGTTTGAATGCTTGTAACTCGGCTACTATTTGTACTCCGCACTATAAAATTACTCCTGCGTAATTGGCCTGGCTTCATTGAAACCAGAGTGCTCTTTTGTATTGCGCACACACTTGGGCACTATGAAATTACTTCTGCTCAACTGGCCTGGTTTCATTAAAACCAGGGTGCTCTTGTGTATTGCGCACACACTTGGGCACTATAAAATGACTCCTGCTTAATTGGCATGGTTTCATTGAAAACAGAGTGCTTTTGAGTATTGCGCACACACTTGGGCACTATAAAATTACTCCTGTGTAATTGGCCTGGCTTCATTGAAACCCAGAGTGCTGTTGTGTATTGCGCACACACTTGGGCACTATGAAATTACTTCTGCTCAACTGGCCTGGTTTCATTGAAACCAGAGTGCTCTTGTGTATTGCGCACACACTTGGGCATTATGACATTACTCCTGCTTAACTGGCCTAGTTTCAATGAAACCAGGCCAGTTACGCAATGTCCTTTTCCGGGATTCAAGGTATCTACCTATCTCTATACCAAAATTCATCATAATCGGTTCTGTGGTTTAGGCGTGAAGAGTTAACAAAGAGACAGATAGATAAAAGACAGACAGACACACTTTCGAAATTTAAATTTCGTAAGTATGGATCATTAATCAGTAAGGATGCTACTATGAAGTCGCCATTGCTTTTGTCTGACGATAAATTTTATCTATTTATGTGTTTTTAACTCCTGACACTGTAAAAAAAAATATTACATGAGTCGAAAGTCGAAACCAATTACAAAAGTAATTGTACAAAAATTAATTAGATTTATTTGAAATTGGAATACTTAGGAATCGATTGCTTTGTGTAATCTCTATAACCACAATTATGAAGTAATTCAACTACAATGTAATCAGATTAAAATGTATTCTAATTAGTTTGCAATCAGATTAGTAATTAGATTAATGAGTATTTCAATTATGCCCAACTCTGGCTGTAGGTAATACAACGGCTCCTTGTAAAATGTTCTATGGGTATAACCAAGCTGGTCAAAATATCGTTAGACCTGATTTGATTATAAAGAAAACCCGTATAATAATGTAGTTTTATCGATTAATTTTTAGTATCTAATTTTTACTTTTCATTCCTCATCAATACAAAATGATTCTATGAATCATTACATTGTGTAAGCTTTAAAACTGCAAGACTTTATTTTTTAGTACAGATATAAATTGTTACAGACTATGTTAGCTCAAAAATTCTAAACCATACCCTTCTTACATATACCTAATTCCAAAATTTGACGGTCCCTTTTGCAAGTTTTTCCTGAACGAACAAATTTAAAAGATACTCAAAACTTTTATCTCATTTCGAATTCAACTATTTACGCTGGCCACATAGTGCATACACACGTTTTCCGTATTCCATCTTCGAATTCGTTTTCACCAATTGGAATTCCGTGAGACTAACGCAAAAGTTAGGTTTTTTTTTCACGCGAATGCGCCTGCTTGCACTTGAAACAGACAAAAGCGATCGTGTGCGCCACTTAAGAGCCTGCTGCCAAAAATCCCCAAACATGCTTGCCCCGCCTACACACCCTGCTATCCTCCAATCATGATATACCTAATGATTCCATGAATCGTGCCCGCATGAATTGTAATTTGCGCTGCGGTTAATAGTGAACAATATCGCGTAACAACGGTTCCCGCATTATAGCACGAAAGTAAAGGTCGTAAGTCCTAAAACTGTTTTCGATGATTACTTTAAAATTAAATACAATAAGTACTAATACCTTTAGCCATTATTTTAAAAAGTGTGTGATTGTAGTAGTGCAAGTTATCTAACGATAGCAACTTATAAATCTCAATTTCATTTAAGTAAGTCAATCGTCTTCCGGGATCGTAATACTTAGGTATTAGAAAACACAGCAAAATTTGGCAGCCCAGCTACTGATTCTAAGCATTCGGGTTTCCGAATACGGAAAAAGAATTCGGAAATCGTATGCGGAAAACGTTTTTATGAGGCCAGCCTTCAGATAGACGTATCTAGGATAGAAGACAGCCCCAAATCCTATTATCTATAATCCTAATCTTTACCTATAAATAGCTGGCGACTAACACACCCTTACCCCGCGTGAAAGCCGACACGCCACTGCTAATATTTTCGTGATTCAAAACAGGGTTGGACTACTAATTAGTCATAGTTTATGACAACTTTACACAGGAGACCGTGGCCAAGTTACGATGGCCATTGGCCAATTATTTCGAATAATGACACTTTTCCACTTGTTTTTCACATAATTTCAAGAAGAAGAAACCATTGTTAATAATTTGAGTAAATTAAGGGCATAACAAAATATATTAAAGGTTACGCAACATGTAGGAAGTTCTAATTCTTTATTCAGAAATAAAACATTTTTTTAATAGACGAACATTCCGTTTCAGGGTTCTGTAATCAACAAAACTTGGTTGAGTACGGTACCCTAAAACGGAACCCTAACCAGCTGATTTTTGTATATTGGTAGGTTAATAGTTATAAATTTTAAGCATTGTCCTACAAATAGAACAATCCATATTTTAGGACCATCAAATCAAAGTATGAAATCTTTTCTATCTCTGTTAGCTACCACTTTCAAGATTATTCGCAGAGAAAAATGTTGTTTGCCTCATCAAAATGAAACTACTCACAAAAAATTTGCTTGATAGTGTAACTAAAGTTTTTTCTCAATAATAAAATAAATTATAATAAACTAGATGATGCCCGCAACTCCATTGCGCCAAAATTCGTTTATCGCGCGGGAACCGTACATTTTATCGTATAAAAAGTATCCTATGTCCTTTCCCGGGACTCAAAGTATCTCCATGCCTTTCAGCAAAATCGGTTCAGTGGTTTGAGCGTGAAGAGGTAACAGACAGACAGACAGACACACTTTCGCAATTATAATATTAGTAAAATAAAGTATGGATAATAAATTCATAGATAAATTATAATAAAATATAAGTAACAAATATTTAATAGATTATAGAGTTTCAAAAGTTTAATGCTTCCAATAAAATAAATCTAAATCTATTTAGCTTCGATAAGTAAAGTCCGCAAAAGCATAAGGGGTTAACTGATTCTCGCATTTGGTTAATGCGTAGAAGCCAACACTTTCGTGTTGTAGCTATTAATTACTGGCTACTGGCCACGATAATGCTCTACCATAGAGTTAGGTAAGACTTGGTCTTACCACAAAAGATTAAACATCTGTTGAACAGTTGTTTTGAGACTATTTTGTACTGAAAATTTCTCTAATCAACTGTTCAACGGGTGTTTAAGTCTTTTGTAGCAACACCAATCATGTTTTAGGAATAGTATATCTTTTGATTTCATTTGAAAACATCAAAGAAAATACCAAGACAAAATATACAATTCCCGCAGATGTTTGTTCTTTGCCTACAAAGTATGTAACATTAGTTTAAAATAAAGCAAGTGATTCATTAATAATATTATTTACAATAATAATACTTGTTATTAGGTAATAGGTAAATAGTTCTTTACCTTTGTGACTTCTTAATTCGATTACTAAAATTAAAAGTAGTATTTTTTAGTAAATATCAAAAATCTAAAAGTAATAAAATGAAATTCCTCTTCGCCAAATTTTTCCAAGAATTAATTAATTGCACAATTTCTAGAATTTTATATACAAACTATGTTACGTGATAGTAATATACGAGTACAGTCACTTTATGTTTTATATGACTGCATAAAACTGAGCATTTAAAACATTTTACTAGCATTTTTTAAAATGTCACTTGTCTCATTAAGTCTCTTACTTTATTTAGCGCTTAGTGGAATAGTTGCATACCTAATGTTGTAAAAGTCTTACAAAGAAATCGACACTGTCGTCGAACAAGGACGGATCTGTAAAATATCAACTTTACAGGAGAGCTGTTTAAAGTTTACGATTCATATTTTTCAATGTAACTTTTTACTTATCAATTAAAATAAAATTTTATTGCATAATAGCTTTTTGTAGTATTAAAATCATTGTATATGTATTAAAAAATTTATGTTTTATTAATAAATCTTAAAAAAATCTGTTTTATGTAAACATGCGACATTGTACTGCGCTGCGTTGCGTGCGTTGTTTGGTTTGATGTAACTTTGAGGCGTTATTCTACGGAAACTACTAAGACGAATGTGAACATGCTACATTGCTCTACGAAATTTAAAATTAATGTTATGTCGTATGTTATAAGAAACATAAGTGATGAGTATCATAAATTAAGTTTACGCAAAATTAAAACAACATAATATTATCAAAAGCTATTTTTTTATTAAGTCTACCAAATTGAAAAAAAACTATAACAAAATTAATGGAAAATTTTAACAGTTATTTTAATGGTAATGATAATATTATGGCATCGATCAGTCTTATCCAAGGTACCTTAATAATAATTAATAATATGTCTTAACAAAGTCATAAACAGGAATAATAAGAGTTAGCAAGAATATTTATAAATCTCAAAAACAGGCCATAAAAATATTACAATTAAACTGAATCGGTAAAATTAGAGCCCTCCGAAATTAAAATATAAAAATACATCAATATTTATTTTACAAAAAAAAACAACAAAAAAAACACACTTTTAGCAAAGCTTTTAGCTACTTGTAAAATCAGTGAATATTCTTAAAACTATAACAAAATTAGTAGGAATCGTGCTATTACTCATTACTAAACATAAAATTTTATCAGTTATCACATACTTAGGCAATCAAATCAAAAAACAATAATTATAATAACGCTTAGTCAGAATTAAGATAAGAAAAACAAAAAAGTATGCTCTAACATAAAAAATTATGTAAATGGCAAAACCTTAATAAAAACTTAGTAACAATAAATTCCGCAAAGTAACGCCTGATTCTATTAACTAATTAAAACACTTTAATATTGGATTTTACATCCCAAAAAAGGATTCCTGCGATATTTGCCACATTTGTAGAAACAAAAGTAGCTGTACCAAAATTGAGATTGAATCATATATGAAATAAGTAATTAATTTATTGTTACTAAATTTTTATTAAGATTTTGCCATTTATTTAATTTTTATGTTAGAGTATACTTTTTTGTTTTTCTTATCTTAATTCTAACTAAGCGTTATTATAATTAATATTTGCAATTTGATTGCCTAAGTATGTGATAACTGATAATATTTTAATTTTAGTAATGAGTAATAACACAATTCCTACTATTTTTGTTTTAGTTTTAAGAATATTCACTGATTATTATACAAGTGGCTAAAAGCTTTGCAAAAAGTTTGGATTTTTTTTGGTGATGCTTCTACCCATCTGCCATGTGCACCACAAAAGACATCATCACAATTACTGTGATAATTAGTAGGGGAATATTATGTATTAAACAGTAGTACCCGTATACGCAAATTGATACCCGCAGAGAAGCGTACACTTGGGCAATAAAGGCTATCCTAGCTCCACGTTAGTATTCTTTATCTAGACTTAGATTTAGATTAGATTAGACTCTTTATAAAAACAATAAGCGGGGGGTATCACTACATCGCTATTGAAGCCAAAAATGTAGTTAGTTTTTTATTTGTCTGTCTGTCTGTCTGTCTGTCTGTCTGTATGTTTGTTCCGATTTGAATGCGGTTTTCGCAGATATATTTGTCTTCTTTCAAGTTAACATCTGGTGTATAAAAATCTTTCCCCCCCCCCTCCCCTCTAAAGGAACGAAAAAGGGCAGACGATTTTGTATAAGACTTTTGCTTTAACACGAAAACTACTGATCCGATTTGCATACGGTTTTCGCAGTATATATTTGTCTTAGATGTAGGAATTCTCAGTGGTTATTGGGCCGTACCAACAAAAATATTGTCTTCAAATTCCTCAACAATGACAGGTGGGGAGGCTTCAAAGCTGGTATTAACATTTTCAAGAAAATTTATGGCGAACTAAGAACGTCTTCCGCTACATCGTGTAGTTCCCTGATTATTAATTCTTTGGCTCCTGGTGGCAATAAGGACTCAGATTTTTCATCACAAACACCTAAAAATCACGAAAATATTTAAGATAAAATATGAATACAATAAAACAAATCAAAAATTAGTGTCATTTTAAATAAAATATATTTTATTGGTATTTTAAGTAGCCGAACAAAGTCGTATGTGGAATTATGTCGAAGAACATCGTCGGTTCTTAATATGCTGCACAAAAATTGTAATCATACTCTGGAGTATGATTACATTACAAGCGACTTATACATTTTGGAAGAACAACGCAGCATTTAATAACACGACATCACAAAATCAAAATTAGGATAAAATAATTTAAATATATAAAAACATGTGGTAAAAAAGCAAAGTATGGAAATAATACTTTAGCAATTAAATTAAACATATTTTATTTCCGTAGAACAATGTCGGTTCTGCATAATACACTACGACATACGTGCGGAAACGACATTTTCTACGGAATTATTTTCTTTTCACATAATTTACTTTCTTAAAAACAGTTCATGCTAAACACGAAAATCCCACAAAGCGTAGGTGCTCGCAATGTGACCGTTATGCCGGCAGACACGGCCGCAAATGACAATACGACCGGCGCGGGCGGCGCTCGCTTCCAACAGACAACGCGGTTTTGGACCTTACAGACATGTTCTTTGATACGATTTTCAAAACCGTCCTTGTTCATTTTCATATCTCGAAAAGTATTAGGAAAATTCTACTTTTTCTTGGATGTACGGATAGATTATCATCTATTGAAGACTATTTTAAAACAAAAATGATTTCGTCGGATGATCACAACCGTCTTTGTTCGACGACAGTGTCGGAATATCCAGTTGAATATGAGCTAGAAACTAATTTCTAGACAAATAAAAACCAATTTATTACTTAACAATTAACATTAAAAATATTGCAAAACATATTGATTCTTCATTTCTTCTTTCTTTAGCTGAATAACGTTATTTTAAGAAGAGTTATCATTTTCCATTTTTACTAGGTGCTTAACAGAGACTGATTACTTTAGTAGTACTATTTCTGTGATCATTATTATAATTATTGTGAATTGTACACTAATAATAATTAGAGCATTTTAAAAACAGAAAAACAATATAACATATGCCACATTAACAATTTCTTTTATAAAATTTGCAACATTGTAATGAGACTTATTAGATATTATGAACAAACATAATAACCGTTCTTACGCTACTAATATACAGTGTAATTGTAAAAATACTTTTCAGAAAATCACTTCTGTACGTTTGAAATCACATGCTTATCTTTTTACTTTTAGTTTCAATAGGCTCGCCAGTATATTGCCGAAGGTGTCATAAAGTGTGTGGCACACTTAAACCTTGAATTAGCTTTTATTGAGTGATATAAGAAAATCTGATGATTAATTAATGTTGAAACTAAAAGAACATCCAAAAATATCATGTATTATGTAGTGCTCGATGACGCCCGCAACCCGTTGCACGAAAATTCGTTTATTGCGCGGGAACCGCACATTTTCCGGGATAAAAAGTATCCTAGTATGTCCTTTCTCGGGATACAAAGCAAGTACCTATCTCGAGTCTCGACCAGACCAAATTTCAGCAGTATTGGTTCAGAGGTTTGTTCGTGAAGAGGTAACAGACAGACGGACAGGCACACTTTCGCATTCATAATATTAGTATAGTGTGAGATTGATAAAATTATACATGGGAGAGCCATGCTTCGGCACGAATGGGCCGGCTCGACCGGAGAAATACCACGTTCTCACAGAAAACCGGCGTGAAACAGCGCTTGCGCTGTGTTTCGCCGAGTGAGTGAGTTTACCGGAGGCCCAATCCCCTACCCTATTCCCTACCCTACCCTCCCCTATTCCCTTCCCTTCCCATCCCTACCCTCCCCTATTACCCTATTCCCTCTTAAAAGGGCGGCAACGCACCTGCAGCTCTTCTGATGCTGCGAGTGTCCATGGGCGACGGAAGTTGCTTTCCATCAGGTAACCCGTTTGCTCGTTTGCCCCCTTATTTCATAAAAAAAATATAATATGCTGAAGCCAAAAGGAATCCGAATATATTTTTTTATTTATTTTAGTTATGTTCTTAGGGTATTTTCACGATAATAAGTAAAGAGCTATCCTAAACGTTGGTTTTGTTGTTTATTTTAAAGCAAACAGGAAAATAGGACTATAGTCTACCAGATAACCTTTAGATCAGTGGGTACTAAGGAGCTATCTGTTAGTCATTAGTCGGAAATTTTATCAAACCACGAATCGCCCACTTGGCTTACCAGTTTGGACTTTGGAGGTCAAAACAAATTATTCCTTATCAGGTAATGTACTAAACCACAATGCGCCTAATTGAACATTAAACTGAACTGATAGCATACAGAGACTGTATTTGAAAAGTCCAAACCAAGAAGGTTGTCACATACACAAATTTGAATGGACATAGATATTCACTTGTTTTATCTAAACCAAAGTTAACCCTTGGCTGGTATCGCTATTTTTGGCAACACTACTGGCATCGTGGGTCACATTTGACCCATACCAAAAAATCGGTTGTAGTACGTATGAAATTGTTTTATTTGTCTAAATAGGGATAGAAATTAAATTAATTACCTGTTTTTTACAAAATTATTTTAGTTTAAGTTTAGAATCTTAAAAAGTTATTTAATTCTACATGAATTTGTAACTAACCTAAGTTTTTGGCACTTTTTGGTAAGAGTGTATTTAAAATGAAATAAAAAAAGATAAATTCTAGCAAAACTTGAACAAAAATAAGTTAATGGTACTTCTAATATCCTCTTAATAACATAAAAGTATAATTCTCATGAGATCTGCCAATATTTAAAAAAATTACAACCAAAAACAAACGACTTGACACTAACCAACAATATGTATGTATAAATAACAATATTCTTGTATTTATTCCAAAATTGTATCAATCCTTATCTTTAGATCGGTGGAAAAATGAGCGTGCCCTGTTTTCCGTTGCTATATAAATGGTGTTGTCAGATCTAAACCATTTTTTATATACTAGTTCCTTTTCATACAAAAATCACAAAGTAGATTTATAATTGGATTTCTTTGAACATCTGACTCCGCATCATCATTTAAGTCGAGAAACAACTCCTCAATTTGTCTTTCGTTCTAAAATCCTCCCATTGATGTAGAAATATTCACTAAAAACAAAAAGTTTAGAAATCACAGTCAGTAAAAAAAGTTACGTAATTGGTGTCGTGGGTCAAATATGACCCAGCCGGCTTCATACCTCAGCTCCTATGATGGTCACCACGCTGCACCTTTACCCCCCGCTGCAGCTTGCGACGTACTGAGAATACGTAGAAGCGAGCACTTGTACCATGAACACTAAAAGAATAATAACTAAAAATGTTTGCGTCTGGGTCAAATTTGACCCACGATACCAGCTAAGGGTTAACTTTACTAAGTGGTGTGTTAGTAAGAAGTATTTTTTTCAGAAGATTTATTTAGAAGTTTTAATTTTAAAAAATAATCTTTTGCTTGGTGTGCCACAATCTCCGCCGACTAAGAGCAATGTAACATTGTAAAGAACTTGCAAATGGGTTCTTAGATTCGTTTACTTTCTAAACGCCTCGCGTATACGTGGAACTGAGATGGGGAAGACAGGATTTACATATGCCCACGCAAGCCCAGCAGTGGGATTGAGTAAATACTGCTCAAATCTTACTGCATAACATAAAGCGTCAAGTAAAGGAAGAAAGATAGAAAAGTTCAATTAATAAAGAGAACTTTTAAAAAAGTTGGAATGTTAACTAAAAATCAACAACGCCTGAACCTGATTGCCTTAACAAGTTTTTGTAAGAAAATATTAATAATTTATACTATGTAACATGGGTTGTACACAAAATATTTAATTTCGTAATATTTTGTGTAAATCATTATAACATGTTTTTTTTTTACATAAGTTTTTAATAATATTAAAATATTGCAGATAATAATATAATAAAATATAAGTATTACAATATTCTTATTCGCACAAAATTTTAAGGACCCGTTTAGCGTCTGTAAAGCCAGAATATAATGAATGAAACCATATGCCATGGGTTCAAAAACCTTTCTCTAAAAGTGTAAATGTATTCAAATTAAAAAAGAGCCCTCACGTTATCCTCTCGAAACCTGTGACAGATGTATCAAGACGTGTACCCTGCTCATGGTGTAAAAGAGAGACAGACAGAGTTTTCTACTTTCTTCTCGCAAGTTTGTTTAACAATGGATCTTGAGGAATTATGTGCACGCGTCGCGGAAAAAATGTTATATGGCAATTGTTGAATAAAGTTAAGTATATTTACAGTAAACAAATTCACCTGTCAGATATTGAGAAGTTAATATCATAATGAACAGCTAGATCCTGAAATTGGAGATCCTGTGAACGTCTGTTATCGAATAGCAAGAGGTCAAAAATCCTAAAACACCAATAAAAGCACATACATACACCTGTTTTTTTCTCTATCAAATGAACCAGGAAGCGACAAAGTATGATCAGTGAAAAGATAACGAAAGTAAAGTAAGTTTAAACTTTAAAACCTTACCAGAATATTGTGTTACAAAACAGTAAATTGTTAGTTTCGTCTTTTTACTGTGCCAAAAATTTCGCAGTAGGTCTCTTGTTGGTTTCGTAGAAGTACCACACATGTAACTCGCACTCCCAGAATTAAACCGTCAGGTTTGATGTAAAATGGGCTTGCCTGAAGTTATACCCGTAATTATAGCAGTCGGGTAAAAAATCTTATCTGGTATATTAAAGCTGCTGAGGAATCTGATACCTGTATCAGATCGGAAGAGGGTTTGTGAAGACGCGTTGTCAAAATAGTTTATATACCTGCATTGAGATATAAGTTCGTAGTAATTATATTATCTCAATGTATACCAGGCAAACTTAAAGTAAAAAATACCAAAGTCTGACATAGTTTTTAAAATGGCACAAAGTGTTGTTTTGTCACACCTTATTTTTTTTACGCTCATGCTTCATCCATCAGTGATCAGTGATCACATATGCCAAGTATTTCGCAACAGCCAGATTTTTACACCCAATTTTATGGGGTCAAATTCTTGGTTAAAGCAAATAAAGTGCCTACAATCGAACAATACTCGTGCAATATTGGTCGATAACAGACGTAATGACACTTATGTCACGCAAAATCGCGGCAACACGTCACAAGTCCGTGACCAACCTTGACATCCCTCAAGAACCGCAAAGGAATTGCATCACGCCAATAACGTGATGGTTCCAGTCAATTCTACGATCTATTCTTGTTCACGCGATTGGAAATCATTATGATTTTCAAGTACAGTTGAAACTCGATTATCCGGCCATCGGTTAACGATTATCCGGACTGCCACCGAAAAATGTATCTCTTAATAATTTCTTAATAATAATCATTGATGTTCTGTGATATTTTTAACAAAGGCTAACATTTTGTACTGAACATAATATGTATTATGCATCGAACCCGCTTTTCCTCATACATTCGATTATCCGGATTTTCGAATATCCGAATGCCTAACGACAACAATTAGCCTGGTTGATCGAGTTGCTACTGTTATAACTATATTTTACTCATTGGTCCAACACGAATTCCAAATACTGCAGCTCTTGTGAGCCAGATCACAGCGTCAATCCTGATTCCCGGCTGGCTAGCCGTAACAAACCATAAAACTCTTTAATATCATATTTAAGAGACCCGGGATCTTCAAAACTGTTTGGAGACCTGTAATAATACAAATTGCTTCTGGATTGTTGTGTGTCTATTCTAAAGTGTTGTATTCTAGTGGTTTATTTGCCTAAAATTAAAATAACTCCTTTACACGTTACACAATAGCCCACACAGAGAACAAAACCCATTTACTCTATCGTACTCTAACAATACTCGTTATTCTGATTCAACTTGTGCACCAAGTATAAAGTCTTCAGTAGGTATCTGGTTTTATGTAATTTATCTTGTTTGTATTATTTATGCATCATGGGCGCCTTATCGGATGCGGTTAGCGGATGCATATACGTCCGGTCCTGCTAGAGAACTTGAATTTCAATTGTCACTGTCTAGAATTTTATACGATAGGAATAACTAAAACATCCAAAGATTTATTAATATTTAAGTAAAATACATTTTCATAACAACGTAAAATGCATTATGAAGAGACACGTAACATGGTGACATCACTATGAATGTTTAATTTTTCTTTGAATAACTTTGCAGTTTATTCATTTTGCTACATTGTTACAACATTTTAACGCCCTTTCCCTACGGAGATACCGTAATTTACCGTATTTCGAGCCTTATAAAGTCATAATTTGAAAGCTACAAAGTTATAATAAAAATACAATAATAATCTTCAGTATATCAACATTCCTTTCCCCGTTTTAAATTTTCTATTTTTGTTTATTATAGGTACTCATGATATTAGCTTGTATGCTTAGCTTAGCTTATCAAAGTATGTAATACCAATTTACAAACGTAATTTGTAAAACTCGATAGTATTTACAAATTACGTTTATTTGAAACACACGACAATAGATAGACAATTTCATCAACTACATATTCCCCGTTTTAAAATTTTTTTTAATCAATTTTGAACTAAGATAAGTAAAAAAATGGGATTTTTGTGCGATCTCGGCAACGCGTCAAAAGTATAGTCAAGGTCGTTTGCTCGGGGGATGGCCTTAATACTCGGCCCAAATACCGTGTTTGTTATCTTGTAAGCCTTTATTGAAAAAGCCTTAGATAATCAATAATTTAATAAAATTATCTGGTTGTAAATCATTTAGGCGTTCCAGAGACCATGTTCGAGGGTAGGATTTATAACGAGGGTTTTTAATTAATTTATGATTGCTGTTTGGACGCTCCATTGGTTTTATAGTTCTTTTCTTTGGTCTTGTTCTCGTTTTCCTACCTAATTCCTTATTTTATAATCTACATGAGATTGTTGAGTTTGTGTATAACGAATACAAAGTACATAATATTGTTAATATTTGATTCATTATATTATTTTTTTGTTCTAGAAAAAATACTTCATCTTCTTTATAACTTGTAATAATTTCAATAAATGGTCAGTTCTCGTTAAGGTAACTAGGTAGTGTAAATTTTGTTTAATTTTTAACTCTATTTTCTACAATTCTACATATTTTATAGTCATAGTTCGTAGAATGTGGGATTTACCACAATTTATACTTAATTATATTTATGCAAATTGTAAAAGGAAGGAAAACACTTAAGTAGTTGATCATTCGAATGAAAATTGAAAGCTTTTCAAAATATAATAATTATCTTTCTTTAATTTACCTCTTAATTACTACTATAATTGTCCTCATTTTATATTAAGAAGCATTATGCTTACAATATCATAATTTAACAAATCATAACATGACTTTTCAAAAAAAAATTGCCGTACGAAAAAAATTATATCAATTTATATAATTACTTTTTTTTCTATCTTATTCTCTATTTGCAATACCTACCTCCACTATAGCGTAGTTAGTAAAAATGAAACGTTCTGAAGTGTGAAAAGTTGAAACCACTTTTGCCTAAACCGGTCTGGCTTACCAACTTCACTCTGTCGCATTTCATTAGACGAAGGTCAATCCCGACCCGCGGCTCAGTCAGATGCTCGGCGGCGGCGAAGCGAGCGCGTGTCGCTACGAAGTTTTATCTACAAACTTGTGTTTGTTTGAATGTGTTTCGTGATTTTCTTCACACACTTTATGTGCTTGTGTTTGAGTTCTGTGTGTATAAACTTTTTGGTTATTCGGTAAGTGTAACACTTTAATTTTATTAGTTGACTTGTTTGTCAACAAAATTCTGCAAATTGGATGCTATAAATAATTTATTGTAATTAATGTAGTTAAACAGATTGCATAATTCATAAACTATACGTGTAAAAAAAGGATTACGGTTTAGTCCACGGATTCATTTTAAAATAGACAAAGCCTTGCGTTTTTATTCTGCCTATCTGGTTACTGGTTACAGCCAGTCTCGGATGCCTGAACTTAAAAAGTTGTTTTTTCTTTACCCCGGCTGTGTGCATGTGACGGTATTTTTCATTTCAAGGTTCTATTTATAATTTATCATGGCTTTTCACTTTCCATCCTTCTATTTTTATCTTCATTTTACATCAAATGACATAAACTTTATTAAGTTTTTAAATCTTTAAACAACTATCATGATCGGCATCATAAACCACTAACTATAGGTAATATTCGGGTATCTTCTGTATTGTTAGTACTAAGCAAGAGCATAGAAGATCCACCAATAGCGAAAAAGCATGTTACGACTTTCTACAATTTAAATTCACTCATAAAAAAACAATTAAACTCTTCTCAGAAACATTTTACATACGAAAAATACAATCCTAAAATCTACAGTAGTAGATTGACTACTGTAGATTTTAGAATTAGTATGTACAGAAGTAGCAACTTAAGAAGTTAGTTACATTAGCAGTACATTATATTTTATACTACCCAGAATAAAAGAGTCTAATAGCACCCACAACCATGGGCGCTGGCAAGGGGTTGCCAGGTGGTGCACTTGCACCCCTAGGGAATCTCGGGATCAACAGGAACATGGAACATTTTGTAACCCTATTACCATGCCGTACAAAGATAGTTCGTAGTGTTTCGGCACTAAATATATTTTGTTGACGTAAATAGACAGTCACTTTTGTTCGTAACAAGTAAAAAGAAAAGAAAGAAAACTAAAATCTGCACCCCTTGGAAATTATTTCTACCGGCGCCCATGCCTACAACTCAAGTAGACTTAACTAGACGATTGACCAGATTCGTACACTGTATAATAATATTTATTTATTTATTATTAAACAAACTTATCTACTATTACAGGATAACACAATACAGAAGATACTTATAGGAACTTAAACATCACAACACAAATTTAACAACAATTTACCCTTATGATGATAAGCCCAAAAGAGAGATCTACGATCAAGCAAGCTTGGTCTGGTTCGAGCCCAACATCATCTTTAGATGAAAAGGTGGCACATACATCATCAACAATGAACAGTACAGATTAATTATCCTTTAAAGTTAAATAGTATCATTTGCGGAATTCTGACATCTAGTGAAAAATCACCAAACATCTTCTATATGGTACCAGTCCGTTACTTTTAGCAGCCGTCTTGGATCAAATTCATCCTCAAAATACATCTGGTCTTAATTAGCCTACTTTGTTTCAAACTTGTTTTGAACCACCTCTCAAAATTGCTACTAAAAGAGTCCAACTTAACATGAGCAACTCCTTTATCTGGATCATCCAGTGCCAATGTGGTTACTCCATAATACAATACTATTACACTAGCAATACAATACTCCCAAGGATACTAGCAACCCCAAAGTGCCAATGGACTATAGAAGAACTAAAAAAAGTTTCTTCTTTGTAGAAATGCGAGAGAACTTATTCGCGCCGGCTTTTATGTACCCGTCTATGAATAATAATAATGGTACTTTCCCACTAGGTTGATACGTGTCGAAGGCTCTGACAAATTCTATAAGTAATCTATACATATTATAAAACAAAGTCGCTTTTTTTGCCTCATGTCCCTTTGTTCCCTTTAATCTTTAAAACTACGTAACGAATTTTGATAATTCTTTCAGTATAGATAGCCCATTTATCGAGGAAGGCTATATTTTATCACGCTAAGAAATTAGTCTGTTTGGAGCGAAGAAATGGAGGAAAATGTGAAAAAAACGGGGAAATTTTTTTGAAAGGGCTAACTTGAACTTGCTAATCTCAGGAACTACTGGTCCGATTTGAAAAATTATTTCAGTGTTAGATAGCCCATTTGTTGAGGAAAGCTATAGGATATATTTTATCACGCTAAGACTAATAGGAGAATGTGGAAAAAACGGGGAAAATTATTTGAAAGGCTTATCTCGCGAACTACTGGAGCAATTTTTATGTTATTTGGCAAAGATAAGAAGTAGACCACGTGCAGGATCATAGGTTATCAATTTTAATCATTTTTTCAGTGGCTATATATTTTATACCCGTGCAACGCCGGGGCGGGTCGCTAGTATCTACTAAAAAATTAATCTCTGTTATGACTTATGATTCATATTCCGTTTTATTTCACAATTATTAATTATATTGATGAATCACAATTTTCAGATTTGTTATTAACATATTCTATATCTACGTTAGTAGCATAATATTTTTATCATAATATTATCCTAAACAGATATTAAGTTAGAATGGTTACCAAGACAAGAAATGTAATTAAATTTTTTGACGTCATTCCCACAAAAACAAGAGGAATATAACTACATTAAATAAATATAATAACTATGCATTTAATAGGAGAATAAATCACATTTATTTTATTTTTGCATTTTAAGTTAAATGAAATTATTTTCCAGATATTCTGTGGTAGCAACAATATTTTTATTATAATAAAAAATATGTTTTAACCAATTATATTTCATAAGTTAAATATAAATATACTGACAAGAGGCAAACTGACAGCCTAAAATATAAGCGTTGCTACTTTTAAGTTGCCAATGTAACAGGAGTTTGTGTGGTCTTCAGGATTACCATAATCACAAAACTATTTTAGCCGTTACACTGTTAAATATACCAAAGTACACTAAAAAGGGTTAGTAAAGAAGCATGCAAAAAATCTATTAAATGCGTGCCGGATTAAGACCTGTCGCTAAACAGTGACGGTCTTACCATGTCTTACTACAAAAGATATAAACACCTGTAGAACAGTTGATTAGAGAAAAGTGTCTAAACACACCATGCCGAAGTTCCGCGGCGGATGTTTGGCATAATTACGTCAGCAATGTCAAACACATACAATATAACGCGACGTAATTTCGGCATGGTGTGTCATCGGTAATTTAAAATACATTGCAGGCGGAATCATGACGAACTTCCGCCGCAGAACTTCGGCATGGTGTGTTTAGACATTTTATCGTAACAATGATTTCTTTCTCTTTTAATTCCTACAGGACTTTCTTTTCTCTCCAACTCTTTGTTTATCTTGGTAAATTCTTAGTTTATGATTTTAACTCATAAACCTGCTAGAGTTTCAACTGGCTTACTACTTTTTTCGCTTACGAATGTTGTTCTATAACCCGCTGTCCTCGACGCAGCCAGAAAAAAGTTGTATCCTCTTAATAAACTTAAAATACATTTTATAATCGTATCATCCAAACAAGAAAAAGTTGACACATTAATAAAGTTATTTAAAAAATAGCTCAAGTCTCAACCGTTTCAAAAAATCTGACTGTATTTTGATTTAGATAGTAGATACCACTCTCACAGTCACAACTAAGACGAATCAAATTATGAATACGTCCCAAGTTACATACAGTCGAAAAACGTAACTCTCCTGCTGACGCAGGCGCGTGGAAATGTATTGTTAATTTATAATTTTTAATATTTGCTATAAGAATCTAAAATAAGTGTAATCATAATTCATCACATCACAATTTGGTACGTCTATTATTACTAAGTTACAGACTTACTTACTCACTGAGACTATTTTCGATTACTTACTTACAAGCTTACATTGTACCTTGTAACTTACAGTTATAGTTTCTACTAAATCCATTAGATAACTAAATTGCACTAGAAGAACAGCACTTAGTGCCATTTGGTGTAGTATCAAAAAATTTAGTGCCTTAGATACAGCCCTGAGGTACTCCAGTATACACTTACTGACTCTTACAATGCAACAGTGTTGCACGAGATTTACATAGCAATGTGAGCGAAAATATCACTAATACCTAATACATAGGACAATGCATTTAAAAGTGTTTAATAATACTAACGATACAATAAATTAGCAAGAAGAATATATATCACAAGAATGAGAAAAGTACCTGGCTGGTCGAACTTAAAAATAAAACTTAGCTAAATAGTTTTTACAGGTCCCATCTCCAGAAACTAGCATTATATTAATATACATATAATACAAGACTATCTCGTTTAAAGTATAAGATAAATCATAAATCTAAAAAAATAACAAGAAAATAACAATAATATTTTTGTGCCAATAAAACATAACCTTACCCTACTAATAGATACTCACAATCTGCTAGTAGTAGATAATACAATCTGTGTCACAGATACTATATCAGCGACTTTCACCCAAAATCCTTATAAGGCATCCGATAAACAAGTCCTTGAAATAAAATAGTCAATAGTCGTAAATGATTTCTAATACCATTAGTGACCTACTTGGAACATTGTTTTATGAGTCCCTCTGTAATATATTCAATAGGGAAATGTTCGTTTATGATATGATATTGTGAAGAAGTACTTCACATGATCATATTATATAGACGTATAGAATATACTTATGCTGTATGCAAAACGAACTATTTCATTTAATTCATTGCAATCCGTTATTTTCACGTAAATAATATTAATATCGTTTTTCGGGACTGAAAATATAATATCTTAGATGTCTAATTCATTCTAAAATATATGAAAAAGGTAATCACAGCAATGTGAAGACACACTTTCACAAAAGTAGAATACTTTCTGATTCCAACATTTCCTAAACATAAGAGTCCAGAAATGTTAAAAGAGGTCCTAAGGCAGGTTTTTAGAGCTCAGATGTCATTGCGACCCAAACGGATCTATCGTGACTTAAGAAAGTGAATATTCATAGTATTGTGAATTAAGTGACAAAGACTGTGAACAACAAAGTACGAGACAAATATTATAAAAAAAATGACGTTATTGATAGTAATAGTAGAGATCTTCTTAGATTCAACTGTCGTATAACAAATTCTATTGCTGACGTACTTTTGTCAAAATAAAGTGGCATATTAGTATTATCTTACGACTGTTGCGTCATCAAAGTCAATGTCTTATTAATGTAGTGCAAATAGACTCACAAACAGACATATTTAAACCAGTTACTAAATGTAAACAACTCAATTGAATTTAATTAAGTTACAGGAAGGTAAAGAAGATCTGATTTTTTAGCAAATGCCGTTTATTTTTATAACCTTAAAGGTAAAGGTTGCATAAATGCATATTATTTTTTAATTTAATAATAATTGATGAGTCATATTTTTATTCAACTTCTAAAAAGATAAAACCAGTAAGAAACTTTGTAGGTACCTAATAAATATACAATTACTGTACAGGTACCTCAAACACCAAAATTAGTAGCTTAACTAAGCAGGAACTTGGTTTTGACCTTGAATTAAAGATGAGTCGATATTGGCGCCATAGTCATTCGCCAATACACAATAATAATGTAGCAAAAAAAATGATAAAACTGGCGTTAATAATTTTGTATATAAAGTTATTAAAGATATTATATTGAGAGACTAACGGCAAAAATACAAATAATAAGGACGCTCACACACTCTTTTATTAAAATATCAGTTGAAACTGTAACATGATTTGCTTAATCCTTAAGGTGACGCTGCGTTAAAGTGTGTTGGATATGTTTTAGATTGCTTGTTTTCTATGTTTTTGTCGCGTAATTTAAAAAACCATAAATACATTTTATATAAGCTATGGGCAAATTAAAGTGTATGCTTGAACCAATCTATGTACAAATTTTGAAAGCTTAAATCACTCTCCTGGCAAAATAGGAATCCTTTTTTTACAGAGGTCTTTTTGATTGATTATTCTGTGTTATAAAAGTTGACCAATCATGTTATGCTATGAGTAAAGACAAAGACATGATGAATACTGACAATGAACTTTAATTTCTTAGCTTTAATCATTGCTGAGAAAAATCGATATCGCTACAGCCAAATTATCAAGGCGTCGCCTTAATGGGTATAAAAATAGGACTTTTCGCCGCGCCATAGAAATTGAGGGGAATATCATTTCTTCTCCTTCGTCGATCCACTCTCCTTCCTTAACCTTCCGTCTTATCCATTTCACATTAGATCAATGAACCATTTTAAAGATTAAAACACACAGGTCGGTCGTCACGAATTTATAATATAGAACATGGCTTATCAGCAAAAATTATTATCTGCCCTCTTGCGGATGTTATCAAGCAGGTCAAATAATTCCATTGTTAATACTGTATCGATTTTTAAGAGCGTTTACTAATCTAGATAAAAATATACTTTGAGTGAAAAATTGGACAAAACTTGGAAGTAAATTGGTAATAAGCCGGCTCTTTATAAACGAGATCATCTGTGCTTTAGGCGAAGTAAAACCTAGTTATTATAGTGTCCTAAGGGAACACTATAATATGTTTTATATCAGGGTCAAAAACCTTACTTTACCTACCTTGTCATTCCGATTCACTATTACGATGCTAAATTTCATCACTTTACTAGTTTTGCTCTTTACCGGTATTACCTTCAATAAAAGGATTTTTTAGGAACGATTCCTACATCTAATTTAATATTCTCTAAGGGATAAGTCTAGATTTTCTCTCCGTCTATAGGGCCTGGATCTAACCTGTATGATTGATGAGGTTCACACCGCTGTCGAGAGCGGTGACGGCTTCGCTGACTACGTCGGTAATATTATATCGAACGTTACTCAGGATTATTAATTACTTTGTGACTTCGGTTTCCTTGATCTTACGAGCTGGACCCTTAGGGCTCTAAATAGCGGCAAAAGTCACAAGACAGTCTTAAGACTATAATGCTATGTAGCGCATGAAGATATATTCACAAAAAATGTTCTTTATTGGCAAAAGGTTATCTTAAAACATCTCATCACAAAACAGTATCCTAGTATGAGAGCTACAGATCATTTTAAGTAAGTTAGCAATTAAAAGTATCATTGTCATATTTTCTATAAGCACTGTAGGTTCTGCTGTAGTTTTTTTTTTTTTGTCTTAACGTAGCAAGAGCCCTTAGCTTCACCAACCATTGTTACCTTTGCAATTTAAAGGCCGTAAATAAGACTTTCTTCGTAAGGAAAGCCCACGCTTCTTGAGTCCCAATTGTGTATGGGATTGTTATTGAGACTTTAAGTTATCAATTTAAATTCAATTTTATACATTTTTATAGAGGTAGAAAGTTGTTGTAATTTATCTATGGAGATTCAGTGAACGTTTTGGGGTTAAATAAAGTTCAAATATTTTCTATCAGTCTTCCATCTTTATTAATGAATTAATTACTTGAACAGTTGCACTTACAGAACATATTTTAAAGCATCTGGTTCCTAATGCTTTTTAACGATTTTCTGACTCATGCTAGGTTTATAATATTCATATCACTATCACCATACCAATCTGCTTTTACTATGTGCCTGTTTTGAATAACAAAAGCCTACGCGAAGAGAGTGTAACATACGCATATTGTACAAATTTCGGTCAAGATCGTAAATATAGTACTTTCACAATAATCGCGGTAATAATTTTCAGGTTATCAATTGGCACGATTTCCCAGTATCTTTGATTAGATAACACAATCGAATATCAATTTTATTCCTTTCTCGGAATTGATATGTTTAAATTATCTTTGATTTGTTAGATTGGGCATCAGACGTGGGAGGGCTGTGCTTTACAAGACGTCTGTGTGATAGAGCCCATCATGAATTCATGACAATTCAAAAAATGTGTCATGCTAAGTTTAGTCATACAAAGTGATATAAAACCTTTTTACAAAATTTTTGCCTAAATGAAGAACTGAGTCCTGACTTCTGACAGAATTTGACGAAAGCGAAAGGTTTTGTCTTTCGTCAAATTCTATCAGCTTAGGAGATCTATAAATTGCCTAAAAACCAACCTTTTATTTTCTAACGGCCATATTGTTGGATTTAAATTGCAAAATTCAGGTTCACATTTTTATGTTTATTGTGCTATCGAGCTAAAATTAGATTGTCGATTTCAACAAAACAAATGAAACCGGTTACAATAATAAATTAACTGCTTTTTATTGTTATGTGCTAAATGCCAATTCGGATTGAAACAAAAACCCCAATAATTGCCTCTTAAAAGCTTCATTATAAGCACCTAACATCATGTGTAATTTGAGCTTTTTTACTAAATATCTAGTAGGTAGCTGGTTTTTGCTTTTAGAGCTGTCTGTGTTCAATTTTAGAAATTTAATTTTTGAAGCATAGAGGTTGATAGAGGTAAAACCTTTTTTATGCAAAGAGGTTGGATAGAGGTAAAACCTTTTTTATGCAAACAGGTTAGATAGTGCTAAGAACTTTTTTTCTGTGGGTGTCAAGGATATATAAATTACACATTCGGACGGACTGATTGATGTATCGAAACGTCCTATGATTTATGATTTGGGAGTGATCTCATTCGGCCTTAGCCATTGTTCTGTGATGATTAAGATTTTTTACCCTCCCATGAAGGAGTTCAAATTTGTTATATCTAATAATAGACGTGTCTAATTTAATATTGGTTCTTTTGTATTGATTTATGGCATTCATCATCAGCTTCGTGCTTTTGATGCCTTAACCGACTTCCAAAATAGGAGGAGGTTTTTTGTTTGGCTGTATATATTTGTAATAAGTCGATGATTTTGCTCGTAATTTAGCATGTCATGTTAGATAAATTTATTTATAGGCAGACAGCAAACGCGATTTGGTTGAGTAATATAAAGCCCAGCCAAATAACATTGTCTTGGCTTAACCTGACCAAATAACGTTGGTCAGTATGCATCAAGTCAAGAAATGGACAGGAGTATATGAATGATGAATTTTGTGACTAGCTTTGTGGCTTGCACCATAACAATCTCAGCGCTGCATTATCTAACACATTTCCAAGACTCAACAAATATTAGACATGTAACTGTTTCACATTTTGTGTTTAACTAAACTGATTATGTGAGGTAAGGTAATAAGTAATTTAGTACTTAAGATGAGGTAAAGAATTAAAATGTAAATCGTTAAGCAATTAGTTGACATATAATTACAGAAATAATGCCTATTAACCGATTCAGTGCGGTGTCATTATTTGCAATTTCACGCGCCTGGCTGCGAACAAATATTTCGTATCTCCTCTGAGGCGCCTAGCGCCAGGAACTTTGATATCTCCTCTCGGGCGCCACCCACCATGAAATGTAATTTATCGCTGTTTCGTCTGTTTCCAATTGTATAAACAGAGATGGAAGGTAAGTGACTTATTTTTATCAGGTGTTGTAAGTCTGGCTATATTGATAAATTTATTTTCGTTTTATTGTAGAACGGGATATGACATGCTAGTCATGTGTATCGCCAAAAAATGCATCTTTTTTATAGCATTTTATAAACAAATAAACATTGTATAAGTTGTAGTTTTTGAATAAAGTATCTGAATTCTACAAATCAATCAGAAGGGAAATGATGTTTTCTCACCTCCGGGCGGAAACCGTCAACTTTCTTCCCGCTGCGCTTTTTTTTATGAAATAAGGGGGCAAACGAGCAAACGGGTCAACTGATGGAAAGCAACTTCCGTCGCCCATGGACACTCGCAGCATCAAAAGAGCTGCAGGTGCGTTGCCGGCATTTTAAGACGGAATAGGGTAATAGGGGATGGTAGGGATGGGTAGGGAAGGGAATAGGGTAGGGGATTGGGCCTCCGGTAAACTCACTCACTCGGCGAAACACAGCGCAAGCGCTGTTTCACGCCGGTTTTCTGTGAGAACGTGGTATTTCTCCGGTCGAACCGGCCCATTCATGCCGAAGCATGGCTCTCCCACATATAAACTTACCGATGTTGCCGTTTTCCGCCTCCGTCGACATCCGTGGGACATTTCTTATTTTCCTGCCCTAGGTGCGTAATGTACTAATTCTACGAATAATAAAAACTAAGAAAGAGTAACTGTGTCAAAAAACTTGTTCCGCGAGCTACAAAAAGAGACCCGAATACATGCATGCATACTTTAGTCGCACTTGCGGTGGATCTCTGTTCACATGAACCAGAACAAGAAGTGATTTTATGACTGGACACCCCTTTACAGTGTCAACATTATTTTATTTTTAATTTTAATTTTAAATTATTTTATATTATATTCTCTATGGGTACATTTATGCCAATGTTTATGCCTGAAATAAAGACCTTTTATTTATTTATTATTTATATTTTATAACGCAAAAAAAATAAATAAGTTCAAATAAATGTTTAATTTCAGCTTAATAAAGTAAATTAAACAATAAAACAGATTTAATCCACAAGCTTTTGTTGCTATACTTTTATTTTATTTATAGTGTAGCTGTCTGTGCTACGCTACTCGATATAATACGAATTTTCTTTTTTTAATAACACCATGCAATGACAAGAAAGTATGTATGGAGTGTTTGTGAGTGTATGTATATTAGTAATAAACTTTAGAAATGTTGGTTTCATACCCGTGCGAAGCAGGGGCGGGTTGCAAGTTAATTATAAGAATAAATTATGTTGATGTGAGATTTTGCTGGTGTTGGCATTATATATTTATAAAATAATTCGGTGGCCATATTAATCACCAATTGAAAATGTTTAAGACTCCTGAAGTGTAAGTTTTTATGCAATATCCTTAAACTAACACTGAACACGTAAAATACGTGACAAATAAAGCCACTTTCATTGAGGGGAAACCTCTGAAAAATGTAATTTCATCATAGTTTTACAGGTAAACATTTTATCTCCTCTCGGGCGTCACCCGCTATGCAGAAAATATATCCATGGTGCCTCTGCGGCGACATCCGCACGGAAACGGTTAAACTGTCCCTAGATTAACCTATCAAGCCCCATAAGAGCACCGGTGATCGCGACAACAATAGAATAGCAATAGATTTCCAGGAATCCGCGATCGAAGGATTAAATTCATAAAAATACCTGTAAAATTGGTAATTAGTAACGATTATATTTCAAAACATTATTAAGTTCATAGAAATTTCCAAATCCTAGGTAGTTTTTTCGTGGTTAGTAGTATTAGAACGAATACCTAATAGCTGCTAATAGACAGTTTTATGTAATCAATTCCATAACATTATCAGATGATAGTCTATTTACTATTTGAAGACTTAAATAACCTCCCCCTTTTTGGGAGTCGGTTAAAAAAACACATGAAAGTGGAAAAAATATTTTATACTACGTAAAATTTAATGACGTTGTAAAAGCACATTACTACTAATTTACGTGTCGTATTATGCAGTAACGGAAAGCAGAAAAACTTTCTTTTGTCTTCAAGCCTAGTTAACATTTAAAAACACCACAAAAACCTTTCCAGTTGAGTGAATAGAAACGATGTGATGTGACCTTTTAAGTAACTGACTTTGTTCAAACAACTGCCTAAGGAGTTTTCACCTTTTTAACTTTCTATGTGAACATCCTTTTACTAAATAAAAAATGTTTTTGTATGAAAAGTTATATATTGTACTCGGCAAAACATGGTGTTAGCGGTCATTGCCTCCCTGTCAAAAACTTGTCATTTTCTATATAAGCCGCGATTGACAATGAAGTGTCAGACTCAGATGTTGTCAATCGCGGTTTTGTTGAGAAAATGACAAGTTTTAAACAGGGAGTCAATGACCGCTACCGCCATGTTTCGCCGAGGACTGCATAGAAGAGCTTACTTTTCGTTTATTCGTAAAAAAAGGAAAACTCCTTGTCCTTATCAATACTTTTGTGTAAATTTAACTGTTCAAACAGAACACAGTTTAAGAAGTTTTCCCTTTATCAATTAGGATATTATACATATTACTACAATGTTTTCACGTTAGAAATAGGTTTAATCCTTCAAGCCCCTAAGAGCACCGGTGATCGCGACAACAATAGAATACAATAGCATTTCCAGGAATCCGCGATCGAAGGATTAAAGGTTTTTTGATTATTTACTGTATAATATGCTAGTAGCGACCTTTACTCCGACCTTTACGTAATATCCCTATCAGGAAATTTAAAAAACCGAAATGATTGTCATAAAATACATAAAATCTAACGATAGAGAACAAGACGTGTTGATGATAATGGTAATTAGACTCTAGACTGGGAAACCATTTTTTCCCAGACCAAGTCTTCTGCATTTTTCTTTTTTTCCCGTTATGATGTAGAACGAATTTTAAAGCTCATGCTATCCTGCATAAACTGTATCAAACCATTCCCACCCTTATTACACGGTAATAAGAGTTTATTAAGATAATATGCGGTACAGTCAACTAAATAATTTCATGCACTTTTTATTTTTAGATATAATATTATAAATATTTAATATACACCATGAATATTTATATTATAATATAAAATAAATATAAAATGTCGCAATTTTAAGGAAGATATTATTATCTATCATTGAAGGAAGAAGTAAAAACTTCTAGCCTGCGGCAATTGCGCTTTTTCATACACACGATTGCACATTCGCCTATTTCGATAGCTAAAATAGATATAATATTATATTAATACGTACGAGATTTGACACATATTATCATAAGTGTCATGGTACTTTTAACATCTAACATTTTTGACGTTTAATTTCGCTATCGAAACTAGAGATACATTTTGACTGAGCACTTAGCTGTTTCGTTTCCTCTACCAACACTCTCGGAGCGATTCTCTTTTAAATTTTCAGGTTTGCTTATCACACAGCCGACTGTACATGTATGAAATCGATTATATTACATCCATAAACGTATGAGGTCAAAAAACACATCAGTTAGCAGCGCGGTTAGTTAACCGTCGCTAATCCAGCGGTTATCGGAATGCAGTCGCGGCTTCTCTGACCTTAAAGGTTAAGGTTATATCAAGATTTATCTCATTTCAATTCTACCCCGCGCCCCTAGCGATACCTGGAGATAGCTTCGACAGTGGATGGAGTGCTAGAATCCCAATAGCTATGTCCACACTATGCGCTTTCGTCTTCAAATTTCGTCATGTTCTTTCATTCAAGTTTCGTTTTGGCGCATTCAATAATTGAATGCGTCAACAAACACAACGCCAACATTGTCATTTTTGAAGTTTCGGATGATTCGGTTTCGGTGCCTCACGTTTGCTGTTGACTGCGCTATAACGCATGCCCTTGACGAACAGAAAAAGGCACAGTGTGGAAAAAGCTATTAGATTTGACATAACGCATCGCAATACCCACGTGACTTGGCGATGCGTTATGTCAAGTTAATTTTATTGATATTATGTCACTATGCTGTCAGGGCTGTTTGATTTCCCTGAAACTATGTATGGAAGATGCACAGTTTAGCTGGCAACGGTAAAACACACATAATGATAATTAATAATTAATCCTTCGATCGCGGATTCTTGGAAATCTATTGTTATTCTATTGTTGTCGCGAACACCGGTGCTCTTGTGGGGCTTGAGAGGTTAAAATCGTTTTACTCTAGCAATTGCACCTCAACCAAAACATATTAATTACAATATTATAATAGTGTTGAGCTTAGACTTTATTTGATTTCCTACAATTTAAAAGAGACATTCAAGATGTTTTTGAATGTGTAACACAATAGTCAATACAATCATACGCTATTCATGGTCGTCATATTTAGCTTATAGGGCCCAACGTGAAGAGGCGCCTTCAAAATTGGTTGTCAAGTAAAAAATATAAAACATTCTTATAGCCACTTAGTTGTGTCTTCAGTATTGATGACAGAGTCTCTTCTCTCGTCTTTGTGTCATCTTCTCGACCTTCTCAAGAACAGCTTTGTCGTGTCGCCCAACCTTTTGACTTTGCTATAATTTAAATCCATTCTCATTGTTCTTCAGACTTTTTAAGAACGTGCCTAAAAAATAATAAGTTATCTAGCTACATACTGATGAAAATCTTTTAAAACAGCATCTTTGAAACCACAAATTTTCGTCTCAGAATATAAAATTATCAAGTTACAAAAATATGATATAAAATATTTACATTTGTTTTCAAGTTTTGTGACTCGTGCCATGGTTTGTAATAATATTTTTCACTTTATTTAAGGCTTGTAGCGTAGCTATACACTTTATTATTGATCACAAAAATTAAATTATGATCGTGAAGATAATATCGAACTACTTTACACTTATTATTCTTTAACAAACAAGTTACATTTTTCATTACATTCAAGTAATTAAATCTGTTAAGAGTTGCGTGTAATGAAGCGTACACACGTAAAGGTTAATAAAAGTTCATACATATTGAATTTCATACGTCTACAACACACAGCAAACTACAATACGACAAAATATCGAATAACACAATAAGTATTATAAGTAATTTTTAATAATAATTCAGTAGGAAAAGAATAATCAAAGGAAATTTTAAAATTCTTTTCGAGTATTGTTTAAAAACTGCAGAAAATTTTACGTTAAACAAAATTGAAACCGGTTATTGGTGTAGATATTATATTTTTTCAAGAAAAAAAACTCACTTCGAGCCCGTATTACGAGAGGTATTTCCGGCGCAGATAAGAACTTCTAAAGTTCAGCTTGATAAAAATGCTGTTTTTATTCACTTAGAATTAGTGTACAATAAAGTGTGTTTCTTATTAAATGTATTTAATCCAATGGGAGAGAAAAAGTCAGTAAGCAACAAGCAGAGAACAACAAGAGCAGAATTCATAGTTATATATGATATTGAATGTACCGTAACTTCTTGGTGGAAATTCATGTTTCACAGTAATAACATACACTTTTCATACACTTTTTCCACTTTTATTAATATATTTTATTATAATTATGTTTCACACGACCGGTTTCGATAAAACACCTGATGATGATTTTATTTTTATTACTAGGGCCCGGAAAAATATGTACAAAAAAATCCAAAATATGTACATAAAATATGGACTAAAAAATCGAAAATATGGAAAGATATGGAGTATAAAATAGAAATATGGAAAAAATATGGAGTATAAAATTACAATAATTAAACGTTGTTTTAGTGTAGGTAAGAAAAGAGTAACTCGTGACAGTTAACAAAGAGATAGAGGCCAGAAATATGCTATGCTGGCTTTGCCTCTGCATATTTGGTAGGCCAGAAATATGCTATGCTGGCTTTGCCTCTGCATATTTGGTAGGCCAGAAATATGCTATGCTGGCTTTGCCTCTGCATATTTGGTAGGCCAGAAATATGCTATGCTGGCTTTGCCTCTGCATATTTGGTAGGCCAGAAATATGCTATGCTGGCTTTGCCTCTGCATATTTGGTAGGCCAGAAATATGCTATGCTGGCTTTGCCTCTGCATATTTGGTAGGCCAGAAATATGCTATGCTGGCTTTGCCTCTGCATATTTGGTAGGCCAGAAATATGCTATGCTGGCTTTGCCTCTGCATATTTGGTAGGCCAGAAATATGCTATGCTGGCTTTGCCTCTGCATATTTGGTAGGCCAGAAATATGCTATGCTGGCTTTGCCTCTGCATATTTGGTAGGCCAGAAATATGCTATGCTGGCTTTGCCTCTGCATATTTGGTAGGCCAGAAATATGCTATGCTGGCTTTGCCTCTGCATATTTGGTAGGCCAGAAATATGCTATGCTGGCTTTGCCTCTGCATATTTGGTAGGCCAGAAATATGCTATGCTGGCTTTGCCTCTGCATATTTGGTAGGCCAGAAATATGCTATGCTGGCTTTGCCTCTGCATATTTGGTAGGCCAGAAATATGCTATGCTGGCTTTGCCTCTGCATATTTGGTAGGCCAGAAATATGCTATGCTGGCTTTGCCTCTGCATATTTGGTAAGCCAGAAATATGCTATGCTGGCTTTGCCTCTGCATATTTGGTAGGCCAGAAATATGCTATACTGGCTTTGCCTATGCATACTTGGTTTGGGAATAAACATACGTGACAGTATTAATTGTGCAACTTGCATGACATGCCGATCATATTGTAAGCATGACAGCACGTAACGCACGTCATGCTGCATGATTTGACGTGGGAGAGCCATGCTTCGGCACGAATGGGCCGGCTCGGCCGGAGAAACACCACAGGCTCACAGAAAACCGGCGTGAAACAGCGCTTGCGCTGTGTTTCGCCGAGTGAGTGAGTTTACCGGAGGCCCAAACCCCTATCCTTTTCCCGTACCTACCCTCCCCTATTTCCTCTTAAAAGGCCGGCAACGCACCTGCAGCTCTTCTGATGCTGCGAGTGTTCATGGGCGACGGAAGTTGCTTTCCATCAGCCGTTTGCTCGTTTGCCCCCATATTTCATTTTAAAAAAATGATCGTCTTGGGTTCGCTTAATATTGGCTAACTGATCCTGGCACGTCACAACTCACAATTCACGATATTTTTTTACTTCAGTTTTTGTTTAGCCATGTCAGTAACAGGACCTTATTTTCTATTTCTTCAATAATCTTCTTCAAAAACAGAATACGACGATAAAACGCGAGAGGAACGAAATACGCAGCCGCATGGTGACGGGAACGTTTTTTTTTTTTTTTTTTGTATTTTAGTGAAAATATGGACGATTGTGACATTTTCTTGCAAAATATGGACTTATCTTTGTAAAACCCTAAAATATGGAAAAATATGGAAAATAAAACTTGGTTTTTCACAGTCTAAACATGATAATTCGTGTAAAAAACACATTCTCGGCCGGAAATCGCGTAAAATAAAAATATGTATTTACATATAAATCCGGGCCCTAGTTATTACTGTGATTCATAGTTATGTCAATTTTGCAGTGAACCATCAGTGAAAATGTCCTCTCCTGTGTAACACTCCCCTCCTTTCCTAACTACCTCGCTAATGACGTGTTATACGTTTAAACGGCCCACCGCCCAATATATTTCAAGGTATCTTTAAGGCCAACAACTGAAAAGCATTAAAACAAAAGGGTCGCATGCTTATTGCAATTCTGATAATCACAAGCCTAACAAAAGGTGTAAAATACAAATCAATTAAAAAACAATAGACAATGTAACATTTGATAAAAATATATCTGTATGGGAAATCGCTATGAAAAACTTCAGATTATGGCTTTTAAGTAATTTTGAGTTCCGTCATTATTCTTACCGACCCACTTAAATTAAGTTTTGATTCTCTGGCTGTTGTGTCCTCGAATGCTGTTCTTCCCATACTAATGATATGATAAATGGAAAAGTGTGTCTGTCTGTCTGTTACCTCTTCAAGCTTAAACCGCTAAACCAATTTTGCTGTTTTGTATGGAGACTTTTCAATCCCAGGAAAGGACATAGGATACTCACGGTTCCGCGTGATAAACGAATTTTGGCGTAACGTTGTTGCGGGCGTCTAGTAGATCAATGAATAATAGGCCGATGTTGCCTAGAAAGATTGTTGCGCCAAAATTACTTTATCGCTCGGTAACCGCATCTTTTGCCAGTAAGTATGCCAAATGATAATTGTATGACAATGATAGTATGCAAGCAACTGGTTCTGAAAGCGAGTATGAAGTAGAGATAATCATCGTCATCGTCATCATCAGCCTACTAGCCGTCTACTACTGAACGTAGGACTCGAGATAATAATATACAATTTTCTAAACCGTGTCATTTTAGTCAATTTGATTATTTATCTGATGATATTATTTGAATAATTTTGTTGACTGTAATTCCAGCTATATATTCCATATAGCTGGTCCTGGTGTCGTTTATCCCAATTCCAAGTGTCACTGCCGTTTAAATGATTGTTCACAGTAAACGAGGGTCCCCCTTTATAAATTCCATTATGAACATCATGATTCACATTTGAATTAACAAAACAATGACGTGTATAAGCGGCACTTTATCTAAACAACAAAAAAATGAACTTGAAAACATTATTGTAAGTAGTCATTTAAATGATATTTTCCGCTAGAAAAACTTAAATATATCTAAAAAACGTGATCGTTGCGAGTAATTCGTAAATCATGATCAAAAAAACCACTACCGTATGACGATCATCAAATTATCAATGGGTTTTTCTTTTGTTTCCTGTCAGATGATTATGAAATCGTGAGTTCTTCTAAGTGAGGTTAACGCACATAATAAAATCACATAAACCACGAACTTGATGTTTAGACACGATTTGCACTGTTGTCTGTTGTACCTTATTATAATAATAATTATTGTTTCAAAATACCTGTTCAATAATGCAGTTTTAATATTATTTTACTTGTTTTATTATATTATCTGATATCTCTAATGGTCCTGACTCCTATGATTATGAAAATCTGAATAAAATAAGTGAAACGGTATACCGTCGGAATACTGTAGCATAGAATATATTATGCACAATAACTAGTAAAAAATCATTTTTCAAAGTTATAATTATTGTAGCTTTATCACTTTTGAAAAAAGAGAATCAAAGTAAGCCTCAATTCTCAGTTTTTTATTTAATCCACATTATATTAATTTATTATCCTACAAAGGTTAACGATGTAAATAAATTAAATATGGCAAATTAAAAGTCAGGTAATTACCTCAAGTCTATGGTTACAGTGTGATGATCCGTGACGCCCCTAACCTTAGCTAAACGCATGACTAATTATATTACGCACGAGGAAGTATCATGAAGTCATCGATATATGGGCTACTTAGTGGATGAGGATTTCCCTAAAACTTAATGAAGACTTAAATAGATGAAGTGGGTAACTAAAATTTTATGACATAAGAGCAATTACTCAATTTTCCCTTATAATTTGAATAAATCTTGTAACTCACCTAAATATGTCATTATTTGATTATACATATAATCCATATTTTTATTTCAAACTATTAGTTAGCCACTTCATCCACTTACGTCTTCACTTTTAAATTGTTATCATTGACTTGCAAGTTGCAACCATCAACATGCAATACATTATATCTATAGAACATACTACATGTAAATTGGACCAGTCAAATATGTCTCCAGCTGTTACTTTCAGCACACTAAGCGACGGAAACTGTTTTGTACACCCGAATGTGATCAACTAAGAGTATATTAAGCCTTGATGAAACATTTTTTTCGTGAAACATTTCGTGAAATATTTTTTTGTTAATTAATCTTCCACATTATGGTATTTGGATGCTTGCAACATTAATACCCATATTTTTAGTCGTCTCCTCGAGATTCTCTCAACCTCTATCCTCAAAATTACCATCCAGTGGACTCAAAGTATCGCGATATCAAACATGAAAATCTATTCAGCGACAGACACACTTTGGCATTAATTTTTAACCCTTGGAATAAGGTAGTCCATTGAAATGTTACAATTTTAGATCTAAATATTGCATTTATTAGAGGACGCAATTTAATTTTTGGGATATCTTAGTGGGATCAATAGAAGCTTAACCTCAAGTTTGTGGGGTCGCCGCCCTTGTCCTCCGGCCGCCATCATGCGGCGCCGTGTGTAAACAGCCTAACCCTTTGCTTTATACCCTAGTCAAAGAAAACTTGTCAATAATCAATTTATTTCTAGACAAAATTAATTTCCGCTTCGTTAACGTACGAACTTTCGAGTCTCGTTCGAGAGCAGCTAGTATCTGACACCAAGGCCGCAGACATCACGTTCGGCGACCGAATTGTCAAACGGTTAACCCACTAACATTACTTACCGGTTACAATGGTTCCAATTGATTAGAGCTGATCTCTGTCGCAAGATGTTGCATACATTTCTTCAATTGGAACAATCCTGGTAGCTTTTACCGATTTGGTGACGTTGTCTAGAATAGGGAATAAAATGTCAAATTAGAGGACGCTACTAGCACATAAAGTAAATGATCTGACCAAAATCCGACATGTTGCACACGTCTTAACAGAATATTGACAAAAAGGTTGTCAAACGTGCGGTGGGTTTTATCAACAGCAACTCGATTGGAGCGCCATTAAGTTTTAGTGGGGAGTCCCACATACCCCGTCGTATGTCCCCAATCCACTGGGAATGCTTAAAGCATTTCCCCATACAAAAAAAAGCAAATAAACTTTCGACGATAATTTGAAGACCCAAATATCTACCTACCTCTATAAAAATAATAATTATTAGGGACTTCCTTTGACGAAGAAGCAGTCTTCTTCATAACGGAGACTCCACTGCAATTTTCAGCTGCACACTTGTAATAAATAACATGTTTGTTATTACAAGACCAAACAGTTAAATATCTTTTACTTAACATGATAATCGTACTGTTTCACACACTGTCGTAAGATAGCAGATCTTGAATGAGGTAACGCTAATAACGGTCGGCGATAGTAATTTTGATTGTAATTGTACCTTCAGTAAGAACACGCTATTCAGATTATGTAACTTGAAATGATATAATTATTATTGTATATTCAAATTATTAAAAAGTTAGAAAGTAGAAACAGAGTTTAATATTGTGGCAACCTATAATTGGTTACAATAGGAAAGTCAATAGATCAATTATAGTGAAACATACTTACTAGATAAGCCCCAAATTTGTAGCAGTGAGCGAGCGAGCTGATGAGTGATGGCGTTTACCTATTGCTAAGAACACTCTCGATCATATTAAAATCAAAATATTTATTTAGGTTAACAAAGTTAACACTTTTAGAACGTCGTGTCTACATGAGGCCTACCACCAACCTATTATTATCAGAATACAAAAAAATACACTTTTTAAAGATACAAGCAAAGACACAGACACACACACACATGCAGAGACATGCGCACATATACAGAGACATGCGCACACACAAATACACACACACACAAACAAAGATAGATCACGTCAAACATGATACCCGGCCCCTTTGATTTCCCTGACCCTATGCTAATGACAAATTTCTTTCAATTTTAACGTTAAAATTTGTATCACTAAACTTATTATTAGTATGTATTTGTAAGTATCATAGCTTTTATACGCATTCAAGGACAATAACTAGGACAAGGACAGGCTAAAATAGATTAGACTATAACAGAACTAAATACCATAAACACACATCTCAGAATCACAATTACTCCAAGCTGTTACCACCCCTATTACCTAGGAATTTAGTGTGAATATCCCAGCAATTTTAATTTTAATTGGGTCAGGTTACAAACTGTATTTTAATTACTCTTCAACTAGACGTTGGTAGTATTCTTCAGTACCGTGTCTCCTTGACTATCTATATCTACATACATATTATAAAACAAAGTCGCTTTTTTTCCCTCATGTCCCTTTTTTCCCTTTAATCTTTAAAACTACACAACGGATTTTGATGATTCTTTCAGTGTTAGATAGCCCATTTATCGAGGAAGGCTATAGGCTATATTTTATCACGCTAAGACTTATAGGAGCGAAGTAATAGAGGAAAATGTGGAAAAAACGGGGAAAATTATTTGAAAGGGCTAACTTGAACGCGCTAATCTCAGGAACTACTGGTCCGATTTGAAAAATTATTTCAGTGTTAGATAGTCCATTCATTGAAGAACGCTATAGGCTATATTTTATCACGCTAAGACTAATAGGAGAATGTGGAAAAAACGGGGGAAATTATTTGAAAGGGCTTATCTCGCGAACTACTGGAGCAATTTTTATGTTATTTGGCACAGATAAGAAGTAGACCACGTGAAGGATCATAGGCTATCGATTTTATAATCATTTTTTCAGTGGCTATATATTTAATACCCATGTGACGCCAGGGCGGGTCGCTAGTTGAATATATAGTGCTATTTTGCAGTGTCTTTATTGTACTCTTGAAAATTAATGTTTTTCTTTCTTTTTACAGATTCCTCACTTCGTCATAAATAAGGTAAGCAGTATTTATTTTACTTAATAGTAAAATAATCAAAGTAAGTAATTCAAAATAATAACATTGTGATGACTCAAATTATGTTATAATTTTGAAGTACAAACTTATTTAGAAACGTTGTGCCTTTTTGAGGAATGGATAAAGAACATGCCTCAGAGGTTCCTGAGACCCGTATGATAGAAAATTCTACCGCTCATATAAATTAGGTCGCTATGTAAAAATGATTTAAGTTCTACTGTTTAAAATCAAGTTTTTAGCGATTGTTGGTTCCGAGTACGAAATTTTTGTATTGTATTTAAATTTTAAACTATGAAAGTAAACCATTCAATAAGGCGGTTTGCATATTCATTCAGATGGCTGCGACATATCAATCTTCTAATAATATAATATTCTTTTCTAGATTATTTTGGCCCAAGAGCCTCCTTCTCCTAAAGTAAACTCCATATATTATGATGGTTATTCTTACCTCTAGAGTAAGAATAACCATCATAATAACGTACAGAAGAACTTTCGCCTTTATATAATGTCAAAAGTCCGGCTATCGTTGGCCCTTACTCTATTTCAAGATGTAACCAAGTTTTATCACGTGCTTATCTTATATCTTTAAACGAGCAATTCTTGTATATATATAATTGGAATCTCGGAATCGGCTCCAACGATTTTTATGAAATTTAGTATATCCCCTATAAGTTTCAGGGGCGATAAATCGATCTAGCTAGGAATCATTTTTAGAAAATGTCATTTTATTCGTGTTTTATCGAATACCGAGCAAAGCTCGGTCAAATAGCTAGTTATAATAATAAGCGGCGAAATCGCCTTTTTGTATGTGCACAATCGCTATGTTGCGGCACACGACATTGAGAGGCGTGCATACGTTTATAGATTTCCAACAATTATTTCGAGATGGTTACGGCGTTAGTTGGAAATACTGGCATTTTAAAAACATAATGAAAAATAAATACTTTTGATCTAATAATAATTAAAGGAGGCTTTTATTCCAAGTAAGGATTTGTTTGTAAAATAATGATTTATTAAATCGTTTGTGTCTCATTAATTATTTTCTTAACACTTTATAAATGTTGAAAAACTTAGCCCTTACTAATAAAAATAATTTTATTAGTAGGGGAGGACAGAATTTGACATAAAATATTTTACTTAAATAAGCAAACCTATGAAATTTCCTGACGTGCTATTTTTAGTTTTAAGCTAGACGGATTTTTACCAAATTTTGTACGTTTATCGTGTATAATTATGTCGTAAGATTATTTGATAAATCGAATTATCGCGAAAATCCTAAGGACATCGCGAAAACACGGATAATTAGACAATGGTGATTAGTGATTACAATATTTTTCAAACTTACTGACAAAAGGTAGTGTTTTCGCGAAAACACGAGTCGCCTTAGTAAGATTGCGAAACGAATCGTTAGTTATTATTGAAAAAAATCACTGATTGGCCTGTTTAAGCGCCCCACAATAACATCTTCTCTGATTGGTTGAAGAGTTGACATTTTAAATGTCAATTGATTGTGACGCGTTGTTTTGTTTGTGGTTGTTTTTGTAAGCGAACTAGCAGTTTTTAATATTTTTTAATATTTAATGTGTTTAAAATTGCAGTTGGATTTGAAAAATAGTGCAAAAAGTTATCTAAAAGTGTGTCTGTAAATACAAAATGACTGATACAAGTGAAATTAGTGCTGAAAGTTCAACAGAACCAGAAACTAATTCTGAGGTTATGTCCGATAAAGAAAGATTCGACATAGACCTAAGAAAGTTTTACGCTAATAGACAGGACGGATGTACGAAACCTGAATGGACTAAAGAACGAATAAATATTGTAATAGTTAATAGTTATAATTGAAGGATTCAACTCTGCTAATGTACTTAAATAACCAAAAACACAACAACAGTATAGAAGAAGATTATTATGACTAGTAACTTTTCTGTTATAGATATTCACCCAAGAAAAAGGTTAAATAAAAAGTAAAGTTCCTATGAACAGGCATTGTCATTTCTTATCCTTTATAAGTATATGGTGTAATACCTCTAAGATACATAGGGAAAGATAGTAACCAATCAGAATAAGAGTTGGCCAGTAAGTAAAAATCAAGCCAATCAGCGTTAAGAATGTGCAATGTTACTAAGGCAACTCGTGTTTTCGCGAAAACACTACCTTTTGTCAGTAAGTTTGAAAAATGTAATCACCATTGTCTAATTATCCGTGTTTTCGCGAAGTCCCTAGAATTTTCGCGATAATTCGATTTATCAAATCATCCTACGACATATATATAAGAATCAGATAACATCTGTTTTTCATACCCAAAATAACGTATAAAGCAAAATAACTTTTCTATTTTAATCTGCAGCATGTCCTTACTAGCGCACTCAGATGCGAATATTAATTACTTATCTGTAATTAAATGAAAATTTGTCATAAGCCCCATTTACTTTTACATACATTTCTGTAAAACTCTTCATTAAATTGAAGTTTAATCATCATTAAAATATAATATCTCTGAGTACGGCTGTGTGTAACACAGCTTTTTTGATCAAGCTAGTCAGACATGACAACGCGCGTCGGATTTCACGCGCGCCGCGACATAGCATTTAGTTTATCCGTAACACCATTGTCTTTAGAAAGGGCGTTATGTGAACAGTGAAAGTCGACATTTTGCAATACGCTCGTGATATATTTTTGAAACGCTGCCAAACTACTACGATTTACGATCTCATATTAATCCGGAGCTTACGGCAAGCCACATGTACACATACATAATATTATGTGTCCCTTATATTAAAGAGTTCACTTTGAAATTAGCAGCGTTGAAGAGCAAATTTTTCCGTGATTTGTCCATACAATCTTGCCCATCCAAGAGCCCCAGCCCCCAGTGTCATGACTATAGTAACTTTGCCCATATAAAATTTTTAAAAAGTCATCAAATCTAAGCATAAAATCCTTTCTATGTCTGTTAGCTACCACTTTCAAGATTTTTCGCAGATAAAAAAGTTGTTTGTCTTATCAAAATGAAGCTACTCACAAAAAATTAGCTTGTTAGTAATCAAACAAAAATAATTGTTCTAGGCCTCCCTCACTATAAATGCTATTTTGTCTGCTCTTCGTTGTCATACCCGTACCTAACAAGAAAAGTATTAAAATATTAAATACGTTATATTGTTATCATAATATTATCTATCTTTGTCTATATCAAGATCATCATTACCAGCCCACCTCTCAATGGTGAACATTATGTTCACTTGTGAATTGTGATGACAGAAAGTTCCATAATCTAAAGAATCTTCGATTTCATCACCGCCTTCATCATTTTTACCACCACCACCATCATCATTTTCATCACCACCATCACCACCATCATTATCATCACCACCACTACCATCATCATAAAGTGAGTGAGTCAATTAAAGTGATCCCTTACCGTTATGTATACGCGATGAATGCGTTTACAGCTTGTCCGAGGTACGGTCCGCATAATTGTTCCGGTTCTGAGCCGTTATTACAGTTTTATCAACGACTTATTACTTTACATACTATCATCTGGGTACGGTCAGCAAAAAACGTTTGACTGCTGTACTCAGAGACGAATATTTATAGCTCAACTGTAATTAAATAAAGATTTTAACATAAGCCCCATACATCATGTGTGAAATCTTCATTCAATTTAAGTTTTATTATCATTAATGTCTCTGAGTAAGACATTTAATGCTTTTTTTTTAAATGTTTTGGATTAAAATAGCACGATCATACTACATTGTTCATTTAATTATTACAATACTGTAATTCCTTTAAAAGTAATACTGCCCCATTAGGCTATTTTAGTACCTATTAAATAGTATCTAGATTCTAGCCGCGTTTTTATTAATTAAACCAAACGTTCTACAAAGGTTGAAGAGAACACAACTTTTGAAATTAAGTACCCTTGGGTCCATACTCTATAGTTGAAACCACGTCAGTTGAGAAGAGTTACTTACAAACTATCAACTTACAAATAACTAGTAACTCGTTTAGTGGATCATTGTAGTTAAAAATACCAACATAATATTATATAAGCAAAATATTTAAGTGAGCGTATAAAATAAAATAAGTACCTACTTATAACAATAATATTGTTCACAATAAACTTATTATTTCTTGTTCTCACAAGGAAGTATCCGTGTACAATGTATAAATATGAAATAAGTTTTTTTCTGACCATACGTCCCGTCTAAGTAAATACGGAACCAATCCGACATGCGCAGCTAATATTAACGTTATCGTTACCACTGAATATTATTTAACTGTTATTTTAACCTCAGCTGACAGTAACTAGACGTTTGATGTTTTTTTGTCTATTCAGTGTAAAAGGAGCAACGTATTTCTTTCGAGAGATGATCAGAAACGAGACAATTATAGGCCTACCAGAATCTGATGGCAAAAAGTGAGAAAATAAATTGACTAGCAATACCGGGGTAATTGGAATAAAACATTTTGATCCTTTTTTTTCCTTATAGCGGCTGATCCTATGTGTGAAACATGCATATGTATAAATTTATCCAATGATCAAGGATATTTTTTGAAAATCTGCTGTCAAAATTTGCCATCATATTCTAGTTAGTCCGGTCTATTTAAACGCAAAAAAATCGTAACCTCGGAATAATTCGTATAGAGCTGAAAATTGGTAGAGACGTTGAATACACCATTGTAAATAAAACCTTAAAAGTCCCCGGCGATCCTCCTCGTGCAAAAAATTTATTCAAGGTCAAGGGTATGAAAATTAGGTTTTTCCCGTTTTTTTTTTTTCAAACTGTACATTTTATCATAAAAATAGGTGTGGCAAGAGTGTAGATCATACAATTTTCTACAAAAAATATTCAGACACTTTTTTCATACGACTTACCATTCCTCTTAATTTGCGGGTTTAAAGTTTGGGAAATCATACGTCTTATACTTATATTATAAAGTTAAAAATTTGTGGAACTGCTGGTTTGAATTGAAAAATTCGTTTTGCGTTGGATAGTCTTATTTATTGAGAAATACTTGAGCTACATAACATCAAGTTGCCACCAATAGGGGCAAAGAAACAGAGGAAAATGTGGAAAAACGGGAAAAATTATTTGAAAGAGCTTATCACACAAACTGTTGAAGCATTTTTTATGTTATTTGGCACATATATAAAGTAGACCACGTGGAGGGACATAGACTATTTTGTTTTTCGGGAAAATGTACGGTTTCTGTGAAATACATAATTAACAGGGCGGAGCGGAACTTCTTGTACTACATCATACGAGGGCTGTTCACAGCCAAACATACTTCTGCGTGACTTATTACCATTACCAAATTTTAGATAAAATTTGAGGCACTCAGAAGTATGTCAGGCCGAGAACATGTCAAACAACCCTAGTATGTAGTACTAGACGTTAAGCGTGGCTCTGGCCGCGTTTATTATAAATTTCACGGAAACCGTACATTTCCCTCAAAAATAAAATAGCCTACGTCCCTCCACGTGGTCTATTCTATAACTGTGCTAAATAATATAAAAATTGCTTTAGCTGTTCGTGAGATAAGCCCTTTCAAATTGTTTTCTCCGTTTTTTTCACATCTTCATCTATTTCTTCCCTCCCATTGGTCGCAAGGTGATGTTATATGGCCTAAAGCCTTCTTCGATATCTAAGATTATCCAACACAAAAAGAATTTTTTAATTCGTACCAGTAGTTCTACAAATTCTTCAGCTTCATAATATAAGTACATAGATATGATTTTCCCAACTATAAGCCTGCTATTTATAACGAATGGTAAGTCGTACGAAAAAAAGTTTAAAAATATTTTTTGTAGAGAATTCTATGATCTACACTCTTGTCCTACATATTTTTATGATAAAATGTACCGTTTGAAAAATAAACAGGAAAAACCTCATTTTCTTACATTTGACCTTGAATAAAAAATTTTGCACAAGGAGGATCGCCGGGGTCTTTAGAGGTTTTATTTTTAATGGTGTATTTAACGTCTCTACCAATTTTCAGCTCTATGCGAATTATTTCGAGGTCAAATGTTTAATTTTCCTGGGGTAAGTAGACCTATAAATTATACAATATACGTACATTACTTAGCGCAGAAATAAATGCAATGTTGCATATCCTTATGGTTTTTACCCCTTAAATTTTTTGCAAAATGTTGCACTTGTTTAAAATTAGTGCAAAAAGTATGCAAAACGGTTTTTATACTCTCTTAATTTTTGTATGTACCATACACAACGTACCAAATTGTCCTAACTCCGAAACTTTCTCAGCAAGTGGTTACAAATTACAATGAACATATTTTATAAAAAAATCAATCTATACCTTTCAATAGGTATTTGAAGTCAACTATCCTTTGCTACGTCCTATCCAGTTATGATTATTAGTGCCGACAAAAAACACACCGATTCGTTTCATTCTTCAGACCATTATAACACCAATTGCAACAGGCGTAGGACGTTTTCGCCTTGAGCAACAAAAAACTTAGGACGTATTTAGACAGGTGTATCGAACACCTGATCAAGAGGAAATTCCTCTGGACAAAAAATCAATTAATTCTGACCACGCTTCGACGGGGTTCAATGTTCTTGTGGCGTGACATTTTTTATTCGACGGTTTGACGGCTCAGTTTGTTTCAGCGGCGACGTTTGATGGTGGTCGCTGGTCATCATAATATCACGATAAACGGTCACACGAATTAAAATATAATTTATTAGCACTTTAACCGAGTTACGAAAGGCGAGTAGGTTCTATGTCGAGTTATAGATTTTTTTATCGTTGCATTCGTTTGTAAGTTTTGCACTAATTTTGATCTGTTGTGTAATATTTCAAATATTATTTAATCCTTCAAGCCCTATACGAGCACCAGTGATCGCGACAACAATAGAATACAATAGCATTTCCGAGAATCCCCGAAGGATTAAATTGCACTGAAAGACACCCGCAACTCTCGTTGCAATTTTTTTGTAAGAATATGGCATGACAAATAAATAATATCATGGTAGTTTAGATACTATAATAAACAAAAATCCCTAAACTATGAAGGTTAATCTAGTTCCAACCAGCAGCAAGACCTAATTTTTAAAACTCGAATGTAAAATTTTCAATCGAAATTCGAAGTTCAAAAATTTCAATCGAAGTATCCATTCGAGCTATAACAAAGTAAGTTTTACGCTTATCTATGTTACGAGATCAAAATAAACTAAAAGTACATTATACTTTGTAAAATGTAAAACTTTGAAAAATATTTAAAACTTTCTTCTATGAAGACACTGAGCGCTTTTTAAGTACGTACACTTGTAAGCTCGACGTGTATTAATAGGATCCCTGCAACTTTGTATAAAATTGATGGCCAGGACCCTATTTTTCCAGTTACTTCAGTTATTTTAATGATAATATCCATTAATGTACCCACTTATCTTATTCCAGTAATTTTATCATTATTTAACTTATATTATTATGAGATTTAAATTGGTCGTCGTTGTAATTTGTAGGTGATAATATTATTAGCCGTATGCTAAGCTGCATTTGCGTCAACGCTCATTACTAGAGTAAAATTTTTATGGCTTCAAATAGGGTTTATAAAATTTAAGCTTATTATCAAACTCAAATGGGTCTGCTATTGTATATTCGTCTGCCTACCTATAACAAAGCTACAATTTAAGTTATCCCATATTCTTCTCTTTGAGCGGGATCCTTGAAGTTGTGAACGATTTTTTTTTTGGGTTTCCTATATCTTATATCTTTAAACGAGCAATTCTTGTATATTTCATAGGATGATTTGATAAATCTTATTTTCGCGAAAATTCTTGAGTTTTCGCGAAAACACGGATAATTAGATAATGTTGATTACATTTTTCAATCTCACTAACAAAAGGTAGTGTTTTTAGTACGATTGCGAAACGAATCGTTAGTTATTATCGAAAAAAAATCACTGATGGTCGGCTTAAGCGCCTCACAACAACATCTTCTCTGATTGGTTGAAGACTTGACGTTTTAAATGTCAATTCATTGTCACGCGTTGTTTTGTTTCTGGTTGTTTTTGTAAGCGAGCTAGCAGTTTTTGATATTAATTAATGTGTTTAAAATTGCAGTTGGACTTGAAAATTAGTGCGAAAAGTTTTCTAAAAGTGTGCCTGTAAATACAAAATGACTGATACATGTGAAATTAGTGCTGAAAGTTTAACAAAACCAAAAAGTAATTCTGAGGTTATGTCCTTTATAATTCTATGGTGTATTACCTCAAAGATACATAGGAAAAGATAGTAAACAATCAGAATAACAGTTGGCCAGTAAGCAAAAATCAAGCCAATCAGCGTTAAGAATGTGCAATGTTACTAAGGCAACTCGCGTTTTCCCAAAAAACCTAATTTTTTAGGATAATTGAAAAATGTAATCACCATTATCTAATTATCCGTGTTTTCGAAAAATCCCTAGAATATTCGCGACAATTCGATTTATCAAATAATCCTACGACATATATATATATATATATTAACCGTGGATATATATATATATATATATATATATATATATATATTACCGGTATTGTTAGTTTTTATGATTCGGTGCTATTAAAAGTATTTTTTGTCGCTTATAACAATTACTTTAAAAATTTTGAATGAGGTAATATGGCATAAGAGACAAATGACAAAAAAAATATTAGAGGATAAGAAGCCTAAACCACATTCTGATTTCTTACATCGCAAAGTAAAAGGGTATACGAGACTAGACGATTCAGTAAGTGTTATAGGAAAAGAAGGATAACGTACTTTTTACAGTGGTCGTTTATTAGTTAATAGCTGTTAATAGAACACAAGTAACAGTAGACTTTCACAAAAACTAGAATTATAAGACTTAAGTGACACACATGTGACACACAATGTCGTTTGAAAGTGAAGGAAAAGAAGAATAATCAACATCTGGCGACTGGCATTGCGTGAGTCTATGGAAATATGGTTGAAGAAGGTTGTAGGGTATAACCGACAGAGTAATATGAAAATAAATTTTGGATATATAGGGTGCAAGCGCCAAAGCTATGATCAATTACGAAATGGAAGAAGGCTATAAATGACGTTTGTAATTTTTGAGAGAATTGCTTAAAAGATATAAGCAGCCGAAAGCTGTAGACAAATATTTTTTGCAGGGGTACAAGCACCTTTACAGACAAACTGACCTGAATTTTTGTCGGTTACAAAAAATACTACTAGGAAATTTCTTTTTTTTTTGCTAGGGCATAAACACCAAAAAACTCATCGTAGAGTTATGAGAGTCGGAGCATTCGAAAGAGCTGAAAATTTTAAATAAGATGGCATTTAAAACTCATTTTTGACAAAAATGTCGTATATGCCCTATTTCCTTTTAACCGTCGATATATAATTGGAATCTCGGAATCGGCTCCGACGATTTTCATGAAATTTAGTATATAGGGGGTTTCGGGGGCGATAAATCGATCTAGCTAGGAATCATTTTTAGAAAATGTCATTTTATTCGTCTTTTATCGAATACCGAGCAAAGCTCGGTCAAATAGCTAGTTATTAATTAAATAAATACTATTATGAAAATTAAGAAGTAATTTTTTAGGTAACTTATCTAGAAAATATACAATCCAGAAACAACAAGTTAGAGATCCGCCAGGGAATAGAATTTTCTGTCTGTTCCCATGTCATGATCAGACAATTTTTAATTATTAATGATAGATTCATATTGATATTTGCTTTATTATCTCCCGATTCTATAGTATAACTTTACCATTACTGTCTGCCGTAACTCGTACATCTGTTTCCATACTGTAAATATAAAGGGTGGAGTCTAGTAATTGAATACACCTTTGTCTTATAAATGAAAACGTCACAGAGATTTATGAAAATTAAATCCACGGTAAAACGAGTAGCCGAGTAGGAAGCGTTGCAAATCAGCACCGTATCTCTAATGTCTTGTTTCATTTCTGAAATCGCATACAGCTAAATTGATTGCCCTAATCTTCATTTGCTGGTAACTGCCCTTTCCTGAGACTCTGCAATGGAATTAGAATCGTACATTCCAGTGATAGGGTCCATATTCTTTTAACGGTTCACGAAAGATCAGGTCTAATAGGCGTTCACATCGATTATGGAGTCTATATTTAAGCCTTATTTACATTACCCGGACTGTAGCCAATTTGTAATCTGTTGTCTTATCCCATAATTGGATTGTGTAGGTTTAACAGTATACCACCGACGGTCCTTTCGGCTCCAATTGTTTTAGAACGGGATTTATAAATAACGGGCTCCCATTTGCTAAATCACCGGACCCATAACAGATGATGCATGATTATCTTGAGTTCTCTCAAGATGAGAGGGGAATATTGTAAGTTCTAATGCTAAATTATGGACTAGCAAAATGTGACGTACTAAATGTGTGAGTGATCATCTTTTTCCACTTGTGTATTTTCTCGAAAATAATAATAGTAGTTTCATTTCTGAAAAGTTATAGCATCGAGAGTATTTACATTTTACAATAAAGTCACTTGGCGGAAAAACTACTCTTTTTTATTGTAAGGTGGACAATGGACATGTTGTAAAATTATAAAATACTTTGGTTTTTTGGGTGGGAAGAAGGCACTTGCTGTTTGACATAATCCATCTCTTCTATATTGATAATTTAATAACATCGTCGTCTATATTAATAAAAATGAATTTTTAATTTTGTTAATCTCGCTAAACCTTAAAAACGGCTGAAGCGATTTGGCTAATTATTTTAGTCTTGAAATGTTCGTGAAAGTCCAGGGAAGGTTTATATTAGGAGTGATACAAATCGGGTCAACTAGAAATAGTAATAAGTGATTTATAAAATATAAAAGTTAAAAAAAAAAAGTAAAAATGTTTTTTTCTAAATTTTTTTAACAAATTATTGCAATGTCACTAGCTCTTATTGCAACGTTTTGAATTAATTAGACTACTGGAGAGAGGTAAAAATCTTGCTCAAAGATTTCGTTACATACTTAGTACGGTCAAAGCTTACTAGTTACTAAGTACCTTCTACTTACTAGCTCACTACTTAATTTAACTACAGCAAAGGCGTGTTAATATTATATACATTTAACTTATTTCGTTGGTATCCTTGGGTATGATAATATAATATCCAAAGGGTATGATTATTGATTACAAATCAACGGTTCAAATACGAGCGTGATTGCGTTTATTAACTTGTTGAAACGCCAAATGCATGTTGTCACAATAACTGTATTTACCAATAACTGGTTTAAGTTCGTACATTTCCGACCATATTTTATTCGTCAGTTAATTTATTTCATCAGTTATTTTTCCAGTCTCCTAATTCATTTTTTCTTCAATAAACTTACAATCAAAAAAACTAGATGACGCCCGCAACTGCGTTGCGCCAAAATTCGTTTATCGTGCGGGAACTGCACATTTTTCAGGGATAAAAATGCTGTAATATTATGTCTTTTCCCGGGATTCAAAGTATCTTCATAGCAATTTTCAGCAAAGTGGGTTCAGATATTTTGGCGTGAAGACATAATAGGTAGACAGACAGACAGACATACTTTCACATTTATAATATTAATAATGGATAGCTGCTACTTCACATCAATACTTCAGCTTCTCTTCAAATTTTGCTTTTAATGAGTTTTTATGACTTATGTGAGTTATGAACTTATGACCTTAATTTACTACAAAGTACAAATCATGATTCAAGACTATGTATCATTAGATCACTCATGATCAGTTTTTTTTTCGTCATACATTTGATTCGTCAGCTAATATAATAAGTTACCTTCAGTGTGCCACTATAAAGGATGTTTGGTCTATTGAACGATTTAATGAAGACTCGTGCTTACTATTATTTATTTGAAACTCTACTTTTCATTTTTTGTGCTTGTTACTATTTTCTTTTTCATTATGAATAACATAACCAACTTCCATTGCATAAAAAATTACGGGGGGGTGTGCCAGAATGTTTTAGTTTTCGCTTCGTTATAGAATCGCCGATGAAAATGTATGGAATTGACATAAGCGTTCGTTAATATGACGTTGACGTTCGACTCGTCTTATGTCAATTCCATACATTTTGATCGGCGATTCTATAACGAAGCGAAAACGAAAAAGTTTCGGCTAAATGGCCTGCTCTCTCGTTTTGTAAGGTACTTTCCAGGCCATCGAAGAAATTGATTCATATGCAGGAAGGACTTGCGTCAGTTGGTCGGATTATTCCTTCGTCCAGAGATTCTCGGAAATGCCATTGTATTCTATTGTTGTCGCGATCACCGGTGTTCGTACGGGGCTTGATGGGTTATGTCAATTCAATGATAATTGTGATCTGTCGGCTGGGTTTGACACAACGCGACCAATTTACGTAGGTCCGCCATCTGTCTATGAATCAACTTCTCTGATAGTACATCTAGGATTAAAAAACATACAAACACTTCTATACTTAACTTTTGAAACTGCTCTTGATCTAACTTCTAGATCTATTTTAAACTATAAAACTATAGGCCTTCCTCCGATTGATTGATTGTATGACAGTAATTGTGCTTGATTGTTTTAAATAACAATTTAGATAATAAGCGCTCTATACGGTGCTATTACTAGATCCGGTAGGGTAGAGTGTTATAAAATTCTGCAAAATGAAGTAATCTTGAGAATTATATAAAATTTTGTAAAATTAATTATAGCAACAATGGTAATAATTACTATTGCTACTGTGGAATTTTCAAAGATTAATTAATATTTTTAATACATGTTGTAACATTATAAATGTGGAAGAGTATATTACGTATTGTCTGTTAACTATTCACGCCCATACCTTCAGACCGATTTTGCTGAAATTTGGTATAGAGATACTTTCAGTCCCGGGAAAAGACCAAGAATACTTTTTATCCCGAAAAAATCTACTGTTCCCGCGCGATCAACAAATTTTGGCGCAACAGAGTTGCCGGCGTCATTTAGTTTCATATAATCGTAATTCCTGAAAAACAATCGGATATCACCTTTAAATTATAAATTTTTATTAAGTACAGGTTAATGACAGGATTTAAGAAAATAATTATTACAGGTCCTGTAATTTCATTATTATTTCAAAAAAAAATACAAATCAGTGGCAACCCTAATGTTGATTTGCGTGCACCTTTTTAGAGAAACTAAGTGATTTTGCTTCCACGCAACCTGCAACCCGCTTCGCAATTATTATGTCACCTATAAATACTATTGTTGGTATGAAAAAATCGTGTGGGAACGAAGAAACGTGACAGGCTTCTTCATTTAGACCCCACGTAACGAGAAAATAACCTTTCATCTGTCCTACAGGTGTACTTTTAAATAATACTTCTAGAGACATTGTAGTAATTTGATAATAATGAAATTGAATCATTTTATTACAAGGGTTGCTTGCACATGTATATTAAGATTTAAGAGTATCGTGAAAAATATTAGTGTGCAGAATTTTGCCTTTAATGTGGTACCGAGACATAGACTTCATATCAATTTTATTCAAAACGGTCCACCGGTTTGTTTGTGAAAGAGCAACAGAAAGACACACAGATAGACAAACCTTTACATTATTACATAACAACTATACTATAATAATTATTATCTTCTTGTTACTAATGCAAGCATGGTACTATCAGAGAAGTTGATTCCTAGGCAAATGGCGGACCTAAGTAATTTGGTCGCGTTAAGTCAAACCCATCCGTCTGATCACAGGCCACAGCTAACATTCAATTGACATAAGTCGACCACATAACGTAGGTCCGCCAACTGCCTAGGGATCAATTTCCTCGATGGTACATAATCACTGATTTTGGTATTGCCTCTTAGTTCTATATTTATCTTCTATTTTGTCATATTTGGACTAACATATCAACATAGTAAAACGTCAGATAAACAACGAGTGTTCCTGTGGGATAATATACGATGTTCCTGTTTGTGCTAGTTATGACAGATCACGCGATTGAGAGCTACAGCGCTCGCTAAAATGGCGCTCCATGCGCAGGCGCACCTTGTGTTTATTTAATGTAGCTTATAATATAAATTATTATATGGTTTTTTCAATCGAAGCAAGTTTAAAATATTATAGGTTTGAGGTTCGGAAACTTTACATCTATTTTTATGAGGGTAAGGGATAAGGAACCCTTATAGTTTCGCTCTAACTGTATGTCCTCCCTTGACTTATCAATTTATTATGATAACTTCCGTATTTTTTTCGAATGAATATATATTCCATTAAATTCGTAAAATAAAGGAATGGATATAAATAGTAGACTCTCGATCTCCTCCTAGGCCCTAACACTTCTAAGCTTTGGTCTTAATTTTTTAAAATCAGACAGTAACTTTGAAGTAGCTAATTCTGCTGTTGAGTTTTTTTGGTTTCACCTACTTTGAGTCTTAACACTTTCTTTGACGTCATTTGACTATGAAGCAATATGCACAAATGCATCTTAGCGCTCCTCCATACTAAAATTACCCACGCCATTGCTCCCTTGATATATGATGCGTGGCCCAGTGTTTTATGGAGCTGGCCGAGGATTTATGGTGAGCAATCATTCTGAAACCGTTGCTATGGCAACGTGAATAAATTACCTCCAGTCGAGAAAATAATGCGCAAAATTCATTACGCTAGGTCCAGTTTTGGAGAAATCGGTTAGCCATTGGAAGCATTAATCTTAGATAGCTCGTTTTCAAATGCATTTTCAGTTCTTCCTATAAGGTCTATCAGATTCAAATTCTGTTAGGACGTTTTGGAATGGAACGAGCCTTTGATATTGGCATAGTAAATATCCTTATACTATGCCAATATCAACGGGGTAAGGAAAGCGCGTGACATGTAGGTATGTGACGAATAAAATCACTATCGCGACTCCAAAACGTCGTCGAATTAGCATTTGATTCGATATGTGGCACGTGTTTCAGCAGATTTCTAGGCTCTTATAAAAATTAAGCATATTTAACTTAATAATATTTTCTTTCGAGTTATCAGTCTAATACAAATTTTATAGTATTCATCTTTTTTGTTTCTCGTTAAACTAAATAGATATAATTTTTAGTATTGTATTCCTATTTGTATATAACACCTCCACTTCAGCGTATATTGCATATATACGCTGAAGTGGTAGTGGGCTGGTCATGTCTGCAGACGGAAAGATGATAGATGGAGCAGACAAGTGTTAGAGTGGAGACCACGTGCTTAGGCAAACGACGTAGTGTGGGACGTCCCGCAGCACGGTGGACCGACGATTTGAAGAAAGTGGCTGGCAGCGGATGGATGAGGGCTGCCCAAGATCGGGATGGTTGGCGCTCATTGGGGGAGGCCTACGTTCAGCAGTGGACGGCAATAGGCTGATGATGATTGATGATTGTATATTTATTTCTTGGTTAAATTCATTTTTTTTTTCAATTCAATCAATTTTGATAGAACTATCTGGGCAGTCGCTTACTAGTTACTACTTAATGGAATTGCGTTCTTAATTATATTTTAAAAATTTCTTTAATACCGAACTTTGTGATCATTATCAAAAAATCTATTGAAGATTCCGTAGCAACTACAACAAAAAATCAATTGAAAACTGAACACACCAGAACCGTCTTACATTTTATTGTATTGACTTATCCTATTAATCTGATAAGCTTCGACAAAAAAGCTTCACAGTCGGATCACGCTTGAGCTTAAGCTTCGGATGGGTTACAAAAAATTCTCGTAATACCGACTTGTGTTAGTCATTCCTATTAAACAAGATTAGTAGACCATTTACACTTTACAATTTATTTACTCTGTAAATATTGTCTGTTTGATATATCCCTGCTATCGTACTATGTCCGAAATTAAACATTTTTATTTAACATACTTAATAAGAAATTTTGTGGTTAATTATTTATTTTCACTTCCCAGCAAGCACACAACTTGTACATTAACCAAAACAGATACAGAATTATGTCTTGAAGTCATATTAATTCTTTTAATCGTCACTATCCAAATATGAATACTCTATAAAGGCATTTATTGCATCAAATTATGCTTACTGCTATAATATAGTTAGCAAAAAATTGTTACAATGTCAAAAATCCTAAATTAACGTAGGATAATTCTAAATTACAGCTTCTAAAACAGCTTTCAAACTTATACTAAAACTATTATCTTACATTGGTAATTAGAAAAACTTTACGCTTTATATAAGCATTAATAAACTAATTTATAGTGTTTTTGAACGCATATTGATTTTTTGTAGGAATAGAAGCTTTCTAATAGTCCATGGTTGTGCTAATTTAATGTTAGTCCTATATTAACATTGACTTTATAACAAATAATGCCTTTGCTCCGTTTTCTTTCTGATCTATTCATCTCTACAGTATATAGCTATATTTTGATCGAAATAAAAGTATTGTTAGAACTATGAGCAATACTAACATAGTAATTTGAATTTACAAAATGGTTTTTATAATGGCGAATTTATTACACTGGCTAATTTAATATATAAGAAAGGATAAAAAGGCTTGGAAAAAACAAACAAAAAAAAACAGGCGGATTCAAAAGAAAGCTTAAAAAGGATTTAAATACTGAGTTTATTAATAATTGGAGTAAACAAAAAAATATCTCCATCATCAGTGTCTTCTTCTTCGAGACATCTCAAAATTCTCTCTTCTGCACTCCTTGAAGCCATTATTCTGGAAAAAATCACCACTCTAGTTAGTACTAACCTTCTTATAAATTGTACATACCAAAAAAACATAAATTATATAAAGGCTTTACCAAATGATTACGGTACCCTGCTAAACTCGATAACGATCAGTCAATATTACGAACGTACCTATAATGAGTTTAAACATTATAACATATTTCTGAAGTGCTATTATTTGGCTGAACATAATAAGTAAGTGTCTTGTATAGTGCGATACGAGTTCTAATTTTTATGACGGGCCATATTAAAATTAACAGCACTATTATGCTGGCGTCAAATGCCTAAAGCTTTAATTTTATTTGTCGCCATTAGCTTTCCTTTTCCTATCTTACAAAAATAATACAAGTCACTATAAGATTGACTAAAAAGGGAATGAAATTATTTGTATTTTGTACGGATACCTTTAAAAGCTACTTTATTTGTTAAACCTATTGCTAAAGGCTAGTTTTTATATTTGTTAAAAGTTAAAACTATAGGTTATGTTTCCTAAAAATTTATACTATAATAAAGTATTTTAGCGAGGGCGCGTGTATTCTTTACTAATGACATACATATATTTCACCCGACAAAATGATGTGCGCAGCTAATTTCACTCAAAACAATCAGAAACAAAGGCATTACTTACCCATTCAATATTGGTTGTCACATAATATAACACTGCATTTAATTAATTCAGGTCAACAGAATACTTTGCACGACCAACAGTAGTCAGCAGAATAAATGTATTTTTAAAATCATTATGATTTTCTTTTTTACAGAGAAAGTAAAACAGTAAGCATTGTTATGAAATTTTAATAACAGATAGTAATTTTAAAAGCTATATATTAACTGTATTAAAGTCGCAAAAAATGCCATTTGTTTATTCCTATGCTCATAACTGACTTTATTAATGAAGTAATATGATAATAATAATGCTATTAAATAGCCTTTATACAACTCAACGCTGTCTAAAGGGGGGGGGGGCAAATTTTACTTAAAAGAATCGTATAAAAGATATACAGCCGATATACGATTTGGTTATAATGCTTCGTACATTAACTCGTGCTATAATAAGTTTGTTATACGAGTAATGGTGTTGTGTGCTTGCTGGGTTATCTAAGAATGAATTATATTGATTTTATTTAAATTTTCATTTATATCTTGTTATATTCTTACATCCATACTAATATTATAAATGCGAAAGTGTGTCTGTCTGTCTGTCTGTTACCTCTTCACGCTCAAACCGCTGAACCGATTTTGCTTAAATTTGGCATGAAGATACTTTGAGTCCCGGGAAAGGATATAGGATACTTTTGTCCTGGAAAAATGTACGGTTCCCGCGCGATCAACGAGTTTTGGCGCAACGGAGTTGCGGGCATCATCTAGTCCATACTAATATTATAAATGCGAAAGTGTGTCTGTCTGTCTGTAAGTCTGTCTGTCTGTCTGTCTGTTACCTCTTCACGCCCGAACCGCTGAACCAATTTTGCTGAAATTTGGTATGGAGATACTTTGAGTTCCGGGAAAGGACAAAGGATACTTTTTATCCCGGAAAAATATACGGTTCTCGCGCGATAAACGAATTTTGGCGCAACGGAGTTGCGGGCATCATCTAGTTTCTTATAACTTTTAAAAGAAATACTTAACTCTACAATTTCTAGACAAGATTTATTATAACTAATAGCACTTATCTCAAATCTGAATCGTTGTATTGACAAGATGAATTATTTTATCTCGATCTCAATTTTTTTTTTTTGATATACATAATGTAGGAGCACTGTTTGTTTTATCTGATACGTCTTAAAAGAATTTAACCCATCGATCGTGGCAAAACGAGACACAATAGCTTTTCATTGTTATCGCGGCCGGATGTGGCCGCTTGGGGCTTCATGAATTAATGTTATTTATGAGATTTCTTTTAATTCGAGCTACGATTAAAAAATATCTTAGATTAATCGAACTAGATTGAAACGCGAACCAAAAGCCTAGAAGTTTCTAATGGTCTGAATCTTAAAATGATATCAGACAAATTGCGTGTAATGCTATTGCTAAATCCAGTCCGAATAATCCTGACAATGTCGATCTGTGATAGCAGACCAAATAAGAATGCTGTTCCTGTACCAATTCTTGGGTGAATCACACGGAATGCAGATAGCATTCAAATCGAGTCTTTGTTGATCTTCTTGGTGGGTCTTGGGTGAATTGAGGTGACGTTTGATATTCAAAGCATGCTAAAAAAGTAATTAGTGTATAAACATCCTTAATAAGGTTAAATAGATATAGTAAAGTAAATGAAGTATGTTACAATCATATGAATATAATGTTGTAAATATATAACCATAACTGATAATGCAATGATTAGTATCATTCTAGAAGCAAAGTTAACTTTTGCAATTTTGCAAATTAATAGAAAAAATATTTCAATAAGTGAATAATTTAATACCGATGACATAAATCTTATATACTTATAAAAATGGATTTCCAAATGATTTCAGTATCGTCAGTAATGGTCGCTCACGATCTGTAACCATTGACTTCTTTCAATCTTTCTTAAATTTTTTGTCTACCGTGATAACTATATATTGCGGGCTTCCCAGAAGGGCGTTACATATAAAACAAACTTGTTTTTGAAGTGAAAACTTCTTAAGCGGCGTTGAGCACTTTTGTGGGATGGGTAAAAACTGTGTAACTCGCGCCAGATTTTCGTGTTGATCGAAAAACCATACAAAACGCGTAAGACCGTAAAACGGTTGGAAAGTAGTGTTGTAACATCGAAATTAAAATTAAATGATAATTAAAATTAAGTAATAATTAAAATTAAATAATAATTAAAATTAGTAATAATTATAATAATTAAGTAACTTTTAAAATTAAATATGGATTAAATAAAATAATATTTAAAAATAAACATGGATTAAATAAAATTAAATAATAATTAAAATTAAATGGTAATTAAAATAAAGTAATAATTAAAATTAAGTAATGATTAAAATTAAGTAATGATTAAAATTAAGTAATAATTAAAATAATTAAGTAATGATCGAATTAAGTAGTAATTAAAATTAAGTAATGATTAAAATTAAGTAATGGTTAAAATTAAGTAATGATTAAAATTAAGTAATGATTAAAACTAAGTAATAATTAAAATTAAGTAATGATTAAAATTAAGTAATGATTAAAATTAAGTAACGATTAAAATTAATTTTAATCGAAATTGATTAATCGAACAATCGATTGGTTTTTTTTTCGATTGTCGATATATTTTTTTTAATCGATTGTAAGGGTTTCGATTAATTAAAAATGGTTTAAAAAAATGCACAACGTTAATAATCAAGTTTTCACTTCTGCCGGCACTCCCGGAGTGCAACCCGTCTTTTTTTTAAGAAGTTAATAGATGGAAGCCGACTTGGTGAACGTGGATCGAAAATATCAAAAATACGGTAATTAGTATTAATGAACAGATATCATAACGTCGAATATCATAATATTATTATTTAATCTCAACTGCTGTCTAGCAAGACTAAGCATAATCACATGAGAAAAGTAAAAGGTGCTACGATCGAAAATGGTTTACACTTTACAGCCTTTCTTTTATTGCCCAGCTGTAACCTTAAAATGTACATTTTAAAAGTGTTTAACAATAAAAATTAACTATGTCATTTACAAAGATTTATGTTGATATTAAAAGTAAAAATAAGAATTGCTTACTTCATAGTATTAACAAAATAGGTTGTACGTGGTTGTACGAAGCTTTTTGTTACTTTTATTCAGAGTTTTCGGCATTTTTCAAAATTTTTGAATTATTCGAATAATATTCGGATTATTCGAAAACTTTTGTAAAAAATTTGAATTATTCGAATAGTAAATTTGTCGAATAATAACATTCCCTACGCGCTAAAACTCGAAAACGGCTGAACGGATTGGGCTGATTTTAGTCTTAAATATTCGTAGAAGTCCAGGGAAGGTTTTAAAGTGACACCAAGTTCACCGGGACAGCTGGTGGCTAATAAAAATAAAGACAGCCGAAACAGACGTTCCATTTTTTTGTTGGTAAATGTCATTGATGAATGAGTTAACAAATCACTTTCCAATAGTTATGACATGTGATTTATTAATTGTAACAATTTAGAAAATTATGACACTGATGAAACAACAAAGACGAATTGTCTAATAGAAGCATACACCGTGCCCAATCTGTCGGATTTGTAGGTCATGCAACAAAACTTTCTACTTACTGTTTTTAATCTTAACAATGAGTGGAATGTATAATTAATAATAGCAATTATGTCTCTTAAGACCTTGTAACAAAGGTTAAAATCGTATATAGGATTTAAGCAGCAGTGACACGTTTGCTTATTGTTCATATTAATCTTAATGAGTTTCGGTGCGTGGGTTAGAGCAGTTTTAAATTTGAATACTAATGTATCTGTTAATTTACATGATAAAAGTGTCTAAACTCTAAAAAATGGCCATGGGATTTTGAAATTACCAGTTTGCTAAGTTTACCAAAGCATATTCATAATATTATAAATAAAAACAACAAAATAAGGTGTATTATTATATATTACCTATCCCCATATAAAGATAAAGTTACTCATAATGCACAAAATTATTAGTCTTAGGTCATCGATTGACTTGAAGGTTAAAATGATCCGAAACGGAATTCGATACTTAAACAAGATGATGATATATTACATCACAGTCATTAGAAGACCGGGAGCATTGTCTAAAAATATAGCAAAAATAAACCGCTTAGAATTAGGTCTTGAAATCGAAACCAGAAATTAGAAGGTTAGTTGAACCTGTCTATCGTAGCGCGCAGGGTATTTTGTTACTTGCGGTGTGGCTAATAAAGGCTGTTGTTGTTCGCGACGGCTTATTAAACCTTTGTTGCCCTGCGTATACGGAAGCTGAGAGTGAAATTAAGCAATCGCTAAACGCTTTCTAAACGCCCTCGCACCTGGAAATGGGACATCAATTGTTTAGTACATCATGCTATTGTTTCATTTTCTGTGCCAGGATGATACTTGCGCCATGCTATCAAATTACACAGAAGCCTACCTTCATATGAGTCAGAATCGACATGGAGTAGAAAGAACGTGTACTTTCATAAACAATTTTATTCTTTCCCAATTCCCATATAAGGGTCTTTAAAATACCATCTTTAGTATCGATGACTCTTACTAAGTAATAGTGTTTAGCCCTTTTCCCTCTCGTTCATAATATGCAGCCAGATCCTAAGTTATGAGCTTACTGCCATAGAATGTTAAGTAAAGTCGGATTATAGGTGTTTATATTTGTAGACGGGTCATGCATGTCGTAAATTCCAAGAACTGCTAAGTATGACGTATCAAAGAGGAATCCTGACACAAAGAATATGTAAATTACTACACAAAATTACCTTTGCTTTTTTTCTAGAAAACTTTGAGCCGTATTTGCATTTAAATAGAGATGAAAGTTGATTTTGTTGTCGGTGACAAATTTTTAGACATTATGGTCAGACACGCACAAAATCATGTCTGGCAGAACGAAATGGATTCAATTTTCGCTCTTAAAACCAAAAATTTGAGCTCATATTTTCATAACATCGGGTAGTGGCAGCTACGTCCATAAAATAAGTAATTTTATAGCAGATGCTTTCTGAAGAAGGAAAAGTAACGAAATACAGTTAGCCAATGTAGGTAGAGTAATACAATGAAATTTATGTTATTGTTATGATTTCATATATCAAAATTGTTACAGGAAGGATAAAATAAGCTATATAATATCATAATATTGTCTAAGTAGACAATATTATGATATTATATAGCTTATTTTATCAAAGACTCACTTATTTCATAGTACCATCATTAAGTAATGATGGTACTATGAAATAAGTGAGTCTTTGATAAACTCAAGAATTTTAGTTATGTGTAAGCTACTATTTAAGTAGATACTAAGTTCTATTTCTTTTAAGGCTTTTATCAAGGGACCAGTCAAAAATTAAAATGATTAAACTCAGCAATAGAATCAAACTGCAAAAATCAGTCATGTTATTGCAATATCTGAAGTTGCAAGTCATTATAAAATATTGCATTCGTTAATGTAATAAATTATTACTTACTTGCCAGTAAGGCAGTGCATTGCCTCTTCGAGCGGATGTCTGAAGAGGAAACAGTTTCAATTGAAAGAGGCTCTATGTATTTACAGTCAATGAGAGTTCACATTAAATGTTTATTCAATCATCTACCCTTTAAACACTTCTCAAGATTGAAGAGTCTAAATTCTAAGCTATCTCAAATTGGGCTACGTCGTATTATTCTCTAGTATATTATAATATTACAATAGACTTGGTTTGAGGAAAATATGGTTTAAACTTATTTACATCTAAGGACTAAGTTGAAAGCAATCCTTGTTCAAATCAACAGGAAAAGCAATGATCAATTGTCATACTCGTAATTCATTATTAAGTCACCGCCTACAAATTTATCATATAACTGAATGTCGCTACAATATTAATTGTTTTAACATCATTAATAAAATCAGCAATAACAAAACCATCGTGATAGTCATTAATTTCGTTCGTTTTTGCTGTTTTATGTAATATATCGTTATTAATATTTTTGACTATTTTTACAATAAGGCCCCGATGTCTATAGGGTAATATAGGTAATATAAGGCGTAGCTCTTAACTCAAACCATGAGTTATATTTCCACGTCAAAAAAACCCGCTGTCACCGAAACCGGTGTGGGAGGCATTATTAATTATTTTAAAATGTTGATCACCGATTCAATTCTTCTAAACAGAGGCCGTATCCTCATTTTCCTTCGATCGGGGATTCTTGGAAATGCTATTGTATTCTATTGTTGTCGCGATCACCAGTGCTCTTATGGGGCTTGAACGATTAATTCCAGTCAGTTGATGCCCTAAAATAAACTGGCACGCATTTTGGTATTATGACCACAAATTGAGAACCAGCAATGACGTAGCTAACTTTACCACTTTTGTTTTGTATTTTAAGTATGTGTTTTTCCTGTTGTTCTTCTGTCTAATGGTAGCGTTATCTCTGAACAGGATAGAGCCAACACACTGCCAGGTGTTTGAACCCTCTGTTTGAATGAGCAGAGCGTAACATCACTAACAATCGCACCATTAGGAAGTGCTTCATTACTACACATGGTGTTCATGTTTTTACACAATATACAATTCATATTGTAGTTAATTTGTTCATAATCTATTGTTACTTTTTTCTTCATATTGATATGTTGTGATAGAAATCGCTTGCAATACGAGTAAGATACCTTTTTGTACTGTTATACTTAGTTTCTATGTTCTATGTGTCCTGTTTGTTTTGGTGCAATGTAATAACTGAAAACATTATGTATGGTGCCAGAAACCTATGGTGAATAATTTATATTACTTGATTAATAATAATTCGTTTATGCAAATAAGCTAATACAAAATTACAATCTTAATTGCTTTTATGTAAAAATGTGTAGCCTATGGCGCGCACTTTAAGAATACCTTTTGTTTTTAAATAAAATAATCAGCCTGTATAAATACTAAGGAGGTTCTAATGTAAGTAAACGATCTACATTAGTGTAAGTGAGCATTGTGGGTAATACCGTGGAATTGTAATACTATAAGTTGAAGCTGTCTGGTAGGAGGGCTAACGTTAGTATTTTTATTATCAACATCAGCTTCATCGATACCATATACCATACTAAGGGCCTGTTTCACCACATTCTAATCACACTGTCAAAAGGACAGATTCTCCATACTTGATCTGTCAGGTTAATTGGTGGATAACCTATTCGTCACTTATCAGGAAGTGGTGAAACAGGCTCTTAATATTACAAATTCGAAAGTGTCTCTGTCTCCTCTCCACGCCCAAATCGCGGAAATATTTTTGCTGAAATTTGGTATGGATATGCTTTGAATCCCGGGAAAGGACGTAGGATACTTCTTATTTCGAAAAAATGTACGGTTCTCACGCCATAAATTCATTTTGTTCCAACGGAGTTGCGGGCGTCGGCAATAATATTATGATTTCTCTATAATTTCTGACCGTAAATACTTTTACCATTACGTTTCTGCTTCTACCAGGCTTATGAAAACGAATGTCATTACAAAATATCGGTGTGTTGTGTAATTGGCTTATTAAAATTCTCTCTATCCATAATATTAGCAGTATATGAGACTCCGAGGTTTTTTTCTAATTACAACCCTGTAATTTTAAAAAACACATTCGAGCGAAATTGCATATGCGTCCCATATAATTTCTGAGGCCCAATGATGCGCATATTTACCGGTACCTTATAATTTTATGACACCGTATGATAGGGCTGTCAACAAAGAAAAAAATAAAATAATCCCAAGTTTATGCTGATGAAGGTCTGTCAACATACGATCTTGTTCTATCCGTTGTTTTTTTTTAGTTTTTGCTTTGAACTGAGTACTAACGCATTATACTTTGCATTTACATATTGCTATTTTTTCTATTTTTCTTAAGCTAAATTGTACTGTTATTAAATCTTCCAAGCGTTTAGTAAAATTGTTTACAATAAAATATAATGAAAATCTATTTTTGTATAACCCGTTTCGTTATTACATGTAATTTAGTAACAATAGCAATAATGGCTTGGTACATTGAAAATACATATAACTGCTTTCCTTATTCCACGCTACCGTGCTCTGTGAATTATGTACTGTTATATTCCCGTAGATTAACTATAATAGTCATAACATGTAAAATTAACATTACGAAAACCATAACAAATCTTAATCAAAGTTATTGTTTATTCATCAATCATCACACAGTTGTTAAAAGGAGCAATATGCAACTATAAATTGCTAAATAATATGTCAATCTTCGGTCTATTGACTACTAAAAGAACAATAATTACTATTTATGGAGAAACGTTTTAAACAGTGGATAAAACTTGTTACGATTTATTGAAATACGTCTTGTTCTTCAGTTTTTTGTAAATAATTCGTTAGTGAATTAACGCTACAGTATGTCCGAGTGAGTGGTAAAAACCATAGAATATAATTATTGAAGATGCGAGTGCATGAGGTGGATAAGTGACATTTTATAACATCAGGGCAAATAATAATCATTTAGTCCCTTTTAATTTAAACAAACCTTGTAATTTTCGTATGTGGCTATACAATATAAAACCCACTTTTATTTGTTTTAAATAATTTTTATGGTCCTAAAGTGTAAAAAGGTAAAATTTTCAAATCGTGAGTAACTCACTTCGTCCACTAATGTATTCAATTATTACAGACAAAATATATAGATTATAATTTAAAACTTTCTTCCCGCAGCCCTAGCACCAAATCAATATGGCATCCGCAACACTAGGTGGCGTTTTCGCATATTAATACTGGGCATTGTTCATAATACCCATTCTGAATATTAATAGAGAGATAGCTCATTTCTAAATCGAAAGATAGGTTCCCATGATGTCAGAGGATGTGCTCCTATAATGGAAGTGCAATGGCCTCTAATAGCCGTTTAACAGGCTTCCTTGAAGCCTTATAAGATCATTATTAACTTTTTTGCAGCAAATTGTTCTAAATTGAATATCCTTGATAGATTATAGACGATGGAGTGTTGGTTCCTTAAGTTTTCGCGAGTTGCGTTTGAGAGTTATTACTTAAGTTAAAAATAGTGTATTTTAAAATTTGCTTAATATATGAGTTACTTATAAATTATAATATTACTACAATTTCACAATCGCTTCCTAGATTTGAGATCATTGTCTTTATATTTAGTGCAATGTTTTTGACCGACTTCCAAAAAGGTGGAGGTAATATGTTCGGCTGTATATGTCTTTTTTTTTGTATGTTCAACTATTACTCAGCCGTTTGTGGTCCGGTTTTCAAAATTCTTTTTGTGTTGTATAGGGTTTAACTCAAATTTGGTACCATGTTCACAAAAGTGGTGATCTGATGGTGGGATCTTTGAGGAATCGAGGGGACTCCTTGAAATTTGTATGGAAACATATAGTGATTTCAATTTTTTTAAGCATTCGAGGTAAATGCTACCAAAAAGTAAGACTTCGCACCAGGTTATACCCTGGATCCGAAGGTACCGAACAGAACTTTTGAATGCTTATAGGTACAGGTTCGGGGATTTCGGCATTGTTTAAACAGCTGAAAGCATAAGCTAATACATCAATTTAATTAAACATCATCATCACAACCATAACTATACCATGCGTCATCACACTATGACCCAATTATTGGTACTTTGGTGATGATTTCGCTGTTTGTGGACCGATTTTCAAAATTCTCATGTTGTTGTGTAGGATATAATCTTAATTTTGTATAACAATTACGAAAGTGGTGAGCTGATGATGGGATCTATGAGCAATCGAGGAAAATCCTTCAATTTTATCAAAACACTCATAGTGGTTAAAATGTTGTTTCTAGTAAGTTAAACATAATATGTTACGAATAAGAAAAAAATCATACGAAGGTGTCTCTTGGTCCAAAGGCACTGAACAGAACTCCTGAATCTTTAAAGATAAAAGTTTGGAAATTGCAGCATCGCTTAAGTAACTGCAAGCATTTACCACAATTTCGCTTACAGTAACATAATTGATAATGTGAATAGTTAACATTCGTTTTGGTTATTTACGCATAAAGCCTTATTTTGTAGATTACTAAAAAGAGTGAAATTATTATTTTTAACAAAAAAATTAAAACCGACTTCCAAGGTAAAAACAATAGTAATATGAACTAAAAAGTATTAAACAACTTAAGAGTTACTTTTTGATAGCACGCCTTTTTTTTTAAGAGTTACTCTTTGATAGCACGCCTTTTTTAGAATTCGTCTAAATCTCAACTATTTCTGTACATATATTACAGTCTTCATTACTTTGAAGTCGGTACCAGTCCCAAAAGTTTCAGATATTCTGACATTACTGAACTCACGATTAAATTAGCTGGTACCGACTTCAAAATAATGAAGACTGTAGTATATGTACAGAAACAGTTGAGATTTAGACGAATTCTAAAAAAGGCGTGCTATTAAAGAGTAAGAGTCATTTAATACTTTTTAGTTCATATTACTATTGTTTTTACCTTGGAAGTCGGTTTTAATTTTTTTTGTTAAAAATAATAGAAACAACATATTGTTTATTAAGTCACATTTAAGTAAAAAGCTGAATATATTTATTTAATTATTTTTAAAATAAAACTAAATACGACTAATAAAAGCCATCGATGTCGATTATTATTTGTCACTGGGGTCTGGAAGAGACCTATTTCCAACGACAAACCAGTTAAAGTACGCGATGCATTCGAATTTTTACTTTACATTACAGGTGATTAAGTTCACATTTGCATATCGAAATAAATTTTAGCGAGTAGGGTGACCACCGAAGCGCGAAATCACCTGATACTTCACACAGACTTGTAACATATGAAAAACGTAATTGAGGGTCAATGTACAATCGTACAAGCGATATGCAAAGAAGTTACTTGTTTCATTACTGTGGTGCAAAATATATAGGTAGTTTTTTTTTTACTTTGATCAAATACAATACTGTTTTTAATTATACATTCTTAATTAATTTAACTAAAAAATTTGACTACATTTTTTGGTCATTTAACATTTTTGAATGTCAATCAGTTGGGTAGTTTTTTCTTCCTATTGTATTTTTTCCAAGAAATTAACTTTTTCTAAGTTATATTTTATTTTTTCCAGATCACGCAGTGGCTGAATCGAGTAAGGTTAGTAATTAGTTTATACATTCATGATAGCATTTCGATCTACAAATTACGATTTTAATAGCTTAATTTAAAATTCAAAATACGATAATTTATACGATCGCTAGAATATACAGGGTGTCACAAAGCTTAGTGATAATACTTTAAGGTGTGTTTGAGTCCCGTGTTTAGAGTTCAGTGTAAAAGTAGCAGCGCTGATACAGCAAATTTTATTTTCACATTTGTATGGGAAAACTCGTGACGCCGTACCGGGGCGCTTGCCCATACAAATCACAAAAAAATGGTCTTTCAGCGCTGCTACTTTCACAGTGAACTCTCTACAACGAATACATACACATCCTAAAGTATTATCACTTAGTTTTGTTACACCCTCTATAAACGAATAAATTTTTATTGTTGAACTTTATTATTTTAGCCCGTTTAAAAGGACTTCATAATTATACAATGTAGCCACAGACATAAATTATCTATATCTGTGAATTTAGCAGTTTATAAGTTTTTTTGTATATCAATTTTTCCTTAGAAAAATTTGCGTCTTAATTTTATTTTTAATCAAAACTGAAAACATAAATTAAGTGGTAAGTATTTCACATGATATGTTATGAATTTGTTTTAATATAAAATTAATTCAAAGTATTTGTTACCCAGATTTGTGCAGATTTCTGGTTCGTTACGTTAAGTAAGCTAGACGAGAAATATTATCATATTTTGGTTATCTTTATTTTTATACTCATCAGGAATTTATTTAAGCTACGACCTTGTGGCTTATTAAAATGCAAAATTAAAACAGACTAGAAGCAAACAATACTGTATCTTATTACGTTATACGTAACGATCGTTTTTGAATTACATTTTTGTAAATAGGGTGACCATTAGACCGAAACTACGAAAACACTAATAAGATGATAATTTTACAAGTAATTTTGTCTAGATATCTGTTTAGGTCTCTCTATGTTGTAAAGTTAAATTTTTAGCATTCTTACCTGTCTTTTTCCTTGAATATAACTTTAAAAAGTCGGTCAAGCGTTTTTTTTTTTAAGCACTGGTTTTTAGAATGTTCTATTAAAGGGGTTTATGTAATCAAAGAACGAAAACCAGAACCAATAATGTGACACAATATGGCTAGATTAATTATTATAATATTGTGATGTCTATACTAGATCTAGATAACTAAATAGTTACTATGTAACTATAGTTCTAGAATTTTAAAAATATTAGATACTATGTCCCATTACCCTTCAAGCCCCATAAGAGCAAGGTGATCGCGACAACAATAGAATACAATAGCATTTCCAAGAATCCGCGATCGAAGGATTAAGTAAGAAATGCTAATAATAGATTAAAATAAATGCTTACTCCATTGAACTCATTTAAAAAGTTTAGATGTCAGTTTGATTTTCGACCCCGTCTGTCAAAGTTAAATCGATTACGAAAATCGATAATGTGTATCGGTGTGTCGAAACCGTACTAGTTGCAGTTATAGTCTAAGATCCCACTGCAAAATTGTGCAGGTATCGAGTACACGCTTAAAACCACATTTTTACAAATATTTATGATAAGGAGAACATATTTCTACTGGGGTGCCAGTCCAAATGTGGCCGCAACTATTTAAAAAAAAATAACAAAATTGAGTTTGCGGGATAAAATGTTTTCATCAGGTATTGAAAGCAAACATGGTTCATTTCACGGCAATGAGTATGGAGATTTAGAAAAATCCGGTGTGCCATTGGGCACCCGGCCGCAACTCCATTATAACCAGGCGTGAACAGGTACGATTCCGATACATTTTTGCATCCATAACGTATATTGATCTTTTATATACCATATGGAAGTTTATTTTCCTCTTATTATTATAATATAGGTGTGCCTAATTTAATCTGGCCGCAAATAAGGGGTGCCGGCTGTCAAAGATGGCAAACTATCGAAGGTTGAGGGAAAAAGAGCTAGCGCGTAACATTACGGGTCTAACGAGGATATTGATTGTACATCATGTTAGTGTACTTAACCATCGGTTCAAACAATAGTAATAATCGGCCAAGTGCGAGTCGGACTCGTATTTTTTATATTCAATTTGTGTTTGTGTATGGGGGCCGCCCTTATTTTAACCGACTTCCAAAAAACGAGGAGGTTATTTTAATTTTACTTTAATTTGATTATTAGTAATTAAATTGCACATTTAATTGAAGATTTCATGAAATTTTAAAGTGCCTATCCATTACCGACATAAAGCGAAAAAGGCCAAAAAATCACTTAGTATTTTGTTGTTATAGCGGCAACAGATACTTATACACAATGTGTGAAAATTTCAGAAGTCTAGCTATAGCGGTTTTTTAAATACAGCCTGGAGACAGACAGACAGACGGACAAACAGACAGACAAACAGACGGACAGAAGATAGACAGACAGACGGACAGACAACGAAGTCTCAAAACTCAAACTCAATTTTTTTTTACTCAGAATAAATTTTTGCAATTATATTCTGAACGTCTACATCAGGGGTCGGCAAGTAATTTTAGGTGCGGTCCGGATACTGTGGAAAATTTTTAACGAGATCTAGAAAAAAACACTTGTCCTATGTAGCTTGAAAATATTATTTTAATATAAATAAAGGTATAACGAATACCTTATCTATGTATTAATTGATACTTGGTATAAAATGCATTACAATATTTCACGGTCCGAGATTCGACCTTTCGCGGTTTCGCAGCCCGCCTGTTGCCTACCGTTGCAGTTGGTCTACAATCAGCGTTACCAGAATTTTTTTGTGCCAAGTCGGGACTTTGGAACTTTTTGAGTGAAAAAACGAAAATTTTTAACGAGATCTAGAAAAAAACACTTGTCCTATGTAGCTTGAAAATATTATTTTAATATAAATAAAGGTATAACGAATACCTTATCTATGTATTAATTGATACTTGGTATAAAATGCATTACAATATTTCACGGTCCGAGATTCGACCTTTCGCGGTTTCGCAGCCCGCCTGTTGCCTACCGTTGCAGTTGGTCTACAATCAGCGTTACCAGAATTTTTTTGTGCCAAGTCGGGACTTTGGAACTTTTTGAGTGAAAAAACGAGATTTTTCAGTCGCAAGCGGGACAAAGTAAAAAAAGTATAAAATCAAAAGTTTTTTGATTTTTTATCTTTTTGTTTGTGTTAAAATAACGTTTACGTGACAATAGATAGCAGAAGTAGTCAATTAAAATCCACTCCTCTACCCCCCACACCCTTATCTTCATTACACACCTTTCTTTCTCAGCATGTACGTTTGGGCTTTCCCCGAAAAGCGGGACTGAGCCTGTCCCTCGCAGGACATTTAATTTTGGTGAAAAAATCGGGACGTCCCGCCAAAATCGGGACGTCTGGCAAAGCTGTCTACAATCTACATGATGCGTACCACTGGTTCGGGAACTAACCCGGCGAGAAGAACCGGCTCTCTCAGTAATAGGGTCCCGTTTTTACCCTTTGGGTACGGAACCCTAATAAAAGGATTTTATTGTAAATTAAATATATTCAATTAAAAAACTTGAGAGGTGTCAAGGGACACCCGAATGGAACGAAGTTATTTCTTTTAAATTTAAACCCAAAAAACTGTATAGGGACATATTATAATTATACACTCAAAAAAATTTTTAAAAAAAACTCCATCTATTAACGCCCAGGAATACCAACAACGCGTCGCTGTTTAATTAAAAAAACGCCATCTAATTGACGCACAGAAATACTAACTAATAACGCCCTCTGCCCCTAACATGCAGGTACACTAATAAAATGGCCTTTTTCGCTCTATGTCGATACTTTAACAGATAGGCACTTTAACATTCTTCGAAATCTTTAAATGTGCAATTTAATTACTAATAATAAAATTAAAATATAAGGGCGGCCCCCATATAAACACACAAATTTTGGCCTAATTTTGCTTTATAATAGTACAGAACCCTTCGTGTGCGAGTCCAACTCGCACTTGGCCGATTATTACTATTGTTTGAACCGATAGTTAAGTACACTCGCATGATGTACAATCACTATCCTCGTTAGACCCGTAATATTACGCGCTATCTCCCTTTCCCTCAACCTTCGATAGTTTGCCATCTTTGACAGCCGGCACCCCTTATTTGCGGCCAGATTTAATTAGGCACACCTATATTGTAATAATAAGCGGAAAATAAGCTTCCATTTGATATATAAAAGATCATTATACGTTATGGATGCAAAAATGTATCGGAATCGTACCTGTTCACACCTGGGGCTCTACCATCAAAAGACACATTCAAATATTCGGTCCGAACGAAACAACTTACGTACATTCGGCTATTCGGTTACCACGAAATTACATCGGAGCTAGCTACATTTCTTCGTAGTTACGTGACAATCTTCGGGAACGAACGATTAGTGAGGAAAAAGAGCGCTTGATTTACATTCGTTCTTGTTGGAAATACATTGTTATATTTTAGATGATTTGGCCTTTTATCAAACGTTAAATATTAAGAATAACATTCTAAATGGATTGTAAAGGGTTTTAAAGCATAAAATCATTTAAATCTTTTATTATTTCGATAAAACATAATTAATTTAGGCTGTATATACCTGTGTCTGTGCCTATGACTGCAAAAAAAAAATTGACATGTAAAGAATTTGACATTTTGGCGTATTGTAGGTACTATGATCTATGAAGTTGTGTGTTGTAAACAAAGTTGCGAAAGAGTTGAAAAGTCTAAATTAGTTTATTATTTCGTAGAAAAAGTTTTACTGTTTTATAATACGGAATGTAGAAGTCATACGTAAGCTGTTAAAGTGGACTTTTGCCAGTTGCTTGCCTCCTAAATCGTATCAAACTATTCAATGAGCCGCTCGTCCCAAAGCGTTGAAGATTTCTTGAGATGAAAGTACCGTATGATTGACGACTGCGAGCGTGGAATATAGGTTTACACCTTGGGGAGGAATATGCACCCGTAATACTTTGGAAGTTTTACTAAAACTGTGCCACAATGGCAAATGGTAAGTTTTGCACTAAATGACAATCAACAACAATTACAATAATTATAAGGTGATCATCAGTCAATATAATTATCGTAAAACAATATTTAAGATGTGTTAATAAGATCTACATAGATTGACATCTAACATGATCTTATTTTTATAATAAAACTAAATGACCCGGTGAACTTTATATCACTTCTGAAAAAATGTCGTTTTTGTTTATTTTACTCGCAATTTTTCATAATTTCTTACCACACAAACCTTCCCTGGACTTCAACAAATATTTCAAGACTAAAATTTGGGAAATTGGTTCAGCAATTCTCAAGTTCAGCTCGAGAGACTAACAAAATTGAAAGTTAATTTTTATCATAATATAGATTATCATAAAATACATAAATACATATCAAACAAAATGTCTACACCACATTTCATAATGTTAATTTACAAATTAACTCATTTTTATACATATATTAATTATAAAACTATTATTGTAGAACCTCTGCACTCCAGTTTGTGGACGGCTACAACAGCTCCTATGCAACAATCTTCTACTCAACACTGTAAGTACACAATATTAAGAGCTTACATTATTAAGTAATTGCCAAGATATCAACTGAAATATGTTAGTCATTGAATTTTTTTGCATAATTTGGTCCACAAAGTATTATTATATTATTATATTTTCATTCAACACTAATTGAAGTCAAAGTTCCTTCCTACTATTATAATAATGAATGTTCTATCTTAAGTCTGACTGTTGATGAATGTACTTACCTTTAACAGCTACTTTATAACAATTAATCCGTCGATCACCAGTCCCTGGAAATCTTTTGTTATCGCGGCGCATATGGGCCTTATGGGGCTTGATGGGTTAAGAAAGTAATTGAACAAAAGGTGTAAGTATATTAAAGTGCTTGTGAATAAAATGTTTTTTCTTTTTGTTTTCAGGTACATATTCCAGTAAGGAAAGGAGAATGAGGATTTTTACAGAAAATTCTCTATACTTATTCAGAAGTATAATTATTAATACCTAGATCGTGGAAAAACCAGACACAATAGCTTATCTATTGTTATCGCGGCGGCATGTGGCCGCTTGGGAGTTGAAGCATTAATCCACTTGGAAGAGGACATGTAGCAAAAAGAAGTGCATTGTAGCAGACAGTTTGCGGGCATAAAGGAGAACTTGATGAATGAAATATCTAATATTTTGAGAATGTGTGTTGTGGAAGTGTTGCTGCTTTGCCGCAATACCACTCATATTTTATAATAATATTGTGGCAAGATTAAAATAATTATTATTGATAACCTTCTTTTATTGAAAATTTATCAGTCCAAAATGAATGTTATAAAATCTACTGTTGCATAGCTATACTTACATAAAATACTAATAGGTAATAAATATTACTTCTGTTGCCTTTATTTATTTAGTTAATTTCCAGTCCAGAATAACCAATTATGGTTATCAATAAAGAGTTAAGTGTTTTTGCTACTTTTTATATTAATTAGTAATTAGATATTATTTCAAATTAAAGTAATGATCTCAATAATTAATAGTTATTTCTTTCATATTCATGTTTTTTATTTGCTTTTTAAGTGGTGGTACATTTTGATGTTACACTTATAATCTTTCTTATGATCAACACTTTTAACTAATATTATAAAAGCATACAAATTCATTGTTGTTAACAATTGAGTCTTGATAGAGATACATTCTTATTTCATTATTGGTCTACAAGATAAAATGTTCAGTACTTATATACCTAACTATAGCATATAAAGTAAATAATTCAATACAATATTCATGTCATAATTTTACTAGCTAATACATTTCAAAATGTCAATTCAAAAATCCATATAATAATTACAAAATATTTTGTACATTGAGGAATTCTGTTAATAACATATTTTGTGAATAATATTTTTTAGTTTCAGCCATTTAATCATTTCCTTTTTGAACTTATTATAAGGTAGAAATTTGATAATTATTGTAGTAGCATTGTAAGCTATTATAGATGTCATAGTATGATAGATATTATAGCCGTAATATAGTCATATTCCCAGGGATACATACCGTTACATAGTTATATGCAAGCTATTCATTACTTTGTTCCTAGAAACATAATTATGATATGGTTAAGTTTACATAAGTTTAGTGATATTATAATCATATTACTGGATTGAGTTTAGTGAAATGATTGTAGCAGTGTGGAGGCGGGGATTTCGATTTTCGATGCGTTTGACTGCATTACGGCATATAAGTATAATATCCCTAGGGATATAGCTACATTACGGCTATATCTATCATACTGCGACATAGACATTGCATATATCAAGAGCAGTTTTTGATAAACATTCAATCTGGGTATGGCATTTATCTTTTAGCTTAATATACCTATTATGTCATATAAAGTATACTGGTATTTTACCTGAAATAAAAAATATTTCAAAAGTATTACTAATGCTATGGTAAATAATGATACTTGAATAAGTATAATAAAAGTACCTACAGTCACAAAAGTTGTAGGATAATAATAGTACTTATGCTTTTTACCTGTAGCTGACTAGGTTAATTACTGTGCATTTTGCAGAATTATTCTTGCCTGTGCCTTTTGAGTTTTGACTAACTTGTATTGCTTTAGGGTTTAGTGAAAGACTGCCAGTCTGCATAGCAATTTGCCTGCTGGCTTCCTCTATTAACTTGTATTCATTTTGGGGCGCTAAAAAGTCACGATCTTCTCACAGAGTGCGCGAAATAATTCCTGACTGAGTTTATTCTCGGCTACACACTTTTGGTATGTATTAGAAAGTATTGCCTATTGGGATCTTCTGCACTCCAAGTGGTATTCCATAATATTATCTGTAATAAGTATGTAAATTACAATTTCATCATTCTACACTAAAAACAATCTTAAGGTATCATAAATATAGTTTTATTTAAGTAAAATCACATGATAATATAATATCATACCTTAATCACTGGTTTTAACACTTTTTTAATGCTTCCGGTAATCAAAAGGTAACTCTTCTTCTTCTTCTTTTAATAATGGCCGACTCGGTGAGTTGCCAATGTCAGAGTGGCTCGAAAGACTTTGCTCTATGTAGTGAAGGTCTGGTGAGGTAACAAGAGTACGGTTACAAAACATAATTACATATTTACAGGAGTTGATTGACCTAAAACAAACACAAAAGTTAGTAGAAACATCACAATCTAATATTGTTATCACGAATATACGTACACAAAATTTCAATAAAAGGGGTATTTACATACGATAAAACCGATTTAAAATTTATAGGGCGAGGAATGGAATTGGGAAGACAGTCATATAAGGACGATTGGTTTCTAGGACAAGAAAAGAAGATGTGATCTAAGGTACCCTCATCTAGACCACACTCGCAGAGAGAATGATCCTTGACCCTAATTTTGGCAAGGAACACTGGTGAGCAGCAATGACCAAGTCTAACACGGCAGATTGTTGAGCATATTTGCTTGCTACACTGTGAATATCTAAAGAACCATGGTCTTACTGGAACACTACTTTGAATATCATAAGGTAACTCTTCTTCTTCTTTTTTAATGGCTAGCTCAGTGAGTTGCCAATGTCAGAGTGGTTTAGAAAGACTTTGCTCTATATATAGTAGGTCTGGTAAAGCAACAAGGGTACATTTACATGAATTATAACTCTTTAGTTGCCGTAGATTTTGACAGTAAACACCCGAGAAATCGGCTGTCAAATTCAAATTTTCGGACGTCTAAAAAGCATTCGTGGAGTTTTGGCGGGCATGTGAAAGAGTGCTGTTGTGTTTTTGTATTATTTTCCTAAAATTGTGTTAGCTGGGTTTTTAATGTGTTATATTGGTAGAATATTAACCATTAGATATTCATGTTCATGCACAAGTGTAGGAAAGTGATGTAATATCCAGAAACGTGCTATTTTGTGTTCCCTCCAAAACTCCATCGAAAGTTTCAGTAAAGCGTCTACCACTTTACTGAATCGACCGACTTGACTCCTGTGACTGTATTGACTTTTACTTAGACTTTGACTAGACTTTAGACCTGACGATACATGAAAACGATTATGAAAGTTATAATAGGAGGAATATGGTTTTCCCGCCATATTCCTTACCTTTTTACCTTGTCTGTGGCACAACATACACATCCTTTGTGTCAAGTTGCCAAAAAAGAAGAAAAAAAAAAGCATTCGTGGTAAGGGTTTGATGCAAGAGGAGTTTTGACGGGCATGTGAAAGAGTGCTGTTGTGTTTTTGTATTATTTTCCTAAAATTGTGTTAGCTGGGTTTTTAATGTGTAATATTGGTAGGATATTAACCATTAGATATTCGTGTTCATGCACAAGTGTAGGAAAGTGATGTAATATCCAGAAACGTGCTATTTTGTGTTCCCTCCAAAACTCCATCGAAAGTTTCAGTAAAGCGTCTACCACTTTACTGAATCGACCGACTTGACTCCTGTGACTGTATTGACTTTTACTTAGACTTTGACTAGACTTTAGACCTGACGATACATGAAAACGATGATGAAAATTATAATAGGTGGAATATGGTTTTCCCGCCATATTCCTTACCTTGTTACCCTGCCTGTGGCACAATATACACATCCTTTGTGTCAAGTTGCCAAAAAAGAAGAAAAAAAAACCCAAATGTGAAAATGATGCAAGAAACGTCATTTGATCTTCGGTCGGTCGGAAATTCCGAACGAAAGTACTTCATGGTTAGAAACGGCCCGATTAAACGGCCGAAGTATTGAAATTTCATCCTCATGGTAGACGCCCTGGTTACAATAGAGTTGCGGCCGGGTGCCCAACGGCACATCGGATTTTTCTAAATCTCTATACTCATTGCCGTGAAATGAACCATGTTTGCTTTCAATACCTGATGAAAACATTTTATCTCGCAAACTCAATTTTTTAATTTTTTTTAAATAGTTGCGGCCACATTTGGACTGGCACCCCAGTAGAAATATGTTCTCCTAATCATAAATATTAGTAAAAAGGTGGTTTTAAGCGTGTACTCGATACCTGCACAGTTCTGCAGTCGTACCTATCTCGTACTATTAAGAAATTCGCTTCGGTCAGTTAGGTCGTAGGGTACTGGGCGTCGTATAGACTAAAGTCACAAATCGTAATCCATACTAATATTATAAATGTGAAAGTGTATCTGTCTGGCTGTCTGTTACCTCTTCACGCAATGTATGTTTCTTGCTGGATAAACGAATTCCTGCGTAACGGCAGGGCCCCCGCTACCATATGTGCAATGTGTGCAATGCACACGGGCGCCATCCTCTAGGGGCGCCAAATCGCCATCTTTAGGGGCGCCAAAACCAAGGACCCAAAAAATTTGCCTAAAAGGGCGCCAAAATCCTTTTTTTTTTGCACACAGGCGCCAGTAGCCCTTACGGGGGCCCTGCGTAATGGAGTTGCAAACATCATCTAATAATAATTCAAGACGTGAGTGGAAGAATAAGGTAAGTAACATGAAAAAACTTCCGGTTTTTTAGCGTAAATGGAGGTTTTCGGGCCGGAAAAAATATTAGAAATAGAAAAACTATGGATTATATGTGTAGTCATATACATTAGCTAGGTTATGAAGTAGATAAGTAACAAGTTTCATTAAAATAATTAGGGAAAAAATTAGTTATTGTCTGAATGCTACTTGTTCGATTCTTCCACTCACGTCTTCAATTATTATTTTTCTATCACATTTTTTCATAATTTTTGATTATCAATCATCCCAAAAAGTTGGACAAGAAAAAAAAGTTTTGACTTCAAAAAACGTTGAAGATTTAACAGTGTCACTTTTATGATATGCTAAAATGAATAATCTAGCAAAGATTCTGAAGCATGCCAAAGAAATATAAGCTTGTAGAAGAAACATAACACTATCCGCAGTCGGATAAAGATTCAGAACAAACATAGATTAATCTTTGCATTTCGTATAGTCTTTGATTCATCTTTGTTCATGCCAAATCTAGGACATCGAGGGTCAAGCGTTTGTTTATAGTTAAAATAATTGCGTATGTAATAAACAATTCTGTACGTGTCATAGTTCAAAGCGCATCCCACCGTTAGATACAAGCAATTCTAACATTTATGCTGTTGCAACACGTGCTACAGTCGAATGTAAGAAACTATACTAGGCCTAACCTTTGCTGATTACTGTTAAATGTCATTGAAAATACATACATAAATATTTGAGGAATACACAGAATTTGCACATTTAATTAAAGGCTAGATGTGCTCTCAGGTAATCATCATAAGAAGCCACATAAAAAATTATGAGGACTTTATAATAGCTCCCACACCGGTTTCGGTGACGGTGGCCGGTTTCATTGAAACCAGGCCAGCTACGCAGGAGTAATTTACAGTGCCCAAGTGTGTGCGCAGTACACTAGAGCACTCTCTATTCCTTTACTCTCATAAGCATAACCCAGTGGGATGGAAGACCGAAACGACCGGCGAGAGATCAGGCACAGGACCGACTTTTTACATGCCCATCCGACGCATGGATCATCTTACTTGTCAGACAATCAGGTGATCAGCCTGCATTGTCCTAACTCCTAACATAACTTGGAAATAACATGTTTCCAACGCGGGAATCGAGCCCACGATCTCCGAGTCAAGAGCCGCGCTCTATACTAGACCACGGAGGCGATATGACGACTTATTAACTAAGGTAAAATTAGACATGGCTGGTGGCTTAGAAGCAACCAAAGAGTCTAGAGTTTGACATAGGTATTATTCAGGATTTAGCGATTGCACTATTTTATCAATATGATTTACAGGAAGGGCTTTTGTCTATAACAAATAGGCTCAGATTTTGAGAAGATATTATTATAAATGTGAAAGTGTGTCTGTCTGTTACCTCTTCACGCCCAAACCGCTAAACCGATTTTTCCGCAATTTGGTATGGTGATACTTTGAGTCCCGAGAAAGGACAAATGATACTTTTGAAAAATGGACGGTTTTGGCGCAACGGAGTTGCGGGCGTCGTCTAGTGAATAAAATATGATTTAGTTTTAAGATTTCGTTACGTAACCCCAAAAATGCTACTAATGCATACTCGTTATTACGACCAAAAGGTCACTTATTGTTACGTTGATATTAATTATAATTATCACATGCATACTTTCGAAATCCGACCGTGACATAATCTTAGAAGTTTACGTTAAATAACGTTTATTGACCACGTATGACACGATCTGACCGTTACCACCAAGGTCGAGTAATGTTGACTTGTTTTGCGATTTTATTCAACCGACTGCGCCCGCGCCAGGGCCCAGGGAGGTTATGTTTTTAAGAGTATACAAAGTACAGGGTAAGTATAACAAAATAAAGTAACTGACTGGTTTGTATGTAACCTTTTTATAAAGAGGTAATTTTGACTTCTATATATTGTGACACTTTATTCAAGCAACCTGATTGTTAAGCTATAATTTTAACAACATTAAGGACCTGTTTCACCACTTCCTAATAAGTACCGAATAGGCTATTCTTGATAGATCAAGTATGGAGAATCTGTCAAAAAAGTTATGAATAGCCTATTCGGCACTTTATCAGAAGTGGTGAAGAAACAGGCCCTAAATATAGAAGACAGAGACCCTCGGTGATATTTGGGTCTATAAAGGATCAAAAACGCACTCTAATATTGAGTTAAGGCGGCGGTAATTGCTTACCACTTACCAGGCGCCAGCTGGTTTTCCTTATACGCCATCAAATCTATACAAGACTTTTCCAATATTGCTATTTTGGCAAGTCTCCAACACATTCTTCCGTAGAATTAAAATATCTATTTTATACTTTCTCTAGTTTTTGTTATGATTCATGCCAATCTTGGAGTTTATAAGAAGTTTGCTTTCCAACAGTTGATTAGCTATCGAAATCCAAGTTGGAATTCCTTGGCGCAAATGCAAAAACGCAGTGACTACTTAGTGGGAAAGAGTTAAGAAGAAGAAGAGGAATGTTAATTTGTTAGCCAATTAAAAACATAACGAATATCTCAGAAACTAGTCATAAAACTTTAGAGTAAAATGAACTTATATCCAACTTAGTGACAAGCCTTGTACTTTCGACCCTAGATAGTAGATGTATACTAACATTGGACACTATCTCTACATTGTTCAACAAAGGAACACGGGCCAAACAATTACTAGGGTCCCTAGACTTAGATTCAGGCCATGTGTCCAAGGTTATCTAGGCTATGACGGAGCGATAGGAATCCGCGTAGGCGCAATCACGTACATGTCGCTCTAATGTCCTCTAGTCATGTCCTTCGGCGGCCATTAGTTTTATCGATATCGATTGTATGTGTTTGTTTTTTATTTACTTGCAATATGTTGTTGTGTCCACAAGTTGAGATGTTTGTTAATTATCAAAAGATACTAAAGATTGAGATGAAGATAAGAAGATAAGTTTAAGTTTATATCTTATTAACATAGTTTCTCTCGAGTCAAGTAATTTAAATATGCAAAAAAACTCGAATAAATAGTTCATTTTTTACTGAGTTTAAGAGTTTTTTGAAATAAGTATCTTTCGAGTCAAGTAATTTAAATTTGCAAGAAACTCGAATAAATATTTCAATTTTTACTGAGTTTAAGAGGTTTTTGAAACAAAAAAGGGAGATGATAAATACGTCCAATGCGATACATAATAAAATCACATACATCAATGTAACGAACTCAACTAAGTCACTATTGAATGCGCTATCAAGACGATTGTTAGTTCATGTCGTCATAAATCTTCGTCAACTTATTGCTTACTCAAAGGTTACTTGGCTTCGTAAAATATCTTAGCGACCCGATAATATTATTTGTACTAAATTGAATAAACCACGTCATCACTATTGAATAAGCTTTTTATGCAACATAATATACAATTTAATATAAAATATTTACCTCGTAGTGATGTAAAAAGTAGTTACCGTCAATAAAATGTAACGACGCAGTATAAAAACATTTCGCCTCGTAAAAACATAGATACGGGATAATGGGCACAGTTTATTTTGTGCGTAAATGTCAAATATAATGTATCGTAGGTCATTAAAGTATCGATAACACGGATGGCGCATCACTACTAACAATATATGTCATGAGAATTTTCTAGCTCTCCAAACACTTATTTTTAAAACGAAATAGAGATAAAAGAAGAAAGTAAATTGAATTACTATAAAAGGTAGCATTAATTATTGTGATACATTATGTTTGCTTCAATTTCTATGAATCATTCATTTTAGGAGGTTAGCGAGAAAAGATATAAATTTTTTAGGTAATTTTGGACAAATTTTGAACAAGATACAAATCTGGTATTGCATGTTTTTATTTAGGTCGTATCTTGAACTTAGAAAACATTTCGAACTTTGCTAAAAATAACTTTTATTTAAGTATATTTATTTATTAAATACTCTATAATAATTGACGAGATGTTCTTTACTAGCTGTTATGATGATAGAGGCAAGTTATGACTTATGAATAATATCGACCTATGCGTAGAACAAAGTCCGATCTGCAAAATCACTACTTTTCAGTAGAGCAATTAGAAGATTTGCAAGTTGAAAAACTTGAATAGCTTAAAAACTGTAAGACTTATATTTTTGAATTGTTTGTATGTCATTAAGAAATTCCTCTTTATTTACGTGGTATATATTTTTTTAATAATTCATTATATTTACCGTGATAGCGGGTCCGATGTCAACTTAAGACATTTTATAGCGGAAAGACGAAGGTCCGTATTGAACACCAGACATTGTTTTATGGAAACTTCTATGAATGAAATTACGTTTTATATTCATATCACTCGTTTTTTGTTGGAGTTATCTGTCATTTTTATGTCCTACTAGCGACCCGCCCCGGCTTCGCACGGGTATAAAATATATATCTACAGAAAAAATGATTAAAATCGATTCAGCAGTTTTGACTTGTATTCATTATTAGTACCCGTGGCCCGCATTAGTCGGTACCGCCGCAAAAGCTACGTCTCACAGGGAATTGGAGCCTTTTGCAGGGTATAGGCAAATCAGCTGTTATGTAGGGATCATTGGTATTCTTGATATATGCAACGGGTATATGAGCTAATTCACCAGCTGCAGGACCAGTCATAATCTTCGCTACTGCGCACCCCCGCCCGCCTTGGTAGCGCCCACTTCGAAACGGGCGTAACGCAATTTTTAATTTCGCCATAACTTCTAAACTAAACGTCCAATTTTAATCATTTAAATACCAAATATTATCTACACAAACTGTACTTAGTGATGAAATAATTTATTTTGATAAGGATTATCAGCATGAGTAAAATAAATGCGTTTAAATTTAGTCCAAAAAAAATCAAGATTTTTAAATAAAAAAATGGTTGTTGTGCCTCACTTGCCATAGATAGGTATAGTGTGTCGCGGGCGGGCAATTAAATATATAAGTAAATGTAGATATTTATAAGATCTACATTTACTTATATATTTAATTTAATAAGTTCTATCTTTTATAGTTTAGGCAGCGTACGCAAAATAAGTAACTTTTCTGGTTGATTTTTTTCACCTTGTGTCAGAAAAACCCAAATATCTTACGAAACCCTATATTTTCCAAAAATAAAAAGTAGCCTATGTTACTCGTAAATAATGTAGCTTTCGAATGGTGAAAGAATTTTAAAATCGGTCCAGTAGTTTTTGAGCCTATTCATTACAATTAAACAAACAAACAAACAAAGTTTACCTCTTTATAATATTAGTATAGATGTAATTTTCCTTATTACTTCATATACACAAAAAAGTTTTTTTTTCTTAAAAAAAACGTTTATTAATAAAAAATCTCAAAATAGTTGGTGTTTTGAACAAAATTGCTAACATTAAATCATAGTTGGCACTCACAAATCTTACAGATTTGTACCAACTGTATATTTCGACTGCTCGTAGGTTTTTTTTTTAAAGGGGACAAACGAGCAAACGGGTCACCTGATGGAAAGCAACCACCGTCGCTCATGGACACTTGCAACATCAGAAGAGCTACAGGTGCGTGGCCGACCTTTTAAGAGGCTCTCTTTTTGAAGGTTTGTAGGTTGTATAGGTCCAGAAATTTACAGATGGAGGCAGTTTGTTTCAGTTTTACTGTGAAAGACTCATCAAGGTGATGAGGATGGTATAATATATTCCCGTGGAATGATGGAATGCTGCAAGAGGTGTGATCGCGAACAATTATACTTCCCGTGATTCAGCAGATCGAAGATGCAGAGCGAAGACACATCGCAGCGTAATTCCAAGGGGTCTAGACTCTATAGCTTGTTTGAAACACTATGGCTGTCTACAATCCAAGCAGCCCTTCGTTGGTTATACTATCCAGAGGGAATAGTTGGTATTTGGTCCTCATCTTTGGCCCCTGCCCAAAGATGAGAACAGTATTCCACGTGAGGCCGAATCTTCACCTTGTAGAGTTTTAGGCGTTGCATCGGACTGAAATACTGTCTCGCTCTGTTAAGAATACTAAGCTTATTCAAGGCTCACTTGGCCTTACCCGTTTATCGCCCGAGAACTGAACATTGACATGAAAAGTATCCCATGTCCTTTCCCGGGATTCAAAGTATCCCCATTTTAAACATCAGAAAAATAGGTTTAGCGGTTTGGGCGTGAGGAGGTAACAGGCAAATAAACAGATAGATAAACACACCTTTGCATTTACAATAATGTAAGTATGGATATAGATTATACTTGGTTTATATTTCATGATCTCTTCTTTCGGCCGGGAAACTTAGGAACTAGTACTAGTAACCTAAGTGATCCTATTCCTATAGTCGTATTCCTCATGTCAGAGGGTCGTGACCTCCCCTTTTATATATTATGATAGACAAGATGCTACGTAGAAATATTCGGTTCAACTAATGATTATAATTATCGCGAATACTATCTCTAAACTCTATCTATATCTCTATATATGATTCTATCAAATATTATCCAAGTCGATTCAAAGGTTCTAATGTGAAGAGGCGACAGATTCAGCAAACATTAACAGCAGCACACCACTTAACTTAACAGATAAAGTATGGAGAATCTGTCAAATAAGCCTATCCGGCACCTTATCAGGGAGTGCTGATAGAGGCCCTAAAAGTATGTAATAGACACTAGGATTTTAACTCATCCCATTACTTTACGATCAGGTGATAAGTATGCTCGTTTACCGGGTATTCTGTAAAAAAGCTAGTTACTACGAGTAGTTAACTAGTTGATTAGGAATGCTCGTTGTTGCCTTGACGGAAGTAGAAAAAGTTGCTGAGCGACTTGTCACTTGTCGTCGTACGCTCCTGTAAATACAGATCAAGATGCTGGGGAGAAAACCTGGAAATGTTCTGTGTTGAGAACATTTTTTTGAAGTGCATGATGTCGGTAAGGCAAAGACTGTAAGTAATTTTCATAAACTAAGTAGGCAATTTGTGGGTAATTTTGGGGACAGCAGCAAATCTGCTCTCAAATTAGTTTCTACGTGTTGTCCACTTGGACAATAAAGCAGTAAGCGAGCTACCTGCAACATGAATGGTGGTGATAATAGCTTGTGATAATTATTACTCAAGAAGAGCTTGCCTTACACTCTTTTCTTGAACTTTGACAGAACGTAAAGGAAGAAAATACGGCGACAGGACATTCCAAAGTTTGTGCAGAAATTTCCAGCTTTTTTTTTGTTTTCACCGTTGTTTATCTGAAAAGTAATGTTATGTAACGTTTACTTTTATTGCACATAAATTATTCTAATAAACAGTATTAACATACAAATATGGCCACGAAATTTTGTCTCGGGTACATTTCTACGTTATGTTAATATTTTCGTGGTCTAACCATAATATTGTCTTTATTACCTTATACACTTTCACTCGCTTTATATTCAAATATCAAATAGAAATCTGGATTAAACACGTAATATTAATGTTCCAAAAATATACGACCCTAAATCCTAATATTAGAATTAAATTAAGATAACATATTTTTATGCGCTACTGTTTATATATTATGTCACCGTAAGATTGTAAACACCGCGAGATTGTAATGTGATGGATTGTAAACAAACAGTTTTCCGGTGATTTTAAATTAATTATTTCGTATTTAAAATAACTTCAATTGCCTGAATATTTGATGTATAACATTGAATAAAATTTAGATATATTTAAAGTGCAGTTTAAATTATAAATTAGGTTAATTTTAATAACCGATCATTCAAACAGCACTTTAAATATATCTAAATTTAATTTTATGTTATACATGTCATACCATTTGGCATCGAAGCTATTTTAAATACGAAATAATTAATTTAAAATGACCGGAAAACTGTTAGTTTACAATCCATCACTTCGTCATATTACAATCTCGCGGTGTTTGCAATCTTACGGTGACATATATTATAAATTGAATAAAAATAAGGGGAGATTTTGTACCCTTATTTTATCAAAGTTTTTTTTTATAAAATAAAGGAGCAAACGAGCAAACGAGTCACCTGATGGAAAGCAAGTTCTACCGCCCTCCATGGACACTCGCAAGCCGCAACATTTTCAAGTTTGGGAAAATAAAAATCCATAAGCGTGGCATCATGGGTAATCTTTGAACAGCCAGCGCCGCATTTCTGCATCTAGCTATCGAATTCTTTTAATACGACTGCTGAAATAAGAAAAGTCTTCGGGCTTGACCGAGCATACCTACGGCATACCTGCACCCGTAGCATGGCTACAGTAGAAATACGAAAGTATAGACAAACAGCGGAGATAAACTGAGGGTGCCGTTCCGATCTTTACCGCGGCTAGCCGCGATCGACAAAAAATCAAATATAATGCCACTTTATGACATAGACTATGGTCCTAAAATAAAATCCTACTGTATGACGTAGACTATATAGTCTATGTCATAAAGTGGCATTTTAATTTAATTTTTGTCGATCGCGGCTAGCCGCGGTAAAAATCAGAACGGCACCTTCAGTTTATCGCCGCTCTTTTGTCCATACTTTCGTTTTTCTACTGTAGCCATGCTTCGGGCGCAGGTACCACCTCGCTCGGTCAGAAGATCTTCCTTTGCGGCTCTCGTTTAGCCCAGCTTTGTAGCAGCGTACAGCGTACTTACCCTGAGTCTTTATACAAGTTTTTAAATACGAGAAATCGTTAATTTTACTGTGGAACTCAAACTCAAAAATTAAAATAAATCATTACAAATGACACCTAGCCATGCATTCAGTGTCAAGTAATACGATAGCAAAAGGCCTTATACGTCTAGAACAGCTATACTCAACCAGCGACCCGCTGGGTCTTTCTCAGTGACCCGCGTGAAGTTGACCATTTTGAAATTCATGCCCACCGGCAAAATCGTCGTGAAGTTCGTAAAAAAAACAATTTTGATATCGCTAACGAAGAAAATTATTTCTTTTAACCCTGAAAAAATTACGTTGCGGCCCGCGACACCAAGGCCCGTATAAAAACTTTTCTAGAATCTAGATATTAAAACAAGTAGCGACAACTAGTACTTATTAAACGCTCCTGGCTGAAACCAGAATATAATGATAAGGTGCAAAATAGATTTTTAAGTTATGATGTATATTTGCTTTCGTTTTTTACCGTGGGACGGTGGGATGTGAGTTGAGTAGGACTTAAGTATCAGTCGCCTTAGGGCAGACGCTAACGGGTAGGGCGGGCGCATACTCCTGTCATTTGTGCAAACATAAAGGGCTAGAACACATTATGCATTGCCTGAACTGCCTTTTGCAATTTGGTTTATGTTTTGGAAATATGACGACCTCTGTGGCTCAATGGTTAAGAGTGTGTGGCAGCTCAAGCCGGGGGTCGCGGGTTCGAATCACGCCGACGGAACAAAAATTTTCGATGTTCCTGGGTCATGGATGTGTATTAAATATGTGTATCATATAATAAAAATCTTAAACAAATGTATAGTATAAAAGTATTAAATATATTATTTCCGTTGTCTGGTACCTACCTGTAACACAAGTCCTTTAGGTACTTACCACGGGGCCAGACTGGTGTGGTGTGAAGCGTCAATAGATAATAATTCTCGTATTACCTATACATTATTATTATATAAATATGTTTTCTCAAACTAAAAAAAAGTGTGCCTGTTGTTTGTGATTAAATAATTAAAATATTTATTTGATCAAATTGCAATTGCATTGTTCCCGATGAAGGGGATGTTCCAAATCAGGGGTCACCAAATGGCGGACCGCGGTCCGCATCCGGACCTCCGACCCATTGTGTGCGGACCAAGCATGTTGGAAGATGAACTCCGTTAAAAATAAATTTCGGTCTCGACTAACTAATGAACATCTCCAGGACTTAATGGCAATAGCTTGCACCAATTTCACTCCAAACTAGCAGCAAAAATTGTCACTTTTCTCATTGATATGGAAATAAAATATTATAGTTTTGTAATTTCCGTAATTACCTTTGTTTAATATATTTTTTTATAAAATGTGTGGACCGCGAAGGTCATTTCATTTCTTAAAATGGACCGCGAGCGAAACTAATTGGTGACCCCTGTTCCAAAATATCAATAAGTTTTAGAGCTAGATAAATTTTCTAGATCTCTCAACTATTCTGACCTTTCGGCACCCCGGCCGTTTTGCTTACCGTACATTAATTCTTATACTCATAGACACTTCACCATCTTATATTTCCAAATCGTAAAATATTTACTAATAAAATAGTGTTGTCAATGCAATAAACGGTCATGATTTATCGATGATTAAATCCCGTATAACGATCCGGTGAGTTCATGGTTCCCGGAAGAAACTATCCCTTAAGGCCTACATATACGGGGAGGCCGATCGTTTCGGTCGGACTGATCGCAGGCTGACCTAACCAGGGCCTACTCCCGAAACTGATAATAATTCAATTAAAGACCGATTTGATGTCGATTTCAATTCAGCTTTGATCATGCTTTATACTCTGAAACTAAACGAGAGGTTCCCAAACTCCTTTGTTGCATAGAACCCTTTCAAAATTTGGTGGATCTGGTAGACCACCTGCAGTAACCCGGACCGCCTGGACTACTTTGGGAACCACTGATCTAAACGAACTCCAATTTAAAGATGAACTTTGCTTTGAGAAAAAGTCAAATTCTCGATTCTAGTTAAGTACAAATTAACCTATCAATCCCCGTAACGCCCAAGTGGGGCCGATAGCAAAAGATTTCCAATAATTGGCGATCGAAGGATTATATTAAGCCACCGCGCGATCAAGTGCTAGTGCAGATGTCAGTACCAAATCCTACTGGCTACTGAGATCTAAACAATTCGATTCTTGATCATTGTGTTGGGAGTCTGGGGGTCAAGGGATAGATCTGTGATCAGTCCGACCTATCGGATCGGATATCGGACCTATCGGCCTTCCCGTATATGTAGATTTTAGACCTTTACGCACACCTAATATGGGACCAATTTATGTGACGTATTAATTTATCGGGTTTCTTGAATATACATAAATTTCCCTGGTTGACTGCAACCATAAAATATGATATTGATAAGGTATATTATCTACTATAAATTATAACGTACTTTTCTACACACTTATGCTGATCGTAAAATATGACGGAAAAGTTTATAATACTAAACAAGGGCTGGCTCATGATGAAAGTAGATTAAAGGAGCATTTTAGCGACATCAATTCGTAGATTCTTTTACCTCTCGAGCGTCGGGCTGTCAAAATGTCAAATGCCGTTTGATGTCGCCGCATCTGGGAAATTCGCGGAAGCTGTTCGCGCGGTTTTTCCGCGCTTGGGTTTCTCAAGATTATAATAATAAATTGTTATTTTATCCCCTGTATTTATTATATATGTTTACAATCTAGAATAAATTTCCTATATGATGACGTAACTGTAATTTTACTAATTACTAATAATCTTGTAATAATCTTGGTGCAAACACAAAACATGAGTTTTTTCACACTGCCGACCGTCGGCAGGCGACGCTTTGACTATTTATGGAAAAAAACTTAATACATACGCAAGAAACTTACTGTTTATTTAGTTAAATATATGATTTACTTACGTTATTATCTTTTTCCCGATTAATTTAGACTCACAATAACTTTACACAACAATAAAAACAAACTCACAGATTAAGGAGAACAAACTGCAGTCACAATGACATAAAAATGGCACCTCAGATTATATTTTTTAATATATTCACTTGCCATAGATGCAGTATGAAACAGCCATAGACTAATTCATCGATGTCTTTAGCCGTGTACAGAACACCTAAAGTCTCCCGCAAACGATCAAACATCAAACACGTCAAACACGTAGTAATCCTAATTTTCTTCAAACACGTCAAACACTAGTTTATACGTGTTTGACGTGTTTGATGTTTGATCGTTTGCGGAAGACTTGACACTTGTGCACAAGCTTAACTTTTTAAATGAGAGAAAAAATAAAATCTCTTACCCGCCGCGGGCACGGGTGGCGCGCGACGCTTGAAGGGGTTAGTTTTTTATGCCACCTCGTGGCTTTTTTGGCTGGATTATTCGTAACTCGTAAGGCTGGATAATATAATAATATGTAAATAACAGGGCGACGTTAAATAAATCGTTATAATATTATAATATGTTACGCTCAAAGATCGAAACGCTCAATAAGTGGAAAAATATTTCACATCGCGATGTGGTCAAGTGACAGTAAAACAGCCACAACGCGAAATTCGTGTTATGGTTCCAATGATAACGGCCACGACGCGTTGTAACAATCACAGAACGACCAAACAACGAAAATCGTATCGTGGCTCACATGCTATTCGATCTCAACGCGTTGTACTGCGACACTGAGGTCATGAATTGAACAGACGACCTCAGAATCGAGACAATCATGTATTGGAACATTGAGTCATTTTTCATCATCAAATTGCTTAATCCAATGTGACATCATAGACTTTCTATAAATCTACCCAAGAACACAACTGTACAACAACATTATACAAACTATACAACTATGCAAACTATACCACTACACAAATTATACAACTCCACAAACTATACAAACAGACCATCTCGAACACAAATATCTTCCTGGATTATCATCGCGAACTCCGAGACATGTCATAACACAATCCTTATCTGCAGAAAGGGAACCCTAATTTAGGAACATAAACAAAACATAGAAAATCAACTCGAATCTTGGGTTGTGCCATTTAAATTATTCGTTGCTTCGACATTCAACCTTGTTGAGTTGTGTTAAGGTGTGTTTTAGAGTGGGGCGCGTCTTACAATAATATTTATAGTTGACAGCAAAATAAGTGAGCTGTCCGTCGCTATTTTCTATTATACCGGGGTCCGTTATGACCCCCGGCTAATAGTTTCCTAGACCAGACTGACGCCTGACCTAACCTTTCAAGACTCGTGACGCTTTATGGATTTACCTGCAATTTTGTTACAAACGAACATACAGGTTGTTAATTTATAGCAATGTTCTTATAAAATGTTCTCGTTTAATGAAGTTCTTTATGAGGCAGTTTAGGTACAAGTTTGATCTATAGAAAGATAGACGAAAGAATTTTGGGGTGTGCAAATACCCCAGTGTAATAATTTATAAAATAAAAAACTAATTTTGCAAATTCTTTGATAGTTTCAATTAAAAAAATAACCTATCCAGAAATAACTCATAAAAATTAACAGCGACTTAAGACTTTTATGGGGTGTTTACTTACCCCACGATCCAAGTAATGGTTGAGAGTAGGGGGCCGTCTGCATGTTACGTCAAAATGAACAAAGGCATCAGACGATGAATAAAGATTAGATCACTGTCGAATTGCCTTGTCACTCGTCACTTGCGTAAATTCGCGCCCGTGATTGTGACACCGCAGTCACCCTCGACACCACAGATCTCCTATCTAATTAGATACCGCATGTGTATGTACTTCGCGTGCCATCGCGTTCCCAAGCGATCACACATTTCAATCTTTCGAAAGTCTGTTCTTTAGTCTGCGCTCCACCGTTATCGGAATCGGACGTCAATCGGAATTCTAGAAATGCCTAATTGTGCCGTATTGGGCTGTGGAAATTCGAATAGAAACGTTGGTATAAATAGTGGACACGTTTCTTATCATCGGTAAGTAATTTTACTATTAAATCATGTGTCCTTTATTTTAAAATCAATTATTTAATGTAAATCGTGTGTGGCTGCAGTTTTTACCATGAAACCTACGTAACTGCGTGTGTACCGCATGATTCATAATACATTGCCGCTTTAGTTAGAAAATTATAGAGCCCGTTCTGTTTGTCCGCTATTGAGCGCGCAATGGAAATAAAACAATCGATACTTTCACTCATCGCTTAGTTTCGAGGTACAGTCAATATTCTCATTTTTCTGTCAAATGAAGCAAATAGTGTTGTACATATTCTTGATTCTAATTAATCGATTTTCGAAACAGACATGAAACAGAGGAATGATAATGTTCGCTTTGGGGTATTTTGTGACTCGGTAATTATATTTCTATACATTTTCTTTACATATAATAAAACTGTAGAAATAAAAATTCTGTACACTAAAGGTATTAAAAAAATAATAAGCGGGGGGTGTCACTACATCGCTATAGAAGCCAAAACTGTCGTTAGTTTTTTGTCTACTGTCTGTCTGTCTGTCTGTATGTTTTTTCCACTATCACACGAAAACTACTGATCCGATTTGAATGCGGTTTTCGCAGATATATTTGTCTTCTTCCAACTTAACATCTGGTGTATAAAAAAATTCCCCCCACCCCTCTAAAGGGACCAAAGAGGGGGTCAGATTTTGTATGAAACTTTTTTCTTTAATGGACTTACCTCATATTATTACCTGTTTTTTCCAACTTAACATCTGGTGTATAAAATTTTTCCTGCCTTAGGGGACAAAAGAGGGGGTAAGATTTTGTATCAACTGATGAAGTACAAATACTTTAAATGGCAAAACAACGTTTGCCGGGACAGCTATGTAATATGTATTTATGTTCCTGTTTAGTGATTTAATTTAGAATAATATAATATACTAGCTGTCCCGGCAAACGTTGCTTTGCCATAATAATATATTATGTATTTGCCATATTATTATTTTATTGAAGTGACTAAATATGTATGTTACCATGGCAACGTCGATCGCTATCCCGCCGCACAAACAATGGTCGCCGTCAGTCCCAAGTTGTAATAATTTACTATTATTTATTCAACAAATGCACCTATCAATATATAAAGTACCCAGTAGCCGTTACTTACTCAATCCATTCGAAAAGTATCGACATCTGTTGGAATCTTTTGGAGTTAACAGATAATTGTGACTGTCAATTAATTATAGACAAATAATTTGCAATAAAATAAAATTGCGACCATAATTAAAGATCTAAGCTATCCTATCTCTCAAGTTGGAAAAAAGCACACATTTAAAAAAAAACATTAAAATCGGTTAAGTAGTTTAGGAATCCATCGCGGACAAACATCGTGACAGGAGATTTATATATATTAGATTACTAGCTGTCCTGGCAAGCACGTATCTTAAGATTTATCATTCCTCTGTCTATGAACTTGAATAATAATCGATTAAAAAATCGATATACCTATTAAAATGGCAAAAGAGGCGGGGCGCGGCGATTCCTTTGAATCGATTCCGCGCGTATGGGTATTCACATCACTAAAGCGCTCTTGTGACGTCACAGTAGGTATGAAAAAAGTGACACGCTCGTGTTCATACAAATGGAGCGACACAGCGCTTCTAACTAGATCTTATTTCTGTGCTCGACACAGTCATAGTCGTAGTCATAGAGCTTTTCATTTACAATAATTTTCATAAACAACAGATATACAGACTAGATATGATATAGAACTTCTATGTTCAACGTTATCACAAGTTGTAAAAGATATAAGTTCGTGGTTTCTGGTAAGAAATATTTATATTATTACAAAATTTTGTCACCTAAAGTCTAAACTGATATAGATGAAATTTTGTATAAATATTATATACTTTGAATGACGATTGACGGGAAAGAAGAAAGGGTAGTTTTTATTGCGGCATAATGTGTAGATTCCTGTACAACGAAGTCTTCAGCAACGTCTATTAAAAAAACCTGGGTATTCACCTACGTCATACGTACGTACGTACGAACGTACCACACGTTTTATTAGAACCCTAGCCGATTGAGCTAACAGACAGACATTAATGACTGCGACAAATTTACGATCCCATAAACTAGGAAACAGGACAAATTTTACGACCAACTCTAAGCTATAGGTTCTATATTATAGCTCCAAACTATATAATAGAACCTTTAAACACAATAAATGTCCCTTTCAGAGGGCGTTCTAATGAAATACTGTATAAAATAAATAAATAACTGATTTGTTAAATAATAATAAGTTATTGTAAAGCTGACTTTCCTATCTTTCAAAGCGGCTGCGACCTACAAAAATTTAAATAAAATGCCACTTTATGACATAGGTTATAGGTTTCATTTTCTATCGACTAGAGAGCTATGCCGCTGCTGCTTTTAATCGGTGCAGAGTAAAATGAATCCTATAGCCCGTGGCAATTAATTGAATTCTTGTCGGTCGCGGTCGCTCGCCGCAATGATCGGAACGGTGCCTTAAAGTCCTCAGGCAACTTTTTATTTACTTAGTAGCTTATGCTGTCCCTTTGCTGGATAAAAAATTTACTGTGTATTTGCCCACTCTTTACCCATCATTTGTACAACGAAGTTAGAAACAAAAAATGAATGGGATTTGACAACATTATAATAGAGCCGTATCGATCGTTGAAGTCTTTTATATATGAAAAATATATTTTTTTTATAATGCATTTTCGTTTTTGGTGTTTGGTTTGTCTGTGGTACAAGTAATAAAAAAAAATCTCCTTTTTTCATATCATAGTATAAAATTAACACAGTATTAAATAATTATACTCTGAATGTTAAGCACTTAAAGTGTTACATAAATTTTAAAGTTATTCCACAGCTTTCTGATGTCAAATGTACAAGGGACTGAAAAATAATTTTACAAAACTATAATCTACTTACTAGATCTTTAGCTCAGAATTTTTGATTGAAAAAAGAAATAGTTTCGTTAAGTGATAAAATTAATTTAAATAATATATGAAATAAAAGTTAAACTTTTTAATTTTTTTAATATTTTAATGGCCTAATTCTATCAGTGCCAAATTTGGTACACCTACCATATATAAACGCAAATTTTCGTTACACCTATTACTTTGTATTTCCCTGTGACATGTAAATAGCCACATGGTCCAATAACCTAGTTCGTGAAGCCTTCTGACCTCTTATCTGTATCAGACGAACTATCCGTATCGAAAGTCGGTTAAACCAATAAATTTCGTAACCGATCGAGATTGTTATATTACCCACGTATTGACAAGGCCTTTGACCTATGCCCTCTGGCGCAAATCAGGGGATTATGCGATAAAGTCGCTTTCTCTAAGGTGCCTTGAGTTTAGGTGGTACTACTAATATATATTCGGTTGGTTAGGTCCATTTTCGTGAAACGGTGGTGACAGTGATGTATGATTTAATGTCATGTTTCGTTATAAATGCAAAGGGGCCGTTCATAAAATACGTTCGCATACAAGGGGGAGGGAGGGGTTTTGCCGAGTGTGACAAGATGTGACAAGGGGGGACAAGGGGTCTACGGCAGCGTGACGTTCGCCGTTCATTAAAAATTCTACAGAGTATTCATTCTCTCGACTTCTCAATTTAATGCTTTTCATTAAAATTAATTTTCTAATATCAAAATTTGTGTATTATCAATCAAAATTTATCATGTTTAGGGGGGGGAGGGGCCTTAGTTTTTGTGACGAAATATTTACAGGGGGGGTCACAGAAAGTGTGACACAGCGTGATAACAAAAAAGTTAATTTTAGTGTGACGTATTTTATGAACGGCCCCAGAACTATATGTTTAGTTATTGTACATTATTATAGACGTGACACATAGGTGACGTCATAATATCAGAAGGGTTCTATTATTATAATAACTTTCCTTCACTTCACACCTTCACTGCGGCAAGTAAAATCTTAAACCTTCGTCTGGTGCGGCGGCAGGCCCAAGTGTGCCCCCAATGATTTTTCCGCAAGTGCGGGGTAGGCCTTTCTCGACCCACCAGCATAAGGTTAGATTAAATTATTATAACTTTGCGAAAACATAATGTAGGTGTACAGTTTTTGGACTGTTGGAATAACCTTGAACCCAACTACTTTAGATTTGATTCGCCCCGGGATCTGCCAGACAGGAAATGAGAAATAAACCAGGGAAAGTGGCGGGCCGATATCGACCTGAACCGCACTAGAAAGTATTTTTAGTAGAGATGGGAAAGACAAAAATAAGTGGATATCGAAAATATATTTTTTTATTAATATATTTAAATTCCTGTCTTTAAAACACAAAGCCCGTTTTTGTTTGCACATTCTGCAGTATGTTTTTTTTTTTTTTTTTTTGATTCGACACTCCTCATGGTTTCTCCCAGTTTTTCATATCACCCTGCACAATTTCGCCGTTTAACGTTCATCTCAAGGACATGATATTTTGTTTCCTGCTATCGTGCGTTGTTAATTTTATAAAATGAATAATTATTGTATTTTAAAAAGATAAAACCGACTTCAAAATCGTACGTAATTGAGAATCAAAATTACCTATTTTAAACACTACTGAACCCCCAAGTAACAAAATCTGGTCTTGTAGTGGTTCCGGGGCCAGGACTATAACAGGCTAGTAAACGTTTATAACCACGGAAAAGGGCCCATTTTATACGCGTACTTTTGCTAATAAAGCACTCATAGTAGACTTGCCTAGCACTACTTAGAAAAATAATACACTTATTGTTGGACTACGCAGAATTATCTGCTTCCACGAAGCCAACTATGAGCATCTTATAGAACCCCAGGCAGGCCTGTTACGTACTCCGCGCTTCTATTACTAGCTACTTCAAACATGAATTTTGTAAATTGTGTTGTGAGGTGGATGAAAAATTATTTTCTAAGAAAAGGTAAGTTAATCTACTCACTCGCGAAGGTCAACTTGGAGGGTTAATTAATAATACGAAATTAATTAACACTCACTAAATTTCTGTTCTGACAATAACAAAAATCTGTTACAACTATATAAATGGCATTCGTGCAAGCGATAGCGCGATGTAGAAGCACCTCAGCGACATCTAGTGAAAACAACATGAAACTATTTTTCTTATACAATTACTATTACTGGCGTGTGACCTTATAGCGGATTTTTAATTACTTCTTGTAGTCTATTACAAATGTAACTTTCTAGAGCAAGTTTTCTCAAGTATATTTACACCTTTAAAACACTCGTATAGGCCATCTTAGCCTTTACTGCACCTATAATCTCGTTCTATACACGACTATAAGTCAACTTATAAGAACATGTTTACTACAAACCCAAACAAACTCCGCGTAACCTGTCATAAGCTTGGTAGTAGCACCTGGAACCACTAAGCGAGAGTTACTAGTGCTGCAAGCCTTTAAACTGTGCACTATAGGAGAATTTTGTTACTTGGGCCGATTTTGATGAACAGTATTCCCGAAGTTAAACAGTACCCAGTACAAAAAAAGAATTACTTTAATCGGACTAGTAGTTCCGAAGATGTGCGAACACAAACATAAAAACGTACATGAATATATTACGTCACTTAAGAAATTTGTCACATTTGTTCAGATGCTGATAATATCCCGGCAGCACTCGCGCCCCTAAAAATTACACGAGCACTCGCGCGTAGAGCATTTTGCTCACGCTTATATATTATGTCATTAAATATAGGTTTTACAAAGTAACATTTTTACTTTTTATTATTTAATAAAGTACACTTTGTTTATTATTAAAAGTATATATTTAAAACTTTATCAACAATTTATCTTTTTAATTTTCATTAACATTCATGACAAGAAATTTTTCGGTCGCCTAAGGTGGTATGAAGGAAAAAAAATCACAAATAAAAATGATTTCAAAAAGAAAACTTAGATAATATGTGGGAAGTATTAATCATCATTATATTTCCGAGCTTTACACATATCACAAGATGTATGACTTTGCTCGGTACATAAAAAAAATTGGCAATAAATGCAGGCCTTTTTTGGTCTTCCGGTTTTTGGCGTCTTGGGCAAACCACTCAGATTCTATTTGGTTTTTCTTGTCCTGGTAACTCAGATTCTAGTAATAAACATTTAATCACGTTAAAATACGATGTTTCTGTAGAGGATATACAAGGTTTGCAAGGTGCTCTGCTGGATGATGGATATGACCACACCAAAATTCATTCATCTTTTTAATCCCGATCCATCTATAATAGAAATATGTAATAGTTTTCCGTAACAGTAATTTAAAACCATAATATCACATAAAAGTAGCAGTAAAACTGTCGATACGATGAAAAATAATGTATTCATAAGGAAAAAAGTACTTACGCCGATACCCGCGCAATGAGCAAAATGCCGCATGATGGTATACGGTGCAACAAACCTCCTCGTACGAGCAAATAGTGCACCCTGGCGAGAAGTTATCTGTATCCAGGGGTGGGAGACAAAACAAAACTCAGCTACTGAAGAAACGATGGCCATAAACATATTTTTGATAAAATGACACGTGTTTTAAATTTACCGTGAGCAAAATGCTCATAGCGCGAGTGCTCGCGGGATATAGACTAAAACATATCAAAACTAGGCAGTTCTGAAAATAATACATACAATATACAGGTTGAATTGATAACCTTTTTTTGAAGTCGGTTTAAAAAACGCGACGTACGTCAGCTACGACTTACGATAGATTGCACATCACTAACTGGCGAGGCGGACGCTCGGTGCGGTATCGGGTCGCCAACCGCCTGCTTGTACGGCGGGCCGCAATAGGCCCACGGCCGCACTGAGTTGATTTTTGACACCTCCAGTGCGTGGTAGGCCGATAACAACCTGCCATAATTTTTTTATGGGAAAGACCTATAATTTTTAACACAATCTCAAATATATATTTGCCTCTGTCGTACCTTTACAATCACCTGAGATAATCGTTCCGCACCGAGTGAGATAACATAGTTTTCTTCGTCCGCACCAGCTGAAATTCCGCGGCAGGCCGATTTCGGCCTGCCCCGCAGTGAAGGTGTTAGTTGAGTTTTAAGTTTGTACGAATTTTCTATGCTATTTTGCTAATAATTGCTTACAAGTTAAAACACCATGATGGCATAACCTGTTGCCACTACCAAATAAACGTAATCAGATCTATAGAGCATTATATATACTCTTGGTGTACGTTCGGTTGCGATCTATCTCTATACATTTCCGTGAAATATACCCTTTGCTCCTGTGCCTTGGGCCACACAACAATTTGACTGTCCCGTTAATGAGATACTGACCGATATGCGGGGAAAGGTCAGCTCTTGACTTTGCTGATTGTACCGTGGGTCACGTGTGTGATGTGCGATTAGCGACTCTACACCACACACGTAGAATTCAAAATCCCTTGCCAGCGGTAACTAGACATTTGTATACAATCAGTGTTATGTGATAGCCAGTAATTTCCTGATTATAACGTCACTTCAAACACACTCCTATAATTTTGTCCGCTCATTATGTATGTCATGTGCCATATATGGAACTTTGAAATCACGCAGCACCTCTTCCTTAAATAACATAGGAATAACACAGGCTTAAATGTAAGGAAATTAAATAATAGCAGATTTTGTAAATGTATAAACTATTAACGTTATTTTTTATAGGGAGGTTATGGATTTCAAAACAATCGGTTCAGCGGTTTAAGCGTGAAGAAGTAACATACACTTTCGCAATAAATATATTAGTGTATTTACACTAATATATTTTATTAAGTGTCGCCTGTATATTTTATTAAGAGTGTCGTTTTACCCATATAATATAGAATTACGTATAGTTGAATAGACTTCAAAGTGCATTATAAAATTTATGTTAGTCTATAAAATCTAGGGTTAATCTTTAAGTCCACCGTTGGGTGGTCAAAGCGCCGTAATAAACTTTAACTTGTGGCTCATTGTACTAAATAATAAACACTAGTATAAAAAGGTTTTATTTATTTATAAAGGTTAAGGATTTGAACGTGGTAAGTATATTCTAAGCTGTTAGTATGATAATAATTTGAATTTTTGTAGTGGCAGCGGCACGGTGCATAAGGTGCATTATTTGAGATGGGTAAGAAAAGTTAACTCGCGTCAGGATAATAAAATAAATTTATTAAGAGCGGGCTGTGCAATTTTGCTGTATTTTCTAATAAGTATTACGAACCCTGAAGACGATTGACTCAAATGAAATTGAGATGATTTAATTATTGTATATTTATCTGATATTTAGCTAACGGAAAACACGATTCACTTATTTTGACTCGATAGTTTTTTTTCGAAATTATGAATCTTTTTGGGCATTTCAACAAATATCTGTTACACTTATTGAGTTACTATCAATAAATAACTTGCACTACTACAATCACACACTTTATAAATTGTTCTAGGCGTGGTCACCAATGTGGGAATATGCTTAGAGGCCGCAAAGGAAGATCTTCCGACCGAGTGAGGTGGTATGCCCGGTCAGGCCGAAGCCCTGGTGATATATTTCAGCTGTCCGCTGTCGTATATATGCCGACGCGCTCAGAAAACTTCGATAGCGCGATGCAGGAATATTAGGCGAATTGTGGGTACCGCCACAAATATAATAGCTAAAGGAAATATTAGTATTGTATATTTAGTTTTTAAGTAATCATCAAAAAACAGTTTTGGGACTTACGACCTTTACTTTCGTGCTATAATGCGGGAACCGTTGCTACGCGATATTGTTCACTATTAACTGCAGCCTAGAGCACATTGCTCGGGAGCACGATTCATGGATTTATTGTATCACGATTGGAGGATAGCGTTGTGCGTAGGCGGGGCTAGCGTTTTGACAGTAGGCTCTTAAATAAAACGACCTGATCGAAAATTCGTAAGGCGGAGAGATAATTGATAGCCAGCGACAAATAGGAAGTAATAGATAATATATCCTCCTATTCTTATCGCGCTGCGAAAACGTATGCCTGCTTTGCTGTTTTGATTTCATTACTGTCGACATTCCCGGAGTGCGACCAATTTTTTAGTACCAATTTTAAAATTACTTAATAAATATACACCTTTTGTACCTTTTATACCACAATAGTCGGGTAAGTCAGTAGGTAGTCAGTAATTTTGTTACTCGATCGCTTAAACTCGAGAACGGCTTAACCGATTTGGCTAATTTTAGTCTTTAAATATTCGCTGAAGTCCATGGAATATAATACGAGTAAAGGATAATTTATTTATTTTTTATAAAATAATGGGTCAAACGAGCAAACGGGTCACCTGATGGAAAGTAACTACCGTCGCCCATGGACACTCGCAACATTAAAAGGGCTGCAGGTGCATTGTTGGCATACCGATTAATAAAACAATGATTCGAAGTCGATTTTCTCTAATCCGTCATAATATTTGTTATTGGATTGTAATTGCTTTGTAATTCGACTTAGACCAAATCTGTTATACCAGCCTTGTAATTATTACAATTAATTATTAACATCCGTACAACCTCGATTCAGTAATAAGATGTAATGAGGGATTTAATTGGTGTTGATTTAATTTTATATGGATTTTGTATAATTTTTGTACAGATGCTTAGTATCAGCTGACCCAAGCGGCTTCCCCACTTAATATGATGGTCTCTAAAATATATGTTATAGTAAAAAATGCATCAAAATTCGTTGTTTAGTTTTGAAGATCTAATATTATTGACAGATAGTTTTGTTTAATTCATGAAGCCCCAAGCGGCCACATCCGGCCGCGATAACAATGAAAAAGCTATTGTGTCTCGTTTTGCCACGACTGATGGGTTAATTACTAATTTAATTTTGTTTAATACAAAGTATAATAATATTACATATTATTATATTTAGATACTATGTTATATTACAACCGAATTGCTTTTCGATATTTTCTTTATATTGTTGTTTGTGATTATGTTGTTTGCGGTGTAAATACTTTCCGAAAAAAAAATGCAATTTTTATTACGATGTAATAAATCAAATCTTTATAATTGTTACAGATCAAAGACGAAGAGTTGCATCTTTCTGCGATACTCTACCATCACGTTTAAGCTTCTATAAGGTAAGTACTTTATAAGATAACCAAAATGGCCCCGGCCGTTTAAAATTAATACTCCGCGGAGACCGACGACAAAAAATATATTTTGTTGTACCCCGTGGTCTGCTCTATATTTGTGCCAAATTTAATCAAAATCGGCCCAGTAGTTTTGGAGCCTATTCGATTCAAACAAACAAAGTCTCTGTACCAATAACAATAATTACTCGTTGACTTGTAATGTATACTTAATTATTTTTACCACCCAACTTTTTTAATTAGTCAATAACTCCAAACTGCGAAAGGTTCTCATGAGTTACCGTCAGAGTAAATAAAATGACAACCAAAAAAAGTGTTCCCACACTTGAAAACCGAACAGGTTGACAACCGGTTTTTATGTCATCATTTTTACATGATGATCAAGCATTCATTTATTATGTTGAATGGCGATATAATTTAATATGAAATATGCAGACACCGTCTCCTTGACTATCAAGTGTATTATTAGTATAATCGCATTAACTATCTGCAACATAAGTAACTTATAGAAGGTTACCTATATTGCAGATAATTAATATACAAATACAAATATTTATTTACCAAAAATTTTAACATAATATGCGATAACTGATCCTCACACTAGGCGATGCCTGTCCTGTGGGGACGAAACGAAGTTGCTATAATAGTTAGTTACATTTTTTTATAATAATTAGTAATATAATTACACTAAATTCAAAGTTGTTTTATTGATGTTATTAGTGTGTGTGTGTGTGTGTGTGTGTGTGTGTGTGTGTGTGTGTGTGTGTGTGTGTGTGTGTGTGCATGACTTTATTCCATAATTTTGATCAAATTTTCAGTTTCCTCGTACGAAATTCCAAGAAGAGTATCAAAAAGAACAGTCTTAGCTTTCATAAAAGATAACTTATCAATTTGGCATAATTTAATAAGGTTATTGTATATGTAAGGCAAACAAGCCAAATTTTTGAGCGAACGAAGTTTTGACGGCGACTGTGGGAACCCTAAAAGACCGTTGTTTCAGTAGTGTTATGTACTGGGAGGAGCTAAGGATATGCTTGTGCATAGCCACTCCTGCTCTTAGAATATAGAGTTTCCTAACACTTAATACACGAAATTCTTGATACAGAGCAGAAGTGGGATATCTTCTCCTCTTGTTCAGAGCAACTTTAAGTAAAGCACGCTGAGCTCTTTCGGCCGCGATAAGGGTGGTAGACGCTGCACCTCCCCACACAGGTATGCAGTAGTTTATGATGGACTGACAGAGTGCTAGGTATATGGTTCTTAGTAAGTGAGGGTCCGCTGCGTTGCGTAGATTTTTCAGAACTGGTATTATTTTTCGAATACGGGAGGTCAGTAGGCAGATATGTTCCCTAAAGGACAGCTTCTCATCTATAATTATGCCAAGATATTTCACGTTTGGTACTCTTTGAATTTGGGGACAATTACAGGACTCAGGAGAACAGCTATGTATACTCAAATAGAGTAAAGATTTGCAGTTTGGGGCAGCTGTTTTATGAAAAAACACAAATTTTGTTTTCGAGGCATTTATTGTTAACAGATTTGTTCTAAGCCAATCTGAAACAAGCGCTAATCCTTCTTCAGCAATTCGACGGACATCACTTACAGTTTTAGCGTGGAAAATGAGTGCAGTATCATCCGCGTAGCAGTAGATGTCTGCAGAGGCTAAGGGCAAGGAGGCAATCTCGTTGATGTAGAGTAAGAAAAGTGATGGGCCTAATATGCTGCCCTGAGGGACACCGTAAGTAATTGATTTAGCATCACTTAGGTTAGGTTAGGTTAGGTTAGGTTAGGTTAGGTTAGGTTAGGTTAGGTTAGGTTAGGTTAGGTTAGGTTAGGTTAGGTTAGGTTAGGTTAGGTTAGGTTAGGTTAGGTTAGGTTAGGTTAGGTTAGGTTAGGTTAGGTTAGGTTAGTTAGTTAGCTAGTTTAACTCGTTGAAGTCTGTCTGATAAATAGCTGGAAAACCATTTCAAGGCAATGCCCCTAACGCCACAAGATTCTAGTTTTCCCAAGAGTATTGAGACTGTGTCGATTATCTCAATAATGTTTCAACAAAGTTGTAGAGAATTTAATTAGCTTTTAATAGGTAGTGCAACGAAATTACGTACAAAGCACTTTTTTGCTCATGATCTAGCAAATACCAAAAAATGGGACCTTATTTTCTCATAGTTAATATCTCAATAATGTTTTTTCCTTACTAACAAAGTTTTTAAGGGAATTTAATTAACTTATAATAGGTAGTACAACAACATTTCGTACGAAGCACTTTTTTCGAAAAGTAAGCAAAAAAACAAAAAAATGGGACCTTCTTTTCTCCCTATCCCTTTGGGCTAATCGCGGAGGGGTCTGGACTTTTAGTATATTATAAGTAATATTAAATCTCCTAACTAGTCCAAACAAAGTTCCTAATTCAAAGCGTGTTCAAAGCACTGAATAAACGGCCAGATGCTTTCCAACTTAAACATTTTATAAGTATTGAGTGTAAAACTGCGCTTCCAATGGAGCTAAGCTGAGCTGCGTTGCAAGGATCTTATTTTTGAGAACCAATAGTATTGCTTAATTTGTCTAACACTTCTTAGCTCAGCGATTCTTTTGGATCTTATAAATTTACATTCGCAACGCAGTTTATCTCACGTCCGGTAGAAACGCAGCCTTAAGATACCGTTCCGATCCAAGCGGCAAGCGTATAATATTATCATGATCTAGCATTTTATTTGATTTTTGTCGATCGCAGTCGCTTGCGGCGAGGATCGGAAAGCCACCTTTACAAAACTTTAACGTGTTGAGCATTTGAAATCAAACCCACGTGCTAGCCGCTAGCCAGTGGTAACATTAACACGCGATCATCTGACGCGATGTCTTGCTCTGATAAACGTCTAGGTCACACCTAACATACCATAGTAAAACAATGAAACTATTTAATTATATTATTCATAATATTATTTTATTTGAGAGAGAGGTGAATGAATAAATAAAAAAACTTTACTAAATTAAAGTGCCATTGTTTTACTTTATTAGAGCGAAGTATGCTGCGTTGCTTTGCAGCGACAACGCTTTGACGTTTTACTAACATAATATAATTACAACATAGCCTAAAACAAAGTCACTTCACGCTGCATGTCCCTAATCTCTACAAAAAGTGTAATATAGTCTTTAAAACTACTCAACAAATATTTAGCAGATGCAGCAAGCTGTAGCAACATTGTACGTCACCATGCCTTTTAAAACTACTACATTCTTCACTATTTTATCTAGATATGGACCGCACAATACGTATTCTGCTTCTGCTATTGTTAAGAAGACGGAGAGAGAGATTTAAGAAAAAAAAAGACATAAAATGTTGCTACACCGTGTCGTGCATTTTCACGTCAACCGTACCGTGCCACGTTACCGCACTGTTCCACGTTGACGACGTCGTGACGTGGAGATGTGGACACTGGTCAGGCCGTAAATTGAGGTGTCATCGGAATTCGCTACTTTTTCCGCCGTCACAAAAACTGATGATTTCACACACAACCTACTTATTGTAAACTAATCAATACTTTTTTATAATTAATGATGTTTTCGATGTCTAACGGGAATAATATTACATGTATAAACGAGATGTACTGTTAAATAGCCGTTCGTATTTGGTCAACGAAATTGGGTACAACTCATCAATTTTACATTTATTATGGCGAGTTTTTTATTCAATTTTTACTTATACTTTTTAAGGAGACTTTTTGCCCGTACATAAACATAAAAACATCAAACCCTACCAAATAAGTAGTGTAAGTATAGTTTTATTGCAGTCTGCAGATCTTTTTAGGGTTCCGTACCCAAAGGGTAAAAACGGGACCCTATTACTAAGACTTCGATGTCTGTCCGTCTGTCTGTCTGTCTGTGTGTCTCCAGGCTGTAACTCAAGAACCGCTATAGCTAGACTTCCAAATGTTTTTTTTTGTTTTTAAGATACATATTATTCAAATTTTTGAGTATATTAAGACGTGATTGATAATAACGTATGCCTCTGTGGCAGTTATTCAAATTGAAGTAAGTTTTTCTTATCATCAAATAAGGTATAATATTTAATTTTGCAGCAAAAAATATATTTAATCTTTATCTTTTATTACCATTTAATGTTAAGACGCGAGGCGCAACTAACGGTTTTATATCATAAGTATTAATCCTTCAAGCCCCATAAGAGCACTGGTGATCGCGACAACAATATAATACAATAGCATTTCCAAGAATCTCCGATCGAAGGATTAATTATTACTAAACAAAATAATATTTCTTTCAGAAAAATACAAAATGTGCTTTGGTTATGTGTTACGTCTTTCTCGTTGAAAGGTTTAACGGATTTGTATGTGAATTACCAAATACTTTTTGGAGAATTCAGGTACTCTAGTGCAAATAATGTGGCGGGCAACATCTACTACAATTATTTCTTACTTTATCTCGAAACTTTGTATATAATTTTAAAAATCTTGTAATAACAGGTTGCGCTGTTATTATGTTAAAATTTTCACCGTTATAATGCGCAGCCATTTACACGTTGTTTACGATATGATGATATTCATTCGGACTCATAAAATAACTTAGTAATTATTCATTCTACCATGTGGTCAATGATTAATATGCATATTGTGCCGTAGCTCTACATAATATTATGCAGGAGTACAGAGTACAGACTTCCATCATTCTTAGTTCAAACTAGAATTTTACGAAAACTAATCCAAGATACAATTTTCATTTGACATAAGACATCGCTAAGTGGCATGTCACTTGCAATGTGTTATGCCAATTTCGATTTCGAACTTCACCAGCAAAATTAACATTAACAATTTGGCCAAGGACCCTGCATCTGAATGATGCAATAAATATAAGGGCTCCAATCCACCGCGGCGCACGGAGAGACTACGCACGTGCGTCAAGCTTCGCTTTGTAAGAAAATATATGTGACTGTGACCACTGCAACCCACGGACACGCTACGCACGAATTGACTCAAGTCAAAGAAATAAATCCGTGCACGTCCACGCGTGCGCGTGGCCGTGCACAGCGTGCGCCGCGGTGGAATGGAGCCTTAATGTCCACCATGGTCATCACTGTACATTCCTCTCTCTTGGAGAGTGTTTTGACAATGTTCAAGCGTGATGAGTAACAGACGAACAGACAAAGAGCTTTTCAAAACGCTTTTAATGTAAAAGCCTTTTACATTTTTGTCTGCGAATAATTATTCAAAAGTGACGGCTTGCATTCGCAACAAAAAAAGAAACCAACCTTCCGAGAACAGCAGGGCAATCGCGCTATTTTTAAACGTTTCAATTCAGGTTCACATCTACTTTGGTTGCGGTTCAGTTACGGTTTGGTTCCGCTGCGTCTGAACAAATTTCGGTATCGTGCTAACGTTTCAACCGTAGCTCAACCTTAGATGGAACTCGAACGAAGCGCAACGTTTGACCTATAGACAGACATTGCAGCGGACCAATCAGCGCTCTTCTAATTTAATTTTGATTGGTTTAAATATGAACAAATTTTTTCCGATGCGTTAATTGGTCAATTGACAAATTGTTTATTTAAACATATGGATGAATATGACATGAGTGAAGTTGTTTTGGTAGTTATGAATGCGAATGATTATTACTTGGAGTTTTTAATTTACGTAATTAAATTTATATTGTTTTACTATATTTTACAAGCGCCATAAGTGTTGAGTGGTGACTAGTGACTTGTGACAAAAGTTTTATGTGGCGGAGAAAACATTTACGTAAAGAAGTAATGTCAAAATTCAATTCACTTTTTAACAAACTCAAATAGTCCGTAGTGTTATTTTACAGCTTTGAAGTAAAACATAAGCTTAAATTATAATTTGATTATAGCTTATGTTATATTTTTCCATCGATTTTCGTGAATTTAACATACCAAAATAAGAAACGTTTCAGAAACGTGCGAGTAGAAGTTGCATTGTATCAACTTTTTGTTTTGACAGCGTTTGCGCTTGAGCTGAGGTTCAGTTACGTCTCAACTGGCTGTCAAAACGTTAACGCGATACCGAATCGTTCCAAAAGTCGATCAACGTCCGAGTTTCATTTGCGGTTCAGTTGAAAAAATTTAGCGCGATTGCCCTGCAGGTACCAAAAAAATTCCATCGCATCTTAAAAAACGACGCTATAAATCGTTTTGTATCATAAAATATTACGTCAAACTTTACATTTGTACCTAAACCAGCTTAGGTCATCCAGGTTACCTAACATTAACATATTACCTGTGCACCGGTACTTTTCAACAGGCCCGTTTATATCACACGACATATCCCCAACAAGAGGCTATAAAAATTCTAGACTTATGTTAATAATCCTATCAAAATCTTGAAATTTGCATTTGGACATTACATATGATTGTATGACAACTTTCAAGTAAGATGATCCATGGCTTGGATGAACATGTAAAAGGTCGGTCCTGAGCCAGACCTCTCGACAGTCGGTCGTCGGTCTTACTGGGTTATGAGAGTAAAGGAAGAAATATTGCTCGTGTGTAATACGCACACACTTTGGCAATACAAAGTCACTCCTGTGTAGTTGGTAACGTTACTACGTTTACGATATAGTAATATCGTGCCGTAAGTTATAAAAGTTTATGTATAAAAATAGTATTTTAAAATATTTTCTGATGAGTCAGGTAGCAGCTGATGAGAACCGAGCTTAATATATTAGCACTCAAAGTATATATTAACTTAAAATCAATTAATTATTTAAATTTACAATTTATATGTACACAGAAAAGGAAAAAGAAAAGCAGTTAAAAATATAAATATGTTATGTACAAAGGTACGAACGAGTCTTTTTAATATTAAATAGTATACAATAATCATTACAGGCTCATGACACTCTTTTTAGGTACTGAAACAATACAGAAAAGTGATTCTGATTTCTGCATTGTTTTGACCCAAGCGTGTGTAAAACTTGTCATTGTGTTACTATTTCTTGCACGGTAAGCACTTACCGTATATTACTGTGTATCTTATAATATAACTCAGGTTGAGGAACATTTGAAGCATCGCTTGATTTAATTAGCAAAATACCTTACAAGTATTTAGTAATGAGTACGTAGACCTAGGTCCTAGGTACTTTCATTTGCCTAGATAGGATTACTAGAAACATGATAAGTATGGATTGTGGAATATGTATTGGTTAAGACATTTCAAAATACGTGTATAAAGCTATTTTCGCGATTACGAAAATTCTTCTCAGGCGGATTATATAGCATACTAGCATATAGTAAAATTATACAATATATCTTTTCCTTAGTCTATGATACTAGTAACAAACATGTGAAGAATTAAACCATACCTTGAGTGAAATGTTGGTATGATTTATTTGGAGTGTTGTGTGGATGCATAGAAATTGGGTGAGAAACTAACACTTTTGAAATTGTTTTACTAGTCAGCAGGCGCGTCACCGCTTGTAAAAAGGTCTCAAAAATATGGATAAAACTATGCTAAATATGACGTCCATGAAAAGCCAGCACCAAAACACAAAAAACTGCTGCTTTATTTTTTTTATGAAATGAGGGGGCAAACGAGCAACCGGGTCACCTGATGGAAAGCAACTTCCGTCGCCCATGGCCACTCGCAGCATCAGAAGAGCTGCAGGTGCGTTGCCGGCCTTTTAAGAGGGAACAGGGTAATAGGGGAGGGTAAGGGAGGGAATAGGGGAGGATAGGGAAGGGAAAAGGGTAGGGGATTGGGCCTCCGGTAAACTCACTCACTCGGCGAAACAAAGCGCAAGCGCTGTTTTGTTTCACGTCGGTTTTCTGTGAGCCCGTGGTATTTCTCCGGTCGAGCCGGCAAATTCGTGCCGAAGCATGGGTCTCCCATGTCAATCGTGCTGTATGATTCGTTGCAGTATTTTATCGACTTCAATGAATCAGTTGGTATATTCGGCTACGTAGTACGTTTTGCACATTTAGCTATCATTATCTACACACTATAGTGAAACCAAAAGGCGAGTTACAAAATTTTATGCACCTATTTTAAATAAGGTTCTGTGACTAGATAGGAGTCTTAGGACCATGATATACCAATCATGCTCTAACTATATATGATTAAAGCCCGTCTTAAGTCCACATTAATATGTAATGTTGGAACCTGTAAGTAATCTAAATGAACACAACTAGCTAGACCTGCAGCTTAATATAGCTGTAACGGTCATCTCGCTTCCTGCATAATACCGCTACACATACGGGTATAGATGAACTTGAAAATATTACGGATGTCGGATAATATAATAGTATTTTAAAAAGACAAAACCGACTTTAAAATTGTACGAAATTGGAAATTAAATTCCCTATCTCAAAAATTACCTGATTTTAATGTAACTTACAGTATTCCCTAAGTTGAACAATACCTAATACAAAAAAGAAATACTTAAATCGGACTTGTGGTTCCGGAGATATGCGAACACAAATATACAAACAAAAATTTGGCACATTTGTTCAGACGATGATAAAGACTGAGCTACACGAAAACTAGCCAGTTCATTCGGTTATAAAAGACTGACAAGTTTTAATATTTGACTCCGATATGGGGCTGAACACTCGAAGTGCCGCCAGATAGACTCTTGTTTTCAAAAACTGTCAATAAGATTTTCCGATACATCAATAAGATTCAACGCACTTTTTTTAATTACACAAGTATTTTTTTTTTTTGTGACTGTGCACGCTGTCCATTTTCTTATATATCGTATTTTCTCTTCGTAGGGCTGCTGTAAGAAATTTATTTAGAAATAAGCAGTGCCTCTGTGTCGTATTTCCATGTCAATTGTTTTAGAATAAGTGTCTTGTGTACAATAAATGTTAAAATAAAATAAATTAATAAGATTCAACGCATAAATCGAAAGCACGACGACGTAAGTCGTTGGGGTACGGAGGCGTTAGTTCAAATATATATTAAACAACTACTAGTAAAATAGTTTTGGATACATACTTCTACTCGTACTTCAAAGGATTCATCATCGCGAAAAGTGCTACACACGCATATAGAATGCGTAAGCATACCGTTACAAAAAACAGAAAGATTTCGCTCGCGGGGACCGTGAAGCTCATTGTCGATTGTGCACAAATTTCGCCGATTGTTCATTCAACGGCAAGTGGGTCAAAGAACAATGATTTAGAAAACGAACACGAATGGCTATTGATAAAAATCAATAAATTTTTCCCGTGACTTCACGTCAATTTGTTTGGTAGGTAAAATGACAAAAAAACTATTGCCGATTACTATGAATAATAAAATGAAGTAATGGAAAGGTTTTAATTAAGCACATTCCGGATTCTGATAGATTTTCAATTTCCAATTTTAAAATAAAATAGGGAAACACATTTCTACTGAGGGGGAAAATTTAAATAGACCAAAAATGACGACTCATTTTATATTATAGTTAATATATAGTATCTTATAACTTTACTGTATCTGGCATTTACAAGCACTTAATTATTTCTCAAACAAAACAATAGATCGCTTAATTTTATTTCCCTCAAAACAACTACAAAAAGATAACAAAAATAAATTAATAATAAATTAAAAAACCTGTGATATAATATAAAATATATTATAATTTATAATCCACAGAGAGACTAATGAGTAATGATCATATTATGTATCTTGCGCCAGTAATGCTACAGGCGACATTGTAAAATGTCTCGTACTTACCTACTTTTGTTTACGAATTGTGCGATTTTCGCCTGTAGCGTACATAATCTAGTATTAGTTATGAATTGATATCCTATCTTAATCTTACATAACAACTTTTGCATCGAACTGTACCTTCCATAATTATCGCGTCCCATATAAACGTAATGCCAAATTAGGGATCAGCAGGACAAGCGCAGGCGGTAAATCAGCCAATTCATGGGAACCCTGACGTAGCGGTCCGTCACTGGCTTAGCCTTGTTGGGCTCTTAAATCCGCTTGCGAACGCTAAGAGGTTTTTGTTTTATTGGCCTGGAAACTAGCAGACAGATTAACGAATACACTTTACGAAGCTTCAACGCAAACAAAAAATTAAGAATCGCTATTTGGTGAAGTTATACGCATATTTTTCTATAATTCGATTTTATTTCAATACAGATGGCAAAAAATATAATACTTACCTCTATAATGTGTACGTTGCTTCGTGGTTTATACGAAACATTTACGCTGAGATAAAGATAATAATAATCGCAAGTGTATTTCCGTATTCAAGGTAATAATTAAAAATTAAATTACGAATTAAATATTTCCCTAATAAAATGATATGCATTTATCTCGCAGTTTGCTATGCATAAGAATAAAAATGCTCCTTTCGTGAAATTCAGTTTCGAATAACGAATATTAATTTATGCTGCAATTTCATAGGTGGTTTACAACTTTTCTTTGAAACATTAATAGAATGCTTAAGACCGTTTAAAAAAATTTCCAATTTTTTCAGGCTACAAAGAAAACTGTTAACGTCTTCGTTCGGCATGAGCGTGTGACTTAGCTCCTTCCTTCTGCGCAAACTTTGTGGCCCGACACGGAGCTCCTTATTTGTCTACGAGCGATCTAGTACAGTTAGCCGCAATATTATCTTTCAAAGCACAATAAGTTTAATCGTGCGATGAAGTCGTGAGGTACACTCGCGCACAAATATCAACAATGTTGCAACTTTTGAGGAAAACATCAACATATTTTATAGTTCATATTTTAATGTCCACGATTACTTCCCCGTGAGTAAGAACCTTAAATACAGACTGGTAAACGGGTGCGATCATCCAGTCTAGTACTATGTCTAATTTCATTAAAATCGATGAAGTAGTTTTGTGAAGAATGCACATTATGCCGACTTTCAGGTTTGTAATGTTTTAGTTTGTCAAATATCAATTAATATATAAAAGGCCTTTCACAACTTTTTTGATAGATTCTCCATACTTGATCTGTCTAGTTTAGTGGTGTATAACTTATTCGGCCCTTATCAGGAAGTGGTGCAACAGGCCCTTAATAATATAAATAATTGAACATTTGACACCTACGATAACGAAACAAGCGATTTGCAAATTGAGAGTATTGTTTATCCAATTTAATTTGTATAAAGCTTCAATGCTAATGACCGTAATTAAATTATATAATTTTAATAATCGTTTACAGGAAACAGTTATTTTAATAATGCATTATTTTAACCATTATCACAGAATACATATTAGTACAAGCCATTATACCAGATTTGGCTAGTTTTTATTATTCGTAGCTCGGTAATAATTATCATATTCCTCATTAACGATAATAATAAATTAAATTAAAAGTACTATCAGAGAAGTTGAAATCAACTCTCAACTTCTGTCATATCTAAACTTGAATTGACATAATCCAACCAATTGACGTAAGTCCGTCAATTGCCTATGAATCAATTTATTCGATGGCACATAAGAATAAACTAGCTATTTGACCGAGCTTTGCTCGGTATTCGATAAAACACGAATAAAATGACATTTTCCAAAAATGATTCCTAGCTAGATCGATTTATCGCCCCCGAAACCCCCTATATATTATACTTAATTTCATGAAAATCGTTGGAGCCGATTCCGAGATTCCAATTACATATCTATATACAAGAATTGCTCATTTAAAGATATAAGAATAAAATAACGAAGCAGTGCAAGTAGGTGTAAATAAAAAAGCTACTTTAAGAAATTATATAATTTAAAAATATTCGATGTTGTGATCCAGTGATCAGTGTCGGTACATTCAGGTCTAGTCATTTAATTATTATATAGGTAACCTGTGAAGCTCAAAAACGATAGAGATTCCAAAGAAATGTGACATACATTCGAAAAACATAACCACCCTTTTGGGCCAGAGTGAATTTTTCAAGCAAATTATGGCAAAAGGAAAATAATTCTGAAAACAGTCAATTTAACTTTTCACCATTCAAGCCTACTTATTTTGCTGATGTTCGAAGACAGATCAGAATCCCCACGTCACTTATGGATATGTGACTCATTCGCATTAGACCATCCCCACCCAGCCCCATGCTCCTCAAGTGTTAAACCATGTGATTATGATTTGTGCCACGAATTTCCTTTTAAATTAAAAGTATTCAAGCCGAGTGTACCGCGAACGGGACTGAGCAACCAATAAACATGGTATTTTTTACTGTACAGCGGTTCCTTTGTATCTGATGTCTTAATACAGCCATTGTTCGAGATCACGTGACTCGTGATACTCCGCCAAATGTCAGATCTTCGAGGCATTACGACATCTTCAACGATGTAAACCTAGAGCAGGGATGGCGAACCAACATGGTAGTTGGTACGCCCAACACCAGTGGCACGTGACATAAAATTTGGACCAGTAGGGTCACAATACTGGTATCATAGTAATTATTTTGGCAACAATGAAGGTTGCTAAAATAATTAGATTAGATCAGTGCATAGTGAGCTCCAAATTAGGCTGAAATACACACCGAATCACAAAAACATATTTGAATGGCACGTATATGACTTCTTCAGAAAGATTTCTTTAGAAAATGGCACGTTGATACGAAAAGGTTCGTCATCCCTGATCTAAAGTCTAGGCGAAATTATGAAGATCCGTGCTTGGAATTGTGGCTCTTCAATCTTCATGGTATATATGAAACTCAATTATTGTATGCTCGCAGGACGCAGATATTATATTTTGTAGTACCAATGACGTACGTGTGGTAAGCTGTAAGACGCATCAGTGTCGAACAAATAGAAGCGCTAACAAGCAGCAGCTAAGACATAATGGTTGGTTCGGATCTCAAAAGCGTGCGTTATGAAAAACTATACTGTACTGGCTTTCATAAGCATGGCTTTTCATTTTCTATATAAACCGCGATTGACAATGAAGTGTCAGATGTTGTCAATCGCTGCTTTGTATAGAAAATGGCAAGTTTTTGACAGGGAATCATCATCGCTACCGCCATGTTTCGCCGAGTACAGTATAGATACATTTTATTCAGACTATACACGTGCAATATGCGGTTTCGTGAATAAAATGTATGTAGTTGTAAACGCGCGTTGTCAAGACTAATCTGAACATCTGAACATACCCTATAGTCTCGTATGTTAGGGGGAGGCCAATCGATCTGATTGATTGCAGGCCGACCAGAACAATCAGCCTCCCCGTATGTACTATGTAGGCCGCGCTTCGCCTCGACGTCTTGTCTTATTTAAGTGTAAGTTACTAGTATTTTAGCAGACGAAAAACCTTCTGCAACTTTTCGCCATCGTTCCACGCGGAATTTTTCCATCCTCATCACCTTGATGAGTGGCAGTCTTCCACCGTGGGTTTTTTTGCGTAACTTTCTGCCGCACACTATAAAACTCTGGAACGAACCGTCGTATTGGTCCGGAAATACCAGCAGTATTTCCGGACCAATATGACCCGCAAACCTTCAATAAGAGAGCGTATTTTCTCGTAAAAGGCCGACAACGCACTGCAGCTCTTCTAATGTTGTGAGTGTCCATGGGCGACGGTAGTTGCTTTCCATCAGGTGACCCGTATACGGTATGCTCATTTGCCTCCTTTTGTTATAAAAAAAGACGCAAGAATATACACGTAAACCACACTTTCATTTGTCGCGAAAAAGCTTCGCCGAAAGTGGTCTATTGACATCATACGCTCGTCCTCACTTGCGATAGGCGAACGAGTAGAAACGGTGTCAAAAAGTGTCACACTTGTTTCCACTTGACACACTCCGCGCCTGTCTGCTTGACACTTCACCTCTCGTGCGGTTATCGTAAAAAATAGGAGATTCAATTACGGGATGTAACCTATTTGGGCTTACTCTCTTACTAATTAAAAAATCTGACATCACCAAAGATCGCTAAACCTATAAGTCAATAATAATAATATCTATGGACGCTTCACACCACGTCAGTCTGGCCCCGTGCTAAGTACCTAAAGGAGTTGTGTTACAGGTATCAGGCAACGGAAATATATTTAATACTTTTATACTATACATATATTTAACATTTTTATTATATCATACACATATTTAATACAAATCCAGACCCGGGAACATTGAAAACTTTTTTTCCCGTCGGCGGGATTCGAACCCGCGACCCCCGGCTTGAGCTACCAACGCGCTCACCACTGAGCCACGGAGGTCGTCAATGGACATCACAGACGTTTTAAAACGACAACTTGATGGTATTTTGCTCTTGTCTGTCGAAAAATAAAACGTCTTTATACAGTGTAAATTTTTTTATTACTAAAAGAGGATAAGTATGACACTAAAATTGGGTTATATGCGAAAGTCAAGAAGATTAGGGCGTTTAGTGTCCAAGAAAAATCTGCTGAAATTTGTATATAAAACGAACCTTATTTGGTTCGAATTGAACTACAAAGGCTCACCGCTTGAACAAACAACAGTTTACAGTTATATAACACATTTTTCGCACAAGAACGCGCCACGAAGGTCACCGTACAATGACTTATGTAACTATTGTTACGCTCACTAAGTCTGGTGGCATACCGGGAAAGTGCCACCTCAAAATATTCTCCCTTTAAGCAGGCGCTGAAATGAGTTCAGTATGAATGGGTTTGAACTCAGAAAAGCATGCAGTAGATTCTCAATATTGCCAATATTTTTTGGTTATTATTTATCGTTTAAAAAACTTACCAGTACGACTCCTGGCTCCTGGCAACATTCAAAATCATATTTTATTGTTATTTATTTCCAAAAAAATGGTTTACAAAAAATTACCAATACGACTCCTGACAACATTCAAAATCATATTTTATTATTATTTATTTAAAAAAATGGTTTAAAAAATTACCAATACGACTCCTGACTCCTGGCAACATTCAAAATTATAATCTGCATGCATTTCTGAGTTCAACCCTATTCACGGAATACGGTCCTTATATTTTGAGTACTCTACCCACCTCTACTTACTATTTAAAAAATTATCTAATATTTTGTTTGGTCTTCGGAAAAAAATTCTAATAAAAAAATAAAACATATAGCGTAACCATTATATTATTTAAATATATTTTCAAATATGGTTAGTTTTAAATTTTGATCAACTGATACCAGCAGGGTACAAAAAGACAATTATTATTTTTAACAAAAAATTAAAACCGACTTCTAAGGTAAAAACAATAATATCATCCTTTTAATATGAACTAAAAAGTATTAAATAATTTTTCCTATCTAATAGTGCCTTTTCCGAGTTCTGCTATATCTCAACTATTTCTGTACTCAATCTTCATAATTTTGAAGTCGGTACCAGATATAGCTGAATCTTCAGTTCTCTGAAAGAATATTTGAAACTTTTGGAACTGGCACCGACTTCAAAATTCAGGGCATATTTAATGATAGGAGAAAATTGTTCAATATAATATTCTGTCAATGGTCTTTTGTATCACTGTCGTGAAACCAATAATATCATTGCGTGAAACACATAATTCGGAAGACTTTAGCGCAGGCAGGCAAAAGCTATTTAAAACACCTACAAAACACATAAAATAAACAATTTATGATTTCAAAATGCTATAAATATCACTTTAAGTCCTAGATAGTAAAAGTCTAGAGCGTATTTCAAAACAGTGAGCACTGTTTTAATATTGAAGTCGTAACATACACCACGGACGGTCGTATAATTCGGTTTAAAATTAAAACCATATTTTATTTTGATATAATATTAAAGCAAGAACGTTTATTACCTGTAAATAATATTATGTTCTTAGCGTGAAAATTATAACAACTTATGCGGGCTCTACACTCGCGGCGCGAATTGCGGCCGCGATTCACGGATACTGCGCGCCGTGAACACGATGCGTACAAATACGAAGCCGCGAAGCGCAAACACGAAGCTGCGAAACCCTCCACACTCGCGGTTCGCGGCCTTCGCGCCGCGAGTGTAGAGACCGCATTGGAGACAGAGAGAGAGCAGAGGAAAATCAATAAACCAACTTGGCATTATACATGTCGCAGTCATCCGGTTTAATCTGAGATTCGATTGAATGACGATATTAATATGACTTTTAGTCGTATAACGTCTTGAACGTTAAACGTCACAGTCAACGTCTTGACGAGTTGTCCTTTAGCCATTCGATTGAATGGTGTCATTCAATGAATGCGCTAGTCATTCAATCGAATCGCAGATTGAACCAGATGACTGCGACATACAACACTGATCTAAGCATAAAATATGAAGACATAATCAAATTTATTGTATTTCAAAAGTGTTGAACTTTTATTTGTTTTAAACGTCTGTAACACCTGGTAAAATATTTAAATGAGGTAAAATATTTAAATAAGTTTATTCATGTCTAAAGAACCGTTTCCCTTAGGCCTACAGATTTTCCATAGGTATTTTATAAGTAGTCAATTAAGTAAAAAATGTCCTCTAACTTGCTTCTGATTTGAAAACATTTAAGCATAACACATAAGCTGGTAGTACCTGCTAGTATATTTTAAAGTACCTAACAGTATTTTTGCGCCCAGTGTGCCGCCAGGAAGTGAGCATCACGTATGAGCGCCATAGTTTTAACACTGATTCACCGGGCCACTCTAACTGTAGTAGTTTAAAAAAACCCGTGGCTGCGGTTACAAACAATCTCCATTACTCACCACAGATCTAATAATGTTAGATATGTCTAACCGCATAGTAGTACCAGTAGCTGTATACGAATTACGAGAGAAATACGGTCATTAGAAGCGTGTGATTGTATCACTTTACTTGTCTGTATGTTAAAAACATTATACCAAGATAATCTAGAGTAACATTATAAAGAAATATTTATTTATATTTTGTCTTAAATAAAGAACATCAAAAACTCCAGGTAAATTGTTTATACTAACAAAGGCAACCGATGAGTTATGACTTATGACTTATGAATAATGTCCGTTCTAAAATATTCAATACTAGATGACGCCCGCAACTCCGTTGCGCCAAAACTCGTTTATCGCGCGGGAACCGTGCATTTTTCCGGGATAAAAAGTATCCTATGTCCTTTCCCGGGACTTAAAGTATCTCCATGCCAGATTTCAGCAAAATCGGTTCAGCGGTTTGAGCGTGAAGAGGTAACAGACAGACAGACAGACAGACAGACACACTTTTGCATTTATAATATTAGTATGGATTTAAAAAAGGTAAAGAGTATAAATCATAATAAAAAAAATATAAAAAACATATTTTACACTTAAAATTTTGGACATATCTACTGTTTCTATTAACACTGGCATCAAAGTAATAAGCATGAATGACCAATTTAATACACAATCCAAACCATACAATTTCTTATGGTTTTCGTCATGTTATTATAAAGTCAATGTCATTGGTTGTTACATTTGTTCCGGTCATAATAGCGACATTTTGCTTACAATAACTGTTTATAGTTACCCATAAATAATTACAATGGTAAATTTTTGAAACAATTTTGTGTGTTTTATAACGTGTACATATTATGTAATTGTAAGGCCAAAATATGCCATACAAAAAATATTCGATTTGTACTCAATAGCAAAATTTTCTCATTTCAGATGTGACAACCCACCATGGCAGCCACTGATGGCCAGATCGTGGTAGCAGCAGCCAGGTGGTCCGATGAAGGCCACTACCTCAGAGAGTTTGCAGTGAAGAATCGTCTGCCAAATGTCGCTAAGATCATTAAGGGGCAGTATGGCGGGCTTGGAGTTCCAACGCTCCCGAGCCCAGGCTTGCAGAGTACAGTTCTAGTTATTTCTGCTGGAAAACGAAAGAAGATCATCGCCCAAGCCATAAAATTAAAAGAAGGAAGACGTATGGTTAGTGTGGGGCCAAGAATCGCCATACCCGATTCATACAAAGGCTACTTTGAACTACTAAGCGAAGAAGGTAGAGCTGTAAGATGTATAGAAACGGTTAATGAATTGGCAAGGAGGAAACTTGAAGACGGTTGCTTAGTCAGAGAACCGTTTAGAGTGATAAGTGCTAAAATTGATTTAGATGGTAATATTACAGCAGATGGAACGAGAACCTTACCTGCTGGTGAAATAATCATGCCAAGAGGTGAAACTTTATTAGGTAAAAATAAGTATTTAAAGTGCACTGATTCGAAAGGAGATTTAGTTTTGTTAAGCTTAGATCAAAGAGGCAAATTCTCGGCTGTGGCAAAAGAAGATAATATAAGCGGTGTTCACACCGCGAAAACCTTGCTAACTAAACGATTACCCATAACTGTAAGACTTGTCCATGGAACTCCACCAAGAGGACTCAAAAGCTCCAGTCATTTTGTGCCCGAGCTAAGGCTTCTTTCTCTCTTTGAAGAAGACCATGTGTTTGCATTACCATTGCAAAAAGAAGGGAACGCTTTAGTAGCGTTACCTCTGGCTGCTCCCCTTAAAATGCTAAGATGCAAAAATGAAGAGCAGATCAAGAACTTTATGGAATTCTCTAGACTAATAGAGAAATCTAATCGACTTTTAGTGGATGTTGTTGATAGGATCCACGTTTTAGATGGAAAGCTTGGTGATCCTAAGAGATTATTAAGTGCACCCCTCCACGCTCCTCCTCTTATCAAAACTGGTTATTTCCTACGCAGAAGTGCTTCATCTGATACAGCAAATCATAGTAAAAATTTGAATCGCCATAGTCATATTTACAGTAGTCACCGCGATGAAGCCTCCATTCCCGACGAATACGATGAAATTGACCAAATATACGATTATGTTCGTGGTTTTGCTCCACTTCCCAAAAGCATTAAAGCATCGTACTGTAATGATATTCCAAGGCACGAATCTGCACCATCATCACCAGCCGCTACACCAATTCATATGCCATTAATAAAAGAAATCAAGCCAGAACCTCCTCCTATTGAAACCATTCCTACGAAGAAAGCCATTAACAAAGATTTAAACCAAAAAGCCGAAAAAAGGACCCGCAAGAGTACAGCGTCTAAAGAACCCCCGATAACCATTTACAAAGAAAAATGTTCTGTAGCACCCGCGGCTAATCTGCCTAAATTGTATATTAAAAATAACGCTAGCAATAATAAGAGTAGAATGCTTTTTAGCCAGAAAAGTACATCTCCAACTAAAGAAACACCTAGTCCAGTAGCTAGTCCAGTCCGACCTTTAACTAAGGGTGATTCTCCTCTCTTCAATATCAGATACAAAAGTCTTTCAAATATTCATCAAGCCATGGAATTGGATGGGACCTTGGATTCAAGTCATTCTGGTGGTAGAACGTCTGGTGATTCTGGAAATGGTCCCAAAGTACCAGAGAAAAGATCTAGAAGACTAAGCAGACCTAAGTCGTTGACTAATTTGGTATGGGAACTTAAGGGTTGTCCTGTGGAAGCTAATGAAAAACCAAAATCTAGACTTAAAAATGAAAACTATAAGAAGATAGGAAATAAATTGTCACTGGGGTCTCAGAAGAGAGCTCCAACGTTGTATCTTTAATTTCTGGTAAGCATTTTTTAAATTTCTTTTTATCTCTTAATCATAATATTATATTATGCACGTTCCGATGTTTTTTGACGATTTCGAAAATGTTTAAAATTAAAAATAACGCTTTATCATAATATTTGTATTTTCAAAAGACCCATTTTATTTTAATATATTCCGTAAAAATCGGCAAGCGCGCTATCAAAATAAAAAGTAGGTAAGTACAACTAACTTACTCTCCATTTATATGTACATTGTACAGCCAAACTATTTCAGTTTTTTCTAACAACTAAAAGAATGATTTACCAAAAAAAATATCTAACTTTATATTTAGCCGATCTATTCTAAGCAAATTACACCCATTTTAAGACAGAAATTGAGGTTGGACTAGTTAATGGCTTCAATAAATGAAATGTCAAAGGTTACACAAATTAAGGCTTCAATAAATGAAATGTCAAAGGTTACACAAATTAAAATGCGAGTTAAATTACATAGCTAATAATACAATCGAGGCGCTTCCAATGCTTAGGATAATATAAATTCTAAACACGTTATCAAAGCGACTTTATTTATTTTCCGTCTAATCGTACGTCATTATAGTATACCAATGGAAACCTTTTTTTTTTTTTTTTTTTTTTTTTTTTTTTTTTTTTTTTTTTTTTTTTTTTTTTTTTTTTAACGCAGAGAAATGCAATACCAATGGAAACCAAAGAGATATTTTTTTTTTTGCTTTCAATCGTAATAATATTACCTATGTCGTGATGGACACATGGAAATTATTACCTAGAATTATTTATAGCAAAAAATCAATAGAATAATAATACCAAAGTAATGTAATAATAACTATTAACTTTTAATAGTTCAGGTGTAGGGAATCCTTAATCATTTCAAATCTCAATAAGATTAAATAGATTTGAATAGGTTCAATCAATCATTGAACCTATTCAAATCTATTTAATCTTATCTGAAAAACATCTATTTAATCATTGAACAATATTCAAAACTCTAATGAAATATATTACCTCATATTTGTTCGGTTAAAAGGTCTATAAGCTAAGACAGCACACCTGTGAAGATCCAGGTGTTGAAACGTTGGAAGTTCACATCGTGAAATGTCGTATACATCGTTCTACTGCCATTTCCGATTGCAAGTTCACTACAAATATTGTGATCGAAAACGATAGTTCCTTTCTTAATTATTTTATAGAGATTAATTTCCAACAACGAATTGAAAGTAATAAAAACAATAAGAATACAATACATGCATAAGACTCAAAATATGAAATTCTTATGAACGCTGTTAAGCATTCGTGTACTCGTACTAACCCACAAAAAATTACGTATTGAGTTATGAATTCAGTTATGTTCTTCAGATGATTTAGAACAAGACTGTATTCAAAATTTAACAAAAAAAAATTTAACAAAAAAAATACATTAATGTTTAACAGCGACCAAAATATATGAAATTCATAACCACATTATTCAGTTCAATTTGTTTTCCTACTCATCACCTTTAGTCCAAGCGCTAAAGGAATTTTGATTTATCACAAAATTCATTACATAATTCGAAAATATTAACTTAAAGTGTATTTCTTGGAAATTTTAATGAACGAAAAAACTGTGACTAAAGTAATTACTGCGACATAAACTTAATCCAATTAAAATGCAGAAAGTAAATCAAGGTATTGCATGACGAAGAATAACATGAATAAATTCATATTCCACTGCATATTTTCATTTGCATATTCAAAACTAATATTTAAATGATATTTTTGATGCATGATATCATATTGTATCTATTTTATCACCCAATTATTGCTTTTTATGTGGACAAAATATTTTGAGAGTTTTAAATCGCATCGATAACAGGTGAAACACTAAATGCTTTCAAATTGGGATAAGATGAAACACTAGAGTAACAAAATATTTTAGCTGATATAGAAAGACCTCAATCTTAAGATTATCGACAATACATCGATGCACCACAGATTAGTTTCACCAGGGGCGGGCCTAAATGTCCTTGGCCAATCCTTGGGGATTGAATTGAACAAAAATAGCAATAAAAACAATACAGCTAAGGTCGACAGTAAACTATTACGACATGGGCATGACATAGGCTATAATTAATAAACTGCGCAACGAATTCCAACAAATCAGTTTTAATGTCACATGTCGTGTTTTTTGATTCGCACACCAACGCCCAATTTATCATATTAATTTCAGGGTTGGCACTTACAATTTGCATTGCTATTTTGTGTTGCGTTTCATAAATACTACGTTTTTATTGTAATATAATATCTATGAATACTTCTTTGATTTTCCATTCTTTGGCTTCTTCTGTCTAAACAACTTAGAAATATTTTGATCTTCAATAGCTAGTCTTCAAACATACAACTTCTGATCTCCTAGATTTAGAAATACAAAGTGAAAAGTCTGACAATAGGTTTTGCTTCAGCCACTAGGTCTCATGCAATCTTAGTCCTTTCATTAAAGAAGGCTTTTCATTTCTAGTGACTTGATTCTGCAACGATGCATTCCCATGGCGAAGACACAACCTTAGTTCAATCACGACTCTGACAACTCTTTCATTCGACGGCTCAGAATTATTTTGTTTTCCAAGCTTTATCAGTGCCTTTACCTTCTTCTTCAAACCCAATAATAACATTTCCATTCAAATTACAAAACCATACTTCTCCCATATCTGCAAAGTAAGCAATTAGAAAACAAATATGAGCACTTACCCTATGAAAGCATTATAAAAGCCACTAATAGCGCAATCTATGGGTGTGCCGGCGCGCCCCGTAGCCGCACCCGGGTCTTCATAATTATGTTTTCAATGTCACTTTACTTTAACGAGAAAAGTAACAATAACATCGTGTTGTTTTCCATGTGCGATTTTAATTTTGAAAGCATAAGTGGAATTGGCCTTATTTTGCATGAGTGCTTAGGGCAATGAGTTTCTAAAATACTAGAGTGGCAACGTCTTACAAACGATTCTCAGAAATGCGTAACCACTTGATAGCCCAAAAGACAATGTCACTTCATAATGTTATTATGTCATTATGTATGGCAGATATGCCTGCAGGCATCTTCAAAGTGGTGACGCGTTGCTGTCGTAAACTGCCAATCTAGTTACGTTAGTAACATACAATATCATTGGCTTAGGGTGTGCAATGTGCACTACACGTCCATTCAACCAAATGTTCTTTTTTTTAATTTTCAAAGCTGGGGAGGTCTTCTAAACGGCCGTTTGTCAATACGGTGCAGTGTGATTCAGATATAACAAGATTGAAATTAGTGGAATTGCATTCAATAATAATAACCTAACCTAATCAAAATCTAATAGCAATGATTCTTTAATATAGTAGATAAATATTGCTACTGTAATTTTGTTTTACAATGTCGACATATTTTTTAAATCCTATTGTTGGTCCAATGTAGCCCAATGCAATTCAAGTGTTTCATTATATTTATTCGAGCTGACTTCTTCGTGCCGATTAGTCTTCCCTACGTAATCATAACAAAGGTCATCTCATCAATTACTGATGTTTATTTCCCTTCAGTTCCCCGTAAAGTTACTGTCAAGTATCCGAGAAAAAACTTTCCGGAACATACCTAGACTTCTATTTTCTCGTCGATTGTTCGTAGAGACAAAACAATATGGAGTGCTAGTTTTTACATCTAGACTAGTTCTGGCCGACCGGTCTATAAATAATTGAATAATGTATGGATTGTCTCTGAACGCACTTTTTTTTTATCTCCGTTACTTAATGGTTTCGATTCCTTGTATAGCACCAAATAACTTTATTGAAAAACTCATTAGACAAAGGGTTAATTTAATAGACCAGTCCTGGAACTTCATCAACCCGTTAATGGATGTGGAAATTTAATTACAATGAATGGGGTACTTTGAATTTTTATTGACATGTCTAGACGCATCTTTCGCTCGTTGGCAATCAGTCACAATTGAAGAAGATGTAATAGCACCATTAATTGTTTTAAGTACAGTCGGAAATACATCTGTTGGAGCACTTTCGATCTTGTTACATGGGAATAAAGTTCAAAAATGATACAGCCGATTGATCTAATTACCCTACAATTAGAATTGCGAGAGGCATACTACCTGATTGGTAATTTGTGGTAATAGGTAGTTTAGTCTTTTTCTATTAGAGCTGTGCCTATAATAAAGAAGAAATAGGTATTAAAAAGGTCTAATGGCTAAAATAAAACTACGCATTACGTCAGATTTTATACGCCATTTAGAGATGCTAGATTAAAGCGACCTCCGCTCTATTACCTCTGTAGCTCAGTTGGTGAGCACGATGGTAGCTCAAGCCGGGGGTCGCGAGTTTGAATCCCGCCGATGGAACAAAAGTTTTCAAAGTTCCTGGGTCATGGATGTGTATTAAATATGTGTTTATAATTTATATAATATAATAAAAATCCTAAATACAGGGTGCAATTGTTTAATTGCCTTTAATTGCTTCCTGCCAAATTTTTTCCAGGGCTTAGGTATCATTAGGAGAGTCCACTTAACTAAAACAAATTGGGTGTTATATTTTTTTCAATGACATATTTTATCCCATTTAAAATCGTTGCGCGCGTCACTCGCGGCACGGGGGACTGAGTGCACGCGCGCGCGGGGGCATGTCACACGCGGCCGACGCATCGTGTCCATTAATTGTAGTGTTTTTTAGGATAACTTTCGGAAGCTATTTCTCAACATTTTAGTACTGAGTGAGTATAAAAGAAAAAATACGTGTATTTTTATTTTTAACAAGGATCAATACATCAAAATTTGGCAGGAAGGTTTAATTGCACCCTGTATAAGTATCTAGCATAAATAATAAATATAAAAGTATTAAATATATTTCCGCTGTCTGGTAGTTCTGGTACCCGTAACACAATTCCTTCAGGTACCTACCACGGGGCCAGACTGACGTGGTTTGAAGCGTCCAAAAATATTATTATTATTACGAGACACACAAACAGGTGCCCTGAGGTACACCATCACACCCCCTATGGAGAGTGTGAAAATAGCAGCTCTGAAAGAACAATTTTTTGTGATGTGTATGGGCATACGTCAGCGTCGCGAGTTTGCCCTACAAAAGTTCAAAAAAATAAAAAATACTCTTTCAGCGCTTCTACTTTCACTGTGCACCCTAAACTTTGTTTTGTTACACCCTGTATCTACATTATAATTTATATTATACAGCATAACCTATAGACTAGAGTTAAATTTTGTGTAAACGTTTGGTTTTTTTCAACTGATGTAATTATATTTTACTTAAATATCTCTCCATCTCTTTTCAGGTCCATGCTGTCGGGCTGCGAGAGCGGGACAACAGAAGTCGGATACGGAACGAGTCAACTTCGAATTGTATTCTAATCTAGAATTTAATTTGATCTCTTATATTAATTTTATTTATATGCCATATTAATGTTCGGTGTTAGTATAGAGCATATTCGACAAGTGTAGTCTTCTCGCACCATTCTTCCCGACAGGCCGCAAGTGTTAAAGTAAAACATACAGGATAAAGGATGAAGTACGCTGTATACATTGGGCCAACTTGTAAAGGCCTAGTTGGCCATAAGTTGAGAGTGACATTTCGTACTCCACACATTGGCCTCATGCACTGGCTCCATGCGTTGGCCCGATGTGTAAAGCGGGCTTTTGGCTTAGCCCAATTTTACCAACGCAAATCATGCCTCTTTTCTACAATGAACATAATCAACAATTAACTTTTTCAGGCTTTAGTGAAACAAAAGACTAAGTCCTGATTTCATCAATGCTTGGCTCAATGATTTTTTGTCTTCTTGATACAAAAAACAAGAGAGATAACATAATATTCGACAATTTACCTATAATAGACGATGATTATTTTATGTTAAATGATAAATCTGCATATTGACGTGTGATCTGTACCAACGAATTCGTTTTTTGATTTTATCATAATCATGGGCGCCGGCAGATGGGTGCCAGGTGGTGCACTTCCACCCCTTGGGAATCTCGGGATCAACAGGAATTATTGAAATAAAAAGCCGTCTGTAACCCTATTACCATGCCGTACAAAGATAGTTCGTAATGTTTCGGCACTAAATGCATTCTGTTGACGTAAATAGACAGTCACTGTTGTTCGTAAAAAGTAAAAAGAAAAGAAAGAAAACTAAAATCTGCACCGCTTGGAAATTATTTCTGCCGGCGCCCATGATCATAATCACAAATATACTGGCTCTCTTTTCAAAGAATAAAAATTGTATGATTACGTGTATTCACACTCTGTCTATCCTTTTTGATTTATAGAAACAAAAATGTTTATAAAAGTAACGATGATTATTATATGAGTATGTATCTACCTACATATTTGTTGCGCTGTAACGCTACTTTCAAATCGTAAAACCCAAAAAACAATATCACTTCGATTTTGTCTTCTATTGTACTATCAAAGAAGTTAATTTCTAGGCGGATGGCGGACCTAAGTAATTTAGTCGCGTAAATTAAACCCATCCGACCGAGCACAGCTAACATTGAATTGACACAAGCCGACCACATGACGTAGGTCCGTCAACTGCCTAGGAATCAATTTCCTCGATGGTACTAAAATTTTATCACACAGTATAACAACTTTTTATACTGTGTCACAGATCTACAGATTCTAGCCAATAATTCAAGTTCTACTTTTATATCCCTAGATGATATTGATTTTCCACTACAAAAAAATATAGATTCGGTTAATCCGCAAACAATGCGTGTAATATCACCTTAGCTGACATTTTTACTAACATTAAGTAAGGTATTTTGAATATTCCATGTTATGTAATATTATGAAGAAATGCTAAATGACATTTTGTAAAGGAACCAATAAATTTTATCTTTAGTTTCTGATTGTACCTAAACCAAAAATAGAGGTGCCTTACTAAGTAGAAAGTAGTTTCGGTCGTCACTGTCAATTTTAGGTCTATAGGCTTAGGAAAAACCAGTCACAATTTAAGTAATATAGAATAAGCTAACAAGTTTGATATGCATTTATTTTAGATATTAGACTGTTAATGCAAGTTTTAGATTAATAATTATAATCTAATTAATGTATGCCTACATAAATAAAAATGAATTTTCAATTTTGTTAGCCTCGCTAAAACTTGAGCTGAACCGATTTGGCTAATTTTAGTCTTGAAATATTGGTGGAAGTCCAGTGAAAGCTTATGTTAGGAGGAAAGTGATTTCTTAGGTCAATGTATGAAGTTCATTAAATAAAATTAAAAGTACTTACCTATTTCCAAATAATCAAAAATCCTGAAAGTTATAAAATACCTTCAAAAAATACTATCATTAATATTTTTCCCCAATAATATTATTATGAATCTAAAACTTGCATTTCTACTGAAATACTTACCTAACAAGCTCTTTAAGTAAGTAAATGATAGATTTCTTGGAAATTTGAATAGATTTTCAGATTTTTAATAAATCTATCGTTTTAGTAATTTAATCGTCTTTGAAATTATAGAATTTAGCATTACATTTTATAAAAATCTAGGTCACCTATATTTTTATCCTAATCTTTTAGATATTATATCCTATTTGTCGTAATCGCTAGATTTTTTAATCACCATTTATATCCTAAGTTTTTCAATTGATGCTGTAAACATTATAAATAAAACTATTTTGTCCAAATTAGATGCATTTTATTTTATCATGCTTGAAATATTTAATTCAATTACATTTCCATCGCGAGATTATAAATACCTATTATGTTTAAGATTAGGCTGCAAATTCAAGATTTTCTTTTTTTTGTAGAAGTGTATCCCACCAAAAACATACCTGTTAAAATGAGACCAAGTTCCTATTGGCTAATTATTCGCCTTAAAAAAGAGTTGAAATCCAATCCAATGCCAAGTTTAGATGCACTTCAAAATCGATCATAATCATCATCATCAACAACCTGTTCCTTAACACTTCTAGTTTGAACTTGGCAGGTTGATGTGATCACATAAATACCAAATACTTAAATTTAATTATGCAATTAATCAAATGCTACGTATATTATGAAAACCTGCCCAGTTCAAATTGTGTTCAAAAAAAGTGCGTCGAAACCGTTCGTGTAAATAGTGCACGGCATGCGCGCGGCCTGCTGGAACTTGGCCGCGCACGTCCGTGCGCTTTGATTGCGATATGATTAATACTAGTATTACCTTTAATTATTTTTTCAAATATATTTATATTGTGTGTTATCTGTTTTACTTTGGATTAAAACAACGAGGCAATTGCTTTACCAAACCTTCCAATAAAAGTAATGCTCGAACAAACTCGTAATTCATTAATAAAGTTTATCGAGAATTTTAAATACTTTCAGGCTTTCGATGTGGGTTCCTGGGTCTTGGATGTGTATTAAATATACTGTGTATAATATACTCATAATAATAATCCTTGTCCAAAAACATGCGTTGTTAGTTAAGAGTATTTAATTTTCTTAATCTCGATTACAATAACACAGGGCAACAGCTAGTAAAGTATAAAAAGCTTTTTTTTTTTTTTTTTTAACGAATTGCTTTAATAGCCAGGTTATTTTTATTTTATTTTTATTAAAATAATAGTATGTTGGTTATACACTATTTTTTATTCGTAGAAAAATTAAGCCCTAAATATATCTAATCTACAAGTCAAATAAGCTACGCATTCGCGCCTTAAAAATTAGGAGGTCCCTACTACTAGAGAGGTTAACAAAACAAAGTGATAAGTGATAACACTTTAGGGTGTGTAATGTGTATGTGCCCTACGTAGATTTCACTGTGAAAACAGCGGGATGGAAAAAGGTCATACAAATCTCAAAAGACAATTTTGACGCCCCAGCGTCATGAATCTTCCCGTACAAAAGTTAAAATCTTTCAGTCCTAATACTTTCATAGTCATGACTCATGAGCCTATTGTCAAAACGCTTGCTCCGCCTACACACACCGCTATCCTCCAATCGTGATATAATGATTCCATGAGTGCTCCCGGGCAATGTGCTTTACGCTGCAGCTAATAGTGAACAATATCGCGTAACAACGCTTCCCGAATTATAGCACGAAAGTAAAGGTCGTAAGTAAAAATGTTTTTGATGATTACCTACTTAAAAATTAAATACAATACTTATATTTCCTTTAGCTATTATTTTATAAAGTGTGTGATTGTAGTAGTGGAGGTTATTTAATGATAGTAGCTCAATAAGTGTAACAGATATTTGTTGAAAAGCCCAGAAATATTCATAATTTCGAAAAATATAATCTATATATCGAGTCAAAATAAGTGAATCGTGTTTTCCGTTAGCCAAATATCAGATAAATATACAATGATTAAATAAATCTCAATTTCATTTGAGTCAATCGTCTTCCGGGATCGTAATACTTATTAGAAAACACAGCAAAATTTGGCAGCCCGCTCTCAACTCCATAGATACAGGGGACACATCGTAAAGTATTATCGCTTTGATTTGTTATACCTTGTATAGTGCTGCAAGTAATTATAATTAAACTCGTTCACCGTTCACGTCGCAACAGTTGTAATGGTCGGGTTACAACATAATCCTTGATACGCGCAGACTGCAGTACCACTTATCCAGTGCATCTGACCATATGAATATCAATTCAAGGCTTTAATATTATAATTTATAAGCATGTTCTTTTAATAATCCATATCCATACTTCCATAATCTAATAAATAAAATTCTCGTGTCACAATGTTAGATAGCGTACTCCTCCGAAACGGCTTTACTGATTTTAACCAAATTTTATATGCATATTCTGGGTACTTTTTATATTGATAAGTGCATTTGTTGAATAAAAATAATAGTAAATTATTACAACTCGAGACTGACGGCGACCATTGTTTTTGCAACGGGATAGCGACGGACGTTGCCATGGTTCCCATACTTATTTAGTCACTTCAATAAAATAATAAAGAATTACATCACAACTACAAAATTTATATGGCAATACAACGTTTGCCGAGACAGCTAGTTAATAATATTATAAATGCGAGAGTGTGTCTGTATGTCTGTTACCTCTTCACACATAAACCACTAAACCGATTTCGCTGAAATTCGGCACGGAGATGCTTTGAGTCCCGGGAAAGGACATAGGATACTTTTCATCCAGAAAAAATGTATGGTTCCCGCGCGCAGCGCGATAAACTAATTTTGGCGCAACGGAGTTGCGGGCGTCATTAGTATTCATAATATTATTATGTTCTTTTAATCCATACTAATTATTATAAATTCGGAAGTGTGTCTGTCTGACTATCTGTTACACCTTCAAGCTTAAACCGATTTTGATAAAATTTGGTATTGAGATATTTTGAGTTCCGAGGAGGACATAGGATAGTTTTTATCAGTGAGAAATGTAAACGATTTTGGTGAAACGGAGATTCGGGCGTCATATATAGCTTTAAAATAATTCTTATTTGCATTATTATTTATTTCCTTTCAAAGATGAAAGGGAATAAGTTTTTCTTTTACTTCATAACTTTATGTCCCCTCCAGGCTGCGTTTTTTTAACGTGACGCCGTGAAGCTTTTAACCAGCGGACGATTAAGAACACCTCATTACTAATGAGGTTTCGTTATCATAATTAGACTAATGAGTCATTAGCTTAACAATGATAACTACAGTAGAACCCGTTTAAGACGATCGCGCTTAATACGATTTCCCGCATAATACGCCATTTTGTATGAGTCCCTGCAACTTGAGACATGTTTTCATATATTCTTTAACGCTTAATACGATCATCATCCCGTTTAATACGCCCTAACGGCCAACACATATTACCTCTTACCTCATCGCCACGGCATTGTGTACCTTCAAATCAGTGGGAATTGAGATGTTGATAGTTCATACGTGGATGGCAAAACTTCCCGAATTGTTGCAAAATTACGAACCGCGAGACATTTTTAACGCAGACGAATTCGGTTTATTTTTTAAATTGATGCCAGAAAAATCCCATGTTTTCGAGGAAGAGACTTGTCATGGTGGCAAAGCAAATAAAGAGAGACTGACTGTCCTGGCCTGTGCCAATTCTGATGGGTCAGAAAAGTTACGTTTGCTGGTGATTGTTAAGGCAAAAAATTTAAGTTGTTTCAAAAACGTAAAATCGCTTCCTGTAACATATTATGATGCAGAATCTCGAGCTTGGATGACCGGCATTCGTTCTTCTTCTAGATTAAATGTAGACGCATAATAATTGTTAATTATCTTCATTAATAGGAACACCTAGATGCGAAAAAATATAATAAATATTAATACTCGTAGTAGGCTCGTTTTCTATTTCCCTATATTCCGCATAATACGCTTTCCCGCCTAAGACGCGTTTTTGGTTGAGTCCCTGTGAAATCGTCTTAAACGGGTTTTACTGTAGTTTAGAAGTTGTGAGGGAACAGATAAACATTCACAGGATCCATAACATACATAGAAGTCTCTAAATCAGTGTTCTGCTAACTTTTTGTGATCTAGATACTATCAGATAAGTTTTTTTCTAGGCAGATAAGGACCTACGTAGTTTGTCGTAGTTAGTCGTAGTTAGTCGTAACGTAGTTAGTCGAACCTAGCCGACAGATCACAATTATTAACATTGAATTGATATGATCCGACCAAATGGCGTTGGTCTGTCAACTGCCTAGGAATCAATTTCCTCACCACAAATTAATCTGCGTGTACAGTGTATACTGTACAGGGCTGATCATAGCAGCTTGCCCATCCCTTTGTCGATCGTCCTGAGATCCCTTTTTTTTGGTGCTCATAAACTAGGAGTAAGTACGATGACCTTTTCCGAGGCACACCAACTACTAACCACCGTACACCGTTTGCGGAACACTGCTCTAAATCATAACACTCCTTTTTGCCGCAGTTGAGCAAAAAGTTGAACACAAAACTTACCTTTAGTTTATAGTTGGACCTCCTACTTATTTAAGGTTGTGCTTATCTATTTTCCTTATCTGACCTTGCCGGCGTTTGCAAGGTGTAAGTTCTCCAAATGAGACATCGAGCCTTGAGACAAAACAATTACTGTGTTTTTGTTGCTGCAATAATTGACGTCGTTAATTATTATCATGAACTAGCTTTTGCCCGCGTCTTCGTTACCGTTAAGAAGTATCATTATATACAATCTTTCATCCCCTATTTTATCCCTTTAGGGACGGAATTTACCCAAATACTTTCTTGGAAGATGCCTGCGTCATAGTAGCTATATGCATGCAAAGTCTCAGCCCGATCGGTTAAAAATTGACAAAGTTTCATACAAACTTTCGTCCCCTATTTTATCCCCTTGGGGGTAGAATTGATCGAAATCCTTTCTTAGCGGATGCCTGCGTCATAACTCATAAGATATACCTGCATGCCAAATTTCAGCCCGATCCGTCCAGTGGTTTGGGCTGTGCGTTGATAGATAACTATGTCTGTCAGTCGGTCTGTCAGTCAGTATATATATTTATATATTTAGACGAGCTTTTGCCCGCGGCTTCGCTCGCGTTAAGAAGTATTATTATATACACACTTCATCCCCTATTTTAATCCCTTGGGATTAGAATTTATCAAAATCCTTTCTTAGCGGATGCCTACATCATAACATCTACCTGCATGCAAAATTTCGGCCCAATCCGTCCAGTGGTTTGGGCTGCGCGTATATATATATATATATATATATATATATATATATATATATATATATATATATATATATATATATATATATATATATATATATATATATATATATATATAACCGTTGACTACCGTTTTATATATATATATATATATATATATATATATATATATATATATATAAACCGTTGACTACCGTTTTATATATATATATATATAAAACGGTAGTCAACCAAGTTTTGTTGATTACAGAACCCTAACCCGCATGGTGCGCGCCATCAGATTGTATGGAAGCCGCAGACTTTGATCGCACAAAAGTCTGTCGTGTGCGATCTCCCTAATACTTATATAATTGAAGAGTAACCTTGTCCTACAAATAAAACAATCCATATTTTAGGACCATCAAGTCAAAGTAATAACAAATCAAAACAAATCCTTTCTATCTCTGTTAGCTACCACTTTCGAGATTTTTCGAAAATAAAAATGTTGTTCGTCTTATCAAAATGTAGCTACTCACAAAAAATTACCTTGTTAGTAATCACAAAAAAATTTGTTCTAGGATTCCCTCACTATAAGTAAAAATTACTAAAATAAAATCAACAAAATAGGTTCTGATTAAAAATGACAAAAAATATAGAGAACTTGAATAAATTTTAGGAACATTCAAATGTATTCAAACAGTCCATAACTACCAAACACATTTACTTTTTGAAATAGTTTTATAAAAATCGTTGTATAAAAAAGCTCTTTTTTGCATAAGATACAATCCGGTATTTTGTTTCATTCAATTCAATAGTTTTTCGTCATAAGTATTTAACCTTTAAGCCGACGCTTACGTCGGTTAAAAGATTAAATAATATGACGAATGGTATTTGGTCTTAGCCAAAAGAAATCACATTCATTAATAACATACACATATTGGCCATGAATTCAGCTACTAATTTAAAATTATAAGCTCGGGAATACTTGGTCAGGGTTGTATTAAACTTCGAATTACTTAATCTTGAAATTATAAAGTTCACAGATCATTAATGCCAATTTATAGTTATTTTGAAAATAGTATTCACCAAAGATATCTAGGTCTTACTTAAGCGTTACATCAATTTCAATTATTAGAATTTTAGCTATGGTCCAGCGAGCCGAGTCGGGGACGAAAATGTTACAACTTCAAAAACAATTTCATACGTTGAATATTTTTATCCAATATACCAGTATGCGATTAAAACATGTTTTGTATGTTTTTTTACAATTAATATTATATATTATCAATATAATTCGGTTACATAAACTTTATACCTGTTTTGGTAAAAAAGACTAATGCCGATTTTCAGCAACCGCCATGGAAATAATATTTTTATCCTTCTCAAAGATCATTCAAGATTTGACCTAGGCTTTTATTGTCACCTAAGTTCTTAGGATCTAAGGGCTTAGGTGATGCGTAAGTATTAGGGAAAACTTTTTGTCTAAAGAAATAGGTACATGACCCTAAAAAACCTCTAGACATTAGTACATTACGCGTATTCGGTTACATAAACTTTATACCTGTTTTGGTAAAAAATACTAATGCCGATTTTCAGCAACCGCCATGGAAATAATATTTTTATCCTTCTCAAAGATCATTCAAGATTTGACCTAGGCTTTTATTGTCACCTAAGTTCTTAGGATCTAAGGGCTTAGGTGATGCGTAAGTATTAGGGAAAACTTTTTGTCTAAAGAAATAGGTACCATCGAGGAAATTGATTCCTTAAGGCAGTTGACAGACCAACGTCATGTGGTCGGATCATGTCAATTCAAAGTTAATTGTGATCTGTCGACTGGGTTTGACGTTACATGACTAAACTACATAGGTCCCCCATCTGCCTAGGAATCAACTTCTCTGATAGTACATGACCCTAAAAAACCTTTAGACATTAGTACATTACGCGATAGGTTTTTGGTGAAACCAGGAATTAGACATAATTTACAATATTATATTATGCTAATTCATGGTAACTCATTCGTATTTAAATATTGTTAACGATTCACAACCTTCATTATCACTAATTATAATAAATAAATAATTACGGCCACACTCAGAGACATTAATTAATGAAGATTAAACTTCATTTAATGAAGAGTTTGACAGATAATGTATGGGGCATAAATGTCAAATTTTTATTTAATTACAGTTAAGTAATTAATATTCGTCTCTATACAACGTCTAATTTAGGGTGAAGCCAAACGAGCGTAATTTGTGAGTTGTGAGTCGCAGAATTTCGGCTGGCAGAAATTCTGCTGCATTCAGTATCATACACAAGACGTCCTGTTTGATTCACACGAGCGTAATTTTGTGAGTCGTGATTTGTATGAAAAATAATTTACGCAACCAAAATTCTGCGACTCACGACTCACAAAATTACGCTTGTTTGGCTTCACCCTCGCAGTGTTACAAGGCTGTTTTGGCGCGTCCCCAAAATCGGAATTGACGCTGACGCCATGTTTTAAAATGTCACTTGATACAGCTATTTCACGCCCATGTGATTTTATTAATGTCATGCAAATATGCTCATAAATGTAGCCAAAATAAAAACTATCACTGGCTTCATTATGATTGACAGCCAGCTTGCATCCGCGCCTCCTTGACAGTGACATTGACGGGCAAAACCTTGCTAGGTCGTTTAGGGAATATAATATTGTACCATCGAGGAAATTGATTCCTAGGCAGTTGACGGACCTACATCATGACTCATGTGGTCGGCTTATGTCAATTCAATATTAGCAGCTGTGATCGGTTGGATGGGTTTGACTTAACGCGACCAATAAATTACTTAGGTCCGCCGTCTGCCTAGGAATCAACTTCTCTGATAGTACAAAGGCCGGAGCAGACTCTGAGAGCATTACTAGAATATGCACTTGCACACGTCATAATATTATCTAGATTCTAGAATATTGACAGAAACTTTTTCAAACGTCGAACAAAACTTTTTGTATGCTGTCTATGTTTATGCTGGCGTCTAGCGTGAAAAAAATTGCAGCAATATTCGCCACACAGCACGGCTACTTCAAAACAAACGATATGTAGAGTTCCCTGACAATAACCAATCATATGATATTTTCACACTCTCACAAAAATACCATTACTTATCACAACACAATTTCTTGTTTCTTTTTCAAGGTAAATAGAATTCACCAAGATGTCACATCTCTCTCCCACTATTTTCACCAATTAATTCCTTCTCATTTCAAGGTAAATAAGCGTTCAATCCACCAAGGTGGCCCTCGTCTCTCTCTCTTTGCCTCGCTAATCTCTCCTCTTCAAACCCGTCTATGCCCAAGCCGAGTCTCTCTATCAACTTCTCTCCTTTGTCTCCGTGAAGCTCTATGAACTGCTTCCTCCTTCTCAACGCGACTTCTGGGTCGAATATCCAGGTCTGCTGCGCATGGATGACTGGGAAACCCACGAAGTTTGTCTGGATGAACCGGCCTATCGGATCTGCTGCTGGCTGCATGTCGGCGGGTACTTCTCGCAGGAGAAGAAACATAGCCGGCAGCTGGAAAAAGAAAATATTTATTTGTTATAATTGCTTGTAAGTTGTAGTGAAAGAAAGCAATGTATGGATGTAAGTTTTAAAACAACAGTTGATACCTTCAATTAAAATTGTTTAACGAGTGCTTAATCTTAACATAGGCTGTAGAAAATAAAACTTTATGGATTTACTGTACTTCAAACTCATAATTTTCTTCAAAGAGCAAAATGAAGATAAATAGTCCTAGTATAAAAAATATAAATATAATATTAGTATTCTTTAGCTCTTTATTGTTTTACGCGTTTTTTGGCATAGTATATTTAAAACTGATGCTGAATACCTACCTATTTATATACTTTACATAGCCTACGTACAAATTAATATACGATAATTGTACCTAATAAAGTAATAAGTAACTATACATAACGGTTACGCTTATGGCATTCTTGCGGTTAAAATATTAACGAAGTAACGGCTAGTAAAATGGAATTTAGTTATTTCTTAAGCCTGTTTCAAGGGTTTAACAATATTTCAAATCAAAACAAAATAAAATTTAAGGTCAGTTCACAAAAAGACGCGACACGTTAGAGCATTATAAGATGGTATTAAAATGTTTACCTTATAATATGTACTAAATAATATAATATTATGAGACATAATATTTCATTATAAGAGTTTAAAGTTTGAGATTCACTTTACAGTATAATATACTACACAGTCTGTTGAAAAGTAATTGTAGAGTTAGTTACATAGTGTAGCCTGGCGATAGATATCAGAGAAACAGGCAGACAGACAAACTAATAGACAAACGGATAGACAGTGAAGGCCCATTTTTGGGTATGGAAGCATAAAATTTTAATTGTAAATAATTAATAATATATTATTATATATTATTATATATTATTAATTATTTACAAGTCTTCACTCAGTTTCGTCATAAGACATTAACGCTTACTCAAGTTTTTTACATGACATTAAAATTTAATGATGGTGTTTACTGTTTAGTAGATATCAAAATTATAAAATAATTACAAAACATTTATGTATGTTCAATCAGAAAAGTTCCATAAACTTCTAAAAACTTCAGAGAAATACTCTTTTTGCTAATATAGTAGCAAAGCTACGAATCTAGATTTTTCTGCCAATTGTTTCGCACTGAAAATCTAAATGACTTTATAGCTGGATAATATTCAGACAACCTTCAATATTTAGTTTATATCCTACTAAATAGCGCTAAGTACTAATTACAGGCATAATAATGATAATTCAGAGGTATTTATTAAATGAGCTAAGCACCAAAATTGTATAATTGTAAATAAGTACATAAACGACACTTAAAATATTATGTTTATCTTTATAATTATACAAATATACACCTAATTCAGTAGCATACTCCAAAAAAATATGTTTTAGGCAAACTATTACATTAAAACAGTGAAACCTTTTGAACACTCAACCAAAAAATACCACTTCAATCAATAATTTCCACAAATTAAAATAAAACAATTTTTGAACACCGATCGAAAAAAATAAAGAAAAACTCACAATAAATATCAGTTTCATTTTAACGACCTCACCACACCACGCTCACCTCCACACTGGTTGTTTGCAACTTTTACAATTCAGTTCAGGTTGCTTAATGGACTATAATGGGTTGTCTTTTGAATCGGTTACGAAACCCGCAACCCCGCACAAGATACGTACAAACGACGTGTGTCACGTCACTAATTGCTATACGTAGAAGTCGTGGAAAGAAAGGATTGGACTTGGAGAGTGGAGACAAATGATAGTAAAACGTTAATGACCCGACTGCCAGGAGGGGGTTATTTATTGAAGAGTTTGTCAGCTAGTTCTTCTCGCCGGGTTAGTTCCCTAACCGGTGGTAGACACCAGTAGTGACGACGTTCTGAAAACATTTGAAAAAATAATCTGCATAAAAAAAATTAGTTTGAGTTTTTTTTTTTCAGATAATATTGTGAGGCTTATTATACTATAACTAGACATTAAGATAATAAGCAATTTTATATAATTTTCCCCGTTGTTTTCCACATTTTCCTCTGTTTCTTCGCTCCAATTGATCTCATGTTGTATGTATCCTATGGCTATCTAACGCTGAAAGAATTATTCAAATCGGACCAGTAGTTCCTGAGATTAGCGCGTTCCAACAAACAAACTCTTCCGCTTTATAATATTAATAAAAGTATAATAAATGATAATTTGAGTCATTAATATTCGTCTTAAGTAGGACAGAAGTCAAGTTAATAGCACAGAATATAATATTAGTATGGTAATAATTAGTAATTACTAATAGGTAGGTAATACTATCTATCTATCTATCTATCTATCTATGGACGCTTCACACCACGTCAGTCTGGCCCCGTGCTAAGTACCTGAAGGACTTGTGTTACAGGTACCAGACAACGGAAATATATTGAATACTTTTATACTATACATATATTTAAGATTTTTATTATATCATACACATATTTAATACACATCCATGACCCAGGAACATTGAAAAAATACTATACAGATGCTGTCTCATTCTGCTTCCTTTGATTATAATTTATTCATAATAAAACTATTCTTACCTATAAAATACAATAATGTTATGAGTTATATCTTATATCCTCTACGAGTGGTAAAAAACTAAAAAAAAACGTCAGACTGACGCAAACGACGTACAACAAATTGCTAAAACTGAAAACTGGTTTTACCAACTGCCAATTGAGTATTGTAATCGTCATATTTATGCTAATTATAATATAATGTTACGAAATATCTACCTAGGAAATACCAACATTCAAATTCATATTTTAAAGATTGTACCTATACGAAACTATAGTATTACTAATGGCGCATTTTCACTGGTCGATAGGGCCCGCATGCGGGGTGCGGGAGATCATGCCTCAACCAATCAAAATGCGCCATTAGTTGTCATAGACTCCCCGTATGCTGCATACCGCACGAGTTAACGACTAATGAAAATGCGCCCTTTAGTTACCTTTTACTTACAGGATCTTTTAAAGTAAAAACTAAAAAATTGGGAGGAGGTGTAATCCCAATTTGATACAAAAAGATAAAATATGAGTTAAGAATATGAATTTATGTAGTATGAATAATCCATACTAATATTATAAATATGAAAGTATGTATGTCTGTCTGTCTATCGGTATGTCTGTCTGTCTGTTACCTCTTCACACCCAAACCGCTGAACCGATTTTGCTGTATGTAGATACTTTGAGTCCCGGGACAGGACATATCGCCGCCCAATAAACGATTTTTGGCGCAACGGAGTTGCGGGAGTCCTCTAGTAAATCATAACATCATAATCCTAAACCCTCTAAGCCAGTGGTTCCCAATCTGGGGGTAATTACCCCCGCGGGGGTAAAATAGCTATTTTAAAGGGGTAACAGAGGTGGTACCTAAAATAGATGAATTGGCAGAAAAAAAATATAAACTGTACATTTTGGAAAAACACAGCTACAGAATACCCTATCATTGCAGACAGAGATCTGAAAATGTTAGTACCGTTAGCTACCACTTGTAAATGCGAGAGCGGCCTCTCAACTCTGGTAACATTAAAAAAAAGGCAAGAAACCGTCTGAACGTGGAGCATGATATGAGATGCGCGTTAAGTGTAACTGAAGTCTGAACCTAATTATATTAAAAAACTTGCGTTAAAGTTTAAAGTTGTTTCCGATTTGGGGGGGGGGGGGGGGGGGGGTAAAATCAGTTTCTCTTACCGGCCATAGGGGTAACAGCCCTAAAAAGGTTGGGAACCACTGCTCTAAGCTGCTTGCTTGAATGCTGAGTAATAAAGCCTTAAATAAAAGTTATATAACAGTAACTTAACTTAATTTATAACATTCGATAACATTCGGCTTTCTTTACGTACAATATTTTTAGGACCATGGGTTAAAATCCTTATTACTTACCTGTTATACAGGTTAAAGTTATCTTTACCACTGCTATTTAGATCAGCTCAGTTAGATCTGGTCATTTTTTAGGGTTCCGTACCCAAAGGGTAAAAACGGGACCCTATTACTAAGGCTTCGTTGTCTGTCCGTCTGTATGTCTCAAGAATGGTAATAGCTAGAGAGTTGAAATTTTCACAGATATGTGTATATATGTTGCCGCTATAACAACAAATACTAAAAACAAAATAAAATTAATATTTTAGGGGGGCTTCCATATAACAAACGTGATTTTTTTGGCCTTTTTTGCTCTCTACCAATAATGGCAACAGGTAGGTACTTAAATTTTTCACACAATCCTTAGTTTAATGTGTAATTTAATGTTTAATAATAAAATGTACATAAAATAAAAAATTAAGGGGGGCTCTCATTCAAAAAACATATTTTTTGCCTAATTTTGCTCTATAATGGTACGGAACCCTTCGTGCGCGAGTCCAACTCGCACTTGGCCGATTTTTTAGATCAGACCTAATTTCTTATTTTCTATCTCCAAAGTTCGCCTAAGCGCCTAAGCACAAATAAAATTTATAGATATGCTACTAACGGCCGTTCCCAATATCGTCGCTTAGCTAACAATACCGCGCAAGTCGAAAATTGGTCAGTTTGACTTTTATACTTCATTGGATAGATTTTGTCGGCGTGCATCCAATGATGTTAGAATTTTATTTAAATTGTCCAATCGCAGCGCGTTATTTAAGTAGTTCTGGCACCGCGCAAGTCGTTTGTTGTGTCACAACCGCGTAAGTCATCAGTCTGACATACTATCTTGTGTTGATGTGTGGCCACGCAGCAAATTTATTGTATATTTTTGTCTATTACGGTTTTATCAGAGAGACAAATACTTCTGATGGACCAAAAAGGAAAGACAACTCGATTATTTATTATTTTTGACCGACTTCCGAAAAGGGGAGGTAATATGTTCGGCTGTATGTATCTTTTTTTTTTTTGTATGTTCCACGATTACTCAGCCGTTTGTGGTCCGATTTTCAAAATTATTTTTGTGTTGTATAGAGTTTAACTCGAATTTGGTACCATGTTCACAAAAGTGGTGACAGATCGATTCCTCAAGGATTCCATCATCAGAATGATGGGATCCTTGAGGAATCGAGGGGACTTCTTGAAATTTGTATGGAAACATATAGTGATTTCGATTTTTTCCGAAGCATTCGAGGTAAATGCTACCAAAAAGTAAGACTTCGCACCAGGTTATACCCTGGATCCGAAGGTACCGAACAGAACTTTTGAATGCTTATAGGTACAGGTTCGGGGATTTCGGCGTTGTTTAAACAACTGAAAGCATAAGCTAATACATCAATTTGATTAATCATCATCATCACAAACATCATTATACCATGGGTCATCACACTATGACCCAATTATTGGTACTTTTCGTGATATTTTGCATCGAAGCAGACGTTTTTGATAATGATTTCGCTGTTTGTGGACCGATTTTCAAAATTCTCGTATCGTTGTATAGGATATAATCTTAATTTTGTATAACAATTACGAAAGTGGTGAGCTGATGATGGGATCTATGAGCAATCGAGGAAAATCCTTGAATTTTATCAAAACACTCATAGTGGTTAAAATGTTGTTTCTAGTAAGTAAACATATGTTACGAATAAGAGAAATTTTATACGAAGGTGTCTCTTGGTCCAAAGGCACTGAACAGAACTCCTGAATCTTTAAAGATAAAAGTATGGAAATTGCAGCATCGCTTAGATAACTGCAAGCATTTACCACAATTTCGCTTACAGTGACATAATGTGAATAGTTAACATTCGTATTGGTTATTTACGCATAAAGCCTAATTTTGTAGATACTTAACTAAAAAGAGTAAAATTATTATTTTTAACAAAAAATTAAAACCGACTTCCATGGTAAAAACAATAGTAATATGAACTAAAAAGTATTAAATAACTCTTACCCTTTAATAGTGCCTTTTTCAGAATTCGTCTAAATCTCAACTATTTCTGTACTGTATACTACAATCTTCATTACTTTGAAGTCGGTACCAGTCCCAAAAGTTTCAGATAATCTGACATTACTGAACTCACGATTAAATTAGCTGGTACCGACTTCAAAATAATGAAGATTGTAGTATACAGTACAAAAATAGTTGAGATTTAGACGAATTCTGAAAAAGGCACTATTAAAGGGTAAGAGTTATTTAATACTTTTTAGTTCATATTACTATTGTTTTTACCTTGGAAGTCGGTTTTAATTTTTTGTTAAAAATAATAATGTAGTTTAATAGAGTGTAATTACTGCTATTTTAGATGTATTTTAAACTTCAATTATAGATCGGCGGTTTTTCAATGTAATGTTCATTGACTTAGGCGGTATTGTTAACTATTTTATGGGGGGCACATGACATCTTTCTTCTAAAAAGCCATAACAATTTAGTTGCAAATAGCAATAGCTCGTACTGCTACCCATTACCCAAATTGAGGCTTCCATCCCGTTTTTCATTGACCTTATAAAAGTTATGATGAACTCCAGAGGGATACTGCCCTACTCTTCTTGTATAGCCACCCAGAGGTTTTGAAGGGTATCTGCGGCAGGAGTCCTGGCCCTGACCCTCCTTTGGAGTTCGCCCCATGGCTTCTCTATAGAATTATGGTCTGGGCTTCTTGCTGGCCAATGCGTAACCGAAATTCCGACCTCGGAGAGATATTGACGAACTATCGCAGCAACGTGCGGTCGACCATTGTCCTGCATCAATATGAAACCTTTACCAACTAACGTCGTATGGCACCGCATGATATCCTAGCACGCCCTGGATGTAGCGATGGGCATTCAAAGTGCCAAGGCACGGCCCGGTTTCGAACTCAAGATTGGTTTTTGCACCAAAAGAAATACCGCCCCAAACAGTCCCGGAAACCCCGCCAAATGGAACCATTTCGTCAATGCACACCCCCGCAAATCGTTCTTATTTTCTAAGGTATACTTTCCTGCGACCATTGCTACCATAAAGATTGATTTTGTACTCATCAGAGAAGAGTACGACCCGCCATTACACCAACGACCAATCAACGCAAGAACGGGCGAAATAAAGCTGCGCTTGACGGTGTGCTGGGGCTAATTTTGGGCCGTTAGCGATTTTTTGTGAAGTCAAACAACTGTCTGCAAGTCTTCGTCGTACAGTCCACTCACTTACTGTAACTCATCCTGTTAGATCAAGCCCGATGTCATCCTGAACCTGGTCGCCTGGTAAAGTTTAGAGTCTCTAAAAAACTTCGGTATACTCTTCTAACCGAAGATCGACTTAAATTTAAGACTTCTAGCCACAAATCAAAATGAGAGGCTTTATTTGAAGTACTATCCATATTATCACAAAGAAATTACGTCCAAAATGAAGTTAAGGTGACGCAGCGTTAAAGTAAGAAACCGTGTTGGATATGTTTTAGATTGCTTGTTTTCTATGAGAGGCCGGCCCGGCCTCTCATAGAAAACAAGCAATGGAACAGCAAAAAATGGAAAGGGCGTAAGCGACAAAATGGTTTTTGTCGCATAATTTAAAAACCATAAATACATTTCATATAAACTATGCACAAATTAAAGTGCATGCTTGAACCAATTTATGTACAAATTTTGGAACCTTAAATCACTCTCCTCTGTTGGAAAAATAGGAATCCCTTTTTTTACAGAGGTCTTTTCGATTGATTATTCTGTGCTATAAAAGTTGTCCAATCGTGTTATGCTATGGGCAATTCAAAGACAAAGACATGATGAATACTGACAATGAACTTCAATTTCTTAGCTTTAGTCATTGCTGAGAAAAATCGGCATCGCTACAGCCAAATTATTAAGGCGTCGACTTAAACGAACAATAAATCAATAAAAATCAAGACAAAACAGGATCGATAAAGTTTGACCAATTTTATCCACAGGACAAAACAAAATTAAGAAATTGAGTGATGATTGTGCTTAGTGATTTGTGTAGTTTATAGTCAAGCACATTGATGTAAAAAAATGTATTTCATTTAATTAAAATTAAGAAAAAAATGTAATTGTCTTTCTTTTGTTGAACTAATACCGCCTTAGTCAATTTTAATAGGTACTGATACAGTATTAAATACACATATTTTAATATGTGACATCATAATTGTACCTATTTTATACCTATGTATGTCTTCAGTGCACAAGTCTGAAGTATTTTAAAGAAAATAATCAGTTTTTTGTCTCTCCTGAAAACTTGTCAAATTTAACTTGCGCGGTATTGTTAGCTAAGCGACGATATTTGATCTATCTCTGGTTTTGCCCTACTAGAGATAGGAATAGTTACCTATCTTATGTCAATTCAATGTTAGCTGCGATCGGTCGTATGTCAAACCAGAGATAGATTGAATATTGGGAACGGCCGTTAAAGATCCGCTCTACCGGCAACGAAAGGGCAAATGACCTTTATTCAAAGGGTAGCAGAGGTCAGATTCCATTGCCGTATGCTAAGAAGCCATTTAAATTCTACAGCGGCTCGATCAAGGTTATGCCAGGCCATATGGGATTAATAACGATAATAATTCTTATACCAATGGTTTTGAATGGTCAGCATATTAATGAATTGAAATCTGTCCTTTTAGATTATTTTCATTTTTAATAGAATCTAAATAAATCGAGAAACGAGCTGAGCAGCTACCTTCAATAGTCCAAACGGCGAAATGAGGCATTTTTATATAGAATTCTCTGCCCAGGCTTGTCATTTTAATTATTCTGCCTTTTTGTCCGCAATACTAGGGCGGCTAGAATAGCGTTAAATCGAAAAAAAATCGAAATAAAGGAAAAAGAAACGAAATAATCAGCCAAGTGCGAGTAGGACTCGCGCACGAGTGGTTCCGTGTCGCTGTAGAGCGAAAGTAACCAAAAAAAATGTTTTTTGTATGGGAGCCCCCCTTAAATTTTTATTTTATTTCAATTTTATTGTTAATTATTAAAGTTTAAATATAATTAATTAAAAATTTCCTGAATATTTCAAGCGCCTACCTGTTGGAATTATTGATTACGAGCAAAAAAGGCCAAAAAAAATAACATATTTTGTTGTATGGGAGCCCCCCTTAAATATTTATTTTATTTTACTTTAAGTATATTTTGTTGTTATAGCGGCAACAGAAATACAAAATCTGTGAAAGCCTGGTGACAGACAGACGGACAGACGGACAGACATCGAAGTCTCAGTAATAGGGTCCCGTTTTTACCCATTGGGTACGGAACCCTAAAAACGTCTTGGTCCTTTACACACAGTAGTACAGCCTTTTGTCTTGTGTCAAAATATGCAAAATACACCTATATTCAATAAGTTTAGAGGTCTTTGATTCAATGTAGGTCTTTTCGCTGTGGTCTAGCTTGTCACATCAAACGGGGAACTTCCAATTTCAAAATAACGAAGGCTATTTAGGATATTGAGTAAACTTCGATGAACAATTTTCTAAGAATATGACTTTAATATTATTATCTAGTCCGTATAATATTTTTTCTACAGATGTAGCATGTAATAAACATTAAAGATCACCGGCACCGGCATCAAATAACAAACAAATGTGCATGGACCAACGCAAGTGCGTTATGCGTAATATCAATGTAAAAAAAATCAGAGCAATGTTTCAATTAGTATTGACACCGCTTTGGGCAATACATTTGCATACAATAAAGCATTGCTAAGTTTTTTAGGTTGCTCCAGTTTCAGGCACTTAGAAAGAAAGTCAGATATATTATATGGTATACTGTACTCGGCGAAACATGGCGGCGGCAATGACCGCTCATTGCCTCCCTGTCAAAAACTTGTCATTTTCTAATTTCTATACAAAGCCGCGTTTGACAACATCTGACACTTCATTGTCAATCGCGGTTTATATAGAAAATGTCAAGTTTTTGACAGGAAGTCAATGACCGCTACCGCCATGTTTCGCCGAGTACAGTATAGTTAACTGACATAGTAATATTATTGTCTAGCCTTTCTCAAAATCTAATCAGCGGAGCCCTGGGGCAAAGGCCTTGTAAAGGCTTTGCGAGTCATACATAAATTGTTTTTAAAATTAATATACTCAATAGTAGGCACCAGCAGCTGCATGGGGACAATTTATTCAAAGACAAGCTATTTTTTGGGGGTCCGTCAAAAGTGTCACTTTTGTGGTGACGGAACTCTAAAAGGGTTCCTTCACCAAAAAAGTTTGAGATGCGCTGGTCTAGTCAGTTATTATAACTGCCAGTACAAGTATTACCCATATAATTGATTTTTGGAGCCCACAACAAATCATACTTTTTTTCAAAATTCAGTACACCCCGGCGCGGCGTGGTCGCAGTCACTCCCCAAAATTTCAATGTTGAGGAGGGAAGTGGTGACTAATTGAGAATTGAGCTATGTCTCTAACAAGTTTAAAAAAAATAACAAAACTGTACGCTTTTGCCAGCATAAGAGCCAATTTCACGAACGTCTGTTAAAGCACAGAATACATATTAGTTTAACAAGTTAAAGTTAATGCTCCAATTAGTACACTGACCTCTATAATATACTGGACTGGCTATGCTGTACAAAATGACAGCTATTTTTTGTGCTGATTTGAAGCGCCGCGGTGAGCATACTGTGAACTAATAACATAGAAAATTACAACCGGCATTTGCAAAATAGTAGTTCCAAGTACACTCACTACTGCTTTCACGTAGCAATCAGCACCAATATGACGACTAGGAACTCAAACTCAAATAGGAACATTTTTATTGATAGCTATCGCCTGTCCAGTGTATTATAGAGGTCAGTGAATTAGTGTGACATTATCTCTTTCGTTTTTTATACAAATAAAAGAGAAGACTTGACATTTTAACCAGCCATTAAAACTAACAGATGTTGGTGAAATTGGACCTAAACGTATGATAGTTTAAGACCCGCGCGCGCAATGCGCATGCGTCTTATCTGTCACTCTCCCACGTAAACACAAAAAATCGATAATTTTCTCATGTGAGTTTCCAGTGTTTGTTATAGTTAAAACCCGTACAAAATGATGCAAGAATACGACGACGATTTCTTCTTTGAGGAAGACAAAATGTATGTCACAGTATTTTAAGCTTTATCAGCTACATCCTTTTCCCTTGATATCCATTGGAATAGTTCAGTGTTGTTGAGTTGAGTGTTGTGCAAACATGAATCAAGACTTACGACGAACGATCATGTTCGAAGATAAAATGTAATGTTTTTTTTATTACTTTAGAATTATTTATTTTTTTATTAGAGAAATAGAGCAAAATTTAGAGCTTTAGGTTTTACCGTTTTATATAATAACTAGGTTGTTACCACTATTATTAGTGGTAATAACCTAGTTAGTAGTACCAGTTTTAACTCTAATTCGTTTCTAGTAATTTGATTACACCAAAGCAAGTATAAAATAACAATTAATTTAATAATATTGTTATCAAAAGTTATTTGATGTGGCATTTTAAGTTTTCCACACACTGAGATATAGAGACCCGAAAATTAGATAATTCAATAAGGAAATAACCATTTTGTTTAACCATTTTAGTTTCTATCATTTATTTATAATTAAGTATCTGTTTTTATTATTATTTATTGACTTTTGTTGCAATATAATATTATAATTTCTTATTTTATGCTTTTTGTTTAGAATTTCTAAAACGGAAATGACAAGTAGTTTGCTTTTACCAGTTGATGAAAGGTAAGTACTATCAAATGGCTAAACAAATAAAAAAAATGTTTTAAATGTTTAAAAAGAGTCAGTTAATTACTTATTAATATAAATTTCGTGCAGTCCGACCATGAAAGTTCAGGATACAGCAAAAATGGAGGATGAAAATAATATTCTCGATTTGTAAGTAAACTTTTTAATTTTCATTGGATGTGTCGATTAAAGTATGTAATGGGTATTTCATATAGGTATTATTTTTAAATAGCAATCTACCTAGAGTGCGTCTTTCTATTCAAAATAGAATTATATTATTTAGTACCTAGGTACGTTGTGGATTGAATCTGGGAGTTCAAACCACGATTCCGAAATATGTATAACAATTTTCATAGATATTTACTCCACTAACAATTTTCATAGATATTTACTCCACTTTTAATTTGTGAAATATAATCGAATCTTGGTGTAAATAACAAGCCTTTGTATTACAGCATTGCCGACGATGATCTACACTGCATTGCTCGTGATTTGAGAGAAGAACGATACTTATTGCAATACCAAAACTTGATGTAAGAAATAAGTTAGATTTGTAGCTGGGGTGTAGGTACAGCTTAGAGAAGAGTAGTAAAAATTTGTGCTAAAATCTGCAATGTAAAAATGTTGCTCGACGCGCTCTCTTACGACCATTTTAATCCACTGTCATGCAAAAATCCTTTTAGTAATATTTCATTGTAGTAAAAAGCTAGGAGTTTGTATTGCTTGAAAATAAATTTATTGACCTTTATAGAGTTTTCATAACCTTCCTTTCACAGGTATTATCTAAAAGCAAAAATTATCAATTATTATTATTAGATATTTGTCATGGACGTATAAAAAAAGGCGGACGGAGTCCCACCATACACAAAACTGTGTCGTTCAGAGTCGGCCAGCTGGCTGTATGTACACGGTCCGCACGCACACATTCTTGCGCTAGTCCATACCATTTGACAGGCGTCAGAATGTGTGCGTGGCCGACTCTGAAGAAAAGTGAAGACACAGTTTTGTAATATAACAAGACTCCGTCCGCCTTTTTTTCTACGTTCATGATATTTGTAACAACTTGCTAATTTTTTTACCCAAATATTGGTAAAGAACAAAAGTTTACTCTGCAAAACATTTATGCGATAGCTGCTAAAATTATTTAGTATCTACTTAGGTACACTATTTTTCGAAGGCATCATGTACCAGACCATAATAATATTATATAGCATACTGCATACTGCATGCCAGACTTAAAAAAAATATTTTGAATATTTTTTTTTCGAATCAGGTGACAATATTTTTGTGAATTTCAGGGGAATGACGGTAACTTCGGGCAGTGTCGTGTTGAATAAGGACGAGAAAAACCTCATCGGTATCAGTATAGGCGGAGGGGCTCCTCTCTGTCCCTGTTTATACATTGTCCAGGTACATTAAGGTTTATCTACAAAGCTTTTCTCAATTTGTATTGCAACGTCGCAAGGCGTCGCGATGCATTTTTAAATGAGCCATTCTTTGGAACAGACAGCCATCAGGCAACAGGCAGCAAAAATGCGTTGTAAGTTGTAACGCCTCGCAACGTAATAGTGTAATAATAATTATAATAATTTTCATTTAGAGTACCTATTTCTCCCAAGAAAATTAAATTAAAACATTAATAATAGTGCCTAAAATATACATTAATGCCAGATCTTCGACAACACTCCAGCCTCAAAAGAGGGGACACTGCAGAGCGGAGATGAACTGGTAGGAGTGAACGGACAGACTGTGAAGGGAAAGACGAAAGTAGAAGTGGCTAAGATGATTCAAGCAGCTAAGGTAAGGGTAGCAAATTAAATAAGTTTGCTATCGTGCTTGGTTTTGACCAAGTTGTTGGTGGAGATAGAAAACCTAAGGCGTAAACACTCTTATCAACAAGAGAATAAATATTTAAATCCGCATTGAATCGCTGCTTTAATTGAGGAACAACAAATATAATGTAAAAAATTCGCTACATTAATCTAGTTTCTAGATAATTGTAGCAAATTTTTTACATAGTACTAGATTCTAGTGCTATCAGTTGACTGCATTCTGCATTCAACCGTACCTAATTCGGACTTTTTCTATTTTTTATACAGTGTGGTGTAAACACCGTTATCCTTGAAACTATTTTTAGGGTTCCGTACCCAAAGGGTAATAAAACCGGCCAAGTGCGTGTCGGGCCACGCGCAATATAGGGTTCCGTAGTACCGCTAGTTTTTGACAATTTTTTTATGGCCAATGAACGTACATTTATAGCGTGTTTTACACTACTAACAACATCATCTCAGTTATTTTCAAAGGAATTTGAACGAAAAGTTCCTTTATACTTCACCGAATACATTTTTTTTAGTTGATCGACTATTACTCAATAACTTATGAAGTCTTCTTAGCCGTGATAGTTTTCCTTTGAAATTCAGCATATTGCCTACTCCCGTGAATTTTTTCACATTTCCAGAACCAACCGTTTAGCTGGTAGAAGGGGGGGACACTGGACTCTAACGATTTTTTCCACTTTAAAACTTAATATTTCACAAACGGATCCCTAAATCGGAAAATGATCTATGAATACTCGGCTCGCAATATTTTTAAAAAACCTATTCAACGACACCCCACACGATGAGGTGGGCGCGAAAAAAATATTCATCCCCGCTTGATGTGTAGGGGAGGTACCATAAAAAAAAATTTGTTTACGATTTCACGTACCATTTTGTTGTCATCATTCATATGTGTATTCATGCCAAATTACAGCTTTGTAGGTCCTATAGTCTCTGAGTAAAACCGCGGACAGACAGACAGACAGATGGACAGACGGACAGACGGACGGACAGACCGAAACTATAAGGGTTCCTTGTTGACCACGGAACCCTAAAAACGGGACCCTATTACTGAGACTTCGATGTCTGTCCGTCTGTCCGTCTGTCTCCAGGCTGTAACTCAAGAATCGTAATAGCTAGAGAGTTGAAACTTTCACAGATTATGTATTTCTGTTGCCGCTATAACAACAAATACTAAAAACAAAATAAATTAAATATTTAATGGGGGCTCCCATACAACAAACGTGATTTTTCAAACATTTTTTGCTCGGTATCAATGATGACAACAGGTAGGCATTTGAAATTTTCACAAAAGCCTAAATTATATGTTTACTTTAATAAATAATAATAATATTAAAATAAAATAAAAATTTAAGGGAGGCTCCCATACAGAAAACACAATTTTTGGCCTATTTTTGCTCTATAACGGTACGGAACCCTTCGTGCGCGAGTCCGACTCGCACTTGCGCGAGTCTGACTCGCACTTGGCCGATTATTTTGAATTCCCAGCATTGTTCTCATAGAAAAAGTTGTTCATTTTGACAGGCTCATTTGATGGTTTCAAGGATCACGGTGTTTATTTACGCCACGTTTCAAAATTTTATACAAAATACGGACGGAACGCGACGGAATAGTATGTCTCGCGCCCGTATTTTGTATGTGTTTGAAACGCGGCGTAAACGCGGCGTAATTTACGCCGGCGTAATTTAGCCTAGTGTCTTTCGACACTAACACAAAACGTTTTGTAAACGCTTAAAATTTTGTTCGAATAAAGGGTTTTCTTATTTTACCTGAAAGTACCCTTCAGGGGTTTGTGGGTGTATGTGGGTGTTCGTGGGTGTTCGTGGATGTTCGTGGGTGTTTGTGAGTGTTCGTGAGTGTTTGTGAGTGTTCGTGGGTGTTTGTGGATGTCCGTGGGTGTTTGTGGGTGTTCGTGTGTGTTTGTGGGTGTTCGTGTGTGTTTGTGTGACACACCAACACCAACACCAACACGAAGTCCAAGGCCAGCACCAACGCCAAGTCCAAGACCAAGGCCAACGCAAAAACAACACCAACACCAAGTCCAACGCCAACACCAGCACCAAGTCCAACGCCAACGCCAACGCCAGCACCAACGCCATCACCAACACCAAGTCCAAGACCAACGCCAACACCAACATGAAGACCAAGGCCAACGCCAACACCATTAATTAAAATGTACGGCATAATTTTTTCCTAATTTATTTATCTTAATACTATTTAAAACGAAGGAAAAATGTATATTTAAAATTTCAGATTTTGTATTTCTGTTTATTTTTTTAGAACAGTTTCTTTTGAACGGCAATACTCTATAACAATTGTATTTTACAATATCATATTAAAAATAAAGTCGCCGTACAGAATAATAATTTTACAGCTTAAAAAATCAAGTGTACCATGTAATTAAGATTATTATTAAAATGGACAAAACATTTTTGACCGCATTATTTTAAATAATACTTTTGAGTGCTAAAATAATGTTTGGAACCGAAGCCGTACTGTTTCAGATGACCCCCCGGACCCCTGAAAAACAGGGGTTTGTAACCCTCGATTTTTTTCTATTGTCGCATTATTTTTGTACGGCGTTGCGGAATAATTGATTCGAAGCTGTATCCAAACACTATGAAACGTATGCCGTATAGAATCAAATGACCAAATTTACCATGGAAATTGGCTGAAAATAAAATAAAAATACCGACTTGTTGGCGCATCATTTTTGTACGGCACTGCGGGCTTTCTTATTATTTTTCATGTGTCTATCGATGGTAAAAATGCCGTACAGGATCATATGACCAAAATGTACTCACCCTACATGCACTTTTGAATTCTCATCAGCACTCAGTTGGTACAGCTTACAAGTGACGGCATAGTGCTAAATCTTATTATTTTATGCTCTAATATCGTCCTATATACGTCCCCAGGTGGTTCATATGACCCATCCATTTTCGACGTGGGCCTGTAGTCTATTTGTAGGTGTTCGTAGGTGTTTGTGGGTTTTCGTAGGTGTTTGGGGGTGTTTGTGAGTGTTCGTGGGTGGTTGTGGGTGTTTAACGTTTAGTACCTACCTTACGGTATTATACGAGTACTCCTGAGGTATTTTCATGTAAAATATTTTTTTTCAGGACCAAGTAACAATAAACTATAACAAACTACACGCAGATCCAAAGCAAGGGATATCACTAGACATGATAATGAAAAAGATGAAACACAGACTAGTAGAGAACATGTCATCAGGTACTGCTGATGCTTTGGGACTGTCCCGAGCTATTTTATGCAATGACACCCTAGTTGCCAAACTAAACGAGCTGAGAGAGACAGAAAATACTTATAAACGATTAGTGGAATTCGCGAAAAGGTAGGTTATAGTCATAGACAATAAATTACCAAATATATTATATAAAATCTTATATATAAAATTCTCGTGTCACAATGTTAGTCCGCGAACTCCTCCAAAACGGCTTTACTGATTTTTACCAAATTTTATATGCATATTCAGTAGGTCTGAGAGTCGGTCGGTCAATATATAAAGTACCCAGTAGGGTACTTTATATATTGATAAGTGCATTTGTTGAATAAATAATAGTAAATTATTACAACCTGAGACTGACGGCGACCATTGTTTGTGCGATGACATAGCGATCGACGTTGCCATGGCGACATACTTATTTAGTCACTTCAATAAAATAATATGGGCGAAATACTTTATATTATGGCAGAGCAACGTTTGCCGGGACAGCTAGTATATAATATAATTTACCAAATAATTCACCAAAATCTTTAAAAATTTTGATTTAAGTATGGTCTGCTTGTGCCAGACGCCAGTCTGGGTGGTTAATCGGGATTGAATGTTATTATCACGTTATTTATTTCGTTCTTCTTATGAAAGTGAAAGCATAATAATGTTTGGTAGACTACCAGTAACACGCGCTAGTACGAGTTAGTCTTATTGCAGTATCCACTTAATTTTATTGCAGAATGCTGAAATCATATTTTGACGTTCTACAAACGTATAAGGCATTGGGTGACATCTTTGCCGCCATAGGTGTGAGGGAACCACAAGCGAGGGCTTCCGAGGCCTTCACGAGGTTTGGACAATACCATCGTGAATTAGAAAGGGATGGGATCAAAATGCTGAAGACGTTAAAACCAGTAAGTAAAGAAACATTAAAACAAGTATGAGTTGGTGTAAAATAGTAGGTAACTAGTAACTAAATGGAAACCAAAGATGTATCAAAAAAGCTTATTTAAATTAAGGGGAGTTGTACAAATTAATAGTTGAGCCATGGAAGCTTAGAAAGAAAAAAAAAGAAAAATTTTACGAGGCTTGCATTTAAAGTTAATGGACCATTCTTTTATAGATCCTGGCCGACATGGGGACGTATTTGCATAAAGCTATACCTGACACGAAGCTAACGATTCGGAAGTATGCTGACACTAAGTTCGAATACCTCTCCTACTGCCTCAAAGTCAAAGAGATGGATGATGAGGAGTATGGATACAATGCGCTCCAAGAGCCTTTGTATAGGGTGGAGACTGGAAACTATGAGTATAGGTACGTTATTGTAAGCTGCTATGTCAGTTTAAAAATCAACTAGTTGACTGGTAATTTTAAGATACGATAGCAGAAATACTGTAAAGGTACGCTTATACGGGCAACTAAAATTTCTCCACTCGCTGAAATAATTGCCACAATTTATCGAAATTGCTCCATATTGCTCCACTAATTGCTCCAGATCGGTCCATTCGTGTCGCCGGGCAATTATTGCCGCAATTGTTGCCCGTGTAAGCGCTTCTTTATAGAGTCCTTGCGAGCTGTGTTATGTTACTTTTTAAGTCACAATATAATATGTGATAATATTATGTTTGTTTTATAGGTGTAACAAACTAAGTGGCAATACTTTAGGATGGGTATTTGTTCCTTAAATAGAGTTTAGTGTGGAAGTAGCAGCGCTGAAAGAGCCATTTTTTGTGATTTGCATGGGCAAGCGTCATGAATTTTTCCTTACAAAGATGGAAAAAATTTACTCTTTCAGCGCTGCTACTTTCATAGCGAACTCTATACATATGTATAGGTGACCTATAAACACCCTAAAGAATTATCACTTAGTTTTTTAGGGTTCCGTACCCAAAGGGTAAAAACGGAACCCTATTACTAAGACTTCGTTGTCTGTCCGTCTATCCGTCTGTCCGTCTGTCTGTCTGTCTGCTGTCGCCAGGCTGTATCTCAAGAACCACTATAGCTAGACTTCTGAAATTTTCACAGATTGTGTATATCTGTTGCCGCTATAACAACAAATACTAAAAACAAAATAATATTAATATTTAAAGGGGGCTCCCATACAACAAACATGATTTTTTTAGCCTTTTTTGCTCGATATCAATGGCAACAGGTAGGCACTTGAAATTTTTACAAAGGCCTTAAATATATGTGTTACTTAATAATTCATAATAATATTTAAACTATTTTTAACAAAAAATTAAAACCGACTTCCAAGGTAAAAACAATAGTAATATGAACTAAAAAGTATTAAATAACTCTTACCCTTTAATAGTGCCTTTTTCAGAATTCGTCTAAATCTCAACTATTTCTGTACTGTATACATCTTCATTATTTTGAAGTCGGTACCAGCTAATTTAATCGTGAGTTCAGTAAAGTCAGATTATCTGAAACTTTTGGGACTGGTACCGACTTCAAAGTAATGAAGATTGTAGTATACAGTACAGAAATAGTTGAGATTTAGACGAATTCTGAAAAAGGCACTATTAAAGGGTAAGAGTTATTTAATACTTTTTAGTTCATATTACTATTGTTTTTACCTTGGAAGTTGGTTTTAATTTTTTGTTAAAAATAATAATTTTACTCTTTTTAGTTAAGTATCTACAAAATTAGGCTTTATGCGTAAATAACCAATACGAATGTTAACTATTCACATTATGTCACTGTAAGCGAAATTGTGGTAAATGCTTGCAGTTATCTAAGCGATGCTGCAATTTCCATACTTTTATCTTTAAAGATTCAGGAGTTCTCTGTTCAGTGCCTTTGGACCAAGAGACACCTTCGTATAAAATTTCTCTTATTCGTAACATATGTTTAACTTACTAGAATCAACATTTTAACCACTATGAGTGTATTGATAAAATTCAAGGATTTTCCTCGAATGCTCATAGATCACATCATCAGCTCACCACTTTCGTAATTGTTACACAAAATTAAGATTATATCCTATATAACAATACGAGAATTTTGAAAATCGGTTCACAAACAGCGAAATCATTATCAAAAACGTCTGCTTCGATGCAAAATATCACGAAAAGTACCAATAATTGGGTCATAGTGTGATGACCCATGGTATAATGATGTTTGTGATGATGATGATTAATCAAATTGATGTATTAGCTTATGCTTTCAGTTGTTTAAACAACGCCGAAATCCTCGAACCTGTACCTATAAGCATTCAAAAGTTCTGTTCGGTACCTTCGGATCCAGGGTATAACCTGGTGCGAAATCTTACTTTTTGGTAGCATTTACCTCGAATGCTTCAGAAAAAATCGAAATCACTATATGTTTCCATACAAATTTCAAGAAGTCCCCTCGATTCCTCAAGGATTCCATCATCAGATCACCACTTTTGTGAACATGGTACCAAATTCGAGTTAAACCCTATACAACACAAAAAGAATTTTGAAAATCGGACCACAAACGGCTGAGTAATCGTGGAACATACAAAAAAAAAAGAAAGATACATACAGCCGAACATATTACCTCCTCCTTTTTGGAAGTCGGTCAATAAAATAAAAATTTAAGGGGGGCTCCGATACAAAAAACACAATTTTTGGCCAATTTTTGCTCTATAACGGTACGGAACCCTTCGTGCGCGAGTCCGACTCGCACTTGGCCGATTATTTACATCCTGTATACCTAGTTTATTATTAGATTAATACCCTGGCTCATAAGAAGGAACTCCCATTTACGAAATGCCATCAGGTAGGTACTGAAAAAATACTATTTTCCATACCGGCAGTTTTGCCACCAGAGGACGCTTTGTGTGTACCGAGTCTAGTATTATAAATTACAAAAACCGTCATTATAATATTTCAGGTTAATCCTTCGATGTCGCCAAGAAGCCCGAGCGAGGTTTGCTCGACTAAGATCTGATGTACTGGTAAAGTTGGAACTGCTGGACAATAAGAAGACGCAAGACGTGGCCTATCAGCTGAGGAGGTTCATTCAGGGATTGGCTGTTTATCACAAGTAAGTAAAGAAGTAACTTAAAAAGAGGTATAAAAACGAGAGACAATTGTACTATCAGGAAGTTAATTCATAGACAGATTGCGGGCCTGCTTAATTTGGTTGCGTTACCTGTGCACATCTCCACGTCACGACGTCATCAACGTGGAACTACACCGTGACGTGCATTTTTACGTTACGTTGACGTACATTTTCACGTCACGACAACGTACCGTGCCACGTTACCGCACCGTTCCACTTTGACGACGTCGTGACGTGGACATGTGGACAGACCCTTACATCTCAACTCTCAAGTCCTAACAGCTTTGTCCACACTGGGCCTTTTTTTGTTCGTCAAGGGCATGCGTTATAGCGCAGTCAACAGCGAACGTGAGGCATGCCCGTGACGCGCGTTGTAATCGTAGCGCTCGCTATGACACTTTTTTGTCATTTGATTTTGACGCATTCAATTATTTAATATGGCAAACAAAAGTTGAATGAAAAGAAGATGACGAAAATTGAAGATGAAATTGCATTGTGGACATAGCTAATGACTAATATTGAATGACATAACTAGACCAAACGGCATAAATCTGCCATCTGCCTATGAATCGATTTATTCGATGGTGCCTAAATTGATTAAAATCATCCTTGTAATTTTAAATAGCAATTATTTCAATTTCTCAAGAATGAAAAAGTAGAATATCGTAGACAGTATCATTTTTGTTTTTTAGCGAAACAGTCAACCACATAAAGGAGAACGCAGGTCTGTTTCCAGTCGAAGTGGATTTGTCGCAAAATGCCTTCCAATATAAGTCCACAGCGCAGATTATACAGGTATCACAATATTAACACAATGTGTAAAATTGTATTTTCTCTCTAGAATTATGTAGAGTGTATACTACAGTAGGCCAGTGTTCTTCGACCTGTGGTATACTTGATGAAAAATCGCATTGGGGTCGCGAAATACTTTTTTTGCCATTCGCATCATAAAAAAGGTAAAAAAACACTGAAGTAGACCAAATAAAATTAAACAAAACTATGATAGAGCCTAAGGGCCTGTTTCACCACTTCCTGGTAAGTGTCGGATAGACTATCCACAACTTAATTGGCAGAAACTCCATACTCCATATTCTGTCAGATAAGTTGTGGATAGCCTATCCGTCACTTACCAGGAAGTTGTGAAACAGACCCTTAGTATATTTATATAAAATTAGATCATCATTTTGACAGGATAACCCAGAAGAAGAAGATATTGAATATGCCCAAGAAATCCAGGAATACCACGACTTACCTGATGGCAACACCAATCAGAAAGTTACTAACCGTTGCCAGAATAAGGATAAAAACGACAGTGATACCACAGAACAGTTGCTACCGGGTTTGACGGATGATGTCAAACTTGACATGTCTCCACTGACTGCCAAAGATGATAACAACTTGTCACTTTTAACTGACAATGTCAAACTTGATATGGAACATTTGACTATCAAGCCAGATGATAATTTGACACTTTTAACAGAATTAGGATTGGCAGACACGAACAAAACTGATGATTTTGGTGACTTCCAAAACGGGATGAGCACATCAAATGATACTGATGATGTTTTTGATAAGTTACTGAATGATTTGCAAATAGGTAATTGAATTTGTTATAAATTAAATATTGATGCAACACATAAAAACTATTTAGTTTTTTATTTCATTATTTACAACCTGGTGAAGTTGTTGACTCAGCTTTCTGGGTCAGTGCTTTATAGAACTACCAACTTCTATTTTGTCTATCAGTCTATTTCTTTTACTTAACATGTAATATTTTGTATTCAAATTTTAATCGTTAATTACATCTTCTGTAAACCTTTACTTTATTTTGTTTTCTATTTTATTTTTATTCTGTTTACATACTGTCTCGCTTTCATTACCTAATCCTAATTATATCTCTAATTCTAATGGTGGATATGATCCACGTGGTGGAAGTGGACTGGGGCTGGCTTGTGGTGATGGTGCGGTTCGAAGTACAGCTTCAACTTCTCCACGTGGTGCTGGTCTATCAGAGGTTTCTTCACGTGGTGCTCATGGATGTAATGCTTGTGCGCCTTCGCCGCGTGCACAATGTGCTGCTGGATCTTGTGCAGGTCTATCTCCTCTGACAGCTTGTGCAGCTTGCTCGCCGCTTTCTGTGTCAGATGCTTCAAGCCCGCGTGGACTTTCTCTGTTATTTTGTCCAACGTCGGCGTTGCTGTTGCCGCGTGTAAGGCGAGCAGAAGCGAGATCTGGAAAATTGTGAAAATGATTAACTATTGAATCTAGGGACGTCAAAAGGGTGACATTTCGGAGAGTTATTTAAGGTGAACGCAGATTTGGGCCGCACTGCACGCACCGCAGTCGCTGCATTCGAATTCTTTATATGAAGTTATAGGCAAGCTCGCATACCTACCTACCCGCGCCGCAGTCTTCGCAACTTCATAATAATATGAAGAATTGCGAATGCGGCGACTGCGGTGCGTGCGGTGCGGCCAAATCTGCGTTCACCTTTAACCGTATGTCCCATTTCACCAACGTCTGTTAGTGTTAACAGCTTGTCAAAATGTCATGTCTTCTATTTCATTCATATAAAAAACGAAAGAGGTAACGCGTGATACTAATTCGATCATTAACTTTAACAGTCGTTGGTGACATTGGGCCTAAGCTGTACATCCGATTTTAACAATGTAATCAATAGGAACGTAATACTAGCCTAAATGATTATGGTAATTTAAGTAAGACTTCATATTAATAGATACTGTATAGGTACATAGTTATACGATGTTCATAGATAATTAAAATGATGAATCTTCAAGAGAAATCGCGGATATGAACAACTCAAAGGAAACTAATTATTAGTGAAACGACTAACGAGTAATATAGATAACATGGGTTATTATCTCAGCACCAATACTAAAACTGGCATCATCATCATCATCACTACACATCACTATACATACTCTGCAAGAATGCTTCGAGCTTAAATTATTAAGTCAAAGAAAGTAATGGTACGAGGCTTTCTTATTTACTGCCCGTGGTGCGTGTACTATTTTTCTCATCGACGGAGGCGAAAAACGGCAACATCGGTAAGCGCAGCGGGAAGAAAGTTGACGTTTTCCGCCCGGAGGTGAGAAAAAACATTTACCGCCGTACTCAGAGACATTTAAATTATGATTAACCTTCAATTTAGTGAAGAGTTTGACAGATAATGATGACTTGACAAAATTTTGAATTAATTACATGTAAGTAATTAATCTTCCACTCTGAGTGCTGCAGTAAGTTTCTACGGATTATTATTTTCACGGAATCAACATTCTAATATAAATCATAATATTAGGTAAGTATTAAGAGTTGCTACGATCGTGGTTGGTTCAAATAACCATGGCTTTTTAATGTCTGTACAAGTAATATTTTTGGTCTCATGAGACTTAAAATATTATTTTAATACATAGAGCTACGACGGCTATCTGCAGAATAAATTATTGTATTCGCATATTGAAGTCCCATGGGTGAGCAAATTGAGCACAAGAGCCACAGATCACTGATCTTCAATAATAAGAATAAATAGCAAAAAAAATATTTGATACGAAACGTTAATACCGTACTTGTTTGCCCAATACTTATATTCAAAAAATCATAATTCATAACTTTCTACGTCTTGTAAATGGATATTTGTTTTTAGCTTTGTCATTATTCAGGTTTGTTTAGCTGTATGTTTTTCTGTACAAATAAAATAAGTAAGTAACTCTCATAATGTGTTATGTGGATGTGTGCATGGGCTTTAGCCACCTGGTTTACCATGGTAAGGGGCTAAAACCCCTTGGCCCAGGCCCAAGCCCAAAGCTACCTAGCTGGCTGCTAGATTCCAGTTTTAATTCCATCATCCTCAAGCAGTGTCGTAGCAAGACTTAGAAGGCCATCAGCCATGATAAAACTTTTTAGGACACCCAGCAAAGTTGAGAGCATAATATCCACGGCCCTCTCGGCTTGGAAATTAAAACTGCTGATACAGCGGTAAATAAAAACCTATGCCCATTATGTCAATTGGGTTGTCACTTAAGGTCCTAAAAGAAAGAGTTTTCCCAACCCATTCCTAACTTCCTAAGCCCGTGCTAAGGACTGTAAGCCACTTGCGTCCTAGAAGAAAAGGTTTGCAGAACTCTTCATTTCCTTTCCACTAATTAATTTTCTTAAACGCTCACTAAGAACTATCACTATTCACTGTATCACTAATACTCACAAAAACAAAAGCCCTCATGATGTGTGATAAGTAGTCCACTAAATTGCCAACTGCCCACGTCAATAGTTTGGCTCCTAATATAACGTAGGACTATTATATGCAAATAATTACGCAAGCACATTATTCTGAATCTATGTAGCGATTACAAACGATATTGGTTTAATTGTTTTAATTTGTTGTTAAATTTCATAACAAACAATTACTATTATGAAAAAATGTAAGTTGTTACCAAATTGTTTACATTTGAAGACGTTGCTAAAAAAATAAATTACCTAATAATGTACCTTGACTTGTTATTCGAGGTGAAACGGTATACCGTATCACTCGCACGTGTTTTTCATAACTTTTAATTAGTGTAATATTATTACAGGCCTACTAAGGTATTTGTTCATTATAATATCATGTACAAAATATCTTTTGCTTCGTTGGCAAAAAATACTAAAGCGCAAGTAACAGCTAACTTCCCGTTGGACATACCTATGGTATTAACTATTATTTTATTTACCATCCAGCTCAATCCTCCCAGATCACATAAGATTTTTTAGCAATTGTAAGTATTGCATGTTAAGGTTTATTAACCATCCAACACTAAGCGAAATCGCTGCCATACATTGACAGGTATTGCTACGATATCGCGTCCCGTGTCACCCAGAATAAGCCCGCAAGGGAAAGCCTCTGTCCTATCAAATTCAGCGCGCGAGGTTAGCGTTGTTTCGTGCATACCAATCGTTAGCAACTTACAGATTTATTTCGTACCCCGTGCACATGATTTAAAAATTAATGCATGCAAAATCGGCTCTTATTATCAACGCACCCTGTAGTCGAATCGCGTTACTAAAAATTGTAGCCGTTACGCCGCTAATTACATAATAATTACAATAATGGTACACGGATATGTTTTGAAATCGATTTTAGCTTGATAAAGGATAAATTGGTTTGGTGGAAGAGTAAGGCCTCGCTCTGCTTGACCAAGCACTTGAACGGGGCGTTGGAAAAATACAGGTCTATGTTAATCGTGATGTTAATACTCCTTAGTCCCTAGATTCACGGTTCACCGATAGCCTTTTCTGGATCTACTGGGTATAACAAAACTAAGCAGAGGCGGCGCAAGTCGTGGGCGATGTTGACGACCGCCCACGGCCTCGCGGTTCAAGGGGCCTCGCGCCTCTTGGACCCCGTGATTTTTTTTTTGGGAATTTACGCGTTTTGAGACTCAATTTTTATTTATAAAAAATGATTGTCTAAAAATAATAAATTTTGGCCTAGGGGGCCTCGCAAAATGTATCTCGCCCACATAAAATTTTGGTCTTGCCCCGCCACTGAAACTAAGTGTTAATACTTTAGGGCAGCTATACTCTAAGTGTGTTCCGCGGAACCCTAGGGTTCCGCGATACCCCTGTAGGGGTTCCGTAAGAATTTAGAAAAAAATATCAAAACACCTCTCTCTGGTCGAACGTTTTGACTCCGCCCGCCGCGCCCGCGCCGCCGCCGCGCGCATACCTACTAATTGTGAGCGCGCGTCCTTTGATAAAAGCCACCTCTGAATTAGACATTATAGTTGTGAACAAGCGACTTTCGGCTCTAACTTCAAAACATAAAGTCGAGATTGTTTACAACGCATTTTTGTATTTTTATTTCCGCTTTTTGTTTATCAAAGGCGCCGACTCGAGTATTTTTGAGAATGTTCGAGATTGAGTCTAGGACTAAGTATAAAAGCGGCGATCACATGTCGCGCCTCGTCAGTCAGTTGAAGCGTTCGGAACGATAAGTTCCTACCTATCTACTTACAAGCTAGCTAGCGAATTGCGGAGTTTAAACGTGATATGTAACTAGTGTTTATTGTTCTACTGCCTGCTGTATTCTGATTGTATCAGATTTATACATTTCTTTTTTGGACTAAACTTAGTCTCTTATAAGCAGTAACGATTGTGAATTATTTTGACCCCACCATCCTGATTCCTGACGTGTAACATTATTAATAAAGAAAAATGAAACGTTGGCTTAAAGGCGTTAAACGTGTTGCAACATCATCTTCTAATGACGCTGAATGTTCAAAAGCAGTACGCGCGGAGAATGCAGCAATTACCGATCCAGACGACGATGCCACGACGTCAAGCTCCACGGTTTCAAAGACGAAAAAAAGGAAGTATGTGGAATCATATATCAGTTTCGGATTTGTTGATTCCAACGGCTCACCTCTCTGCATGCTATGTAGTAAAACTGCTTCCTAATAGTTCCATGGCACCTGCCAAATTGCGCCGACATTTAGAAACTGTACACCCCGAGTCTAAAGACAAGAAAAAATAATTTTTTGTTCGCAGAAAAGAACAGTTATTGGAAAGTCAAAAAAATATGATGCATGTAACACAAACTATCAATGAAAAGGCCACGGAGGCATCATATTTAGTTAGCTATCGCATTGCACAAGCAGGTGAAGCGCACACTATCGCTGAAAATTTAATAAAGCCATGTGTGTTAGACATAACAAAATGTATGCTCGATGAATAATCTGCAAAGCATCTTTCTACTGTGCCGCTATCAAACGATACTGTGTCACGGCGAATCCATGATCTGGCAAGCTACATCAAACAAGAACTAGTTACACGTCTACAAAAAACACGATTCGCCTTGCAAATGGATGAGTCAACTGATGTCGCTGGTCTGGCTATCTTGCTGGTTATCGTGAGATATCCATATGAAAGTTCTTATGAAGAAGATATGCTTATGTGTTCACCGCTGCCCACAAACACTACCGGGGAAGACATCTTTAATAAAATAAACATATTTTTTGAAGAAAATAATCTCAGTTGGAACGATTGCATTGACATTTGTACAGATGGGGCCAAGGCGATGACAGGTAAAACAGCAGGAGCAGTGTCACGCATAAAAAATAAAGCGCCTTATTGTAGTTCCAGCCATTGTATTCTGCATAGACAAGCACTTGCGATGAAGCAAATGCCGTCAAATCTAAAATTAGTTATGGATGAAGCGGTAAAAATAATTAATTTTATCAAATCACGACCACTACAATCCCGATTGTTCTCATTATTGTGTGAAGATTATGGCAGCAAACATAAAACACTGCTGCTCCATACAGAAGTGCGATGGCTGTCTCAGGGTAAAACTTTAACAAGGCTATTTGAACTTAGAGCGGAGTTACAAATGTTTCTTTCAGCTGATACTTCTTTTAATTTGAAAGACCGTTTGTATGATAAAGGTGAACGCAGATTTGGGCCGCACCGCACGCACCGCAGTCGCCGCATTCGAATTCTTTATATGAAGTTATAGGCAAACTCGCATACCTACCTACCCGCGCCGCAGTCTTCGCAACTTCATAATAAAGATGAACGCAGATTTGGCCGCACCGCACGCACCGCAGTCGCCGCATTCGCAATTCTTTATTCGAGAGTCGACCACGTTCTGACGCCTGTCAAATGGTATGGACTAGCGCAAGAATGTGTGCGTGCGGACCGTGTACAGCCAGCTGGCCGACTCTGAACGACACAGTTTTGTGTATGGTGGGACTCCGTCCACCTTTTTTTATACGTCCATGGTTCCAGGCCTATAACAGAATAACTGCCTTCAAAAGAAAATTAGATTTTTGGATTGTTTGCGTTGATAAGAGAGAAATAGAAAGCTTTACGTCACTCAGTGAGTTTGTTAGCGATAACGACTCAGAAATGTTTCAAGATGATATGTTTGAAGAATTGGTCCAATATCTCACTTCGATGCGCGCATCTTTTGAAAAGTATTTTCCCGAAGAACAGAATACAACAATAAAACTGAATTCATGGATTCATAATCCTTTTTTACCCAACTTGCAAAAGCCCGAAAGTATGTCAAACGAGATATATGATTCTCTTTTAGAAATGTCATCAGACACAAGTATGGAGTCACTGTTCAAAACGATGCCTCTCAACGATTTTTTGTGCAGAATTCGTAATGAATATCCAGTGCTTGGCAAAATGGCTCTGAATATTCTTCTCCCGTTCCCAACAACATATTTGTGCGAAACAGGATTCTCAACGTATGCAGCCACGAAAACAAAATATCGCAATAGACTGGACGCCGAACCTGATATGAGACTGCAACTGTCTTCTATCAAACCTGACATCAACCAATTAATGAAAAATAAGAAACAGTTTCATACCTCCCATTAGTTAGATTTTTTCTTTTTTAATATATTGTAATAATGTACTTGCCATGTGGCATGTCAAAGTAAGTAATAATTAAGGTGAACTCAGATTTGGCCGCACCGCCGCGCACGCACCGCAGTCGCCGCATTCGCAATTCTTCATATTATTATGAAGTTGCGAAGACTGCGGCGCGGGTAGGTAGGTATGCGAGCTTGCCTATTCTATACTTATTATAAAACAGTCACTTTTTTTCCCTCATGTCCCTTTGTTCCCTTTAATATTTAAAACTACGCCACGGATTTTGATGATTCTTTCAGTGTTAAGGTATGATTTGGATCAAGGCAGCATGTAGCGGGTCGCCGCGACCCGCGACCCAAACGTTGTATGGAGGACTAAACAATCACGGCGAGCCGCGTCGCGAGACAGAGAGACCGGTCGCCGCGTAAAATAGCATACCGATGTCCGCGACCCGCGACCCGAGACTGTCGCCAAGCCACTGCTTTGTATGCGTTTATATGGACGACATTCCGATTACCGCGACGCGCGACACGAGACCGGTGGGCGTGGCGCGGCAAATTTCGATGAGCGCGACCCTGTCGCGTCGATAGCAGTACCGCGACAGCCGCAGGGCAGCTGTGGTAGATATTCTATCTAGAAACACGCCGATAGCACAGAATATATATTAGTTGTACCAACAGAATTCCCACTAACGAAACCCGTTTAAAGAATTAACGTCTCATGCTACGATACTATAAAGTTCAAATTCCGACCGCGCAGTGCTAGGTGCCTACAATTATATTTGCCTACATCTCCGCTCTCTTTCTATCGCATAACTCGTACCTTTTCTGAAGAAATCAGGGTTGTCTCTTTTTAAAAATAATATTATAATCTTTATATTTAATTAACTACATTTTATTTCACTCGAAATAATCTAAGATATTATGTCTTAGTACTATGACGTAGATTTAATTATCATAAATTCGCGTGTAACTAGTTACGCGTACTTAGATTCGATAGGTACCGTATCTTAATTATTGAAACCGGTCTTATATTACGAGTACCTACTTAAAGTGTTTGTATAACTTAGTTATTTTTGTAAACAAATGAGGTTTCGAATAGTACGCATGAACTGAAGAAACTGAAAAAATAAGCCTAAAATAATAACTTCTCACACAAGACCTTTAACGATTGCAGTGGTACAAAAAGTAACTTTTCTAACATAATACGAGTACACAATAAAGTTAAGTAAATCTTAGATACTTTATCAAATGTCGCTGGTGATAAAAAATTTGAAATAATAAACAATAAACATTACAGACCTCTGGAAGTTGTAACAATAATTGGTCTGCATTTTACTTTTAAAGCTACTAGTAAATATGGAACTTCCACTTCAGCCGATTTTAATTTTATTTTGTATCTACATATAGATCTGTGATCATCTGGTATTTCCAGAAAAACTAACACAATATTATCTATAGAACTTCAAATAGTAATCATCTGATATTCCCAGAAAAACTAATGCTTATACATAATATAATATATATCGCGTGACAACGATTTCTGCATTATAGCACGAAAGTAAAGGTCGTAAGTCCCAAAAATGCTTTTGATGATTAGGTACTTAAAAATTAAATACAATACTAATATTTCCTTTAGCTATTATTTTATAAAGTGATTGTAGTAGTGCAAGTTATTTAATGATAGTAACTCAATAAGTGTAACATGTATTTGTTGAAAAGCCCAGAAATATTCATAATTTCGAAAAATATAACTATCGAGTCAAAATAAGTGAATCGTATTTTCCGTTAGCCAAATATACAATGATTAAATAAATCTCAATTTCATTTGAGTCAATCGTCTTCCGGGATCGTAATACTTATTAGAAAAGAGCAAAATTTGGCAGCCCGCTCTTAACATAAACTTATCGCCGCCCTAGTGCTTGAATGGCCAATCGACCAATTTTAAGAAAATAGATTTTTTATTTCAAACTAATAGTAACCCTGATTACGCACTTTACCATATGATAATACGCAATTTACCATATGAGTTTTATTTTTTTTTTTATTTATTTATTTTGTTAAACAGTTGCCTTTATCCCGCCATGGCTATTTTGTTGTTTCATTACACTGTGACTGCATCGAAACGTAAACAAAGAAGAAAATCGACGAAATTGACGAAAAGTTCGATTTGTCGTTCGATTCGTCGTTCGAGCGAATTAGCCGTTCCAGCGAATTCGCCGTTCGAGCGAATTCGCCGTTCGAGCGAATTTGAGCGAATTCGCCGTTCGAGCAAATTCGCCGTTCGAGCGAATTTGAGCGAATTCGCCGTTCTAGCGAATTCACGCAATGGAACGTTTAATTATTGTATTAAAACGGCTATTGTAATCTATGGAAATTACTTGCCATTCCGCGAGTCCTTTTTCCTCAGTTTCTGTACAGCACCTTCGGAACCAGCTTTTTGGTTGTACATAATATAATATATATATTTATAATATATATATATATATATATATATATATATAATATATATATTTATAATATATATATATATATATATATATATATATATATATATATATATATATATATATATATATATATATATATATATATAATATATATATATCATAATAATGTTGCAATGGTTGTAGGGTGCTATAGCGTGCGCAAACGTGGGTGACAAGGTGACAACATTATGAGCATAATCAAATATATATATATTTGATTATGCTCATAATGTTGTCACCTTGTCACCCACGTTTGCGCACGCTATAGCACCCTACAACCATTGCAACATTATTATGATTACATAATTATGCTCGCAAATACTCTCGCCGGGACTTCCACGCTGAATCCAAACTCTGTACCACCTGTCATGCATAAAACTTGTTAAGGAATAGATGAATAGATCGATAATGTGTACTCTAAATATAAGAAAGAAATGTAATGAAAAGAAAGAAATTTCTAGAAATGTAAATAGAAAGATAGAAATATTAACAAATAATAATGTAAAGATATATATAAATATATATAAATGTTAATAATTGTAAATGATTAATAGAAAATAATGTATTATGAGAAAAATTATTGTATAAAGTAAAAACTGTGAATAAATAAATGTCATATGTAGAAGATAATGTAAAAAAAAAGTTGGATGAAAAAGCAATGTATAAAACAATGTATAAATAAAATGTAAGTACTGATGTAAATAAGCCATGCATAACTTAAACAATATCCACATGTAAAAAATAAATAAATGTAGAAATTGTCCCTTATTATGTAAGGGGGAACAATTAAAAAAAAAAAAAAAAAAAAAAAAAAAAAAAAAAAACCTTTCCTAACCTAACCTAACCTAACCTAATCTAACCTAACCTAACCTAACCTAACCTAACCTAACCTAACCTAACCTAACCTAACCTTCTACCTAACTTCGAGCCCGATAAGCCTGTGGGGCCCTACCTGGACCATCTTATGAGGATAGGAAGGGAGTTGGGATCCGATAAGATGGTCTTGGGAGGCGACGCCAACGCAAAGAGCCCGTGGTGGGGTGGCGATGTGGAAGACCCGCGAGGAAGGGAAGTGTCTGCTGTACTGGAAGCAATGAGCTTACACATACTCAACACCGGAGACATACCTACGTACGACACCGTCAGAGGGGGTAAAAGGTACACCAGCTTCGTGGATGTGACAGCGTGCTCCGACGATCTGCTGGACCGAGTGGGCGACTGGAGGGTGGAGGAGGGTCTGACGAGCTCGGACCACAACGGCATCTCTTTCGGCATCACACAACATAAATCCACAGGCACGAACATAATACGTACCACACGCATCTTTAACACTCATAAGGCAAACTGGACTCAGTTTCGTGAGAAACTGACCCAGTTGATGTCAGACAGACAATTGACTGTACAAGCGTTAGACTCAACACACAGCACACAACAAATAGATGAGGCAATAGACAGCTACACACAAGCCATAACACAGACATGCAGAGACACTATGCCGACCAAAAAACACACGCAGAAATTCACCTTGTCGTGGTGGAATGATGAGCTCGCGCAGATGAAGAAGGAGGTCGCCACGAGGAAACGCAGGATCCGGAACGCAGCGCCTGATCGCAGAAACCGCGTAGTTGGGTTGTACCTGGAAGCGAAAGAGAAGTATGAGAAGGCAGTAAAAGAGGCTCAAGTAGCGAGCTGGAAGGAGTTTTGCCGAAAACAGGATAGGGAGGGGGTCTGGGAGGGCATCTACAGTGTGCTGAACAGAGTTGGAGGGAGGGAGGAGGATCTGCCCCTAACAAGGGGCAGTGAGACCCTCGACGCCCGAAGCTCCGCAGAATTGTTGGCGGAGACCTTCTACCCCGCGGACCTGGAAAGTGATGAATGCGAGGAACATCGACGGACGCGCCGGCGTGCGGAGTCCTTGGACTCCGAACCGCCGACGGGCCCGGACGACCCTCCTTTCATCATGGAGGAGTTGAAGAGAGCCGTAAGGTCCTTCAACCCCAAAAAGGCCCCCGGAGCGGATGGTCTCACGTCCGACATCTGCCAGCACGCTGTAGATTGTAACCCGGAATGGTTCCTTGCCTTGCTGAATAAGTGCCTCACTGTCGGCTACTTTCCCGAAAAGTGGAAGCAGGCGACAGTGGTGGTGCTGAGAAAGCCGGGCAAGGAATCATACCGGGTACCGAAAGCCTATCGACCGATCGGCCTCCTTCCTGTTCTCGGCAAAATCTTCGAGAAAATGCTGGTCGCCCGACTTAGGTTCTACCTGTTACCCAAAATAAGCCCCAACCAATATGGCTTCATGCCCCAAAGGAGCACCGAAGACGCCCTCTATAGGTTAGTGAACCACATCAGAAAACTGAGGGAGGAGAAGAAAATTTCTGTTGTGGTATCACTGGACATAGAGGGGGCCTTCGATAGTGCATGGTGACCGGCCATAAAGGTTCGGTTGGCTGAAGTTGGGTGTCCGGGGAAACTGAGGCGGGTGTTCAGTAGCTACTTGAGCGGCAGAAGAGTGAATGTGAGATATGCTGGAGTGGAAGTGAGCAAGGGGACAGACAAGGGGTGCGTACAGGGGTTTATCGGTGGACCGATCCTGTGGGATCTCTTGTTGGACCCCTTGCTCATTTTGCTAGAGGAAATGGAGGTATTCAACCAAGCGTTCGCCGACGATATCGTGTTGGTTTTTGAAGGTAATACGGCCCTGGAGATAGAACTGAAGGCCAATAAAGTATTAGAAGCAATTAGGAAATGGGGAGAGTCGAATAAATTTAAATTTGCCCCGCATAAAACATGCGCGCTATTATCCACGCGAAAATTAAAATTTGACGTGCCGCGACTGGCTATGGGGGGTGTGGACCTACAATATTATGACAACATAAAGGTATTAGGCCTGACAATTGACAGCGGCCTGACATTTAACATCCATGTCACTGAAGTGTGTAAGAAAGCGATAACACGCTATAAGCAGCTCGCAAAAGCTGCTAGAGTAGGTTGGGGGCTTAACCCGCAAATAGTTAGGACAATATATATGGCCGTGATAGAGCCGACTATTTTGTATGCATCAGCAGCGTGGGCACCCACCGCGGAAAAGATGGGGGTCCAAAAAAGGCTCAACTCCGTTCAACGGGGTTTTGCCCAGAAGATCTGCAGAGCATATCGAACTGTCTCCCTGAACTCTGCAATGCTGTTGGCTGGGATACTCCCTCTTGACCTCAGAATACTCGAAGCATCGAGACTTTATGAGGCCAAGAAGGGAGTACCACACCCGGTGCTAAGAGACAGGGAGGTGGAGCGAATGGCTCCTGCGATTGAGGACCCACATCCGGCAGAGCAGGTAGAGCTGAGGTTCGGTTTGGTAGATGAGGACTCATATGCTGACGTGGTTAATAGCCACGTCCATAGGATATATACGGATGGCAGCAAGATTGAGGGTCGAGTCGGAGCCGCACTCTCCGTATGGAAGGGTGAGGCCGAGACGAAGGCCGTCAAGCTTGCATTGCCGCCGTATTGCACCGTCTACCAAGCCGAACTTCTAGCGCTCCAAAGAGCTGTAACTGAAGCCTGCAAGAGTGGAATGGCAAAGGTCGGTATCCTTAGCGATTCTAGATCGGCACTCCAGGCAGTCACTCTTAGTTCCCTTCATCCCCTGGCGGTGCAAACAAGGGCGGCCCTCCGAAAAGCTGCTTTGCAGAGGCGGGAGGTCTCCTTGTTTTGGATCAAGGCGCACGCAGGGTTGAGAGGGAATGAGAGAGTAGATGAGTTAGCCAAGGAAGCCGCTCTGGGCTCGAAAAGGAAGCCCGACTACGATCTGTGTCCTGTTTCATTCGTCAAGCGTATCTTAAGAGAGAATACGGTTGAGGAATGGGACAGGAGATACGAAGTGGGAGGGACGGCCGGAGTCACGAAGCTCTTTTTCCCAAGCGCTGCTGCTGCACACAAAATAGTCAAGAAAATAGACATTACACATCACACAACACAGATACTGACTGGCCACGGCGGATTCGCCTTCTACTTGAACAGATTCAAGTTGAAGGAGGATCCGTCGTGTTCGTGTCAGCCCGGAGTTGAGGAGACGGTTCCTCACCTGTTACTCGAGTGCCCAATTTTTGCTAGCAATAGATACGATATTGAGCAGAAATTGGGCACATCGATGACGGGTGAGAACTTGCCTTCCATCCTGGGGGGTGAAAAGAGGGAGATATTCCTCGGGTTTTGTAAATATATTGTTGAATATGTAAATAAGATAAATTGTGACAAATTTGTGTGATGTAGTTGTAGGCTCTTACTGTTAACTGTGATATTAGGGTTAGATTGAATGTTTGTGCCGTAGTTTTATCGTTTTACTTTTGACATATTGAATTTAATTGGAATTATAAATTATTGGAATTATTATTGATTATTGGATTTTATTGGACTTTATAAATTTTGCTGCTTGTATTTAATTGACTGTGTGTAATGTTATACTGCTTATTATTTCTTGTATTAAAATTAATTGCAAATTGTTAATGTATACCTAAGATCGTTCTTAAGTATACATATAAATAACAACTAAATGTACCAACTCGATTGGAAATTTGCAGAAATTGTGATTCACATTTTAAATATAACTATTAATTTGACATGTACTAGAGTACAATATACTGTATTTTAATGACGAAATTACTTCTGTTACGAATAAGACTATGTAATAGATATATATGACGAAAAACAAATTGTAAGAAAAGAACGAAAAAGAATAAAAAACTGTAATAATTAATAGTTATAAGAGCATTTTAAAAAGAAAAGAAAAAGAATGAAAAGAGCAAAAAATTAAAAAATACAGCAGATAACAAGCCCTGATTTTGTTAGGGGGATGGCTTAAATAAAAAAAAAAAATAAAAAAATAAAAAAAAAACCTAACCTAACCTAACCTAACCTAACCTAACCTAACCTAACCTAACCTAACCTAACCTAACCTAACCTAACCTAACCTAACCTAACCTAACCTAACCTAACCTAACCTAACCTAACCTAACCTAACCTAACCTAACCTAACCTAACCTAACCCAGTACGCCTCCGGCAGCGACACAAGTAACATCACGCTCCGCGTTAAAATTCAGTAAAAAATAGAAAAAGTGTAAATTCAGTGCTACAAAGTTGAAAAAGTGAAAGAATAGTGTGTTACCCACAAGCACAATTGGAGACCACGCGATCGGAGTCCTGGTTCTGGAGTTATAGAAGCCCAACTTTGACAGGGAATTACGTCCGGACCAGGTGAGTCCCCCAGGCGACACAATATCCATCGCCTTCGCGCCACCGAGACCTGTCTCTGGATATTCGACACGTCCCGATACGTGAAGGGACTAAGCTGTTACTAAGCTCCGAAAATCACCAATTTCGGCACGTGTAAGCCAAAGTTCATCGATTTGACCTAGGACACGTGTCGAGCGTCACAGTCTGAAGACAGCCGGCGATCTGAGGGTGCTCATCCAACAACTGAAGACACCTTAGGCGCCCACCAGCTCACATCATCAGATCAGCTCATCAGCTCCAAAGGTAACACACACAGAACATACAGCGTACTCAAAGGGGTAACGGGAGATACCAAGTGTGAGGTATCCCCAGCATCAGCGCAAAGAGACCCTTCCAGGGAACACACCCCCACCCCTAAATCTCATCCCCCTCAAAAAACTACCCCTTCCCCAAAAAGTGTCAGAAACCACCCCTAGGGGACATTAGTGAACTTTTTTCAAAGATCCCCCCAAACACCCCCCCACGAAACTTCCCCCCCCCCCCTCTGGGATGAAAACCCCTCGGCTCATAACTTGGGCATCTTAAGTGCTGGACCTACCGAGTGAGGGCTCATTTTAATCAGGAGAAGGCCCTCTACAACTTGGCCCCTTCAGAATTCCCGATTTCCCGATTTACAACCAGGGAAGAAAAGGAGAACAGCGAGGGATCCCCCCCGGCTATCACATAAGTACCCTGGGCAAGAAAACTTAAGACTTCACCAACATCACTCTCGTGAAACTTGCCCCCCCCTCCCCCCGGAAGAAAACCCCTCAGCTCATATCTCGGACACCTTTACTCCTAGACCCATCGAGTGAGGGTTCATTTTAACCAGGAGAAGGCCCTCTACAACTTGGCCCCAACGGATTCCCGAAATTCAGCTTGCGGGAAAATCTAACGAGGGAAATACCAAATCCTACATCTACTCCTTGCGCACCCGTTACCCCCATCCGAACAGAAGATGTCATCTAAATCATCATCCAAGACATTCCACTCCGCACAATCATCGAAAGCAACAGAAGCGACTGCGAGTGGAACTACCAACACAGGAATGAGAACTACAGGGAGATCGCTAAGAGAGAAGGTCCTCTCAAAAACCTTGAGCTCCAAACCATCACCAGACGTCACCAAAAGCCCCCTCCCAGAAGAACAAGGGAGTCCATCAGATGTGCCCCAAGATTCCATCGAACGGGTAGAGAGCTGGGAGCAGGCGGAATTACCACCCCGCCCAATTGTGTCGGACGATGAAGACAACTTGTCCGAGCTCTCTGGCTCATCGGTATACTCCGAGGCCTCGAAGAAAGGAGCATCGAGAAAAAGTATACTGTTCACCTCAAAACGGGGCACAGGAATAGAAATGGACATGGCGAACAAAGCGGCAAACGGGATGCTTCAAAAAGGGAAAGAAGCACTAGAAGCAGCGGGAAATATGAAAAGGGAAAGCAAACTAACAGCCTTGGATTCCCTACAATCGCTGTACGAGACCGTCCTTTCCCTGTCCGACTCCAGGTCGAGACATAAGCTAAACCTGGAGAAGGAAAGAAGTCGCCATGCACGGGAGTTAGTGAGCATTGAGAGAGCTCACAATAAAGAAATCTCCATCCTAACCCAGGAGATAATTCAATTGAGAGAACAGGCGGCGGCCAATCTGAAGGAAATTCAGGACGTGCGGAAGTGGCTTGAGTATGAAACACAGGAGCCGCACCGACACGTCCGGGAAACAAACAAATTGGCGCCAATAATAAACACAAATATCACAAACCTCAGCAAGACAATCTCTGCTGAGATACTGAATAAAAAGGAGACCAGCACCCACCAACAAGAGGACCTAAAGCCGGAAATCTCCAAATTAAAAAATCAAATGGAAGACCTCCAAAAACAACTTTTGAAAATGGAGGAAGCAAATACGAAGCTCCTTAAAGACCATCTGAGGGAGCTTAAAGAAATACCTAACCTGATAGCGAACAAACCGACAGAGAGTGAAATACCACCAAATAAAGAGCTCACCAACAGAATCAACGAGATAACAGCGAAACTGGATGAGGTCAAAAGCAACCTAAACAAACATCTACAGCGAACCAGACAAACAGTTCTGAAGATTTCAAGACTCATCTTGAGCCCATCTGTGAACGGCTCAAAATAGTGTCATCTGAGATCAAAAGTCTTCGAAACGAGAAATCAGAAGCCCCACCACAACCGGGGTTAAGTCTAGGAACGGAGCTCGCACTAGTAGAAATGATCAAGAAACAGGCAATGCACCCACCAACTTACGCTGCTGCTGTCAAGAAACCTCCACCACCACCTCAGAGGAGAGAGCAGCACAGCGTTATTATAGCATCCAAAGATAAGAATGACACCTGTGACAAAACCTTAAAGCTGATTCGAACAGTGCTAGACCCCAGGAAGACAGGTGCTAGGGTGGATAGCCTAAAAAAGGTGAGAAACCAAAAGATCATTCTAAGTTGCTCAAATAAAGAAGATCTAGATCTAATCACGGATAGACTAAAGAATTGTGACCAACTTAAACAAGAACGAGCGAGACAAAATAACCCGCTGCTGATAATCAAAAACGTGCTGTCGTACCACACCGACGCCGAACCAATAGAGCACCTAAAGGCTCAAAATAAACAAGTGTTCGCCGGCGTCGGAAACGAAGAAGGGACATGTAGGATTAAATATAGGAAAAGGGCTAGAAACACACAGGAATGCCATATAGTACTGGAAGTGTCTCCTGTCCTCCACAAAAAGTTCCTGGAAGTGGGAAAAGTCTATATTGACCTCCAACGAAGACCAGTCGAGGATCAATCTCCCCTCATCCAGTGTGCCAAATGCCTTGGCTATGGGCACACAAAGAAGATCTGCGAGGAGGAGAAAAGCCGCTGCAGTTACTGCGGCAAGGACTCCCACGACTGGGACAACTGTGAGGATAGGAAAGCAAAGAATCCGCCTACATGCTTCAATTGTAAAGTTGCCTCCAAAACAACTTCGCCGCTCGACACTGCGCACATAGCATTCAGCAGTGAGTGCACCGAGCGGCACAAGTGGGACAATATAGCCAGATCTAAGATATCCTACTTGTGCTAAGGACAACAGCACAGACAACGCGACAGAATCTCCCACGAAGCCACCGAAGTACATCAAGGTAATCCAAGCGAACCTGCAGAGATCGAAAACGGCCACTCTAGAGCTGTTGAGGGTGGCCACTGAACAAAAAATCTCCATAGCCCTACTTCAAGAACCCTACGTAGGAAGTGCAGGTACCCTCAAACAACACCCAGGGACACAAGTCATCCAGTGTACCCAGAACAGAGGAGGGCCCAACAAAGCCGCTGTCGTGATATTCGGCGACACCATCGAGGTGTTGCACGATCCACAACTGGTCACGGAGACACTTCTTGACAGCCCAGTCAAGAAGACGACTTCCGGTGAGACGACAGCAGCCATCAACCAGATGGCCAACATTAAATTATTAAAAACCCTCAACATCTGAGGGTACAAAAACTATAACCCCTTCAGGGTAAATTACTGTAATTTGACGCGAAAAATGAATGTTACTAAAATTAGAATCAAAAGAAAATAAATAAAACATTAAATTTAACAAGAACACGGGCCACCTAGGCCTGTGGACAAAAAAAAAAAAAAAAAAAAAAAAAAAAAAAAAAAAAAAAAAAAAAAAAAAAAACCTAACCTAACCTAACCTAACCTAACCTAACCCGGGTTGCGGGAAAACGACGTGGATAGTCCAAAACTTTAATCCTGACGAAGATGTAGTTGTAACGACAACGATAGAGGCAAAGAAAGACCTCGTGGAGAGAATCCGGGAAAAGGCAGGCCACGAAGCTACGAAGAGGGTGCGCACAATAGCATCTCTCCTAGTAAATGGACCGAAGGGACTCGAAGACCTGAAACGCAAGAGGCTGCTTGTAGATGAAGCAATCATGAGTCACTTCGGATCCATAATACTGATGGCACAAATCACCAAAGCCGAGAGCCTGCTATTAATTGGGGACGTAAACCAGCTCCCCTACATAGACCGAGATAATCTCTTCGAGCTGTACTACTATCGCCCGCATCACCTCGCAGACGTCACTGAAGATCTTCTCTGTACACATAGGTGCCCGCAAGATGTCGCCATGGCGCTCAAGCAAATACACAAGGGCATCTACTCCTCAAGCAACATCGTCAAGTCCCTGGCAATAGCACCCATGACCGGGACGGAGATCCCTAAAACCGATAACAACACCTTGTACCTGACTTACACACAGCTGGAGAAATCAACGCTGAGAAAGTCAGGCTACGGAACCGGAGAGGCCTCAAAAGTACTAACCATTCACGAGGCCCAGGGATTGTGCTACAAGAGAGTATACGTCATCAAACACCAGAAGAGGAAGTTACAGCTACATCACAGTGCATCACACGCGGTGGTCGCCCTGACGCGTCACACGGAACATCTTGTCTACTACACCGACGACACAGATGATGCGCTGGGCAAACTTATAAAGGGAGTGATGGAAACACCTGCAAAGGCCATCATGGACCACAACGCCAAGATGGCAATCAAGAACCGGGACCATACCACCATCAAAAAACTGGTCTCGGTGAAAGCCCCATGATGGCAATAAAACTGATAAAAGACTGATAACACTGATAACGACGACAAATACCGGATATGACAACCGCAGCCCTGGCCCAGACGGTCGAGTGGCGAAGGCGCAGCAACACAGTGCCTCTGCCAGCTCCCGTCCTCTCCCAGGGCTGCACTTACCAAACAGTCCATCGTGGAAATACACTAGGCTATCAAGAACCGGGCCCCTTACACCTGGCCGGCAACAGCCCCACGATGGACAGAAGCAGATGACACCACGAGGCAAGATCAAGCCATCGATGACAGCCCCGTCAAGCAGATGGCATCCGATTTGATGACCTCAGCCACAATCAGTGGCCAACAGAAAAGACAACTGTGTGCCCAGACCGGCCGGTGGAATCGGAAAGCCCAGTTATAGCCAAGCGATTCCACCGACTGCCTGTCGGCGGATACGACATTGAACGGTACCTTTTGCCATCCCAGGAACTCCACCCAGCTTTGGTGACCCCTAAACACCCGAGCCAATGCCACAACATCAAAAGGCAAAGGGTGGAGCATCATAAACCTGAGGGTAGCGGGAAATGTCGGGTCCGCCGACAATGAAATGGAAATACAGTACCAACCCCTTCAGGGAATATTATTAGATAAAAATTTGTAAAATTATATACTATTTTTATACAAATTCCCCTTCAGGGAAATTATACGACAAAAAGATGTAAAATTATCAACATCTTTTGATACAAATTCAGATTGTAAACCGACGCAAAAAACGATATGATAAAAAATGAAAACAAACTAAATTGAAAAGAATAAAAACAGAGCACGGGCCATCTAGGCCTATGGACAGAAAAAATAAAAAAAATAAAAAAAAATAAACCTAACCTAACCTAACCTAACCTAACCCAACATATATATATATATATATATATATATATATATATATATATATATATATATATATATATATATATATATATATATATATATATATATATATATATATATATATATATATATATATATATATATATATATATATATATATATATATATATATATATATATATATATATATATATATATATATATACATATATATGTATATATACACACACATATATATATATATATATATATATATATATATATATATATATATGTGTGTGTATATATATATATATATATATATATATATATATATATATATATATATATATAAATAAAAAAAAATCCTGTATATTTCATTAATAAATATTTATTAATTCTTCGTAATATTCCATATACATATATGTATATACATATATACATATATATATATATATACATATATATGGAATATTACGAAGAATTAATAAATATTTATTAATGAAATATACAGGATTTTTTTTTTATTTTTGATTGGGCCTCCGGTAAACTCACTCTCTCGACGAAACACAGCGCAAGCGCTGTTTCACGCCGGCTTTCTGTGAGAACGTGGTATTTCTCCGGTCGAGCCGGCCCATTCGTGCCGAAGCATGGCTCTCCCGCGTGCGTGATATTTGTGACTGAAATAGAAGTAGTTGGCTGTGCAATAAAAGAGGCATTGATTTTGGGTTACATTTTGGGTTACAAACGCTTGCACAATGCATCCAAGTACTAGATGAAAAAGGTCTTATCCATACTAATCTTACACTCACTTAAGAAAATTTTCGCATTTTGCAAGTTTTCTTTTCATGTTTCTACTCAGTTTTCCTTTATTTCATGTAATTTGGAGGATTTTATTTTGTACTTTGTTTATTATAATTATAAGAAAATCAAACTTCTGTGGATAAAAGTTACTACTTATTTCGTAAATTACATTAGTATCAAGGTAGGATTTTTCATGAACAAAAGAGATATCTTTTTGTGTAAAGTCCTACATATCATTTACTGAACCTACAATATTGATACTCTTGTACCACCCAGATAATAACCTTAATTTATTGTTTATATAATATTGTAATGCCTAGAGTATGAAATGACTTTAAGATATCATGTAATACACAGCCTACTTGAAGCTGTTTGAGAGGCAGCCTCCATTTTTGTCCTGTACTTAAATCGTTGATTTTATAAAATATTTGTATGAGAGTCATGACTTGAGTGATATTATTTTGTAAATAGTACTATAAAGTTATAAATAAATACTCTGAGCTCGCTAAATAGTGGTTTATTATTAAAATATGACCCAAAATCTACTGAACATTTTGGTACCCAGTAATTATACCAGCTGTATAACCCTGCAAGACCAAGGAACAAGAAATTGCAGTTTTAGTGTATGCTGGTCGTGTAGAAACGTCGGTATGTGGCGAAACCCCTTCAGGGCGCCACAGACATGACAAATCTGCCATTTTGCATGCCACTGTCGAGTGGATAAGTTACGCAATACGCAGGTATGCAACGAACAACTCGTGCGCGTGCGTCACCGCTCGCTTGTGAGTCCCTACTGATTTGCCACCCGCGGGTGGTACATACAGTTCGATGCCTATTCGCGCGAGTGGGACAGGCCTGCCGATAGGTTATTAATCATATCGAAACCGAAAATAAAATTTTTCGTATAAAATATAAGCCATGGAGGTATCAAAGTATGTAGGTATGAACTATAATATTATTATAACAGCTACTTCTCTCATAGTAATCTATACTTTCATACTAATATTATAAAATGCGAAAGTATCTGTCTGTCTGTCTGTCACGCTTTCACGCCAAAACAACTGAGCCGATTGTAATGAAATTTTGTACACAGATAGTCTAGAGCCTGAGAAAGGACATAATCTACTTTTTAACTGGAAAAGGGGGTTGGAAGGGGGGTAACGGGGGACAGGTCAAAGGTTATACAAAGCTTTGGGAATTGTGTTTATTAGATGGATTCTGAGGAAAATTTGCAGTAATGTAGGCTTCATTTTATCCCGATTCCCGGCATTGCCACGGAAACGGGAAACATCATGCGAAACTGAAGTCCACGGCGGACGGAGTCACGGGCAACAGCTAGTATTTTATATGTGTATATTGTGTTAATTTGCTTCCTTACTCGGGGTTCCCTACGCAAATGGCAATAAAATCGGCCGACGTTTGTTGTTGCTGTAGCGCACTGCGCAACAGAAATGCACAATTTGTGTGTGAAAGCCTATCTTCCCCTAGACTTTTAGAACAGTCGGGCATGATAAATTCCCAAGAATCCCAATCCTTAGGAGTCCCTTACCTAAGAAACTCGAGTCCAATTCAGGATAGTTCAAATTTAAACTCTCAATGTTACAATTTTATGTACGAGTACATACCTTAAACAAATAAAAAGCTTTTCGGAACTGCTAATGATTGATGTGCCTTTTCTTTTTGGTTTAATGTCGTTATCTATTAAACTTAGAACAAAATAAAATTGCTCGTGGCTTAATCTGCAATACATTCTAAATTTTTCCTCATTACACATTAAGTGACGTGCAATGAGAATATTGTAGCATCCCTCTTCGACCCGCGACGTAAAAATAGGGTCAACCTTTCTCCTCTTTTCCGGAAATGATAAAAAATACAAAATAATTTCGTCATCCTCTTCATCTGCCAACAGTTTTTGGATCATTTCTTCCCTTAATACTAAATTCCCTGCCATAATATTGTAAAATAATTCACAATTATTGTTTTGTTTACACTCGTAGTTATGGTGGAAAAAAGGGCAAAGCTTCTGTCTGCGCACAATATCACAAAATTGTAGATCGCAACATAGTTTGAAATGCTACCTAGTTACGTAGTTAATAATGTTGCATTTTGTTCAAATGTACTTATTTACGCGGCGCACTTGCATGCCGCGGGTCTCTGCGGCAAGCGACGCTGGCCACGTGGTTATTATTATACTACTTAGTGACTTATACAAAAATGATAGCTATAATCATGTTAATAAAGTATCATTTTAATTAAATTTTTGTCGGTCGCGGCTACGCGGTCGCGGACATTGGTAAGCTATTTGCTGCTCCGCAGCAAGCGACCGGTCGCTTACGCGTGACGCTATACGCTTGCCTCACAGATCCGAATGGTACCTTTAGATAGCCCATTTATCGAGCAAGGTTATAGGCTATATTTTATCACGCTAAGATTAATAGAAGCGAAGAAATAGAGGAAAATGTGAAAAAAACGGGGAAAATTATTTGAAAGGGCTAACTTGAACGCGCTAATCTCAGGAATTACTGGTCCGATTTGAAAAATTCTTTCAGTGTTAGATAGCCCTTTTATTGAGGAAGGATATAGGCTATATTTTATCACGCTAGGACTAATAGGAGAATGTGGAAAAAACGGGGGAAATTATTTGAAAGGGTTTATCTCGCGAACTACTGGAGCAATTTTTGCAACAGATGAAAAGTAGACCACATGAAGGATCGTGATAGGCTATCGATTTTAATCATTTTTTCAGTGGCTATATACCCGGGTACAGTACAGCGTACGGGTATATACCGGGTACGGGTATAAAACCCGTGCGACGCCGGGGCGTTTTTATGAACAATCAAAGGCATTCATGAAATTTTTATGTAAATATTAGTGCAGTCGCCAGAAGTTGTGATAGTGAATGGATTTTTGTTTTTGAGGTGTCATTTTCTTTTTTACGCTATAACTTGCAAAGTTTACCAAAAATTTTTTTGTGGTTTTAATTTTTTGGTTACTTAATTAAAAATTTATATTTCACCATATAAAACCGGTCCAGAAAAAATTTTTTTTTCTTGTTCCTGTTATTTAATGACTCTTATCCGATTGTTTACGTTAAAAATTAACCAAATATACAATTTTTAAAAAAGAAAGTTTGCTTTGCTAAGCTAAATACAACTATAAGGTTTTTGCAAAGTTTTTAGAGATTAACGCTCGTCATAACCAAGATAAAAGGGTTTGGGTGGATTTAAGGGTTGTAACCAAAAGTGTGTTAAACTTGCTTGTTGTGCGTATTTAATTTTTAGAGAAATGATAACTTTTAAGTACTTAAAAACGTTTAAATATCTCCAAAAATGTGTAAAATAGACCGAAAACATTTTTCTATATTTTTTGAGAATTTATTTAAGTGAGAGCTAAAATATTAAATGCATCAATAAATTAAAGACTTTTTCTAGTCTTTGAAATATATTTAAACTTCCTATTTAAAACCAGAAAAAAAATTGGGTGCTACAAATCTCACGTACATACTAAAGACGCATGCTGCGACCTATGTTTGAAAAATGCATACCTGAATACAAAAAATATCAGTTCTTAACCTAATTTGTATTTTTTTCCTTTAAGTATGTTTAAGCAAATATAAATAATGAAAAAAAAAAAACAATTTTATTCTGTAAAAACCTAACCAAAAGAAATAAAATACAGATTTTCTTCGAAATATCCGTGAAAAGTTTGTGCTGCATTTTCAGAAAATTTAATGAAGTAAGAGCTAAAAAGTTACACACATTAAGAAATAGAAGGCTTTGTTAATCCTAAAAAATAATTTTAATTTTTTAGGATTAACAACTAAAACTCAAAGAAAAATAGGAACGCCATTTACCTGGCGAGGCACACAACAAGCACATTTGGAGGTATGCCCATCTACATACAAAAATATTAATTTTAAGTCTAAATTGCATATTTTTTCAACTTATTTTCTTTCCTTGGAATATAAGCAACGATACAAATCAAAAAAATAATAATATATTTTATTATTTTGCTATATATTTAAAAGAAAGAAATGTGCAAATTTTCTTCAAAATTTTACTTGAAGTGGAAGAGAATAATTTAAAAATCAAAAGCACAACTTTTCAATAGGTAAACTTTATTATTTATGTTATCAGCTACACATTCCTTTTTTTTCTTTTCAATTTTCATCCACTATTGCAAAAATCGGAGGTTGGCACGATTTTTACGCTCTATTATATAGCAATTAGGGTTTTTTCATCAATAAAAATGATTATTTAAATTTTATTAGTTATAAATAAAAAAATATACATTGTTATCTGGCTTCTAACAATAAGAAAACAAAATAGTAACAATAATTGGATATAAAAGTACCGTAATTGCTTTATTTACATGAATAATTTTGGAATGACTTTGAATGTTAATAAAAAAGTGAAAAATGAAAAATTTTGAATTTTTTTCAACGGGGATCTCTTATAGGTAAGGCCTCTTAAGATTAGCTCAAAAGAATAATAAAAAAATCTGGATTTCTTGTTTTGAAATAATCAGCGTTTTATGTTAAAATTAAAATGGTGACTATTAACAAATTAAGAAAAGCATATTAATTAAACGAATTGTAATAATTGATTTTTGTTAACAGATTATTGTTTATTTATATGTCTACTTAGTACCCAATTTTTTTTCCTTAATATTATTATTTAATCACTAAAAATATTTTTTTAGTTCACGTAGCAGACTGCGGCAAATCACGCGAAACCCGAACCACGCGGTTTTATCACTACTTTCGCCGCTCAATTACAGCTATAAGGATTATTGGTAAGGTTCCAGGATGTAGGATTTTTTTTAGGAAATTTCCTGCTCTTTAATGATCCATTTTCAAATTTTGATTATCTCAAATAGTTTTCGAAATATTAAAAAAAAACCAAACCCTTCTTTTTATGTTTACTTAATTGTTTATAACTTTTGCATTTTTTTTCAGCCCCTCTTGGAATTTTATAGAATGTTCTAGATGGTATTCCGAATCGAATGATACCAAAATCATAATTTTCGGTGCATGAGATCAGGTTTTGACGAAAATGGCACTTGTTAACCAGAGTAAAATGTGAGATCGCACTATGCGATGCGAGTTGCGACACTTCACGTTCCTTAAAACTGACGTTTTACGTGAATCTGAAAGTTTTACAAACGTCAGTTCTATGGAAGTGAAGTGTCGCGTCACGTCGCGTCGTGTCGTATCGCTTTAGTGTGGTTTCGCCTTTACTATAAAAGCCATATTATAGGGATGTCTCGGTATGCCACTTTTTGTCTAGGTCTGATGTCTTCTCTATCTAGACTTCTTGGCGTTAATAGCAGATAAGAAAACTTATCTTGGGCCGGGGATCTCTCTAAATTTTGATACGGCCTCTGGGTACAATAATTTAATTAATATAATATTTTCTAGCAAGAAAGTGGTTGTTGAAATAAAAAACATTTTTGAGCGTATACAAGTCCCTCGCCTTTATTGTAAGCATGACGATAAATACTATAAAAATATTTTTGCCAGCTGCTTGGAAATGACCACAAAATGCACACTAAATCATCCCACTAGGGCCGAAAATTCTAGAATTTTTCACTTCTGTGATTTTTATCGGGTCCGATATCGGATACGTCATTACTCATGTTCACGTAAAAGAAAGAGATAGCTAAAAGAAATAAAAACTCTTTTAGTCCGGTCAATTAGACCAAAAAATAAGGGTGAGGTACATTAATTCCGACAAGGCTGAATATTGGTAGGATTGTTCAATACACTATAATAAAGGAAATGTGAAAAGTCCTCATCGATCCGGCACGTGCAAAAAAATTTACTCGGGGTCAAAGGTTACAAAAACGGGTTTTTCGCGATTTTCAGCAAAACGGTAAGTTTTATCATAAAATCAGTGCAGACAAAATTTGCAGATCAAATAATTATCTATAAAAATGTTTCAATACTTTTTTTCCTAAGAGCCACCATTTTTGAGATATAACGATTCAAAAAGTTGAAAGAGTTTTAGGTATAAGTGTACTTAGCGCGTTTTTTTTTTTCAAGATACACCTTTTAAGTGTACATCAACGACAAAACTGACTAGCGGTGTACCTATTCAAAAGAGTTTGAGGTATAAGTGTATAAAAGTGCACTTATACCTCAAACTCTTTCAACTTTTTGAATCGTTATATCTAAAAAATGGTGGCTCTTAGGAAAAAAAAAGTATTGAGACATTTTTATAGATAATTATCTGATCTACAAATTTTGTCTGAGCTGATTTTATGACAAAACTTACCGTTTTGCTGAAAATCGCAAAAACCCGTTTTTGTGACCTTTGACCCCGAGTAAATTTTTTTGCACGTGCCGGATCGATGAGGACTTTTCACATTTCCTTTATTATAGTGTATTGAACAATCCTAACAATATTCAGCCTTGTCGGAATTAATGTAACCTTGGATGTCTAAATTGATCGGAGTATTGCAAGCATTTGGCAAATCTACAACTACATCTACAATATCGGACCGGATAGTACGAAAACTCTCTTGGCTAGCCGCTAGGGTCTCCGTTCACATTACAACGTGACAAGGCGATGCGACAGGATGCATTTTCAAAAGTCATTCAAAACTGAACTTTGTTTACCACACTAAAAGATATACATTGAATTGGCAGACATCCCATGCAGGTGTTTTGCCGCCTTTACCAATTTCAAGTCAATTTAAAAATACATCGCATCATCTTTTCACTTTGCAATGTGAACTGACCCTTAGGTGTACAATAACGGGTGGGTAGATTTTATGTAACTATTTAGTGTGCATTATCTGATCGCCACCGTGGTACAATCGTTACTTCATAAGTCATAACACTATCAATATTTCGACTATAATAGCATTGGTTAAAAATATCTACAGTTATAATTAATAGATACATATCAAAATCACAATAATATTATTTTCATTACAATATAGCACGATCGTGGAACACGTGAAAATGCATTCACGTGTGCCTTTCCGATCTTTACTGCAAGTAACAGACAAAAATTCATATAAAATGCTTATGATGTTATGAAAAAGGCTATACATATACTATATAGGTTTCATTTTCTACCGATATTGGTCTAGCGACCCATGCCGCCGCTGCTTAGTAGTGGCGTAGAACAAAATGAAACCTATAGTCAATGTCATAAGGTGGGATTTTATTTGAAGTTTTGTCGGTCGCGGTCGCTTGCCGCATTGATCGGAGCGGTACCTTATCTATACTCTCTTTCAATCACGCTACTATTGCCGATTGCGAGCCTGTGGAAACGAGCTAGCAATACCATATTCGTGCGCGTGTGAAAGAGACAAGTAATGCTAGGTCATTGGCCGAATTTCTCTGTCATCCGCATCCCGACTTTAGCTGTAGTTTAAGAATTAAGATCTTTTAAAATGTAGCATTGGTTTACTGTTTAGGCAGCAGAGTTTATATTTAATAAAGATTAAAAACGAAATTAAAAATTTAAGCAAATTACAAGTTTTTTTATATTATAAACGGAACTAAAATATTAAAATACATTTATGTTTCATATTGATGCGTTTATGGAGGTAGCCATTTGTCTTTAATTTTAACCAGCATCCAAAAACGTGATTCGCGATTGGCCTGCATCAATTATTTTGTTTGTTAGCTAATAAATCAAGGTACGATGCCTAATTCAAGCTAATCTAACCAAAGAATTCTATTTAAAAATAGAATTCTTTGAATCTAACTTTCTCTACCATTTTTTTATTATAAAATTTACTGTTATGATCAGGGCCACGATTCTCATACCTAATGCCACTTTGACCGCAAACTGTTTTTACTGGCGCCTGCAAACGTTCTAGAATCGGGCCGGTACAAACAAAATGTAGGCCTTTTGTGTCAAGATTTTGTTCTTTGAACATAAAAATATCACTTATATTAGCCTTAAACTGACAAAAAATTTCATACTTAAATCTTTTCTAAGCTAAGTAGGTATATCTTCGAAATAAATTCTTTTATTTCGAATTATTGATAAAGGCGTTCATAAACAAAAATTAATAAGAAATATTTAATAACAAGGGTCTCGTATTTTAATCCTTCAAGCCCCATAAGAGTACCGGTGATCGCGACAACAATAGAATACAATAGCATTTCCAAGAATCCGCGATCGAAGGATTAAGGTTTAGGTTATCACTAAATTAAAAAAGCCGAGCTTTGTGAGGGCTCGCGTCGTCACACCTTGACTGACTGATGATAACACATCTACATATAAATAAAAATTACTATGTTAAAGCACAAATCAATAGGCGTGATAGTTTTTCCGTAAAGAGTATCACAAAATGTAAAGGTTGTGGGATACACTAGTGCTCGCTTCGCTCGCCCTGATTAAAATATTTACTCTTGTCATTCATGTTTGATGTTATCAATGTCTATCAAGTGGATTTTCTAACGTATCAGACAAAGGTAATATGGGTAAACGTGAAGTTTTTTAAAGGGGCTAGAATTTTAACAAAAATATACATTTAATAATAAAAAAATATTTATTAAATCACCACAACATATGATACATATAAATATACAAACTAATGCAAAATAAATCGTAAATATAAATATTTATATACAGCAATGAACCTCATGTTGAAGGCAGTTGATTATAATAATTATTATGTTACCTTAATTTTATTAATAAGAAATTCGCAAAAATTTGCCAAATTCAGAAACCTATATCTGACCTTATAGTGCATTGGTTAGTTGCTTTTCTCTTTTGCTTGCTACTTTTTTTTTAAATAACGTAGTAAAAACTTCTTTAGCTGTCGTGCACTTTAAAAAAAGAGTAAGGGTGAAGCCAAACGAGTGTAATTTGTGAGTTGTGAGTCACATAATTTCTGCCGCGTAAATATCTTTTCATACAAATCATGACTCACAAAATTGCGCTCGTGTGAATCAAACAGGACTTTTGTATGAAACTGAATGCAGCATAATTCTGCCGAACCGAAATTCTGCGACTCACAACTCACAAATTGCGCTCGTTTGGCATCGCCCTTAAAAATGTTAAACTCGCGTAAGGACATGTGACCTGATCAAAAATTCGTAAGACGCAGGAAGAGTATACCACTTGCGCGGCGTAAAACAAGAAGTAAAATCCTCTAGCGTTCGGGGAAATGCATGCCTGCTGCTTCGTTTTCACAAACTACGAGTATAATTTTTTTATACATATATAAGTATCTGAATTTGGCTCCTATCAGGCCAATGTAAGTGATATTTTATATTCTAACCGGCCTACCGATCCTATGCAGCCAGTAACAATAAACAATTAAAATGTTGACGTAAGATTAAATATTTATTGTAGAGGTGAAAAATATCACTTGTTTAAGGCGAAGCGGTGAGGTTCTATGTGGCCCAGGACTGCAGCAAAGCGAGCTCCTTGTCCTCGTCTGAAATTTAAAAAAATAGTGAAAAAAAGTAAAAACACGCTTATTTATTGTTAAAAAAAATTAACAAATTATTGCATTGTCATTGGCTCTTAATACGTATGCAAAGTTTCGAATTAGTTAGACTATTGGAGATAGGTAAAAATCGTACTCTAGAGTTGAACGTGTTCGGTTAAATATTCTATTTTAAATAATTATTATTATTCTGTATGTTTAGTTTCATTTGTTGGTCTGCTCTTCCAGCATAGGTCTCCACCAGACTTTATCCACTATTTCGTATTAAGGGGCCGGGTACCCTCGAAATTCTCATAGTACTATGTAATTCCAAAATCATTTTCTCATACGAAAATATTTAACATGTTTGAGTTGTTTTTCAGTTTAAAATAATAATTATCTAGGTTCCTGCACAAAAATTTACTTCAAAATATTTAAACATTAATTTTTTTTTTTGTTTTTAATTTTTTTTTAGTAAATTTAGTACTTAATATTTAAACACTAAAAAATAGAGTAAAACACTAAAAAACACATAAATAAATAGTTAATTTACTACAAAATATTTAAACTCTAAAAAATATTTTTTAGTATTATATAGTAACTATTTATTTATATATTTATATAGTAACTATTTATTTATATATTTTTTAGTGTTTTACTCTATTTTTTAGTGTTTAAATATTTAGTAGTAAATTTACTAAAAAAAATGTTAAAGCAAAAAAAAAATGTGTTTAAATATTTTGAAGTAAATTTTTGTGCAGGAACCTAGGTAATTACTATTTTAAACTGAAAAACAACTCAAACATCTATACTAATATTATAAAGCGGAAGAGTTTGTTAGTTTGTTTGTTTGAACGCGCTAATCTCAGGAACTACTGGTCCGATTTGAAAAATTCTTTCAGTGTTAGATAGCCCATTTATGGAGGAAGGCTATAGGCTATATTTTATCACGCTAAACTAATAGGAGCGAAGAAATAGAGGAAAATGTGGAAGAAACGGCGAAAATTATATGAAATGCTTATTTAGTAATAGTTTGAACGCGCTAATCTCAGGAACTACTGGTCCGATTTGAAAAATTCTTTCAGTGTTAGATAGCCCATTTATTTAGAAAGGCTATAGGCTACATTTTATCACGCTAAGACTAAGCGAAGAAATAGAGGAAAATTGCCGCGCGGAACATCTAAATATAATAAAATCGTAGGAAGGTAAATTCTGTACATTGAATATTTTTGTACAATAATACTTGGGATGTGATCTAATATTATGATAACGCGGACGAAGTCGCGGACAACAGCTAGTGTTAAATATTTTCGTATGAGAAAATGATTTTGGAATTACGTATGTATGAGAAATTCCAAGTGTACCCGGCCTCTTAACTTTCGTATGGGTCGCGCGACTCGGTCGTGTAGATTCGTAGGTAGCTGTCGCGGTCTTAATTCGAATGCTACCTACACAGACGAAAGACGCGTGCCGTCGATTGACGTGGAAAAGTGTCAAAAAAAATCTGCCATCGATGCGTGCCGTCGACAAGTGCCGTTCGTCTGTAAGAAGCCTAAGTGTCTAAACACACCATGCCCAATTTCCGCGGCGGAAGTTCGGCTTGATTCCGCCTGCAATGCATTTTAAATTACCGATGACACCCCATGCCGAAATTCCGTCGCGTTATATTGTCTGCATTTGACATTGCTGACGTAATCATGCCGAACTTCCGCCGCGGAACTTCGGCATGGCGTGTTTAGACACTTAGGCTGCATCTCCACTGAAGCGGAGCGGAGCTTAGCGGTGCCCGAATTGACCAATCGTGCTATTCCAACGGAATGACAGCTAAGCGGAGCGAAGATTTCGAGCATGGTGATTGGTCAATTCGGGCACCGCTATGCTCCACTCCGCTCCGCTCCGCTTCAGTGGTAACGCAGCCTTATACATTAATATGGAGGAGTGCTTACCGCTCATTGTACTCTTGCCGGGTTTCTCTTTGGCTGCAGCGACAGGCTCGGCAGAGGGCACGTCGGGCAGGCTGTCCGCTGGCACGCTGATGCCAATCATCTCCTTATCAAGATCCTCCTGAAAGTTTATAACAGCAATAATTAAATAGTTGGAATATGTGTGGTGGCGGCAAAGGAAGGTCTTCCGACCGAGCGAGGTGTCATCCTCGGTCAGGGCGAAGCCCACGTGATTGATTTCAGCTTTCGTATATATACCGACGCACTTAGAAAACTTCGATAGCGCGATGCAGGAAGGTGGCGCTAATTATTATGAGTACCGCTACAAAATTATTATTTTCAGGTTTTCGGTTTATGCCTGCACAAATGAGCAAGTAAGAAAAGGTTTCAATGTGAGAATGAACATTGCATCATGATAGACAAGGAAATCCTTAAATTCTTAAAAGTCTATCATCCTTTCCTCCTTCCTTTATTTATTGAAAGCAAAAACTTTAATAAAATTTCTTACTTATTCTGTCTAATACAACTGATACTTTTCTGTTTATACTCAAACATTTATGACACTCCAGTTTCTTATCATAAACTGCTTATAATATGTATCAATTATTATCACAACATTGAAGCAGAGGCGGCGAAAGGCGTAGGCGACGTGGACCCACGGCCTCGCGGTCCAAGGGCCTCGCACCCCTTGAACCACAAGAATTTTTCTTAAGGAAGTACGAGTTTTGATACTAAAATTTTTATAAATAACAGTTAGTATCAAAAATTCGTTCTCTAAACAAATCTGTCTTCTTGCGTCAGCCATCAGGGAGCCTCGCAAAATATATCTTGCCCACATCAAATTTTGGTCTTGCCCTACCACTGCACTCAAGTTCTAAATAAGATATTCGTAACCATAATATACCTGTTCAAGCTCCTCCAATTCTCTCTCCAGTTCATCCTCATCAATATCGTTGGGGAAGGCGACATTGTTGCTGATAGCGTCCGTGATCTCACGAGAGATGTCGTGCTGCTCAGCGATGTCATCCATTATATCGTGCACCTTGTCCACATCACTGGAAATGTTTTATTTGTTATTTGCAACGTTATTTTCATAAAAATATAATTGGAGTGTTGTTTTTGTACAAACAAAACTTTATAATATATTTTTATAATAAAAACTTAAGTTAATAGTACAATAGTCTTTAAATAGGGGCCACATAGGCCGTGGCTAAGGAAGTGTCCTAGGAGAGCGGCAGATTTCATACATAGGGCGGCAGAAATAAAGTGGCTTACACTCATAAAAAATATAAATCTGGAACCAAGTATTTTAAATTTTAATTCATAGCATTAGAGCTTATATCTTTGTTTACTTTTATATCACAATAAAATAAATTACAGTACACAAGAAAAAGCATAGAAAGTGAAACATAATAAAATATTACTATTTCATAACTAAACACAGTAAATCTTTGTTTCATGAGAAGTGTATCACAATGCTAACAACTGTTAAACATATACACAATTATTGTTCTCACATGGTAATTTGAGAATAGCTGTAAATTTGAGCTAACATTTAGAATGTTATAGTGTGTATGTAGCTAGGTTGTATGGAAGAAACTGCTGCAACATCAAGACCACACATCTACAGTTGCCTATGTTTTGGTCTCTATTGTTATAATCTTATGATCATATGAAAATTAATCCTTCGATCGCGGATTCTTGGAAATCTATAGTTTATGTGGTCAAATTCAACCGTTTGGGAGTTGGTAGGTTAATAGACCTTTATTGTTTATTATTCTAAACTAGCTATTTGACCGAGCTTTGCTTGGTATTTGATAAAACACGAGTAAAATGTCATTTTCTAAAAATGATTCCTAGCTAGATCGATTTATCGCCCCCGAAACCCTCTATATACTAAATTTCATGAAAATCGTTGGAGCCGATTCCGAGATTCCAATTATATACATACAAGAATTGCTTGTTTAAAGATATAAGATACATACATATCCTTGTGGGCCAGTTTCATAGCAATGGCAGCATCCTTCATAGTGTTCAGTACTTGGGTATTAGTGTTGGCACCCTCCAGCGCCTCTCGTTGAGCCTCAATCTGTGTTAGTGTGCCATCAATCTGAGTCAGCTGCTTCTCGTAGCGCTTCTTGCGTTTGAGTGCAGCAATTGCAGCTATAAGTATAAATTTAGAAAATTGTATCTACTTCATACCATACAAACAGAAGAAAGGATGTTTTACCCTACTCCTGCATTTATGACGCAATTTACAAATCTAAAAAACATTCTGACTACATTATGTAATAATAATAATAATATCTATGGACGCTACACACCACGTCAGTCTGGCCCCATGGTAAGTACCTGAAGGACTTGTGTTACAGGTACCACACAATGGAAATATATTTAATACTTTTATACTATACATATATTTAAGATTTTTATTATATGATACCCATATTTAATACTCATCCATGACCCAGGAACTTAGAAAACTTTTTTGTTCCGTCGGCGGGATTCGAACCCGCGACCCCCGGCTTGAGATACCAACGCGCTCACCACTGAGCCACAGAGGTCGTCGACGTTAACAACAAAGAGAGTAAAAAAAAAACAATCCCTTAAGATCATGATTTGTTAAAACTTGATAAAATAGCTACGACATAATTATTGTCTTCACAACATTATCTTTGTTTTGTTGTGTCATTCGTTCAATAAGGCATCAAGGATTTGCTCTAGTCTAGAAGGTCACAAAGTTACATTAGCCACTACCTTAGACTTACCTCTTTTATTTTTTGATGCGTTTTTTCTAGCATTTTGTAATTCAACCTCGATTTTCCTTTCCAAAAACTCTTGTTTCTTCACGAGGAGTTCCTCAGTCTCACGTAATTTCTGTATTGCTTCGTGTGTCGAAGGACCTTTTTCCTCCTTCTTACCGCCAAATAACTTCCCCAGGAAACTCATGGTGGTCGTTACTCTGTTGGTGTTTATTTATATTATATTTTGTAGATCCTGATGGGCATTTATTCTAGTTTATTTTACTTTTATTGAGATTATGAATCTTGTAATGAATATTTTTTGCTCACTGTATGCGTCATACATTTACATTGAAATTATAATGTCAATGTCAAACTACAGAGTACAGACTGCACCTAAATTACTTCTTCTTCATCGTCATCTTATTAATAATAGGTAGCCAATAGGTAGCGCTTTGGTAGCGCTTTATTTTTCCCACTCAAAAATATATTTTCGATAAAGAAATTAGAATTACGTTTAGAAAATTTTGTACTGCGTTGACAGACTATTTAATATATTTTTAAAATCGTTTTCCGAATCCCGAGGGCCCAGAAACATTTTTTGTAATAGCGATTTCAGCATCTGAAACTGCCCCACAGATTACTAGTATAATAAATTTGAACTGCCCCGCCCGGGGCAGGGCAGACAGGGCAGGGCTCCACGACGCACGTTATAGTACTAGCACGTACTACTTACTAGTAAGGTAGTAACTACCATAGCTGGGCACCGTTAATCAAATAGTTAACTTCGTTAATCGTTATTCCGCTACAAAAAAAGTTAGCTTCGTTAAACGTTAAGCGTTACATTTCGAAAGAATTAACGCAAGTTAACGTTAATCGTTAATCCGTTAATTTGTGTAAAATCACAGAATAAATAATAGTTGGTAAAATTGCATTTTTATATCGTTGCGTTAGTGAACTTATAAAACCTGTTGGTTTAGGTTCTGGAAGTTAACAGGTTAGAACAGTCGGTTCCCGAAGTATGCGCCGCGGCGCCCTGGTGCGCCGTGGAAAGGCAAGAGGGGCGCCGTGACTCTTGAGTCGATCCTCCATCATTAGCACAAATATTATAAAATAAAATTATAATATGAATTATATGCAGACCACCTTTTAAGCGCGCGCTTCTAAACGCCCAATGTGTACCTGCTCTAAGAAAATTTTGTACTGTGTCTACTCTTTCTTCACCGACTGTACGTCTAAAGTCGGCACTACATATAGGCGAACGCGTTGGCCTACGCGTTGGCCAACGCATCGGCCAACGCGTTCGCCTATATGTAGTGCCGACAAAACGCGTCGGCCAACGTCTAAATACCTACCGCCAACGCGCGAGTCGCCCGTTCTACACATTGGGCCGACGCGTTGGCCAACGCGTTCGCCTATATGTAGTGCCGACATAAACCTGATTACGCGCCACGCCGCGGTGCTGTGCGGTAAATAGTTAAGTAGGCATTGGATTAATCCTTCGGTCGCGGAAAAACGAGACACAATGCATTTCAATTGTTATCGCGGCCACAGAATGTATAATATATTAGTAGTACCAATCGCGGCCCACTTGGGCCATACGGGGGTTGAAGCATTAACGATTAACGGACTTCTACATATTAACGGAAGTTATCGTGTCCGTTAAGATTTTCTGAATTTAACTTTAAAGTTAAGCCGTTAATCAAAATGTTAACTTCGTTAATTAACGATTAACGGATTAACGAGTTAATGCCCAGCTATGGTAACTACTTAACTAGTGTAATACGTAGACTTAAACTTTGGCTATTTTCGTATCTGTTCGGCCCGCCCTGCCACGGCCGGGCCTGCCCTGCCCCCCGGGGCCCGGGCCCGGGGCAGTCCGCAGTTCTAGCTGATGCCGAAAACGCTATAAGACATCCTTACTAATATTATAAATGCGAAAGTGTGTCTGTCTGTCTGTCTGTCTGTCTGTTACCGATTTTGCTGAAATTTAGTATGGGGATACTTTGAGACCCGAGAAAGGACATAGGATACTTTTTATCCCGGAAAAATGTACGGTTCCGCCGCGATAAACGAATTTTGGCGCAACGGAGTTGCAGGCGTCATCTAGTAAGTTATAATTTTCGTCCTCATTCGTCATTCGGCTTTACATATTTTCTACTTATGGAGGCACTTCACAATATGGCTATTTGTATTGTATATTTTGATGTATTCGCCAAGCAATTATGATGGAGGCACTTTACATGGCTATTTGTATTTGCGTATTTGATGTATTTGCCAAACAATCACCATGTGTCTAGAGCTAGACTCTAGACGGTATATGTTTGAGACAGTTTGACAAATATTGGCCTTATTTGCCTATTTGACAAATATGACCAATACCAAATACACGTATCCGTACCTTTGTCGGTTTTTGACGCACATCAAAGGAGTCAAATAGGCAAGTAAAGAAAATCAAGTAAAAGTTTGGTAATTGACGTCCATGTGTGGAAGGCCGTATTTGCCTTTATTTGCTTGTTTGTGTATATGTCAATAATTTTGCCTAATGCAACAAATAGCCAATTATAGCAAATACAAATAGCCATGTGAAATGCCTTCATTACAAAAACGTCATGAAAAAGTTATTATATTAATAATTTGACAATGGGGTTTTGCCGGGAATACGAAAGAGTGATGTTGTGTTTTTGTATTATTTTCCTAAAATTGTGTTATTTCGGTTTTTAATGTGTAATGTTGGTAGAATATTAACCATTAAAATATATTCGATGTCGCGCACAAGAGTGGGCAAGTGATACAACTTCAAGAAACGTGACATTTTGTGTTTCCTCCAAAACTTATCATCGAAATAGTAAAGTGTCTACCACTTTACTAAAACAACTGACTTGACTCGTTGACTTTACTGACTACTTTTTTAGACTTTTACAAGACTTTCAGCTTGACGATAATCTAGAAAAACGATTTTATATTTTGTAAACTTTTTACGAATTTTTTTTTCTGCCATAATATTTTACTTGACACTGGCCATGGTTAAGAAGCCGAGCGCCATAATAAGAAAAAAAAAAGATTTGACAATTGACATTTGACAGTATCAGTGAGAACTGTCAAACTAATGTCATGTGTCACGTGTCAAAAACTCAATGGCGAAAAATTATTTGAATTTAATTATAAACATGTTTTAAATTGTGCATTATTTTATTTATTATTTATAATAAATAAAATTTACTTATTTAAACAACTTAAATGTTACCATCTTTCCTACCAAGTTAGGTCAAAAAGTATACAATTTATAAATAAATTAGACGGTTTTAGTTAACAGGTGCTAGCGCCCGACGTGCGCCCGACTTGGTTAATATTATTGAAGCAATAAAAACATCTATAATGGTTCGAGTTATAACTCAGGAAACTTACGACGAGGTAGTGAAGGAGAATATTGATGAGTTTGATATGAGCCCAGAAGAGGCTATTAAGGAGGCTATAGCTCAATTTGAAGCCCAGGTAATCACATAAATATTGATACATTCAGGACCCTGTGGTCTGTATGTACAAACTACAAAGTAGAGATTTGGAGATACCGAGATATTGAGATTTAAAAGTATTGTATAGAAACATTGCCATATTTTCCATGAATTAATGTTTTATAGATACATATGGGTAAAAATTGAGCTTCAGTATGAGTCATATCAATTTTATATTTAAAATTTTACACTGGATGCTACCTGTTACTTTTTGGGCTTAGTTTCGATTATTGTGTTAGAACTTAGAACCTTATATTTTTCAAGGATGAAAACTATGTCCTTTCCTAGAACTTAAAATATGTTCATACCAAATTTCATCAACAGTTAAATTGTCAGAAATTCATTGTCGTAACTCGTATTAGCAGATTTGTATTTCTATTATTTATTCTTGTTTTTATTTATAAACTTTCTCATATGCCTAGAAGATGATAATAATGTATGGTTTTTCTCATTTTCAGGGTGTGGACTTATCAAATATCATTAAGGACTTGGCTCTTAGCTCTGATGATGATCATCTTGTGAGCGCAGCTGTTAAGAAGCTAAAAGATATTTGTAATGAGGACAGTGAAGAGATTATAACACAACTCAATGTATTAATGGTAATACAACTATTTTGTACATTACAGTTTTCAAGATATCTGTAGGCTTGATGTCATTGTCCCAGTAATTTTGCTTACCGGCCAAGTCAGTTATTTTGACTTTTAAATAGTTTTTTAGTGCTCCTTTTATTCACAATTTATAACATCAGCGTTGCTACTATAATAATTATTCTTTTATTAATAATTTGTTATAAAAAATAATTAAGTTTTTTATAACACTTTTTTTGCAAGATTCTAACTGGGCTGGTTTACACGTATTAAGTTGATAAGTAGTTAACTAAATTTTAACTTAATTTTAAGTTATTTATTGTACGTAAACACAAAATTTAGTAGCAAGTAGCAAGTTAAAACTTAGTTAAGTACTAAACAAGAAAATTAGAAATTTGACTATTTTCTATTATGTTGGCGGGCGGGGCTTGTCACTTGACACATTTCGAGCAGGCACTTCAAATTAAGTTAAAATTTAGTTACTACTTATCTACTTAATATGTGTAAACCAGCCATAATTCACTTGGTTTTCAGGCAGAATGTAATAAAGATATAGCACATAGAATACGAGCGGGAAAGGAAGGAGCATATTCACTGCTAATTGAGTTATTAGATAGACACTTTAAAGGCTATGTAGAAGGAAAGAAAGAATTGGAAAGATTTGTGCTCCAAGAATTGAATACATTACGAGCTCTCATGGATATGCAACCAGATCTGTTGGAGCCTAATGGTATTAATTTAATGAAAAGGTATTCTACATTTTATTGTCATTCTAACTAACTCTTATAGACAATATTATAATGTTTATTATAACTATACTTGACACCTTTAGCATGGCAGCATGCTGTTGCTAGAAACACAAAAAAGTGGCCAACAGATTTACTTTTATTACATGTAAAGTGATCATGCGTTAGGTTGCATTTCGCTCTAATGATTTTTTTTCGGTTATTGAAGTTTCCAGCATCTGTATGCTGGGTACGCCCATGTCTGTATCCTAAAAACAAAATAAACTTCATAGTACACAAGTCACAACAGAAATATAATATGTATTTGCAAACTTTTCTTTTAGGATACTTGATGAGACCCAAAATCAAGAGATATTAATATTAACATTGAAGTGGATTAGTATTTGTTGTTTAAAACATGAACAGAATCGTCAGAGAATATTTGCTACTGATATAGTCAGCAATTTCAAAGTTTTACTGCAGATAAAAGGAAATACAAAAGTGAGTAAATACATTACATCTTATTCTATGTTACATCTATTTTACATTACATCTATTGTTCTAAATTATATCAGCTATTCTATTGAGGTCTCTTAAGGTTTTTCTTATAGCTACGTGGTCAAGGCACTCTGGGGGAGAACTGCTGGCAGTGGAACAGCATAGGCTAATAAAAAAATGTGGTCGACTCATTTTACCCTATTACTAAGACCCTATTACTAAGACTTCGATGTCTGTCCGTCTGTCTCCAGGCTGTAACTCCAGAACGGTAATAGCTAGAGAGTTGAGATTTTCACAGATTATGTATTTCTGTTGCTGCTTTAACAGCAAATACTAAAAACAAAATAAATTTAATATTTAAGGGGGGCTCCCATACAACAAACGTGATTTTTTTTGCTATTTTTTGCTCGATGTCAATGATGGCAAGAGGTAGGCACCTGGGATGTTCACAAAATACTTAATTAAATGTTTACTTTAATACTTAATAATCAAATTTAAATAAAATAAATAATTAAGGGGGTCTCCTATACAAAAAACACAATTTTTGCCCATTTTTCCCTATAATGGTACGGAACCCTTGGTGCGCGCGTCCAACTCGCACTTGGCCGATTTTTATTTTACAACTAAAACAGGGAAGCATACACCAAAAGAAGAAAAACTTCTCATAAATCAATATGTTATTTATCATACTTAATATTACTAACTCCTGTTATAAATATGTACTCTTATTCTTATTGCAGCTTCTCAGTGAGACACTATTGGCCATAAGAAGATTTCCTTTAGACGATGACATCAGGGTTGAGTTTGGCAAGGCACACGAACATGCCAGAGATTTCGGCATACAGCTACTGGACCCACTCACTGACATACTAATAGGTATTTACTAGAATTTCTAATCCATACTAATATTAGAATGCGAAAGAGCGTCTTTGAGTCCCGGTAAAGGACATAGGATACTTGTTATCCCGGAAAAATGTACGGTTTCAGCGCGATAGACATGGGCGTAGCGAAGTACGGGCAGCTGTCCACCATACAAGATCGGTTGCTAATGCTCACGAGTTTCATACCTAAGGAGCGGAGAGAGTTGCGGGGTGAGCGGGGAGGCATTCAATCCCAGTTCGCTCGCTCATATTTTGTTTTTTTTTACCTCGCCCTCAATACTATTGTGAGATACTCATATTATGTTTTTATTTTTATTTTTTATTTTATTAAGATAACTACAACCTTAAAACTAACTATTTAAATAAACAATTTATAGTTAACAAGAAGGTCAATTAAAGTTACCTACATAAACACAGCTTATACTAAACTAAAACTTAATTCGACTTAATTAGAAAATATAAGTGTCCACGAACATTGTGAAATTCCCTGCATGCACTTTAACATTCCTTAAAGCTATGCATAGAAGCGATAACTCAACTTTTATAGCTTTCTTTTTAGGGTTCCGTACCCAAAGGGTAAAAACGGGACCCTATTACTAAGACTTTGTTGACTGTCCGTCTGTCTGTCTGTCTGTCACCAGGCTGTAACTCAAGAACGGTAATAGCTAGAGAGTTGAAATTTTCACAGATTATGTATATCTGTTGCCGCTATAACAACAAAATATACAAAACAAAAAATAAAATTAATATTTATTTCCCATACAACAAACGTGTTTTTTTTTTACCTTTTTTGCTCTATATCAATTATCAATAATGGCAACAGGTCGGTACTTGAATTTTTCACAAGGTCCTTAGTTATATATGTGTAATTTAATATTTAATAATAATAATAAAATAAAAAGCTCCCATACAAAAAAAACACAATTCTTGGCCTAATTTTGCTCTATAATGGTACGGAACCCTTCGAGCGCGAGTCCGACTCGCACTTGGCCGATTTTTTTATTTCATATCACTTTACCGATTCTCCACAGAGAACAGCATACCCAGCTGTGCGGGCGAAGTGATGTCTACGGTCAGCACCTTACTAGTACGTCACGAGTTGTGCGCGGCAGCCGCGCGATGCTGCGACGCGCTGTTCGCGTTACTGGCAGACAACTACGACAACGTGGTCGTTACACAGCAGGCTGTTAAACTGTGAGTTAGCTGCTAATGCCATAGAATTATAACCTTTAGAAAAGGCATTTCATACAATCGTCAGCGCGAAAATGTGTCACCCTCGAAATGAGTGAGCTCACTCATCTGAGAGCAGTGTGCCATAGGGCGCAGTGACAGTCGTTAAATGCATTGATTACGTAAAATGTGCATTGAAAGCGTAAAATGAGTGAAAGAGAAAGTAGTATATGCTATTACTGTAAGACAAAAAGGACGACAATATTTTCTCGATGCACATTTTGCATGCAAAAACATTGCTACAGTTTTGATGGCGTATGCCATATCCAAGTATTGACATCGTTGGCTAATGCTGCAGACGAGACCGCACTAAGCGACATTACAAGGCAGCGACGCGACACTTAAATTTTCATAGAACTGATGTTTCGCGTCGCTTTCACCATTTCATACATTTCATAGAATTGATGTTTCGCGTCGCTTTCACCATTTCATACAATTCAGCTATTAAGATGTTCAGCAGAAGGTTACACTAGTTGCCGGGCTGTAATCAAGGTGTCATGTGTAGGCATGTCTGTATCCTCTATACCTGCAATCATGTTTGCTAACATACGTTATGGGTTGTGCTCGGCAGGACATAATCTAGATCTACATACTAGTACTTATGTCTACGGTGAGCGCTTTACTAGTAGGTACGTCACGAGTTGTGCGCGGCGGCTGCTCGCTGATATTTAAAACAACGTTATTTATTTATTTATTTTAAAAGGTTTGTCAACAATTGCTAACACTTACAATAAAGTACAGGATACGCTTAATTAATTATCATTCAGTGTTACAACTTTTTACAGACAAACACTACATGCACTAATAAAAATTAACAATAAAATTCTATAATAAAGTAATACGATTATAAAATTAATATTACATAAGAAGAATCAAAAAATACAATACAACAAAATAGAATAATTAAACGATAAGGTCCAAATTGGGCTAATTTTAAAAGTGCCGGCCAACGCAAATAAACCCATTATTTAAATAGAACATAATCTAAATTCTAAGGAATAATTTTTATTATTACACCAAAGTTCTAAGTCAAGTCTCCGAGTTGTTATTCAAGGTCAAACTTTTTTATAACATGTAATAAATTATTTATTTTATTAATGAAAAGGAATAAGTAATCGATCCTAACGTCCCTATCCGAGTTATAGAACAGATTAGAGGCCAAATACCTACAAATGATTTGGAAAAATTCAAAGGAAGAGGGAACCTCTACGTGCTTGGGGCTTGCAGGGCACAACTCATTGCTTACTTGGAATACTAGGCAAATGCCGTGCGTACCCCAAGCACGTAGAGTATCCCCCTTCCTTTGAGTTTTTCAAATAATTTGTAGGTATTTGGCCTCCAATCTGTTCTATGACTCGGATAGGGACGTTGGGATCGATTACTTATTGCTTTTAATTAATAAAGTAAGTTTTATTAGGTACATGTTATTAAAAAACTTTGACCTTGAATAACAACTCGGAGACTTGACTTAGAACTTTGGTGTAATAATAAAAATTATTCCTTAGATTATGTTCTATTTAAATACTGGGTTTATTTGCGTTGGCCGGCACTTTTAAAATTAGCCCAAAATTGTATGACGTTGGATCTTGTCCTTTCAAGGTAAATAGACATAGCAGAAAAATATTTTAGATTTTAAATTTTCAATACACTATTTATCTGTTTTTTATACTGAACTAATTTTAGACCATTATCCAAGTTTTCACTTTTGGAGAGACAGTTGTAAGCCTTACAGATCCTTGGCAGAACAGCTGAGAGTCCAAGGTTTGAATTTGAGGCTGGTATGTTAAATACATTGAAAGCATTGATTCTAGGTAGTCTCGAGGTGGCGTTAATTTCCAGCATGTGTAATAATTCGGGGCAATCTATTTCAGAGTTAATTATTTTATGTAAAAAGATTAGATCCATCTTTTTCCTACGACTCTACAGAGTAATCATTTTGAAGTGATTCAACCGGTTATCGTACCCGTGAAGTTTTCTTGTCGATATATTGTAGAGGAACGCGAACGAAGGTTTGATGCTTTCTAGGCGCTTAGTGTATATTTCGTAGAAAGGATTCCAAATAATGCTGTTGAATTCTAAGATGCTTCTAACAAGTGCGTTGAACAATTTTATTTTAGAAGAAGATTGCTTTAGTTCTTTTGAGTTTCTAATTACAAAACCTAGCATTTGGAAACCCCTCTTGACGATGTCATTAATATGTTTATCGAATTTGAGTTGACTATCAGTACAAGTTTTAGTTATAATACAAGTTTTTAAATTGCGACTGAACTTTTAATGCTGCATCACGCTTGATTACCATAGAAGGGTTTTCTACTTCTATTATACGAGCTAAAGAGGAGACCGCACTAAGTGACACCAATCTGCAGCGGAGCGCGCGACTAATGCTGCCTCACGTTAGCTACCATTGAAGGGACTCTACGGAAAAATAGACAAAGTGACACATTAACAGCAGCTTCTAAATATGTGCTAAAGATGAAGCCACACTAAGTGTAGGCGACAGGCGTCAGCGACAGCTCGACGACTAGACGCGACGTCAGGCTACGGCCGACAATTTTCATATATTTTGTTCGAAGCTCCGCACACTTGGCGTCAGAGTCGCTGAGTCGCGACGACGCGTCTAGTCGCGGCGTCTGGTAGCGCTGTACACGCGCACACACGACGACAGTCGCGCGACAGCGCATCGTCAGTCTCGCTGTGAGCGCTAGGAAGATGCACGTCTTTGTAGTGTAGGCGCACACTAGGCGACAGGCGTCAGCGACAGCTCGACACGACTTGACAGACGACTAGACGCGACGACAAGACGCTTGATGCAAACGACAACGCCGCGTCTGACGCGACGACTAGACGCGACGACAAGTCGCCCTGTTTGCGATCTGGCTCTAAGTGACACGAGCGGAGCGCTGCGACGCGCCACGGCAAAATATTTTTAGTATGAAATCATACTTTGGGTCTACCAGAATCTGATGGCAAAAAGTAAGAAAAGAAATTGACTCTAGAAATACCGGGGTAATTGGAATTAAACATTTTGATCCTTTTTTTTTCTTATAGGGGCTGATTCTGTGTGTGAAACATGCAAATATAAAAATGTATCCAATGATCAAGGATTTTTGAAAATCTGCCATCAAAATTTTCTATCAGATCCTGGTAGACCTATACATAGCTACGCGACTCAAGGACACAAGATGTCAGTGTTATGGAATATGAACTGTCTAATGACAGTGACAGACAGGGGAGATTCTGATGCAGTAGACTGTAGAGTTCGACAAGGCTCTAAATGAATATGTCAATGATGTCAATGGGCGCTGCTGGTAAAGGAGAACTGTCAAAAATGACGTTTTTGTATGATAGAAGCGCCCAACTAGCAAAATGGTCTTAGGTATAGCAGCTTATAATGCAAGAAGTCCGCCAAAAGCCACAGAATAGTTTTGATTGATGTATGTTGGCTTATTATTGCACTTTAAAATGCTAATCTAAGCATAGTCCTAAAGTAGCACCATATGAGACTCTAGCTCTATGTCAAGTACATAAGTATAAATAAAATCTTATCCGAGACTAACACATCTCTACAAACATGCGTTGTGAGGATGCGTACAAGCCTTGTAGTCTTGGGTACGCTATTTATTGTACAAGCGATGCTAGAATTACTGAAGTAGCAAGTATCGTGGCTGTTACAGCATTAAAAACATTGAATTGGTCCCATGCTCTCATAAATGATAATTAATCCTGATAAAGTCTTGTATGTTGCGTTTTTAAAATCTTGAATAAACGCATTATGGATTTAAAAAAAATGGACACAACTAAAGCGATGTGGTGGATTCAGAAAAAAAGTTACGGCTAAATATAAAAATTTGCACAAAACGACAAGTACAAACATTATAAACCAAGAAAAGTGCAGTGAACAATCTAGTGGTTCCGTACATTTTCTAGAACAGTAGGTATGTCTCTCATACTGTTAATGAATATTTTTAAATTTACAGTAGATAGAAGTAATGCTGCAATGTTACTTAAGGTTTATTAATAAAATATTAATTGTATATTATTTTTATAGTTTTATTTATAATATGGCAACAACAATAATTTTAAGCAAAAGTAGTGTTCGCAACAACGAAACAAATAATCCATTAAAATTATGAACTTATGACAAAGTCAGACTAGTAACCTAAGCTAATATTTATTTTAATCTTAAACGGTTTTTTGATAACCTTTGCAAGGAACCCCAATTTAACATGGTTTCAAACTGTCACACTCTAAATCAGAGGATAAGTCCTACAATAGCATAATGTCGGACTTTACATCTTCTAATAGTTTTGTATCAGTTTGTATTTAAGAAAAATATATTTAATTAAAATTAAAAGTAAAAATAACAAGGGGGCATTGAAAATACACCATATAAACACATATATATCAACGAAAAACTTAGCTTCGCACATAAAGCTGGTCGCATGAGGTCGCAGTCAGTCCAAATCATATTTTATTTTATTGGCGTGATGCCATGTTTGTGTTAGTCTATTATAGTTTGTGCGTTTTAAGATGATATGGGTGACAGTTGTCATATTCCTTGCTACGGATTTTTTTTACAAGAAAACAAAAAAAATCAAAATGTAATAAATTATATTCCATCTACAAAAATAAATGTTTCTTATAATTGTAAATGAATAAAAATTAAAAGTTGCTAAATACTAAGTTATTAATATAAAATTATAAATATTAACTGTGAAATAGGAGTATAAAATTATTGTTACGAAAACATTTGAAAAATGTCAGATGCATGAAACGGAACTTATGCCAATAGAAATTGCCACTGTTGAATCGAAATCAAATCGATAATCTTAAATCGCCGGTGCCACTCTGAAATATCAGTACGAAATCGATAATTTCGATTGCAATTCCTTTACGAAGTGATTCGATATTTTTAAATTATCGATAAATTTTTTTAGGTAACTTCCCTACTATTGTCAATTATTATGTGTCACGCATATCATCTTAAAACGCACAAGGTATAGATATTTATAATTTATTGGAAATTGACAAACACACTGAGTTTTGATTAGCAAATGTCTTTTAGTCTCATAACGATTCTAGTTTAGCAGTACTGAAGATATGTAGCACGTTACAGTGCGTTTTGAAGATCAAATTAAGAGTAATTAACATTTTTCCTGACCAGTACAAAACAAATTCAAAATCAAAGATCCTGAATCTTGTGCCCAAACGCGGTATTAAAGTAGTCTATGTGACTGTTCTAAGTCTATTCATCAACCTTCAAGTCTTCACGAAAACGCAAATATGACTTAATCAGAACCAAATTTTGCTAGTTGGGGTTAGTTCCTTTTCTCGCCACGTTCATAAACAGCCTTGTCGAACTGTAGAGCGTAATCGCTCTACTGCATCAGTCTCCCCTCCCAGTCTCGCCTTAAGTGTATAGTTGACGAATAATAAAAGTTTGTAGTAATTCACTTTATAAATTGGCAACACTAAACTACATAGCAAATTCTTATTTTAAAAGCCACACATTTTCTCAGCTGACTGGTAGTATGACCTCAGAAAGAGACATCTTTCATTGTCTATGTGTAATGACTTCTTTTTCACCACTATTTCATTCTCTATCTTTGATCTTTCGTGGATCAATTCTGCTCGAAGCTTCTCAGTTTCTAATGCCCTTTTCTGGAGCAAACTCAGGCTGGCGTTCAATTCCCCTATTTCTTCAATTAAACTGATCAAAGACCCTTCCCTACAATTCTCCACGTCTGGTCTACAGTTCTTAACGTTCAATCGCGTTTGTCCAACCTGAATTCTTTGCGTCACCTTCAGAATTTCTTCGTGTATAGTTTCCAGAATGTTCTCAGTTTCAACAATCTTCTGTAGCGTTAAACGCAGTTGATTTTCCAGATCAATTTTGACTCGCTCTGTTTGAGCGATTCTAGCACTTAATGCCTGATTGACTTTTGCGTCTTGAGTTCTCAAATCCCTTGCTGAGTTTATCAGAGCTGCGTCAACTTTTTCACGTAGGCACTTAGATTTTTCCATAGCGTTCTTAAATTGGTCCAATGCTGATAAAGTATATCTTTCCCAAGATTGTACATCTGATTGTCCTTCAGACAATTTAGTAGCTCCAGCAGAATCTTTTACAGCTGCTGCTTTTGTTTTCAATTGAGAATTGTGGTCCTCATATTTGAATGCTAAAAATTTATTTCCCCAATCCACTTCGAGAGCAGTTTTGGCTGCTAAGTTTAGTTTCATTTGATATTCTATTTCATTTAACATTTCTCTATGAAGTCTCTTTATGTTTTGTATCAATACTGATTCTTTGAACAGTTGATCCTGTGGATCATCGTATACCAAATCTGATTGCATTCTATTCGTTCTTATATTCAAGCATTCTTCGTTTATCTGTTCAGGTACGTGCAGTATGTCCATTGAATTCTTTAGCTGTTGTCTCAAAGCTTCCAATATTTTGATTTCAGCGTCGATGTCTTGTATGGCTCTTTCTAGTTCTGATTTCCAGTAGTTTATGTGTCTCGTTCTATGTTTCAATTGGTCGGTGCTGTCAGCATAATTCTCGCAAGATGCCTGATTTACTTTTACAATACAGTTCTTTGTTATCGATGTATTCGAGTCTGTTACTCCGATTATATCGCCTTTCAGAACTTTTTTGTTGTGGTCGTCCCAATTTTCTACTGTAGTGAGTCCGATGTTCTTGTCCATAAAGGACATGTAATCTCTGTTGTGATTCATTTTAGATTTTTTGCGTACTAATCTTATCCTATACACATGCAGGTTTGGTATATTTGATTGTTTCCATGGAATCAGTACCTAGTTACCGAATAAAGTATTGATCAATCAAAAACACTAAGGGCCTGTTTCACCACTGATAAGTGCCGGATAGGCTATCCACCACTTAACTTGACAGATAAAGTACGGAGAATCTGTCAAAAAAGTTGTAGATAGCTTATCCGGCACTATCAGAAAGTGGTGAAACAGGCCCTAACACGATTGCGTGCCAAACATGTCATTTAATTAACAAGGTGAACGCAGATTTAGGCCGCACCGCAGTCGCCGCATTCGAATTCTTTATATGAAGTTATAGGCAAGCTCGCATACCTACCTACCCGCGCCGCAGTCTTCGCAACTTCATAATAATATGAAGAATTGCGAATGCGGCGACTGCGGTGCGTGCGGTGCGGCCAAATCTGCGTTCACCTTAAAAATCGAAGTACAACAGGTGTGTATTTTGTTCCAGAATAATCGCTCTAGCTGGCAATGATGACGTGAAAAGACAGTTGGTGAAGAGTGGAATCGTGCCTATTGTAATTTCCCTACTATCAAGACACACGGTAAGCTATAAATGTTATCAGTACATTAGATGTTGCCTGCAACTTACAGCTTTCAGAAACGACAGACACACACACAGACAATCAGATAGATATACTACTTCAAACTTATTACACATCTCTTTTTTAACTGGGGTTTCATGTAGAAATCAGATAAAGATAAACTACGATAACATGGCGTGCCCCTCCAAATTACTGTTTCAATGTGTGTAGTCACATCCTTATGAAAGAGTTTGTATGTAGTAAGCATTCAACCAATCAACCAGTACTCGTAATTGTCACTTATTACCAAGATTTGTTGGTCAACTAATCATAACTAGCCGACCGCGCAAGACAACGCACATCAAACGTTTTGACAACGCACTTCAAACGTTTTGAATTTTGGAGGGGCGCGCCATGTTATCGTAGTTTATCCTACACATCACCATCCGTACTAATATTTAAAAATGCGAATGTGTGTCTGTCTGTGATTTTTCTGTAATTTGGTATGGAGATACTTTGAGTCCCGAGAAAGGACATAGGACTTTTCATTCAGGATGACTTTTCCGCAACGCAGTTGCGGGCGTCATCTTGAGTACTAATAATTATATTATAGGTATCCTACTACTGGACTCAACCTATCTGCATAGTCACATAATTAAAAGCTAACAAACATACTGACACAAAAACGCATTTATCTATATATTAGTATGGGTTTTTCATTCCTAAATCCTATCCTTCGACCTCAAAGATTAATGTTTTTTTCCTTTATTCAGAGTAACCCCACAGCGGCGGCCTTGATACTAAAGTGTATAGCTGCGTTATCCCTCCGCGAGCCAGAACACAGCAAACAGTTTCTAGAAAACGGCGTTGCTGAGGCCGTCGTTGAGTGTCTGAAGGTGCATCAGAGTAACGCCAGTGTGCAGGTATGAAATGAAAATGTTTTATTTCTATATCGGTTAAAAATTAACACTTTTAAAACGTCTACATGAGACCTACCACCGGTTCGAAAAACTAACCCTGCGAAAAGAACCGGCGTAAGAAAGATGGGAAAGTTGTTCTTTTTTTAGGGTTCCGTACCCAAAGGGTAAAAACGGGACCCTATTACTGAGACTTCGATGTCTGTCCGTCTGTCTCCAGGTTGTAACTCAAGAACGGTAATAGCTAGAGAGTTGAAATTTTCACAGATTATGTATTTCGGTTGCCGCTATAACAACAAATACTAAAAACAAAATAAAATTAATATTTAAGGGTGGCTCCCATACAACAAACGTGATTTTTTTTCGGCCTTTTTTGCTCTATATCAGTAATGGCAACAGGTAGGCACATGATATTTTCACGAAGGCCTTTATTGTATGTCTACGTCAATAATGAATAATATTTAAAAAAAATAAAAATTTAAGGGGGGCTCCCATACGAAAAACACAATTTTGGCCTATTTTTGCTCTCTAACGGTACGGAACCCTTCGTGCGCGAGTACAACTCGCACTTGGCCGATTATTTAAAGTAAAGACTACAGTATGTATTTAAAACCTCATTTCCAATCTTTTTGATTCGCTCTAAGCGTTTGAAATTGTCCTGAATTTGATAGCCTGAAAAAAAAGGGTGTAAGCATTAAGTCCACACTCAAGAAACAAGCAACAGCCTCTCAAGTCACAGTTCGACAAAACTGAGTGCCAAGTTTTATTCATGAATAAATCACGCACTTAGTGAATTAGCCACATGATTACGGTAATTAAAATCCATACTAATATTATAAATGCGAAAGTGTGTCTGTCTGTCTGTCTGTCTGTGTCTGTCTGTCTGTCTGTTACCTCTTCACGCCCAAACCGCCAAACCCATTTTGCTGAAATTTGGCATATAGATACTTTGAGTCCCGGGAAAGGACATAGGATACTTTTCATCTCGGAAAAATGTACGGCTCCCGCGCGATAAACTGATTTTGGCGCAACAGAGTTGCGGGCATCATCTAGTGATAATAATATCTATGGACACTTCACACCACGTCAGTCTGGCCCCGTGGTAAGTACGTGAAAGAATTGTGTTACGGGTACCAGACAACGGAAATATATTTAATACTATACATAATATACGAGCTTTTGCCCGCAGCTTCGCTCGCGTTAAGAAGTATTATTATATACAAACTTTCATCCCCTATTTTAACCCCTTGGAGGTAGAATTGATCAAAATCCTTTCTTAGCGGATGCCTACGTCATAACATCTAACTGCATGCCAAATTTCAGCCCGATCGGTCCAGTGGTTTGGGCTGTGCGTTGATAGATCACCATGTCAGTCAAGTCACCTTTGAGTATTATATAGATAGAAGATTTAAGATTTTTAATATACTTACTTATAATACACATTTTAATACATCCATGACCCAGGAACATTTTCTATTTACATATTTTTTTCAGAAAAATGGCTGCTGGGCCATCCGTAACATGGTGGCGAGGTGCAAAGAACACAACTCCAAGTTCCACGAGCTAGGCATCCAGGCTATATTGGATAAGTCCTATGATATGTTCGGGAAAGAGTTTGGATTTGACATCAAGTCTGCGCTCAGAGATTTGGAGTGCGACGTGAAATTGGACGAGCAATGGACTGGCAAAGGAGTCGAGATAGACCAATAGACGGGAAAAAACGAGTAGACGAGACGCAAAAGACTCATGGGGAAGAGTGAAGACTTAACACTAATATGTACGCTTTTATGCACTGATAAAATGACTTGGATTTTGGAGCTCAAGCTTCGAGGTTTGGTTAATGCTCTGACCACAGAAATGTATCAAGATAGAACGGCGACGCGCGTGCATTACTAAGGAATCGTGCGTGTCAATTTTTGCTTTGCTTTGAGGCATTTTTGCACAACCGTTCCGGTGTAATCAAGTCGAGACGTGCGAGCTGACTGAATGAACGTTTAACGAATCTTGCCCACTTGAGCAAGATTTAAACACGCGTACTCCACCCGCTTAGCCGTTCTATCTTGATATTATTTCTGTGGCTCTGATTAATCGGCAATAACAAGATTACATAAAACTTTTGTAGATATAAATAGCTTACGAGTATTCACTGCAAAATTTTAGTTATTAAATGATCAAAAGCAAAACTAAAAATGTTGCTACATGGCAAACTCTTTATTTATTTACAGCGAATTGATAAGATGTATTAAATGCTATAATTTGCGCAAAACTTAGGTGGGGCTAAAAGTTTTTAGGTGGGGCGTGTAATAAGCATGGCGCTATTGGTAAATTCCGATTACATGGTGACACGTTATTGGTAGCTATTGTGCGTATTGGTAGATATGCGTCGTTTATAGCCCCATTGGACAGGGAAGTGGGCAGCGCGAGAATGTAAAGTAGCCCGCAAACGATCAAATTGTTTGTCAAATTTTACGTGTTTGTCAAACCGTTTGATAGTGTACAGCTTTGTTTGAAGCGTTTGTCAAACTACGTGTTTGACCTGTTTGAAGAAAATTTGGATTTGCGTAGCGTTTGACAAACGTGTTTGAACGTGTTCCGCTGTATTTGTCAAACAAGATGTCATGATCTCATACCGATTCTAGCTAATTGTTTGACAAACTTGTTTGATGCACGTTTGTTCGTCTGCGCTGCTGTTTGATGAAAACGCAAATTACATCAAACATGTTTGTCAAACAAATTTGATCGTTTGCGGGGTACTTAAGACTAAGGTTACACGGTCAGTCTGGCATCAGTTCAATCCATCAGTCTGAGACTGATTGAAGAAAGAATGATCTTGTTAAAAGGCCCATTCACTATCCTGCATTGCAGTCCGCCGTGCAGGCCTGCAACACCATTCACTACTGTGCCGACGTACTGCACGGCGGCTTATGCAGGATAGTGAATGGTGTTGCAGCCCTGCACGGCGGACTGCAATGCAGGATAGTGAATGGGCCGTTTAACCGTGTGATTGATGGACTGATCATTTTTTTATTACCTACGTACTTTCCGGCCATCGTTCTGGCGTCAGTCTGAGACTGATAGACCGAACTGATGCCAGACTGACCGTGTAATTCTAGTCTTAAGACGCTGACAACTGCCAATGACCTTGATCTCGCATCACTCTCGCACCACTGTCGATTTTCATGCCAGAGAGACAAAGATGTGAAGTGTTCACTCGGTAGCGTGGATACATTTTTAGTTTGTTAGAGGAAAAAATAAATATGGGAAATCTAGATGTCAGAACCGAAAATGAAATCTTAAGCTTTGGATTTTTGTAAAAGGCATCAAATAAACAAATTTTTAAAAGCATAGCTTGTATATTATTTTAGTTACAACTGTTTAAAGTTCCTGGAAGATGTGACTTTGGTATTTTTGAAGTGAAAACTTCTTTAGCGGCATTGAGCACTTTTGTGGGATGGGTAAAAACTGTGAAACTCGCGTCAGATTTTCGTGTTGATCGAAAAACCATAAAAAAAACCGTAAGACGGTTGGAGAGTAGTGTTTTGTGTCGAACTCGAAAACTCGAACTCGAAAACTCGAACTCGAAAACTCGAACTCGAATTGTAAGGGTTTCGATTAATAAAAAAAAATCGATTTTTTGAAAAAGATTTACGCTAAGAAAGGATTTTCATAAAAAATGGGTTAAAATTTAATCGATTGTAAGGATTTCGATTAATTAAAAAAATCGATTTTTAAATAATCGATTTTTATAAAAATGGGTTAAAAAAATGCACAACGTTAATAATCAAGTTTTCACTTCTGCCGGCACTCCCGGAGTGCAACTCTTTTTTTTTTTCATCCAGTAGGAATACATTATTATTTATTTTATTATTTAAAATAAAAAAGCTTTTTCAAATATAATCAAAAATCACATATATTTTTTTTGTGCCAATCAACGAAATATATACGTCTAGAAAACTGCACAAAGATGTCGAATTGGCAGCTGTCTTCGCCTTAATAGTCACTTGCGCTGCCACTCGCCATACCGCTGCCGCTTCCCGACGCGGCAAGTATGTAGCTCAGGGCTGAGTGTGAACGCTCACTGGCGTCATTACTCGTTACTGCCGCAGAAGTGTTGGGCAATATTGCCGGCAGCGCGGCAGCACCGGCAGTGACTGAATCTAAACGGCCCAATGCCCATTACTGTAGAGACAAACTACGATAACATGGCGCGCCCCTCCAAATTACTGTTTCAATGTGTGTAGTCACATCATTATGAAAGAGTTTGTATGTAGTTGTAAGTATTCAACCAATCAACCAGTACTCGTAATATTTCACTTAATGGTGGTGCTATGTACATATTTTCACAAAATATACTTACTTTCAAACGTTTTGAATTTGTGAGGGGCGCGTCGTGCTAACGTAGTTTATCTCTACATATGCGTGATGCGCCGATTATATTTCCAATCTTAAACTTTTGCGCAAACTATATTTGAATTAAAATCAATACATAAACAAAACCATAAACTCGTGCGTAGTCTACATTTTTTTGGTCAGTTTTTGCTCGAACCGAAAATGCGGATTGACATTTCGTGCTCAGTAGTTTTCTTTCTTTTTCTTCTTTTTTGGCAACTTGACACAAAGGATGTGTATGTTGTGCCACAGACAAGGTAAAAAGGTAAGGAATATGGCGGGAAAACCATATTCCTCCTATTATAATTTTCATCATCGTTTTCATGTATCGTCAGGTCTAAAGTCTAGTCAAAGTCTAAGTAAAAGTCAATACAGTCACAGGAGTCAAGTCGGTCGATTCAGTAAAGTGGTAGACGCTTTACTGAAACTTTCGATGGAGTTTTGGAGGGAACACAAAATAGCACGTTTCTGGATATTACATCACTTTCCTACACTTGTGCATGAACACGAATATCTAATGGTTAATATTCTACCAATATTACACATTAAAAACCCAGCTAACACAATTTTTAGGAAAATAATACAAAAACACAACAGCACTCTTTCACATGCCCGCCAAAACTCTCAGTAGTTTTTTGTTATCAAACTTTATTTCTTATCTTTATACTTTGAGTTTAATCACCAACTGAACAGTTAAGATAATTTGTCATTTCCGCCTTTAAACAAAATATTATTCAATAGTCGTCTTACTAATAAAAATTTTAACAGCGTCCTTGTGTTGGCTGCCTTTGTCCGATATGTGAGTTTTCCAATATGCCAGATGTATCTAAGTTATTCGTTATTTAAATAATTTGATCAGTAAAGAGGGTACCCGATATACTTATGCAATTACTACACGACGTTGAAAATGTTAACAAACAATTATTTAAAATTAATACAAAAATAATCCATGGATGTAATGCAATAATATTAAACGTACATTTAATTTATTTTTAATTTTATAATAAACTTTATCTCACAAAGCTATGTTTGCGTCTTCTTATTTACCTCCATTCACTTAAGGTGACGCCGCGTTAAAGTAAAAAACCGTGATGGATATGTTTTAGATTGCTTGTTTTCTTTTAGAGGCCGGCCCTGCCTCTCATAGAAAATAAGCAATGGAACAGCAAAAAATGGAAAGGGCGGAAGCGACAAAATGGTTTTTGTCGCGTAATTTGAAAACCATAAATACATTTCATATAAGCTATGGGCAAATTAAAGTGTATGCTTGAACCAATCTATGTACAAATTTTGGAAGCTTAAATCACTCTCCTCTATTGGCAAAATAGGAATCCCTTTTTTACAGAGGTCTTTTTGATTGATTATTCTATGTTTTAAAACTTGACCAATCGTGTTATGCTATGTAATGGGTAATTCGAAGAGAAAGACATGATGAATACTGACAAATGAACTTTAATTTCTTAGCTTTAGTCATTGCTGAGAAAAATCGATATCGCTTCCCGGGAAAATCCCGGGATTTAATTTGATAAATCCCGGGATTTTCGGAACTGATAAATATTTTTAATTAAATCAATAAAAATGTGCATCAAACGAAACGCGCTTACATTAATTTAAGTCATGACGGCCATCTTGTTTAAATACTAAGGGTGGGTTGCACCAGAGGCGTGGTTAAAGTTAAAGTTATGGTCAAAGTTAAGGTTATAGTTAAGCCTAACTTAACTTTAACCTTAACTTTGACCACGGAAATTCACACATTTTCATTCACACACATGTCTGTTGCGTTTATTTTTTTTATTAAAGCTAGGTAATGGGATTGAGAGTATAAAATTTGACATTTTGCACTGCAGTTATAGTTAAAGTTACAGTTAAAATAAGTTGGTGCAACCCACCCTTAATTTTATTTGTTTTTGCTAACGACCGGTATCGTATTATGTGTAAAATTGTGTAAGAATCCCGCTTTACGTCGTGTAAGTTTTGATAAATATTCCCTCGATCAACAATTCCAGGAAATCTTTTGTTGTCGCGGCCCATATGGGACTTACGGGGCTTGAGGGAATATCTTATAAAACTATTTCTAGAAGTGCTTAATTTGTTTATTTTATCAGAAGAAAGAATTTTTCTTTTTGTGTAAATTTTTAAAATAAAAAGTAAATTTTGATATTTTACTGTCTTTTCGTTGCCATTTTATATACTTATCCAATATAATCCCGGGACTATCCCGGGATCCCGAGATTCACTGTAGATAATCCCGGGATTATAAAAATAGGCCAGGATCGATTCCTGTAATTATTGTAGGCCGCTCAAAATTAATGACCGGTTCTTTTTTGCGGAACCCTAAAAATCGGTTATATACAGCCCGCTTATTATATCGTTATCAAAATATACACGAGAGATAAATACAGCACTTGTCATTTGTGATTTGAAGTCTCAAGGTGAGAGAATAGTTACACAACAGTTAAATACAAAACTATTATTCGCAAATCTTGGGCTACACTGAGTAGCCTTTAAGATGTTGAGACTAGCGTTCCTCCTTAGTTTAGTAGCGGTAGCACATTCGGCGAGAATATTGGCTGTTTTTCCAACGCCTTCCATAAGTCATCAGGTCACTTTTAGACCGGTGATAAATGAACTCGTCAATAGAGGACACGAAGTGGTAGTCATAACTACGGACCCACAGAAGATCAAAGCGAAGAACCTAACAGAGATCGACTTGCACGATGTTTCGTATAAGATTTGGAATCATATTCTAGCCACGGAAGTGATGGGAGTTGACGATACTATTATCGACCAAACTTACAAAGTTAATTTGGCTCTAGTGACAGTTTTTGATGAACAGCTCAAGAATAGTGAAGTGAAAGACATATTATCGATGAAAAGAGGGAAGTTTGACTTGTTGATAACCGAAGCTGTGGTTCGTCAGGCGCTGGTTTTCTCGCAAATCTACAAAGTTCCTCTAATTCAGATCGGTTCTTTGGGACCAGTTTGTTTCAACGATCATTACATGGGTGCACTCACCCACCCTCTCTTATACCCTTTACCGTGGCATAAACATGTATACAATTTAACAACGTGGGAAAGAATATCGAACCTTTACAACCACTATAGATACCAATTCCATTATAACTACTACATAGCGGCGTATGAAAATGAGGTGCTGAAAAAACATTTGGGACCGGGCATTTTGTCTGTAAATGAACTGTGTAACAATATTGACCTGTTGATTCTGAATATCCATCCTCTTTGGATTGAAAATCAACCGGTGCCGCCAAACGTTGTTTTCATGAATAGCATTCATTTGAAGCCTTCAAAGGAACTTCCAAAGGTAAGGTTTCTAATCTATACTAATATTATAAATGCGAAAGTATCTCTGTCTGTCTGTCTGTCTCGCTTTCATGCCAAAACTACTGAACCGATTGCAATGAAATTGTGTACATAGATCGTCTAAAGCCTGAGAAAGGACACAGGCTACTTTTTAACTGGAAAAAGGGGTTGTAAGGCGGCGTTTACGCGTAAAGTTCAAATTAAGTTAGTTCCAAAAATTCATAACAGATGGCGCCAGAGTCGCCTAGATCGCGCTATCGCTTACTTATAAATATTTCTATAAGAGGTGGTACCATGTTGAGTTACATTTTTGATTCCTTCGATTGTTATACACGTTTGACGTTATTAAATAACTCGCTCATCAGTATTTTATATTCTATGCAGTGACGTAACCTTAAACCTACCAATGATAAATAGTTTATGGGTAAAGCTAAAGTTGTGTAATGGGGGGCTAAATAAGCTTTATAATTTGGTACTTATAAAAAAGTTTAATTTAAAATAATGAAATATTATGTGCACACTGCACAGTTGTTTTTGGGTATTTTGATTTGAGGGGTACCAGGGTTTTAAAAAGCTTTTAAATTTGACACTGGCAATGGGCATTGTCCAAAAAAAATCACATGTACTTTTTATTTTTATTTTTCGTTAAAATAGGGTATTTTAAGAATATAAATTAAATAATTTTGAAATTCATTGCCTAGTTTTTTCTCAATCAATTTTTAAAGTTTCGCTCTGACGTCATCATCGGCGGCCAATTGACCTCTGCAGTATGTTTTTTTTCCTTTCAATCTTATTTATAATGGCTGGTTCATCAAATGCAAGTTCTCATTATGTGAAAGCTGATACGAGAAGCTTACCAAAAGTTCGAAACGTAATGTTGGTCGAATTTATTGAAGTTATACTTCTTTAGGCGCGTTATGAAAAAATGATGAGAGTGAAATTTTAAGATGCGCGCGCACCTGTGACACAAAATTAACAGTATGAAGCCGTCTGCTTAACCGCTCATTAAGTCTCGAAAAAAAAGCTACCAACAAAATAGGAATTGAACCTCGATATTAGTCGCGCATGTTGGTACGCTCGTCACCTCTGATCACTGTTTTCATATTTATAATATTTATCAACATGTCTCTAGTTTATACATTCACAACACGTGTTTGAGTTTCATACAAGTGCGAATTATATATGTGCTAATAAATTATATTCAGTAGTGATTTAAATTGAATATTTTGATTGATATTACTTACTATTTGTGAATATTAGTGAAAAAAATTGTGCTTATATACTTTTTCAAGTGCTCCAATATAATTGAGGTTAACTATCCGTATGTATTATTTATTGATATAAATTAAAATACTTTTATTTAATATAATTAACACTAAATATTATTAAATTATTAATGTTAAATACTTATTATTGGTTATTTAATATTCACAAAATAAAGAAATAAATTTAATAAAACATTTAATAAAAAGTTTGTGATAAAAATTAAAATTGAACATCAAATTATAATATTCATTTTTAATATTTGCTATTTAATGATGCCAAAGAAGTATAACTTCTCACGCGCGTACATAAGTACACGCACCCATTTTTTTGCTAATTTAACGCCATTGAAGGTCAAACTAGGGTTAAACATATTTGTTCAAAAATATAAGTAACTAATGGGTATTTTTTTCGTTTATATACAGAAAAATGATCACTGACCTTATTCCTCGAAATATTTTTGTAATGAGCAAAATTAAAAAAAAATGGACAATCCCCATTTTATTGACACCGCGCGCTATAAACTGAAGTCCACGCGGACGAAGTCGCGGGCAACAGCTAGTTTCTATAATAATTCACTAGGTACATGGGGACTTTGCTATTCTAACTTATGGATCATGTAACATTATTATTTGTATCTTCATTTAAAGAGAAACCCGAAAACCAATACCAGTTTGAAATATTTTTACAGGAATTAAAATCGTACCTGGATTCCTCAAAAAATGGTGTAATCTACGTAAGTTTTGGGAGCAACGTTGTTCCTTCAGCCATAGACAAAATGCAGGTTCTCCTCAAAGCTTTGTCTGAATTACCCTATGATGTGCTTCTGAAGTGGGACAAGGAACAACTACCGATTAAGGCTAAGAACATAAGAATCTCAAAATGGCACCCGCAAGCAGATCTTTTGAGTAAGTTTCATTAGCTTTTTTCATAAAGACGCTCCAGAGTCCACATAATAATATAAGTGAACTTAATTTTGCCCTGAACTTCCTTGCGCCAAAAGTTATTTATTGCGCGGGAACCGTGCTTTTTTCATCTGTTTAGAACATATAAGACAATACTCCGAAGGAGCTCCGCGGATTTCTCTGTTTGATAAATATATATATTGATTTCGAAACTAAAATTCAAAATGGCATAGGAACAGCCCAATGATAAAATTTCCGTGATCCTAAATATCCCTATCCTCAAATGTTTTTTCTTTTAGATATCCCTATGTTTAAAATATCTATTCCTAAATAGACTTAATTTCAAATACATCTACTCCTTGACATTTATTGTTATCAAACAATTCCTCTCTGGATATTACTATTTTTAAAAGTATTTACTTTGATATGTAAGTCATATGTATGTCACCGTAAGATTGTAAATACCGTTAGATTATAATCTATCTCGCGAGATTGTAAACCGTCGAAAGATTGTGAACCGCAACGTACTGCTTACAATTTAACGTATCATTATTCGGTAGATTGTAATCTATCGAAGTGAAACCGTTAAATTACAATCTTAAAATTGTTAAATTGTCAACTGTTCGAAGGCTGTCCCTGATTGGTCGGCCTTAGAGTAGACCGTTCTGGGACCATAGAGTTAGGAATGAAACACAGGTGTCAGTCAAATAAAATTAATGCACTTCAAGAATTGTGACATCAATATCCGACATTGTAAATGTTTTTAAATGAGATCACATAGGTTCACGAGCATAATAATATATATTAAAACACGGAAAATGTATGTAATTTAGGCTATGTTCGGTGACTAACACTAACTTACGTTAATCATTCAAACTACACTTCTTTGGTTAATAACAGATTCATTTTACTTCCGCAACAATTTTATATGACTAATTCTAAAGCTGTGAGTTATTTTCAACACGAAATCAATTAACAATCACCCAAAGCCAGTTTGTTTACATTCGACATCAATTTATAATCATCAAAAAACTGTTTGTTTACATTTATCAACAAACGAATAAGGCGACACGAGGCATATATCGTTCAACCAATCAGCGCCCGAGATGCGTTCCGTTACACAATTTGACGGTTTCACTTCGATAGATTATAATCTACCGAATAATAATACGTTAAATTGTAAGCAGAACGTTGCGGTTCACAATCTTTCGACCGTTTACAATCTCGCGAGATAGATTATAATCTAACGGTATTTACAATCTTACGGTGACATATACACTCCAAAACATTTCTACTCCTAAATACTACAACTCCTAAAAATTTGTATTGTAATTATTTGTACTGCGATTAAATCTACTCCGAAATAGATTTATTCTAGAAAAAAAACTTTCTTCTAAGAAATTTCTACTCTTGTGTTTGGTGGGTAACATTCTGTAATTGGTAAGATAGGTTTTGGAATCGGAGGCTACAGGCGCGCGGATTCTCCTTTACCACCTGTAGCCTCCGATTCCAAAACCTATCTTACCAATTACAGAATGTTACCCACCAAACACAAGAGTAGAAATTTCTTAGAAGAAAGTTTTTTTCTAGAATAAATATATTTCGGAGTAGATTTAATCGCAGTACAAATAATTACAATACAAATTTTTAGGAGTTGTAGTATTTAGGAGTAGAAATGTTTTGGAGTGTATACATATCAAAGTAAATACTTTTGAAAATAGTAATATCCAGAGTGGAATTGTTTGATAACAATAAATATCAAGGAGTAGATGTATTTGAAATTAAGTCTATTTAGGAATAGATATTTTAAACATAGGGATATCTAAAAGAAAAAACATTTGAGGATAGGGATATTTAGGAGCACGGAAATTTTATCACTAATGGGCTGTTCCTATGCCTTCAAAATCACCTAACCTTACCAACGAATGTTACAGGACACCCAAAAATAAAGGTCTTCATCACCCAGGGAGGTCTCCAATCGCTGGACGAGGCTATGGCAGCCGGGGTGCCTCTTATAGGTATACCACTCTTCGCCGACCAATGGTACAACGTGGACAAGTTCGTTCGTCATAACATTGGCTTGAGAATAGATTTGGAGGACTTGACTGAAGATATACTCATAAACGCGGTGGATACTGTGATTAAAGATGAGAGGTGGGTTATTTTTCTTTCGACCAATAAAAATAGATTGAGTGTTGATTGAGAAATAGATTGTGTCATAGAATGTCGTCAGGTGAGTACTGAGTAATGAAATAAGAAGCCTGAGAGGTCTCTGTTCAGGAGATTTTCCTCTCTCAACACCCGTTAAGATTTTCGTTTATACAACTCGCACATGTGGCTGAAATTCATGTTCATGTGACAAAGAAGAACGGGGTCCCTAGGTTTTTAATTTATTACTTTCTTGAAGAAGTTTTAAGTCGGCAAACATGACGTGATATTTGCTATAGCTCCTATTCGAACTAAAAGTGCATACTGAGGGCTCGCGTCGTCACACCTTGACTGACTGATGATAACACATATCTTATAATAATAATAATAATAGCCTTTTATTCCAAAACAAAGTGTTACAAGAGGTCCCTAAGTTCGCCTTCCATTGTGTCCTGTCCCTTGCTACTCTCAACCAGAATGGTCCCGCTGTCTGCTTCAAGTCGTCTTCCCATCTCCTGACTTGACGACCCCTGCTTCTTTTGCAATCTCTTGGTTGCCAGAGAGTGACTTGCTTGCTCCATTTGTTAATGTGGTGGCGTAGCATATGTCCAGTCCATCTCCATTTTTGGACATCGATCCGGGTAACAATGTCTGTGATTTTTGTTCTTGTTCTTATATCAACGTTCCTGATTCTGTCTTTGATTTTTAACCCTAGCATGCATTTTGCTAACTTTTCCCTGTGATGGAGTGTTAATGACCAAGTTTCACAGCCGTAAGTAAGGACTGGTAGAATACTGGTCTCGAGTTTTTCTTTTTTATGCGAATGCTTAGATCCTTACTTTTTACTATTTCTTTCAGTGACCAGTATTTTCTCCATCCTTGTGCTATTCGCCTGTTTATTTCCTTTTCCATTTCATCTGAAGGGGATATTTCATATTATCTGTCCTAAGTAGATATATTCTTTCACATATTCAATCTTGTTGTCATTTACCACAACGTCTAATTCCCTTGAGTTTGTCATCAACTTAGTTTTATTGGCATTGATTTCAAGACCAACTTCACATATCTTATATCTACATATAAATAAAAATATCTACGTTAAAGCACATATTATCAATAGGCGTGATAGTTCTTCCGTAAAGTGTACCACAAAATGAATAGGTTGTGGCCACTAATTGTAGGAAATACTAGGGCTCACTTCGCTCGCCCTGATTAGTACTTGGTAATTGCATACTAGCGTTTATTTAAATTTTAAATTATTTATTTCATGTTGCGCAAATGAGGTTACAGTAACGAATTATTATTTTCTCAGTGGATGTCAAACAAATTTTGTAACGAGGTAATACCTACAATCGACGCGTTAAAAGTACTTGCGCGTTAAAAATGGTTTCTTTATTATTTTCAGTTACCGGGAAAACATAAAACGACTGAACAGAATAATGCTGGACCAACCTCAGCCGCCGCTGGAGCGCGCGGTGTGGTGGATCGAGCACGTGTTGCGGCACGGCGGCGCGGCGCACCTGCGCGCGCGCACCGCCAACATGCCACTGGCGCAGTTCTTGCAGCTGGACCTCGTGGCGTTGGTGCTAGGCACTGTAGCCGCTGTATTTTTTACTGTCACCTGCGCCATGTATCTTATCTGTAAACAACTCACAAAGAAAAAGACGATCAAAATTAAGAAAAAATAAAATAAGTGTTTAAATTATTTCCTATAAAATGCAAAATTCATTTTCTACAAATATTTAGCTGTTGCTGTTGGGGAGTAACTTCCCCACGTACCCGAGTGCTCCCAGGGAAGCCCCTGTTCTCGATCTACGGCTTGCCTTCACTGGCCGGCCAGAGTTAACCCTGACGGAGAATCGGGCCCTACCTCTGCCTTGCCTTATCCGGCCGGTCAGAGTGGAGTCGCAAGAGCTTCAGCTCGGAGAGAGGATGTGAAGCGTAAGTGGCGAGTGGGCGAAGTGATGGGAGCTGGGACCCACTGAGGGTGTAAATGATCGGCGTTTAAGGTCTAGCGACACCTCTCCTGCCTCAAGCCGCTCTGTCAATGTTGCCGCCTTGGTGCACCGTGCGTGCGACCATTTTGAGGGGCCCATCCAAAGAGTTGGCGGGTCACCGTCTGCCAACTTTATGATACATGTTACAACGTTGTATCGGCAGACGCCATAGTCCTTCAGTTACCCAGTACACTAGCACCTCACCCCCTGCATAGCCCGATATCATTTTAATTCCATTCCCTGTAATAGTACCTAGTTACCTACACTGGCCGCTGGCTCTCCTTGGTCGTACTCCTATAGTGCGGACAGGGAGTCGCCGGCCGGTGTCACATTACATATTATCTAGATTAAAACTGTGTAACGGGCCTCTACCGCCGCGCCTCTACGTGTTGGCTTCGGCCCCACGCATGCTTTTCAAAGGTCTGGAATTTAATTGCCCGTGAGCAAGGAGTGCTTTAGCCTTTAAACAAACATAAAAAAACTTGAGAGGTACAACATGCCGGTAGCGGTCATTGACTCCCTGTCAAAAACTTTCATTTTCAATACAACGCCTTACGCCGCGATTGACAACATCTGACACTTAATTGTCAATCGCGGTTTTTTTTGGCAGGGAGTCAATGACCGCTACCGCCATGTTTCACCGAGTACAGTATAGTAAATAGTAGGTTTATAATTGACCATTTAGAGCATTGATTCCCAAAGTGGTCCAGGTGGACCCCCAGGGGTACACGGAAGCCCGATAGGGGTATACGCTTGCGTGGAAAAAAAATGGGGGTCCATGAGTCGTTAAGGTGAAAATAAGTTGACCCGACTTGACTTGATAGGCAAACAATATTATACTAGCAGATTAAATATTAATCCCTCTACCAAGTATATCCCTCCCATTAAAATTATAACTTTTATCTCAGGTTACCATTGTAGAAATTTAAATTTTGATTATAGTGCGACTGTTTTTAAAATTATAATCATGGTTAGTTTTGATGTTAAATTGATTCTACTACGTCCGCTATCCGCAACCCGCGGCCCGCGGGCCGCATGCGGCCCACCGGGACTTTATTTGTGGCCCGCGTGATGTTAAACAATTTTGAAATTCACGCCCACCGGCAAAATAACGCAAAGTCTACATGATAGTCGTTTTTCCACTTTTAAATCGTTAATCTTGAAGAATGTTATTTTTTAATCCTAAAAAATTTTTGTTGCGGCCCGCGACACCAAGACCAAAACATGTTTGTGGCCCGCATGAAAAAAAGGTTGGGGACCACGGTACTACGTATAACAACATAAGTAAATGTGTGGTAATTTTTGTGTTAAATAGCTACAAAACAAGAAAAATTAAATATTACTGTCTGAAGTGGAAGCTATTTGGTTCCTTGCTGCATTGGTTGACTTGTGAGTCAAACTTAGAATACAAAGTAGGAATGGAATGTTTGGGGGTAGCTGCGGGGGGTCCACCGGATCCAGCAAAATGTTTAAAGTGGTCTATGAGAAAAAAAAGTTTGGGAATCTCTGATTTAGGCGGGTCGCTAGTTGAGATAAGTAAGTACTTATCTCAACTAGCGACCCGCCCCGGCTTCGCACGGGTATAAAATATATAGCCTATGTCACTCAGTATTCAGTAGTTTTGATTTAACTGTATTCATTAGGTACTAGTTAGTACTTATAATTTATTATGTAGTAGTTACCTACTACCCGGACTTTTTAAATCTGTAGACTGTAAATTGTAATATAGTTTTAAATCTGTAATATCTTCGAAAATATGCATTTAAAATTTATATTAAATCGATAATGATTTTTATGTACTTATTTCAAGTATTTAATTGAATAAGGATTAATGCCGTATCGCTTCGAAAATTAGCCATTAATGGTAGTTAAAAGTAAATGACAAAAAATGTTATTGTGGGATATCCTGAGATAGACATAATATACCATCGCGAAGATTTCTGTAGACCTTTTCATAGCACTTACAAAGATACAACACTCAAAGCTTAGTACATTATTTTGATAAATCTCGTAGGGTTCAGCCTGCGTTTGCATCGTAAGCGGAAAAAAAGTAATGATTATTTACGAAATCGCATTAGAAACCCCAAAAACTAACAGTATTTCTCCACTATATGAATGTTCATAAATAATAATTATTATACCTATAAACCACAGATCTCTATCTAGTATAAACCTTCCTCTAATATCTATCTATTAAAGAAAGCCGCATCAAAATCCGTTGCGTAGTTTTAAAGATTAAAGGGTACAAAGGGACATAGGGGAAAAAAGCGACTTTGTTTTTAACCCCCGACAAAAAAGAGGGGTGTTATAAGTTTGACGTGTCTGTCTGTCTGTCTGTGTGTGTATCTGTCCGTAGCATCGTAGCATCCAAACGGACGGACCGATTTTCCATATTTTTATCTTTTCTACTTGAAAATATATTATCTTTTCTACATACTTGAAAAGAACTATTAAATCGTTTCTACTTGAAAAGATAAAATTGATCTAGGTTAGATTCTATAAAATGATCTGTAAATATATCTAAAGATAAACTTTAGATATATATTATAATTGTTAATTACTCATAAAATAATCTACCTATTCTAAATAAAATTTATTATAATATCGTCAGTTTTAGAAGAGCATTGTAGGCCACCTAAAATTAATAAATTATTATTTACGGAACCCTCGAAATCGCTTATGTAAGGCCCACTTATTACCTATATCGTCATCAAATGTACACGAGCGATATTGTTACACATCACTTGTAATTTGAAGTCTCAAGGTGAGAAAATAACCAGTTAATCACAAAACTATTATTCGCAAATCTTGGGCTACACTCAGTTGCCTTTAAAATGTTGAGACTAGCGTTCCTCCTTAGTTTCGTAGCGGTAGCACATTCGGCGAGAATATTGGCTGTTTTTCCAACGCCTTCCATAAGTCATCAGGTCACTTTTAGACCGGTGATAAATGAACTCGTCAATAGAGGACACGAAGTGGTAGTCATAACTACGGACCCACAGAAGATCAAAGCGAAGAACCTAACAGAGATCGACTTACACGATGTTTCGTATAAGATTTGGAATCATATTTTAGCCACGGACGTGATGGGAGTTGACGACACTATCATCGACCAAATGTACAAAGTTTATTCGGCATTAGTGACAGTTTTCGATGAACAGCTGAAAAATAGTGAAGTGAAAGAGATTTTAACGATGAAGAGAGGGAAGTTTGACTTGTTGATAACCGAAGCTGTGGTTCGTCAGGCGCTGGTTTTCTCGCAAATCTACAAAGTTCCTCTAATTCAGATCGGTTCTCTAGGTCCTGTTAGTTTCAACGATCATTACATGGGTGCACTCACCCACCCTCTCTTATACCCTTTACCGTGGCATAAACATGTGTACAATTTAACAACGTGGGAAAGAATATCGAACCTTTACAACCACTATAGATTCCAATTCTATTATAACTACTACATAGCGGCGTATGAAAATGAGGTACTTAAGAAACATTTGGGACCGGGAATTTTGCCTGTAAATGAACTGTGTAACAATATTGACCTGTTGATTCTGAATATCCATCCTCTTTGGATTGAAAATCAACCGGTGCCGCCAAACGTTGTTTTCATGAATAGCATTCATTTGAAGCCTCCAAAAGAACTCCCAAAGGTAAGGTTTCTAAATTTTATAATAATTCAATCATGTAATATTATTATTATTATTTTTATCTTCATTTAAAGAGAAACCCGAAAACCAGTAGTTAACTGTTTTAAATTTTTTTACAGGAAGTAAAATCACACCTGGATTCCTCAAAAAATGGTGTAGTCTACGTAAGTTTTGGGAGCAACGTTATCCCTTCAGCCATAGACAAATTGCAGGTTCTCCTCAAAGCTTTGTCTGAATTACCCTATGATGTGCTTCTGAAATGGGACAAGGAACAACTACCCATTAAGGCTAAGAACATAAGAATCTCAAAATGGCTCCCTCAAGCAGATCTTTTGAGTAAGTTTCATTAGGTTTTTTCATAAAGACGCTCCAGAGTCCACATAATAATATAAGTGAACTTAATTTTGCCCTGAACTTCCTTGTGCCAAAAGTTATTTATTGCGCGGGAACCGTGCTTTGTTTCATTTGTTTAGACTTTAGAACATAAAATGACAATACTCCGAAGGAGCTCCGCGGATTTCGCTGTTTGATATATAATGTATAGATTTCGAAACTAAAATTCAAAATCACCTAACCTTACCAACAAATGTTACAGGACACCCAAAAATAAAGGTTTTCATCACCCAGGGAGGTCTCCAATCGCTGGATGAGGCTATGGCAGCCGGGGTGCCTCTGATAGGTATACCACTCTTCACCGACCAATGGTACAACGTGGACAAGTTCGTTCGACATAACATTGGCTTGAGAATAGACTTGGAGGACTTGACTGAAGATATACTCATAAACGCGGTGGATACTGTGATTAAAGATGAGAGGTAGGTTGTTTTATTTTAAGCTTTTATCGCGGGCTCTGAACGCAGCGACCGAATCAAGATATTCCGTAACGAAAAAAACCTAACACACCCCACTTCGACCGGCACAGCGATGCGCGAATATCCAGTCCATATAACCCGATTCCCGTCGGCTTCCCTTAGAAAAACCTAATCTAAGTAAAAATAGCGATTTTTACTGACCGTCGTGGAGGTAAAGCGAATATTTAATTTCTGATCTGAAGTAAGTAAAGGTTAAGCTAAAGGTTTGTTAGTATTAGGTAAAGTTCGAGAAAAGTTAGGTAGAGCCCTTGCACTTCGCTTGGTTCGTCTTAGCGGGGGCACTACTGTGCCCCCAGATACATCCTTACATCGGCATCGTTGCATTGACATACACTTATGTCGAATGTAAAATAAAATCATCACATCCGGGTTAACATACAAAAGAATTTAAAAACGAGTTAAAAACACATAAAATTGACCGCAACTGCAGTCTGCGTCATGTTCAATGAGTTTTTATTTGGACTGAGGTTCAATGATTAAAAAGCATTTAAAAAGAAGTACCTACTTAAAGTTTTTAATTGCATAGGTACCTACTAACGAGTAGCGTTTATTTAAATTATTTATTTCATGTTTCGCATTTTAATTTTCTTTGAATTTCAAAAAGTTATGTCAATAAAGTATGTAGGTATAGAGGTTAAAGTAACGAATTATCATTTTCTCAATGGATGTCACAAAAATTAAGCAAATTTTGTAACGAGGTAATACAATCGACGCGTTAAAAGTATTTTCGCTTTAGAAAGGTGTCTTTGTTATTTTCATTTTTCAGTTACCGGGAAAACATAAAACGGCTGAACAGAATAATGCAGGACCAACCTCAGCCGCCGCTGGAGCGCGCGGTGTGGTGGATCGAGCACGTGTTGCGGCACGGCGGCGCGGCGCACCTGCGCGCGCGCACCGCCAACATGCCACTGGCGCAGTTCTTGCAGCTGGACCTCGTGGCGTTGGCGCTAGGCGCTGTAGCCGCTGTATTTTTTACTGTCACCTGCGCCATGTATCTTATCTGTAAACAACTCACAAAGAAAAAGACGATCAAAATTAAGAAAAAATAAAATAAGTGTTTCAATTATTTGTCTATATATACTTATTATAAAACAAAGTCACTTTTTTTTCCCTCATGTCCCTTTGTTCCCTTTAATCTTTAAAACTACGCAACGGATTTTGATGATTCTTTCAGTGTTAGATAGCCCATTTATCGAGGAAGGTTATAGGCTATATTTTATCATGCTAAGATTATTAGAAGCGAAGAAATAGAGGAAAATGTGGAAAAAACGGGGAAAATTATTTGAAAGGACTAACTTGAACGCGCTAATCTCAGGAACTACTTGGTCCGATTTGAAAAATTCTTTCAGTGTTAGATAGCCCATTTATTGAGGAAGGCTATAGGCTATATTTTATCACGCTAAGACTAATAGGAGAATGTGGAAAAAACGGGGGAAATTATTTGAAAGGGTTTATCTCGCGAACTACTGGAGCAATTTTTATGTTATTTGGCACAGATAAGAAGTAGACCACGTAAGGATCGTGATAGGCTATCGATTTTAATCATTTTTTCAGTGGCTATATATTTTATACCCTTGCGACGCCGGGGCGGGTCGCTAGTTAAATTTATAAAATGCATCTGCCTGTTGTAATTAAGTTTCACTATCTTCTTTACAGTATATCCCTAACTTGTACAGTTCGTTTTAACGAACGGCGGTGGTGGCTTAATTATATGGCCATGTTGACGTGAGCCTTATAGGACCATATCTCACCGGGACGTTTGCACGTCTTTGTATGCTCCGTCACTCAATGAGTCGCTGATTTGAGTGATATCCTCAGATAATTGAACATTTTTTCAGGGTATTTTCTAAAATCTCCATAGAATTTAAGAAAAACACCGCTATGCGATGACGCAGAGACGCCAGACGTAGCCATGCAGGTAACGTTACTGGCGACGTCAACATAGCATTACGGTGAGGTCTGGCTCTAAGGCGGGCCATAGACGGACCGCAATCTCTAGAATCTAGTCGTTGCTCTAGAAGTCTAGACTCTAGAGCGGTCGCGCGTTGGAATTTGCACCGACCGCTCTGCAAGAACTGCTCGAGCTTTCCGTGTATTGTGGATAATTTATGAATTTAGTATGGAGACTGCAGATGGCCGTGCGGCAACCGCATCTTGCAGTCGGTTCCGGGTTCTCGACTGCTAGATGCGGTCACGGGTCAACCTCATAACACAGACTGACCAACTTGCCCTGTCTTGGTTATTACTAGTAATTGTGTCTCAAAATATCTGCATTCCATTTCATAAATAAGCAAGAGGGAAAAAAGATGATAATCTATTTATCATTTTCCTTCTGATTACTTATTTGCATTAATTTTTGTCCAGTCTAAAGCAAGTGGCTCTTAACTCTAGGATAGTCTGTCAACAGACTGAACAGAGGCACATGGTGGCACCGTATATTATTATGTTTTCATCAGTACCGTAAGTGGTCAATAAAGAATATAATCAACGGTGATGACACTTCGTAACACCTTCTCTGTCTTAATGCGTTTCTAGTTAACCATAATTATTATTATAATAACGATAGCAATATTAGGTATACAATGATTCTTAGAATTTGCATGTAGGTAATTTTTGTTTTTCAGTATGAAAACGTCATTTCCTGAATCACTTTTCTTAATGATAGTCTTGGAAGGTGTATTAGCTGCAGCGCAAAGTACAATTCATGCGGGCACGATTCATGGAATCATTAAATATTATCAAGATTGGAGGATAGCGGGGTGAGTAGGCGGGGTTAGCGTGGTTTGATATTGGCCCGGGCTTAACTATTCAAATAGTTTAGGCACTACAGCAGAAATAGATGTATTACACAAATTTTAAAATCATTTCCTTCCTTTGGCTTAGTCGTAGTTACTAGTTAGGAAAAAAAATGATTTATTACCTACTGAAAAACTTTATACGATTTTAAGTTCATAAACGCAAATTACAGGGTTTTAAGTTTATTAACGCATCCTTCTTAGAATTCATATATATGTATATATATATATTTTTAATGCAATTTACAGAATATTCATTAAAAAAATATTCCCAGAATATGAAACAAAACGAAGTTCATGAAAAATAAAAATTAAAAATATATTAGTATAATTAGTTATTAGTAGGTATCTCTTCCACTCTTTTAGCAGGGTGTAACAAAACGAAGTGATAACTGATAATACTTTAGGGTGTGTAATGTGTTCCTTGTAGAGAATTCACTGTAAAAGTAGCAGCGCTGAAAGACCAAATTTTTTTCGCTTTTGTATGGGCTAGCGCCCTCAGCGTCACAAGTTCCCCCATACAAAAGTGAAAAAAATTGGTCTTTCAGCACTGCTACTTTCACGTAGTACGTACACGTACACCTGCACACTCTAAAGTGTTATCACGTATTAGTTTTGTTACACCCTGTACTTATAGTATATGCCTACCTACAGGGTGAATTTCCCGAAAAGTTCCAAACATTTAAAATCGAGTCGTACCTACTCCCAGGGAAATGTGCTTCCAAAAGAAGGAAGACCCAATAAATAAGATAATAACATAAGTTTTAGCACGTAGACAATAGGAACGCTTCCTTTTCCAACCTTAAAGTTTTGGATCTACAGGGTGTAACAAAAATAAGTGATAATAATTTAAGGTACAATTCCGTGCATCGCGATCGATCGCGGCCGCGCACGACCTACGACTGTCGTCGGCCGCTCGCGACCATTAGTCAGCGTATGAAAATGTATGGCACCGCTTTCCGACAGTCGTAGGCCGCCCGCGACAGACGCGCGCGGCCTACGACTGTCGTAAGCCGCGCGCGATCGTGTCTTGAAGTTAATATGTCATATTAACTTCAAGACACGGTCGCGCGCGGCCTACGACTGTCGTAGGCCATGCGCGACCGTGTCTTGAAGCTTATTATGTATTAACTTCAAGACACGATCGCGCGCGGCTTACGACAGTCGTAGGCCGCGCGCGTCTGTCGCGGGCCTTGGAAGCGGTGCCATACATTTTCATACGCTGACTATGGTCGCGAGCGGCCGACGACAGTCGTAGGTCGTGCGCGGCCGCGATCGATCGCGATGCACGGAATTGTACCTTTAGGGTGTGTACGTGTTCCTTGTAGAGAGTTCACTGTGAAAATAGCAGCGCTGAAAGACCAATTTTTTTTTTCACTTTTGTATGGGGAAACTCGTGACGCTCGGGCCCTTGCCCATACAAAAGTGAAAAAAAAATTTCGTCGTTCAGAGCTGCTACTTTCACAGTGAACTCTCTACAAGGAACACGTACACACCCTAAAATATTATCACTTATTTTTGTTACACACTGTATAGACATTTAGTGAGATTACGCGAACCCTTATCTTGAATTAACCTTTTGTAAAGCATAATTAATTCATTGTTATAACATGAATCGTTACAACTTACAAGTTAACGAAATAAGTTTTTAAGTTTTATTAGTATGCTTTAATTCATTGTTATAACATGAATCGTTACAACTTACAAGTTAACGAAATAAGTTTTTAAGTTTTATTAGTATGCTTTAATTCATTGTTATAACATGAATCGTTACAACTTACAAGTTAACGAAATAAGTTTTTAAGTTTTATTAGTATGCTTTAATTCATTGTTATAACATGAATCGTTACAACTTACAAGTTAACGAAATAAGTTTTTAAGTTTTATTAGTATGCTGATAGCTTTTAGTGGATTACAAAAAAGTATGTAAGATTTTTCTAAGTCTGTGATGTCCAGGTAATGGATTTTTCCTAAGTTTATTTCTCATGATAACTTATTAAATAGTAGATCTTCTGATAAACAATTAAATAAAAAGTATATAGGCGTGGGTACGCACATAAATTTTCAATTAAACACAAAACAATTAGGTTTTTTGCTGATATAATATTATGTCCATGAGTTTACAACTTTACGCGATTATAAATTTGTTGCACGCCTTGGCATTATTATCCCCTCGGACAGTAAGCTGCCACATTATGTCGCCCGATCTGCTCGCAAAAGGTTTGCTCTTGCCGACCATGTTAACCTTAATCGGGCTTTTGTTTTTAATATCGCACGTTCAGTCTGCAAGAATATTAGCAGTGTTTCCGGTTCCATCCGTTAGCCATCAAATAGTGTTTCGACCTATAGTCGCCGAGCTCGCGAAGCGGGGCCACGAAGTCGTAGTTATAACGACAGATCCCGCGTTCCCGGCTGGTAAAACTCCTGCAAATTTGACAGAAGTCGATGTCCACGATGTGGCCTACAATTTATGGCACAAGATGCTGTCCAGCGAGGTGATGGGTATAAGAAACGATCCCAATTCTCAAATTCAGGTGCTATTTCGAGCCGTAGCTAAAACGTTCGAGGTGCAGGTCGCACAGGATAGCATACGGGATATCATTCAAAAGAAGGAGGGCGAATTCGATTTGTTGATATTGGAAGCTTGCGTCAGGCCTGCTCTGGGATTTTCGCATGTTTTCAAGGTGCCAGTTATTCAAATAAGCTCGTTCGGAGCCATCACTTTCAACGATGAATACGTGGGTGGGGTTTACCATCCGCTTCACTACCCGTCACCGTGGAGCGAGAGACTCTACAATCTGACTACATGGGAGAAGATCACCAAGCTATTTTACTACATGAAGCTAAGAAACTTCTACTTCAACGACGTCATGGATGAGGAGAATGCGATTTTGAGGAAAACTTTCGGTCCAAACACTCCCCCTGTAGGAGAGCTTGTAAACAGGGTGGAGATGTTGATGTTGAATGTGCATCCAATATGGATAGACAACCAGCCGATGCCGCCGAATGTGGTGTTCTTGGGGGGCCTGCCCGGAAGACCAAAAAAACCTTTACCTAAAGTGAGTATAATATACATAATTAAATATTTTTTTTGCGCTTTGATAATAAAATTGAATTCACTTCAGAATTTTGTTTATGAGACAAAATATAATAAATAGGAAAAAATATAGGCTTTTAAACCAGCGAATTTGCGGGTAATATCTAGTGTAGGTAATAAAAATAATGGTACCTAATTCATTAAGAATCAAATCATTAATAATGTACTTATAGAAAACAAAAACGTGTGAATGTATTACCAAATGGGCTTTTAAAAAAAGGTTTTAGTATTTAAACGATTTACGTATCGGCTATAAAAATAAAAAATACCATATTTAATTGTTACGTTTTATCAATCTGAGAAAATAGAATGGGCTGAATTCAGATGGATGGATGGTCAGTATTCCATGGGCGTGGTGATGTGGTTATACTTTGTATGTTGGGGCAGACCGCAGAACAAAGGATAAAGTCCGGACGAAGAAGAAGAGCAAGACGTAGAAAGTACATGAATCACTTGCATACGAATAGATGAAATCGCATTAATACAGGATGCAATATTATAATATGCATGTGGATGACAAAAATCGATGGGTCAATGTCTGCGTGTCCAACGACCCCACTTTGACAAAAAACCACACCATTTTGAAACACGTTAATTAAATTAATGTACTAAGGTACTAAAGATATTTACGAAAAACATCTTTTTATTTCAGGATATCCGAGATTTCCTGGACTCTTCCAAACATGGCGTGATATACGTAAGCTTTGGCTCCAACGTCATTCCGTCTGCCTTCCAAGCTGACAAGATGCACATTCTACTCAACACTCTAGCCAGTCTACCCCACGATGTTCTATTGAAATGGGACAAAGATGAACTACCAATAAAGGCTGATAATATTAGAATAAGTAAATGGTTCCCCCAACCGGATATACTCAGTAAGTATTTAAAAGATTAAGGGCCTGTTTCACCACTTCCTGATAAGGCTATCCACCACTTAACTTGACAGATAGAGTAAGGAGAATCTGTCATATAAGCCTATCCGGAACTTTATCGGGAAGTGGTGAAACAGGCCCTAAGATTTTCTTATTTGTTAAATGGAACTGATGGAACCTACTTGATAATGATAATTCTTTTGATTTTTATTATTTAATGGAATAAAATAAAACCATGTATACCTTGTTTATATTCTAAATGCAGAATAGTTAGAAAGAGGCTTAGCCTAACTAAATATGTCCAGTCGATTTTATCGTGGTAGGAATTTCAATTCGCTTCGAAACAAAGCAAAACCTTATCTTTATCCTCATTTATATTAATTGTGTGATATTAGCATTTTGGCAACGCAGATGCATAGGTTTGCTAGAAATATACTTGGCAAAGGAAGCCGTTAAAGGCCTTTCTAAGAAATATTTTAGCTGTAAGCCTAACTTAATATTAATTCTATAAGTATGTGTATTATTCTTCTCTTCATTGCTAAAATAAGACTAGTTACATGTCAGTGTGAGCATAAACTAAGCATGAGAAGTTTTGCATCTCCTCTGTATTAGTAATAATTCATGTTACCTTGTAATCTTGCTATTTCACATTACTCGTCAGTCGTCAGTGGTTACTATAGAATGCTTGCACTCTCCAGAAGGCAGACTACTTGTAATATGCATGTCACGGTCACCAATTAATTGTAGCAAGTTCACAAGGATAAAAAATTATAGATTATTTTTCATTTCGCAGGATCAAACTTATTTAAATTATTCCCTAATTAAACTTGGATTAAACTTCAGACAATGGGTAAAATGATTTGACATTCTAATTTTAAGGATGTAGCAGCAGTCTATGATATCATTTAGAAATTAAACATTATCATTTATCTTACAGATGACTTAGGTAAAATACATATAACTTGTAGCCCATTATTCTTTACAGGCCATCCCAAAATCAAACTGTTCATCACTCAAGGTGGTCTCCAATCGACGGACGAAAGTATTGGGTGCGGAGTGCCTATGATAGGCATACCCCTGTTCGCTGACCAGTGGTACAACGTAGAGAAATACGTTCATCTCAAAATTGGTCTACGGCTTGATCTCTACACACTGACGGAAAAAGATCTACGAGACGCCATACAAAAAGTCATCTATGACAAGAGGTAATTTACCTTGATGATCATATTGCGTGTTTTGTTTTTTTTTTGTCCGTTTGGAATATTTTGTTTTTTGTTTATCAACATTTGCAGTTGAAGATAATAGCTTTTCGATTACACACATCTATAGTCCGGTCATGGGGCACGCAGAAATCATACATTTGCGAAACCCTACTTGCCTCTTTTACTGGTAGACGAATAGGTCCACCTAAATAATATTTTTAACGAGTGCCTATAGGAACTTTATCGCAATATCATACTCAAGCGCGAACGGCAAAGTTATTTCTACGTGCTCTGCAACCGTATTTTTACCGTACTTACATGTAAGTAACTTGTACAAATTCTAGGGATTTTCCTTTCATAAAAGACATTTAAATTCCAGTTACCGTGAAAACATCGTAAAACTAAACAGACTGATGAACGATCAGCCACAAACCTCCCTGGAGCGCGCGGTGTGGTGGGTAGAGTACGTGCTGCGGAATGGCGCAGCTCATCTGCGTGCGCCAACGGCCAACATGTCCCTGGCGCAGTTCATGGAGCTTGACGTCGTTGGTGCCGTCGTGACCGTTGGCTGCATCTTGCTCGCTGTGATGGGTTATATTGGTTATTATTTGAAGAGTATCATATCGCCGAATAGTATTAAAGTTAAGGCTACATAATTTATTACTTTCGTAAAATAATTTGTAGTGTAACAAAAATATAATAATATTATATTTATTGTATTGTAATAAAAATATGCAAAATACCTGCGTTATAATCCGGTACAGCCAAACAATATACTGAATAAGAGCCATAACTCTTTCTGAATTGCGAGGTGTGGTACATAGAGTAGGCACGTGCTGCGGAATGGCGTAATCTGCGTGCGCCGGCTAACATGTTCGGCGCAGTTTATATATATATACCGGCACCATAGACCTATATATATATATATATATATATATATATATATATATATATATATATATATATAGGTCTATGGTGCCGTCGTGAGTGTAGGCTGCTTCTTGCTTGCTATGATGGCCCACATTGGTTATTACCTGAAGAGAATCATATCACTGGTATTAAAGTTAAGGCTGCATAATTTATTACTTTTAAAATAAAGGTATTAAGGTATAGATTGTATTGTAACAAAAAAAAATTCCTCCTCTCCACCAAGCCAATGTCACAACATCTAAAGGCAAAGGGTGGAGCAGCATAAAATCTAATACTCTTGTTAACAAGTGCCATTTTCGTCAAAACCTGATCTCATGCACCGAAAATTATGATTTTGGTCTCATTCGATTCGGAATACCATCTAGAACATTCTATCAAAATTCCAAGAGGGGCTGAAGAAAAATGCAAAAGTTATAAACAATTAAGTAAACATAAAAATAAGGGTTTGGTTTTTATTTTTTTAATATTTAGAAAACTATTTGAGATAATCAAAATTTGAAAATAGATCCTTAAAGAACAGGAAATTTCCTAAAATAAATCCTAGATCCTGAACCCTTACCAATAATTCTTATAGCTTGAATTGAGCGGCGAAAGTAACGGTAAAACCGCGTGGTTCGGATTTCGCGTGATTTGCCGCAATCTGGCACTACGTGAACTAAAAAAATATTTTAAGTAATTAAATATTTATATTAAGGAATAAAAAAAATTGGGTACTAAGTAGACATAACAATAATCCGTTAACAAAAATAAATAATCCCAATTTGTTTAATTACTATGCTTTTCTTAATTTGTTAATAGTCACCATTTTAATGTTAACATAAACCACTGATTATTTCAAAACAAGAAATCTAGATTTTTTATTATTCTCTTGAGCTAATCTTAAAAGGCCTTATAAGAGATCCCCGTTGAAAAAATTCAAATTTTTTTATTTTTCACTTTTTTATTAACATTCAAAGGCATTCCAAAATTATTCATGTAAATAAAGCAATTACGGTACTTTTATAGCCAATTATTGTTATTATTTTGTTTTGTTATTGTTACAAGCCAGATAAAAATATATATTTTTTATTTATAACTAATAAAATTTAAATACTTAATCATTTTTATTGATGAAAAAACCCTAATTGCTTTATTTACATGAAAATTTCATGAATGCTTTTGATTGTTCATAAAAAAGTGAAAAATCAAAATTGTTGATTTTTTCCAACGGATATCTCTTCTAAGCTCTTTTAAGATTAGCTGAAAAGAATAATAAAAATTTCTAGATTTCTTGTTTTGAAATAATCAGCGTTTTTATGTTAACATTAAAATGGTGACTAATAACAAATTAAGAAAAGCATAATAATTAAACGAACTGTGATAATTTATTTTTGTTAACGGATTATTGTTTATTGATACTACATACTACTTAGTACCCAATTTTTTTTATTCCTTATTATTAATATTTAATCACTTAAAATATTTTTTTAGTTCACGTAGCAGATTGCGGCAAATCACGCGAAATCCGAACCACGCAGTTTTACCGTTACTTTCGCCACTCAATTAAAGCTATAAGAATTATTGGTAAGGTTACAGGATCTAGGATTTTTTTAGGAAATTTTCTGCTCTTTAAGGATCTATTTTCAAATTTTGATTATTTCAAAATATAGTTTTCGAAATATTAAAAAAAAACCAAACCCTTCTTTTTATGCTTATTTAATTATTTATAACTTTTGCATTTTTTTTCAGCCCCTCTTGGAATTTTTATAGAATGTTCTAGATGGTATTGCGAATCGAATGAGACCAAAATCATAATTTTCGGTGCATGAGATCAGGTTTTGACGAAAATGGCACTTGTTAACCAGAGTATAAGGAAATCGAAAAATGTCGGATCTACTGGCCGCCACACTGGGACCACACCGTTCAAAACATTAATATTATAATTACGTAATTTACAAAACAATAAATATATATTTATTGATTAAATGTATATATTATAATGTATTCTATTATGTATATACCTATATTTAAAAAAAAAGTCTATGGCGTGATGGACTACAATTAATTAAAATTATTAATATTTATTAATATTATTTCAATTATCCTTGGTGCGAAAAATCTAAATAATAAAATTTCAAAAAAAGGATATGGGCGAACATCCCATAGACGGCCCCAATTTAAAAAAAAATTATTAAAGAACGTCATCATATTATGTTTTATTATTAAATTAGATACTGGCTTACGTAATGATCATAGATAATTAATAATGTGTGTCTGAGACAATAGAAGTCAATAAAAACAACAGTGTAAAAACAACAATATCATCAACGTAATATGGACTTATGCGTATTCATTGTGTTTGAAATAATTTATTGTTTAGTTTAAAGTTTTGAAGACTATTGCCTGTGCCATCCTGTGCTATTGCTTAGATATTGTTTTTAAGGGTTCCGTACCCAAAGGGTAAAAACGGGACCCAATTACTAAGACTTCGTTGTCTTTCTGTCTGTCTCCAGCTTGTATCTCAAGAACTAATAAATTAAAGAATCTATACTAATATTATAAATGCGAAAGTATCTCTGTCTGTCTGTCTGTCTGTCTGTCTCGCTTTCACGCCAAAACTACCGAACCGATTGTAATGAAATTTTGTACACAGATAGTCTAAAGCCTGAGAAAGGACATAGGCTACTTTTTAACTGGAAAAAGGGGTTTTAAGGGGGTGAAAATGCGTAAATTTGTTCAAATTAAGTTAGTGTCAAAAATTCATAACAGATGGCGCTAAGAGTCGCCTACATCTCGCTATCGCTTGCTCATAAGTCTTTTTATAAGAGGTGGCACCATATTGAGTTAAGTTTTTCGATTCTTTCGATTGTTATGTACACGTTATTAAATAACTCACTACTCAGTAGGTACTTTATCTATGCAGTGACGTAACCTTAAACCTACCAATGATAAATAGTTTATGGGTAAAGCTAAAGTTGTGTAATGGGGGGCTAAATAAGCTTTAAATTTGGTAGAAATAAAGTTTACTTAATTAAAAAAATTAAATATTATGTGCACACTGCACAGCTGTTTTTGGATATTTTGATTTAAGGGGTACCAGGGTTTTAAAAAACTTTTAAATTTGACACGAATTTTGTTGACACCGCGCGCTATAAACTGAAGTCCACGCGGACGAAGTCGCAGGCAACAGCTAGTAATTTATATTTTTCACTTTGTTTCCTGGTTTCCATTCCATATTTAAAAAACCATTAAGTAGTAAAATAATACCTAACGATATATAATCGATTATGTAATGGAATTTTATGACGAGCAGACAACAAGGTCGTGCTGGCTCTGTTATTGACACTACAAATACTGACCTACCACTTTATCTGTTATATGTGATAAAGTGGTAGGCACACTCCACTCGATAGAGATAAAAATGTACAGACGTTTATCAATTTTAAAAATTGATAAACGTCTGTAGCATGTAAGATATATTATGCAGAATGTAAGATATTTCTAAAACGAATGATACGTACTTGTACTGTATACCTAATTTAACTCTCCTTTTATACTAAGCTATAAAAAATAAGATGAAATAAAAGTGAGAGTTGTTTTTTGCGGACTTTTCCGAATTCCGGTTCGTAATATTATGTTCTTGAAGTACTATCAAAAATTTATCGTTAAATAAGTTGCTCAAATGAGAAACAAAAGCCTATACCTATTCCCTAATTACTAATTAGAAATTATCATGTAGATATTGAGCCGAACACAGCTAATATTCTAAGTAAAAATATGGTTATGGAGTAATTGCGTATACGTACATAATATAGGTAACTCAAAATTTTTGGACGTGTGCTAAATATTGTACATTGGGAACTCAAATAAAAAAAATACAATTTATCGATTACCCATCGGCCATCAAGTATAACGTAGGTACTCATCAATATGACAAAGCATATTATTATTACTATACGAGTTGTCTTTATCTTCGTAATTCTGTTTATTCTTATTTTAAATAAATATAAATATACAGAATGATAAAATATTTGCTTTCGTTTAAAATGTTCAATTCATATAACTATGTAGTCAGGCCGGCAACGCACATGCAGCTCTATTGATGTTGCGAGTGTTCATGGGCGACAGTAATTGCTGTCCATCTCGTGAGTCGTGACCGGTTTGCTTATTCCCTATTTTATTAAAAACAGTCTCCGGTCATAAGTTTAGACTTATTATAATTTTATTATTTTATATAATCAGCTACTGCATACTCGGCTCTAACACTAGTTAGCTCCAAAGTGCAAATTAAAAATTGGGACACGCTGTATACAGTATACTGTATACCTACCTACAGAACGTCGAGATAAAAATATAACTATAAATGCAAGTTGGCCCACGACAGAATTCATTTATAGATAAGATGGGGAAGACGTTGCTATTGGTGTTTTGTTTAGCGTTTAATAGCGTTAATAGTGCGCGGATTTTGGCAGTTTTACCTGCACCGTCTATAAGCCATCAAATTGTGTTCTGGCCAGTGATAAACGAACTAGTGAGGACAGGACACGAAGTAGTATCCATCAGTCCAAATCCTGAATATGGAAAAGGAAAAGCGCCCGCGAATCTCACAGAGATCGACCTCCATGACATATCATATACCGCCTGGAGAGAGATACTGCTGAAAGAAGTGATGGGGAGCACCGGAGAAGTCGTTGATCAAATTAAAGCAATTTACTTGTCACTTTCTAAGGTTTTCAATGAACAGATGAAGGTGGACGAAGTGAGAGACATAATACTGAAGAAGAAAGGAAATTTTGACTTGCTAATAACTGAGACGGTTTCCAGGCCTGCTTTAGCGTTTTCACATATCTACAAAGTACCGCTGGTTCAGATAAGCTCGTTTGGACCGATCGTCTTCAACGACCACTATGTGGGATCGCTGACGCATCCGATCTTCTACCCTCTGCCGTGGCACAGCAAAGTCTATGACTTGTCGAGGTGGGAGAGAATCAAGAAGATATGGCAACACTACAGCTTCCAATACTATTACAACAACGTTATCGGAGAGTACGAGAATCAAATGCTGAAGACACACTTCGGTCCAGATGTGCCATCAGTTAGTGAATTGTGTGATAACGTGGATCTATTGATCCTGGATGTTCATCCGCTATGGATTGATAACCAACCGTCTCCACCCAGCGTGGTCTATGTCAATGGAATACATCAGAAACCCCCGAAAGAATTGCCAAAGGTAATACATATTGTAAAAATGCGTTGCATTTGCGCCTTTGCTATCAAAAATTTAAAAGGTCTTATAGAAATCTATGATATCAAATATAATATTACCCACATTCCACATAACAAGCCTCATCTTAGTTGTTTTGAAAGGCATAATATTTATAATTAAATTATTAAAATAATAGAGACTAGTTACAATAAAATACTATTACAAATATTGTTTCTTACTCGAGCTTACTCGTCAACTCGACATAATATTTTGTTTAATATTAATTCATTAGCAAAAGTCAAAGTTTGAACTTGGGCTTGTTTTATATCAGGCAAAAGTTTCGTTATTATAATTTATTTACACCTAGCAACAGAGCAGTAGGTATTTTTTGTAGTTTTTGCAACCGGGTCCACACTTTTTGCATATTCAAAATTCACTAAAACTACAAAATTGCGCTTTCAGGACATAAAAAGTTACTTGGATTCGTCTAGAAATGGTGTTATTTACATGAGTTTCGGGACGAATGTTATTCCTTCAGCTATGCCACCAGAAAAGTTGCAGTATATGCTGAAAGTTCTATCTCGATTGCCTTACGACGTGCTATTTAAATGGGATAAGGAAAAACTGCCCATGGAAGCTAAGAACATAAAAATATCGAAATGGTTTCCACAAGGAGACATTTTGAGTAAGCATATTATTCGAAATGTTTACTTTTATCTTATAAGGAGGAGCAAACACTTTAAAAAAATTGTATACTTACTAAAAATTGTATATGTGAGACTGGTGTGAGTAAGTAAGTGATTGTGTGCGTTGTGGTTTGAAAAATATTAGTTCATTCTAATCTTTGCATCCATAAATAATCGCATCCTCATCTAAATTCTAAAATATGCAACCGTAGATACAAACAATAACTAAACCTTTACATACTTAATACTAATTACTCTGTCTACTAAATATTTTAAGTTATAGGACAACATGGACGTGTATTAGGTACTAATAATGGCCTTCACGTAATAACGTAATTTTATCGACTGTTTTGATTATCATATCATAATATCCTGTATCCAAGTATTAAATTAGTAGCTTGTCAGTTGTCTACGCTCAATTGAAAGAAATAAATTGAACAAGTAGATCGACCTTGTCAGAATGGTATTACTATCAATTTAGAATTTAGGTACTTAACTGCTGAATAGTACAGATCAGAGGGCCCAGTGTCACTGGATTCTGGCGCTGGATCAATTTCAATACTAAATTATTTATTTATTTGACGACCTCTGTGGCTCAGTGGTGAGCACGTCGGTAGCTCAAGCCGGGGGTCGCGGGTTCGAATCCCGCCGACGGAACAAAAAGTTTTTCAAAGTTCCTGGGTCATGGATGTGTATTAAATATGTGTATCATATAATAAAAATCTTAAATATATGTAAAGTATAAAAAGTATTAAATATATTTCCGTTGTCTGGTACCCGTAACACAAGTCCTTCAGGTACTTACCACGGGGCCAGACTGACGTGGTGTGAAGCGTCCATAGATATTATTATTATTATTATTATATTATTATTTATATTTTATAGCATCTAGTATCTTTACATTACTTAACACTAGATGTCGCCCGCAACTGCATTGCACTGCACTTGCATTGTGCCAAAATTCGTTTCTAGTGCGGGAACCGTACATTTTCCGGGATAAAAAGATGTCCTTTTCCGGGACTCAAAGTATCTTCGTACTAAAATCGGTTCAGCGGTTTGGGCGTGAAGAGGTTACAGAGAGACAGGCACATTTCGCATTTATAACATTAGTATGGATGTTCATCTGTTTGTCGATCGTCGAAGTCGAAGCCTTAGGTAGAGACCAAATATTGGTAGAGACCAATATTTGGTTTTGACGGAATTTGTAATATTTCAGTTCTCTAAATTGACTGGAGTATTGTAGAGCTTAGTACTTACCTACTAAGTACTCAAGTCAGTGTTAATTATTATCTATTGATTATCTTAATTCCGTTTTCTTGACTTATGTTCTACCTTATGTTGCAGGGCACCCGAAGATAAAATTGTTTATCATGCAAGGTGGGCTCCAGTCGATGGACGAAGCCTTAACAGCAGGAGTGCCCATGATCGGTATACCGATGCTGTCTGACCAGTGGTATAACACAGACAAATTCGTCAAACACAAGATCGGAATAAGAATAGACATGGAAGATCTAACAGAAGAAGTCTTCGAAGAAGCCATTCACACTGCTATTGAAGACAAAAGGTGACTAACATTTTATATTTTAAATCTGAAGGATTTTTTTTTTAATCTAATAGAAACATTGCTAGAAGGTTGTTTTGATGATGGTATAAAAATTAAAATGTAAATGTGTTGATAGTAGGTGCTTAATTTATGAATATTCATTCATCCTTTAATTTATGGTCTCATAAAAGATTTCATGTTTATATTCGTATTGTTTTCAGTTACCGTGAGAATGTGGTGAAACTAAATGCACTTATGCAGGACCAACCTCAGCCGCCGCTGGAGCGCGCGGTGTGGTGGATCGAGCACGTGTTGCGGCACGGCGGCGCGGCGCACCTGCGCGCGCGCACCGCCAACATGCCACTGGCGCAGTTCTTGCAGCTGGACCTCGTGGCGTTGGCGATAGGCGCTGCGGCCGCCGTTATTCTTGCTGTCGCATGCGCCGTCCGTCAATTCTGTAAACTGTTCACAAACAAAAAGACGAAAAAAATTAAGAATAATTAGTTAAATATTTAAGCACTATAATAAATATATGTACTAACTAAAAATATTTTGCACAGTATCTAAAATCTCAGTTGAATAAAAATATGTTAACAATATCTTTCTTTCGCCTTCTCTAAAACAAAATTTGATGTGGTTAGTCTTAAGTAATTTTATTATTAATATAATAGTTACCATTCATCATTATAGTACGGACCTGCAGTAGGTACCAGTAATTTTTTCTATACTGATTAAAACATTAATACTCTTGTTAAATTCAAGTTTTTAGTAGATACCTAGTTAAGCATCAAAATTTAAAGCATTTTTGTTACTACTATATATAAATAATGTTGAATTGTATAGGTACTTAGATATCATGTAAGGTAAATTTAATTTGCATAGAAATATCACATTACACATAACTCAGAGGTTAAAAACATATTTTACCCACTTAACCCTCCGTGTACGAGGTGGGGTATGACATACCCCAGCGCTAAAAAAATTGATAGCATTTTTAAACGAAAAAAGTATGCGAGTTGGCTTCCTCAATAGCTGCAAATAAGACGTTGCTGCTTTAATTCCTACCAAATATTCAGTCCTATGTCTATCACCACTTCTGTTACATTTGCTTAAAGTGCGTCTGGGTATCACATACCCCACCTTACTAGGTGGTATGCTGTACTCAGCACGTAGCTAAAAAAGTAAGTGTAACTTCTTTTGTTTTTATTTATTTATATGTTTAATTTGGTGTTTAACTTGACGAAATATTGTTATCTGGTATAAGTTTTGCTAAAAATGTCTCGGTTATCGAAAAAAATATATTTTACGTGCACTGACTGAAGAATATGATGATTGTGACTCTGCGAGCTAATGAATTCCGAACAAGAATCGGCTGGTAATGAAGATCAAATCAGTGATACCGGATATGGCCTATACTAATATATAGGAATACTGGGCACATTTGCAAAAAATAAAATATGTTCATATTATGTATTTTACATACAAATTTTTGTATCTAAATAATTGTCAATATTACGGAAACTTAGGTTACCAAGATCTATTTTATATTGTTTATTTTAAATTGATATTATAAATAGGTTAAAACTAGATAGACTATAGTCTTAGAAATTGAGAAGAATTTGATTGTAATAGGTGTCATTTGATTTTTGTACTGAAGAAAAGATTTCATAGTTTATAGTTTGAAGAAAAAGTCAAGTTTTTTTACTTTTGCTTATAAAATGTATTTTATAATGTAAAATTGAATTTATTTTACTTAAATCAATTCATTATTAGATATTTAAATATATTATTAATAATAATAATAATTTATTTCTCACCTTAACAAAGTAGAAAAAAACACAATTTAGACAGTTTTACAGTAAGAGTTTAGGTGGGTTGATGCCTGAACTAGGAGTTCCTGTGTCTCAGACTATCAACCCTCCACCCCAATACACAATATTATTTCAAAAGTAATACACTTGACAAAAATTTACTTAACATAATATTCAACAATTTCACGTAAAATGTAAGATGACTAAAGAATAAAATAAAAATATTAAAAAATGTGACGGTAATTGTAATTTGTAGACATATTTTGACGTGACATTTGTTTATCGAGATTTGCGTGTGGTCCAAGTTATACGCTTCAGGTCAAAATATAATAATATGAAGTGTATGATTTTATATTAGGTATATGATAATATAATATAACATACAGTAGTGTATATGTGCTATTTTAACATGTTTTACTCTTTCCTTAAAAACTAAAGTTACCGGATACAGTGTTGCTAGATTAGTGATGTAAAAATTAGTGTAAGTGTAAGAACGGTTGTTGTCCAAAACTGCCTACGTTAATTTTAAATTTATTATATTTTCAGTTTGTAAGTAATTAAGTGTCAGAAGAGATTGTTTTATTGACAACTTAAGGCGAGATTTATTTAATTTGACGATTTCATATTGATCGTTGAAATATCTGTATAGATAAGGGCCCATATAAGTTAATTGACGTCTTGCAAACATTGTGTTAATTGAAGTAGTCGGAGTCCTAATGCGTCTTTTATGCAGTGGTAATTGTGTGAGGTCTACATATTTATGGTGTCGGACCACTGTGTTCCGTATAAATAATTGCCGCACAGTCAGAATTTGGGTCTCACGATAGAGTAATTCTGTAGAATATTTTCTGGGCTTATGAGTCATAACCTTAATAATTGCTCGTTGGGCTCGTTCTAGCTCCAAGAGATGACTGGCAGCGGCTCCACCCCATACGGTAACACAATATGTCAAATGCGATTGGCAAAGGGCAATATAGACGTTTTTTATGAGAGAGAAATCAGCAGCATCACGAAGATTCCTGAATATAGGTAAAAGCTTACGTAGACGCTTGCTCAATGCCGTAATATGTGGACGCCAATTTAAGTGTTTGTCTATTATAATGCCTAGGTATTTATGACTGTCTGTTTGCAATACGGTAGCACAATCACAGTCACGTTCCGAAATACAGACGGAGGAGTGGGCTTTAATTTTGAAATTTGTTGGTGGATTCGAAGCAGCAGTAATCCTAAAGCAAATATATTTTGTTTTAGGTATATTAATAGTTAGTAAGTTTTGATCTAGCCATTTTATTACTATTCTGAGACCTTCCTCTGCATATTTTTCAACATCCGGCCATGATGATCCTTTAAATATTAAGACAGTATCATCCGCAAATGCGAGGATATTACCACTGACCATATCAAGTTTGCATAATTCGTTCACGTAAACCAAGAAAAGAGTAGGTCCGAGGGTGCTACCCTGTGCGGTATTACATAGGTTATTTTAGCATCAGAACTATAGACTTTCTCCACTCTTACAATTTGACTTCTTAGTGATAGATAGTCTCGGAGCCATTCTAACGGTAACCCACGTATACCCATCTTCTCCAGCTTTGCCAAGAGTAACGGTATCGAAACTGTATCGAACGCTCTTTGAGGTCCAAAAATATAGCTACACATCTTTGGCCTCTATCGAGAGATTGTGTAACTATTTCTGAGAACTTTGAGACTGCATCCTCAGTACATTTGCCCGATCGAAAGCCAAATTGAGAGCTTGCTAACATATTTTTACTATCTAAGACTTTTATGAGTCTAGTATTAAATGATTTTTCTATAATTTTACTGATAGTACTAAGTAATGATATAGGCCTATAATTTGACACAGAATCAATATCGCCACCCTTGTACACTGGGATTACGACAGCTTTTTTAAATATATCAGGAAATGTACCATTAATAAAGCTCAGGTTGCAGAGGTGGGAAATCAGGCTGGATAGTATGTTACGTGAATTCCTCAGAACTGTGGTAGATATAGTGTCTATTCCAGGAGCACTATTACTTTTAAGATTAAGAATTATCTTATCTATTTCCCTGAAATCTGTGGGGGTTAATGACATAGAATTAACGTTCAGTGATGGGGATCCCTTATTTAGTAGATCAGATTCATTTGTTCTAGTTTTTGTTAAGATGTCAGAAGCTAGTTTTCCACCAATAGATGTGAAATAATTGTTAACAAGGTCAAGTGATTCAGATGGAGATGGTGCAAATTTTAGCAGGGAGGAAGCAGCTGTTCGTGTGTTTTTTAAATTACATAAATCTTTCACAGTTTCCCAGGTACCTTTTAAATTTTTTGTATTTTTATTAAATTTATCTCTATAATAGTTTATTTTTAAGTTTTTTACAGTCAGATTACATACATTACGGTAGTTCAAAAATTTTTGTTTTAAATGTTCGTTGTCTGGATACTTTTTGGATATTTTATGCATCTTATCTCTAATTTTAAGGCACTTAATGATGCTCGGAGTAATCCAGGGCTTTAGGGGTATTTTTCTTTTAGTAAAAGTGGTTGTGGAAGTATGTCGTATCACAAGATCTTGAATAGTTTCAGTTAGTATTTTTGCTGCAATATTTGGGTCATCCAGTGCTAGAAAAGGATTCCAATCTTTTTCAGCAATAGCATATTTCAGCGCATCATAGTCTATTATGGTTCTTGTAGCAGAATTTAAGGTTGCAGTTGTCACTTTGTCAGGGTGTGAAATGCTCAGTACAATTGGAAAGTGGTCTGTAATGTCCGCTTCGATTACATAGGATTGAGCGTCGAGAACTAGTTTACACATGAAGTGGTCCAGGCAAGTACGCCCATGAGTCGGGTATTCAATGGCTTTGTATAGACCGTGGGAGCCTATAATCTCTAAATAATCCCTGCCATGATTATTTGTAGTGAAAATAGTGTCAATATTAATGTCACCAGTAAGTATTACATTTTGTGTTTTGGTGGAGGCCAGAAGTTTGTCCAGGGAATCTAGGAAAACGTTTAAATTTTTAAAGCCATAGGGGCGGTATACTCCAAATATAGTCGTATTACTTATACTCGCCATTAAAGCGTTGGCTTCGTCTAGTTCCACTTCTCGTACTGAGGCATTTATGGTATTGCGAATGTACATGATAACACCATCATTTTGATTAAAACTACGCTGAGTGTAAGACATAGCGTATCCATCAATTACAGGGGGAACTGAATCCTCGTTACACCAGCATTCTGATAGGACGATAATATCTATGTCTATATCTAATCTAGTAAGAAATATAAGGAGGTTGTCTAAATTTTTATTAACGCTTCTGACATTAAAAGAGATGATGTTTGATTTAAGTTCTCTGTCGATTTTAAAATTTTCAATTTCATGTTTAAGATTTTTAGGATTATCAATTAATTTACAAGAAATTTTAGAGTAGTTGTCTGTATCATTTTGCAGTTGAATATTATCCATTATATTTCAAGTTAAATCTAGTAAGATAGTCAGCAGGTAAATTAAACGTTTCAGGCATGGTGTATTGAATAATTCTTTTAAAAGCTGTGTCTGGAGCTCTTTTTGGAATTTATGTATATGTCTGAAATTGTAAGAGTGTATGAAGGTAGGCAAGCTGTGATAATAGTAATAGATAACGATTTGTACACTAATGCAATAAAATCTACTTAATGCTATACAATATTTAACACGTAGAACACCGCTTATGGCAATTCTCACAAAAGTTTTGATTATAACACACATAGCTATCGGATGCAATATAGTTTCACACACTATCAGTCATATGTTTTTTAATTGCTGTAGCTGGGCCTCGCTTTTTACTAAAACATATGGATCACCTTGCTTCTTACGTAGATATACGAGACCATTTGATGTCCAACAATACGCATAATTCATGTGTTTGCGAAACTCTCTCGCGAGGAAGTATAGCCGAGATGCAGTCGGGGTAAGATGTTCCGAGAGATAAATTTCCACCTTTGATCCTTCGAAACCCATGTGCGATGAATTTAATTGTTCCGTTTTAAGCTTGAGGGAGTTCAGTTTGTGATTCTTAGCTGCCATTAAAATTCGGCCACAATGGTGGAGAAAAATTCGGCCACAATGACCGTATTAATTCGGTCTGATTTTGATGGCATGCGATACACATCGCGCAGTGTAGTGCTTTCAACCCCTAGGGAAATCGAAAGCTTTTTAACTGCGTCAAACAAACTTTTCCTTTGTTTCACCAGTTTGTTTTGGCACATTCCTAATTTGTATGCCGGTCTTGCGTGAGATCCTTTCCAAGGTGTCACATTTATCTTCAATATTAGCAATTTGCTTAGTAATTTGCTTACGCTGGGTTTCTAAGTTCTGGATTATGGATTGCAGGTCATCTAGTTTAGTATTCACGAATTCGATAGATTTTTCAATATCAAGATTCGTTTTCAGAGTAGTGTCATTCTGAGCTTTAATTTCAGCGACATGTTGTTCAATTATATCTAGACGGGCATTTTGTTGCAGTTGTATAGCAGTCATCATGTCTCGCAGTTCTTCTCGGATAATTGCTCGGAAGTCTGTACTTTCGATTTGCGCACTTTCGCCAGAAATTCGACGTCGTTTGTTGTCTCTTTGAGTGACATAGCCAAACTCCGATAAATACATGGACGTAGAAGTCGATGTCAAATTATTGATGTCAGACTCTGACAGGCTCAATGATTTGTTCAAAGGTGGGGAGCGTTCCAGTGGCATTGTGTTACGTTTACGAAAACGCTACCGCTTGTGAATTACAGCAAACAAGGTAAGTGACGTATACGCACGTTAATGTGACGTTTACTGTAAACAGACCGCAGCAGCTCTCAGAATTATGGTGGACTCCTGTCGCTGTCCTTTTCGTACACGCGTTTATACACCTCCTGGGCTTTATGTGCGCCTAGTACTTCACTGAATTTGTTAAGTAAATATTTTAATTAAAAATTGTTTAAAAATTACAAATACTTGCACAAATTACACGTCTAATCACGTCCACAGCCCGGGGAGGAGAGGCTTATTACTTATTATTTTACAATCACAAAGAACAATTTTTCGGATTTAACTGCCTTTTATTGTTGGGGTATGTCATACCCCACCTAGTACAGCATGGTGAGATTAGTCACCTAGTACACGGAGGGTGAACCAAATTGTTTGAATACAAGACGCAAATAAACAAAAAATATTTTCTATAAGTATCATAAGGAAATCTAGAAAATAATCTTACTTAGAAAATAATTTATTTATTGAAGTACAAACACAATTAGGTATTTTGTGAATATTTCAAGTGACTATAATATATAGCCAACAAGGATATACAATAATTACATACTTATAGAACGAAAAAAGGCCAAAAAAACACGTTTGTTGTATGACTTGTATGATATGTAGCGGCAACATATTTTAGCTGTCACTGTTCTCAAGATACAGCCTGGAGTCAGACAGATAGATATATATTATATAGACAGATGGACAGACAGACGCACAGTATACGGAGAAGCTAAAAAATCGAAAAGGTTCTGTTTTCTTCAAATGTGAATTCTCTAAATTAAAATATGAATGCGAGAGAAGGACACCAGCGTGACAATTCGCTATATTATATTATAATGATACACACAGTGATATTTAAATGTTAACAAAGTTCAGATTTTTTTTGCAGGTCGGCAACAAATAAATATTTTTATTGTTACCGCAAAAATAGATAACTCATTTTCGGATTGACTACAGTCAGGGCCTGTACCTACACGTCTTAACTCTTACTTTACGACTGAAAGACATAGTGGGGGGCTTGATATTTTTTTTTTAAATTAAAAATATATTTAAGCCATCGCAGATTCTGCGCAACGCATTCATTAGCATTATGATTGCGCGGGCGATCGTTTTGGTGCTAAGTTTTGTAACCTTGGCGAAATGTGCGAGGATTCTGGCGGTCTTCCCGATGCCGTCCGTGAGTCACCAGGTGGTGTTCCGTCCGATCACCCAGGAGCTGGTGCGGCGAGGCCACGAGGTGGTGGTCATCACCCCAGACCCGGCCTTCCCTGAGGGCCAGGCTCCCGTTAACCTAACGGAGATAGACGTCCACGAAACAGCCTACGAGGCGTGGCTCGAAGTCATCAACAGAGACGTCGTCGGGAAGCCCAACGACTTCCTGACAATCCTCGAGTTCATGATAAAGAGCACATGGAAGTTCTTCCCGGCGGAAATGCAAACGCCGGCCGTGCAGGAGATCATCCACAAAAAACGAGGGGAATTCGACTTGATTCTTACGGAGCTGTGCATTCGAAAATGTCTGGGGTTCTCGCATATTTTCAAGGTCCCGGTGATACAGATCAGCTCTCTCGGCTCCATACTGTATAACGACGGAATCGTTGGATCGGAAACACACCCATTCCTTTTCCCAAACTCGTTCAATCGGAGAATATACAATTTGACACTATACGAGAAATTTTTCCAACTGTGGAACGACTTACGTTTAAAATGGACGTACTCGGTTGCTGAGGAGAAGGAACACGAGCTAATGAAGGATGTTTTTGGTCCGGATGTGCCGCCCCTGAGTGTTCTGAAGGACAACATACACTTGACCATGTTGAACATACATCCTATATGGGCCGACAACCAGCCTGTACCCCCGAGTGTAGTGTACATCGGGAGCATACATCAAAAGCCACCGAAGCCTTTACCTCTGGTAAGCTTTTTCTATATCAGATTCCCACCCAACCGATTATCAAATCAATTATTATTCATAGCTGTATCTATGTCAATGGTTACTTTGCTTATATGCTTTCTTCCAAAATGTATTTGACAAATCCTACATCAAATTAATATAAAAATTATTATTTTTGCATTATCTCATTTTACATAATATGACAAATGAATAATTAAGTTTGTTTTCGCCAAAGAACTTGGCATAGACTTATTTGCAATTTTTATATTGCTGTGAATTGTGATTTAAGTTTACGTAACGAATAACTTAGACGTAGAGTCAGCATCTAAGCTTAATACACTTATATCTCTCTGCATAGCGGTTACAAACATAATAATATCACTCAAAACTCAAATTGACTACTATCGCTACTTCAATGTATAATGTACACCGCTTATTAACTTTAGATAACTTACAGAGCAAAACAATGCTATATATTATATAATAAAACTCGTCTGTTATGTTGAGCGAAATTTATGTCAATGACTCTACTGTATTTATTAATATAGTGCTCTACCGTTTTCCAGGAATACCAATCATATTTGGACGCATCCAAAAGAGGGGTTGTGTACGTGAGTTTTGGTACCAACGCGACCCCATCGAAGTTTGCCCCCGAAACAGTGCAAATACTGCTTGACGTGCTCTGCAAGCTGCCTTATGATGTGCTGCTGAAATGGGACCAAGACAATCTACCAGTCGACTGCAGTAATATAAAAATCTCGAAATGGTTTCCACAATACGATATTTTAAGTATGTTAGTTATCTCTTGTCACTTAATTAGTAATCTTAATTTGAGGTGTAGGTAATAGCTCTTGCTCGAGGCAACTCAACGTAGTAGTGTACTTATTTTGGTTCCCTATTTTTCCCCTTGAAGCTAGAATTTCAAAAAAATATTAGATCGATTTAAAAAATTTATAAAATCAATTCCATCTTAATCCTAACCTAGAATTTACCTAAATAGTTATGTGCTTACAGGACATCCCAACGTAAAACTGTTTATAACTCAAGGAGGTCTTCAATCTACTGAAGAATCTTTAGCCGCTGGAGTACCAATGATAGGACTACCCATTCTAGGAGATCAGTGGTTCAACACAGAGAAATACGCCCATCACAGAATTGGCACCAAGCTGGAATGGAGCACTTTAGATAGAGAATCATTCAGGAAAGCTATAGACACGATAATTAACGATGAAAGGTAAAATTTTAATAAGTTATGTCTTAAAATAAGCACTAGGCCACTAGATCCTCGAAATTTTATCAACTCATTTAGTTCAGTTTCAATGTGAAGAGGTAATAGATAGACAAATAAACAAAATATACCAGAAAGATATAAATTAAATATGATAATTTATCTGGATAAAATAAATGTTTTATCACCAGCCCGGATTTATTGAATTATTCAACGTTTCATTTGCCAATGAATAACCCAAAACAAATTGAACTGCCGGAAGAGAGCGTTTGGTGCTGGGTGGAATCTAGGATAATAATCTTATTCTTTTCAATTTCAGCTACCGTAAAAACGTGGTAAAGCTTGGTAGAATCATAAGCGACAGTCCAAACACGTCGCTGGAACGAGCAGTGTGGTGGGTGGAATACGTCCTAAGGCATGGCGGCGCACGACACTTACGTCCTCCTACCGCCAACATGTCACTCTACCAGTACCTAGAGGTGGACCTGATGATAGCAGTTCTACTAGTACTCTTCCTAATAACACTGACTTTATCGCTTGCTGCATATGGCACTTGGAGATATGTAACGAAAAGTTTCTGTGGAAATAAAGTTAAAAAGTCTTGATTTTTAATTTAGCAAGTTTGTTAACCGACTTCTTTTTATTTTGATTGTAAGCCTTATCCTTCGAAAATTTTGTGAGCAACTTTCTCACAAAAGTGAGAAAGTTATTTTGCCACAAATTACCGTCAGTTTTTTGTGGATGGTTAAGATTTCTGCGATCTCCCAGCAGGGCTAGCGTAACAACAGTAGACATGGGCATACTGACAGATTTTATCGACAAAATGGCGGATTTCCATTCTCTAACCGTCACTTTGTCTTGTCTAACTGTCACTTTGTCTATTCTTCCGTAGAAAGAAACCGTTTCCATGGTGACCATGCTACGCAGGGATCTTATTCACATTGATTTGGCACAGATATTAGGGTAATAATTATTTTTTAAAGATTGAAGACATAATATTAAAGAAGATTATGCAAATATCTATTTTTTAAGTAATGAAAAGTCTCGATTAGCACATATACTATGTTTAATATAATATAGAATCCGTGAAAGAGATGAAGAGGCTGTGAGAGAACATAGTGACAGACATCAGCTAGTTATTTAAAAAAATTTAATCATGTACATGACAAGATATAATTATATATAAGCAGCATGGTTATAAAAATACAATTGGGCAATTCCATATGTGACTGACTCTACATTTGATACGACTTGCGTTTTGTTTTGTCATATATTATGGTTACTATCATGTTGTTAATATCAATTTTAAGATGGCTTTATAGCAGATTAAACAAGTTAACGTATGCAGAAAAAATGGTATACACTGTTGTTTTCAAATAGCATTTATTTCGTCAAACATAAACGTGACCGACACTACATGCAAAAGGAAGTCGTTTCCGAGAGTGTTTGTAAACACCAATAATCTTCCTCTCTGTGTGCTAAATAACTCTACTTTGTATTTTTATCGAAAGTGCATGAAACAAACTATTATAAAATGGTTACCCATAACCTGTGAGTTATTTAAAAAAATATTTATTAGCAAAAGTAATTGTGACCGACACTACAGCCCAAAACGTGACCGACACTACACTCACTTTGTGCAGGTAAAAGTCGGTAGTTTTACATGACACCTTAAAATTTATGTATCTTAGCACGTACAATATGAACTCTAAAATTATATAAAAGCAAATCAATAATTAGTTATTTCATTAAAATGCTTTTTTTGAACTTAAACATCACAAAAACGAAATCACTAATAATTTGTCAAAAAATAACTCAACACGAAATCTTCTCAAAAACTCTTAACATAATAACCCAAGAGCCAGCGATAGGCAGACTTTCGTCATTTTTTTAAGCTAAAAATTTTCCTTTATATGAGCCCTATAGAGGTAAGAACGACCAGACACTATGGAGTTTCGGTCGCTATTACTTTAGAAGGTTTCCAGTTCTGCTGGTCTAACTTACGTTCAATAAAGTTTAAAGATCAATAATTTTATCTTATTTTCTTGCGATATCTGTAAAAATCTCATATTCTACTGCCTAATTTTTGTGACAATTGCTTCCCATTTCCAGACGTCGCTAAATTTTGGATTATATTTGACTTTGAGGTGGTCTGGCAGGTTCTTAAAATAATAATTTAGCTTTCTGCTTCTCTCTCTCTGCTTTCTGTAGCTATTTTCACCATCTATCAGCAAAAATAATAAACAAAACGCTACTTTTGGGCGTGATCAACTCTATAATGTGACTGACTCTACAAAAATATTTTTTAGAGTTTAGGTGTTATAAAAAAAGATGACAAAATTTTAATGCCAGTATCATTTGAGTAACGCCGTCACGTAGGAAAGTTTCTAATTTTATTGATGTAAAAGTAATTTTTCTGTAGTTAAAGACAAAAGTAATGTTTTTTATGTGACCGACACTACAACTCGACACTGTGATCTTACAAGCCTATTATATCTTTTTAAAAATGAATTTTCCCGAATCCCAAAAGCTATATCAGTATTTAATTGTGTGAACAATCAGTGTGTAACAAAATATGACAAGAATTTAAAATACATAACGTGAAAACTAAGTCAGAACTTCATCACACAAAACCACACTCAGCCGAGCTCACGACATCATCTCATAAATGGCAGCTTTGCTAGAAAAGTAATGCTTAGAAATGTTTGCTTCTATAAAATCTTAATAGTCCCATAATGTTGCGACTATAATTAAGTATTTTTAATACCAAAATCAGGTATTTATTTTCTTAGTTTATGGTAGACTTTTACATGGAACTGTCCAATTAACAATTGATGCAGACGGTACAAATACTTAATTACAGCTTAATGGCCATATTTGTGTAGCAATAATAATGATTAAATCAAAAGCAGGACAAGAGCGAAACTCGCGTGGTTCCGTATAGTTATTTATTACAAGATGAATTAATAATGTAAGTATAACATTTAATAAATATTTATACAGCTACATAATATGTATGTACGGCTAAGTAAAATGTCAGAAAAGCCATCTATTTTTATCCTTTTGGTGAAAACTATTTTATAGTTCAACAGAAGTTGAAAGACAAAAAGCGTAGTTGTAACTCAAGTTGAGGAACGTAACCCTAACATGCATTGTTCAAGGCTTAGACTTAATAACCGCATCGTTTCCATTATCAACTGACATGGCCAAGCAAGCGGTCACACTTGTGTTACTAGGTCTAGTTTCTACAGTAACATGTGCGAGGATCTTAGCCGTATTTCCTATGCCGTCTGTAAGCCACCATTTAGTATTTCGTGAAATAACACAAGAATTTATAAGCCGAGGACACGAAGTCGTGGTAATCACAACTGATCCTGCGTACCCAAAAGGTAAGGCGCCGAAAAACCTAACAGAAATAGACGTACATGACACCGGCTACGAAGCGTGGGTGAAGGCAATCACAAAAGAATTGGCAGGCAACCCTACAGATGTGGTGACACAACTGAAGGCGCTCGTTAAAACAATACCCACCTTCTTTAAAGCTGAGATGCAAACCGAGGCAGTGAAAGATATAATCGAAAAGAAGAAGGGGGATTTCGATTTGTTGATTACGGAATTATGTATTCGACCGAGTTTAGGATTCTCGCACATTTTCAAAGTACCGGTGATCCAAATGAGCTCTCTTGGCTCCGTTTTATACAACGACGACATGATGGGGTCGGCAAGTCATCCGCTGCTATTTCCGAGCAATTTCCACAGAAGAATCTACAACTTGACTATGCTAGAGAAGATAAAAACGCTATGGGAGAGTTATACGCTCATGACTTATTACACATCATTGGAAGAAGAGGAACATGAGATGATGAAGAGAGTATTCGGCCCAGACGTTCCCCCGCTCAGCGAACTAAAGAAGAACATAGATATAACGATGTTGAACATTCATCCTGTATGGGCGGACAATCAGCCTGTGCCACCAAGCGTTGTCTTCTTGGGCGGGATCCACCAGAAACCCACGAAGTCCATGCCTAAAGTAAGTTATTAAAAGCTACCCTATAGCCTACACAACAAAATAACATTATTCTTTTTAACAAATATTAGATTCACTTCCCCCTATCATAAACTTTCCAGGACTTCCACGATTATTTTAAGACTGAAATTAGCCAAATCGGTATAGCCGTTCCCAAGTTTTAGCGAGACTAACAGAATTGAAAAATCATTTTTGTTATAAAGAAAATGCCAAACCAGCTAACCAATGCAACTGGAAAGTTATGCACAATTTATATACTTAACATATTACAGTGCAATTAATTTTATTTTTAACATTAACAATTATTGTTCCTCATATAAATTCAACGTTAAATATACAGCGTGTAACAAAAATAAGTGATAACATACTTTAGGGTGTGTGCGTGTTCCTTGTAGAGAGTTCACTGTGAAAGTAGCAGCTCTGAAAGACGAATTTTTTTTTTCAGTTTTGTATGCGGAAACTCGTGACGCTCGGGCCCTTGCCCATACAAAAGTGAAAAAAAAATGTTGGTCTTTCAGCGCTGCTACTTTCACATTGAACTCTCTACAAGGAACACGTATACACCCTAAACTCTAAAGTATTATCACTTATTTTTGTTACACCCTGTATACGTAAAAATATCGATAATTTTAGTGCTGCAAACCTAGTAGTTTCGCAATTGCCTAGGAAGTCTGCGTTATTTCAATTACTACTTTATCGTCATTTCCCTTCCAATTTAAATAAATATTTTGTGTACCATCGAGGAAATTGATGCGACCTAACTACGTAGGCCCCCATCTGTCTAGGAATCAACTTCTCTGATAGTACATTGTACGTCGTAAGCTACGGAACAGACGAGATTTAAGCTATTATTATTAGTAATATTAAATCCCAGTATTAACATAAGCACACCAAATTTTTCAGCAACTTGAAACACATCTCAATTCTTCAAAGAATGGTGTTATCTACGTCAGCTTTGGAACAAACTCAATGCCATCCAGATTCGATGCTGATAATGTGAAAACTTTGCTGGACGTATTGTCAGATGTACCATACGACGTCCTACTGAAATGGGACCAAGAACAGCTTCCTACGGAATATAAAAACATTAGAATCTCAAAATGGTTTCCACAGTGGGACGTATTAAGTAAGCATCAAAAATATATTATTTCCCAGGCAAAAGGAATGCACCTTTGAGATTGTTATTCTAGTATTTGTAGAGCATACATTGAGCGTATGTCATGAATAACCTCTGTTAAATATGGTTTTAGGGGATGGTAAAGTAGTTTTTTTCGAAAAACTGCATGCTCTTATTTTCCACTAGCTGTCCCGGCAAACGTTGTTTTGCCATTTAAAGTATTTCTACTTTATCAGTTGATACAAAATTTTACCCCCTCTTTTGTCCCCTAAGAGGGGTGGGGGGAAAACTTTTATACACCAGATGTTAAGTTGGAAAAAGCAGTTAGGTTAGGTTAGTTTAGTTAGGTAGTTAATATGAAGTAAGTCCATTAAAGAAAAAAGTTTGATACAAAATCTGACCCCCTCTTTGGTCCCGCTAGAGGGGTGGGGTGGGGGGGGGGCGTAATTTTTATACACCATATGTTGAGTTGGAAGAAGACAATTATATCTGCGAAAACCGCATACAAATCGGATCAGTAGTTTTCGTGTGATAGTGGAACAAACATACAGACAGACAGACACAAAAAACTAACTACATTTTTGGCTTCCATTGCGATGAAGTGACACCCCCCGCCTTATATAACGGATCAAATGTTTCAGGTCATCCGAAGGTCAAACTGTTTATAACGCAAGGTGGTCTGCAATCTACCGACGAAGCGATATCAAGTGGGGTACCCCTGATAGGTATACCCATCATGGGCGACCAGTACTACAACTCGGAGAAGTATGTGCGTCATGGCATCGGGAAAATTTTGTATTGGAACGATTTAGATGCGAAAACATTTAGGACCGCCATTGATACCGTGATCAATGACAAAAGGTAACGAATTTTTGTTAAGTAATTATAATTTTATGATCATTGAGGGTTTTTGTGGGGAAAAAAAGCAAGATATATTACCAAAACTGGTCATTCACCTTTGCCCCTTTTACCTTAAATATTATACTCACATACCATTAATCATTAATTATCAGGGTCACAATAACCTCAAAAGCAGCAAACCCCAATTATTTGTTGCTTTTGAGACTATTTGTGATACTGAAATAAACTCTATTGGATTTTCCAATGAAATAAGAATTCTGAATTCAAGCATTCACGTCAGTGTCAGTAACGGTTTTAAAAGCAGCAAACACTATAATAAACAGTATTCGGAGCGTGCGAAGTGGGTGGAGGGGATACAGAAAGCGATTGCCGCGCTTGCCGCGGCAAAAATATGCAACCACAAGGGCTCAGCTAATAGTCAAACAAACTTGTCAATCTTGTTTTGAAATTTTTGGAAATTGGTTTTAATTGTTTTTGTATCGTAGACTGCAAAAATAACAGCAGAAATAGGTAGTCAGTATACAAATTTAATGTTTTTCCTAAATCCACTAGGAAATAAGATCAGATATAAAAGGATAGCTGCTGTAAAAAGGAAAAAGTATGTGATTCGATATAACCTAACATTGCATTATCAGTCAAGTAAATTTTATTTGAGTTGCATTTTATAAAGATATTAATTGAGTAAGTACCTAACTATTGTTTTAGTGTTGATGGATCACCATGGTCTCCAAAACCCGACGACAAAACTTGCAGTGATAGTTTCATAGAATATTTCATTTAAATCCATAGTATTAGGTGGAAGAAACAGTGACTTACAAATGACGATAAACCAGATAATACATCTGGTTTAACTGATCTTTTAGAAGCTGGATATAGAGTTTTGAATGGAAAAGGTTTTTCAATTAAGCAAGTTTTAGATGAAAGGTGTATTTAAATTATTATGCCCCCATTTTGAGCAAAACAAAATGAGTACCCTCAAGAGGAAACCGAAAGGGCTTATGATACCTATTGCTCGAGTAAGAATCCATATTGAAAGTGTATTAATGCTACAAAGACTCAGAAACATGAAGAATGTTTGCAGTTTTAGTAAATTAAAAATTTATAGACTCCGATTTTCTTCAAGAGTATTAATGTTGTAAAAAATAAATAAAAACAAGATTTTTAATAACATTACTTTTTTTTTTCAAGTAGGTATAAAGTAGGTATATTGCACGTAGCTTTGTTGTTAATGAAACATTTTAATATTAAAGTAGCAATATCAATATGTTTGCACTTGCCACTCTGGTTATAAACGCATTTGCATTTCACTCCAGCAACAGTCCCAAGCATTATTAGCTATCTGTAATACTGCAGTCGCCAGAGGTTTTAACCTCCGAAAATTGTAATAGTGAATGGATTTTTGTTTTTGAGGTGTCATTTTCTTTTTTACACTATAACTTGCAAAGTTTACCAAAAAAAATTTTGTGCTTTTAATTTTTTAGTTACTTAATTAAAAATTAAAATTTCACCATATAAAACCGGTCCCGAAAAATATTTTTTTTCTTGTTCCTGTTATTTAATGACTCTTAACCGATTGCTTACGTCGAAGATAAACCAAATATACCATTTTTAAAAAAGAAAGTTTGCTTTGCTAAGCTAAATATAACTATAAGGTTTTTGCAAAGCTTTTAGAGATTAACGCTCGTCGTAACCAAGATAAAAGGGTTTGGGTAGATTTAAGGGTTGTAACGAAAAGTGTGTTAAACTTACTTGTTGTGCGTATTTAATTTTTAGAGAAATGATAACTTTTAAGTACTTAAAAACGTTTAAATATCTCCAAAAATGTGTAAAATAGACCGAAAATATTTTTCTATATTTGTTGAGAATTTATTTAAGTGAGAGATAAAACATTAAATGCATCAACAAATTAAAGACTTTTGCCAGTCTTTGAAATATATTTAAGCTTCCTACTTAAAGCCAGAAAAAAATTGGTTGCTACAAATCTCACGTACATACTAAAGACGCATGTTGCGACCTATGTTTGGAAAATGCTTACCTGAATGCAAAAAATATCAGTTCTTAACCTAATTTGTATTTTTTTCCTTTGAGTATGTTTTAGCAAATATAATTAATGAAAAAAAAAAAAAAAAAATAAATTCTATTCTGTAAAAACCAAACCAAAAGAAATAAAATACAGATTTTCTTCGAAATACCCGTGAAAAGTTTGTGCTACATTTTCAGAAAATTTAATAAAGTAAGAGCTAAAAAGTTATACATATTAAGAAATAGAAGGCTTTGTTAAGCCTAAAAAATAATTTTAAACTTCCTATTTAAAACCAAAGAAAAATTGGAACGCCATTTACCTGGCGAGGCACACAACAAGCACATTTGGAGGTATGCTCATCTACATACAAAAATATTAATTTGAAATATAAATTATATATTTTTTCAACTTATTTTCTTTCTTTGGAATATAAGCAATGATATAAATCACAAAAAATAATGATATATTTTATTATTTTGCTATATATTTAAAAGAAAGAAATATGCAAATTTTCTTCAAAATTTTACAGTTTACTTGAAGTGGAAGAGAATAATTTAAAAATCAAAAGCACAACTTTTCAATAGGTAAACTTTACTATTTATGTTATCAGCTACACATTCCTTTTTTTTTTTTCAATTTTCATCCACTATTGCAAAAATCGGAGGTTTGCACGATTTTTACGCTCTGGGAACTCCACTAAAGAATGAATAAAAATATTTAGACTTGCTTTATCCAAATGTTTAGTTACGTTTTTTGGTTGGTTCAGTACTTGCGTTTAAACTTGTTTTATAGGCTGCTAAAGTCACCGATGTTCGGCGAATTATATTGGCTCGTATTAAATAACATTGCCATTAGTTCTTAGCTCTTCTACATCCCTTGCATGTCCTGCTAACACCAATTTATTTCCTTTTAGCATAGATTGGGCCTTGAAACTTATTGAGTGTTTTACAGAGTGTAAAACCAGTTTTTTTATGATTATATTAATTTTCCACAAGTAGTTTTTAACTAAATATAACCGAAATACCATAAATTATTGTTCTAAATATATTTTATTTGCTATAATATTTACAAAATAACCAAACTCTTGTTGTTTATTTTTTGACACAAGCCCCTGAAACTTTGTTTGAAATATGTCACTACTGACGTGCACGTTCCGAATACTGTACTCGGCGAAACATGGCGGTAGCGGTCATTGACTCCCTGTCAAAAACTTGTCATTTTCTATATAAACCGCGATAGACAATGAAGTGTCAGATGTTGTCAATCGCGGCTTTGTATAGAAAATGACAAGTTTTTGACAGTGCAGAGAGACAATGCCCGCTACCGCCATGTTTCGCTGAGTACAGTATAATTTGTTTGTTGCTTTTGAGACCATTTGAGATACTGACATAAAGTATAAACTCCGTTATATTATATTCCCATTGATTCCCGTCTTATTGAAATATGACTATTGAGTTGATACTCGTAATTTGAAGAGCTTGCAAAAAATTATATTCTAATTTCTAGCTATCGCGAGAACATTATCCGACTACGAGCAATAATGAAAGACTCACCGCATTCCCCGCTGGAGCGTGCGGTATGGTGGGCGGAGTACGTACTGCGGCACGGCGGCGCGCGACACTTGTGGCCGCCCACCGCCCACATCACACTCTACCAGTACCTGGAGATAGACCTTATGATAAGCATTGTTGGTGTCATACTCACCACTATTGTTGTAGTATCCATTATCGTGTTATTAATGGTGAAAAGTAATTTTAATTTGGAAAAGAAAAAATTAAAAGGTTCTTAGTTATCTCATTCTAAAGTCATCTACAAACAAACATATTTTGTTGAAGATTTGATTATGGGTTTTATTGGTTCCATTTGTTTTTGCATACCCACGCCTATTTTCGCTTTTGCGAATGATCGTCAGATAAAATTTGCATTACATAATTTAAAATAGACTTCCTTATTATGACGACATCGTCATTATTTTTTTGCTTAGTTAATTATGTGATAATTATTATTAGCACGAACGATAAACAAGGAAAGTTATGAAATTGATAATGATTATACCTATCCTATGTATTTATTAGGTTAATCAATATAGTCTAAGAAATACTAACCAGTTTTATTTTTATTACCTCTTAGTAATTCCTTTTGATTATATTTACAATATAATAAAACAGGAACTAATACTTAACACTTTTATGGGTTCCTGTGTCAATGATAAGTAAAGCACGGAAAAGACATAAAGATTTTCTTTTGCCATACTTTCCATATAATATGGATATAATATGGAAAAACTACTGAATAATATTCAGTATGGTTTTAAAAGCCGAGAATGTATACACTTCATCTAAAAATCGTGATAGTGATAAATTTATTGACGTCAATAAGATGCGCACGGATTCTAGGCATATTTCCTGGCCCTGCAATAAGTCACCAGATCGTTTTCCGACCTATTACACAAGAATTAGCAAGACGTGGTCACGAAGTTGTTGTGATAACTCCCAACCCAGCATTCTCTGGACAACAAGCCCCGGATAATCTAATAGAAATAGACATAGGTAACGCATCTTACGCAGTATGGGATAAAATAGTTTTCAACGATGCGACCTCTAAAAATAGAGATGTAGTGCCAGACGTATTTTTTCTCACTAGAACTTTATTTAAAGTTTTCGAAGCGGCAATGGAAACGCCAGCAGTAAAAGAAATCATTAGGAAGAAGGAACACTACGATCTACTGCTAACAGAACATGGCATGGAAGTGAGTTTGGGATTTTCTCATATTTTCAAAGCACCAGTTATTCAAATTAGTTCGCTAGGACATGTATTTTTTATTGACAAGAGTGTTGGCTCAAACATACACCCGTTTCTTTATCCCTGTCCAATGAATCAGAGAGTGTACAACTTGACTAAGTTTGAGAAAATTCAGACGATATGGAACGGTTTGAAACTGATATCGGCATACAAAGTATTGAACAGAGAAATGGATGTAATAATTAAAAAGATTTTTGGTCAAGACACACCTTCGCTTTACGAATTAAACGAAAACATACATATTACTATGTTGAATGTGCATCCTATATGGATAGATAACCAACCGCTTTCTCCTAACGTGATACTTATAGGAGGCATTCATGAAAAGCTACCAACACCATTACCACAGGTAATGTGTTAAAGGTATACTGAATATCTCATTGAATTTCTGAAATTACCCTCCTGCTAGATTTAAATCTAGCTTCAAATCAAACTATGACTTACAGGACCTTCAAGAACATTTGGATTCATCGAAAAATGGGACCATATATGTAAGCTTCGGTTCAAAAGCGACATTATCTAATTTCACCCCAGAGACAGTAAAAATACTGCTCGAGGTGCTGTGCAATTTGCCGTTAGACGTGCTTCTAAGATGGGAGGAAGACAAACTTCCAGCCGACTGTAGAAATATAAGAGTTTCAAAGTGGTTTCCACAGGCTGATGTTTTACGTGAGTTTAGTTTTAAGCGTGAACAGCATAAATGCCTGACCAATGTTTCACAGATATCTCAAAAGATAGCACGACATTTTCTCAAGCTCTGGCTCAATTTCCATTATATTTCCAGGTCACCCAAAGGTGAAATTGTTTATAACACAGGGTGGTCTCCAATCTACTGACGAAGCGATAACGGGTGGGGTACCCCTGATAGGTATACCCATCATGGGCGACCAGTACTATAACTCGGAGAAGTATGTGCACCATGGTATTGGGAAAAAACTTGACTGGAATGACCTTGAGGCAAGAAGATTTAGAGGTGCCATTGAAGAAATAATAAGCGACGTAAGGTAATCAAATTTAAATTTTTTACATTCGCTCATATTTTCTTTTATACTGTGCTCGGCGAAGCATGGCGGTAGCGGTCATTGACTCTCTGTCAAAAACTTGTCAGTTTCTATATAAACCGCGATTGACAATGAAGTGTCAGATGTTGTCAAATGAAAATGACCGCTACCGCCATGTTTCGCTGAGTACAGTATAATTGTTTGTTGCTTTTGAGACCATTTGAGATTCTGAAATAAACTCCATTGGATATTCCCATTGATTCCCATCCGAGTACAGTATAGTTTACTTTTTCTGCAAGACTGCGTTCGCGAAGGATCTTAAGATAAAATTTCCAATACATAATAATAGACTAGATACCATATTAGAACGCCATGCTAATAACCTATCAATTAATAATAATTATTGACACGAATGGCAAAGAAAATGAGCGATAATCACTGGCTTACAAGGCTGTTTAATACCTCGTTCATGGAAATCGCAGACACAATAGATTTTCAATTGTTATGCGACAGCCGGGTGCTGGTTTAACTTAAGACTGAAGCGCCATCATGACGTCATTATTATCAAAGTATATTTATAAGGTATTATTGATAGGGTATTCGTAACGTGAACAATTCCTATTTATTTTATTTACAATTCCCAAGCTTGTGCGCCACCTAGTTGAGGCTAACGACACTACACTGCAGCGGACTGTGGTCTGTGGAGTAACGGGACACTGCATGTTAAATAATCCATTGTACTTACTAGCAGCAATACACACCTTTAAAACACTCACCGTTAAAGGTGTGTGTTGCTGCCGCGTACAGCGACTTGCTACATATTTCATACAATAGGCATGATGACTATTTTTTTTCTTCTTGGTAACTAAAGGACCATTCAAAAGTAGAAACATCGGTGAAAGAATTACTCTGTTAGCTTAAAAACTGTCCAAGATATCACAATTTAAAAATCTAATAAAATACTAATGCTCCACTACAGCAGAGTAGACAGAATTACAGTCTACAAGGCACAAGGTGCTACGAAATTATGACGTCACCGTTTTGTAGTTTAGTACGCATCGGGGGAGAACTTTGTTCGATAGGTAGGTATATTAAATATTGTGTTAATTATGAAAGTAGTTTCATAACGAAAGTTGCTTTAATCCTTCGATCGGGGATTCTTGGAAATGCTATTGTATTCTATTGTTGTCGCGATCACCGGTGCTCGTACGGGGCTTAAATTGCATAAGTTATCGAATGGTAAATAAATATTAAGGTTGGGTTGCACCAGAGGCGTGGTTAAAGTTAAAGTTAAGGTTAAAGTTATGGTTATAGTTAAGGCTAAATTTAGCTTTAATTTTAACTTTAACCTTAACTTTGACCGGAAAAATTGACAGATGACAGCTGGTCCAACAAGGTTATAGCTTATAAATGAACGTGGGCGGGAGCGCTGCTGGTAAAGGAGAACTGTCAAAAATTGCGTTTTTGTATTGTAACAGCGTTAGTTCCTTTTTTCGCCACGTGCATTTAAAACCTTGTCGAGCTCTATGGTTATGGTTAAATATTATGGCGTCTTGATGGCGTCCATTTTTAACTTTAACCAAAGATTTGACATTTTGCATTGTAGTTAAAGTTATAGTTAAAGTTGCAGTTATAGTTATAGTTAGTTGGTGCAACCCAACCTTAGTTATTTAAATGTAAAAAATCGACTTATCTATTAACTAACTTTCAAGGCTCATAAGTCATACTCATAACAAAAAAAGTTAAAGAAGTTATCAAGCTGAAATTTTGGAAATACTTATTTTTTTACCGTTATATCTTTATTTTAACGCTTCAACTCCCGTAAGGCCCAAGTGGGCCGCGATAACAATTGAAAGGCTATTGTGTCTCGTTTTTCCACGATCGAAGGATTAATTTAAAAAATCTGCTAATCTTTGACCTTGTCATTCCTATATTTTATCTGGGTACGCCTGGTGCGAACTCACTTAATTGTCGTTACTGGACCGATTCAATCGACATCCATACTAATATTATAAATGCGAGACTATGTCTGTCTGACTGTTATCTCTTCACGCCTAAACCGCTGAACCGATTTTGCTGAAATTTGATATGGAGGCACTTTGAGTCCCGAGAAAGACCTTGGACACTTTTATCCCGGAGAAATGTACGGTTCCCACGCGATATACGAATTTTGACGCAACGGGCGTCATCTAGTTTCTAATAAAAAAACATTTTCACTTTCAGCTACCACGACAATATCATCCGTCTACGTAAACTAATGAGGGACTCACCGCATTCCCCGCTGGAGCGTGCTGTATGGTGGACGGAGTACGTACTGCGGCACGGCGCGAGACACTTGGCCCCGCCCACCGCACACATCACACTCTACCAGTACCTGGAGATTGACCTACTGATATACATTATACTGTGGTTAATAATGTCAGTAGGGGTTATTGCTATTACATTCTTTATTGGGGTTAAGTATATAAGGCGTAGGTTAGGCAGAAAGAAGGAGAAGTTATTTTAACGTGTTCTTTACCTTCAATTCACATCGCAATGTTGGAAGGCGTCGCGTCATCCATTCAAAACGGGCAGCCAAGCTCCGCGTCGTCTATGTAGTAAGGCCAAAGACTTCTATTTAAACTGATTCAGTTTAAATAGAAGCCCTTGAGTTAGGCTGTCATTTCTCAAGTGTATATTCTTATGTAGTAAATAAAGTTTAGTTTACCGCTTCCAGCTATTCGGTACATGAACATTGTCTACGTAAACTAATGAAAGACTCACCGTATTCCCCGCTGGAGCGTGCGGTATGGTGGGCGGAGTTCGTACTGCGGCACGGCGCGAGACACTTGGCCCCGCCCACCGCCCACATCACACTCTACGAGTACCTGGAGATAGATCTACTGATACACATTATACTGTGGTTAATAATGTCAGTAGGGGTTATTGTTATTACAGTCTTTATTGGGGTTAAGTATATAAGGCGTAAGTTAGGCAGGAAGGAGAAATTGTTTTAAAATCTGTTTCTGTATTTTAAGCTACATTTTAACCCTGTTACCCATATATTTACTCAGCAAATAAGTGTCTAAATACACTAGGCCGAAGTTACGCGGCGTAAATTCCGCATGATTACGTCCGCAATGTCAAACGCATACAAAATACGGACGGAACGCGACTGAATAGTGTGTCATCGGTTAAGGTGAGCTGTGTGTGCATTATTGGAAAAGTTCTTTATACTTATAAAAAATATCAAAAACTTGTTTGTTTACCAATAAATGTGTGACAAAAAAGTTCATTTAGAGCTTTTTCAATTTACATACATACCTCATTAAATTACTTTCAAAAACTGTAACATACGGTAGGTACATGTAATTGCAAGCGGTTCAGCTTTTACTTGAGAAATAAAATACAATATAATGGTACATTTTTATTAAAAACAACATAATTTCTTAATTGTATCATTCATAAAACAATATTGTACATTATAATCATTGGTACCAATAAAAGTAATAATTATTAAAACGAGAAATTAAAAATTGAGGTAAATCCGGTGCCAAGGAGGCTAGACACATTAAAACAAAATATATAATGGAAAGAAAAAATGTGAGCATTTTTAAATGTCAACCTAGTCATTAAAACAAAAATAAAAACGAAAATTGGATTACCGTATTAAATGTTAGGCTCTATGTGTGTTTTTCTGTAAAGTTTTTATTTTTATTATGTCAGTAAAATAGAAACTGAACATAACTTAGTCTCTTTTTATTGCATACAAAAAAGATATGTGAAGAAAATATAATATTATGTCATTTTGCTGACTCCAAAGTAAGAAAACCCAAATAGTACTGAACAAACAAAACACAATATAAATAAGTAACGACAACAAAAACATTCACATTTTAATCACGTAAGATTAAAGCATTTAAAAATACAATTAAGGCGGGAGTCCACCGCGGCGCACGCTGTGCACGGCGGCCACGCGGTGCACGGCGTGCGCGGTGGATTCACGCCTTTATGGCCACAGCTCAGTACTGAATTCCAAAAATAGATTCTATAAAATCACTTATAGACTTAATGTCTACCAAAGGTAAAATAACTCTTAGAAAATACTTTCGACTCACCCGTGTTACACAACAAAATAATGTATTAGGGTGCGTTCAGATTGGAAGTGATAATGACCGTGACATTTGTGAAGTGTTATGATTTCCAATTTCCAAACGATCCAAAACGAGGCCGTTAGTCTGGGCGCACCCTAATGTTCCATTATTGTCTCTTATGAGTAAAATATCAAACTAACTATTGGATATTAAAATATGCAATGTTAATTCATGTAGTTTTATTCTCAATAATATTTACAAAGTGAAATAACAACCATGCTGCTATGGTAACATCTATCAAAGTCCTATTCATAGATAATGTAAAATATGTGTCAGTCCTCCGCCTCTATTCCTGATGAATGCCTGGCGCAGGCAAGAGCTGCTCTAGATGCCGGCGCCAGACTGTCCCTGCATCGGTTCGGACCTCATAGTGAAGTTGGCCCAGGCGACGTGAAATAGTTCCAAATATCCAACCCTGGGAGCCGTAGGCCCTAACTTGGACTCGGTCGCCTGGCGCGAACATGTTAACGGGCGGCGTCTCGGTGCTGGCCCTCATTGTAGACGGCGGCGTTTTGCGAAGCATCGCGTGAAGCGATGTCCTTATGTCGCGACCAAACATCAATTGGTACGGACTTTGTCCATCGTTGTTGGGGGTGCGTCTCAGTCGCGTCTTGACTGTTACTAATTTGCTTAGTAGGTCACCTTCCTCCCCCTCCATTGCGCGTATGGCCTTTTTGATGGTCTGGACGTAACGCTCTGCTTGCCCGTTAGTAGCGGGATGATATGGGGCGGACGTCCTATGTACTACTCCGCATTTGTTTAAGAAACTCGTAAATTCTACTGACACGAATTGGCGTCCGTTGTCTGAAACGAGCGTGTATGGAATTCCAAAGATGGAGAATAATTCTTTGAGTTTCTTAATACACCAGGAACTCGTGGTAATTTTTGTTGGTAGTATTTCGACCCATTTAGTGTATGCGTCTACGATTATCAAAAGCTGTTGGCCTTGGATCGGTCCGGCGAAATCGACATGCAGTCTTTGCCAGGGTCCCGTCGGTTGTTCCCAATGATGCAGCGGGGCCTTAGGGGGTTCGTTCTGTTGTAAACGGCACGCTCTACATGACTTCACTTTCTGTTCGATGTCTCTATCGATATTTCTCCAGTAAACGTGACTGCGAGCTAGAGCTTTCATTTTGACTATGCCGCTGTGCCCGGCATGGAGTTCGTCTAGCACCTGCCCTTGTAAGTTTTGCGGTATGACGACTCGGGTTCCCTTGAGGATACAGCCGTCCTGAATAGTAAATTCGTTGTCGTTTAAACCTATTGCGCGTAATGATCTGCCATTTTGTAGGGCATCTCGCAACGTATTCAATTCCTTATCTTTCTGTGTTTCTTGAATAATGATATTTGGGTTTATGTCCAGAACGTTGATTTGGGCGCGTTGGTAGATGCAATGTTGGTCTTCGTAAGTTTCGCGTACGTTATCCACTGGGAATCTTGACAGGTAATCGGCGTTGCCATGTTTGGCGGCGGCTCTGTATTCGACTTCGTAGTCGAATCCCGATAGAAAATGTGCGTAGTGAAAGAGCCTCATGGTGCTTAAGGCTGGGAGTGTCTGATGCGGATGGAAGATGGAGGTAAGCGGCTTGTGGTCGGTCACCAGTGTAAACTTTCATCCATAGCAGTAGGGGAAAAAAATTTTAATACCCCAGTATATAGCTGTGGCTTCCTTGTCTATTTGACTGTATTTCTTTTCACTTGTTGCTAGCGTTCTTGACACGAATGCCACTGGTCTTTCTGATCCATCTGCGAGTCTGTGTGAGAGTACTGCTCCTAATCCTACAGGTGAGGCGTCAGTTGATATTACTAATTGCTTATTTGGATCAAAATGTGCAAGAACTTATTCGCTGGCGATTTCATTCCTTATATTATTAAAACTAGTCTCGCATTCAGGTGACCAAATGAATTTGTTTTCTCTTTTTAGTAATCTATTCAGTGGGTTTGCGAGTGTTGCCAAACTGGGGATGAATTTATTATAGTAATTGGCCATACCGAGGAAGGTTCGTAGTTCATTTCGGTTCTCGGGTCTTTTTGTATTTAATATAGCCTTTACTTTTTCTTTATTTTTGTGCAAGCCATCTTTGTCTATTGTGTGTCCTAGGTAGTTGATACTATTTTTGAAAATTTGGCATTTATCTCTGTTTACTCGTAGGTTGCTTTCTTGTAGTTTTTGTAAGACCTGATTCAGTCGTGATAGTAGTTGTTCTGCTGAGGATCCCTGTATTATAATGTCATCGAAGAAGCACTTGACTCCTTCCAATCCTTGTAGTAGCTGGTCCATAATTTTTTGCCAGAGGCTTGGAGCGACCTTAACTCCAAACATTAGGCGGTTTACCTTGTACGTTCCTTTGTGCGTACTTAGGGTTTGCAGGGTAGCGCTTTCATCGTCCATCACCATGTTGAGGTAGGCTTGGGTGATATCCAAAGTGCAGAAGAATTTACCTCCGTTCATTTCAGCAAATATGTCCTCAATTATAGGTATAGGGTATTGTTCATCCTTAATCACCTTGTTTAGGGTTACCTTGTAGTCGGCACATAGGCGGATACTGCCGTTTGGTTTTACGATAGGAACGATCGGTGTGCCCCACTCTGAATGGTCTATTTTTGTGATCACTCCTTCTCTACTTAGCCGATCTATTTCCTGGTCAACCCTCTCCTTTAAGGCATAAGGGATCCTTCGAGGCTTTATGAAAATAGGGTGGACACCTTCCTTCAGATTTAAATGGACTTTGTAGTTAGGTATCATTCCTAAATCAGATTTGAATACCGTATCCGAAAATTCTTCAAGTAGTTTATCTAATTTAGATTCGGCCGTGTGTATTACTCGCATATCCGCCAGATCAATAGAAACCTCCTTCATCCAGCTTCTCCCGAATATAGGGTCTACATTTTGATTAATAATATATAATTTTCCATTAAAATGCTGGTTCTTGTAGAAGCATTTAACGTAGGTTACTCCAACCGGCTTGAAAATTTCTCCTGTGTATGTTCTAAGTTTCATATCTGTTTTGAAAATTCTAGTTTTAATGTTCAATTCCTTGTAAAGCTTGAGCGAAATAGAAGACAGAGTAGCTCCGGTATCAAATTCCATGTTAACCTGTTTATTTTCAATTTTGATAGGAATCATGTATTTTTCTGTGATTTCGCTTTTAATAAGGTTAATGTCACCCAGGCTCTCGTCACTACTCGTGTTGGGATCGACTTGGTTTGTCAGCGGGTTCCTTCTAAGGCAGACGCGTGCCAGGTGCCCTGTTTTGTTGCATTTTGAACAGATTACGTTTAAGGCACGGCACTCCCTTGAATGGTGGTCTTCCTTTCCGCAACGGTAGCATTTTCCCTTTAAGTCTCTTACTGTGATTGGTGATCTGCGTTTGACATTCAATTTTGACGAAGTAGTTGGCCGAGTTTGTCTACTTGTAGGTGTTATAGCGTTTGTGATCCATGATGTGTTTAAATCTTGTGACATATTTTTATTTTCGCTCTTCCCCATTTCTATTGCCGAGGCAATTTGAATTAGCTTGGCAAAGGGTGGCGTGTCTCTTTCTTGAAGAATCTTTGTTCTGATGTCGCTGTCTCTCAAGCCACGGATGAATTGCAGCGATAAAAATCCTTCTAATGTTGATTTCTTGCAGCTTTGACATTTGAATTCACAATTTAGTGATAGTCTCTTCAATTCCGCTGCGTAAATGGCAATAGTTTCATTTTCTTGTTGTTGACGAGAGATAAATCGATGTTGTAATGCCCACGTACTCGGTTTAGGGTCTAGGTATTCATCTAATAGGTCTGTTAGTTCCGTAAATTCATATTGATTGGTTCATCAAGAGAGCATAGGTCGTAGAGTTTCTGATGGAGAATAGGAGGTAATGCCGAAAGTAATGTGTACACTTTGAATTTCGCATCTGTGATATTGTTCAACAGAAAGTATACAGCTAGGCGCTGGGTGAAATTCTTGAAAGTTTCGTTTGTTTCTAACGCTTGAAAGATAATTTTCGGTTTCGATTCTGCTGGGCTGTTGGTAGCCCATTGTGGATTTGACGTTGTTTGTGTTGATGTAAGGGTTTGTTCACTTTGATTAGGCATATTTAGCAATTTGGTTTTCAATAGTGTAAATTTTTCTTCAATTTCGTACCTGATTTCCATTTCGTTATCAAATTCGTCATCAGCAATTTCCGATTCTTATTTTAGTTGTACTTCTTTGAATGACTGTAGATTTTCTTGTAGGGACTGCAGTCTTGTTTGTGTTTCCGCGTGAGTTAGACTTTCGTTCGAGTTTACGTAATTTTCTAGTTTTGTAAGTTGTGCGCGTGTAGTAGCGCGTATTTTTCTCCATTTCTTCAATTCTGCTGTCGACATCGTCGCCAGTTATTGGATATTAAAATATGCAATGTTAATTCATGTAGTTTTATTCTCAATAATATTTACAAAGTGAAATAACAACCATGCTGCTATGGTAACATCTATCAAAGTCCTATTCATAGATAATGTAAAATATGTGACCCTAACCAATAGCCACGTACTGACCAAGCGAGCCGCCTCGCTGCCTCGCCCGAGCGTGCCGCCGCCGAGCCAAAATTTGTCGGTTTTTTGTCGATTTGCCGCGTGCTCGCACGTACCGACCGACCGAGCAACTGCGCGCGAGGCTGCCGCGGCGAGGCGGCTCGCTTGGTCAGTACGCGGCTATTGACGTGCGCGTGTTGCGGGTGTTCTTGCGGCATATTGATAAGTGCCAGCGTTTTTTACCCCTTAAAATAACTTACAAATTAACCCGCAATATGTCAAAACTGTTTTAATTAATATTACGTACGTGACCAACTTCATTAATCTTCAACCCTCTTACGAATTTTTAGTATTTTTTCCGCCGCTAGAGGTCATATCTGACACGACGTCGAAAGTGGTATGATTTTTTCTGCCACTTGCCAGAGCTTCGACAGTTTTTTGTAGTTCAAGCAGTTGCCAGATGTCACAAACTTAAACCTTTGTGAATAAAGACCAGTCACAGAATTAATAAACATTTTTCAATCAATTTGAAATTTTGTAACTTGTATAGTGGTTTCTCTTAAATTAACCAAAAGTGTCGTTAACCATTGCGTCGATGACACGCTGCAAATTAAACGCCATTAGACTATAGTAATACTTTCGGCCTTAAAATATAAGTAAAAAAATAATGTGATGTTTACACAAATGTGTTGCTAACATAATTATAGTGATACTACATTCTATGCGAGCGAGCGTTCTCCAGAAACTTTTGGCAATTCCACTTTTTGTAGTTCATAATCTGTCTTCCATTCATGACAGTGTGCACCATAATCTTTTCGTTGTACTCCAAGTTCGCTAGCAGCTGGAAAAATAATTACTCTAACATTAGTTTCATGAAATGTAATGTGCAAAATATATCTATACTAGCGACCCGCCCCGGCGTCACACGGGTATAAAATATATAGCCACTGAAAAAATGATTAAAATCGATAGCCTATGATCGTTCACGTGGTCTACTTCTTATCTATGCCAAATAACATAAAAATTGCTCCAGTAGTTCGCGAGTTAAGCCCTTTCAAATAATTTTCCCCGTTTTTTCCACATTCTCCTATTAGTCTTAGCGTGATAAAATATAGCCTATAGCCTTCCTCAATAAATGGGCTATCTAACACTGAAAGAATTTTTCCAATCGGACCAGTAATTCCTGAGATTAGCGCGTTCAAGTTAGCCCTTTCAAATAATTTTCCCCGTTTTTTCCACATTTTCCTCTATTTCTTCGCTCCTATTAGTCTATAAATAATTAAACATCTCTGGGATGTTTAAGACATAATTATGTTTAAAATGAGGCTGATTTATTTGTTGATTTTCAATTTATAATTAATTTGTATTGTATACCTATAAGGACGGCATTATCGTTTTACGATAAAGTCCTTTCTTGTCTAGATAAAAAAAACCCTTGATTGTAAAATATTACTACATAAGTTAAGCTTGCCTTTGTCTAGCACATAGGAAAATTCTAATAGAGGCAGCGAACCTTAAATGAAGATACGAGTGGATGAAGTGCAATAAAATAGCAATTACTCATTAGCTTTGTCCACACTGTGCCTTTGTTGTTCATTAAGGGCATGCGTTATAACGCAGTCAACAGCGAACGTGAGGCATGCTCGCGACGCATGCCCTCTGACCGTATCCAAAACTTTCGCTTTGTTCTTTAATAACAATGTTGGCGTTGCGTTCGACGCATTCAATTATTGAATGCGCCAATACGAAAGTTGAATGAAAGATGACGAAAATTGAAGACGAAAATGCATAGCGTGGACATAGCTATTGTTTCCCTTATAATTTGAACATACCTTGTAAATTACCTACTTCATCATCTAGCTTAAATGTCTAGCTATAGAAATAGAATCCACATTTTTTGATTTCAAATCTTTTTCATAAAGACTCAATTTTTGCAAAAAAACGAGTTTTGAAATTGTTAGTTGCACACTTCATCCACTCATGTCTTAAAATACTTACACGCTACGATTATCGAAAAAATTATTGTTTATTTTTTTCGATATTTATCGAAAAAATTAAACAATATTTACCTTGGGTGTAAGTAGAAAATATTGTGAGTTTTCGTTCTCTGTTGTCACTTTCACGAGCAGTTGGAACATTTTTCTCTCGTTTATAGGATCCATGCCTTGGTTGATCTCATCTACTAATCTGAAAAACATAAGAATATGTTTTGAGCATCCTACTAATACTCGTATTATAAGGCGAAAGTTTGGATGTATGGATGTTTGTTACTCTTTCTACTGAACGGATTTTAATGAAACTTTACAATAATGTAGCTTATACATCCGAATAATACATAGGCTACAATTTTAACCGACTTTCAAAATGGAGGAGATGTAATGTTCCTTTTTTTATGTTTAACGATTACTCCGCCGTTTGTGAACCGATTTTCAAAATGTTTGTTTTGGCGTATAGGTTATCATCCCAATTTGGTACCATATTCATAAAAGTGGTGACCTGATGAAGGGATCCATAAGAAATCGAGGGAACTCCTCAAAATTTATATGAAAACATGTGGTGACTTCGGTTTCGTGAGCAGTATTCTAAGCATATTATGCTACCAACAAGTAAGATTTTGCACCGGGTATACCATGGTTCGAAAGGTGCTGAGAGAACTCCTGACTCTTTATAGATACAAGTTTGGGAGTTTTAAGTTTGTTTTAAGAACGGAAAGCATTATGCTACTATGCAAATTACATTCATCATCATCACTACCATAAGCCATTATAGAACCATGTATCGTCCCGTTTTGACCCTATTATTGGTACTTTTCATAGTCTTTTATTATAATTATATCACTTAAACCGCGGGTAACACCGCGGGGCACAGCTAGTGCCGTAGCAGTGATATAATAAATTAATGGCATGTTTAAACCGCTTGTTAAGTTATACAGTATACACGTCTACTAAATGATACAATCGGTATTATCTTGCCAATAAGACGATACTAAATATTTGGTAACATCTGTAGCTTAGTGGCTTTAAGTCAAACAGCATTTTTTTTTATTTCGCATTTCCTGTACCACACCATAGTATTACATTGTAAAACCCCCAACGCATAATTTGAGTGTGTTCCGAAACTCTTTTTGTGGCCAGTGTGATATCACGACTCTTGATTGGCTATCCAGACGTCAGATGGCACTGCAGCGCACACAAGCCAGTAACCTGTACATATTTCAGAAGACACCTTCTCTTCATATGACATATCCATCCATACCTACTTAATATTATAAATGCGAAAGTCTGTCTGTTACCTCTTCGTTCAAACCGCTGACCCGATTTTGCTGAAATTTGGTATGGAGACACTTGAAGTCCCGGCAAAGGTCATAGGATACTTGGTATCCGGAATAATGTACGGTTCCCGCGCGATGAACTACATAATTCCGGCCGGAGTTGCGGGCGTCATCTAGTATATTACCTGAGTGGCACGCTGGCTAGCCGCTGCAACGCCATCAGATACATGGCGGTGGCCAGCGCTCGCTCGCCGCCGGACTGGGCGTGGCGAGTCAGCTGCGCCAGCTGCTCGCCCGCGCGGAACTTCACTAGCAGCCCGATGCCGTATTTGTCCCGGAATAATGTACGGTTCCCGCGCGGCGCGATGAACTACATAATTCCGGCCGGAGTTGCGGGCGTCATCTAGTATATTACCTGAAGGGCACGCTGGCTAGCCGCTGCAACGCCATCAGATACATGGCGGTGGCCAGCGCTCGCTCGCCGCCGGACTGGGCGTGGCGAGTCAGCTGCGCCAGCTGCTCGCCCGCGCGGAACTTCACTAGCAGCCCGATGCCGTATTTGTCCCGGAATAATGTACGGTTCCCGCGCGGCGCGATGAACTACATAATTCCGGCCGGAGTTGCGGGCGTCATCTAGTATATTACCTGAAGGGCACGCTGGCTAGCCGCTGCAACGCCATCAGATACATGGCGGTGGCCAGCGCTCGCTCGCCGCCGGACTGGGCGTGGCGAGTCAGCTGCGCCAGCTGCTCGCCCGCGCGGAATTTCACTAGCAGCCCGATGCCGTATTTGTCCCGGAATAATGTACGGTTCCCGCGCGGCGCGATGAACTACATAATACCGGCCGGAGTTGCGGGCGTCATCTAGTATATTACCTGAAGGGCACGCTGGCTAGCCGCTGCAACGCCATCAGATACATGGCGGTGGCCAGCGCTCGCTCGCCGCCGGACTGGGCGTGGCGAGTCAGCTGCGCCAGCTGCTCGCCCGCGCGGAACTTCACTAGCAGCCCGATGCCGTATTTGTCGTAGTCGTCCTGAAATTAATATAATATTACTAGCTGTCCGGGCAGACGTTGTTTTGCCATATAAAGTATTTCGCCCATATTATTTTATTGAAGTGACTAAATAAGTATGTCACCATGGCAACGTTCATTGCTATCCCGTCGCACAAACAATGGTCACAATTATCGACAAAATGGCGGATTTCCATTGTCTAACTGTCACTTTGTCTTGTCTAACTGTCACTTTGTCTATTCTTCCGTAGAAAGAAACCGTTTCTATGGTGACCACTGACCATGCTACGCCTGCTGGTATAGGTCTACTAGAATCTGATGGCAATTTTTGAAAGCAAATTTTCCAAAAATATCCTAAATCATGGGATAAATTTTTATATTTGCATGTTTAATACACAGATTAGCTGCTAAAAGAAAAGGATCAAAATGTTTTATTTCAATTACCCCGGTATTGCTAGAGACTAGAGTCAATATATTTTCTCACTTCTTGCCATCAGATTCTGGTACACCTATAGATACACGTTATTAGGAGGGGTTGTGTCATGTAAATGTTCGGGACATCCATAAAGTATGTCACACCAAAAGGGGTTCGATGAAGTATGACATGGTGTGACAAGTGGGGGGGGGGGGCTCCTAAGTTTTGTGACATGTGATCACATTTTAAATTAACTAGCTATTTGACCGAGCTTTGTATATATAAGCTTATATATAGCTTTGTATATAATAAAATGTAATTTTATTCGTATTTTATCGAATACCAATTCGATAAAATACGAATAAAATTACATTTTCTAAAATTATTCCTAGCTAGTATGGAGTGTAGATGAAAGGAGAACTATCTTATATGGTTATATGGGGGATATTTGAAAAAGTGTCCAGCTGTACGCAGTAAATAACAGTTGAAAAATCCTCCACGAGTGGCGCTAGCTGCAGCCAAAGGGTATGGAATGAATAGGCTTGATGACTAATGTTTTTGAAGTGAAAACTTCTTTAGCGGCGTTGAGCACTTGTGGGATGGGTAAAAACTGTGAAACTCGCGATAGATTTTCGTGTTGATCGAAAAACCATACAAAACGCGTAAGACGGTTGGAGAGTAGTGTTTTGTGTCGAACTCGAACTCAATTTGAAACTTGATCGAAACTTGATCGAAACCTTGATCGAAACTTGATCGAAACCTTGATCGAAACTTGATCGAAACTTGATCGAAACTTGATCGAAACCTTGATCGAAACTTGATCGAAACTTGATCGAAACCTTGATCGAAACCTTGATCGAAACTTGATCGAAACTTGATCGAAACTTGATCGAAACTTGATCGAAACCTTGATCGAAACCTTGATCGAAACTTGATCGAAACTTGATCGAAACTTGATCGAAACTTGATCGAAACCTTGATCGAAACTTGATCGAAACTTGATCGAAACTTGATCGAAACTTGATCGAAATTTGATCGAAACTTGATCGAAACCTTGATCGAAACTTGATCGAAACTTGATCGAAACTTGATCGAAACCTTGATCGAAACCTTGATCGAAACTTGATCGAAACTTGATCGAAACTTGTTCAAAACTTGATCGAAACTTGATCGAAACCTTGATCGAAACCTTGATCGAAACAACTTGATTGACGATTTTTTAAAAATCGATTTTCATAAAAAATGGTTTAAAAAAATGCACAACGTTAATAATCAAGTTTTCACTTCTGCCGGCACTCCCGGAGTGCAACCAGTTTTTTTTTCTTATTGGTAATTGAAAGACCCTTAAAAAATAGAAACATCGCTGAAAGAATGACTCTCATAGCTTAAAAATTCACCAAGATATGAACAATTCGAACATCTCATAAAATAGACCTGCCCGAAACGCTCCATACAAAGTGCTACGAAAGACTGACGTCAGTCTTTCGTAATTTGTACGGATCGGGAGAGAACTTTGTTCGATAGGTATATATTGCGTTTATGAAAGTGGTTTCATACCAAAAGTTGCTTTTAATTGCATAAGTTATCGAATGGTATACAAATATTAAGAAATTTAATTGAATAAAAATTCGACTTGATTATCCAACTTTGAAGGCGCCTAACAAAAAAAATACAAATGCTATCGAGCTGAAATTTTGGTATTACCGTGCTTTCTTTATTTTATTAACAAAATTCGCTAATCTTTGACCTTGTCATCATCCCTATTATGGAGTGTAGGAATGAATGTAGCCGTTGGTGACAAAATATTTATTACTGGAATATAAATTAGTACATTAGGTGATAATTTAAGTCAAAAGTTTAGCTACCAAAAGAACAGCGTTATTAACATTTGTCACATTAATGCGCAAAGTGTGCCAAGTCATTTCAGTGACTTGACTGAAGCGTTCTCTGGCAAAAATGTACACGCTGTCCTGATTTCAGAGAGCTGGTTTAAGCCCCATCTTCTCTCTACATCATATGCATTGCCTGGTTACGTCTTGATTCGCAATGATCGGATTGATCGGCGAGGCGGTGGTGTTGCCATCTATCTCCGTAGTGATTTCCCCTTTAAAATAATTGCCTCCTCCCCATCCGTTGGCTCTGCTGCTGCAGAATACCTTTTCCTTGAAATCGGCATCAAAGGTACTAAAGTGGCTCTTGGTGTAGTCTATTGTCCTCCTTGTTCGGACTATTTCTCTCAACTTGAGCCTATTTTGGAGGTATTGGGTTCGGAATACGCACATCACATTGTCATGGGGGACTTTAACACCGATCTTTCAGATCTGTCCTCCTTACGTACATCAAAACTTACACAATTAGTTGAATCGGCTAGTTTCCAATTTTTACCGCTCTCTCCCACACACCACAACATCAATGGTAATGATACCTGGCTCGATTTAATTCTTACCACTAATTCCGCTCCGATCCAATCCCATGGCCAAATCCCCGCTCCTGGTTTTTCCCACCATGACCTTATATACATATCCTACACCCTGAAACCACCCAAACCTTGTCCTAAAATAATATTTAGACGCTGTTTTAAGGATCTTGATTTGAACAAGCTTAGACACGACGCAGCTAATATTAATTGGGAGCCACTGTTTAACGCTTCAACCATCGACGACAAAGTTGACACTTTTATTGATACTTTAAATAAACTTTTTGATATTCATGCACCGCTTAAGAAAATCAAAATAAAACACAAACCAGCACAATGGCTTACTGCTGAAATTAGAAGGGCAATGAAGTGCAGGGATCGTGCCTTTGCGAAATTTAGACGTGATCGTTGTGAGGCCAACTGGAATAACTTTAAATTAGCTAGAAATCGTTGCAATCAGATGATACGCAATGCTAAACGCCGCCATATTCTCGAAAACATTGCTTCTTCATCCCCATCCAATATTTGGAAGTTTCTTAAAACAATCGGTGTAGGTAAATCACAGGATCTCGAACTGCCCAGCAACATCAGTCCCGATGATATTAATCGTCATTTTTCTAATACAAACGCTCTCGATGATAACGCTAAATTACAGTCATTAAGGTACTTAAATAGCTTACCTCGTCCTAATCTTGTGCCACTTCAGTTTTCTCCTGTTACTACAGACGAAATTAACAAGACAATTAATTCTATAGTGTCTAAAGCTACAGGCTGTGACGACATTAGTCATCGTATGATTACTTCTATCCAAACCCAAATATTACCTGCGATCACCCATATTATTAATTTTTCCCTCGAATCATGTGAATTCCCCTCCTTGTGGCGCAAAGCTCACGTCCTTCCACTTCCGAAGGTCCCCAATCCCAGTCACCTCACACATTTTCGCCCCATATCCATCCTTCCCTATTTATCTAAAGTTCTCGAAGCCTGTGGTCACAAACAGTTGTCCAGGTTTGTCTACCAAAACGATTTACTTTCTCCACATCAATCTGGTTTTAGACCTGGACACAGCACAACCTCAGCATTGTTGAAGGTTACAGGTGACATAAGAGAGGGCTTTAAGAACTCTAAGATTACAGTCCTTGTGTTAATAGACTTCTCAAATGCATTCAATAATATTGACCACGACATATTACTGGCAGCCCTTTTATGTTTACCGATTTCGTCTGTAGCACTAGCATGGATTTCCTCCTATCTACGAGGGCGTCGGCAGTCTGTACGTACAGATAAGTCGTTCTCCGATTGGCTAGATCTTGATACGGGTGTCCCTCAAGGCGGTATTCTTTCTCCACTTCTCTTCTCGATTTTTATAAATCTCGTCACCAAAATACTTCGCAGTGCGTATCATCTGTTTGCTGATGATCTACAAATATATTGTCAAGCCGAACTTGATTACTTGCCATCCGCTATCGACATAATAAATCGAGATCTCGATGCTATTAGAGAATGGTGTAGTAAGTTTGGCCTAACAGTGAATCCAGCAAAGTGCCAAGCCATTTTATTGGGTAGTGCTAGAAACTTAAGCAAGGTTGATCAAGATGCCGTCCCACCAGTGATCTATAATAATTGTGTCATTCCATTTAGTTCGAACGTTAAGGACCTTGGATTATACATTGATTCGACTCTTACTTGGCAGGCTCAAATCTCATACGTCTCTCGCAAAGTCACTGGTATCCTGCGATCCTTCTACCGGTTTAAAAACTTCCTTCCTTCTTCAGTCAAGTTAATGCTCGTCCAGTCACTTATCCTTCCCATCATTGACTACGGTGATGTGTGTTATTTCGACCTAAACGCTGACAAACTTAATAAACTTGATCGCTTACTCAATAACTGTTTAAGATTTATTTTCAATCTACGCAAATTCGATCATGTCTCTTACTTTCGTTCTAAGCTACACTGGCTACCAATACGACAGCGCCGCTCTACTAGGGCCTTGTGTATGCTTTACTCCCTGTTGCATCATCCTAATGCTCCTAAATACCTAACCCCCCTTTTCCAATACCTTTCCAGTACCCATGACAAATCCCTTCGATCCTCTAACAATGCACTCCTTTCTTGTCCTTATCATAGATCAGACATCATCCACTCGTCTTTCAACGTACAGGCTATTAAACTCTGGAATGCTCTTCCTCGAGAAATCAGGCTAACCAAAACCAGGGACACATTTAAGCGCAAAGTTCGTGAGTTTTATTTGAAGCAATTGGCAGTAAAGTATTAAATAATTATAATCTATGATAGTTTCTATGTATTATTATTATTATTGTTTTATAAATATATATTATTATTACAATATACATTAATTAATTATATATATATATATATATATATATATATATATATATATATATATATATATATATATATATATATATATATATATATATATATATATATATATATATATATATATATATACAGGGTGACCGGTAATAGGTCTGTTTCCTTTTAACATGTAAAAATACATCACTTTTGCAGCCTAAAAAGCTATATCATACCCTGTCCAAAAGCTAACGGTTACCGAGATATTCAAGATTTTGTATTTTTTTCAAAAACACCCGATTTCAAAGGAAAACTTTAAATAAAAAAAAATCTACCTATTAATTTCTTAATCTTTAACATAATTTTAGTTCTTAGGTAGATAAACTACAAATACAAAAGTTATTTATCCATCTAAACAGGAAACAAAAATTAGCAGAGTGTTTCAAAAGTCTTAACAAAAAAAAATGAAAATGATTTTCCCTCATTTCACCCCTTATTGTTTAAAAAATCAATAAGACATTAGTCGTACAAATTACTTAATTAAATTCCTTATTTATTAAGCTATCCAAAAAGGTATAATTTGTGTGCAAAAAATTCACAAACATCTGGTAAGGTAAGATAATAACTCTCAGCACAATTTTTTTGGCTTACAATTTGTTCAGGGTTAGGTTGCCAGGTAGTCAAATTCTTTTGTTATCGGAGGAAGAAGCGATCTATTATTGGTCGGTTTAAAAAAATCCGGTTTCTTCGTAACTGTTCGCGTCGGTTCGTAACAGTTCGGGTCTGTCTAAAGAGCAATATGTAGAGTTTTTGTTTAGTTAACGCTTCTCGTCCTGAGCGCGCTGACGTTTTATTTGCGATTCCTTTTGATCAAGTTTGTTTATCAAAAATGGCATCTTTTAGCAATGAAGAGTACGCTGACATACTGTACTGCTACGGTTTTTGTGATGGCAACGCAGCCGCTGCACGGGAAGAGTACCGGCGTCGTTTTCCCCGTCGAATTAATGTACCAAGTGCTGGAGTTTTTTCCGCGGCGTACCAACGCGTGCGGGAAAGTGGCTCTGTTCATCAAAGGCGACGTGATGCAGGAAGACCTCCTCGTTATGTTGCAGAAGACGAAGAGAGAATATTGGAACGTTTTGCAAGAGATCCGACCACCTCTACAAGAATTGTAGCGAAGCAACTGGGTTTAACGCAGTGGAAAGTGTGGTTCACCGTACATAGCGCTCGGTTATACCCTTTTCACTACACACCAGTACAAGCATTAGAAGAAGGAGACCCTGCAAGGAGGCTCGATTTCTGCCGCTTTATGCTGCACTCCGATGAAAACGATTATAACTTCTTAAGAAAGATTTTATGGACCGACGAGTCGAAGTTTGAGCGTGACGGCATAACAAACTACCACAACATGCACTTTTGGGCTCCCCAGGGTGGAAACCCCCACTTGGCAAAAGAAGGTGCTCATCAAAGGAGGTTTTCCCTGAATGTTTGGATGGGAATTTTGCATAATCATTGCATTGGGCCGTTTTTTCTACCGGACAATTTAAACGGGGAGTCGTATGAAAATTTCCTGAGAAATAATCTTCACGAGCTCATGCAAGATATACCAGTTGAAACCCGAAGAGGTATGATATACCAACATGATGGATGCCCGGCACACTACAGAGTGACAGTTAGGCAATGGCTGGATCAAAATTTCCCGCAGCGTTGGATTGGCCGCGGCGGTCCAATACCTTGGCCCGCAAGGTCTCCAGATTTGACTCCTTGCGATTATTATTTATGGGGCCACATGAAGTCTTTAGTATACGCAACACCTATTAGCGATGTACATGAACTGAGGAGAAGAATAATTTATGCAGCAAACGAAATCCGAGAAACTTTAACAAGTAGAGTAACGCGATCTAATTTTCGCTTAAGATTACGCAAGTGCATCAGAAATCGAGGACGACAATTCGAACAGGATTTACCGTAATAATTATCAACTTATTATGTAAATAAAATATTAATTTTTATTCAAAGACTTTTATTTAACTTAACCTGACGTAGCAAATGTTTATTTAGACTTTTCCAATTTGCTAATTAGAATTTTACTACCTGCTAGTTCAGGTAGTTAGCAGGTTCTTCATTTGGACAAATCGGCGTAGGGTCCTTAATATTCCCTAAGTAAGATGTTATTTAGATTTTTGCATTACAAATTATACCTTTTTGGATAGCTTAATAAATAAGGAATTTAATTAAGTAATTTGTACGACTAATGTCTTATTGATTTTTTAAACAATAAGGGGTGAAATGAGGGAAAATCATTTTCATTTTTTTTGTTAAGACTTTTGAAACACTCTGCTAATTTTTGTTTCCTGTTTAGATGGATAAATAACTTTTGTATTTGTAGTTTATCTACCTAAGAACTAAAATTATGTTAAAGATTAAGAAATTAATAGGTAGATTTTTTTTTATTTAAAGTTTTCCTTTGAAATCGGGTGTTTTTGAAAAAAATACAAAATCTTGAATATCTCGGTAACCGTTAGCTTTTGGACAGGGTATGATATAGCTTTTTAGGCTGCAAAAGTGATGTATTTTTACATGTTAAAAGGAAACAGACCTATTACCGGTCACCCTGTATATATATATATATATATATATATACATATATGTGCTAGTATTTTTAAATTAAGTATATAAAGTATGATATTTTATGTTATTTGTATTTTAATTAGGTATATATTATAATATTTATACATATTTTATAGAATATTAGTATAGTAGTCTCGCTCTATTAAGTAAAATATTTGCTCATGAGTTTAGTTATAGGTATTTAGATTGCTCTTCATTTATCTATTATTATTTTTTTTTTTTTTATCATTTCGCAATATTGGCACCTACACAATTTTGTTTCTGGACACCTAAAGGTTGACTGGTAGAGAATGCCACCTGGCATTAAGTCCGCCTATGTACCAACATTGTGCAAAAAGCATAAATAAATAAATAAATAAATAAATAAATTATTACTAGAATTACTGGGTTAATACCAATATATTTTGAAAAATATAACCTAAAATAGCTGAAATAAAAGTTGCTAAATTATTTAAAATTTACCTTGTTGCTACTGTAGCGTCACCTTAGTTTAGTTTAGCTTTAGTTTCACCCTAATTTAACGCATTTCCGGGGACACTTTTTACATACAGAGATATTACTCCTTTCATCTACACTCCATACTAGCTAGATCGATTTATCGCCCCCGAAACCCCCTATATACTAAATTTCATGAAAATCGTTGGAGCCGATTCCGAGATTCCAATTATATATATACAAGAATTGCTCGTTTAAAGATACAAGATAAATTGAATAGCGAAATTAAATTTGGAAGTAAAACTTCTTTATGCACGTTTGACTTGGAAAGTAAGCAGGTAAATGCGTGACGAGAGCGTTACGATAAGTGTGATCGGGTGAGGCGAACGGAGAAGTGCGCTCACCTGTGCGTACGTACGTCTGCAATAATTGTGTAGGCAGGACCGCCAATGTTCATACATAATGCATATTCCTAGGTTAATAAATTAATAACAATCTATACATATAATAAATCTGTAGAAATGACAATTCTGTACATTAAAGATATTCAAAAAATAATAAGCGGAGGTTGTCACAACATCGCTATAGAAGCCGAAAAGTTAGTTAGTTTTTTTGTCTGTCTGTCTGTCTGTCTGTTTGTATGTTTGTTCCAGCATCACACGAAAACTACTCATCCGATTTGAATGCGGTTCTCGCATACATATTTGTCTTCTTCCAACTTAACATCTGGTGTATAAAAATGTTCCCCCCCACCCCTCTAAGGGGACGAAAGAGGGGGTCAGATTTTGTATCAAACTTTTGCTTTAACACGAAAACTATTGATCCGATTTGCATACGGTTTTCGCAGATATATTTGTCTTCTTACAACTCAACATCTGGCGTATAAAAAGTACCCCCCACCCCCCCGCCCACTCCTCTAAGGGGGGTCAGATTTTGTATCCTTTTTTATTTAATGGAATTACTTCATATTATTAACTGTGTTTTCCAACTTAACATCTGGTGTATAAAATTTTTCCCCCCACCCCTCTTAGGGGACAAAAGACGGGGTAAGATTTTGTATCAACTGATGAAGTAGAAATACTTTAAATGGCAAAACAACGTTTGCCGGGACAGCTAGTAAGAAGATAAATATTTGTTTATTGTTATCTATTACATATTATAAAACAAAGTCGCTTATTTTCCCTCATGTCCCTTTGTTCCCTTTAATCTTTAAAACTACGCAACGGATTTTTAAGATTCTTTCAGTGTTAGGTAGCCCATTTATCGAGGAAGGCTATAGGCTATATTTTATCACGCTAAGACTAATAGGAGCGAAGAAATAGAGGAAAATATGGAAAAAACGGGGAAAATTATTTGAAAGGTCTAACTTGAACGCGCTAATCTCAGGAACTACTGGTCCGATTTGAAAAATTATTTCAGATAGCCCATTAATTGAGGAAGGCTATAGGCTATATTTTATCACGCTAAGATTAATAGGAGAATGTGGAAAAAACGGGGGAAATTATTTGAAAGGGCTTATCTCGCGAACTACTGGAGCAATTTTTATGTTATTTTGCACAGATAAGAAGTAGACCACGTGAAGTATCATAGGCTATCCATTTTAATATTTTTTTCAGTGGCTATATAAGTATTTTATACCCGTGCGACGCCGGGGCGGGTCGCTAGTTTATTTATAAATAGTGTTTTAAAGCCTAACAAACATATAATATAAGCAATGATGATATCAAACAGTTATAATTATACTATGCAAATTGTATGTGCATACAAAATATCAACGTAAGCTGATTGATAAGCCTTATTATATCTGGTTTAAAATAGATGTAGGGCAAGATTACACCCTATCAAAAACACAGTAAGTATATAAAATCGGCCAAGTGCGAGTTGGACTCGCCCATGAAGGGTTCCGCAGCAGCAATAAGATTTTTTTTTTATATATAATAGTATTTTAAAAAGATAAATAAAACCGATTTCAAAATTTTACGTGATTGAGAGTTTCTCAAAAACTACTGAACCTATTTTGATGAAACTTGTATTGTTCCCTAAGTTGAACAATACCTAGTACAAGTAATAAGTAAAAGAATTACTTAAATCGGACTTGTAATTCCGGAGATATGCGAACACAAACATAAAACATACATACATATATATATTGTACATACATGTAACATACATATTACAATTTAATTATACTTTTGAAATTTGGCACATTTGTTCAGACACTGAAATAGACTAATATATACGAAAACTGGGCAGTTCTGGAAATATTACATACATACGCGTCGAATTGATAACCTCCTTTTTTTGAAGTCGGTTAAAAATAGCCAGTTTTATCGGAATCTCAGATAAATGAGAATTTTCGTATCGTTTATTATATTAAATTAAGCGACCTACTGAATACACTTAATACAATTATTAAGTGTACATTCAGTATCTAGCTTATTGGTTCAGTTGTCAAATACAATTGACCGAATATATAATATTATGTTAATGAGTATAGTCCGCGCGGAACTAGTTGGCCGCTCTGCCGGTATGTGAGTATACGGGCAGAGCGGCCAACTAGTTGCGCGCGGACTATAACAACGATTCATCCATATACCCATTCATCCACAACCTCTCACATTTATAATAGCAGTGACACTAACTGCCGCACTCAGAGATGAATAATAATTACCCAACTGTAATTATTATATGAAGATTTTGACATAACCCCCATACGTTACCTGTCAAAATCTTCATTTATTACAATTAAGTTATCCATATCCATATTAATATTATAAATGCGAAAGTATGTCTGTCTGTCTGTCACTTCTTCACGCATAAATCACTGAACTGATTTTTCTTTAATTTGGTATAAAGGTACTTTGAATCCCGGTAAAGGACATAGAATACTTTTCGTCCCGAAAAAATCACGGTTCCCAAGCCATAAACGAATTTTTGCGCAACGGATTTGCGAGTGTTCGCATTTGCATCGCATCTTGCATTCTGCATTCTACATTCTGCATGAATGTATGTGCGCCGCAGACTCGATCACACAAAAAGTGTGCCGTCTGCGATCTCCCATATTCGTATCTGAGTGCGGCAGTCAAAGTAGTACTTACATCGCCACCGGCTTTATCGAGTTTGACTTCGCCCGCGCAGCCGAGTTTCTCGAACATGCTGCCAAAACTCCTGTCAATGTTCCGTATTAGCTCTTCGAGTGGTGGCAGCCATTTTCGTCTACAACAATGATGAATATTTAAACTAATACCTTTACTAATAACAAGACTGTGTATACAGAGTACAGACGTTATAGATACAATATAATCTTTTGTCTTTGTCTGACAATGGCATATTGTTATTAAAAAAAAAAGCATATTATTTGCAAAAGCATAACAGTTACATGAACAAAAGATTTCACGAGCAACAAAAATGAGACGAGCACGACTTTAAAGGTACAATTCCGTGCATCGCGATCGATCGCGGCCGCGCACGACCTACGACTGTCGTCGATCGCTCGCGACCATAGTCAGCGTATGAAAATGTATGGCACCGCTTCCGAGGGCCGCGACAGACGCGCGCGGCCTACGACTGTCGTAAGCCGCGCGCGATCGTGTCTTGAAGTTAATACATAATAAACTTCAAGACACGGTCGCGCGTGGCCTACGACAGTCGTAGGCCGTGCGCGACCGTGTCTTGAAGTTAATATGACATATTAACTTCAAGACACGATCGCGCGCGGCTTACGACAGTCGTAGGCCGCGCGCGTCTGTCGCAGGCCTCGGAAGCGGTGCCATACATTTTCATACGCTAACTATGGTCGCGAGCGACCGACGACAGTCGTAGGTCGTGCGCGGCCGCGATCGATCGCGATGCACGGAATTGTACCTTTAACAACAATATTTAGGCTTCGGCCAAACCTACGCGACCAAAGCGGGAGCGTCTACCGCGCGGCGGACGCTGCCCATGTAATCTTATGGCGCTGGCCTGTGCACACCTGCGCGACCGCAACGCGGCATGTTCGCGTCGGCAAAGCGGGACGTGCGCAAGTCACAAGTGTCAGACGTGTGTTTTGTAGTGTACATAACTAGACTTCTTTTTAAAACCTTTTTTATAATATTATTTTGTACAACTCTTTAGTTCATGATTTTTTGATTTATTTACGTTTTGATAGATTGTGTCAATATAATATTAAATTAATTCTACTTGATCATTGTGGACGTGTTTTATTCCTCTGCACCTTCCAAATCAAAAGCAAGCTTAGCACCTCGCAACCCTCATGCCCATCCGTCCGACCCGTCCGACTCTGAAGTACGAGGATATCATTACCACAACAATTTAGCTTTTTCACAAGATACAAGTCGCGCGTCTTCAGTGACTGTTCATAAAGAGCCGCGCGGCTGTCGCGCGGCTTTTTTTAGTATAGAAGTCGCGCTGCTGCCGCACTACTGGCGACTTAATGTGAAGGCACTCTAACAAATGAAGTTTGACGGTTGGCACTGTAGTCGCGCAGGCGTGCACGCCCAGTTTCGCGTAGCAGACGCTCCCGTATCGCCGTCCTACAAACCTAACAAACCTACGCCGTCACTGACGCGTAGGTTTGTTCGAAGCTTTACTGCCTTCATAAAATCGGTGGCCGCCACCGAAACCGTTGCGAGAATGTATACTCACCGGAGTCGTTCCATCTTCTCCTCTAGCATTCTGTTGTTGTCACTGGAGCTGTTGACGTCGGTCTTGAGCCGGGCTATAGTCTGCTCGCGCTCCTCGTACTCTGTCACAGCCTGAAAATTACATGCCATAAAAATATTTATATCCAATAAACAAGACGACCGCAACACATTCTTCTTATCTCTTTCTCTTTTTAGTGAAAACACACGAATTATCGGAGGCTATAGAAATATCGGACTCTGTGGGCTAGAATATTCTTCTTACATCATGGGTGGCTTCAAGTATCAATAAGTAGACAGATGTAGAGTAACTTGTTAATTGCATAACGCAAAATAGGAAGACTATTTACAATAATTATTGTTAATATTAGAAAAGATATAAAAACTAATTGACATTTCGTTTAGGTACGCGATAGGAGCACAATAGAAATATATAAGATTTTTTACGTGCGTCGCTACGAGAGTCCAGATTACCCATTATGTCTGTTACTGATGCGCAACGTATAACTATTCAGAGTTGCGCTGTCCTTGTCTGCCATGTTACTTTTCCAATGTGAGAGAAACAATGCAGTCTGATCACCTGACTGTCTGACGAGTAAGATGATCTAGGCGTCGGAAGGGCATGTTATCAGTCTGATAACGAAAGACCGACACGACTGGTGAGAGCACCAGTCGTGTCGGTCTTTCGTCCCACTGGGTTATGAGAGTATAGGATTAGAGTACTCTTGTGTATTGCGCACACACTTGGGCACCATAAATACACGTAATGGTTTCAATTAAACCGGCCACCGTCACTGAAACCGGAGTGGTAGTTATTGTATACTGAGTACAACCACTCACCCTCTCATCAGTGGGGTCCATGCACTCGATCCTGGTTTGCAGCTCAGTGCAGTGCTGCTGCAGCTGCACCAGCTCCGCCGGCAGCTTGTCGAACTGCGAGCTGGTGGGGGAACCCTAGGTCAGTGTTACCGCTACATTGAGTAAACTCACCCTCTCATCGGCGGGGTCCATGCACTCGATCCTGGTCTGCAGCTCGATGCAGTGCTGCTGCAGCTGCGCGAGCTCCGTCGGCAGCTTGTCGAACTGCACGCGGTAGGGGAACCCTGCCAGTATTACCACTACATTGAGTAAACTCACCCTCTCATCAGCGGGGTCCATGCACTCGATCCTGGTCTGCAGCTCGATGCAATGCTGCTGCAGCTGCGCCAGCTCCGCCGGCAGCTTGTCGAACTGCACGCGGTAGGGGAACTGCGGGTCGTGGGGCAGCTTGTTGTCGCAGCACCGCTTCGCCTCTAGCAGCTTCTCTTTGGCGTTCGACTTGGCTCGCGTTAGAAGATTCTCGATGTTCTCCAGTGTGGCCTAAAATGAGTTTCAATGTTTCAATATGCCCAATTGCCCACATCCATGGGGTATAAAAGTTATAGGCTAACTATGTGTATTAAGGTGTCCCTTATATAACAAAAAAAATTTTTTTTTTGAATTTCAAAATGCATACCCTGTATATTTTTTACTGACGTTATAAGATACTCAAATATAAAATTTCGCCTTCCTAGCACAATTGTTACCCGTGCCGACCGAGCCTCAAAGTTTAGTATGAAATGTAATTTTGTCCTGATATGTCGGTCTACATTAAATCACTAGAACTGCAATAAAAGTAAGTGAAAATGGAACAATTCAATAAGATGAACATTAATCTTTAATTAATAATATACATTTCTTACAATCAGACAGGGTAACTTCTTTTTAGAGTAGTGTTTTTAGGGTTCCGTACCCAAAGGGTAAAAACGGGACCCTTTTACTGAGACTTCGATGTCTGTCCGTCTGTCCGTCTGTCTGTCTGTCCGTCTGTCTCCAGGCTGTAACTCAAGAACGGTAATAGCTAGAGAGTTGAAATTTTCACAGATTATGCATTTCTATTGCCGCTATAACAACAAATACTAAAAACAAAATAAATTAAATATTTGAGGGCGGCAACACAACAAACGTAAATTTTTTGCAATTTTTTGCTCGATATCAATGATGACAACAGGTAGGCACTTGAAATGTACATAAAATACTCAGCTATATTTATACTTTAATAATTAATAATAAAATTTAAATAAAATAAATAATTAAGGGGGGCTCCCATACAAAAAAACTCAAATTTTCAAGAGTTTTTGCTCTATAATGGTACGGAGCCCTTCGTGCGCGAGTCCAACTCGCACTTGGCCGATTTTTTACAGTTAAGATACACTTTTCTATGTTCCTGCATTCAACGCAGCAACAACTGTTTATGTTCATCTTCAGCCGTGCATCAATTTAACAGCCCTTTCGGCAGTTAAATTTACATCTCTCAAATGACTTATTTTCTTTTAAATCCTAGAAAATAATTATTGTTCCAAGAAGATACAACGAAACAACTTTTGAGACAATTCTTACTTCGACGTTTGCTAAAATATGTGATTCTGTCCCCGTTGAAGTTGAAAATCATCTGCTTTTTAGTTTGGTTACCAACATTCATCATCAAACAGTGATATAATGACAGTGATATAATGACTCTTCATATAAATACCATAAATTATGGCTAAACTTCCTTAAAGAGGCCTTAAAAATTGTTTGTTGTTGTTGTTGTTGTTTTTCCGTACTCTTAAGAGTCCGTATACGAAATTTTGCCGATGAATATGAAATTGCAAAGGTTCGCTACAGAAATATTATTTGGCTTTTTCCACTTATTAGATTTTAAAAAATATATATTAATTATTAGAATTAAAAATATATTTAAGCGCGGACTGCCGACTCGAGCCTTGCGGCGAGTAATATAATGTGAGATTTAGGTTGTTTTGAATCGTGTGTTTTGGCACAATTTGTTTTTTTTTTCTTTTTTCTCGAATTGAATAGAATTTTATCTATAGATTATTTCTGTCGTTTTCTTTTTATGAATTACAGCTCTAAGTTGCCGAAATTAACAGCAATTCTTTGCCCATTTTCTCTAAAATTTTGCCGAGTAACATATTTTTGAAGTGAAAACTTCTTTAGCGGCGTTGAGCACTTGTGGGATGGGTAAAAACTGTGAAACTCGCGATAGATTTTCGTGTTGATCGAAAAACCATACAAAACGCGTAAGACGGTTGGAGAGTAGTGTTTTGTGTCGAACTCGAAATCAATTTGAAACTTGATCGAAACTTGATCGAAACCTTGATCGAAACCTTGATCGAAACTTGATCGAAACTTGATCGAAACCTTGATCGAAACTTGATCGAAACTTGATCGAAACTTGATCGAAACCTTGATCGAAACCTTGATCGAAACTTGATCGAAACCTTGATCGAAACCTTGATCGAAACTTGATCGAAACTTGATCGAAATTTGATCAAAACTTGATCGAAACTTGATCGAAACCTTGATCGAAACCTGATCGAAACTTGATCGAAACTTGATCGAAACCTTGATCGAAACCTTGATCGAAACCTTGATCGAAACTTGATCGAAACTTGATCGAAACTTGATCGAAACTTGATGGAAACTTGATCGAAATTTGATCGAAACCTTGATCGAAACTTGATCGAAACTTGATCGAAATTTGATCGAAACTTGATCGAAACCTTGATCGAAACCTTGATCGAAACTTGATCGAAACTTGATCGAAACCTTGATCGAAACCTTGATCGAAACTTGTTCAAAACTTGATCGAAACTTGATCGAAACTTGATCGAAACTTGATCGAAACTTGATCGAAACCTTGATCGAAACCTTGATCGAAACCTTGATCGAAACTTGATCGAAACAACTTGATTGACGATTTTTTAAAAATCGATTTTCATAAAAAATGGGTTAAAAAATGCACAACGTTAATAATCAAGTTTTCACTTCTGCCGGCACTCCCGGAGTGCAACCAGTTTTTTTTTACTCAACTATTTCATATGAAAGCGGTAAAAAGTAATTCCAACCGACTATTATTGTAACCGACTATAATTGAAATGATCTTACATGTTGTGCATTAAAACTTATAGAAATACTGTATTTTAACTGTTAAATCACGTCTGTTAAATAAGCGAAATCGGCAAATTTCGTATACGGACTCTTAACATCTTCAAGAAGCACAAATCTTAGTAATATGCTTTAGCACTGTGCATTCGAAAATAATAAGCAAACATCATGTGCCTTTTTGTCCTTTGCAGTTATTGTGAACAATGACTATAGTAAACAAATTTTAAACGATAGTTTGCTTTTTTTGTCAATCTCTCCAAACATGATATAAATAAATAAATTTCTTCACGCAGTTAGGAGTAAATAAACTGACATGTTTACGCACTAAATAATGGAGCATTAATAATCTCAAAAATCACGTATGAAATGCCTAAAAAAAAGCATTTACTTTCAAGTCACGACGCAGTACTTATACGTAACTTGTATGAAGAAGTTTAATCTCAAGTCGGCACGGGTTATAGTTTAGGAATTGAACTTATACTTATTTCTAGATATTATAGGGTCGTTAGGAAACTTTTGAGACGGTATGCGGAAAAATATATCGAACTTGAAATTTAAGGATGTATATAAGGTCAGATTCCGTAGTACATCCAATTAAATTATGAAAGTGCTAAATATGTAAAAAATTGGACACCCAGAGTCCAGACACTTATTATTATTAATTATAATGATTATTTTTAATCGATTTTTAAGGAATTATTCGATATTTAATTATTATTGAAAAAAATTGAGATGTAATTTGACCACCGCAAACACAATGGTCGTCAATGGTGGTGTTCGTTTCGCATGCACAAAGTTAAAAATTAGTGTCAGTGTTAGTGTCATGTGCCAAAATCTGACAGAAATTGATTCAAATTTCTATTATTGCACATGCGCGAAAGCTGCACATGCGCATTGAAATGAAACGAATATGTCATCTAACAGCTGTATCGCCATTACTTTTCGAAGGAAAGTTTTCATCAATTTCAATTTGAAATATTTCCGCAGGATCACCGGTGAACCCACTTTTTTTTGGGCTTAAAAAATCGCAAATTTTACAAAGAAATTGATAAGCAGTTTTTTAGCCGTTTATCTTTGATACAAAGTTCCCAATTCTGACGAATTCTCAAAAATTGTACCACTTCCGGCAAAAATTACATATGATTCATGGAAATTTTAAAATGAATTATTTCACTTATCTCGATCAATCGATGCAGGATGTTTTATTCTACTATATATTTTGAATTTAGCTCAAAACCTTTGAATTTATAAATGTTATATACATCCTTAAGGGACACCCTAATGTGTATATGAAAAAATCATGAATATTTTTTTATTTTTACCAGGTCGCTTTTAGCAAAACATTGTCAAATATTAGATATCGCGTAACAGAGTATACAAAGAAAGTAAGTGAGGCTGCAACACTGTTGTGGTTGCAGTTTTTACCCGACTGCCGGGAGGGTTATTATAGATTTACAAGGGTCCTTTGGCGTTCTCACCAAAATCGAAACTAGCGCCACCATATTAAAATATCACTAAAAAACCGTTTCACAGGGCAGGTCCCTGTCGTCAAGGTGATTGTTAATTAACGTGATTTAACATGTAGATATGATGACTATTTAATTTTCTAGAGTAACTACTATTCTGAAATAATTTTAAGGCACATGTACCTAGCATTAAGACTCCCATTAATGTCAAATATGTTTATAACTTGTGATTGTATTTACCTCAACATTACGCAATTCATTTTTCAGCTCTCGTAACTGGGATTCCTGCTGCACTATTGCATTCCTACTGATATCCAGTTTCACCTGCAAATAGAATGCCACAATTACTTAATGATTCCAAAGTCTTCGAGTAATGAGAAATATTTATAAAGGAATACGCTACTTGCCTCTTTCACGCGCACGCTTAAAATTAAGCATGATAGTGTTCATACTACGCGATTGAAAGAGACAAGCGTGATTAGGCCTCTAAATGATGGTTAGCTTTAGGAGGTTGAAAGTTTAGCATTGTGTATTTTTTATCGAGAATCAGCTTATCTTTGCAGCCTTAGGCCCAATTTCGCCAACGTCTGTTAGTGTTAACAGCTTGTTAAAATGTCATGTCTTCTTTTTCATTCATACGAAAAACGAGAGAGGTAAAATTATATTAATTTGATTATTAACTTTAACAGTTGTTGGTGAAATTGGGTCTAAGCATAAAACAGTCTATATCTATGCGCTAAAATAAATCTTAATAGATTTGTCCAGACACTGTGCCTTTTTCTGTTCGTCAAGGGCATGCGTTATAGCGCAGTCAACAGCGAACGTGAGGCACGCCCGCGACGCATGCCCTCTGACCGTCCAAAACTTTCGCTTTGTTATTAAAAATTACAGTTGGCGTTGCGTTCTTTGACGCATTCAATTATTATTGAATACGCCAAAACGAAAGTTGAAAGAAAGAAGATGATGAAAATTGAAGACGAAAGCGCATAATGTGGACATAGCTAATGGGCCGTTTACACTGAGTCACTGCTGCCGCTGCCGGCAATACTGCCCTGAATACTTCTGCGGCAGTAACGACGCGAGTGATTTATTATATTGAGCGTTTACACTCAGCCCTCTACATTCCTGTCACTTCGGGCAGCGACAGCGGCATGACGAGTGGCAGCGCGAGTGACTATTTAGGGCTTGATTATACCTACGAATAGAGTGGTGAGACAGTGCTCTCGGCCAATCAAAGTCTCTCTCTCTACTCTTTCACACATTCTCGCGGTGCCCACTTTTCTGCTTACTTCCCTGCCCAACAGAGCTGAGTGTAAATGTCGCATTAAGGCGCCGGTTGGGAGCGGGCGACATGAAGCAACCGCAGATGACGTGTCGCAACGACACTACTGGTTTGTATGTATTTCGACACTTATTCATAGAAATACATAGAAACCAGTAGTGTCGCGACGACACGTCGTCTGCTGTCGCTACATGTAGCCGGCTTCCAACTTGTACCTTAACGATATCTACATACCGAACATATTTCCTTGTCAAGCGTCTTGTCCTGTAAACTCCTCATAATGCCTCTGAGCTCTTGGTGCATCTTACACTGTTTTAGCACACACTCCTTATGCTTTCTCTTGCACATCTCTTTCTCCTGTTCAATATTTAGTGTAGGCTCTTGTTGGATCTCTTCAACTTTTCGTGTTTGCAGACGAATTTGAGCCTCGATAGTTTTTAGCTGAAAATATATAAGTAGTTTTATAGATTCAGAGGTAAAAATATGAGTAGACGTTTGAAGCAAGATTGTCCTAGGCTTAAGACCTAGCTGAGAAGCGGGCATTAGGAATAACTAGAATAGAAATCAGAAAGAATAGAAAATACTGAGAGATTTTAAGGACAAAATTACAATTTTGTTTTTGTTTTGTTTGTTTTTCAATGTGACACTTTATCTGATCTTCTTTAGAAAGAAACTCACTATTATTTGATTCATAAACTTTTTAAAAATTACATCATGCAAGTTGATATAAATACCAAACGTGTACGAATATCTTCATTATTTTACATAAGTAGGGGTCATCCATAAAATGTCACGCCTAAAAGTCGTAAATTTGTGTCACGTACTTTGTGGATGGTCCCAAATCCATATCCATACTTCCATATCCATACTAATATTATACATGCGAAAGTGTGTCTGTCTGTCTGTCTGTCTGTCCGTTACCTCTTCACACCCAAACCGCTGAATCGATTTTGCTGGGTATACAGATACTTTGAATCCCGGGATAGGACATAGGATACTTTTTATCCCGGAAAAATGTACGGTTCTCGCGCGATAAACGAATTTTGGCGCAACGGAGTTCCGGGCGTCATGTAGTCTACATTATAATTTGGCATATTCTCAAGATAATATTGAGCACAATATATTAAATCTAGATGGGAAGTAAGTTATTAAACGATAAGATAAAAACAATGAAGTAAGAATTAATTGTAAATTGTGGGATTAAATATTTTCCATTGATTCAACATTGTAATGAACGCGATAACTATGTAACATATTTACATTTCATATACAAAAACGGTAATTATCTTATATATAAAATTCTCGTGTCACATTGTTAGTCCACGAACTCCTCCGAAACGGCTTTACTGATTTTTACCAAATTTTATATGCATATTCAGTAGGTCTGAGAATCGGCTACTGGGTACTTTATATATTGATAAGTGCATTTGTTTAATAAATAATAGTAAATTATTACAACTCGACACTGACGGCGACCACGGGGTAGCGATGGACGTTGCCATGGTGACATACTTATTTAGTCACTTCAATAAAATAATACGGGTGATATACTTTATAATTATGGCAAAGAAACGTTTGCCGGGACAGCTAGTATTATTATAATTTTCATACAATTGCACAGTTGCACACCTAACTCTTCGGTTTGGTGCAATTACAATAATCAATGATATTTTTAGAAATGCTTTCTGTAACAGATATTTTAATGTACCAAATAGGTTGATTATCAAAAAAATATTTTACCACTAACGGCAGAACTTTATGCATTGTTTCCATACTAATATTATAATAAAAAAAGTGTGTCGGCCTGTCGGTCAATTACCTCTTCTGCCTTAAAACGCCAAACTTTTTTTACTCCTACGAAAGACTATATTGAAGGTTAGTTTTTACTCGAATAATGTACAGTGCCCCTCGATATTCTTAAATCTCGGTACAACGAATTTGCAGACAACATCTACTTAACTGAAGCATTAAAGCCGTGTGTTCTATTTAGCTAAGTTAGAAAGAGATGACTGGGAACAGGATGCCTCTCGCTCGCACATACCATTTCTACGCCCTCGTTGATACGTTTCCTTCTCGTGTTCAGATCATTGAGATTCACTTCTAGCACTTGTAGTTTGTTGTCTATGTCCTGCATCTTCGCCCTATGAGACTGAGCTGTTTGCTCGAATTTCATGCGTCTAAAAAAAATAAAAAAACAAAAAAAAAAACAGCTCACAACGCGGACAAAGCGGACACAACATTACTTGGTAATGTTACGTCAATGTTCTGTCGGCTCTGACATAACCCGATTACCCGACCGAATTACATTGCTCCACAATCTGCCAATCAGTTTCTCTTATATGATAAAATAATAAGTTTGTTAATGATCTACTAATGTATTATCAGAGAAGTTGATTCATAGGCAGATGGCGGAAATACGTCGCGTTTTGTCAAACCCAGACGACTTACATAATCTGAACAAATAACGTAGGACCGTCATCTGCCTATGAATCAATTTATTCGATGGTACATTTAGGCTCTTTTTTTTGATGCGCGACTTAGGCACATCCCCAACCCGGGGAGGGTCGGGGATGTGCCTCAGTTACTGAAGCACCCCGGGGGTATGTGGGACTCTGACCCACTAAAACCACCTGCGGTTTGCCTTCAGCCGTATACGGAGGGATATCCTGGATCTGTCTAACACAGGACTCCCTCCACGACCGGCCGGTCTACCTCACAAGGGACCGGACTTCCACCAAGAGGCTTAGTATACCTGAAATATTGATTAGGCCCATTTGCGCCGGTCTAAGTTATCGCATAAATATCACGTACTAGAAGGACGTGATAACTAAGAGAATACGACTAAGAGAAGGCATGATACTTGGACAAACTTTGGCAATGACCTAGACTGGCCCAAACTATGTACTGGTATATCGATCTTTCTGTGAACTTACTGGTTGTTAAGATCCGTTATTTTCTCGACGTCTACAGTATTGGCGAGTAGCCTCGCCGGTCTTATTTCGATCGTCGAACTTGACTTAACGCCGCTGTAAGCCGACACTCGCACTGTGAATCTGTGATTCTCTGTAAGAAAAGAGCAAAATCCATACTAATATTATAAATGCGAAAGTGTGTCTGTCTGTCTGTCTGTCTGTCCGTCTATCTGTCCTCTTCACGCCCAAACCGCTGGACCGGTTTTGATGGGTATGTAGATGTCGAAGGCGAATTGTATAAACATTACGGCTAGCCGTTTAAAAAAACAGGGCCGTTTTGTGATGCGGCGGTTCAACGATTAGCCGGATTGTCATTGCGATACGTTCTTCAATAAGGCGGCCCACGTTTAGCCGCATCGTACTTTCCTCGTACCGGTACTTTATTTACTGTTTTACATCGAGAATAATAGAAATTCTTTAATTGCACCTGAAAATTGTTCTGAAATTTACTGTTTTCTTTGTTTAATTCACTCAAAACTTCGCAATTTAGCATGTTCACTTTCAGTATCCAACGCCATTGTTGTTGTTATGTCACAGGCAGCGCCAAGAGTATTAAAAATCGGAACTAAAAACTGTCAAAGAGGCGGCTTGTCTTTCGCTTTATTACATTATGGCTAGCCGTTTTGAATAACGTATGGCGCCAAATACATTCCGGCGATTTTTGATTCAGCCGCATTCAATCCGGCTAATCGATAAATCGCCGCATTACAAAACGGCCCTGTTTTTTGAAATAGCTAGCCGTAATGTAAAACGGCGGACTATACAATCCGCCTGCGACATAGATACTTTGAGTCCCGGGAAAGGACTTAGGATACTTTTTATGCAGATGCGTCCGCAAAAGTGTAAAGGCTACTTTATAACAGTGATCAACTATTTGGCGCAATATAGCAATACAATTATTAGTACATGAGAAAGCGAAATTTTTTATAACCGCTTCAACATTTTTTCTATACGGCAGTACCAATCAGACATAAGCTGTACCTTGTATATCTAAGTTATAAGCTATATGTATAAATATTTTTACTTTGGAGAATCTTCTTTTATTTACGGCGAACCATCGCTTTTTGCGACAACTTTGGAGAATTCTTTATACATTTAGTTCTCTTTACTGGCCAAAAATGAATATGGCTTCTTCAAAACTACTGGATCGATTTTAATATTTTTTCAGTGAGCGACATAGACTGTATTTTATACCCGTGCGAAGCCGGGGCGGGCCGCTAGTAACTTTATGTGATTACCTGTGAAGAAGTACGTGATATTAGCCGGCACTTTCCCGCTGTTCTTGTACGTATGGTCGTTGCCGATGGGTATCTTGTGTATTCTGTACTGGGAGCAGAGATAGCGAATAATCGCGTCTGGAGCAGATATCGTATCCACGAGGTAAGTGTAGAAACCGAGGTAGCTGGGACAGAAAAAAAACAAAAAATAATTTATTATCGATTGGCACGAGCTATTTGCGATAATCAATCACATTTTCATTAAAAATATTATAATGATTTACGGAATACGCAGATAGTTCTGTTTTATACAAGGTGCAACTTATAATACAAGGTGTAAGTGATAATACTTTAGGGTGTGAATACCCTAAAACCCTGTATAGAGTTCACTGTGAAAGTAGCAGTGCTGAAAAAGCATATTTTTTGTGTTAAGTTAAAAAGTTTAGTTAAAAATATATGCTCTTTTAGCGCTGCCACTTTCACAGTGAACTCCATATAGGGGATTATCACTTAGTTTTGTTACACCCTGTATAAAGTATAATTTAATACAATTTCCCGTCATTACTTGTCTCTTTCACTCGAGCATATCGCTATTTAAATTTTCTATGTCGCACTCGTTATGTCGATAAGAGCTGTTATAACTTTAGTGTCGTCTTGTCTATTGATAAGTGGCACACTTAAATAGTGTAGGTATTGCCACGAAGAAGCCATCAACATCAGAAGTAATTTGGTAGTCGATAATACGACATAACAGCTAGCCAAGACAGGTTTGGGATAGACGAACGACATAGAACAACGAATAAAGCAACACGCTCAAGAGAAATGGACAAGTATGTTGTAAGAGATGATGCTCTTACAACATACTTGTCCATTTCTCTTGAGCGTTGAATTTTGAGCGAAGAATTGAGTTGAAGAATTGCTGCTATAGCAATTCTCCGAATTGTCACCTGATCTGGTATCTCCTCTATGTATATTGAGCTCGCCGCCCTGACTGGATATCGCGTTGACTCGCTTCAAAAACGAGACAGGAACATGCTCAAGAGATAGACAAGACCGACAAGTATATCTCTCTTAAGCATGTTGAGTAAGAGCATATTCATGCAAATACTGCAAATTCTCACCCATGGGCGTAGCGAGGTTCGGGCAGGGGGGGCAGCTGCCCCCCCCCCCCCCCCCCCCCCCTAGAAGAGCGATCGGTCGCTAAAAACTAAAAAGCTCAAGAGTTAAGTGGTGAGAGGGGAGGCATTCAATCCCAGTTCGCTCACTCATATTTTGTTCTATTTGTTAGAACCACAAATATAGAGAGACAGGGGTGAGGGGGCCGGGTTGCTTGCTGCTCGCAACGCACATGAGATTAGACAGTGACGACCAATCTCGCAATATCGTGAACAATAATATAATTTAATTATTGAAAAGAATAAATTAAAGACAATTGATCAGTTTTATATTCTAAATTATTGACATCGGTTTTCCGTTTTTTAAAAACCTATGCACTTTAAATATTATTTCCTTGGATTGTCTTTTTTATCGGCGGACTTATCTTGCTATTGCAATCTCTTGTGCGTTTTGTCTAAACTAGCCAGAACTGTCAAAATCAAGCGCCCCCGCCTCTCCAGAGTAGACAGAATTATAGCACAATAGACATAACTACCAGTAGTTCGACTGCAAAGAAACGGACAGGTTTCAATATCTGTCAAATTCGTCGGGTTTCACTAGGATTATGAACGGAATGTGCCTCGCGCTGGCTGATATAATTTATTTTTAAATATTAAAAATAAAGATTTCAAAATTGGATTCTGACAATTTTAATCACATGTGCCAAAACACAAACAACAATACGACCAAAGAGGAACAGGTCCAGCGAATATGTCATAGTTTTAAATTCGTAGGTAACAAGTTAACAACCCTAGCGACGATTTTCGTCTTATTACGTCAAATTTAAAAATTTCAACATCAGTTCTAATTCGGCATACTCTATAATTCTGTCTACTCTGATTATAAAGTATGCCGACTTAGAACTGATGTTGAAATTTTTAAATTTGACGTATTTTGACGAAAATCGTCGCTAGGGTTGTTAACTTGTTCCATACGAATTTAAAACTATGACATATTCGCTGGACGTGTTCCTCTTTGGTCGTATTGTTGTTTGTGTTTTGGCACATGCGATTAAAATTGTCAGAATCCAATTTTGAAATCTTTATTTTAAATATTTAAAAATAAATTATATCAGCCAGCGCGAGGCACATTCCGTTCATAATTCTAGTGAAACCCGACGAATTTGACAGATATTGAAACCTGTCCGTTTCTTTGCAGTCGAACTACTGGTAGTTATGTCTATTGTGGCCTCTCCGTCCCACCGCTCATATACCTTACCTAATGGCGCATTTTCACTGGTCGATAGGGCCCGCATGCGGGGTGCGGGAGATTTCTGAAACGCATGCCACGACCAATGACAATGCGCCATTATTCGTCAATTAGTTGTCATAGACTCCCCCCCCGCATGCTGTATACCGTACGAGTTAGGGTATACACAGACGGACTGCATTTCAACTGCAATCCAACTGCAAATCGCAGTTGGATTGCAGTTTGAATGCAGTTGACACGACCGCAATACGACTGCAATAGAACTGCAAACCAAACAGTTCACACGACTGCACGCCAACTGCAACTGAACTGCAATCCGACTGCGCGTTTGGCTTGCAGTTCTATTGCGATCGTATTGCAGTCGTGTCAACTCCATTCAAACTGCAATCCAACTGCAATTTGCAGTTGGACCCTTAGTTGTAGACCCTTAACGACTAATGAAAATGCGCCCTAAGGCGCGGCCAACTAGTTCCGGATTATACGGATAGGATTTTCTCATCTACCCCCCCCCCCCCCCCCCTCAAGACCTATGGCCCTTCCCTATATCAAATCCTGGCTACGCCCATGTTCTCACCTCAGCTGGTTAATATCTCCTGTCTGTATATTGAGCTCGCCGCCCTGACTGAATATCGCGTTTACTCGCTTCAAAAACGAGACAGAAACATGCTCAAGAGAAAGAGACAAGTCTCTCTCTCTCTTAAGCATGTTGAGTAAGATCATACAAATACTTCAAAATCTCACCTCAGCTGGTTGATATCTCCTCTCTGTAGGTATATTGAGCTCACCTCCCTGACTGCAAATCGCTTTGACTCGTTTCAGAAACGAGATAGCAATAGTGAAAGAGACAACTAGCAATAGCATCACATAACAATTCTCACCTCAGCTGGTTAATATCTCCTCTCTGTATATTGAACACACCGCCCTGACTGAATATCGCGTTTACTCGCTTCAAAAACGAGACATAAACATGCTCAAGAGATAGACAAGACCGACAAGCATCTCTCTCTTAAGCATGTTGAGTAAGAGCATCTCATACAAATACTCCTAATTCTCACCTCAGCTGGTTAATATCTCCTTTCTGTATATTGAGCTCGCCGCCCTGACTGCATGTCGCGTTGTCCCGCTTTTAAAACAAGATAGCATCATGCTGAAGAGAAAGAGACAACTAGCAATAGCATCCCATAACAATTCTCACCTCAGCTGGTTTATATCTCCTCTCTGTATATTGAGCTCGCCTCCCTGACTGCATATCGCGTTGACCCGCTTCAGACCACCCTCAGTGCGCACCTTCTTGAGGAACAGGTTCATGTCCTGACTGGACTCGAAGGTAAACGCGACCAGGTCACGCGCCGCGATGGTTGATTCCAAGTATCTTGCGAACTTCGGGTCAGTGAAGTTGATCTGAAAACAATTTTGACTTTTGAATGCATGGTTATGCTTGGCATGTGGGAAATTTATGGGAACTTCGGATCAGTAAGTTGATTTTAAAATAATTTTGACGTTTTCAGGATCAAATGCATGGCTTGCATTTAGAATTTTTGATGGAAAATTTGACGCGTTAAAAATCAACTTATGCCTTCAACATGGTACTAAAGATTGCTGCGCTAAAGTAAGGGAAAAGACCTAATGGCAGACACTTTAAGGAAACATGAAACATTTGAATGTTATAAAATATATATTTATGAAAATAAAGGATTGATAACTTCTTCCGTGTCTTCATTAACTCTTACAAAATAAAACTATTATAATAATTCTCTGACAAATCAATAAAATAAAATATTATTGGTCTCTTTGTAAACTTAGTCAAAAGAGCTAATGGATGACATCACAAAAAACGAACATCACTAATAGTAGACACCAATATGAACCCGGGCAGTGCGTGGCTACCGCACCATATCCAAGGATGCGGCATGCCTGCTCGCAGTAAGCCTACCCTGGGACCTCGATGCTCAAGCCCTCGCCGACGTTTACTGGCGTAACGCAACGGTTCGCGCGGAGGGCAGCAACGGTTCGCGCGGAGGGCAGCAACCCTTTACCGGACACCGTACGTCGGTGGAGGAACCAACGAGAGGGCAATGGAGTTGTGGGCGCAACGGCTCGAGGAGCCTACCGTGAGCGTCAACCTAATCAAGGCGATCCGACCCCTATTCAGGGAGTGGACAGAACGAAGGCACGGAGCACTAAGTTTCCGCCTAACACAGATACTGACCGGGCATGGCTGCTTCGGTCGGTATCTGTGTGAAATCGCAGGAAGCGAACCGACCGCAGAATGCCACCTCTGCGGTGCGGACCGGGACACGGCCGAGCACACAATCACGACCTGTCCCGCTTGGACGGAACAAAGAGCGGAACTATCGTCTGCCATCGGAGAGGACGCAACGCTCCCAGGGCTCATAAGGGCCATGGTGAGGAGCGAAGATGGATGGGCAGCCGTCGAGACGTACGCACACAGCGTAATCACGACGAAGGAGGAAGCGGAGCGCGCGAGGGAGGCGGCGCTCGAACCTCAAAGAAGAAGGCCGAGGCGAAGACGAGTGGTTCGTAATGGCCACGACATCCCGCCTTAGCCTGGGAGCTCGGGGCGGCGGTGTGGGAATGCCGCTGCCCATTGCATCGAGTCCCCGAGAGGGTCGCGATGCGCAACATGTTCCCGCGCATCGCGACATACGAAGAGGAACGGCCCTCTGTGGGCCTGAGGGGCCAAAAACCCCCACATGTAAGGGCCTGCGCCGTACAGCAGGTGTCGCCGACCGAGTCCCGGAAGCCATGTTGCAGTTACCGGTCGCACACGGTCCAGCGTGTTAAGGGAACATCGCAGTGTTTTAGTGGGTAGGGCCGCGGCTTTCACCCGTCGCGGCGAGCCCCACATATCCGCAGCGGGAGTCTCCATCCCCTGCGTTGAATTCGTCACAGAATTTCACTGCGTTAAAAAAAAAAAGACACCAATATGAACTAATAGTTGACATAGAACATTAAATTACATTTTACATTTTTCATATTATTAGGTCTTTATTTGCCGTTTTTCAAAAGATTTCATTTACTTCATCATAATAACTACATGCATCAGAAATATTATCCACGTTGTCTCCAGATTCTATCCATTCTTCTTCCATGCTGAAACTATCTTTCCTTTTATTTTTATTTTTCATATTTTTTAACCCCCGACCAAAAAGAGGGGTGTTATAAGTTTGACGTGTCTGTCTGTCGGTCTGTCTGTCTGTGGCATCGTAGCATCCAAACGGGTGGACCGATTTTGATCTAGTTTTTTTTGTTTGAAAGCTGACATGACCGAGAGTGTTCTTAGCTATAGTTCATCATCATCAGCCTGCTCATTGCTGAAATATCATGGTTTATCTGGTTCGTGATAGGACGATTAGCAACTTGCAGTCGTTTGATGGGTTTTGCAGCGTTTTTAGCGGGGGACAGCTAATGTAGATGTTTGATTTCACATAACAATAAAGTTTAAGGGTCAGTTCACAGCGACCCGAATCGAGAGAATCAGCGACTATTATGGCGATACAAAATGCAAAAGTCGCTGTTGTGGTAGTTTACTTGGCGGTCCCCCGACACACCGTGACAACATTTATGGACTAAAATATTACTTTACTCTTAGGAATGATTTAAACTTAAAGTCAGTAAATATTATTTCATTACTTTTTTAAGGTTTTTGGCGGGGGTTTTTTTAAATTTCTTAATTTAATTTCCTAGCAAATTTATTTTCAGTCTTTAGTCTCTATGCTTCTCTTGCCTCTTCTTTTTTCTTCTTTTTTTCAGCTCTCTTTTTTCTTCTTTTTACTGCTAAAAAACTAAAACAATCGATTTTTAAGGTCTAATATTAGACACCATGTCCATTTTTAAGTACAGTTGTTCTAAGTTGTTAGTTTGTTAATAGAATTATATTTTTTGCAGTAGAATAAACTACAAAATAACTTTAGTATGTATTGCAAAACTAAAAGATGAGATCCATGTCATCTATTAGGTTTTTACATTTTCAAGAACTAATAGTAGACACTCTTTATATTGTTAGGGAAAATAGATAAAAAATCATAAATAAACATTAATTAGTGTATACAACATGACCATTAATTCAATGAAATCAATAGAAATTACAAAAAATCAAACAAATGTATTCAAAACTTACGTGCAAAATTTCGCCTTCCTTAACTTATTTGCTAAGAAATTGCCGATCGCGTGTTGACCCTGTCACATTATTTACGAAAACTGATCCCATTTTAAAATTTTGTTCACGAAGGCGTCCCTAATATATTTTTTCACATCAACAGATAGCTTAAGAAGCTTATAAAATTAACAGTGTTGAGAAATAATTAGAGTATTTCTTATTTTTATGGTATTTTTGTCGTAAGTGTCATCTATTAGTTCCGTGTCTGGCATTAGTGCCTTTCCCTTACATCTTTAGTAGAGAGAGATAAGCTTCAGAACATATTCAATGAAAACATATACAATAATTAAATTTCTTTTTAACAAAATCTACCTACGTTTTATGTGGACTTAGTGAATGATCTAAAGAAGGAAAATATCTTAAAGAAGCCTGTCTGTCGTGAAGTCGTGATCCTTTTCACATTGAAAACCAAAGGCTCAGACGTAGTTTGCAGTTTGAAGAGTTTGACCATAATATTCTTATCAATACCACAGAATACTCAATACGCGCGTTTTAGCCTTTTTAATGACCAAATATCATCTCGTGCAACTCGCTGATAATAATTATATGGCAAGCGATGATAAAAGCAGACTTTGACAAGGAAAAAATGAGTTTCGAGCGACACGTGATTAATTAGGCATTGAATTAGGTATATTTAAACTTTGTTTTCGGCAAAAGTAGAAAAATATTGCGCAGTAAGCACTCTAACATGAAACATGATAATGAGAGTAAGGCGTTTTGCAGACGACGGGGCGGGGCGGGCCTTTTTCCACGAAGCAATAAAGACCGCGTCTGGCCGTCGATGTCTGCGGCTGCCCTCGCCGCGTACACAAAGCACACGACGGGCGGAGGCAGTCAGTTCATACACGCTACTTATGGTGCCTCTACACATTGCCCATAAGGTTAGACCACACCAGTGACCCTAGCATGGCCACAATAGAAATGCGAAAGTATAGAAAAACTGTGGAGTTACACAGAGTTTCTATACTTTCGCATTTCTACTGTGGCCATGCTAGGGTCGCAGACGTAACTGCACTGCAAACTGCAATGGAGCGACATTTCTACTGCAGTGCAGTGTCGCGTAGTTCCACTGCCGCGCAGTGTGGTTAGCGCAAAAAACTTCAAACAAATAATATATTTACTAAGCCCATCTTTAAGCAACAATTTTCAACATAGTACTTTTTAGTATGTTGACATGTAAATTCGACTTTATAGACATTTTCTTTATCAACGTGCAATGTTATCTTAATGTGTAAGTTATTTCTCTAAGGACAACCGTATAGGTAATCGACAAATGACAATCGTATAGAGTTGTAGAGCGATTGAATTCAAAGTAAATGAATATATAGATATACAAAGAAAAAGTAACGATTACTACCTAGTAATCGTTACTTTTGTTTTTATTCGACTGCCTATGTCAATTTGCTACCTAGCAATACTTTGAATTCAATCTCTCTACAACTCTATACGATTGTCATTTGTCAATTACCTATACGGTAATCGTACAGATAAAAAAAATACTAGTAATCTACCTAGATTACTAGTAATTTTTTTATCTGTCTAGAAATCTTTTTATCTTTAACTACAGGGTGTTACAAAACAAAGTGTAGAAAAACTTTAGAGTGTCCATGTGAGAGTGAACTCTAGAGAATATTTTTTTAACTTTTGTATGGACAAATTCTTGACGCTGGAGCGCTTGCCCCTACATCACAAAAAATGTTCATTTAGCGCAGGTAATTTTATAGTGAGCTCTATACAAAGGGTAACGGACGTCTGTCCGTTTGTCTACACTTTCACAAGTTTACTTGCTTTTCCATTAATTGTCAAGAATGTTGTCGCTGCGATGAAAAAAGGTCTAGTGAGCGTTTCCCTTTATCCGCCTATTAAACACTTATGAACGTGAACTTATGTAATGAGTACAACTGATAACATTATATGCGTAAATCAAACAAAACCTGCGGCTTTGCTCTTGAAAAAAAAAGTATTAAAAAAAACAAAACAAAAAACTTACAGAAAATGATTACTAGACAAATGTAAATCAGTTCAGCTAGAAATGACATGGGAGATTTTAGAAAATTTAGGAATAAAAATCTACGAGGCTAAAAATGCCATATTGGCCAGCGCACAGCTGATTAAATTCTTAATATCATTTTAAAATCAGCTGTGAAATCAATGGACCTTGAGCCTGATTGGTATCGCGAAGAGTGCAATATTATTTTATTTTTAAAGCACTTTTTGTGTTATATTTACTTTAAAGTACCATAAGCAGAATATTACTTTTATTATTCATCTCCTTATAATCCTGTCATTCTCAGTATACCATTTATTGGAATTAACATCAGCAGTAGCAATTATTTATTTAACAGTCAGACAACAGAGTCGTTATTAGTGTGTACTTGATAAATATAATCTGATATACATACTTACAAGTATATAAACAAGTTGTTGTTCCACTCTTCAGTTTAGACCGACTGGGTCAGACGAAATTTCCTTGAGATAAAGTTATTAAAATGTTTTTATATTTGTTCGGTTTAGCCGCATTTTTAGTGGTTATTCACATTCTTTTTAATTACAATCCTAAGGCCAGGGCTATTATGAGGATCCCTACGAGAAGTGGTTACTTTATTATTGGACATGCCTTGAATATGTTGTTGTGTTCTGAAGGTAAGTTACGTTTAACTCATTCAGATTAGTCTAGTGATTTTTTTCTACTAACTTACTTTAACATATTTATATTATGTTCAGTCTCTGAGGATTTTGTTTAAAGAGTGTTCTGAAAAAAATAATCTTTTCAATGGTGTTTGTTCATTGGTTAACGTTTTGATGATAGTTAAAGAAAAACGGTAGAATACGCGTGAATAGAAAAAGATAGCGTAACACTAAATATACACCTTTACAAAAGGACCTTCTTTTGATCAGAAACCACCCCCGTTTTTGTACGTTGTTAAAATTCAAAATAAAATAAGTAACTCTGGGATAATTTAATACAAATAGTATAATAAATTAAAAATAATAATTTTGGAAGTTTTTTCTGGGTTTCTCATGAAATGTTATTAACATAATCGATTATTTTTTTTTTAATGTTACAACATATTTTGTTTCCTTTTTAAAAACTGCTAAAATCTAAACAAAGAAAGAAAACAACGGGTTACACTCCGAGACTACCGGTAGAAGTGAAAACGAAACATGCGGACATACATTTTCGATAGGCGATAAAAAGAGAGAGTAATATTATTTCGTCTCTTACGCCGCGCCGACCATCTACTCTATTTTTGATCAAATCACGGCTTGATTGATTTTTAACATTATTTTCCTACTCCAAAAAAGTGCAACGCCGCTAGAAAAGTTTTCACTTAAAAAAAAAAACATTTTTATTTGCAGTGGAGCTCTTCCGTTTGGGTCGGATATTGGCCGCCGAGTTTCCAGGAATATACGGATTCCACGCGTTCCCAGTGTCCATCGTCAATATTTACAATCCAGAAGACATCGAGGTAAAGTATGTGAAGTGTAAGATTTCGTCCGGTCCAGTTAAAGGGTGCGTTTCCCCAAAATCCCAAAAAATCCCTAAGAATCTTTAAAGTTTAGACTTTCTCTCTCCTTTTATGGCACTTACTGCGTTTGAGCCCTGAGTTTTTGTGTACTTCCTACTGCTTCTGTCAAATGCGTTTCATCGGAGCTAAGCTAACCTGCATTGCGAGGAATGTGTTTTTCATTAAAAAGTCAAAACCAATAGATTCGCTTCATTTCGACCTCGCTCAACGCAAATATTCAATTGGAACTTAAAAACCACATTCGTCACTACCCACAACGCAGCTTACCTCAGCTACGGCCTACGGTGGAAACACAGCCTAAGAGAGGCAGTAGTAACATGACATCAAGAAAAAAAAGTAGAGTTCAGACGCGGCCACAGCCTGAAAAATGGGGCGGCTGTTACAATATATTTCTGGGGGTGCATCAAATTGTAATTTGCAATACTTATGACGAAATAAAAGACTCGCACAATAATTAGCTACATTTTGGGGGGATCAAATCTCCTGTACCCTAGAACCCTAGAAGACCGAGTAGTGCATCTGATAGGGGTAGGGATTTAAAAAATTTTATAACTGACTTCACCACAAGGTTCGTGTCTAGGTGTTAAAGTTACAGTTATTAGGAGCTATAACCTATAACTATGTAATATGTATAATATAATATATTATCTTTAAAGCGTTGGAGATCTATTATGTACAATCAAAAACCTGTTTTCAGAGTTTTAGTGGTAGTTTTATTTTTTAAGATAAGGTTTTACGGTAGCTTTGACGTTGGTTTAAGTACTGGAATAATTAATTGAACTCATCGTTGTGTAAATTTTATTTTAAAAACTAGCGACCCGCCCCGGCTTCGCACTGGTATAAGATATATTATAGCCTGTCACTCACTGAAAAAATGATTAAAATCGATTCAGTAGTTTTGATTTATATTCATTACTACCCGTGGCCCGCATTGGCCGGTACCGCCGCAAAAGCTACGTCCCGCAATTTTTTAATCTGTAATATCTTCGAAAATATTCATTTAAATCATATGCTAGGGCCATATAGCAGAGTTGGGCAAAAACTAATTAGATTAACAATTACACAATTACAAATACTTTGTAGTTGTTAATCTGATTATAAAATAATCGGATTGCTGAAGTAATTGTGCACCTGAAGTTAACCAGTAGTTGATTAGAATGTAGTTAGAATAAATTTTAATCTAATTACATTTTATTCGATTCTTCAGTAATTTAATCTTTCAGGCCCCGCGCGAGCACTGGTGATCGCGAGAACAAAAGAATACAATGGGAATTCCTAGAACCTCCGATCGAAGGATTAAATACATGGAATTAACTTTTTTTTCATCTGAGTGATTAGTCCTTGGATTAGTCCTAGTGTGACGTCGGTGTATCGGGTATCCTGGATTGACAGTTCACAATAGTTCTCATTTCGTAAAATAATAATCATAAAAATTACATTATATTAATTTCAGAAATAACACTTTTATACTAATAACTATTATTAATGTGGTTCGAATAAAGGCGAATGGCAGGAGACGTACAACATCACTTTGTTGTTGTTTTTCAACAATTTTTACTATACATAGGTATCTATTAAGGCTATTAAACTATTTATTTTGATACAATAAATGTAAATACTTATTTATTAATAATATTTATTATTATTAAAAAATGCTGAACCATACTGAACACAGTTTTTTGGAAGTTGCCATTTTACTTATGGCAACTTCCAAAAAACTGTACCAAAAAACAAATACCAAAATTATTTCATGTAGAAAGGTTTATCATGAATTATTATTAAACTTTTATTCATTTATAACTCATATTGAAAAATATAATATATGACATAAAATCACATTACATAACAATTAAATGATATTATTAATTATGAATAATTTTTCCAATAATTTTTTCCATCGATATTTTTTCTTGTCATGGCAATCAATTGTTGAGGCCATTTATAAAGAAGAAGAAGACAGATGGAGAAAAATCTCAACTTGAACCACGAGTTTTTTTTTTTTTGAGTTTTGGCGGGCATGTGAAAGAGTGCTGTTGTGTTTTTGTATTATTTTCCTAAAATTGTGTTAGCTGGGTTTTTAATGTGTAATATTGGTAGAATATTAACCATTAGATATTCGTGTTCATGCACAAGTGTAGGAAAGTGATGTAATATCCAGAAACGTGCTATTTTGTGTTCCCTCCAAAACTCCATCAAAAGTTTCAGTAAAGCGTCTACCACTTTACTGAATCGACCGACTTGACTCCTGTGACTGTATTGACTTTTACTTAGACTTTGACTAGACTTTAGACCTGACGATACATGAAAACGATGATGAAAATTATAATAGGAGGAATATGGTTTTCCCGCCATATTCCTTACCTTTTTACCTTGTCTGTGGCACAACATACACATCCTTTGTGTCAAGTTGCCAAAAAAGAAGAAAAAAAAAAAACTTGAACCACAAACTTAAAAGTACCTACCGCACAAACTTTTAAAGAATGCTAAATGCTCATAGCTTTAAAATATTCATTATCTTTGTATGAAACCAATAATCAACATTCAACGGTACCAGCATGTATTATTTTGCGTTATCCCGCTTAAATGCGACGAGTCACGAGAGTGAAGATCTTGTGAATATTATTCGACTGTGGATATATCCTAGATATTAGGTAGGTAAGTAGTTTACTTCAAATAATATTTTACGTGTTAGTCTAACCATGAACTTTTTATTAAGTTTTAAGTGTTGAAATGTTTTCCCTTCCTAGCAAAGTATTAATAGGAAAAAGTAGGTAATAATTAACATTACTTCTAATCACTATCATTATTTCCAGATTACACCTACTGATCATATTATTTGCCATGCATGCTGGCAACTTGCTTATCATGCATCTACTGAAAATACGCCCAGCAGACAGGTTGGCCATTATAATATGTGTGTTTGGAGTTTGGACGATCCATAGTAAGAGCAAATAAATGCAGAATTTTAATTGAAAGGGAAAATGAAGAACAACAAAGAGTAGCTTCTATAGTATCTTCTTGGATTCAAGGACAAAAGGTAAACAAACAAACAAACAAATCTTTATTTTCACTTAGAATTTTTACAGGATATTCTTACACGGTCACTGATTCAGTCCCAGACCAGTCAGGTATTAAAATAATTTTATATGTAGTACCATAACTACTTTCTTAATTCATTATTGCACTAGGAAATAAAATAATTTATTTCCTCAGCGTAATACCTGACTCATTACAAGCTTTTCTCTAATTATATTTTTTATTTTAGTTTCGGTCTCAAGATGAAGAACCAGAATAATTCTACTTGAATATACTATTGAGGACTTTCAACCCTCCAGAGTATGTGGCCAGAGTCTGGACACCACAACTTCAAACTTAGAGTGGAATCCTGAAAACATTATAGTTTAAACTCTAATCTAATAATCAAATTAACTTATGTCATTGTTTAAACATAATATTATGTACTATGTCCATCTCATCAAATGATTTATTTACAGATGTCATCTATGAATGAAGTTTCTGGAATTTGTTGGAACCAAGCTCAAAACATAAGGTCACATATTCCAGAAGCTGATGAAAGATCCCAACAATATTGTGTTGTTCAATATAAGAAGAGCGGCTGCAACACCAAGACATTGCGTTTTTCAAGAATGCATGAATCCTGAGCAAAATGTTGTACTTCGAGTGGCCTGTGCCTGTGTTGTGTTATTGTGCTTCAACCTAAAATAAAGTCCTGCCATTCTTCTGGAAAAACATATTTTGTATTTATTGTAACTGAAAGAAACATGAATGGTCAGCACGCTATCAAAAGCTATTGCTGTAACCGCATTGTAGGCTAAAGAACAGTGGGATGCTGCTCACATGTTTATGAGCATCATTTGATACCTAAGCTATGCCCGCCATAAGGGTACTCCTGCCCCTGACCCTATCTTGATAGTTGTAATAAGAAGAAATTAATTATCGTCAAGTTATAAATTATAATAAAGTATGTTAATAAAAATAAAGTGTTGTTTTATTACCTACGAGGCTGTACGAACTTATAATCTCAATGCCTGCACCCGAACCTTTTGTAATCTACAAAATATGCAGTGAACAAGCACAAAACAGCATAATATGATTATAGGTAAGGAAATGCTCTGTAGTCTACAAAAGATAAAAAAAACTGGAAGCACGATACAAAACACAACAGCCGAAGCTGTCATTCTAAACCCATTTTAATGAGAGTGTAGTATTTCCCTGGTTACGGCTGTCCATTTTGACTGCAGGTCTAGCAGCGTGCTGCGTGTCACTACCACTATTAAACTTCATCGTTATTGAATTGTTGCACTCTACTTTTATACTATATAACTATACCGAAAGGTATGTCCAAGTTCGTCCCGATGAGTGAATACCATCCTCATCTCAAATTATCTTCGGACTGTTATTATGTAGAACGGTAAAAATATGTATAAGTAGGTACCTACCTAAAGTATGTTCAATATTTTATGAATAAGTATTATAATTATTTTAACATTAATAATTATTTACCTTTTTACGAAAACGTATAACTTCTTAAGTACCTACTGATACACACTGTAGGTCAATGATATTTTTTAATACTTACTTACTTAAGATACTTAATATTTAAATAATTAATACCTACGTCCAAAATATCATAGCGGTAGATAGGTACCTACATAACCTCAAAATTTCAAACAACAAAACTGGCTACCTACATCTACCTATTACTTTTATATCCTAAATTTTAAAATCTACATAGGTATTTAAATATAATATACTTACCTATTATAAATGCGAAAGTGTGTCTGTCTGTCTTTCTATCTGTCTGTCTGTTTGTTACCTCTTCACGCCTAAACCACAAAATGAAAATGATTTTTCTTGTTTAAATATTTTTCTTAGAGAATGTCGTACTTCATGTTGTATACCTACCTATTTGTATGATATTATAAAGCCGGCTGTACACTCTCGCCGAGACACAGCGAGGCGGCCCGAGTGCGAGAGTGTAAATGGGTGCGCTCGCCTCGTCTCGCCTGTCTCGGACCCTCTCGGTCCGTTGTCGGTATTTTGCATCCGAGACAAAGGGTCTCGCGAGGAAAACGAGCGCACTACTGTACACTCTCGCGTCTTTCAGTACTAGTCTCGCCGTTGGACAGTGTAGAACAGAAAAATAACAATAATAAACGTCATTATTAGTCATTATCTGTGAGAAATAAAATTAAATATGATTATAAATCTTTGGATTACAATGATATCTTTCGATGCATGGTGAACGGTGAATGGTCGTTTTCGTCCATCTTCTCTGAGTTCTTATCTGCGATTGAACTAAGCGAGAATGTACATGATCGCACTCGGGCAAGGGGCTCTCGCACGAGACTCTCGCCCGAGAGCTCTCGGCGAGAGTGTACAGCGGGCATAAATTATTAAGTATTTACATTTTCCACTTCTTGTACCTACATCGATCTGAATGCTATTTAATGCTTACCTAATTTATACTTACAATAATTCTCTAAAATTAATACCTCTAGATACATAGGTACTCTGTTTTTAACTCCTGACACTGTAAAAATATTAGAGTAATTAGTCGAAACCAAAGTATTCAATTACAAAAGTAATTGATTTCAAATTAATTAGATTAGTTTGCAATTGGATTACTTGTGAATCAATTGCTTTGTGTGATTCTATATTTAAAATTTGAAGTAATTGAACTACAATGAAGTTAGAATAAAATGTATTCTAATTAGTTTGCAATTAGATTGATAATTAGATTAACCAGTATTTCAATTATGCCCAACTCTGGCATATAGATATATATTAAATCAATAATATATTTGAAGTATTTAATTAAAAAAGGATTAATGCCGTATCGGTTAAAATCGCTTCGAAAATTGGCTATTATTTGAAGTTAAAAGTAAATAAAAAAGTTATTGTGGGATATCCATAAGAGATAGACATAAAACATCGCGAAGTTTTCTGTAGACCTTTTCATAGTGTACAATACTTAGTACATTATTTTGATAAATCTCGTAGGGTTCAGCCTGCGTTTGCAATGTAAGCGGGAAAAATTTTAATTATTTACGACATCACATTAGAAACCCCAAAAATAACAGTATTTCTCCACTATTTAATGAATGTTATTATACTTATAAACCTTCTTCTTTAATCACTCTATCTATTAAAGAAAACCGCATCAAAATCCGTTGCGTAGTTTTAAAGATTAAAGGGAACAAAGGGACATAGGGGTAAAAAGCGACTTTGTTTTATACTATGTAGTGATTAACTACGTCTTGAAAATTTGCAGATTATCACATCAAGTATGAAACACCACGAAAAGGGCTTCATATACTCGTTCTTACAGCCGTGGCTCCAAGAAGGTCTACTTTTAAGTAATGGTGAGAAAATATTCAAAGTATTAATTGAACACTGTTGTATTTAAACATAAACAATACGAATGCTATAGACTTATCAACGGACACGAAGAAATATATGGTTCTACAAGCAAGCAGTAGAAGCTCGATTACTATGTGTTTTCGCTTACAAAAGAAATAGACTTGAATAATTGTACGGTTTAGTCACTCTCGTAAAAGAGTTCCGATTTATAACTGGTTTCCAAAATTTTCAGGTCCAAAATGGCAGAAACGTCGAAAGATTCTCACATCGGCATTTCATTTCAATATACTACCAAAATACTTTGCAACGATGAAGGATAACGATAAAATATTGATTGAAACGTTAAAGAAAAGTGACGGACAGCCTATAGACATCGTCACCACAATCTCCGAGTATACGCTTAACACTATTTGTGGTAAGAAGCGCATTGGTTATATGAATAACTTAACCATTTATGGAGATTGACGCTAAGATGTAGCCAGTGACATTTTCACGACTAAGAACCATCTAAATCTTTTATCGAAAGCGTATTTACATAGCTTATCGAAAGTTAACTTAAATCATAGTGAAGATGTTCTCGAAGCTAAGGTAATTACCACAGAAATAAGATCTAGTTAGAAGCGCTGTGTCGCTCCATTTGTATGAACACGAGCGTGTCACTTTTTTCATACCTACTGTGACGTCACAAGAGCGCTTTAGTGATGGGAATACCCGTACGCGCGGAATCGATTCAAAGGAATCGCCGCGCCCCGCCTCTTTTGCCATTTTAATAGGTATATCGATTTTTTAATCGATTATTATTCAAGTTCATAGACAGAGGAATGATAAATCTTAAGATACGTGCTTGCCAGGACAGCTAGTAATCTAATATATATAAATTTCCTGTCACGATGTTTGTCCGCGATGGATTCCTAAACTACTTAACCGATTTTAATGTTTTTTTTTTAAATGTGTGCTTTTTTCCAACTTGAGAGATAGGATAGCTTAGATCTTTAATAATGGTCGCAATTTTATTTTATTGCAAATTATTTGTCTATTATTAATTGACAGTCACAATTATCTGTTAACAAAAGATTCCAACAGATGTCGATACTTTTCGAATGGATTGAGTAAGTAACGGCTACTGGGTACTTTATATATTGATAGGTGCATTTGTTGAATAAATAATAGTAAATTATTACAACCTGAGACTGACGGCGACCATTGTTTGTGCGACGGGATAGCGATCGACGTTGCCATGGTAACATACATATTTAGTCACTTCAATAAAATAATAATATGGCAAATACATAATATATTATGGCAAAGCAACGTTTGCCGGGACAGCTAGTATATTATATTATTCTAAATTAAATCACTAAACATGGAAAATAAATATATATTACATAACTAGCTGTCCTCACTAGACAGCTGAGTCAAACAAACAACACAACGTTTGCCATTTAAAGTATTTGTACTTCATCAGTTGATACAAAATCTTACCCTCTTTTGTCCCCTAAGAAGGGTGGGGGGAAAAATTTTATACGCCAGATGTTAAGTTGGAAAAAACAGTTAATAATATGAGGTAAGTCCATTAAAGAAAAAAGTTTGATACAAAATCTGACCCCCTCTTTGGTCCCCTTAGAGGGGTGGGAGGAATTTTTTTATACACCAGATGTTAAGTTGGAAGAAGACAAATATATCTGCGAAAACCGCATTCAAATCGCATCAGTAGTTTTCGTGTGATAGTGGAACAAACATACAGACAGACAGACAGACAGACAGACAGTAGACAAAAAAACTAACGACAGTTTTGGCTTCTATAGCGATGTAGTGACACCCCCCGCTTATTATTTTTTTAATACCTTTAATGTACAGAATTTTTATTTCTATAGTTTTATTATACTTATGTATAGAAAATGTATACTTAGAAATATAATTACCGAGTCACAAAATACCCCAAAGCGAACATTATCATTCCTCTGTTTCATGCCTGTTTCGAAAATCGATTAATTAGAATCGAGAATATGTAAAACACTATTTGCTTCATTTGACAGAAAAATGAGAATATTGACTGTACCTCGAAACTAAGCGATGAGTGAAAGTATCGATTGTTTTATTTCCATTGCGCCGCTCAATGGCGGACAAACAGAACGGGCTCTATAATTTTCTAACTAAAGCGGCAATGTATTATGAATCATGCGGTACACACGCAGTTACGTAGATTTCATGGTAAAAACTACAGCCACACACGATTTACATTAAATAATTGATTTTAAAATAAAGGACGATGATAAGAAACGTGTCCACTATTTATACCAACGTTTCTATTCGAATTTCCACAGCCCAATACGGCACAATTAGGCATTTTAAGAATTCCGATTGACGTCCGATTCCGATAACGGTGGAGCGCAGACTAAAGAACAGACTTTTGATTTTCGAAAGATTGAAATGTGTGATCGTTTGGGAACGCGATGGCACGCGAAGTACATACACATGCGGTATCTAATTAGATAGAAGATCTGTGGTAATTACGAAAAATTGATGTTTCAGAAACTGCAATGGGAACGAAGTTAAGCGAGAAGGAATCTGAACTAGGGAAATCGTATAAAGAAGCTATTTATGCCCTCGGAAGACTTGTAGTAAAGCGTTTTTCTAATGTCTTTGCGTATTCAGATTTCATATATTATTTAACGTCATTAGGTAGACGACAAGTAAAATACTTGAATGTTATTCAAGAGTTCACAAAAACTATAATTAAACAGAGAAAAGAAGGTTTAAACGCAAATGAAGTTAGTGATATAAATGACAATAACGAGGAAGATGAAATGACCGGCAAAAAGAAAAGGACTGTTATGTTAGATTTACTTTTATCTGTACAAAAGGATGGTGGAATTGATGATAAAGGTATTCAAGAGGAAGTCGACACGTTCATGTTTGAGGTAAGTTAAATAATATATGCCCAAATAGATAAAATAGTTTGAATGGTTATCATAAAACGAATATAATATGTTAATTTTTACCAATCATTTTAGGGGCACGACACGACTGCTAGTGGCTTAACGTATACACTTTTATTGTTAGCGAACCACCCGGACATTCAGGTAAAAAACTAACAAATATGTTTCTAATTACATACAGAAAACCTTTAAGGCAAAACGATATCAATTAATTTGAAAAATTATATCAATCCAACATAAAGAAACAAGTGAACAACAAACGTAAATAAAATCCTATTTTGCTTTTGTCTAACAGCGTTTTATAACATTTGCAGAATAAAGTCGTAGAGGAGTTGTATAAAATATTTGGTGAAGACACTCGTGATGCTACATTGGATGATTTAGCTGAAATGAAATACCTAGAGCTGTGCTTAAAAGAAAGTTTGCGATTGTATCCTCCTGTCCCGCACATAACAAGACAAATAACACAGCCTTGTAAACTAAGTAAGTACTATATTACGAGTATGCAGCATTGTATTAATTTACGATTTTTCGGTACTGTTAATTCAGTATCGATCAAAAAATTTAGACACACTCTACTATCAAGTTGCTTCATTAAGATTTAAGGCCTACTAGTAAAACATATTATCAAGTATCATAAGTGTTTTATATTTAGAATAGTATCAATAATAAGTAATAACGAAATAATTGATGTGGCATGCGAAAATTTATGACTGGACCACCGATTAAAATGCTGTTTAATTGTTTGACAATTGAATGAGAATGTATTATAGCAAGAAGAGCAATAATATAAAGCGCATTTCATTATGTTCAAATATTTACCAACTAATATGAGAACTCAATATTATTATAATACTTTTAGCAGGCCTGTCCCACTCGCGCGAATAGGCATCGAACTGTAAGTACCACCCGCGGGTGGCAAATCAGTAGGGACTCACAAGCGAGCGGTGACGCACGCGCACGAGTTGTTCGTTGCATACCTGCGTATTGCGTAACTTATTCGATCGCTATCACAGAATTGATATTAATCTCACAATGGACAATAAAAAGAAAAGGGCAAAGAAATATTGCGCAGTGTTTAACTGTCTTAAGGTGACGCAGCGTTAAAGTAAGAAACCGTGTTGGATATGTTTTAGATTGCTTGTTTTCTATGAGAGGTCGGCCCGGCCTCTCATAGAAAAGCAATGGAACAGCAAAAAATGGAAAGGGCGTAAGCGACAAAATGGTTTTTGTCGCATAATTTAAAAACCATAAATACATTTCATATAAGCTATGCACAAATTAAAGTGCATGCTTGAACCAATTTATGTACAAATTTTGGTTCCTTAAATCACTCTCCTCTGTTGGAAAAATAGGAATCCCTTTTTTTACAGAGGTCTTTTCGATTGATTATTCTGTGCTATAAAAGTTGTCCAATCGTGTTATGCTATGGGCAATTCAAAGACAAAGACATGATGAATACTGACAATGAACTTCAATTTCTTAGCTTTAGTCATTGCTGAGAAAAATCGGCATCGCTACAGCCAAATTATCAAGGCGTCGCCTTAACACGGATTGTAAACCAAATTGAACTTTCTTAACTATTCGAAACCTCATTTGTTTACAAAAATAACTAAGTTATACAAACACTTTAAGTAGGTACTCGTAATATAAGACCGGTTTCAATAATTAAGATACGGTACCTATCGAATCTAAGTACGCGTAACTAGTTACACGCGAATTTATGATAATTAAATCTACATAGTACTATGACATAATATCTTAGATTATTTCGAGTTAAATAAAATGTAGTTAATTAAATATAAAGATTATAATATTATTTTTAAAAAGAGACAACCCTGATTTCTTCAGAAAAGGTACGAGTTATGCGCTAGAAAGAGAGGGGAGATATAAGCAAATATAATTGTAGGCACCTAGCACTGCGCGGTCGGATTTTGAACTTTATAGTATCGTAGCATGAGTCGTTAATTCTTTAAACGGGTTTCGCCAGTGGGATTTCTGTTGGTACAACTTATATATATATTCTGTGCTTTTAGGTAATTTCGATATACCAGCAAACACAATGTGCAGTATCCACATATATGACTTGCACCACGATCCCAAACTTTACCCTGACCCGGAGAAGTTCGACCCTGAGCGATTCCTGCAAGAGAACAGCGTGGGTCGACACAACTACGCCTACATACCCTTCAGCGCCGGACCCAGAAACTGCATTGGTAAGAATTACATTTGTAGACAACGAGCCACACCACAACTCAGCAAACAAACACTGTAGCTCCGATGCATGGGCTGATGACTTATGGCGGCTGTACACACTCGATGAGAGCCTCTCGCCGAGATGCTCCGCCGTTTTTTCTCTTTCTGGTTTTCCTCGCGACAGCCAACGAGACGAGGACGAGAGCGCCCTGTACACTCGCGCTCGGCCTGTCTCGGGGTGTCTCGACGAGTGTGTACAGTCGCCATTAAATGTGGATGATGGCGGCCCAATATCGGGATGCCTGCGTCAGCAATAGACTGATGGTGATGATGATAATGATGATGAATAGTCAGAAAATAAGCAGACAAAAGCTTTCTTAATAACCACCAGGTGTTATAGCTTAGTCATCATTCCTCATAATCTAGTAGTCATCACGTCTTGTTTATCAGTTATTTTTTTTTATAAACAGTATTTCAATAGCGATTAATCTAATCAGAATTTTAATTTGTCATTGTTTTTCCTAAAATTGTTTTAAAACTATTTCAGGTCAAAAGTTTGCCATGATGGAATTGAAAACAGTTATTTCGTCAGTGTTGAGACACTTCGAGCTAGTTCCTGTGACCAAGGTGGAAGAAGTAGTGTTAACTGCAGACATAGTATTAAGGAACACTGATTCTATCTATATTAAATTCAAACCCAGAAGTCAGTACTTAAATTTAATAAATATCTGAGATTCTATTTTTGTGTTTCTACTTTAAGACCTAATTTATTAGTACCACATTTACATTCTTAACATTGTACAACTTATACAAGTAAATATACTTATTAACATATTTATTTATATCAACTAAACCAATAACAAGCCTGCAGCATTGTACAAGTAGTACGAGACCCATTTGCAAAAAAGTCTTCAAATAACGATTCCCGTTCAACTCATCTCCGCCATACGAATTATTGGTACGTACTTATTAGGCATATTTTCCTGAACACGAAAAGTGCGGTAGTCACTTCCTAAGTGTGTGGAGGAGGTAACTATGACGTCATAAAGATGGCGGCTGGGCCTATTCTATTGTGCGGATTATGTAATATCTACTGAACCGATTTATTTCCAAAAAACATAATTTCAAAAAAAAAAAATTCTTCTTATATATATAACTGAAGTCATTAATCTCAAGAACCAAATTTATGTACACAAATGTATCTTTTCTCAACCTTCAAATTGTAACTGCTCCAAAATTTCCCGTGTTAATATTATAAAATATCTGGGTATTGAGATTGACTGTAATCTAACCTTTGAGAACCACATCAATTCCTTGAGTAACAAAATTCGGAAACTGTCTTACATTTTTAAAACACTACGGGAAGTGGCAGATAGACAGATTATAAAGTCAGTATATGAGGCATTAGTACAGTCCATCATATCATATTGTATCACTACGTGGGGCGGAGCTTCCAAATCTAAATTATTAACCCTCGAGAGAGCCCACAGAATGTTACTTAAAGTTAGCCTTGCAAAACCTCGCTTATATCCTACAACTAAATTATACGAAGACGCCCAAGTCCTTTCTGTTCGTCAACTTTATATATACTATACTCTGCTACATACACATACTAAAATACCCACAGAAGGCCGTAGGACACTAATTGCCCACACGAGGCGTAGCTATGCTACCTGTGAGCCTACAGCCGTCCACACATCTTTTGCTCAGAGATTTATTAAATATTTGGGCAGCTCACTCTATAACAAATGTAATAAACATCTTTGTATGTCAGACTGTACCAAAACTGAATGCAAAAATATAGTTTATAAGTGGTTACTCGGTCTTAATTCCGAAGAAACTGAAAAGTTATTATTAGCTAAAATGTAAAATTTATTTATATATTTTTAAAAGATATAAGTTATATATAACATTGTAATTTAATAATCATTTTATACACACACAACCAACTCACAACACACAAAAACTTACACACACACCACTCACACACCTAAATAATTAAGATTATCTTATTACTTTATATTAAGAAACTAAAAATATTCACTTGTCAACGGATATATAATTTATATTATAATGAGTGTAACTTACTGGTGTTCACAAACTGTACACTGATAATATAATAATTTTGTTTTGGGGGGGCCTGGAGATCTATATTACAGGCTTGGCCTAGTTTAGACTCCAGATCTCCCACAAGTTACAACAATAACATGTGTACGTAAACAATTATTAGTTTTTAAGTACTTTATAACTTGTAATTTGTGGAGATAAAATAATAAACGAGTTATTATTATTATAAACGAGTTAACTTGGTAACCGTTAGGATAATGGAAATATAGGTTATTATAAAATGTTTCGATACTTTCATCAGCTTTCTAGCGAACCTAAAATCACTGCAATAAAGTTATAAACAACGGAACTGCAGCCGTTTGAGTGAGCCTCGGTAGCGCTTAACTGATAACGATAGCTAAGCCATTTGGTACGAATTATCTTAAAATGATGTAACCCGCGAGTTTTTTTTAAATAAAAACAGAATTATAAAAATGTTTTATGAAAAATCACGTGGGAACTTAATGGGTAATTTTACTTTATTTTTTTTAAATTAAGTTTTACTTTTAATTTTTACTGAAAACAGTTTAAACACTGACTTAAGTGACAAAAGCAAACTGACAATTGACAACTGAAGGAGTTTAGGCGGGCATGTCACTTTGACACTTTAGTGGTATTATGTTTTTAAATTGAAAAAAAAAATGGCAACACCGATACGTCAGAGAAAGTACTCATTGCGGTGATTCCCCGTCCCGCGCACTGTCTTTTTTGCGCTTTTTCATATGACATCAGTTGGTTACGAATAATTAGCATATTAGTAATTGCTGACCTTAATTGATGGCCAAGCACTGGTGCAAAGCATTGGAAAACCAAAAGGTGCCAAAACATTTGGAGATTTAAGTGATGTTTTTGTAAAGTCTGTACTATCAAACTTTAAATCTAACGATTCTCAGAGCGTACACGTTCTTTTTGACCGATATAACAAAACTTCTATCAAATCTGGCACTCGTGAAAAGCGGCGAACATCTGCCATCCCGATTGAGCATCAAATAACAGGACGTGAAACACTTTTGCCTGCTAAATGGAATAGATTCATACACTCAACTGAAAACAAAGCCCGTTTATCCGATTTCCTATCAAAAGAAATTGCTATTCAAGCATCAAATCTTGACACAACACAGGAACTTTTAACTTCAGGTGGATATTCGGAAGCAGAACATGTCAGTACTAATACACATAGAAACGTGGATGGATACATGGGATTGATTGTAAACAATCGGGTTTTGAACGTTTAATAATAAATTGCCGCGACACTGATGTGCTACTCCTCGTTATGCACTTCTTTCAGGAACTTCCAAGTGTTGTGTGGATTAAATCCGGCACTAGCAAAAAGCCAAAATTTATTAACGTTAATAATATACTAGAAAACATGACAACCGATAAGAGGAAATCATTGCTGGCTCATCACTCTCTAACTGGGTGTGACACTACGAGCGCGTTGTCAGGTCACACAAAAAAATCAAGCTGGCCGATTTTCCAAAAACATTATAAACTCCTTTCAAATTTTGGTGTAAGCCCACAGCTTACTGAAGAACAATTTTGTAACGCTGAAAGATTAGTTATTCTTATGTACACAAGCAAGAAACCCGGACTCCAAGAACTGGATAACCTAGATAATTTAAGAGCAGCAATGTTCCAGAATATCAAAGAACTTGATAAGTTACCGCCGACACGACAAGCCTTTCGACAGCATGCGCTAAGATCGAACTACCAGACCTTATGTTGGCAGAGCGCCAAAGTAGCAAAGCCCACGCTTCCTGAACCCATAGGCTGTGGCTGGAAGATCAAGGATACCAATATTTTAATGCCAGTTACTTCATCTGTAAATTCAATCTCATTGAAAGACCTTGCACTAATATCCTGTCAATGCAAAGCTGGTTGCCGTTCATCCCGTTGTGGATGTAATGACAAAAAACAAAAGTGTTTAGAAGGGATTTGTCATGTCGGTTACAAATGCTATAACCAGTATAATTGTTCAGAAGACACAGATCAGCTGTAAAAATATGTTTTTATTATTAATAATAATTTTATTAGTAACTTGAATACAACACATACTTATTATATTATCTATGTTAATTACATCAGAAAAAATACGTAAATAAAACCTATGAATACCAGCGTACTTAAATTTTATAATATATTTTTAAATACTATCATTTATATGCTTTTTATTTAAAAAAATATATCATTCTATAGAGGACATCCGTCTACTGGCTTCGCTACCGCTATGAGTTCAGCGCTACCTAGGCTCATTCAAAGGACTGTTGTTCCGTTGTATATCGCTTTATTGTAATGATTTAAGGTTCGTTTGAAAGCTGATGAAAGTGTCTAAATATTTTATAATAACCTATATTTCCATTATCCTAACGGTTACCAAGTTATATATATAAGAAGAATTATTTTTTTTGAAATTATGTTTTTTGGAAATATTTCCCTTGGCACTTAAATTACATAAATAATTTTCGAGAATAAAATTATGCTTATTTAATAACCTTTCGTTTGACACCCTATTTAAGTAAATCGGTTCAGTAGATATTACATAATCCGCACAATAGAATAGGCCCAGCCGCCATCTTTATGACGTCATAGTTACCTCCTCCACACACTTAGGAAGTGACTACCGCACTTTTCGTATTCAGGAAAATATGCCTAATAAGTACATACCAATAATTCGTATGGCGGAGATGAGTTGAACGGGAGTTTACTTTTTTGGTCTTGGGGACCGTACTAAAGACATCAGACTCTTATACTAATTTCATAAGAAAAATAATTAAATAAGTAATCCATTGTATAAGACATAACGAACAACAACTTATTATAATGTAATATACCATTCCGGTTACCAAACATTATATATTCTTAAGAAATTGGCGAGAAAAACTAGTAAATTTAATATTGTCAGACAATGACCTCATTCATGGTTCATGCGGCATACAAAAAAAAATATAATCAACGAACATCTTAATACGATTGGATTTCACAAGTCACAACTAACCTTTATTTTACTATTGTTGAATTAAACATGAATCGTTTAAAATACGAATAACAGACTATTCAAGCTACGGGATAACATTCTGCAAGGATATGCTGATATCATTCACAAGGACTAAACTTCAATCGAAGTTCGTTCAGTAAGCAGGACCGGCCTATAACTGATATTGACTTACGTTGGACTCAAAATTTCAAGATAGCAACGTGTTAATTAAATTATGTGCGTCAGAGACAATCTAAGCATTCTCTAACCTTTAACTAATCACCGATTGTTGTTAGGAGACATTGCTATTTGCTATCCATCCATGTTGTGACTTCTGGTGTACCACAAGGACCTAATCGTGGGACGCTTTTATTCATGTTTTATATTAAAAGTAATAGTAATGGAAAACCTATTTTAAGACTAGTTTATAATCGCGTACGGCGTAATTTACTCAGTGGCGCTAAAAATCGTTTATCGCGCGGGAGCCGTAAATTTTTCCGGGGTAATTAGTGTCCTGTGTGCTTTCTAGCAGCTCAAAGCATCTCCATACCAAATTGCAGCAAAATCAGTTTAGCGGTTTGGGCGTGAAGAGGTAACAGAAAGACAGACACACTTTTGCATTTATTATTAGCATGGAAGTATGGATTTTAATAACTAATAGTCCCATCTTTTTTTCAATGATGTAGAAAGTTGCCTATTGTAAAAAGTACGACATATTTTTTGGTGATTTTGTTTAGATTATTCCCTTATAGGAACATACATACATAGGTATAACATTTAAATTTTAAAGCGTTCACTTAATTTATGTAATGTCCAATAAAAAATGTTTGCTTATAGTACAAATTGCTCATTAACAAAAACAGTCAAATCACAAGTCAAGCTAGCCCAGAGTTGGACTCGTGTATTAAGGGATCTGTGCATTAAAAAAATTTTAAATTCATGAGAGCCAGAAAAGGAAAAATCATATTGAATAGGAGAATTAAATTTTTTTAGCTACTTTTCTTTAGCGAATTATTATCATTAACTGTCAATTTTTACTTAAAATGTTGAATAAGTTAATTATTATCATATAGTAAAAGGGAGGCTTCCGATATATTATTTTGCAAACATCTATATTTAGAATCATTAGTATAATTATTTATGCAACAGAAAAATCGGGTACAAATTTTGACCGTCTAAACTTTAAACAATTAGTGCTTGTACCACGAAACCGTTTTGAGACTCAAACAATAGAACGAGAATGCCGCATCCTACTCTAACAAACGTGAAATGACATTGTTAGAGCAGGACGCGGCATTCTCGTCCGATTATTTGAGTCTCAAAACGGTTTCGTAGTAGGTTTACTGTTACAGACAAACAGACTTAGTAGTAAGTCTCAGAACTCCGTTTTAAACCTTTGCGTGCTGAACCCTGAGAGTAGTTTTCTGAGATATGAAGTTCACGGGGTCTACATTTGCAGTAAAGTTAAAAATATTATATCTTTCGTAGCTATAAAAACAAAGATATTCCCTGTACTAAGCTTTAGTTTGTCTTCGGAAATCAGTACTATCGGTCTATGTGCTAAGATGTTATTTTATTTGTTTTGTGTCGCCATATTTTTTATAGCTATCCACGTTTTGTTCAATTACAATGCAAAAGCGAGACTCATTTTCAAATTACCATCAACAAAAAGTACTTTTATTATAGGTCACGCTTTGGATGTTATGGTGTCACAAGGTAAGTTAAAAATAATTGTCATATATAAAAAGATATAGGTACAGTGCGCGCGTGTGTGTGTGTCATATAGACACTGTTCATACTGCATAATAATATATTTAGGCATTCATTTAAATATAATCGAAACATATATTATAGACTAATAAAAATATATTTCCTTTCGTTTATGATACTAGAAAACCATTCAATAGTGACCTTGATAAAATTCTGTCTCTAGTAATAATATAAATAATAGTTTAAACTTAAAAAAAAAACTAAAAAAAACGCTTTATTTATTTTTTTCAAGTTTTTTTATAAATTATTGGATTGTCATTGGCTCTTAATACGTATTTATGCAACGTTTCGAATTAGGGAGATCGCAGACGACAGACTTTTGTGCGATCAAAGTGCGGCTTACATACATTCCGCATGGCGCGCGCCAACATATATTAAATGAAACATATATTATAGACTAATAAAAATATATTTCCTTTCGTTTATGATACTAGAAAACCATTCAATAGTGACCTTGATAAAATTCTGTCTCTAGTAATAATATAAATAATAGTTTAAACTTTTAAAAAAAAAAACTAAAAAAAACGCTTTATTTATTTTTTTCAAATTTTTTTATAAATTATTGGATTGTCATTGGCTCTTAATACGTATTTATGCAACGTTTCGAATTAGGGAGATCGCAGACGACAGACTTTTGTGCGATCAAAGTGCGGCTTACATACATTCCGCATGGCGCGCGCCAACATATATTAAATGAAACATATATTATAGACTAATAAAAATATATTTCCTTTCGTTTATGATACTAGAAAACCATTCAATAGTGACCTTGATAAAATTCTGTCTCTAGTAAAAATATAAATAATAGTTTAAACTTAAAAAAAAAAACTAAAAAAAACGCTTTATTTATTAATTTTTTTCAATTTTTTTATAAATTATTGGATTGTCATTGGCTCTTAATACGTATCTATGCAACGTTTCGAATTAGGGAGATCGCAGACGACAGACTTTTGTGCGATCAAAGTGCGGCTTACATACATTCCGCATGGCGCGCGCCAATCGGAATGTATGATAAGCCGCAGACTTTGATCGCACAAAAGTCTGTCGTCTGCGATCTCCCTTAATAAGACTACTGGAGATAGGTTAAACTCGTGCTCAAAGATTCCGTTACATAACATGATACAGCCCAAGCTAATACAAGCGTGTTAAAAAAAAGCCGAAAATACTACTTAATACGATGCTGATGATATATTTCTGTAATTCGTTAGTATTTTAGATTTACCAGTTATTTTATTAAAAAATATACTTAGTACAGGTAAAGATAATTATCTTAAATTAAAAACCATTCTTAATACATAATTACACTATAAATTATCTCAAGTAATAATCAGTTGTAAATTAGGCGAAATTATTCTGGTATCATGGTATGCATGAAGTTGTTTTTATATTTTGTGTTTATAATAATTTTAATTCCCGACGGAAAAAGAGGGGTGTTATAAGTTTGACATATTATCTTTTTGTATGTGTGTGTATGTTTGCATGTGGCAACGTACCATAGAAACGGGTGGATCAATTTTGGTCTAGTTTGTTTGAAAAAAGGCATGATTAAGTGTTTTAGCAATAGTTATAGATCCAGTACTGGAAACTATGGTTGTATCATGAAAATTAATTTGATTCAATTTTAGTATTCCCATCCCTGGCACTTATGAAATGTTTTGAATTAGGGGTTATTTGATTTAGGGGTACATAATATAACATTATATTGTTGTTATCAGTGGAGCTATTTCGGTACGCCCGGAACATGGCAGCCAAGTTCTCGGGAATCTACGGATTCCATGCGTTCCCAGTGTCCAGTGTCTGCATCTACAATCCAGAAGATGTCGAGGTACGTAGAGCAAATTTGATGGGCGAGTCTCCTACTGTCCGTAATGGCTAACGTCACCATACGTCCCGCTTTGGGCGGGAGCGGGACAATCCCGCTTTCAGGCAGTCTGTCCCGCTGTCCCCCGCGAGGCCGAAATTGTCCCGCTTTTGCAGACAGACCAAACGACAATAATTCAAAAGTATTTTGAAATGCCTGTGCAATGCCTGGAAGTAACGCATACAATATACATACAACAAACGTGATTATTCTGCCATATTGTGCCAAATAACAATAATTTCTCCAGTAGTTCGTGAGAAAAGCCCATTCAAATATTTTTTCCCGCTTTTTCCACATTTTCCTCTGTTTCTTCGCTCCTATTAGTCTGGCTTGATAAAATATAGCCTAAAGCCTTCCTCGATAAATGAGCTATCTTTTAATTAGAGCAGTAGTTTCTGAGGATTAACGCGTTGATACAAACAAACAAACTCTTCCACTTTATAATATTATAGTAAAGTTAATAATAATAATGTAAGATGCACTTTGAATAGATAATTATTATTCATGTATTTCAAAGTCTGGGGGGGGGGGGGAATTCTGTATTTGTCCCGCTCTGACAAAAAAATAAATGGTCACTTTAGTAATGGCGGCTGTACACACTTGTCGAGAGTCGAGACACCCCGAGACAGGCCGAGCGCGAGTGTGTACAGGGAGCTCTCGTCCTCGTCTCGTTGGCTCTCGCGAGGAAAACCAGAGCAAGCATGTACGGCCGAGTATCTCGGCGAGAGGCTCTCGTCGAGTGTGTACAGCCGCCATAACTATCTTGTAAGAAATTTATAAACGGATTTAGGTTATCCTTCGGGCACATGTAGACATACTTTGAGTCCCGGCAATGGAAGGATGCGGGCATCATCTAGTATTGAATAATAATACCATTAATTATGATGATGGTGATATTTTCTTCAGATTATCACATCGAGTATGAAACACAATGAGAAGAGTAACTTGTACAAATTTCTAAAGCCATGGCTGCAAGATGGACTACTTGTGAGTAAAGGTGAGAATAAAAATTGAAATTAAACTACACGGTCTTACCACAAAAAAACTCACCTGTTGAACAGTTGTTTTGTGACCATTTTGTACTGAATTTTTCTCTAATCAACTGTTCAACGGGTGTTTAAATCTTTTGTTGTAAGACCGTTAGAGTTTAGGTAGCTACTTTCACAGCGAACTCTATACAAGGAACACATATTATTATACATTTGTTAGTAGCAAAATTGTTACAATAATTAGCACTGGAACAGAAAGGTCATCGTCTGTCCGGTAATAGGTTTTTCTATTTAACTGTTTTGTTCACCTTTCCCTGTCTTACGCTCTCTCGATGTCGTGGTCAAGACTTATCTATGTCCTCAGGGTCGTGAGATAGCGTCAAGAGCAGACATAAGTCAGATAATAAGGTATTTGACTCATAGAGATTAAAAAGTTACAAAAGGTGAAAAACTTGAACTCAGAACAGGATGGTTATAAAGCAAACCAGTGACTGTGGATGTCTTATAAATTGTTATAATGCCTATTTTGAATAAACAGATATTTTATTTTTATTTATCTTAACAATCTACCATTTTGCAGGTTCGAAATGGCAGCAGCGTCGCAAAATTCTTACATCGGCCTTCCATTTTAATGTGTTGCAAAAATATTTCGTAACAATAAAGGACAACGATAAAGCACTAATTGAAGCTCTCAAAAAGAGTAATGGGGAACCTGTAGATATCGTGCCGACAATGTCCGAATATACACTGAACACCATTTGCGGTAAGTAATGATTAGTGAATAATGATACAGGTAAATCAGAAACTGAACTTCATTGTGATAATTACACTAAATATAGAAATGACAATAAAATTAAAATTAATAAAACAAAACTTTATGTAGACAGTCCTTATATTATAATAACAATAAGTTGACCATTTGATAAATGGAATTATTTCATGAGGTTTTGAATGTAAAAAAATGGAGGTCTATTACGTCATGGTTTGCTGGTTTTAGAATCTGCAATGGGAATAAAGCTAAGAGAAGAAGAGTCTGATCTTGGAAAATCGTACAAAAATGCGATATACAGTCTTGGAAAGGACCTAGTTAAAAGATTTTCGAACATCTTCATCCATCCTGATATAACATTTTATTCAACAATCCTGGGAATACGTCAAACAAAATATTTGAACACTATACACAGCTTCACAAAAAGTATTATACAAAAAAGAAAGGACGCTTTAAATAATTGCGAAGTTAGTGATGTCAATAATAATGAAGAATTGGGTATTAAAAAGAGAAGAACTGCCATGTTAGATTTACTGCTATCCGTACAAAAGCAAGGACTAATAGATGATAAAGGTATCCAAGAAGAAGTCGACACATTTATGTTTGAGGTAAGCCGTAAATCCCACCAAAAACATACCTGTTAAAATGGGGCCAAGTTCTTATCGGCTAATTTTTGGCCTAAAAAAATTGAAATCCAATCCAATGTCAATTTTAGATGATGAAGATGATTACGATCGATGATCGTAATCATCTTCATCAACAGCCTGATAAATAATACTTCTAATCCGAACTGAAAAATGTATTTGTTAGAAGGATGCAAATTGTACTTCAATGTTATAATTTCAATTGCCTTTCAGGGCCACGATACGACAGCAGCTGGATTAACCTATGCAATTTTGTTACTTGCAAATCACTCTGACATTCAAGTGAGTAAAGCGTGTAAATTTTTTTTTAGTTATTAATGACTTGTAGATTTTCAATAACTTCAATGTTGTGACAAGACCAAGGGAAAAGACCAATTTTGTCTCCAAGTGTAAGTATTGCTATTTTAAAGAAACCGGAGCTATTTCATGTATATCATATAAACCTTTTCTAATTAAAATTTTAGTGTTACTAATGTAAATAGCCTTCAAAAGCTAATTTCACTAAAGACTATTCCCTCATTAGGCGTGTACATTCCTCGGGCGTAAGAACGACGCAAGCGCCGCGCGCGTGCGTCAAACGCACTGCATAATTTTAGAAAAATGCTTCCTCTAAATCTTTACATACGTTAGGTCCGAAAGTTTAGAAACTCATCAAGAACTGGCCTTCGTGTCTCACCTACTACTTTTTCACATTTTCAGAACAAAATAGTTGAGGAGTTACATGGCATATTTGGAAACGACGACAGAGATGCAACTATGGATGATTTGGCTGCGATGAAGTATCTAGAGTTGTGTTTAAAAGAATCCATGCGTCTATATCCACCAGTACCTTTTATCATGAGACAAATAACACAACCCTGCAAATTAAGTGAGTGGAATTTTTTAGCATATTACAAATGCACTTTTTATACTCTTTAATTATTATCATACATAGGATTCCAACTATTCCATAAACCTCTTCTGTGACACGAGAATAAAGTTGAAACTGTTTAATATTAATATCAGCTCCGAGGTCTTTTTATCAACAAACTTATTACTACTGGTAAGACTTAAGAGTGGTAAGTCAAGAACTTGAAACTAATAACGTGCACGTGTAACTTTTAGGTAATTTTGAAATACCAAACAATACATTATGCAGTATCCACATCTATGATTTACACCGTAACGAAAAGATGTTTCCCGATCCGCACAAGTTCGACCCTGAGCGATTCCTGCCAGAGAACAGCGTGGGTCGACACAACTACGCCTACATACCCTTCAGCGCCGGACCCAGAAACTGCATTGGTAATCAAACCCATATCTTGGACTTGCACCACGTTGAAAAGATATACTCAGAGTCCAGAGCCACACAAGTTGGGCCCTGACGAAGCGGTTACAGGGTGCAACAAAACAAAGTGATAACATTTTAGTGTGTGTATGCGGCTCCCGTATAGAGGTCACTGTGAAAGTAGCAGGGCTGAAAGAAACTTTTTTTAAACTTTTGAATAGGCAACGTCATGACGCTGGGGCACCTGCCCATAATACAAATCACTAAAGAAAATGCTCTTACAGCGCTACTACTTTCACAGTGAACACTTGTATCCCTTGTAGGGATACAGACACAACCTAAAAGCATTTGCGCTTTGTTTTGTTACACCCTATAATATATCTAGTAGTTGCACGAACAGCTAATGAGTTGTTAAAATATTTTTAAAGCAATTAAATAATGTTCCAGGTCAAAAATTCGCAATGATGGAAATGAAATCATCTGTGTCGTCAATTTTAAGAAACTTCGAGCTAGTTCCAGTGACCAAGCCATCAGATATTGTTTTTATTGCCGACATCGTCTTAAGAAACACCGAGCCAGTCTACGTTCGATTTGTACCTAGATGCCTAGACGTTAAACAAAGGAAGTAATTTTAAAAGTACTTAATGTTCTTTGATTTATCACACCCATACCAAACTCTGGCTCAATTTATACCGCCGCCGAATGCGGAAACTATATTATGGGCATAAGAGGAAACCAACTCAAACTGTTTCGAGGACTTCCAATGATCATTGATCATACTCAGAGTGTTATGCCCGGGATACACGAGGTTAGTTTTTCAAGCTAGGATAGCAAGCTAGTGTTAGTAAGCTAGCAAGCTAGTACTTCTGGCTTCGTGTACACAAAACTATCTTCATTTGTAAGCTAGTAAGCTAGGAAGCTAGTTTACAAGCCAGGACAGTTTTTAATACGATGGAGTTCTATTTTTAGGCTAGTAGCGTCCCCCCACCACTGATTTTACTATCCTGGCTTGTGTACTAGCTTCATGTGTCCGGCGAAGCTAGTTTTCAGTTGACTCGTAAGCAGTAACCACGTGTTTTGGCGTCACAAGACTCAACAGAATATCAAACAAATCAGGCGTCATTCGCAAAATACTCTTATATTTGCCTAAGCCCTAAAGGGATCATTCAATTACGTGATCACCGGAAGGTCGTCGGGTGCTTTTATATACAACCGGATTATTTGGGGAGGGGGGAGGGAGAACCCATGATTACGTCATCATCATTTTATAACTTTAATTAACTAAATATTTACGTCCAATTTTGAAGTCTATTACTGGTAACACTATTTCCCCTGCTATAGACAAACTGTGAAACAGTGTGACCAGATTCAGTATTTTTATACTTTTTCGGCATATTTGATCGACTTTTCCAAGTATCAGTATTTTTATACTGGTATATTGGAAGAAGAAAGAAAGAAGAAGAAGATTACGTAATCAAGGCGAGGGGGGGTGGGGTAAAAACAAAAGATTACGCTGTGATCACATAGGGGGGGGGGGGGGGGGGGGGGTAAAAAAAACGGCCAAAAATGATCATGTAATTGTTGAACGATCCCAAAGCGAAATTCTTCCAAAATCAAGCAGATGGTCCACGTTCATCTCTTCTTAAAATTCACGGTCGTGTCCACACCCGTTCTTGTAATTCATATTCTAGTTCGTCTAGTCCAGTGGTTCCCAACCTTTTTAGAGCTGTTACCCCTATGGCCTGTTAGAAAAACTGATTTTACCCCCCCCCCCCCCCCAAATTAAAAACAACTTTAAAAATTTGTATTGGTACATACGCAAGTTTTTTAATATAATTACGTTCAGACTTCAGTTACACTTAACGCGCATCTCATATCATGCTCCACGTTCAGACGGTTTCTTGCCTTTTTTTAAATATTACCAGAGTTGAGAGGCCACTCTCGCATTTACAAGTGGTAGCTAACGGTACCAACATTTTCAGATCTCTGTCGGCAATGATAGGGTTTAGCTGTAGCTGTTTTTCTCCAAAATGTACAGAGTTTATAATTTTTTTCTGCCAATTCATCTATTTTAGGTACCACCTCTGTTACCCCTTAACGAGTAGAATAGTTATTTTACCCCCGCGGGGGTAATTACCCCCAGGTTGGGAACCGCTGGTCTAGTGCGAATAGGCACAGTTTTTGAAGTAACCGTTTTTCAGTCGAATAGTGTTTTTTTTTCGCGTGCAGATCATTTTGGGCGTGTGGTCACCCCGGTCACAGCAATAATACTAGCTTAAAATGATATAGCCTCGTGTAAACAGAACTAGCATGCTCCAGGCTGCGCCAGCAAGCCAGGACAGTTTGGTAAAAAACTAGCTTGCTATCCTAGCTTGAAAAACTAGCCTCGTGTATCCCGGGCATTAAAGTAGATGAGTACCTACGAAGCAGTCACGTCAACACCCCTTCCCGCTTCGTCTCGGGGGCTGCTGTCCGTCATATTGTGTGCGTTGCGACTTGCGACGACGCAGCGCGCCATGTGAACACCTTTTTTTTTTTTTACGCAGGGGAAACCCATCATGGGTGCCCCGGGTTGGGTATGTGCCTCAGTTAGCTGAAGCACCCCGGGGGTATGTGAGACTCCTACTCACTAAAACCACCTGCGGTTCGCCTTCAGCCGTATAGAGGAGGGATATCCCGGATCTAACAAACACAGGACTCCCTCCACGACTGGCCGGTCTACCTCGGACGCCGGGACTAACAAAGCCGGGCAGGTTCCCATCCTGACCCGGAGCCCCGTTAGACGAGAGTTAGGAGGTTCGCGTAGCGACGCCTCCGTACTCCCGTCCTACGCCGGCGGAGCGGCAGAGGTGGGATCGTCCTCTCTGTCTCGCTCCGAGGCTTCTTTCTGCGACATAACAATTTCGCAGAAAGAGACCGCCGCCTGCCATGCCTCATCGCTCTCGAGCATGCAGCGCACCATGCTCGGGAGTGAGAGGTCTCCACCTAGCACCGCCACGAGATCGTGGCGCTGCACGGCCCAACGATCGCACACCTCAAGGGTATGCTGGGCCGTGTCCTCCGCAGCGCCACATTCATGGCAGGCTGGCGTTGGCTCTCTCCTGGCAACCCTAGCCATGTGAACACCTTGGTTATTTGTATGTAAAACAACGCAATGGCAGCGCTGCGTCGACGCAACGCTACCGCAACGCGCCTTGTGGACTGGCTTTTAGGTAGTGCGATCGGTCTAACCTTATTCCACATCTACATTAATGGTCTGTATACACCTAACATATGGGATGGAAAAAAATTCACGTTCGCGGATAATACGGCTCTTCTGTTCCATTTAGATACTTGGACAAACGTTTTTAAAAGGGCACAAAGTGGCCTTATCCTTCTGCATGTAGAGGCTCTTACTTTTGGAATAAGGAAGTTGATACCAACATTTAGGAACTTAAGAAACGTGGCGGACGAAGGACTGAGGAGAGTGGTCTATCTCATCGATTTGCCAACCGTTGCTCACATATTGTATTACAAGATGGGGCGGCACACACAAAGACACCCTATTACAATAATTAGAAAGATTGCAACGGGCAAGTCTGAAAGAGTCCAATAGTTTTCTTTTCCGGTATCCAAATGAGTCTCTTTTTAAAGAAACAAAAGTTTTAACTGTACGTATATCCCATACAATCCTTAAGAGGCCGGGTACACTTGGAATTTCTCATACATACGTAATTCCAAAATCATTTTCTCATACGAAAATATTTAACATGTTTGAGTTGTTTTTCAGTTTAAAATAGTAATTACCTAGGTTCCTGCACAAAAATTTACTTCAAAATATTTAAACACAATTTTTTTTTCTTTAAAATTTTTTTTAGTAAATTTACTACTAAATATTTAAACACTAAAAAATAGGGTAAAACACTAAAAAATATATAAATAAATAGTTAATTTACTACAAAATATTTAAACTCTAAAAAATATTTTTTAGTATTTAAATATTTTGTTGTAAATTTACTATTTATTTATATATTCTTTAGTGTTTTACTCTATTTTTTAGTGTTTAAATATTAAGTACTAAATTTACAAAAAAAAATTAAAAACAAAAAAAAAAATTTTAATGTTTAAATATTTTGAAGTAAATTTTTGTGCAGGAACCTAGATAATTACTATTTTAAACTGAAAAACAACTCAAACATGTTAAATATTTTCGTATGAGAAAATGATTTTGGAATTACGTATGTATGAGAATTTCGAGGGTACCCGGCCCCTTAAGCACCGAAGCCTCCTCAATTACAACCCACCATCCCTAAAAGACGATATAACCGTGATACAACCACGCACCGTTTTTATATACGCTTCTCCAATCGTTTCTTTAGTTTTGAAGGATATGTTTATAAAAAAATAATCCTTCGATCGCGGATTCTTGGAAATGCTATTCTATTCTATTGTTGTCGCGATCCTCGGTGCTCTTATCGGGCTTGAAGGATTAGGGCCGCGACACACCGGAATGGCAGCGGCGAGGCGAGCACTTTCAGTGTCATAATATGATTTCAAACTTTATCTTCATTAATGTAATACATAGTATCGCTTGAGCAATCGCCACCGCCGGCGAATAAAAATCATATGACACTGAAAGTGCTCGCCTCGCCGCTGCCATTCCGGTGTCATTTACTCCCTGACGAAGATAGCTTGCACAAGAATAAATGAATGTTTTTTTTTTGTTAATTGCAATTGGCCCACCACACATACCCACCACTGCAACTCTCAACTGTGTAGCCAGGATCAACAAAACCAACCACGAAAAAGCTTTGATCTCAGGGGTGCTCGAGGGACAAGCTATATCTGTTTTGGGAAATTAATCAGAAGAAAGGTATGAGGAGTAAGAGATATTCAATTACTTGTCCTGAAATAGAGGTTTCGCCTAGTTTCGGCACCAGTCTCCCACATAAATAGTGCAAACTTTGTAGAGTGTGTAAAAAATTTTGTATTGTACCTGTGGTGAGATAAACGAATTTTTATTATTATTATTTTATTATCAGCAATAATTTCCTTTTCAAAAAAGACCTTTTAGGGCACTTTTATACACCTTGGATGACGTTAGTTAAGTTTTAGTAAGAATCCCTTAACTTTGTTAGCAATAAATATAGCATATGTTACTCAGGGTGAATGTAGCTTTCCATTGCTGAATGAATTTTTGAAATCGGCACAGTAGTTTATGAGTTTATTCATTACAAACATACATATAAAAATACAAATCTTTCCTCTTTATAATAGTAGATAAGTGTAGAAGTGTAGATTATATTGTTATCCAAAGAAAAACATCGAACGCCCCAGATGACCTTGCTTCGCTTGACAAAAATTACGCTAGCAACAACAAATACAATTACTAAAGTACCTATCAAAATATTAATTGTCAGATAACCAGTGTGGGTTTGATTAGTCTATCTTATCTCCTGCAATAGACACCAAATAAGTGCCAAACAAAAGCTTTTCTTGTTACTCGGCGAGTGCCGAAGTGTAAAGACGGCGTTGGCTAAAGGCATTTTGGACCCAGATGACAATAGTAATTTAAAAATGTTTGTCTATTTACTTGGAATTGCTGCACTATTAGTAGTTGTCAACCTTATATTTAATTATAATGCTAAATCACGTAAAATTCTGAAAATACCTGGGCCAAAGCGTCGTTTCATTATAGGCAATGCTTGGGATTTAATGATCTCTCCAGGTAAGTCTTAGTTTATACTAAACCATAGTTTAATTAAAGGACTATTCCAAATATTTATAAAAAAATAGATCGGGAAAAAACTAGAACTATTTATTATTTAAATATTGTAGGTCAGTAATTACTATAAATAAATATTTATATACATTCGTTGGATTATCTAGAAAAGAGTACGCGACCCTAAACGAGAGTCGAGAGCAAAATGATAAAAAAATATTATACTCTTTAATCTGTTCGAATTCTCCGTAATACATATCGCACTTCTATAAACTAACACGCGATAGTTAAGGCCGTCCACCAAGCAAACGACCTTGGCCATACATTTGCCGCGTTGCCGAGATCGCACCAAAACCCTATTTTTTTTACTTATCTTAGTTCAAAATTGTCCTAAAAAAATTTTTAACGGGGAATATGTAGTTTATGATATTGTCGATCTATTGGCGTGTATTTCAAATAAAAGTAATTTGTAAATCCTAAGGAGATGCTGAATGTATGCTTGAATTTTAATAAATTGGTTTTACTTTGGAAGCTGATATCATGAGTATAATAAACAAAAATAGAAAATTTAAAACGGGGAAAGGAATGTTGATATACTGAAGATTATTGCTGTATTTTTATTATAACTTTGTAGCTTTCAAATTATGAGTTTATAAGGCTTGCAATACCGTAAATTACGGTCTCTCCGTAAGGAACGCCCTTAAAGTAACATTTATCATAATATTACGCTGAAGCTATTAAAATTTTAACAAAGAAAAATTTTTAGCGCAACTGTTTCAATATATCAGAGATGCAGCAAAGCAGTTTACTGGCATATACTCGATACATGCCTATCCAGTGTCGTCTGTTAACATATACAACCCGGAAGATGTAGAGGTAAGCATTTTAGAAAAGTTAATGAGACTATTAGCCTTGAATAAACAACAATAATAATAGGCTACTTGACCTACTTTTTTTCTTCATGCTAATCGCTTCTTAATCATTCATTTTCACAAAAAAAAACTAATATTTTAATATTTTACACAGTAGAAACCCATAAAAATGTTTATTGAAAAATATGCCTCATAAATGGCGCCGAAAACACTGTCCGCCATAGTGTGACGTCATACGCCTTGTATTTTAAACTCTCTTTATTGAACATTTTTTTATGTGCTAAATATACGAGTCTAAAAGTGCCCAAAAATTATAAAAGAATTAAATAATAAATTACAAATCATTTGTAATGTTGAAAACTTTTGGAGAAAAGTTTTGGCCATTTCATTTCCCGTCTACAATAAATGGAGATAATATATAAAACTGATGTTTTAAGTGAATTATTCAAGAAAATATATTTTACAAATCTTTATAGGCTTATTCTTATTATTTATGTACAGATAAACTTACATATAACGAGCGCGAAAAATAAAAGATATTAAATTACTATGAGGATGACGTCACATCCAAATCGGAAGTACCGCAAAAGCGTTTTCGTCAGTACAATTCCTATTTTCATAAAATCATATTTTCAAATCGACTATATTTATCAATCATAAGCTTTTATTTGATGATAAGGGTGAAATACGGTTTCCTAGGCCAAGTTCTACTAGAAATATGCATTTGTTCAATGAAATTGAATATAGGTCAAGCAAGTAGCCTATTGATTTAAATATGGTTTGGACATTTAAAAAATGCAGCTACTTAAAACTAAGGTTTTATTTTAGTTTCAATAAGATTACTAAAAAAGCCCTTACAAAAGGTGATTTAAGTATTCAGAGTTAGTAAATAAGAAATTAAACAATATGGTGTAGTGAATACAATCACAAATTGAGCTGGAATATTATTTCAGATAATAACTTCTGGTATGAAACATCACGAGAAAGGTGATGTTTACAAGTTTCTCAGTCCATGGCTCCAAGAAGGTCTACTAGTCAGTAATGGTAATATCTCAGAATAATTAAAAAATGAAAAAGAACTTAGATCTAAATCGGTCCACCCGATGTTCGTAACATCAAATCGGAGGGACCGATCCAAGGATAAAATACACACACACACTGAGACAAGACAGTCAGACACGTCGAACATGTAACCCCTCTTTTACATTGGCATTCATGCAAAGGCAAATCATCTTCTATACATATAATAAAACTGTAGAAATGAAAATTCTGTACATTAAAGATATTCAAAAAATAATAAGCGGGGAGTGTTACTACATCGCTATAGAAGCCAAAAATGTGGTTAGTTTTTTTGTCTGTCTGTATGTTTGTTCCACTATCACACGAAAACTACTGATCCGATTTGAATGCGGTTTTCGCAGATATATTTGTCTTCTTCCAACTCAAAATCTGGTGTACAACAATCACCCCCCCCCCCCCCCCCCACCCCTCTAAGGGGAGCAAAGAGGGGGTAAAATTTTGTATCAAACTTTTTTCTTTAATGGACTTACTTCATATTATTAACTGTTTTTATGGTTCCGTACCCAAAGGGTAAAAACGGGACCCTATTACTGAGACTTCGATGTCTGTCCGTCTGTACGTCTGTCTCCAGGCTGTAACTCAAGAACGGTAATAGCTAGAGAGTTGAAATTTTCACAGATTATGTATTTCTGTTGCCGCTATAACAACAAATACTTAAAACAAAATAAATTAAATATTTAAGGGGGGCTTCCTTACAACAAACGTGATTTTTCAAACATTTTTTGCTCGGTATCAATGATGACAACAGGTAGGCACTTGAAATTTTCACAAAAGCCTTAATTATATGTGTACTTTAATAATTAGTAATATTATTTAAATAAAATAAAAATTTAAGGGGGGCTCCCATACAAAAACACTTTTTGGCCTATTTTTGCTCTATATTAACGGTACGGAACCCTTCGTGCGCGAGTCCGACTCGTACTTGGCCGATTATTTCCATCTTAATATCTGGTGTATAAAATTGTCCCCCCCACCCCTCTTAGGGGACAAACGAGGGGGTAAGATTTTGTATCAACTAATGAAGTAGTTCAAATACTTTAAATGGCAAAACAACGTTTGCCGGGACAGCTAGTATTAAATAAACCAAATTATAACATTACTTAAAAACCTTTCTAATTTATAAACAGGTCCAAAATGGCAGAGACGTCGCAAGATCCTGACGTCGGCATTTCACTTTAACGTGCTCCAAAAATATTTCGCTACAATGAAGGACAATGACAAAGCACTGATTGAATCTTTACGAGACACGAGAGGGGATCCAGTAGACATCGTTTCAACCATCTCCGAATATACACTAAATACAATTTGTGGTACGTTACTTAGATAATATCTTATCAAATGTTACTTTCAACGTTGATCGCAACATGGGAAAAAAATATTTACTGATATTTCAGAGACCGCAATGGGAACAAATCTAAGAGCAGCGGAGACTAAAAAAGGTGTTGCGTACAAAACGGCTATCTACGATCTCGCAAAATATATCGTATACCGATTCTCAAACGTGTATTTATACTCAGATTTCTTCTTTAACATGACATGGCTCGGTAAGAGCCAGAAGAAGTATTTGAATATAGTCCACGATTTTACAACGAGTATTATAGAGAAAAGAAAAGAAGCCATTAAAGCCAACGAAGTCGGTACAATAGAAGACAACGAAGATGAATACTTGGGGAAGAAGAAAAGAGCCGCCATGCTGGATTTGTTGATAGCCAAACAAAACGAGGGTTTAATAGATGACGTTGGTATTCAGGAAGAAGTCGACACATTTATGTTTGAAGTAAGTGCATCATCATTAAAATATATTATGCTACGTTTTGATGCTTGCCGAGCCACGGCAAGCCTCCACAAGCCCGAGCGTGAAAACAGGTAAAATGGCTTGGCTTGCGTGAGCTTGCGGACGCTTGTAGACGATCGGGAGTAGTGTCGGTTTTTGGACAGAGATCAAAGGGCATTTGCGGCAAACGTTTGCGACGTGTTCACACGTTGGCTCGCGCTTAGTAGCCGCTGTGATATCGCGACGAACGCACGTCATGCACAAAATGAGTGGCTGGTCGAACGAAGAGAGTTTATCGTTTTTGGAATATTACCAAACCGAAACGTATATCTGGAACCCCAGGGATGTTAACCATAAAGATATAAAGTTAATTTGTTTATTAATTTATTTTAACCGACTTCAAAAAAGGAGGTTATCAATTCGACCCGTATGTATGTAATATTTCCAGAATTGCCCAATTTCCGTATAAGTTAGTCTATATCAGCGTCTCAACAAATGTGCCAAATTTCAAAAGTTTATGTATGTATGTATGTTTTTATGTTTGTGTTCGCATATCTCCGGAACTACAAGTCCGATTTGAGTTTTTTTTTTTATTATACTAGGTATTGTTTAACTTAGGGAACAGTGCAAGTTTCATCAAAATCGGTTGAATAGTTTTTGAGATAGGGAATTTTAATTTTCAATTAATACGCACAATTTTGAAGTCGGTTTTATCTTTTTAATTAATAGAATACTATATTATGTGATTATACTTTTGGAATAAGAGCATTAAAAATAATAGGAAACCAAACGAATAGCCGACACAAGTTCGGTGTCCGCCATGCTTGGATGTACGTAATACACTGACGCAGTGTTGCCAGACGTGATCAAAACATTTGCCCACGCAGGTTGTTAAAATTGCCCTTTCCGACAAAAAATCGCCCATATTCACATAGGTAATACATAGGGTGAACTTGACTAGTGATTATATAGTACTAGTAATTGGACAGAGCACAAAAACACAGTATTTATTGAGGTTGCTTTAAAAACTACCAGTTTTTCTTTAAAATCAGTCGTTCTTTTACTTTAAAACAGTTAGTTTTTAAAGCAACATTAATAAATATGGTGTTTTTGTGCTTTTTCCAATGACTAGTACCGTCCAATCTACTAGTCATTTACTCTAGAACAAATTTAAGTTTTCGAAAACTCCCACCTTTAAAAGAAGTTTTGTCTATGCATTTTTGACAAATCCAACGTGAAGTTAGTCATCACTACATCAGTGTCAAAAAGCATAAAACCAGACTATAGCCTTGTTCGTTTGCTTTTTCAACTGCGCATGCGCGGCTTGTGTGTCAGTGTGATTGTCATATTCTAAAATACCGATCAATTTCTGTCAAAATCTGACAGGTATTTTAGAACATGACACTCACCTGACAGAAATTTATCGGTATTTTAGAATATGACACTCTCTTGACACACAAAAAAGCCGCGCATGCGCAGTTGAAAAAGCAAACGAACACGACTAATAATAATTTATAATATCATATAATTTTATATTGAGTTGATTTATGATTACTGATTAGATACTTCTCTCACCAATGTTAAGTTGCGTAATTATTTTAATAATTTCAGGGTGCCATATTATGATATAGTATGATAGTATAGTTACTATATGACAGTGTTATTATTGTTGTAATTTAGTTTCAATAAAGAAAATCTATTATTATTTGTTTTCAAAATTGCCCATAGTTTACCAGTTCCAAGACCTTTCCGCCCTTTTTGCCCTTTTTCCAAAATAATCCTAAAATTGCCCATGGCGTGGGCAATTGCCCACGGTCTGGCAACACTGCACTGACGCGTTCACGAGCGTGAAAACGACTTACAAATGCAAAGCGAGATTTGTGGAGGCTTGTGGCTTGTGGAGGCTTGCCGTGGCTCGGCAAGCATCAAAACGTAGCATTAAAGGACAATAGGTAATTATTATTGGTAATCCCAACCGCGTATAAGTCGTAAAGACACTGCACGCAGAAGTTTAGTAAACATGGACACATGAATATTTGCTTACCTAGTTTTCCAATTAGAGAGCATAATGCGTTTCAGTGGCGCACAATGCTGAATTATGCTGAAGCTTAATTGGAACGTGAATTAGTTTTCATATGCGCCAGGAGAGTGTGCTAAGTTCAAAAGTTGAAAAAATAAATAATCATAGTAAGCCACGTAGTGAGCAATAACCTCATTAATGTGTAAATAAAGTGCTATAACGTAACGTAACGTGTATATTACTTAATTGTTTGAAAACTATTTACGGTAAAATGAAATTGTATTCATACTTTAAAATATTATGTAAAATAATAAAAAAAATGCTACCTTCATCCACATTTTTATTATTTTTTTAATACAACTTTGATTATTTCCAAAAAACTACAATGAAATGAAAGCTTTACAACTTTTTTCAACAATAAATAATATTATAGTACGGGAGCCCTAGAACATTTTTTTTTATTACTATCAAGCAAATTTTTTGTGAGTAGCTTCATTTTGATAAGACGAACAACATTTTTATTTGCGAAAAATCTCGAAAGTGGTAGCTAACAGAGATAGAAAGGATTTCATACTTTGAATTGATGGTCCTAAAATATGGACTATTTTATTTGTAGGACAATATTACTCTTAAATTATATAACTAATAACCTATCAATATACAAAAAATCTGCTCGTCAAAAAATCAACAAAACTTTTGGATGACTACTGAACCCTAAAACGAAACCCTAACAAGCTGATTTTTTGTATATTGATAGGTTAATAGTTTTTGTTCTAGGGCTACCGTACTATTACTAAAGATAATAAATTAAAACATTTTCAACTTCAAGAAAAAACTAATTTTCTGTCACAGTGATTGGTATTCCATTGCACGCATCAAGCGAAAGCACTACTTTCGATAGTGCTCGATTGTGCGAAGCGGTGCAGCTGTAGTTGAAACATTCAACGATATTTATGCGGCATTATGCGGCATGATAAACATTATGCCGCATAATGCGCTATTATAGCGCATTATGCGGCATATCGCTTAGCGCTCGTATTGGAAAACACCCTTACTCAACATAAAATAAATAATTAAATAGCTAATTATTTCAGAAAAAAAGTTAATAAACATAAACCTTTACAGGGTCACGACACAACAGCTGTATGTCTTACATACACACTGTTACTACTGGCTAATCACGCAGGTGTTCAAGTAAGTTATTTATATCAAACACTAGCTGTCCCGGTGAACTTCGTGTCACTTTAAAACCTTCCCTGGACTTCTACGAATATTTTAAGACTGAAATCAGCCCAATCCGTTCAGCCGTTTTCGAGTTTTAGCGCGACTAACACATTTGAATATCCATTTTATATATAAGATCAATCAATGAACTTAAGACATAATATTATAATAATTGACCGACTTCCAAAAAGGCGGAGGTAATACGTTCGGCTGTATCTTTTTTTTTATTTTATTTGTATGTTCATCGATTACTCAGCCGTTTGTGGTCCGATTATCAAAATTATTTTTGTGTTGTATAGGGTTTAACTCGAATTTGGTACCGTGTTCACAAAAGTGGTGATCTGATGATGGGATCCTTGAGGAATCGAAGGGACTCCTTGAAATTTGTATGGAAACATATAGTGATTTTGATTTTTTCTGGAGCATTCAAGGTAGATGCTACCAAAAAGTAAGACTTCGCACCAGGTTGTACCCTGGATCCGAAGGTACCGTACAGAACTTTTGAATGCTTATAGTTACAGGTTCGGGGATTTCGGCGTTGTTTAAACAACTGAAAGCATAAGCCAGCACATCAATTTGATTGATCATCATCATCACAACTAAAATTATACCATGGGTCATCACACTATGACCCAATTATTGGTACTTTTCGTGATATTTTGCATATAAGCAGATGTTTTTGATGATAATTTCGCTGTTTGTGGACCGATTTTCAAAGTCTCGTGTTGCTGTATATGATATAATCTTAATTTTGTATAACAATTACGACAGTGGTGAGCTGGTGATGGGATCTATGAGCAATCGAGGGAAATCCTTGAAATTTATTAAAACACTCGTAGGGGTTAAGTTGTTGTTTCTAGTAAGTTAAACATTTATTATGTTACGAATAAGAGAAATTTCATACGAAGGTGTCTCTTGGTCCAAAGGCACTGAACAGAACTCCTGAACCTTTAAAGATAAAAGTTTGGATATTGCAGCATCGCTTAGATAACTGCAAGCATTTACCACAATTTCGCTTACAGTAACATAATGTGAATAGTTAACATATTTCGTATTGGTTATTTATGCATAAAGCCTTATTTTGCAGATAACTAAAAAGAGTGAAATTATTATATTTAACAAAAAAATTAAAACCGACTTCCAAGGTAAAAACAATAGTAATATGAACTAAAAAGAATTAAATAACTCTTACTCTTAAATAGTGCCTTTTTCAGAATTCGCCGAAATCTCAACTATTTCTGTACATACTACGGTCTTCATTACTTTGAAGTCGGTATCAGTCCTAAAAGTTTCAGATATTCTGACATTACTGAACTCACGCTTAAATTAGCTGGTACCGACTTCAAAGTAATGAAGACCGTAGTATGTACAGAAATAGTTGAGATTTCGACGAATTCTGAAAAAGGCACTATTAAAGAGTAAGAGTTATTTAATTCTTTTTAGTTCATATTACTATTGTTTTTACCTTGGAAGTCGGTTTTAATTTTTTTGTTAAAAATAATAATAGTATAATCGGTTTATCGATTTGTAACATGATAAGTCTAAGGCTGATTTTAGTGTCATGCGGGCCGTCGGTACGGATCGCTCCGTATAAATGCAATATGCATTACGCTCTAAGAAGCGTTTTAGAGTAATGCGGAGGGGTCCGTACGGACCCGTCCGCATTACTCCTTAAAACTTCATACAAATCGATCTACGGAGCGACCGACGGCCCGTGTGACACTAAAACCAGCCTTAAGGAGTAATGCGGCCGTGTCCGTACGGACCACTCCGCATTACTCTAAAACGCTCCTTAGAGCGTAATACATATTGCACTTATACGGAGCGATCCGTACCGACGGTCCGCGTGACACTAAAACCAGCCTAATAGTGTAATAAAATAGTTGCTAATGTAAGACGAATGTAATTAATGTAAATATAACGCATTTCATCTAGAAAAAGGTAATAGAGGAATTAGATGACATCTTCGGAAAGGATACTCGAGGCGCAACTATGGATGACCTGTCAGCGATGAAATATCTAGATTTGGTGATAAAAGAATCTCTACGTCTGTACCCGTCTGTGCCTACTATTATGAGGCAAATAACGCAGCCCTGCAAACTAAGTAAGTAAATAAAACTGCACTGTTTCTCACTCTCTAACTCACTGTAAATAATTCAATATTATTTGTGATCTGTCGGTTGGGTTTGACATAACGCGACCAAACTACGTAGGTCGCCCACCTGCATGGGAATCAACTTCTCTGATACTCATGATAGTACAAATAATTTCGGCAGCCTGTTGATGTTGACTTTTCCAATTAATAGAGTAAAAACCATTTTTTTCAGGTAATTTCGAAATACCAACGAACACGATGTGCTCAATCCACATCTACGACCTGCACCGCAACGAGAAGTATTTCCCCGACCCGGAAAAGTTCGACCCTGAGCGATTCCTGCCAGAGAACAGCGTGGGTCGACACAACTACGCCTACATACCCTTCAGCGCCGGACCCAGAAACTGCATTGGTAAGGATATCACTCTTAAGTCACACAACATAGAGCTGATAATTCAATGACATACTGAGTTGAGTTGGCGTTGAGTCGATGTACTGTGCGATAACCATAAATAGGCTAAAACTAAAATGTTAATCCTAGCAAATCCGGTTTCTAAAGCCGGTTCTTCTCGACCTGTTAGTTCTCGAAGGTAGGCTTTATTGTAAGAGTTTTTTCATAAGCTATTCAGAAAGGAAAGATTTTTCATTCCCATTTTCAGTATTTGGGGCCACCATTTTGCAACTTGTGAAAGAACAATTCCTTGCCAACCCTAACATGACTACAAAAGTTGCACAGCCGTCTACAGTATGGGCAATAAATAATAATTCTAGGTGGATTCCCACGGCCTGCTAGGCGACAGGCCTCGCCAGGTGCTGTCCCACCTGTGTAGGCCTGTCACGGCCTGTACTGAGCGTTCCCACGGCAGAAGTCGGCCTGTTGACTGACATTCCAACATGAGCAGTGATCCGGAGGATCATAGAATCATTTATTTTGGTTTTCAACTTTCTGTAGGTAGACATTAAATTTTATTTTTTATTTTTTACTTCGTGATAGGGATAGCTCCATCTGATAAATTAGCTTTTATGCGTAACCACGCATCATGGACATCATTCTTATTTTTATGTTGAGGCGACGAATGATATTATGTTTTTTACATAAATATTGACATGACAGTTTTGCCAATCATATTCATTATTGACATAATAATTATCAAGGTAATTAATTATTTTATAAGTCCAAAGTGTATGTTACGATACCTGAAGTACAAAACGATTAGATAACGTTTAAAATTTGGAACAAAACATGCATAACAATGAGTAGACCTGATAAAAATTGATTAATTATTATAGTATTAAGTAGTGCCAAGAATTCTTTAGGAATCTCTCTCCAGCTATACATAAAGGCTGCCTTCACATTACGTCGCAAGCATTGCGGCAGCCGCGCTGCAGCCGCGCGACTTCCATACAAATGACAGTCGCGCGGCGCGCGGCAGCCGCTGCGACGTAATGTGAAGGCGCTCTAGGCTTGGATAATTTAAATCAAGTCATCTTTGAAAAACCGTGAAGTGACTTATTATTTTAAAGACAACATTATTAGTGGCTATTCTTCACTGGGTCGTAAACTATGATAATGACGTCATGGAAAATAATATAATAAAAATATGCACTTTTCTTCACACTATTAAGTTACTTTGGAACAGGAGTGTATTATGACACTACTGTGACACTTATGACTGATAATTTTATTTCAGTTTATTGTCGGATAGTTGTTTCAGATAAGATAAACACATAATAATTATTGTCCACGCGTGTGACCAACATAATTCAGTTGTCGAACCTTTCTAGTATTTAACCTAGTAACAAATATAGTCCGGGTTCCCTAGAACATTTTTTTATTACTATCAAGCTAAGCAATTAGCTTAATTTTTTTTATTAGCTAAGTAAAGATGAACAACATTTTTATATGCGAAAAAGCTTGAAAGTGGTAGCTAACAGAGATAGAAAGTATTTCATACTTTGATTTGATGGTCTTAAAATATGGATTGTTCTAAATTGTAGGACAATCTTACTCTTAAATTATATAACTATTACCCTATCAATATACAAAAAATCAGCTAGTTAGAGTTCTGTTTTAGGGTTCCGTAGTCAACCAAGTTTTGTTGATTACAGAACCCTGAAACGCTATAGTACGATGTGATACGAAAACGTATGTTTTTGTGAAATTTTATCAAAATCAACGCAGTAGTTTCGGACCCTATGCGATGCAAACAAACTTTTCCTCTTTATTATTAGTTTAGATACATATACATTTCTTGTCCTTAAGATTCTTTATTGTTATTGTTTTCAGGTCAAAAGTTCGCAATGATGGAAATGAAGTCATCACTATCGTCCATACTGAGAAACTTCACCATTGCTCCGATCACAAAAAGAGAAGATTTGTGTTTCTCCGTCGATTTAGTATTAAGAACGACTGATCCCGTTTACGTCAAATTTATAGAGAGGAAGCTAGATTAAAAGTATTTAAATTAGATATTGTTCGATTTTGACATATTTTGTACACTACAAATTGTAGTTAGTGTGCGGAAAATGGCAATGTCCCATGGCAATTGGCAATAGGCATGACGAAAATTGTTTTTTCTTGTTGGTAAGTGAAGGACCGTTCAAAATAGAAATAACTGTCAAAAATGACTCTGATAGCGTAAAAACTCTCCAAGATATCACAATTCAAAACTCACATAAACCTTCCTCCACAACTCCATAAGACCTTCCCAAAACGCTCCATACAAAATGTCAGCTAACTGTGACGTCACGCCTAGCTAGTTTGTTCGATAGCTATTAAAATATTGAGTTTATGAAAGTGGTTTCATTAGAAAAAATGTTACAAATTGCATAACTTATCGAATGGTAACGATACAAAAATTAAGGAATTTTATATAAAAAAAATCTACTTGACTTGACGAAAAAACTTTGAAGGCTCAAAAAAAAAATACATAAGTTATGAAGCTGAAATTTTGGGTATACCTATTTTTCATCACTAGGTATTTATTTTATTTAAAAAATCTGCTAATCTTTGACCTTGTCGTCATCCCTATAGTAGTTTTAAAATAACTTTCAGAACTTTTGTCTAACAGAGGATTTTGTTCACGGAGCTTAACAACATTTTGTTCTTCTGTCTTGTGTCTATCAAGCGAAACAATAACGTATCAAAAAAGGACAAACATTGGATAATATCCATTGTATTAATATTATTGATCCTATTACAACTCGAACGCACGAAGGCCAACATTTGCGCCAAGCCGAGTTAAAGCTAAGCATGTGTCAAAATATCATGTCCTTTCTTTCATCAATAGAGGAACAAGAGAAACAAATTAATATATAACCCAAGATTCAATCTTGGGTTAACGAAGACACAAAGTTAGGTTATGCTGGATTTACACGGGTGACTAAAGCCGCACGATTTACGCCGCACGGCAAGCGATCGCTTGCTGCAACAGGCGATTTTTGTAGAATGTGTAAATGGGGTGGCGATTCGGGTTGGACAGGCGATTCGACTGGTGACTTGCCGCGCGACTAAAATCGAACCGTTAGTTACCCGTGTAAATCGAGCATTAGTAAGAATAGATAACAATTTACCTCCAACATCATGGGCTCGTAGACTGGACTGTTGAACATATGTCGGTTTTCTCTCAGCCAAGTGACCGCTTGGTAAGTGTCATCGCTGTACAGCCGGAGGGACTCTAAACGCTTCTCACGGACATCCTCGAGCTTGCGAATTCTGAAATCATCATGAGAGAATCTTTAAAAGAGACAGTCTTGTATATTTTAATATTATGTAATTTCAGCAATAACTGCAAACACAATTATAATAATAATAATCTATGAAATTTGACACACTCTGCGTCTGGATGGAGATTTGGAGCAGAAAAACGATCTAGATCTTTTTTCCTGTGACCTGATATTAACTACCCATACATATTATAAATGTGTGAATCTATTACTTTGTCATGCTTAAACAATGTAAGCGATTCTGAAGACATTTGGGAGCCGAGCCGAGAAACGACAGGAGAATATTAGTTTTTATCACAGAAAATTTTGTATGCGCGATAAACTGGTGCAACATCTATTATTAAAACAAGTGCTGTTAAGGCGAAGACAACTGCTAATTCGACATCTTTGTGCAGTTTTCTAGACGTAAGTATTTCATTGATTGGCACAAAAAAAATATGTGATTTTTTATTATATTTGGAAAAGCTTTTTTATTTTAAATTATAAAATAATATACTCCTGATGGATGAAAAAAAAATATCAAAGTCACATCTTCCAGGAACTTTAAACAGTTCTAACTAAAATAATATTCAAGCTATGCTTTAATTTTTTTATTTGATACTTACCTTTTACAAAAATCCAAAGCTTGTAAGATTTAATTTTCGGTTCTGACATCTAGATTTCACATTTTTTTTTCTCTAACAAACGAAAAATGTATCCACGCTACGGAGTGAACATTTCACATCTCCCTCTCTCTCGCATGAAAATCGACAGTGGTGCGAGAGTGATGCGAAATATGCGAATCCTCAAGGTCATTCGCAGTTATCAGCGTCATAATATGTTATTTTAGAGATAAACTACGATAACATGGCGCGCCCCTCCAAAATACAAAACGTTTGAATTGCGTTGTTAAAACGTTTGAAGTGCGTTGTCTTGCGCGGTCGGCTAGTTATGATTAATTGACCAACAAATCTTGATAATAAGTGACATTAAGTGAAATATTACGACTACTGTGATTGGTTGAATACTTACTACATACAAACTCTTTCAAAGGATGTGACTACACACATTGAAACAGTAATTTGGAGGGGCGCGCCATATTATCGTAGTTTATCTCTAATGCAGCACAGAAATATAATGGTATGCTACAATCAATATTGATATTTCTTACTTGTTTTGATAAAGCCGTATCTGTGGTGTAACATTATTCTCCAGATCATACTGAACCTCCAACTTCTGTTTCTTGAGAGTCTCGAGCGCCGCGTTTGTCTTCGCTATAGGTTTGTGTAACTCAGCTAACTCCATCTTAACTTTATTGCCTGTAATCACAATAATTATGGTTGTAATACTTGAAAGTCTGTATATAAAAATAAATAAAATAAAAGTCTGTATTTGGTGTGATAAATCAATGAACAAACCTTTAATGCAAACAACAACCAAAAAACCCATATTAATAATAATTTGATTGCAAAAATTTTAATTATGAAACGAAATATAATATCATTAATGTTAAGTATATAATTTTATTTAACACATTAGCTTAGTTTATGTTTGTCGGAGGACAACACTGAAGTTTATATATTCTATATTTGTTATCTGTGGATTGTGTGTCAAAAAGGGATTGTCTATGTTATCTGTTCTTTTTGGTTCCTTCTCTTGTCAAGAATAAATGTGTTACGTTGTGCTTACAGAAAATCTCAGCTTCATTTACCAGAAATCCACTTAAATCGTAATAATCAATAGGTTATGGGCTCAGATTAACGTTTGAAATTGAAGATCAGTGAATTTAAAGTAATAGTGCACAATATTTCACACCAAAAATTTGGCCGGCCGGCATAATGGACGCGCGGTCGTGTGTTGAGAAGTTTGACGGAAATAATTTCCACCAGTGGAAATTTCAAATAAATAGTGCGTTAAAAGCCAAAGGTATTGATATAACAAAAAAGAAGCCCGAAGGAGAATGCTCAATGTGGTCTAAAAACGATGGAATGGCGATGTTCATTATAACCTCGAACATGGACCTCAAACAAATAACTCTGATAGAAAATTGTGAAACGGCAGCAGATATTATGTCAAAACTAGAGTCCATATACGCACAAAAAGTGAACTTAACAAAATGATAATACAATTGCACAGCATGTTTCTAAAGTTGAAAATCTGGCAAAACAGTTGAAAGAAAGCGGCGAAACGGTGAGCGAAACTGCTATTATGACCAAGATACTTGGTACTTTGCCTGCAAAATATAGAACACTCCGTCAAGCTTGGTTATCATTAGACCCTGCAATGCAAAATATTACAAACTTGACTGCCCGCTTACTTGACGAAGAAGCAAGTTTAACATGCGAGGAGGAGCAAGAAACAGCCTTGGTAGTGACTAATTCCAAAGAAAAAAGGCAAACAAAGACAAACAAAATGAATAGTAATGCTCACAATATACATTCCAAGCATCGCTTTGAGTGTTATAATTGTGGTAAAAGGGGACATTTTGCCAAAGAATGCTGTGCTCCAAGAAAATTTACAAAAAAGTCAGAAAACATAATGGCATATAATGTAGAAGACAAGATTGAATTAAATGATGAAAATATCTGGATCTTGGACAGTGGTGCTTCCGCCCATATAACTTACAATAAAAGCATATTTACACATTTAGAAGAATGCACTCAAAAGTCATTGACCCTAGGCAATGAACAATTAGTTGAAGTATGTGGAATTGGAAAAATATTGATTGAAAGATTTGTCAATGGACAGTGGCACTCGGGAATATTAAATGATGTGCTCTATGTTCCAAGTTTAAAGAGAAATTTGTTTTCCGAAGGAGTCATTATGCGTCAAGGATATTCACTTACAAAGCAAGGTAAAAATGCATTGATTTATCTTAACAAGAAAATAATAATGACTGCACAAATCAAAAGTAACAACTTATATCAGTTAAATATTAAAACCGTTGTTCCTGAAAAATGTAATTTAACACAGAACAGTATTGATATAAGAAAGTGGCATGAACGATTAGGTCATTTAAACGTAAAAGAAATCAAAAACATGAATTCAAGCAATTTAGTTGATGGTTTGAAATTAAAAGGTGATATAGAAGAAAAGTATACTTGTGAAGCATGCGCTTATGGTAAACAACATTGTTTGCCACTTCAGAAATCTTCTAGAAGTGAAGTACAGCCCGGTGATCTGGTATACAGTGATGTGTGTGGCCCTCTGAGTCAACCATCTGTACAAGGTATGCGCTATTTTGTATGATTTAAAGATGCCAAGATTAGTTACAGGCATGTGTATTTTATAAGACATAAAAGTGATGTATTGCATTATTTTAAAATTTATAATGCCATGATAAAGAATAAATACATGCATAGCGTTAGAATTTTACATACAGACAACGGAAAAGAGTATGTCAACACTGCATTTAAAGAGTATACTGAAAAAGAAGGCATAATCCATGAGTTTACTGCACCTTACACGCCACAACAAAATGGACGAGCAGAGAGGGAGTTCCGAACTATAGTCGAGAGTGCTCGCTCTATGTTATACGCTCGAGATGTGCCATTGTACCTATGGGCCGAAGCGGTTAATACAGCTGTGTATTTACTCAACAGATCCTCGTCAAGCCAGTCTCCGGACAAAACACATTTGAAGCCTGGACTGGTGTCAAACCTCAAATGAGTCACATTCGGGTATTCGGAAGTGAAGGATACGAGGGCTGCTATTTATGTATCCGGAACTGGCCACTTACAAGAACAATATTTAAAAAGTAATTACAACATTTGAAAATAGAACTCTTTGGTTGAAGAATACATTTTGTTTCATGTGACTGTCAATTATTTTTCCATTGTGGCGTCATTTTGAAAATTGCGTGTCTTCATTTGCCATGGATTTAACGTGTGAACATTTTCGTGCAATGATTTACTACGATTTTCGGCGTGGGCTAAATCAACAACAGTGCTTTATTCAACTCACCGCAACTTTTGGAGATGAAGCACCATCAAAAACCATTGTTTATCACTGGTACAGTGAGTTTAATCGTGGGCGGTCTATGCTCACGGATGAAAATAAAGAAGGTCGCCCAAAAACAGCTGTTGTCCCACAAAATATAGATGCTGTGCGGGAACTAATAATGCGTGATCGTCATGTTACATATCGCGAGATAGAGGCGTCCTTAGGCGTAAGTATGACGAGCATACATAAGATATTACACGAACATTTGGCTGTAAAAAAAAATATGTTCGCGTTGGATTCCGCACAACTTGACATTCGATCAAAAACGGGCTCGTGTCGATTGGTGCAAAAAAATGAGAAAAAAATACAACCGTGGTACGTCAAAAGCCGTTTATAATATCTACACAGGTGATGAATCTTGGATCTATGCATATGACCCCGAAACTAAACAACAGTCAACGGTGTGGGTGTTCCAAGATGAGCCGAAACCAACAAAAGTTACTCGTGCAAAAAGTACTTTGAAGCAAATGGTCGCCTGTTTTTTTGGAATTAATGGACATGTGGCTACAGTGCCATTAGAGAATCGTAAAACGGTTAATTCTGAATGGTATACGACCATTTGTTTACCAGAAGTCTTTGAAGAAATAAGAAAGGACAACCGACAACGCAGAATCATATTACATCACGACAATGCTAGCTGTAACACCTCAGCTGAAACAACTCAGTTTTTGGAGGGTCAAAAGATCGAATTGACTGGTCATCCGCCGTACAGCCCTGATTTGGCACCTAACGATTTCTTTTTATTTCCATACGCGAAGAACAAATTACGTGGTCAACGTTTTTCGAGCCGCGAAGAGGCTGTTGATGCGTTCAAAATGCACGTTTTGGAGATACCTCAATCAGAATGGAAAAAGTGCTATGAAAATTGGTTCCAGCGTATGCAAAAGTGTGTCGATCATCGCGGCGAATATTTTGAAAAGCAATAAAACCATATTAAATGATATATGTTTGTATCTTTTTTTAATTCCGGATACATAAATAGCAGCCCTCGTATGTGCATACTCCAGATCAGTTAAGAAAAAAATTAGACAAAAAAGGTGAGAAGATGATATTGGTTGGATATTCCGATAATAATTACAGAATGTTTAATACAATCAAACAGTTTGATGTTAAAACAGCGTTTTTAAATGGTAACTTAGATGAGGAAATATATTTAGAGATTCCAGATGTAGTATCAGTTAGTAAAAATTGTATTTTAAAATTAAACAAAGCCCTCTATGGACTCAAACAAGCGTCCAGATGTTGGAATAAGAAGTTCACAAAATTTTTAAAGGAATATGGTTTCATTCAATCTCAGGCTGACAATTGTATTTATATAGGAGAATTTAATAGCATAAAAATTTTCTTACTAATTTTTGTTGATGATTGTCTTGTAGTTTCTCCAAATAAGAACTTAACTGAACAAATTATTATGTATTTAAAACAAGCTTTTAAAATTAAATAATTGAATTTAGCATACTTTGTAGGTCTTCAAATAGTCAGAGAAAGTAATAACATTCTTATTCATCAGAGAGATTATATTGAACAAATTATTAAAAGATTTAATATGAATGACGCAAATCCTGTAAAAACTCCATCTGATGTAAATGTAACAATAACAAAAAATTTTGATGATGAAATTGTAGATTTTCCTTACAGAGAATTAATTGGTTCTCTCTTGTTTTTATGTTCTGTGTCACGTCCAGACATTAGTTTTATTGTTCACTTGCTAAGCAGATATGTAAATTGCCCCAAAAGGCAACATGTTATTGCGGCTAAGCGTGTCATAAGATATTTAATTGACACCAAAGATTTGTGTATTACTTATGGAGGGAGCAACAGTCTTTCCGGATATTCTGATTCTGATTTTGCAAGTGATATAGACACTAGGAAGTCCACTACTGGATATATATTTTTGTTAAATGGAGGACCAGTAACGTGGTCTAGTCAAAAGCAAAAAACTATTGCTCTTTCCACAACGGAAGCTGAATTTGTAGCTGCTAGCGAATCCGCTAAAGAAATTATGTGGTTAAAACAAATATTGTCTGATTTAGGTGAAATTAATGAATGTATTACTTTATATGTAGATAATCAAAGCGCGATTAAGCTTATTAATAACCCCATATATCATAAAAGAACTAAGCACATAGATGTTAAATATAACTTCATAAGAGAGAAAGTAGAAGATGGTATAATAAAAATTAAATATATTTCTAGTTCCAACCAATTGGCTGATATCTTAACTAAATCATTAATGACTCAGCCATTTATATTTTTGAGAAATCATTTGTTAACTAATATGAATAGCTTATCTAGTTTAACTGTTAATGGTGATGTGTAAAATAAAATTCTAGAGAGGGTGTTAAGTATATAATTTTATTTAACACATTAGCTTAGTTTATGTTTGTCGGAGGACAACACTGAAGTTTATATATTCTATATTTGTTATCTGTGGATTGTGTGTCAAAAAGGGATTGTCTATGTTATCTGTTCTTTTTGGTTCCTTCTCTTGTCAAGAATAAATGTGTTACGAGTTTTGGCGGGCATGTGAAAAAGTGCTGTTGTGTTTTTGTATTATTTTCCTAAAATTGTGTTAGCTGGGTTTTTAATGTGTAATATTGGTAGAATATTAACCATTAGATATTCGTGTTCATTCACAAGTGTAGGAAAGTGATGTAATATCCAGAAACGTGCTATTTTGTGTTCCCTCCAAAACTCCATCGAAAGTTTCAGTAAAGCATCTACCACTTTACTGAATCGACCGACTTGACTCCTGTGACTGTATTGACTTTTACTTAGACTTTGACTAGACTTTAGACCTGACGATACATGAAAACGATGATGAAAATTATAATAGGAGGAATATGGTTTTCCCGCCATATTCCTTACCTTTTTACCTTGTCTGTGGCACAACATACACATCCTTTGTGTCAAGTTGCCAAAAAAGAAGAAAAAGAAAGAAATGTGTTACGTTGTGCTTACAGAAAATCTCAGTTTCATTTACCAGAAATCCACTTAAATCGTAATAATCAATAATTAAAATAAAATTTGGCATGATGATACTTCCGAATCCTGAGAAAGGTTTAAAAAAGTTTTTATCTCGGAAAAATGCACGATTCCCGCGTTAGCGAGTTTCGGCACAATAAAGTTGCAGACGTGTTATTTAAAAGTTGCAAAATACTCACTGTCACCAACATTTTCTTCAGCTCTGCGTTTGTCCGATATAAGCTTTTCCAATTTGGTTTTAGCCTCCACAATCTCTCTCTCGCGATTTCGGTGCTTCTCCAACTTGGCTTGGTACGAAGAGTCTATCTCTCTTATTTTGTACTCTTGCGCCATAACGTTGTCCGTCATTTCTTTGACTTTGTCTTTCAGAATATGAGTTTCTCTGCTCTGAAATTTTTATTGAAAATAATTTACATAATAGTAGCATAATTTACATTAAAAACATAAAACTTATTCAAAGACTGACGGCGTAAATATACGTGCGGCAGTTAGTCAGGTTTATTTTTTAACCTATCAACTCCCAAGCGATTGAATTCGACCGCATAAACAATAGATTTCCAAGAATCTGCGAACGAAGGATTAAACCAAAATTAAATTGTTTATTATAAAATTGAGTAAATACTTACAGATTTAAGTTTCTGTTGTTCTAATTTACCTATTCCCGTTTTTGCTTTGTCTATTACTTTCTCCAATGGCTCCATCTTGGTCTTATGGGATGTTATCAATTTTGTAGCCTCCTTTTTATCATTTGAGTATTCAACAACTTTTTCTCTCAAATCCTGATATTCTATCCATAACTTTTTCTTTTCACAGATATCAATTTCCTTTTGTATCTCCTTTCTTTGATTCATAGCATCTATGATGACTTTCAATCTGAAATGTGATAAAATAAAATTAATAATGTAATGTATGTACAAGGGTGAGGCCGCCAATTTTTGCTGAAAAATTTTGCGAGAGAAATAAAATTGGCGAATATCTATGCTGCTTGTGACGTTGGAGCACCTAAATTGTAGCGAATTTATTCCTCTACGCTAACATAGCATTGAGAAATATGACGTTGGAGCACCAAAATGATAGCGTAGAGGCTATCATAGCGTTGAGAAAATCAAACTTATCTCTGTAAATAATACACAATGTGGTTTTTATTATAGCTCCAAACATGGCCCTTTTGACTACTCATACTACTATGCATTGATAGTTTTATGTGAAACAGTAATACTTACATTTGTGTCACAAAAAAACTTCCTTTGAAAAAACTGTGTACACAGCCCAACTGAGGTTCAAATGTGAACTGCCGAGAAATGGCGGATATTACGAGATTTTCCATAGAATACGTAAAAACTCAGCGTTGCCAACTGCTATGTCGGCCGATTTTACCTTCCCTGACACCCAACGATAACAATAAATTGGTATTATTGATGACGTTTAAAATGTGGGGTAGAATTGATGTTTCAAACGATTCATTTGATTTTAAAAAGTTTATAAAGAAAGTTATCTTAAAATACTATAAGAATTAGATGAGATAATAGCCATTTATATGAGTATTCATAACATATCAGATTTATCTTCAAATCTGTCATACTTACTGCTACAGCGACAGTTAAAGTGCACCTCTTCCACGGCGGATTGTATATTTTAAGCTATTTTCTTACCTTTTTTTATGTTTAATTTTAATATATTTTTAGACTATTATTGGAACTCAAATAATTCTAATGCATGCTTGAGTACTTTGTTTTCTTCGTTAGAATCAGTTTTCGAGCATAAGATAGACACAATACTTTTTAAAATACAAAGGGCAGAGAAAAATAATTGCAAAATCAGCAAAAATTGGCGGCCTCGCCCACAAATCAATTAAAAGTACTTGAAATTCAATTAAATTACTCATTCGTAATTTGTATATTCAAACTGAAAGCAAAACAACTGGTGGCATTTTGATGAAATTTTCCATAGATACAGTGCAGACCAAAAATATGGTGTGCAATAGATTTTTTTGTGGTAACAATAAAATATGTAAGTACAATTACTACTGACCTTTCGTTAAGTCTGATCTGCTCCTGCAACAACTGGGCATTGTTCTGTAGCTTCGTAGACAAGCCTCTTTGATTGTTCTTTGTAGCAATAAGTTCATCCAACTGTGCTACGCTGTCCTGACCACCGACTGCAGCCAAGGTACTTCGGAGCAGTTGCTGAGGATCCATCTTCGAGAAGTCTTGTACACGGTCTTGCGGCAATAGCTGACAGAGATTATCAACCTGGAAAATGATGGCAAAAATATGAGTCTCTAATATAAATTAATATTAAATTAAGAGGATTTATTAGACACAATGGTTCTTATACAGTTCATATATTTGTGCATTTAAGATTTTAAATAATCATGTTTGATTTTCATTAATTGCAAAAATATACAGATATAATAATTATTGTTATTAGAACTGTAATTTAACACTTATCAGAGACAAGCCATACATAGTTTATATCCTCTTTGCACTTATGGTGTGTTTTTAACTGACTTCCAAAAAGGAAGAGGTTATATATATGTTCATCTGTTTATTGTGTTTAAAATTTAATTTGTAATGTTTAAAAACAGTTTCTTTTATGTGATGTTCAAAAATTTTGGCATAATGTATTGGCATTTTTCTATACTTCTAAGAAGTTTATTTTAATTACCTGAATATTCAATTTATTAATAAGTTCTTGTACTTGATGCTCTCGGGCACTCTTGTGATTAATACTCCAGGTGGAGACATCTCTCAAGTTGAAGCTACGGGTTATTATAACATTTCTCTCTCCTGGTTGCTGATACAGTTCTATTTCGATTGTAGCTTGTTCACATCCATTTCTGACATATTCCGATACCTGAAAAATATATAGAGTGAGGATCAGAGTTAAAAAAAAACATAACAAATCCAAGAAAAACATAATTTATGATGATCTGTATACAAAATAAACAAATAGATTTTTTGCAACATCTGTAGTATTATTTTATTGGTATGTAATATAATAAATGATAATGCTAATGTACCTTCTTAGCTCTTCCAATAACATTTGTCTTGCCGCATAAACCTAGTATAATTGCACACACAAACGTCGATTTTCCAGTTCCGTTCGGGCCAATGATAAGATTTAGCGCCGAGCCTGGATAAAGTTGCACCTGCTTATAAGTCCTACAATGAAAACAATAACATTTGTTGCTTAACAATAATGTAATAATGATAATAAAAACAAAAATTTTGCCGCGAAACTACACCAACAAACTTACACGAAGTTTTCAAGTGCTATCCGGTAAATTGAACCAGGTTTCAATCCACTGGTATTTATAACTTTCGACATTTTTATAAGTTTTCTTGCATATTCTAAATAGGAAATTTAATTTAAAATACCGTATTTATAAATTGCGCAAAATCTTCTCAGAATCTCACAGATTTTCAAAATAATCTTTTTGTTTGAAACTTTGAACATTGAAGCACAAACCATATAGAATGCTAACGCATTGAAGAATGAAGATCACAGATACCTATGTAGTTTAATTCACAGATTATTATTATATATTTGTTTAATTGTAGAATGAAGATTGAAGATCTGATCAGTGTTGCAAAAGTGATAATTCAAAAATCGGGCAAATTTCCAAGTAATTATCGGGAGAAAACGGGAGATTTTTTTTCCAAATAAAACAACAATATTTTACGCTATTAATTAAAGTATATTATTAAAAACAAATAAGATACATTTAAAATGGCAAATCATTCATGTTCATACCACTTTTTGGTTGCTATTTCTGCAAACATTCTTTAAAATTTTGTGAGTATTTATTTCATGAATCATCGAAGTCGGACATCGCATATAGCGCACTTAACAAATAACACAAATAAAATTTAAACTTTCTTTCTTAACCCTAGAACACTAACATTATTTTCCGACGCTTGTTACTAACCTTCGTCGTTTCGACTACGATATTTTAGAAAGGCGATTAAAAGGTGTTAATCAAATGAAATGTTTACAGTTTTGTTTTTCATTAAATGGAAATGTTGTATTTAAATTATTTATACTACTTTAATAAAGTGATATGGCATATTTATTACCCAAACAGCCTTATAATTGAGATCATAGTTTGCATGACAAGTCAACAAGTTAAATCTTTACTACTACTATTTATGAAGATATTGTGGAAAAAACTTTAAAATTAATTAAATTTTGAATGCAAAAGACTAATAAAATGAAAATGAAATAAAAAAGTGATTATTTATATGTTTGTGGCATATGTCAAGTTTGTGCTCTCCACACAACGATTTTTGCACTTGTTGCAAGTAAATTTAGGAGATATGCCACATGTTTTCCTTCTTTTTGTGCAAGAGGTATATGAGCTTTACTATCTTGTCCAGTTTCTATCGTGAAAATCGAAATATTACTACTTTGCAAATATTTTATACGACCATATATTATGTAAGCTAGATCAATTTCGATATGGTCTTCTTTTTCACTCCCCGATGAATTTTGATTAGCGCTCTCAGCTTGTAATAACATCCAAAGTATTGTAGTTATAATAATAATAAACAATATCAAAAAAATAAATCCGTAAAAGAATAAAAATGCACAAAAATGTACAAGCCTAATAACACAAAATGTAGCGTTAATACTAACCCTCGTCGTTTCGACGGATCATGGTTGCTGGTATGGCGCTTACAGCCACATACAAAATACTACCGTCAGTCGCGAGGGCAACGGGTCGATAGAGATTAGCTGAAGTATGGAAGAAGTGCGATCGCGCGCTCAAAAGATAGAACGAATTTTTTAAAACCGCGTCGTCGAATCGACGAAGATTAGTAATCCAGGGTTAAAAACATTTCAGACTATGTAGAGGTTTGAAATGTTCAGTCGGTATCAACCACCAATTATTGAAAGGGACAACACTATATTGAGAAAAGAGATGTCCTTACTTCATTCTCACTTCCCAGTATAGCGCTGTCTCTTTCAGTTGGGGAATCCCCTTACTACAGAGTTTACTTACCCGTTTATTATTACCAGATAATCTTCAGTGTTGTCGTGTTGAGAATGCAAAATAATACTATATTTTAAACATTCGTTGCAACTTGCATACAATGTAAAAATCGGGAGATAGGACACTTAAATCGGGATATCGGTAGGGAGACGCCAAAATCAGTAGATCTCCCGATAAATCGGGAACTTTTGCAACACTGGATCTGATGCTTTGAAAATTGAAGTTTGAGAATGACAATTCACAACTGATATGTAGGATGGAGTTTTGGCGGGCATGTGAAAGAGTGCTGTGTTTTTGTATTATTTTCCTAAAATTGTGTTAGCTGGGTTTTTAATGTGTGATATTGGTAGAATATTAACCATTAGATATTCGTGTTCATGCACAAGTGTAGGAAAGTGATGTAATATCCAGAAACGTGCTATTTTGTGTTCCCTCCAAAACTCCATCGAAAGTTTCAGTAAAGCGTCTACCACTTTACTGAATCGACCGACTTGACTCCTGTGACTGTATTGACTTTTACTTAGACTTTGACTAGACTTTAGACCTGACGATACATGAAAACGATGATAAAAATTATAATAGGAGGAATATGGTTTTCCCGCCATATTCCTTGCCTTTCTACCTTGTCTGTGGCACAACATACACATCCTTTGTGTCAAGTTGCCAAAAAAGAAGAAAAAGAAACAAGAAACTGATATGTCTTACAGTCTACGTCTTCTTCTAATAATTTTGCTACTATTGTGGATGAGAGCAAAATTTGTCGCAAGCAGGTCGCGTCGCTGGCTGGGGAATAAATTATTGTCATGTTATCCTAATGTGTTTATAAAAAACTAGACGTTCCGCACGGCTTCGCACGAGTAAATAAGATATTTCACATACAAATAATAATTAGTCCACAAAAACAGCCTATGATCCTTCACGTGGTCTACTTCTTTCTTATCTGACCTAAATAACAGAAAAATTTCACTAGTACTTAGTAGTTCGTGAGATAAGCCCTTTCAAATATTTTCCCCTGTTTTTTCCACATTTTCCTCTATTTCTTCGCTCCTATTAGTCTATGATCCTTCACGTGATCTACTTCTAAACTGACCCAAATAACAAATTTTTTTTACTAGTAGTTCGTGAGATAAGCCCTTTCAAATATTTCCCCCCGTTTTTTCCACATTTTCCTCTATTTCTTAGCTCATATTAGTCTTAGCGTGATAAAATATAGCCTATAGCCTTCCCCGATAAATGGACTATCTAACACTGAAAGAATTTTTGACGTGACAACGTCTTATAATTCGATGTGGGCTGCGCGCACGAAAAAATATGACGCAATATGCGGCGTTACCTCGCTCTGAGGCGTTCCATTTGAGTTGTTTAGCAGAAATGTACAGTCGGGGAAAATTGTGCTAAGCAGAAATGTACAGTCGGGGAAATGAGTTGTTTAGCAGAAATGTACAGTCGGGGAAATGAGTTGTTTATCAGAAATGTACAGTCGGGGAAAATTGTGCTAAGCAGAAATGTACAGTCGGGGAAATGAGTTGTTTAGCAGAAATGTACAGTCGGGGAAATGAGTTGTTTAGCAGAAATGTACAGTCGGGGAGATGAGTTGTTTAGCAGAAATGTACAGTCGGGGAAATGAGTTGTTTAGCAGAAATGTACAGTCGGGGAAAATAATTGTGCTAAGCAGAAATGTACAGTCGGGGAAATTAGTTGTTTAGCAGAAATGTACAGTCAGGCAAATGAGTTGTTTAGCCGAAATGTACAGTCGGGGAAAATTGTGCTAAGCATAAATGTACAGTCGGAGAAATGAGTTGTTTAGCAAAAATGTACAGTCGGGGAAAATTGTGCTAAGCAGAAATGTACAGTCGGGGAAATGAGTTGTTTAGCAGAAATGTACAGTCGGGGAAAATTGTGCTCAGTAGAAATGTATAGTCGGGGAAATATGTTGTTTAGCAGAAATGTACAGTCGGGGAAATGAGTTGTTTAGCAGAAATGTACAGTCGGGGAAAATTGTGCTAAGCAGAAATGTACAGTCGGGGAAATGAGTTGTTTAGCAGAAATGTACAGTCGGGGAAAATTGTGCTAAGCAGAAATGTACAGTCGGGGAAATGAGTTTTGACGTGACAACGTCTTATAATTCGATGGAGCCGGCTGCACGCACGAAAAAACATGACTCATGCGGCGCTACCTCGCTCTGAGGCGTTCCATTTAAGGCTTGAAGTGCAAGCGAGAGCGCGGAACGAGCGACAAAGAGGCACGTTGTCATGTTCAACTATCGTCAGTAAACCGACTTTACAGACAACCGTTTTTTCAAATCGGACCAGTAGTTCCTGAGATTAGCGCGTTCAAACAAACAAACTAACAAACTCTTCCGCTTTATAATAATACTAGATGTTCCGCGCGGCTTCGCCCACGTATTTTAGGAATGTCACGAAAACCGTACATTTTTCCGCAAAAAAAGAAACCCATGTCCTTTCACGTGGTATATTCTTCATGTGTGCCAAATAACATAAAAATTGCTCCAGTAGTTTCGATATCTATATTCTTATATATAAAAATGGATTTTCAAATGTGTTAGTCGCGCTAAAACCCGAAAACGGCTAAACGGGTTGGGCTGATTTTAGTCTTAAAATATTCGTAGAAGTCCAGGGAAGGTTTTAAGGTGAAAAGTGACACGAAGTTCACCGGGACAGCTAGTATATATGTATATAAAAATGGATTTTCAAATGTGTTAGTCGTGCTAAAACTAAAAAACAGCTGAACGGATTGGGCTGATTTTAGTCTTAGAATATTCGTAGAAGTCCAGGGAAGGTTTTTAAGTGACACGAAGTTTACCGGGACAGCTAGTTTTAAGTAATTTCCTCCGTTTATTCTACTTTTTCCTCTATTCCTTCGCTCCTATTAGTCTTAGCGTGATAAGATATAACTTATAGCCTTTCTTAATAAATGGGCTATCTAACACTGAAAGAATTTTTCAAATCGAACCAGTAGTTCCTGAGATTAGCACGTTCAAATAAGCCCTTTCAAATAATTTTCCCCGTTTTTTCCACACGTTCCTCTATTTCTTCGCTCCTATTAGTCTTAGCGTGATAAAATATAACCTTTAACCTTTTTCAATAAATGAGCTATCTAACACTGAAAGAATTTTTTAAATCAAACTAGTAGTTTCTGAGATTAGTGCGTTCAAATAATCCCTTTCAAATAATTTCCCCCCGTTTTTTCCACACTTTCCTCTGTTTCTTCGCTCCTAAAAATCACAGCATGATGTTATATAGCCTTCCTCAATAAATGACCTATCTAACACTGAAAGAATTTTTCAAATCGGACCAGTAGTTCCTGAGATTAGCGCGTTCAAACAAACAAACAAACAAACTCTTCCCAATTATAATATTAGTTTATATTAGTATAGATTTAAATATAGATATAAGATAAAACCGGGTAACTAAACGGCCTTTGTATCTTTAATCTTATACCTAAATATGTACTGAAGTGTAAATAAAATACAATTGTTCGAAAATCAAAATATGTTGTTTTTTTTAAAAAATGGTTGTAAGGGATCCCCCCTTACAACCCAATTATAGGGGTCAAAGTTTATAATAATGTTTTTTTTGGATTGGGCGGTTTTTGAGTATTTTCATATTTTGATTTCGAGGGGAGGGTCAAAGGTTTTACGAAGCTTTGGACACCTATTTTGTTTGTTGGCTTCATTTTGTCCCGGAATTCCCACGTAAACGGGAACCACCACTCGCTGTAAACTAAGGGAGATCGCAGACGGCACACTTTTTGTGTGATCGAGTCTGCGGCGCACATACAGTCGGCATGGCGCGGCCATGCAGTAGTGTGTCATCAGTCAGTCAAGGTGTGACGATTATTACACACCAATGATGAAAAACTCAAAGCAGATATGTCACTACCGCGCGCGTTGTGAAGATTCAAATACGGCCCAATTGGGTCGTCTGTTATGTAGTCTGCATCGAGCGCAGTCCCGAACGTGCCGCGTCTTGTCTTACCTAAATAAATTAAAAGTGACGTCGCGTGTTTTTCGAAAATGTACCAATTATGACTCAAAAATAAACAAAACACAATAAGGAATCTCTTATCACATGCCTTGATTGCAATAAATACATACCTACCTCGATTATATACATTTTCGTCATAGCTCAGGCGAAGAAAGAGACAGCGATACGATTCGACGTTTAAAAAAAGAACTGTCTCTTTTATGTAAATGGCATTTCGTATCTTACGTTTCATTTAGCTGTCAAATTTTTGCAATTTTGAATTTGGAAATTGTTCGGAAGAGATTCAAGCCGGAAAATAGTATGAACGTAACATATCTGTATAAGTAGAATATCATTGTTACACACATATTAACACCCCGGGTTGAAATATTTAAATCAAGAAGTACAATAAAAAACTCGCCAAAACTTCCATAGCCCCTTCACTTCTGCTTTGATTTATATTTACTAGCTATATGACCGAGCTTCGCTCGGTATTAAAAAAATTAAAAAACACACATAAAATGATATTTTATGAAAATGATTCCTAGCTAGATCGATTTATCGCCCCCGAAACCCCCTATATATTAAATTTCATGAAAATCGTAGGAGCCGATTCCGAGATTCCGAGATATATATATATATATACACAAGAATTGCTCGTTTAAAGATATTGATTTATATTTATTAGTCTATGTTAGTCGGTAACGACTAACATCAAATAAATCATCATCGACTACTTTACCTATCATTCACTGAGGTCGTAACTTCTTTGTTTCTTCTTTACATTCATACAGAAGCATTCGATTAAATAAACAAACAAAACAACACGCAACGCCAACAATGGAGCGCCGGGCGAACCGAATGAAAATTGAGATTTGAGAAACGTCAAAAGCCATCGGTTTTGAATTTTGAAGCCTTAATAATATAATTTGAAGCCTTAATAAAAATAAAAAAAAAAGCTTAAAGAAGAAGCTAGTCGTGTCCGCGACTCCACGACTAGCGACTTGCGACAATAACAACAATAATAAAAACCGGGCAACACTGTTTGAGGCTTCAAAATTCAAAACCGATGGCTTTTGACGTTTCTCAAATCTCAATTTTCATTCGGTTCGCCCGGCGCTCCATTGTTGGCGTTGCGTGTTGTTTTGTTTGTTTATTTAATCGAATGCTTCTGTATGAAAAGAAACATTGCAGTTGTATTTTTAAATCAATTTAATTTGTAAATTCACCGTGGCGCTTCAATAATAAACTTTCAGTGACAAAAAGCGATTTTCTGGATTTTTTCGTCACGCCGATTTAATGGTGGATATTCATGTTTATAAATATTGATTTGCTTTAATCGTATTTAGTACGATTTAAATTAAAATTAACGGTGAATGAAATGTAGATTTTTGAAATGAAGTGATACGACACAATAAATATGCAACAGATGCTTACAAGTTCCGGCGTTATTGGTGAAATGCGCGATGTGAGTGCAAGTGCTTGAGCGTGTTTTTTGTGTTTTTGTGTTCATTTTGTTTTAATTTCCACCATGGACGGGACTTCTGAAAAGGATTGCTCTCCGCTATGGAATCTGTACCAGCAAATAGTATCGGACATGAAGGTAGGTCAGTTTTTTTAATTGTTGAATACGTCACACTCAGCGAACTGTAATCGGTCTACATTTTCTAAATTGATCTGTTTTAGATAAAGATTTTGCGTCCGTAATTGATATTATAGCCTACTTTTGTAGTCTACTACGGATTTTTGTGAAATTGCCGTAGTATTCATTCATTAAATATATTTACTTGTTATTTAGATATTATTATGAATGCTGGAAGATGGTTGGAAGCCTTACTGTTTTTATACCATTAGGCCTTAATAGGGTACTAAAAGATGTTTCACAAATTAGTTTTACCAAACATGTCCTTTAATTTGTCACCAACCAAAATGTTTTTGTGAGAAAGTAAGTAGGTCGATGTATTAATATTTCTTTATAATTACTGAGCTAAAGAATTGTTTCAGTTTTGTATTATAATAAGGTAATTTTAGTAAGATATTTTGAATGATATAAACCATTACAGCATGCTTGTTGTGTACTCCTGTGCAGTACGGATAAATGTTGCCATGCATCTCTTACCAGGGTCTTCTTTTTAGGGTTCCATATCCAATGGGTAAAAACGGGACCCTATTACTAAGACTTCAATGTCTGTCCGTCTCTCTGTCTCCAGGCTGTATCTCAAGAACCGCTATAGCTAGATTTCTGAAATTGTACGCGTATTTCTGTTGCCGCTATAACAACACACTAAAAACAAAATAAAATTAATATTTTACGGGGGATCCCATGCAAAAAACATGTTTTTTTTGGCTTTTTTGCTGATATCAATAATGGCAACATGTAGGCACTTGAAATTTTCACAAAATCTTCAATTATAATATGTGTACCCTAATAATTAATTTAATAAAATTAAAATGAAATCGAAATTAAGGCTGCGTTTCCACTGAAAAGGAGCTTAGCAGTGCTGAATTGACTACTCACTATGCTCGAAATCTTTGCTCCGCTTCGCTGTCATTCCTCTGGAATAGCACGATTGGTCAATTCGGGCACCGCTAAGCTCCGCTCCGCTTCAGTGGAAAGGCAGCCTTAAGGGGGGCTCCCATACAAAAAACACAGTGCCGATTTTTTCCATCTTAGTTCTTCTATCACTGTTTCTTTACCTATTTAATTATGCACATAGGACGTACCTTAATTTCTTTCCAAAAAGGTTTTACAATCTACTAACTTATACTCGGCGCGGTGAACCTTGGTCCCTATGACACTGACAGTTAATAACATTGTAGTTGCGTCACCATTAAATAAGGATCATATTGGACGTGTCTAAAAATGCCATTTATAAATTTTACGCAGCTTTATGCCATTACAATGATATTCCGTTGGAATTTTTAACTATCCTTAACATTTATAAGAAATTATCTCAATCTGAATTTACGTTTACGTCCTGCAAAACTTACGTTGTCATTAAATGCCACACGACGTAAGTTATAAACCTTTTTGGTTATAAACCTTTAATGGTGACGCCACTACAAGGTTATTAACTGTCAGTGTCATAGGGACCAAGGTTCGCCGCGCCGAGTATAGTAAGTCTTATAAAAATCTAGATCGCTAAAGCACACAGCAGCAGTGTTTACCTATTTTATTTAGCGAAATACAGCGTATGGAATATTATATTCAAAATGTACTACTATAGTGTCCTAATAATTATGTTAAAGTTTTCAATCATTGTTAAGCAATACAAGACTTTATGTGATCATCAGTCTGATTACTGAATATTAATCTGTCTTGCACACTCTTGTACGCATATTAATCCCTAGATCGTGGAAAAAACGAGACACAATAGATTTGTATTGTTATCGCGGTCGCATGCGACCGCTTGGGGCTTGAAGCATTAATCCTACACTTAGGCAAATTAAAAGACCAATCAATTCAGTCGAACTGACTCGCACGCACTCACATAAATGCACAAAACTGTTCAAGTGGCCAGTCATGATTGATACCAAACTAAAAATAAAGTTTAAGGCCGTCCCCCGAGCAAACAACCTTGACCATACATTTGCCGCGTTGCCGAGATCGCACCAAAACCCAATTTTTTTACTTATCTTTCAAAATTTTCCTAAAAAAATTTTAAACAGGGAATATGTAGTTTATGATATTGTCGATCTATTGGCCTGTGTTTCAAATAAAAGTAATTTGTGAATACTAAGGAGATGCTGAATGTATGCTTGAATTTTAATAAATTGGCTTTACTTTGGAAGCTGATATCATGAGTTTAATAAACAAAATTAGAAAATTTAAAATGTGGAAAGGAATGTTGAGATACTGAAGATTATTGCTGTATTTTTATTATAATTCTCTGTAGCTTTCAAATTATGAGTTTATAAGGCTCTAAATACGGTAAATTGCGGATTCTCCGTAGGGGAGGCCCTTAAAGCTAGGGCAAAATTATGATTTGGAAAGAGATTATTATTTATTCAATAACAATTGGTGTACTGATTGAGCCAGAAAATACCGTTATGTAGTTTGATAAGAAACAAACTGGATTAAACAAGGAATAAAGCATTTGTTTTGAAATAGTAGAATCCTGTACAGTTCTAGTTTTGTATGCCATCTGTTGGCAAGGTCATTGAGTGAATAGTGAATACTGATGAACGATAACATGAGACTGTTCAGCTATTTTTTACCTTTGAATTTGTATCATTGTGACTCTTATGTCCTTACCTTAAAGATCCTGTCAAAAACAAGACTTTGCATGGACAGTAACATCATATATTTTCAAATAACAATAGACTAATTAATGTTCGTAATTGTTATATCACCAAATGGAGCGTGGACGCCTGTCGATATTCTGCTGTTTAATTTAATTTTCTAGTTAGTGGTTAGTTGGGACTTGGGGCAGTTTTTTATTTTTAAATAGATTATAAAGGTCATCTATGCTAGGGTCACTATTGTGGGCTTATGAAAGTATTCGTCACGTATTTGTTGATTACTAAATCGTATACATTATTTATTATACAGGTACAAACAGATCATACACCTTCACATCACTGCATAAAACAAAAAAAGTCGCTTTCTGCTGTCTGTCCATATGTAATGTCGGCTGTACACTCTCGCCGAGAGCTCTCGGGCGAGTTTCGTGCGAGAGCCCCTTGCCCGAGTGCGATCATGTACATTCTCGCTTAGTTCAATCGCAGTTATGAACTCAGAGAAGATGGACCATTATTTTTCTAAAAATGGCGAAAACGTATCTACGATCAATGATCACCATTCACTATTGCATCGAAAGATATCATTGTAATCCAAAGATCTATAATAATAATTAATTTTATTTCTCACAGATAATGACTTATAATGACGTTTATTATTGTTATTTTTCTGTTCTGCACTGTCTAGCGGCGCGACTAGTAGTGAAAAACGCGAGAGTGTACAGTAATGCGCTCGCTTTCCTCGCGAGACCCTTTGTCTCGGGCGCAAAATACCGACACCGGACCGAGACGGTCCGAGACAGGCGAGACGAGGCGAGCGCACCCAGTTACACTCTCGCACTCGGGCCGCCTCGCTGTGTCTCGGCGAGAGTGTACAGCCGACATAAGATAATATTTAAATGCTCATGGTTTATAACTTCGCAATCGATTTTGATGAAAATTTTCGCAGACCGTATAGTACCTAGATGCGCTCTTCGTGTCCAATTCAATAACGCGTTCGGTGCTGCTGGGGCTGCCTTGGCGCTGCAGTGCGTCGGGGATGTTTGCGGAGGCACGTGTAGACTGCTTTTATGCGACTATGCGAAAAAGATGCGCGTCCCTGGTGCGTCGGATGAGGGGCAGTACCAACAACATACTGAACATGTTTGCTGAACGGCTGGACTGTGTTTATGCTAATCGCTGTGGCGCCGTATCTCATGGATTAACAAAATAGTTGGTAAAGACGTAATGATATTATACTCTGCTTTTAGCAACTATTTTGTTAAAATAAACTTAAATTTAACTATTTTTATAAATTTATACTAACTTTAAATCTTAAGAATAAAGTGTTACATGCTAAAAATTGGGCCAAATGTAGTCTGAAAATAAAAAAAATAAATTATCATTATTATAGAGTGGAGTAGGGGCCAAGACATAACCAACTTTTGATCCCGCCAAAATACATGGATTCAGCGGGATTTTATATTCCACATACAAAGTCACTGGAGACTCGTTTATAATATTCAGTGTCGGTTTTAGCACCACCAGCGCCCTGGGCGAGATTGCTTCGGCACCCAGGGTGCTGGTGGCCTTTTTGTTTGCCTTTGACGCCAGAGCCCCCGTAAGGGCTACTGGCGCCTGTGTGCAAAAAAAGGATTTTGGCGCCCCTTTAGGCAAATTTTTTGGGTCCTTGGTTTTGACGCCCCTAAAGATGGCGATTTGGCGCCCCTAGAGGATGGCGCCCGTGTGCATTGCACACATTGCACACATTGCACATGGTAGCGGGGGCCCTGTTTGACGCCTTTTTTTGTCCGGCGCCCTGGGCGGTCGCCCAAGTCGTCCCCCTCTAACGCCGCTACTGTTTACAATATCGGTTAAACACCTCGGCGCGTACAGCCGTACACGGGTCCGCCGAAATTACGAGCCCCGCCTTATAAATAGCCCGATGAACAGCTGTTCTCACACTTTATTAGTTCCGCAGCGGTAGCTATGACGACGAATATGCTGTTTATCGAACATATTAGGAGCTAAAAATTCGTTTATCGCGGGAACCGTTCATTTTTCCGGTAAAAAAAGTATACTTACTATGTCCTTTCTCGGGACTCGAAGTATCTCCATACCTTTATATAATGAAAGCTCCTGGATACCTTTCGGCTAAATCGGTTTAGCGGTTTGGGCGTGAGGAGGACGTAACGGACAGACAGACACACTATCGCTTTTGTGATGTTAGTTATGGATATTTTCCTTCATTAAATAAGTCATCAGTAGAATTTGTTACATAGCACATGACGTATGCAAATGTTATTTAATTATTGCGTCTTAATAAGCGGAGTTCTTACACGGTATATTCCTCTATGAATTTCGTAGAACAGGATACGGATTTATGGCGAAAATAATTACCAATGCAAGGAAGGAAATTAATTAAAAAGTCATTAATTTAATCGACTATTCGTTAGTGTTACAAAATTAACAATTTATTTCATTTTAATTGTAAGACTTGTTAGTCGTTTTATCGCAACGATGCTAGGTTTTAAGGCCAACTAGTTCTAGTTGCTGGTTATTAGTGAATTACTGGTATTTTAAAAATTGCTACTAATTACTAATTATTTCTACTAGCTATGTAACCAGTTGCTTGCAGATTGCAGTGCTGTTTAGTGTCTTCAAAACAACTCATATTCAAAATAAACTATACTGATGTGTCAGTGGCTCCAATTGGCCGATCAGCCTGGAGATATTCATATTATAGTGCCCAAGACATCTCAGAACTGGTAAAACATACAGACACGTCGATTAGACAGATCGATTCGTCTTGCAAAATTGATTAAGATGGTGTAGATAACTCAGTTTCGAAAAAAAAAGTCAGATACGTCAGTTAGAGAGGCAAGCGACGAAGTGTGTTACATGCAATATGCTTAACGTGACCATTTATTTTTTTTGTCAGAACGGGACAAATACAAATCCCCCCCCCCCCAAATAATTAATGAATCTATCTCACATTAATTATTATTATTAACTTTACTATTTGACTATTATACTATAAAGCGGAAGAGTTTGTTCGTTTGTATGAACGCGTAGCGCGCTAATCTCAGGAGCTACTGGTTCGATTTGAAAAATTCTTTCAGTTCTAGATAGCTCATTTATCGAGGAAGGCTTTTAGGCTATATTTTATCAACCAAGACTAATAGGAGCGAAGATACAAAGAAAAAAGTGGAAAAAAAACGGGAAAAAATATTTGAAAGGGCTTTCCTCACGAACTACTGGAGCAATTATTTCTATGTTATTTGGCACAATATGAATAACCTCTTTAGTTATATGAATACTTCCAGGTATTGCACAGGCATTTCAAACATAAAATAGTTTTAAAGTATTGTGGTTTGGTCTGTTTGCAAAAGCGGGACAATTTCGGCCTCGCGGGGGACAGCGGGACAGACTGCCTGAAAGCGGGACTGTCCCGCCCAAAGCGGGATGTATGGTCACGTTAAGTATGCTGTATGACGTACGCTAGGACACTGTTCTATTACCCATTCGGCCGACGGCCGGATAAACCAACACGAAGCGAATGTGAGGATCCGATGCAGACAGCAGAACTGACATTTACATCTACACGCCATTAAATTAGGCCCACATGAAGAGTAAAAATCAAGGGAAAATGTACGGTTTCCGCGCAAAGTCGATTGAAAGTTGAAACATCTATCAAATGTGACCGTAGTCTTGGGAACCTAGTTTGGTTGGTTAGTAATTTTGGAATTAAATTATCCTCATCAAGTAAACCAAGTTAGTGATTCGGTAAAAAGCTCGCCATATTTCAATCAAGCCGATTATTGGCCTGCCCTAAAAACTAAATATGGTAGCCCTCGAGTTGGAACCTGTTCAGCAAACCTGTACCGGTCCAAAACTAGGCCGGATCCCCAGATACAATGGCGTACGAGGCACAATGCTCGTGCAGGCCTGAGGAACTAGTTAGTGCTTTCATTAGCGGCTGGCCTATATTCTGGCCGTCACATTTTTATACAAATACGCTGGGTACAAAGGGGGTAGTTTCGAAGTGGGCTGTGTGATCTCGTTCCTTTTGGAAGATTTCCCGCAAATGTGTGAAAAATCTCTAAATTGCAGTTGAGAATCCAACTCAAAACTGTCCCATTGACTTAATTTTAACCTAAGCTGGTTTCATGTGCAGCGGCGTGAACGCGCGGTTTTGCCGCTACACCGACAGATCGCAAGCAAAATTAATATTATAATACTAGCTGTCCCGGCAAACGTTGCTTTGCCATAATAATATAAAGTATTTCGCCCATATTATTTTATTGAAGTGACTAAATAAGTATGTCGCCATGGCAACGTCGATCGCTATCCCGTCGCACAAAAAAAAAATGGTCGCCGTCAGTCTCAGGTTGTAATAATTTACTATTATTTATTCAACAAATGCACTTATCAATATATTATAAAGTAGCCAGTAGCCGATTCTCAGACCTACTGAATATGCATATAAAATTTGGTAAAAATCAGTAAAGCCGTTTCGGAGGAGTTCGCTGACTAACATTGTGACACGAGAATTTTTTATAATATATATAAGACTAGCTGTCCCGGCAAACGTTGCTTTGCCATAATATAAAGTATTTCGCCCATATTTGATATTATTTTATTGAAGTGACTTAATAAGTATGTTGCCATGGCAACGTCAATCGCTATCTCGTCGCACAAACAATGGTCGCCGTCAGTCTCAGGTTGTAATAATTTACTATTATTTATTCAGCAAATGCACTTATAGTTCTTGCAATCTACGAGTGCGCGTCGCCCTTAGTTGTGTGAGTGACCATATCTATACACGCGTACATGGCTCGCTCGCTACTGACTGCTCAGTCGGGTACGCACACTAACGAAAATGTCTATTCACATTTCCAACTACAAATAAAGGCGACGCGCACTCGTAGGTTGCAAGAACTATATCAATAAATAAAGTACCCAGTAGCCGATTCTCAGACCTACTGAATATGCATATACAATTTGGTAAAAATCAGTAAAGCCGTTTCGGAGGAGTTCGTGGACTAACATTGTGACACGAGAATTTTTTATAATATATATAAGACTAGCTGTCCCGACAAACGTTGCTTTGCCATAATATAAAGTATTTCGCCCATATTTGATATTATTTTATTGAAGTGACTTAATAAGTATGTCGCCATGGCAACGTCAATCGCTATCTCGTCGCACAAACAATGGTCGCCGTCAGTCTCAGGTTGTAATAATTTACTATTATTTATTCAGCAAATGCACTTATCAATAAATAAAGTACCCAGTAGCCGATTCTCAGACCTACTGAATATGCATATACAATTTGGTAAAAATCAGTAAAGCCGTATCGGAGGAGTTCGTGGACTAACATTGTGACACGAGAATTTTATATATAAGATGTAACGATTCATTTAAAATATAGTGGCGCTGTCATTTATCCTCTTGTAATCTCGCGGTGTGGCCGCCAAACCGCGCGTTCGGAAGTTGGAACCGAGCGACAAGTGACAACAGCAGACGAGTGTCGCCGCGACACTACTGGTTTCTATGTATATTTCTATGAATAAGTGTCGCTAGCTTCGTGTCGCTAGCTGCGGAGGGTATTTCATAGAAATACATATTATGTACATGTAGAAACCAGTAGTGTCGCGGCGACACTTGTCTGCTGTTGTCGCTCGGTTCCAACTGTACCTTAAGTCTCTTCTAAAAAGTTTCTTAAAATTCAGTTCAATTTTGGTACTTCTCTAAGTTCACCTGGAAGAGGTGAAACTTTAAATGAAAGGACTGCTCTTATCGGTAGCTGTATACAAGGTACAAACACGGATTCGTAATAGCACACCGTGACAGATGATTGGTTCCGTCTGATGAAATCCATATAGCCAACGCAAGAGTTTTGTTAAAGTAAGTGTCTAGACACACTAGAGTCTAGACCGAAGTTACGCGGCGTGAATTCTGCATGATTACGCCCGCAGAATGCGCCCGCAATGTATTTTAAATTTTAATCCTTCGATCGCGGATTCTTCGAAATCTATTGTTATTCTATTGTTGTCGCGATCACCGGTGCTCTTATAGGGATTACCGATGACACACTATTCCGTCGCGTTCCGTCCGTATTTTGTATGCGCTTGACATTGCGGACGTAATCATGCGGAATTTACGCCGCGTAACTTCGGCCTAGTGTGTTTAGACTTTAGACACTTAACCTCGTTCATCACGTGAGGCGTTGCGTACTGAAGCAGTTAATTGATGTGTAAGTTGTGTTTTTGCGCATCCGTTCCGGGCGGTCAGACCCGTAACGCCTAATTAAGTATTGCATCTTGCTCTACTCTGGTTACAATTTGCTTTTGTGACCGCATTCGAAGTATAAAAACTGTCTCCGTGGCCGGTTCCAATCAAACCAGGCCAGCTACGCAGTAATAAACTCTCTTCCTTAACGTGGAGTAACACAACCCTGTAGGACTTATTATGACGGATATGGCTGGCGGAAGATCAGACTCAGGACACACTCAGGATCAGAAAAAAGTATAAAGTTACTTCACCAAACTTCTTGCCATAGCACAGAATATATTATAAAAGTACTCCGTGCCATAGATCAACATGTAGTGAATGCTCTACATATTTTAATATGATTATCATGAACGTAGAAAAAAAGGCGGACGGAGTCTTGTTATATACAAAACTGTGTCTTCAATTTTCTTCGGAGTCGGCCACGCACACATTTTGACGCCTGTCAAATGGTATGGACTAGCGCAAGAATGTGTGCGTGCGGACCGTGTACATACAGCCAGCTGGCCGACTCTGAACGACACAGTTTTGTGTATGGTGGGACTCCGTCCGCCTTTTTTTATACGTCCATGATGATTATCGAATAACTTTAATCCTGCTACTGTGCAGATCTGAATGCTTTTATTCAATCGTGTTACCATTCAGTAATCACTACTGAATACAGGACTATATTTAGCCGATTATTGAATAAATAAACCAGCATACGATCACTGCGCCTGCACTTAGGTCATCTATAATATCACTATTCACTCTGGATTCATGGTCGTTTAAAAGCGTTCTCATAGGTTGCCATATTATTATTGTTTATCTGATAACTTTATAATTCAGCCATTTCAGCCACAGTCCTGTCTTATTTTCAGTTATGGTAATAGTATGTTTTGCCCCTAGGTACCAGTTTGCGCCTAACATACCATGCTCTACATTTCAAGCCAAGTTTGAACGCGATATTAAAATCATGCAATTATTCAAGAGCAGCCTTTTTGCAAATCATCAGCACTGGTTTCAGTAATTCTCATACACAAATAGAGCTAATGATTTAGTTTTCGTACTAGAGAACTAATAACAAACATGGTTTCCGACATGTGTCGAAGATAATATTATACTCTCGCACATATGCAGATGTTTCTTGCCACGATTGCAATTGCATCGTCCATAACGGCAAATGGGACGCAACGAGCTTATCAAGGGGTTTCAATATCGCACGAGGACGGAGACCCTAAAAGATACGACGATAACTTGTATAATCACCGGAGTGCGCCAAGGGTGCCACGTTTTGAGGGTTGCTATCGATTTTGTTGAAGGTTAGGGTACACATTTGTTACGTTATTAAATACTACTCCTGAATACCTACTGTATTTGCAGAATCTTTGTATGTTCACTAAGATTTTAAATAGTACCTACCTACATGGCTTGTGAGTTGTGACGCTGTGTGCGTTGTTTAACATACAAATAACCAAGGTGTTCACACGGCGCGCTGCGTCGTCGCAACGCACACAATATGACGGACAGCAGCCCCCGAGACGAAGCAGGAGGGGTGTAATAACGCTGCGTAGACGCAGCGCCCGTGTGGCCGGCTATTGCGTCAAACGGCAGCGCTGCAGCGTCGACGCAACGCTGACGCAACGCGCCGTGTGGTCTGGCTCGGGTACATACTTGTTACCTCATTAAATACTACTCCTGAATACTGACTATATTGGAGGATCTTGGTATTATGTTCTCTAAGATTTCTAGTACACTGTACATGGCTTGTGAGCATGGCTTGTGAGTTGTGACACGATGGTGTGTATTTTGTTATAATATTTGTTAGATCTGACACTAATTTGTTATGTAGTATTATAGTATTATTATGTTGTATTGTGTTAATAGCTTTGGGTTTAAATTTTGTAATCGAATACCGCGCGTAGCAGTAATTGTTTTTCTAGTTGTAACTATCTTTGATAAATGGAATTTTCAATTCAGAAAGGCTTCCGATAAAATAAAACTTTACCTAACCTTAACACTTTTAGCCTTCACATAACATAGATTATAGGGTATTTTCGATAATAATCCTTGTCAAAGCTACTATGGGCCAAAAAAATATTTTTCTTTTGTCTGTGATGTACGATGGCAATAAACAAAGTTTGCCTCTGGGGACACGCTCAGGTTAAAGCATTCCGCGAAATGACGAATAAAGCCTTAAGCCAATGTCAAGGTTTCAGGGATTACATTTTCCTGCTGAAAATCTCGATTCTTTTGATCCGTGTCTCTAAAGAGAGCAAAAACACTATTACAGAGAAAAATAACAAATACAAACAATATTGGAAAAGCTTTTGTTTACTATTCGAAGTAATTGCTTTGTTTTGATATCTTCAGTTTCAGCATTTCAGTTACATCGGTTTCTGTTTCAGTTAAAGCCAAAATAATTTATTTAAGGCTGCTCTTTCGAAAAAAGCGTGCAGATGAAACAACTTTTCATCGGCATTAACAGAGAAATTATATCTGAAAAAATTAGTAATCTACATGATATGATACGTAATTTGGTTTTGCCATATTTTTTCTATCGGTATCACATAATAAAGAAATAAAAAACCAAATCACCTCCAAATCGTTGAATGAAACCACTTTACTCCTTCATTATTTATCAAAAGAATATATAAAAAATATCTACTGCTTTGCAATACATAAGTTAATAATTTGGATTTTTTACTTTTTTGAAATATGTATTATATTAAGCCTTAAAAAGGTTTTTTCTCCTATTTCGCCCTATCATGGACGCGGCGAGCGTGATATTTTTTTAATGTGGCGAAAGCATATTATGGTAAATATCTCTAAAATACACATAGGGTGTATGACACACCGTGTTCATCAACTAAGTGATAATATGTAGAGTTTGCTATGAAAGTAGCAGCGCTGAAGGAGTATTTTTTTTTAATTTATGACGCTGCTTGCCCATACAAATCACAAAAAAATTGCTCTCTCAGCGCTGCTACTTTCAAGATCTCTACATATATACAAGGGACAGATTTTTTTAAGAGCCTATGCTGTCCCACTGCTGGGCAAAGGCCTCCCCCAAAGTCTTCCAATCCTCTCGATCCAACGCATCCCTAGGCCAACCTGGCTCGTATATTGTATACACACCCTAAATTATTATCACTCAGTTTTGCACCTTGTATTAGAGTATTGTTATCAATTTACTGACCAAAAGTCTACAAGCGTTGGACAATTAGAACGCGTGCGTACTCTGTTTTGGATTTCTATACGCTGCGAGTTGCGACGAATCAAAAGGAAAGCCGCCAACCGGACATAGGCGTGACATCGTAAATAATTCATCGATCGCCTGCATTGTGTACAATATCGATCTGTACCTGTGCTCGCAATACGTATTAATTATTATGGACCACCATGTTACAGGGATCGTGCCTAAAAAAGGTGCTGCGAATTACAGGTGTCGCCAATCCGAAACTTGTACTAAATTATTTACTTGACACGTGCTGCCACTTACAGTTTCTGCACGTTATCTTATGACATAGAAAGTGCTGGCTACTAGCGTCTAATCATTCGAAAATTGTGCTGTATTATTTACTTGTGCTGCTACCAACAGTTTCAGCATTTTCTCTTATAAGTTATGACAAAGAATGTGCTGGCTTAGCTGGCTACTAGCGTCTAACAGCCGAAAATTGTGCTGTATTATTTACTTGACATGTGCCGCCACCTATAATAATTTCTGCACGTCTATAAATCATATTAAGTACAAACATTTTATAAACAGTAGAGTAATTCAGCCGTGTTCTTGGTATGTATATGGCAGCAAATTCGTGCATCTTTACATCTTGTGATGTATAAGTTATATATGTCGCAGGGAAAAGAGGATATCAGGGATTCCACGATATCCCTAGGGATATCACGAACTCCCGGTAGATGCCGAATATTCTTGTTTGTTACGTCTTCTTACTAAAAATATCTAGTGATATGTCATTTCACTAAACTAAATCTAGTGAAATGTCAGAAACGCGGATACCGCCGAATAAAAATCAAGTCACTCATTTCTCTCGCTCGCTCTAGTTCCCACACGTGACACGGGCTAGTAGTGGGAGTGAAACAAATGCGTCCTTCAAGCTGGCGCGGCTCGTCTAGCCTGGAGACAGAAAGACAGACTAACCCTTTGGGTACGGAACCGTAAAAACTAGGATAATCGAAGAGCTGGAGTACCTGTACTACCTGTGCCTATACAAGAGCCTAACCAAACTAGAGATCGACATGCCCTTTTACACCTGCACCTTTACAAAAAATATTCAACTAGGTCGGCCGCTTCATTTGACGTCAAAAATCAAAGGTCTGAAGTATCTGATGAAGAACCCTCAGCTGGTTTCAACTATATGATTCAGAGATATTGATGCCCCCTCAGATCTGCTATAGTTGCATTACACGTGTGATAATAATAATAATAACTCCCACTCTGGTTTTGGTGACGGTGGCCGGTTTCATTGAAACCAGGCCAAGAGTAATTTTATAGTGCCCAAGTGTGTGCGCAGTACACAAGAGCAATCTCTTTATTCCTTTACTCGCATAACCCGGTGGGACGGAAGACTGACACGACCGGTGAGAGATCAGGCGCAGGACTGACTTTACATGCCCATCCGACGCATGGATCATCTAACATCTTACTTGTCAGATTCAGATGTTAGATGATCCTATCAAAGTACCCGTGTGTATACTAGAGCAAGCGAGAGAAATGCGTGGCTTTATTTTTATTCGGCGGTGTCCGCTTTTCTGACGTTTCACTAGATTTAGTTTAGTGAAATGACATATCACTAGATATTTTTAGTAAGAAGACGTAACAAACAAGAATATTCGGCATCTACCGGGAGTTCGTGATATTCCTAGGGATATCGTGAAATCCCTGATAATATCCTCTTTTCCCTGCGACATATACGTGCGCGCGACTTGAAACTCTTTAACTATCTGAAATCGTGGTTACGTGTGCGTTTGCAAATTCGGTTTGCCGTCTAGTATCAAGTTGGTGAACATACTGTATATTATTTAATGGTTGTTCTCACTTTTATTTGTACAGCTGTATGATCAATCGAAAGAAAAATTATATCCATGGAAATATCGTGTTTGTTAATGACTTCGTAAATCGATCCATGTCTTCGCTCCATTCTGAACAATGCTCCGTATCAGAATACCAGTTCATTGTTTCTTGAAAGGAAGCTAAAAATACATGAAAAACTATATGCCTACATTAGAACTAGGAAATGATGCTCCGAAAACAAAATGCATAGTACCTACCGGCTACCTATTCATACCATGATGTTATAAAAAACTAGACAACGCGACGCCAAGAGTAACCCCAATTAGTACAAAGTCAGAAGTAGAAAAGAAAAGATGAGTGGAAAAAATTGTTTCCTGCTTCTTTCACGTTGACACGGCTTGTAATTTTTTTAAACCAACCTTGACAAAGCGTCGTCTACAATGAAGTATGGTCTAAGAGTCGTATGCGACCAATTCAGCGTTAAGTAGCGGCGCATAGCCGTCAAACATACTCGTCATGAGAGGCCCTTTATCTTGTAGGGCAATTCAAAGGCTGTTAGCCTATGCCGCCTTTAAGTGCCGTGACTTTTGTATGAGGGGCACGGAAACAATAACCTTGGAATACATAGGCGTTGTACATACTTTTTTATTTCAAAGGAAGTTATTTTTTAAGCCGTCTAAGCTGTCAGAGGATTGTGCGTTACAACCATGTTGATTAAAGATGATGGATGTTTTTTTTAATTAACCTGATCTTTAGCTACAGACATAACGATGCGATCGCTTAAGGCCCTACACGAGGCCAATAGATCGCAGGCCGATCCGCTTGGACTGATTGCAGGCCGATCTAAACGGATTCGTATCGTGCATTCCTGTGTGGGCACAATTTTGATCAAGTTGGCCTGCGTAATGCGTATATTCGAGGCCTTTTGAACGAGTTAATAGACGATATGTATGATAATATCTGCGATTTTGCATAACAGCTATATTCAGGCTCATCTTTTATTGCCACGGTAAGTAATTTCATTACCATACCAACGTAAACAGCGCTGTGCAGTGTGCTACTGAGTGGGAAAAGCGGAGTCTAGTTCCGAAAACCGCGACAAAGCGTCCATTGTTCTCGTTAACGGATCCAGTCCCACGGGTCCCTTGTGATGGATAACGGGAGGCTGGAACTGGGTTATCCACCTCGTTGAGACGCTTGTTAATGCAAAATACCCCACTTGCGACGTTTTTCATTACGGCCCACCTGCAGCTCTTGAATATACAGAGAAAATACCCCAATTCCCCGAAGAAGACTTGACTTTATTGCGTTCTGTATACATTTTGATGAAGATGCTCTTACTACGAAGACAGGAGCTAGAAATTGCTGAGAAAATGGGTCAGCAATTATTGTCATTTACTTCAAGCATAGTGACTTTTATTTAAAGATCTAAAAGAGTTGTACATATTGTAAGTAACTCAAATCAGTTAGAATTCTTGAGAGTTGAGACCCGTTGTGCTCTATAATAGACACTTGGAAACATAGTTAAATGTAGCACATTACGTGGTCTCTGTTCGGTGACATAATGTAGACATACTTGGATATAAATTATATAATTTTATTTTACGAATTCAATTAAAACTTATCCACACGAGCGTAACGACACACTAATGTCGAATATTAAGGCGTTTGACTAGTATCGTCTATGAAAATTGCATTATCTTCTACGAAAAAAACTTTATTATCATTATATTGCTTTAAACTAGTTTTTTGTCTGTTGAACTCAAATTGTATTTCAGAATTTACTCAAATGACTTAAAACTTTTGGTTTGTTTTCGAAAATTTTCAAGTTTGTCATTCTTATGATTTTGAATACACAACAAGTGACAAGTATTCAAGCAAAACTGTTATAGCCTCTGGTTCCCAGCGTGGCTCGTCATCCACCCCACGCGTGATAGCGTGGGGTGGATGACAAGCATGCATAATTTTTGATACAATATCAGGAAATTTTTGGGTTTCCGCCACTAGATATCGTTAAGGTTGCTTTCCCCTAACCCAGGATTCCACCTTCGTGCGTGCTAGGAGCGATTGAACACGATTTATCGCAACCACCGCTAATTATGGTCGTAACCCAGATATTCGTACGAGAATTTATATACTGTGAACTTAATAGCACGTGGAGCGTGGCGTTTGTTGAAGAAAATATTTTAGAAAACGGATCTCAAAAATTGGACCGATCGAGATCTCGTCTTGCCCCACGAAGTTTTCATGTGCCGTTTACCGCTAAGCAGTAGTTAATAAATGTTATAGCGGAAATGCACTTCTTAGTAGTTTAGATTCCGTATCCAAACTTTAAAGGGGATTCCATTAAAAATAGACACTTCGCTGTCTCTATGTCCGTTTGTCGGTCAGTTTGTCTGTCACCAAGAATTTTCTGAATGGACAGCATAATTTTTATAGAACAGCAGACAAATGAGGGGTGGTTTAATAATTAAAAATGTAGAGCTCTAATCTAATACAACGTAGGTAAATGGCGATGAACAAATCCTTTAAATTTTCATGCTCGAGTTGAACTCTTACTAAAAGTGCTCAGCCGGTTTTATGATGATATATACTGTTACAACCAAGTTACAACGATTTTATAAATATTATATTATTTACTAACTAAACACGTTTTACGAAGTACAGAATTGTCTTTTCTATCTCTATATCTATTATATAATATGTGACGTAAGTTGTAAATGATTTGGATTAGGTTTTCACAAAGAAGTCTTATTCGCTATTTGTATTTTAATTTACATACCGGATTTAGGGTTTAAAAATCTTTCTCTCACTAAATATTTGTAACATTGATCTAGGTGTTTTGGTAAGTCGGCCATTAAATGCCATCTAACACCGTGAACATTGATTTTCCTAGTGGAAAGCTGTACTAAGCTGCAGAAGTGATTTGTACGGACTGTCTTATCTGGCGATCTTGGCGCAAATCTATCCCGACGGAACTGGGCCATCGGTCCGCAGATACTTGATCTGGTTTTTCAATAACGAAAGCTGCTCTTGTTTTGAAACTAATGGAGCAGTCCCCTTGAGACGCCGATAAGACTTTGTAGTTGCAGTTTATTACTTATTGCTCTTCATAGAGTTTTTTTTAGAGATTAATGATTTAAAATAATATATTAAGCCCAATGCCCATAAATTTCCATAAATGCCCAAAACGCCGGAGGATTTCCCATGGGTAGACCCTACCTACCTATTAATGCCTAATATATCCCGACGTCTACTTAATTAAAAAATTGCGGGTACATTTCTATAATCTTAACTTGTGTGTTGTACGACAAGCGCGTTACGCCTATGCGGAACGCGCTTGTCGTCCAAAAGACATTTTACAGCACTGTCGCTTTCTTGATAGATAAATCTTATGTCATTTTTGTTAATTACATAGATAAACAATTAAATGTTACTAATGTTCAAAACTTGATTGATTAATTTCTTGGACGCTTTTTGCTAACGATAAGCAATTAGTCTCAAATTAGTAGAGCGTTGTAATTGTTAGCAGTTGAAGCGTCAGCTCATCGTTTATTGGCAGATTGGCATTAATTTCGATAGGTTTATTAGCTTCGTCAATAAATACATCAGCTCATGCCATATATCAACAGATTCACGCTACGCTTTACAAAGTATTAGATGATTTCCGCAACTTTGTTGTGAAGTTCGTTTATTGCGCGATAAGGACTCAAAGTATCTTCTTGCCAAAATTCATCAAAACCTTTGTAACGATTTAAGCGCGAAGAGGAACAGACATATACACTTTCTCATTATAATTTTTGTATGAAATAAAATGGGTGGATTGTGCTGCTTTTTGATGAACAATGGCGAATGTAGCCGCCTCTTCAAAGTGCAGTTGTCTTCCAATTATAAACACGTTTTGCGGTGTTATGCCGTTTTCGTGACATCAGCCAACATTTGGTAAGCCATTTACGGATTCCCGGTTATTGTCCACAAGTTATGCATGGCACATATTGTGTGTTACGTGAGCATCGCAGAAGACAATCACAATAATTATTAATGGTTCCGTGTTGCAACATCTCGACACTATTCAGAAGGCGACCTATGACAGAAAAAAATCGGTTTTCACCCGCGCACTTCATACCCCCCGCACTCGCCCAACGCATTCAAAATGTCACCGTGGCTATAAATTTGTGTAATTACTCTCGTAACCACTTTTTGTACGAACGTAGTATAACCAAATATATCAGATAAAATTTTGAAAAGTTTGAGTCATATTTTCCATCTGCACTTTGAGAATAAAATTAATACTTTTTGCCTTATACACTTGTAATACTTTATGATATGTTTATTTATCGAAATCGAATAGGCTCTGACACTACTGGATCGATTCTGGTTAGAATTCCTAAGCTGTAGTTGTTACAAAAATATTATAACTTTATTCAATATAATCTACTAGGCTCGTCTTCGTCCACGTCCGAATTTGGTTAGTTATTGTGTGTATTTGCGTAGATTAAAATATACAACATTCTCAAATTTTGCATACATACATTCGTTTGGCTTGATAATAATTTTTTATCTGCTTTTTGATATAATATATTGATGCTAGAAATCATTTATATGGCAAACTGAGGTTTGCCGGGTCATATAGTCAAAGTGTTTGTGCGCGAACTCGTCCAAAACGGTTCAACCGATTGTATTGCTATGTACATTCATTAGGCCTGACAATAGGTTTTTATATACTTTTATATTGATATTATTTCATATTAAACAATATTTTCCGGGTCAGCTAGTTTTCTCCTTTTAGCTCCCCTCGATTTTTCATGAATTGCACCATCAGATCACCACTTTTCTTAACATGTTACGAAATTCGGACTACATCTTATACAATAACATAAGAATTTTGGAAATCCGTCAACAAACGGCGGGCAACAAATGGCGGAGTTATCCGCCATGGACCATGGTATCACTTAAATCGTCTCTGATGCTGGTGCTGATAAAAACCCCAGCTCAAATTTCATCTCGATATACTAAAATCACGTGTTCGAGAAATTCTGCATTGATTAACCATCCTCGACTGGCTCTGGAGAGCCATTATTCGTCCCATTAGGTGTTACCATTATCAATTTATTATCAATCTTCCAAACTCGTGAAAAAACAACCCTTCATATTTTCCAGATTGCAGTAAGATTTTCTAGTATTTAAGTTAGAACAAAAGATTACTTGAAATTCCAATATAATTAATATTTATTATTATATATAAGAGCGTCCGTGGCCTAATAGGTAGAGCTTTGGCTCGCACTCTTAGAGGGTGCAGGTTCGATCCCGGGTGGAGGCGTGTACCAATGAGACATTTTCTGATCTCAAGTACACAATACGGACGCTCGTACGGTGAAGGAAAACATCGTAAGGAAACCCGCACATAGTTGGTCCCACACGTATTGACTCGTTCTTTCCTCTGGACTAGGCCGACTATGTTGCGACTTGCGAGAATGCCGTATGTGCTTGGGCAATTAAAAAAGCAATTACTACAGTGTTTGAGTAACTTCGCTCTGAAAATACTGTATAAATCATCCACAACGGATGAAAAGGCCTAGTTTTATTATTAAATCGGAAATAAAAATATCTGGAAGATTTTTTTTGTTATTAATAACTTTAAAAATAAGCTAAAATTCTTTCATTTACGCTCTTTCAAATAGATTCTTAGATATTTTCAGATATTTCATAAAACACAAATATCCTAAGACCTTCTTGATATGTGTATTTGAAAAAATCGGCCACAAGCTCATAGCAAGGCAATGATTGGAGTTAGATACAAAGTTTGAAAGACAAAATCGTAGTAAATTTTAGTAGCTTTCATAAAGTTCTTTACGACTCACTGTTTTCAGTTTTAAAGAGCTAAAAACTTCAAATCAGGAACTTTTGGCCTTAATTAGAAACTCGTAGGTAACTAGCTAGATTTTTTTTTAAATATAAAGTGCTTTTATTCATAATTCGCCTAAAATTTATGTATTTTTCTACTCAATCTTCACACTTTACAGGCGGTACGAGCCAACTTAACAAACCTGCGACGAAAAATGGTATTCGGTTGACACTTGAAAATGCTCAGCAAGTTGGTAAGATCCTGGTTCGACACCAAAGCAATGTGCAAAACGAAAAATCACCCCTAGAAATGTGATGGTCACACTTTGGAGTTTGGTGATCTAATTGCCGGTGTGATAAGTAACAGCTTTTTACAAAACGGCGAGAGCATTACTGCAGATGTGTACATTGAAAACCGCCCACAATGATGGCGATGCTCGTACGTCTGCAACTAGTTTTTGTCAGTCGATCGTCTCCGCTCCTCCTTGATGACAACGCGCGACTCCATTTTGTTTGGAAGCTCTCCCTCATCTGCCATACCGACTATAACCTTTTCCAAAATTGGTAAAACTTTTACCGGGAAGAAAATTCAAATCGCGAGAGGCTGTACAAAATGCCTTAGAAGTGTAGTCTGCCGTCCAGCTGATATTTTCAATGAGGGCATCTATACACTGCCACTGCGTTGGCGAAGGTGCATTGATTGCAGGGGTGATTACTTTGATAAACAGAAATAAGTAAGTTCGAAATAATCAGCCAAGAGTGAGTCCGACTCGCGCACGAAGGGTTCAGTACCGCAGAGCTAAAAATAGCCCAAAATTGTAATTTTTGTGTGGGAGCCCCTTTGAATATTTATTTTATCTTAATTTTATTATCCATAATTAAAGTACAAATATAATTAAGGACTTTGTAAAAATTTCAAGTGCCTAGCTATATCCATTATTGAGATTAATTTTATTTTATTTTTTGTATTTGTTGCTATAGCGGCAACAGATATACACATTCTGTGAAAAATTTTAGAAGTCTAGCTATAGCCGTTATTGAAATAAAGCCTGGAGACAGACCAACGGATAGACAGACATTGAAATCTTAGTAATAGGACCGCGTTTTTACCCTTTGGGTACGGAACCCTAAAAAGAACATTTTTCAAACAAAACGCGCGGCAATATCATAGGCATAAAATACCTTATATTCGCTCAAGCCCCGTAAGGCCCATATGGGCCGCGACAACAAAAGATTTCCTGGAATTGGTGATCGAGGGAATAATATTATATTATGTAGTATATTATTATGTAGTATGTACTCTTCTAAATCCTTTCATAAATGTGCCGTCACCTTTGTTATTAACCCATCAAGCCTCATACGAGCACCGGTGATCGCGACACTAGAATACAATAGCATTTCCAAGAATCCGCGATCGAAGGATTAATATTTATTATCAAGCGAATGGTCGAAGTAGAAAATTTTGCATTTAATATTATAATGTTATCACTGTTTGACAATTTAATCTTTTCATTTCAAGACCGTAGCGTTGTACCAAAGAAATTTATTCGATATTTCCATAGTATCGAGTACGACATTCATTGAAACCAAATCGATTTTCGAATCGCTGTCACACACTAGTTTTTGTCAAAACTATATCGATTTAAAGCCGATTTATTTTTTCAATCTCTATTGCCGCGGCCGCTGATTCGTCGATCGTCACGAAGCTGCGAGATATGAGACTATGATACCATTGGACGATACACGCAGATCGTCCAATCAAACACGAAGCACTACGCAAGTGCGGTCGCAACATATGAGTTTGACAAATTATTTGTCATGATAATATTATCATATTTGTAAATAAATAATACATATTTTACATTAAATTAATAGCCTTCTACAATTGTTCATCGGCTCCCGTTTTCACCTGTAAATGTCGCTTTTAGTGTGTTTATTTAATTTTTGTTTGTTTCCCATGGTTTCAATTAAATATTTTCTCAATCCGGAGTAAAGGCAAAAGAAGTACGTCCTCTCCTCAGGCGCACGCGAACGCGACTGTTGGCGACTGAGAGGTGAGACAAATCTGGCGGTGAAGCGCCTATGTGGTTTTTCTTAAATATCTTAAAAAATATAGAGAATATTAAAAATCCGCTAGAACGAACACTCGGTGATAGAATTTTATATGATGTGTAAAAATATTAACTCTGTTTACTACATGATTTTGGGAATATAGGAAAAAAATTGTCAAAGTTAGATGCATCTTTGTGATTTTTTTCTATCGAGAAAATTTCACGATACCGTGTTTTCGCTCAGATCGAATTCTTGGAAATATAATGTAGTATCTATGTTTAGAAAATTAAACGATTCTGGGCTTATTATCAAGTACAAAAATAATTTATAAAATCGTAAATTTTGGGTTAGTCGCCTTCTTAATGCGGTGAAAATTATATGGCGAGCATTACATGACGTGAAGAGAAAAACCTTAGAGTTTACTTTTTATATTTACTTTTTCCCATTTTAGGGCAAGTTTAAGCTTAAGGTGAACGCAGATTTGGGCCGCACCGCACGCACCGCAGTCGCCGCATTCGAATTCTTTATATGATGTTGCGAAGACTGCGGCGCGGGTAGGTATGCGAGCTTGCCTATAACTTCATATGAAGAATTCGAATGCGGCGACTGCGGTGCGTGCGGTGCGGCCCAAATCTGCGTTCCCCTTTATTAGACACTTTTCATATTATCTTACGCATTAGGCGTCCTGACCTCGGATATTTTCAATCTTATAGAATATAGGAGATACTTTTTCGATTTGGTTTTCTAGTTGTGGTGTTATTCACAATTCCCACTCGCTTCGGATCTGAAAACTTGGTGCGGTTATTGGACAACTTTTTGCTGTCTGCTGTCGCACTGGGAAGTTTTTGAATCAGAGGCAAATTAAGCATAATTATAATTATTATTAGTCAAGCTTTATTTTAATGGCGCCTATGCCTGAGGCGTCTTTGAAGTGAAATGGGTCAAGTCATCAAGGTAACCACTAACCGGGATCCGGCAAATGATGGTGCGGCTCGCACCTGTCGGCCAAATTGCTCGTTACCACAACCGCACATCATCAGTGCGTCGACCCCGTCATCCAGCCCGGAGCCACCCCAACCCTCGCGACCCATTTGCAGTGCACCGACCCGTGCTGTTATTGAGCTATGACGTAGGCGAATCTCGTGCGCTGGTGATCAGACCCATCTGCTGTAGGTGGCTCTGCGAATAACTGTTTATTCTCTGGTTGCTGCTACATGGGTCTGCCGATTATTTACTGGTTCTACGTTAGTCGCAGACCGCAGTCTCTATGGAGCCGCTGATTACTTTTTTTTTTCTCTGTTGCTATTAGGGTCTGCGAATTATTTACTGCTTCTACACTGGTTGCAGCAATTAGGCAGCTCTTCGAGCGTTTCGACGTGAGTTCTAAAAAGTAGTTTACAGCATGTTGTCGATGATAAATGTGCTAAAGCTAAATTTACTGGGTTTCTATACTAACAGTGTGTTTCTCTTCACTAATGTAAAAAAATATGCCATAATTATGTATAAGCTGTGTACTTAGAGAAACTGTGTCGAAACTTGCGTAATATGCATGCAGCACTCCTTTAGGATTTCCTATTATAGGCGTGATACTTAACATGCGTATAGACAAGCAAAATGAAGTGCTAATCAAACGATTAGTACCATTTAAATTGTCATGATTTCAATAAAATGTTGGTCAAAATTTTCACTCTAGACGGAATCCAATTGGAAAGTAAACAGCGCTGACAGGGCCCTGGTGAGCTGGGATTGCTTTATTATTGCATTATGTCGCCGAGTGGAGTAGGATGACAACACTCCGCTCAAACGTGGGACAATTCAATTTAGATAAGGGTTAATGGAGGCATTCAAAATTGGTTCTATATTACATCATACGTGAATCTAATTAGCGACGATATATTGCTGTGAAATTAGCTCAAGACTATGGAGATTAATTTGCATCTGAGGTTTTTTAAAGGAGTTTATCTATTCGATAGGGTTGACTAGTTAATTTTTCGACGTTAGCTAATCAAAAGTGCCAGTGAATAGATAATAGTTGGGGAAGGGAAGAGGGGATTTCGGGAGTAGCTCGAGCGTGTCAGATTAAGCTCAAGCACAGGATTCCGACATGTGTCTAGTTACGAGTATCATGGTATAGAAATCAGATTTCTCACGTGGTAAGTAAAAAAAAAATAATAATATTGAAATGTCGTCGGAACTGTCAGATTAAGACTCATTAAGATGGGGATGTTTAGTATACCCCAAAGAAGCTTCCATATAAAGCACTGACGATTCAAAGGTTAGGTAAGCCTGTAGGGACATTTTAAAATATAAAAAATAAAGCTTTACATTTTCTTAACTAAGCTTCGCAGATATTTTATTTTGCTCTAAAGTCTAAACTAAATGATTTAGTCCTTGTTGTCTAAAATATATTTATAATTTACCTAAATAAGCAATTTTCTGAATATATTTTCTTTTTCAAAACTTTAAAATGGCTGCAGTTTCTGAACCCACCGCTAAAATAAAAAAACGCTCTTATTATTTTTTTATCAGCTTTACCTAATGTACAAAACCTACTAGGTCTCCATGACGCTCGAGTGACTACAAAAATAGCACCCTCCCTCCTCTACTATAAACCTCAATAAAAAACCTTAGTTTCCGGGTATAGGGGTGTAGCTCTCTTATTAATAACTAGACGTTCCGCGTGGCTTCGCCCGCGTAAATTAGATATTTCACAGACAAATTAGTCCACAAAAATAGCCTATGATCCTTCACGTGGTCTAATTCTTATCTGACCCAAATAACAGAAAAATTGCTCTAGTAAGTAGTTCGTGAGATAAACCCTTTCAAATAATTTCCCCCGTTTTTTCCATATTTTCCTCCGCTCCTATTAGTCTTAGCGTGACAAAATATAGCCTATAGCCTTCGTCGATAAATAGGCTATCTAACACTGAAAGAATTTTTCAAATCGGACTAGTAGTTCCTGTGATTAGTCCGTTCAAATAAGCCCTTTCAAATAATCTCCCCCCGTTTTTTCCACATTTTCCTCTATTTCTTCGCTCCTATTAGTCTTAGCGTGATAAAATATAGCCTATAGCCTTCCTCGATAAATGGACTATCTAACATTGAAAGAATTTTTCAAATCGGACCAGTAGTTCCTGGAGATTAGCGTGTTCAAACCAACAAACTAACAAACTCTTCCGCTTTATAATATTAGTATAGATAATATTTACGCAGCTCATTAACTATCCAAGGTTCGTTGTCTTGCCATGCTATGTCCATTGTCCAGCCATGTGACTTTTACAATGTGACAGACAAAGACAAGCCAACTTTTTATGTAGTTATTTGCTGTGTTAATAAGCGAGTAGATATTTATCACAATCCGTATTCTGGTGAATTTAAACTGACCCAGACTACAATGGTTTCTGCTTTCTTTGTTAATGAGAATTTGTACTCACCTACTAAATATTTGTTAAACAGTGCCTGAGATTTCTGCTTAAAAACCTGCACAAATCAGCGTGCTAAGAAATCTGTCTACGCGTTGTCTCGTTCAACATTTAAAACTACTTAATAAATTAAATAGTTATTGACACCCAACGCTCCATGTTTTGGAATCGTACCTTTATAGTTATTTTAGGCGACATATCCACAAATATTTAGAAAACAATTTGTTAGTCAAATGACATCATATTCACTTTTATGGCCCGTAAAACAGTTTAGGTCGGGGCGCCTCGAGTAACAAGCTAAAAACCGTTCCAAATTTGCCAACTCGACTTAATCACTTTTAGATTTATTCGTCCCCAAAATCGGTGGGATGACAGAGGACACATGACCTTACGTCACTGGTATTTCGGTTTCAATTCGAACGCCGGCGCTTCGACAATACCGGGCAGCTGAATTGACGCACAGCACATACACATTAATGACCGCTTAATTGAGTTAATTAATTAGTAAGCGTTGATCAATAGCTATGTCCACATTATGCGCTTTCGTCTTCAATTTTCGTCATCTTCTTTCATTCAACTTTCGTTTTGGCGCATTCAATAATTGAATGCGTCAAAGAACGCAACGCCAACTGTAATTTTTAATAACAAAGCGAAAGTTTTGGACGGTCAGAGGGAACGCCTCGTGGGCATGCCTCACGTTCGCTGTTGACTGCGCTATAACGCATGCCCTTGACGAACAGAAAAACGCACAGTGTGGACAAAGGTAATCGGATGCAGTTTCCATATTAGATGCTGATCAAACTATTTCATCGTTTTATTGATGGTTTGTGTACATTGTTTGACGACCTCAGTGGCTCAATCGTTGAGCTCTTGGCTCAGGCCGAATCCCGCCGACGGAACAAAAAGATTTCAATTAAAATTTTCATAAATAGACCACAGGAAAGGATTTAGAATAGGTAGGGGTACTCGTTATCGGAAAATAGTAATAATATCTATGGACGCTTCACACCACGTCAGTCTGGCCCCGTGGTAAGTACCTGAAGGACTTGTGTTACAGGTACCAGACAACGGAAATATTTTTAATGCTTTTATACTATTTAACATATATATTCAAGATTTTTATTATACAATGTGTCCCGACACCGGTGTCCGATCCTTTAATGTCATGATCTATGGCATATTTTATCGACAAATTGGCTCTAAAAATGTTTCTCTCTCTCACGGTTGTAAGATGGCATCCATTTTAATTTTTCTCGGGCTTTCACACTAATCTGACCAGTACTTCTCATGTAAATATCCTATGAAGATAAAAAAGGTCTCATTTGATAGCTGAATTTATGGACTACGCTTACTGTAAAAAATACACATTTTTTTTTTCTTAAACTTGGGTTTTTCTATGTTTATTTCCACGAAATTTATAACACATTGCCTGTGTAAGCGTAGTCCACAAATTTAGCTATCAAATGAGACCTTTTTTATCTTCATAGGATATTTACAAGAGCAGTTCTGGTCATATTAGTGTGAAAGCCCGAGAAAAACTAAAATGGCTGCCATTTTACAACCTTGAGGGAGAAAAAAATTTGAGGGCCAATTTCTCGATAAAATATGCCATAGATCATGACATTAAAGGATCGGACACCGGTGTCGGGACACATTGTATAATACACATAATATTTAATATACATCCATGACCCAGGAACATTGAAAACTTTTTGTTCCGTCGGCGGGATTCGAACCCGCGACCCCCGCCCCTCCTTTTACTATGCCCCGGCTGTAAAAAAGTATGTTTTTTTGCGAGCGGAGGAGCAATTTATAAACCTACTAAGTGATTTGATAGTTTTTAATGCTGTATCTAGTGGGCGGTTTCCACGCAAATCTGTTGAAACCATCATTTAAATATATTAGACATAACAGCATGTAGGAGCTGGCCTAAATCAATAGCCTGTGTATTGCCGCCTGCACTCAAAGAACCGCTGCTCTGCCCAAAGTGAGTTTTAAAATTTATTTTAGAAGCATGTTCCTTATATTTTAGGACTTAATGTGATTTTATAACTTTTCTCAAAATGGAAAGTTTCAAACTGAGGTAAAACTTAAAATAATCGGCCAAGTGCGAGTTGGACTCGCGCACGAAGGGTTCCGTACCGTTAGAGAGCAAAAATGGGCCAAAATTGTGTTTTTTGTATGGGAGCCCCCCTTAAATTTTTATTTTATTTTAATATTATTATTTATTATGAATTATTGACGTAGACATACTAATAATAAGGGCCTTCGTGAAAATATCATATGCCTACCTGTTGCCATTACTGATATAGAGCAATAATAGTATTTTAGAAAGATAAAACCGACTTCAAGTTGTAGGTAACTAAGCATTAAAATTCCCTATCTCAAAAACTACTGAACCGATTGTTATGAAACTTGCAGCATTCCCTAAGTTGAACAATATCTAGTACAACAAAAAAAGAATCACTTAAATCGGACTTGTAGTTCCGGAGATATGCGTGCACAAACAAAAACATACATTGATACATACATACATACATACATACATACATACATACATGCATACACTTTCGAAATTTGGCACGTTTGTTCAGAAGCTGCTATACGGTTCTGGAAATATTACATACATACGCGTCGAATTGATAACCTCCTTTTTTTGAAGTCGGTTAAAAAAAAGGCCGAAAAAATCACGTTTGTTGTATGGGAGCCACCCTTAAATATTAATTTTATTTTGTTTTAGTATTTGTTGTTATAGCGGCAACCGAAATACACAATCTGTGAAAATTTCAGAAGTCTAGCTATAGCGGTTCTTGAGTTACAGCCTGGAGACAGACAGACGGACGGACGGACGGAAAGACAGACGGACGGACGGATGGACAGATAGACGGACAGACATCGAAGTCTTAGTAATAGGGTCCCATTTTTACCATTTAGGTACGGAACCCTAAAAACTATTGTATCCACAATCCATTGTGTGTCTTTTACCTATTGTACTTGCTCTAGATATAAAAAAGATATTTAATACTATACAACTGTTATTAGTGTTTTATTGAAAAGAAAGTGCAATTAATCGATTCTTAGGTTTTGTGAACTTCGGTATATTTTAAAACCATACATTTGCCGCGTTGCCGATGCGATATCGGCATCGGCCAAAATCCTATTTTTTTAATTATCTCAGTTCAATATTGACCTAAAAAAATTCAAACGGCGAATATGTAGTTAATAAATTTGACCATCTATTGGCGTGTATTTCAAATAAACGTTATTTTTAAATACTAGGGAGATGCTGAATGCACTGAATTTAAAATTGGTATTACCTACTTCGGAAGCTGATAATATCATGAGTAGGTATAATAAACAACAAAAATTGGAAATTAATAACGGTGGAAGGAATGTTCATATGCTCAAGATTATTGCTGTACTTTTATTATAATTTTGTAGCTTTCAAATTATGAGTTAATTAGACCCTAAAACGGTAAATTGCGGCTTCTCCGTAGGGGGAGGGCCTTTATGTAAACTTCTTATAATATGTATCTATACAATATACGGGTGTTTCTCTGCTATTTGGAAACTCGTCCATACAAAGACTGTCCTAAGCAAATTTTATTAAATGTTGAGAATGTCTGTCAATACAAAGAAAGGCAATAGTATACCAAATGTTTATATTAAAGAAGCCTACACATTTTCCTCTTGGTTTTTGAGTTATAGACGATTTTGTGCAAAATTGTAACAGGGGACTGTTTTTATGAATAAAAACTAGTATTTTTGTTAGTTTAAATAATCCAAGCTTTTTTTTTTTGGTACTTACATATGAAAATATTACTAAAATACTAATCAACGAGATCAAAACACAGTACACTTATAAAATAGAGACTTTTAGAGAGAGGGAAAGATTATAACTTTTGTGATAAACTAACTAAAATTAACTTCTTACCTTAACAGTATCTCTAAAATACTTATTGTGTGACATAAATCCGCTTTTATAATGTTATTAAAAATAAACAAAAATATTACTAAAGTAGGTATATTACTGAAAATAAATCTTAGCATCCAGGGAAACATCTGTTATTTCTCAAAGACCGGTATTGACTTTGGAAAACTATAAAATAATGTCTATATTTTCATATATTTATATACGAAATGACAGGGGATTGTTGACCAGGGGACTGTTTTTTTAACTTGAAACTTGAATAACACAAAATTATTAAATCGTACCACATTTATAAAACAGGTGTGAAGACATACTCGTAAGTAAACTATTTTAAACAAATTATTTTAATTAAAACTCTTGAAATAGGAAAACAAATACTCCCCAGGGGACTGTTCCTACTAACGGCTGAGACGCGTCGTTCACTAATAAAAGCAGTGGTGCCATTGACAAAATAGCGGCTGTCTGTTTACCTGTAAAACCGAACGAACTTCACACCGGTTGCGTTTCATTCCACAATCGTAATGTTTCGGATCGATACCCAAAGTGAATTTTGCGGCGTTTTCAAATTTTATCCGGCGACAGTTTTAAAAATTTGAGGACAACCTTCATACATATATTTTTTAACCAAATTTCTATTACAGTTGTAAGTATTTGTTGTTTGTTTAATAAGATGATTACAGTCTTGTTAAACTATATAAGATTATCATTCAGTTATAAATGGCAAAGTATTCAATATATAGGTATCATTGCTTGAAATTCTGAAAAAAGGACATGCCAGGGGACTGTGTTTTGAGGTGTTTAACATTAATTTTCTCGAAAACAATAAAATTAAATTATTTAATAAGTAATGGTTCACTAAGAATGCATCATTTATGGCCATACTAATCCTAAAAGAAGTAGATATTATAGAATTAAGTACATAAAATTTGCTTGGGACAGCGATTTTCCATTTTGTAGAGAAATGCCCATACATATTTAGTTGCGTGTGTACGGTAAATTATACGGCTATTGCTGAACCAAAGATTTCCTTTGGTATGATTGGTCCTTATGGCCCAATGATGGATTTAAGATGTGGAGCCACCGCGATTTTTGATGTAATTTTTTTTTAATTTTAGCAGCTTCTGCTCTGGAGGAAAATAGAGTCTCAATCTGTATAGAGGCATTAATTATGGTACTATTCCAAGTTTGGTACAATATTCGGATGACTTAAGAATGCCTAATTCATTTTAAGACTCATATTTGCACGATAAAGATGTTAAACAACGTAAAAAGAAGAAGAAGAAGCATTATTTAAACGCGCTAATCTTAGTATGAGTCAGTAATTACTGGTCTGATTTGAAAATTTCTTTCAGTGTTAGATAGCCCATTTATCAAGGAAGGCTATAGGCTATATTTTATTACGCTAACACTAATATAAGCGAAGAAATAGAGGATAATGTGGAAAAAACGGGGGAAATTATTTGAAAGGGCTTATTTCACGAACTTTTCTGTTATTTGGCACAGATAAAAAGTAGGAACGTGAAGGATCATAGGCTTTTTATTGTAGACTAATTTGTCTGTGAAATATTTAATTCACGCGGGCGAAGCAGCGCGGAACGTCTAGTAATATTATAAAGCTGAAGAGTTTGTTTGTTTGAACGCGCTAATCTCAGGAGCTACTCATCCGATTTGAAATAATCTTTCAGTGTTTGATAGCCTTTTTATCGAGGAAGGCTATAGCCTATATTTTATCACGCTAAGACCAATAGGAGCAAATATACAGAGGAAAATGTGAAAATAAAGCTGAAGAGTTTGTTGGTTAGTTTGTTTGTTTGAACGCGCTAATCTCAAGAACTACTGGCCCGATTTGAAAAAATCTTTCAGTGTTTTATAGCCTATTTATCGAGAAAGGCTATAAGCTATATTTTATCACGCTAAGACCAATAAGAGCAATACAGAGGAAAATGTAAAAAAATGGGGAAAATTATTTGAAAGGGCTAATATCTCACAGACTACTGGAGCAATTTTTATGTTATTTGAGACGAATATATAGTAGACTACGTGAGACATGGGTTACTAATTTGTGAAAAATATACGGTTTCCGTGAAATTTCAGATTTATGCGGACGAAGCCGCGCGGAACATCTAGTATTATTAATATGTTTATTGCTCCATTCATCATCATGTCTTTGGCATGCAGAATAATGCGGCTATCAGCCTCCTTATATTAATTAAGCCCTGTCAACAGCGTTTTCGTTGGTTGAAAATCATATATTCTATTTTTTTTATTTTATTTTTACTATCTTTTATCTAAATATTATTCCAAAATTGGCATTTAAACATTAGATTCAATCGAAAATGATACCAAACTCGACTATATACCTAAATCCCACGCAGTTATTGACCTCATACCTTGTTTAAGCTAAAAAAAACCCCCTCCCCCACCTGCATGAAATATTCAGGTGGCTCCACATCGTAAACCCATCTTAGGGATATAAAGATCAATCCTACCAAAGGAAATCTTTGGTTCAGCAAAAGCCGTATTCCTCGTTTTTTTGTCTTGTACGCACACGACTAATTATTTAATATTTAATAAAAGATACTGCTTTTTTTGAGATGAAAGGCTTCACAATTTATAAAAGCATTTTTCTGTGCTTTTGAAGACTTATTAAATGAGTAATTTTTAACAAAGGCTTGGCATTATTCTGAAAGTTTTCAGACGAAACTGCAGCCAAAATATCCGTCGACTATGTAGACAACCACATCTACGTAGGCCTTTGTATAGAGTTGCAAAACTCGATTCAAGATGTACTTAATTTTAAACTGTAGAGTTCATCAATTAAACAAATAATGTATCATTATAGACTATAGTATTTTTTTTCGTTGTCACTACCAGACAGTTAATGCAACCAAAGGGTAGCATTTTAGCCACCTAAACTGGGCTTTGTTTAATTACTAGTGTTGTATTTTTTAAATCGCGTGTCAAATCTGCCTCTCCCACGATTCTTTCCGTATCAAGATGTGTAGTAAAAGTTATTGTACCGGCGCTCCATGTATCATACTTTTCTCTCGTTAAGATTAAAATATTTTTTCCCCAAACGCACTTTCCATGACCTTTATTGTGTGTTATAATTTCTGTATGTTATTGACCAGGAAACAAGCCAACGTATCACCTGATGGTAAACGATAGGTAGATGACACTGGAGTTGCGTTCCTGGTACTCAAATCCCCTTTTGAGCCTCCGTGTTATTTATCTGGTTCAGCTGGCCCATTCGTGTCGAACCGTGGCTCTGCCGCATTTAGAACTGTCGAACCATGTATTATGCCGTTATGCTTTTTTTAATGAAATAAGGGGGCAAACGAGCAAACGGGTCACCTGATGGAAAGCAACTTCCGTCGCCCATGGACACTTGCAGCATCAGAAAAGCTGCAGGTGCGTTGCCGGCCTTTTAAGAGGGTATAGGGTAATAGGGGAGGGTAGGGATGGGAAGGGAAGGGAATAGGGGAGGGTAGGGTAGGGGATAGGGCCTCGGTAAACTCACTCATTCGGCGAAACACAGCGCAAGCGCTGTTTCATGCCGGTTTTCTGTGAGAACGTGGTATTTCTCCGGTCGAGCCGGCCCGAAGCATGGCTCTCCCACGTAATTATCACTGTTCCTCAGATATTGCCCAAAAGTGTCTGGTGGTTTCTTAGTTCCTCATAGAACAATAATTGTAATAAGTAACCGCACAATTTCTTCCAGTTGCAACATTATACTCGATCGTAATGCCAGGAAATGATATGCGGATCAATACAATATTGCTTGCATACAACATGGTTTGGGAGGCTGAGGTTAGAGTAATGATATCACGGAACTCTAAGATAGGCGTGGCGTATATTAATTCCCACATACCCCCGGGGTGCTTCAGCTAACTTAGGCACATACCCAACCCGGGTCACCCATGATGGGTTTCCCCTGCGCATTAAAAAAAGAAGAAAAAAAGGCATGTCTTATAATATTATACCAGTGACATATAGTGGAGTTCCCAGAGCGTAAAAATCGTGTAAACCTCCGATTTTTGCAATAGTGGATGAAAATTGAAAAGAAAAAAAGGAATGTGTAGCTGATAATATAAATAACAAAGTTTACCTGTTGAAAAGTTGCGCTTTTGATTTTTAAATTATTCTCTTCCACTTCAAGTAAACTCATAAACTGTAAAATTTTGAAGAAAATTTGCATATTTCTTTCTTTTAAATATATAGCAAAATAATAAAAAATATTTATACATACTTAGTGTAAATTAGCTTAAGCTACCTTTGTTATTTTCCACCTTTTTGGTAAAAGGTGGACCCGCGCGAGTTTCTTACGCCGGTTCTTCTCGCCGGGTTAGTTCCCGAACCGGTGGTAGGCCTCATGTAGACACGACGTTCTAAAAGTGTTAACTTTGTTAACCTATTTGGAAATAAAATATTTTGATTTGATTTTGATTTGATATTAATATTTTTTTGATTTGTATCGTTGCTTACATTCCAAAGAAAGAAAATAGGTTGAAAAAATATATAATTTAGATTTAAAATTAATATTTTTGTATGTAGATGAGCATACCTCCAAATGTGCTTGTTGTGTGCCTCGCCAGGTAAATGGCGTTCCTATTTTTCTTTGGTTTTAAATAGGAAGTTTAAAATTATTTTTTAGGCTTAACAAAGCCTTCTATTTCTTAAAGTGTATAACTTTTTAGCTCTTACTTTATTAAATTTTCTGAAAATGTAGCACAAACTTTTTACGGATATTTCGAAGAAAATCTGTATTTTATTTCTTTTGGTTAGGTTTTTACAGAATAAAATTGATTTTTTAGTAATTTTTTTTTCATTAATTATATTTGCTATATCATACTCAAAGGAAAAAAATACAAACTAGGTTAAGAACTGATATTTTTTGTATTCAGGTAAGCATTTTCCAAACATAGGTCGCAGCATGCGTCTTTAGTATGTACGTGAGATTTGTAGCACCCAATTTTTTTCTGGCTTTAATCTTTCAGGCCCCGCGCGAGCACCGGTGATCGCGAGAACAAAAGAATACAATGGGAATTCCTAGAACCTCCGATCGAAGGATTAAGTAGGAAGTTTAAATATATTTCAAAGACTAGAAGAAGTCTTTCATTTGTCGATGCATTTAATGTTTTAGCTCTCACTTAAATAAATTTTCAACAAATATAGAAAAATATTTTCGGTCTATTTTACACATTTTTGGAGATATTTAAACGTTTTTAAGTACTTAAAAGTTATTATTTCTCTAAAAATTAAATACGCACAACAAGTAAGTTTAACACACTTTTCGTTACAACCCTTAAATCCACCCAAACCCTTTTATCTTGGTTACGACGAGCGTTAATCTCTAAAAACTTTGCAAAAACCTTTGAAAGTTGTATTTAGCTTAGCAAAGCAAACTTTCTTTTTTAAAAATTGTGTATTTGGTTAATTTTTAACGTAAACAATCGGATAAGAGTCATTAAATAACAGGAACAAGAAAAAAAAATTTTTTTCTGGACCGGTTTTATATGGTGAAATATTAATTTTAAGTTAAGTAACTAAAAAATTAAAAGCACAAAAAAATTTTTGGTAAACTTTGCAAGTTGTAGTGTAAAAAAGAAAATGACACCTCAAAAACAAAAATCCATTCACTATTACAATTTTCGGAGGTTAAAACCTCTGGCGACTGCAGTAATAATATGTAAGCACCTGCACCAGTCAGTTATTATTAAGTACATCGATGTATATTGATGATGATATTATATTATTGTGAGAACGTAGGCGCGATGATATGAGGAAGGTGGTGCTATGAGCTGGATGCACACGACTGGCCAATGGTGGGAATGAGAGAAATGAATAATCTGCGGGAGGCCTTTGTGTCACATAGAGAGAATAGGTCTTAGGCCCGAAAATAGTGTATCGAATAATACGAGTAGTTAGTATAAACAGGCCTGTCCCACTCGCGCGTATAGGCATCGAACTGTAAGTACCACCCGCGGGTGGCAAATCATAAGGGACTCACGAGCGAGCGGTGACGCACGCGCAAGATTTTTCGTCGCGTATATCTACTGTATACTGATCATAGAGGAATTTAATACAATATGATACTGATTTAACCGCTGTGACAAAATCGTTATAAATCTTATAAAAATGAACAATTAAAAAAGCCAATGAAATATATACCTATTATATTTGAATAAGGTATTTAAATACAAATAGTAGATAAAAACTATACAAACATAGCAAATAAACCAATTTCATACAAAGAAACACACAAAGTACACAGAAATAGACACAAGTTACTAAAGATCAATCATACTAAAGGAAATCTTTGGTTCAGCAAAAGCCGTATTCCTCGTTTTTTTGTCTTGTACGCACACGACTAATTATTTAATATTTAATAAAAGATACTGCTTTTTTTTGAGATGCAAGGCTTCACAATTTATAAAAGCATTTTTCTGTGCTTTTGAAGACTTATTAAATGAGTAATTTTTAACAAAGGCTTGGCATTATTCTGAAAGTTTTCAGACGAAACTGCAGCCAAAATATCCCTCGACTATGTAGACAACCACATCTACGTAGGCCTTTGTATAGAGTTGCAAAACTCGATTCAAGATGTACTTAATTTTAAACTGTAGAGTTCATCAATTAAACAAATAATGTATCATTATAGACTATAGTATTTTTTTTCGTTGTCACTACCAGACAGTTAATGCAACCAAAGGGTAGCATTTTAGCCACCTAAACTGGGCTTTGTTTAATTACTAGTGTTGTATTTTTTAAATCGCGTGTCAAATCTGCCTCTCCCACGATTCTTTCCGTATCAAGATGTCTAGTAAAAGTTATTGTACCGGCGCTCCATGTATCATACTTTTCTCTCGTTAAGATTAAAATATTTTTTCCCCAAACGCACTTTCCACGACCTTTATTGTGTGTTATAATTTCTGTATGTTATTGACCAGGAAACAAGCAAACGTATCACCTGATAGTAAACGATAGGTAGATGACACTGGAGTTGCGTTCCTGGTACTGAAATCCCCTTTTGAGCCTCCGTGTTATTTATCTGGTTCAGCTGGCCCATTCGTGTCGAACCGTGGCTCTGCCGCATTTAGAACTGTCGAACCATGTATTATGCCGTTATGCTTTTTTTTTTAATGAAATAAGGGGGCAAACGAGCAAACGGGTCACCTGATGGAAAGCAACTTCCGTCGCCCATGGACACTCGCAGCATCAGAAAAGCTGCAGGTGCGTTGCCGGCCTTTTAAGAGGGTATAGGGTAATAGGGGAGGGTAGGGATGGGAAGGGAAGGGAATAGGGGAGGGTAGGGTAGGGGATAGGGCCTCCGGTAAACTCACTCATTCGGCGAAACACAGCGCAAGCGCTGTTTCATGCCGGTTTTCTGTGAGAACGTGGTATTTCTCCGGTCGAGCCGGCCCGAAGCATGGCTCTCCCACGTAATTATCACTGTTCCTCAGATATTGCCCAAAAGTGTCTGGTGGTTTCTTAGTTCCTCATAGAACAATAATTGTAATAAGTAACCGCACAATTTCTTCCAGTTGCAACATTATACTCGATCGTAATGCCAGGAAATGATATGCGGATCAATACAATATTGCTTGCATACAACATGGTTTGGGAGGCTGAGGTTAGAGTAATGATATCACGGAACTCTAAGATAGGCGTGGCGTATATTAATTCCCACATACCCCCGGGGTGCTTCAGCTAACTTAGGCACATACCCAACCCGGGGCACCCATGATGGGTTTCCCCTGCGCATTAAAAAAAAAAGAAGAAAAAAAGGCATGTCTTATAATATTATACCAGTGTCTTATAGTGGAGTTCCCAGAGCGTAAAAATCGTGTAAACCTCCGATTTTTGCAATAGTGGATGAAAATTGAAATGAAAAAAAGGAATGTGTAGCTAATAATATAAATAACAAAGTTTACCTATTGAAAAGTTGCGCTTTTGATTTTTAAATTATTCTCTTCCACTTCAAGCAAACTCATAAACTGTAAAATTTTGAAGAAAATTTGCATATTTCTTTCTTTTAAATATATAGGAAAATAATAAAATATATTAATATTTTTTTTGATTTGTATCGTTGCTTACATTCCAAAGAAAGAAAATAGGTTGAAAAAATATATAATTTAGATTTAAAATTAATATTTTTGTATGTAGATGAGCATACCTCCAAATGTGCTTGTTGTGTGCCTCGCCAGGTAAATGGCGTTCCTATTTTTCTTTGGTTTTAAATAGGAAGTTTAAAATTATTTTTTAGGCTTAACAAAGCCTTCTATTTCTTATTGTGTATAACTTTTTAGCTCTTACTTTATTAAATTTTCTGAAAATGTAGCACAAACTTTTTACGGATATTTCGAAGAAAATCTGTATTTTATTTCTTTTGGTTAGGTTTTTACAGAATAAAATTGATTTTTTAGTAAATTTTTTTCATTAATTATATTTGCTAAAACATACTCAAAGGAAAAAAATACAAATTAGGTTAAGAACTGATATTTTTTGTATTCAGGTAAGCATTTTCCAAACATAGGTCGCAGCATGCGTCTTTAGTATGTACGTGAGATTTGTAGCACCCAATTTTTTTCTGGCTTTAAGTAGGAAGTTTAAATATATTTCAAAGACTAGAAGAAGTCTTTCATTTGTCGATGCATTTAATGTTTTAGCTCTCACTTAAATAAATTTTCAACAAATATAGAAAAATATTTTCGGTCTATTTTACACATTTTTGGAGATATTTAAACGTTTTTAAGTACTTAAAAGTTATTATTTCTCTAAAAATTAAATACGCACAACAAGTAAGTTTAACACACTTTTCGTTACAACCCTTAAATCCACCCAAACCCTTTTATCTTAGTTACGACGAGCGTTAATCTCTAAAAACTTTGCAAAAACCTTTGAAAGTTGTATTTAGCTTAGCAAAGCAAACTTTCTTTTTTAAAAATTGTGTATTTGGTTAATTTTTAACGTAAACAATCGGATAAGAGTCATTAAATAACAGGAACAAGAAAAAAAAATTTTTTTCTGGACCGGTTTTATATGGTGAAATATTAATTTTAAATTAAGTAACTAAAAAATTATAAGCACAAAAAAATTTTTGGTAAACTTTGCAAGTTGTAGTGTAAAAAAGAAAATGACACCTCAAAAACAAAAATCCATTCACTATTACAATTTTCGGAGGTTAAAACCTCTGGCGACTGCAGTAATAATATGTAAGCACCTGCACCAGTCAGTTATTATTAAGTACATCGATGTATATTGATGATGATATTATATTATTGTGAGAACGTAGGCGCGATGATATGAGGAAGGTGGTGCTATGAGCTGGATGCACACGACTGGCCAATGGTGGGAATGAGAGAAATGAATAATCTGCCTTGGAGGCCTTTGTGTCACATAGAGAGAATAGGTCTTAGGCCCGAAAATAGTGTATCGAATAATACGAGTAGTTAGTATAAACAGGCCTGTCCCACTCGCGCGTATAGGCATCGAACTGTAAGTACCACCCGCGGGTGGCAAATCATAAGGGACTCACGAGCGAGCGGTGACGCACGCGCAAGATTTTTCGTCGCGTATATCTACTGTATACTGATCATAGAGGAATTTTATACAATATGATACTGATTTAACCGCTGTGACAAAATCGTTATAAATCTTATAAAAAATGAACAATTAAAAAAGCCAATGAAATATATACCTATTATATTTGAATAAGGTATTTAAATACAAATAGTAGATAAAAACTATACAAACATAGCAAATAAACCAATTTCATACAAAGAAACACACAAACTACACAGAAATAGACACAAGTTACTATGTTTAAATTGTAAAAGTTTCCTGCAGTATTATAATCCAATATAGAACTACTAAGTATAAAATATAGGTTGTTTTACTGAAATTTGATATTACTATAAAAAGGTTTGCTATTCATACCAATAGTAATTAAAAAAAAAATATTTTGTTTTCTAAAAGGCGAAAACCTTGATATCTTAAGAAAATGTACGCATTATGCGATAGAAAGACAGCGCACTTGTAGGTAAATTTATCCGTAGGCAATTTAGCATTGCGCGTCGGAATTTCAACTTTATAGTATCGTAGCTTGCGTCGTTATTTCTTTAAACGGGTTTCGGGAGTGAGGTATCTGTTGTTAAACTAATATGTATTCTGTGGTATAAATTACTTCTTTATAATTTGGACGTAAATCGTAATGTACTTAACTTTTATTTACTGAATTCATCAACGCATAAAATTTATTCCCATGGCCAGGTAAAACAATTTTTAAATTAATTTATGATTTAAGGCATAGTGCACACAACGAATCCCGTCGCGATGTTCTGACGTTCAAACATATTTTAACCATGCAGCATTACCGCTTTTTATAATTTGTATGAAGAAAAATTGTTTTTCATAATAAAATAGGAAGGTTAAACTAATACTACAATAGCTAACAACTAAAAATGCCTTTGATTAAACATTAACAACACCTTGTAGATCGCTTACATAGGTATAATATGTTGATCGTTGCCAAACTCTGCCTAGCTATGTCATAGCTTTATGCAGAATAAAATTAATCATTTAAAGATTCTAATTTTTCCAAATTATCTGTAAAAATACGCACGTAAAAGTCGTGTCATGTATAAATGGGCTAATATTTAATTGCGATAGTGTGGCGTATGAACCCGCGTACTCAATGGGCGTAATTACTTAACGGTACCTAGTTAATCTGGACGTGAAAAAACGTCATAAGTTTTGTTCAACTTTAATTATAATAGCGACTAACCTCATATTAGTGTACGTATCGTAAAAAGTAAAAACTAACTTTCTGCGCAGCGATCAGGATTATTGAGTCTTGGTCTCTGAAACAAGAGTAAAGCATGCTACGTCTGTGCAAATTCTTGTCAGGTTTTGGCCAACAACGCCATCTGCTTAGGCCTTGAACTGGAAGGATGAGGTGGAGAAGGCTCAGCGGTAGCTGCAGCTGCAGAGGTGATATAACTACTGATTGCGTCTCTGGCCCAAAAATCTCCAGAAAGTTGACTTATTAGACTTACCAACCACTACCAGATAATTTTGACTCCTAGAACTACTAATACAGTATAGCCAGTGGTTCTTAACCTTTAAGTTATGAGGGACCATCTTACCAAATGTTTGTCTTGCCGGGGACCCCCCAGTATAGTTTACCTAAATGAAGGGTTGTTTGATAAAGAAAACAAGCACCACTTTTAAATATTCCCTCGATCGTGGAAAAAACGAGACACAATAAATTTCAATTGTTATCGCGGTCGCATGCGACCGCTTGGGGCTTGAAGCAATATTTAGCACAATTTTTTTCATTTGAAAAAATCAAAAAATTACAGATTTTAATTTAATGTGATTTTTGTGACTGCAATCTGCATAGTGCATACTATTTTATACTAACTTCTGAATTCTTACATATTAGAATGGCTTCGCGGACCACTTGGAATGCCATCAGGGACCACCAGTGGTCCGCGGACCACCGGTTAAGAACCACTGCATTATTCACACATTCACGTAAACTTTGTTTCGAAGTAGATTATGGCAGAGAACAATTTGAACTCGTCTTCATGGTGCTTAGAGCTCGTGGAGATATCGTTACGCTTACTGGGTTAAAACGATTTTTGCTAAAGATATACTTTAAATGACTTACCCGGATACAAAATAATCGTAGCGAGGAAATAGGATATAATATTATTACTGCAATGTTTTCACGTTATAACTTACTAGCGACCCGCCCCGGCGTCGCACGGGTATAAAATATGTTATAGCCACTGAAAAAATGATTAAAATCGATAGCCTATGATCCTTCACGTGGTCTTCTTCTTATCCGTGCCAAATAACATAAAAATTGCTCCAGTAGCTGTTCGCGACATAAGCCCTTTGAAATAATTTCCCCCGTTTTTTCGACATTCTCCCATTAATCTTAGCGTGATAAAATATCGCCTATAGTCTTCCTTAATAAATGGGCTATCTAACACTGAAATAATTTTTCAAATCGGACCAGTAGTTCCTGAGATTAGCGCGTTCAAGTTAGCCCTTTCAAATAATTTTCCCCGTTTTTTCCACATTTTCCTCTATTTCTTCGCTCCTATTAGTCTGAGCGTAATAAAATATAGCATATAGCCTTCCTCGATAAATGGGCTATCTAACACTGAAAGAATCATCAAAATCCGTTGCGTAGTTTTAAAGATTAAAGGGAACAAAAAGACATGAGGGAAAAAAAGCGACTTTGTTTTATAATATGTATAGATACGGCACTACCAGCGTACAGTAAAAAAAGTTTTGTTCGACGCTTGACAGCGTTCTGTCAATATTCTGATATTATGACGTTGGCAGTTCTTACAAAATATGTACACTTCCGCCGTTTGTGAACCGATTTTCAGAGTTTTTGAAGTGAAAACTTCTTTAGCGGCGTTGAGCACTTTTGTGGGATGGGTAAAAACTGTGAAACTCGCGTCAGATTCTCATGCTGATCGAAAAACCAAGGAAAAAACGTAAGACGGTTGGAGAGTAGTGTTGTAACATCGAAATCGATTAATCGAACAATCGATTGTTTTTTTTCGATTGTCGATATTTTTAATCGATTGTAAGGGTTTCGATTAATTAATTAAAACGATCGTTTTTTTTTTCTTTTTTTTTTTTTTATCGATTTTCATAAAAAATGGGTTAAAAAAATAATGCTCAACGTTAATAATCAAGTTTTCACTTCTGCCGGCACTCCCGGAGTGCAACCCGTCTTTTTTTTTACAGGGACACAATATTTTGATATAGTTGTTGGACTCTATGGTTTATGGTAATTCCTGCACCTAGATGGTGGTCTGTCCTCATTCTGTACGTATCATCTGACCGCTTCTTTACAATCCACATTATGCCGGTTCTTTAGTAACGTCGGCTACTTTTAGCCCTTACGAGTTACGATAACTATCTTATCTACCCCAGGAATCTCGAGCACAGCGTGTTTCGTAACACTTTGAACTACGAGAAAATGCTTATTATCAGTTTAAACGCGTGTAGTGGTTTGTCAAGTTAATATGCTCTATAAAAAAAGACGGGTTGCACTCCGGGAGTGCCGGCAGAAGTGAAAACTTGATTATTAACGTTGTGCATTTTATTTAACCCATGTTTTATGAAAATCGATTTTTAAAAAATCTATTTTTTTAATTAATCGAAACCCTTACAATCGATTAAATTTTTAACCCATTTTTTATGAAAATCGATTTTTAAAAAATCGATTTTTGTAATTAATCGAAACCCTTACAATTTTTTTAACTCATTTTTTATGAAAATCGATTTTTTTAATTAATCGAAACCCTTACAATCGATTAAATTTTTAACCCATTTTTTATGAAAATCGATTTTTAAAGAATCGATTTTTTTAATTAATCGAAACCCTTACAATCGATTAAAAAATATCGACAATCGAAAAAAAACAATCGATTTCGATGTTACAACACTACTCTCCAACCGTCTTACGGTTTTTCGATCAGCACGAGAATCTGACGCGAGTTTCACAGTTTTTATCCATCCCACAAAAGTGCTCAACGCGGCTAAAGAAGTTTTCACTTCAAAAATCTTATTTGCGATGATATAAACATTGAGTAGTATGTAAAAATGTAAAATACCAGAAAAACAGCCCTTTGATGCTTTGAACAACATATTTACGTTGAAATAACTGCTCTATAGACTGTTCAATAGTGCAGAAAATGGCTTTCCGATGTGCCAACTCCTGGATTAATTTTAAATTTGTACAAAACAAAAACGAAATACAATTTAAAAACTACTATAGAAATGAAACAATAAAATTTATTCAGCTTAAATATTTTTACACACTCGAAGTCATCGAAACCAATTGAAGTTCACATCGGATCTCCAGCTATTTTAATAGCGTTGAATTGCATTTTCCATTTCGTTTGAGTACCACAATCTAGAATGTTCCGTTTATTGGCCCCGGAAGTGTATAAAATATTTATTAATATTAATTAATAGGACCAGTTTAAAAGTTTTAAGTTTGTGTATAAAGTTTTTATCGTTATTAAGTTACCGTTGACTGTCCGACCCGTTAATATTTTAATTGATGTATAGCGATTCCCGAGACTGTAAAGTATTTATTACGGTTTTGAAACACTAGAATCTAGATGCTTTCAGCAGTCTACAAACACACATTTTTATTTTTGTGTAAAACTCGTATTTAAACTCTAAATTTCTCTGATATAAAGCAGTAACCTGTGTGGTCTACTAACTATACATACCTAATACATAGGTCATTAACTTAGATCTAGCTTAGTAGTCATAATTAACATTAATTATTCCCGTGGTGCTTTTCCTTTAGTTCTTTGACTTTCGGTCATTGCAACTTTGTGCTGTCTCCCTCTTTTTATGGGGAGGGAAAACTGTATATTTCCTACTCCTCCTATCTTCTTCTGATTAAATTCGTTGCGGGTCCAAAGACAGCTTTAGCATGTCCCTCGGGCTCCCTGAGATCACATCAAAGGGTTTTCGTGGTTAGATACCACTGTCGATCCTGGCGACACAAACACTGGACCAAAGCCCGAAAAAAAAGTAACATAATATTATGTCACGTCTTTTTATCCCGGAAAAATTTACGATTCCCGCTAGATAAACGCATTTTGGCGCAACGGAGTTGCAGGCGTCACATAGTGAAGATTTGAATTATATTTTTAATGGTGTATCAACTATCAAGCAACAATACTCATGCTGAACTTTAGCTTGCTCCTTTCAATGGTTTCATTTACGAACCCATTGGGACTTGGCACGGTATCAAGTACGAGAGAACGTCGCCGCACTATGATCGCTATTCTTTACTACGGGTTCAGGTCAAATCCATCAAGTCGCTTGTCTGTGTGAAACACTTTTCTTTTAATGGTTCTTAAAGTTATGTTTCTTACACCCGCACTTGGAGACCTTAATGATTACTTAAGTTGTTATTTTAATGAAGACTTTGAGAGAAAACTCACGTATTTCATGTCAAAAACTTCTGTAGGCACTCTTTACATAATTCATTAAGTGAAGCTGAGTGAGGCCGTTACTATAAAGTTAGTTAAAAACTATAAGTTATTTTCAATATGGCATCAAATATATTTTTTTGTTTTTGAGTTGGTACTTGGTAGAGTCGAAGATATTGCATGAATCTGTGAAAAGTGCTCTATCTCGTCGAATGCAACATAAAATATGCTTTACCAGAAACATCGATTGTATTGCACTCACAAAGATATTAAATCAATTATATTTATGCTAATTTCACATCCAGCATCAATTCAACGTGGACTGTCGCCTGTCGGATATTTTTTCCAAACAAAAGAGCACATACAGACCAATGCATAAGGACAAAGGCAATGCTCATTCCGTTCTGAATACCTCAGGAAGATTAAAATCTATAGACTTTAATGCATACGTATAAACGTCAAATTCCGATGTCGCCAAACTTGCCCGTACGTGTCCTCCCCTTTAATATTCCTATGTACCAAAGTGTATGGGACTCTCCCATATGTTTTGTGCTCGGTGTATGCACTCCCATTCATACGTATAGGATTGGCCGGGTGTTGCACTGAAGGTTGATAACCTTGACACAAGCTAGTTTTGCTTACAGAAAAAATGCCTTTGAATAAATAATACCAAAATTAGAATTCCTTGTTTCAAACATGAGTAGGCAGATTTAATATGAATTTTTGAAACAATAAGTTCGACCGCACATCGGAGACACGACTATAGTTAGACAGTCTTGTTTCACATAGACAAGTCAGTCTTACGACACAATTAAAACAGTTGTGTCTACCATGTGGCGCACACCAAGTCAAAACTGTCTTGACTACGATGACGCAACGCATACAATTGTACAGTAGAGAACGCCCGGACAGAGTAGACAGAATTATAGAGTATGCCGACTTAGAAGTTAGAAATTTTTAAATTTGACGTATATAAATAATGACGAAAATCGCTAGGGTTGTTAACTTATCACTGCGAACTTAAAACTATGACATATTACAGGCATTAGGGTTTCCTATTACTGTATTTCTCTGGGATGTTAAACATGTTAAACACGTTAAAAACGGGTTGTGAAACACGTCAATTTGAAATAATTTATATTTACAACTTAGGTATTTCAAATAACAAATTGTATATTAATAAAATTAAAACCGAGTGCATTTTGCGTCTATTGCGAGCAGTTCTGAAAATTTTTATAGATATAGATAGAAAAGTTCTCATTCGGATAAAAATAACTTAAAAAATAAACGGGAAAGACTCGACGGGAAAGATAGTACTTGGATCGCTGGACGTGTTTCTCTTTTTGGTCGTATTATTGTTTATGTTTTGGCACATGTGATTAAAATTGTCAGAATCTAATTTTGAAATCTATATGTATTTAAAAATAAATTATATCAGCCAGCGCGAGGCACATTCCATTCATAATCTTAGTGAAACCCGACGAATTTGACATAATATATTGAAACCTGTCCGTCTCTTTGCAGTCGAAGTCCAGAGCTCGGAACCGGTACTTTTTTAACCAGGTTAAAACGCTCTATAACCAGGTTTTTGGTTAAGTGCTCGCTCAGAGCGAAATAGACTATACGAGCGGTATTGCTTCTGAAATTAACCTGGTTAATTTCTCGCGGAAAGTAACTCTCGGAACCGGTATTATTTTAACCAGGTTAAAACGCTCTATAACCAGGTTTTTGGGTAAGTGTTCGTTCGGAGCGAAATAGAGATGCGAGCGGTATTACTTCTGAAATTAACCTGGTTAATTTCTCGCGGAAAGTAACTCTCGGAACCGGTATTATTTTAACCAGGTTAAAACGCTCTATAACCAGGTTTTTGGATAAGTGTTCGTTCGGAGCGAAATAGAGATGCGAGCGGTATTACTTCTGAAATTAACCTGGTTAATTTCTTGCGGAAAGTAACTCTCGGAACCGGTATTATTTTAACCAGGTTAAAACGCTCTATAACCAGGTTTTTGGATAAGTGTTCGTTCGGAGCGAAATAGAGATGCGAGCGGTATTGCTTCTGAAATTACCTGGTTAATTTCTCGCGGAAAGTAACTAGTGCAGTGATATCTTCTATCCCTTTCTAGTGCACCATCTAATAGCCAATAGGCCATAACTTGTTTATGTGTGGACAATGGGTGATGGTCGTGGTGTGTGTGAGTGGGCGGGGCGAACATAACCGCGAAGGGTTCTAACCGGTATTTTGAGCAGTGAGCAATTTAATTTTGCTCTTAGAATAAAACCAGAAATAATTTCGGTCCGTTCAGAGCGGAATCGAAATGAAAACGCTCTTTTGGAAAAGTATGGCGTTTCTAACGAACACGATCGCGAAGATTAACCTGGTTTCCGAGCCTTGAGTCGAACTCACTGACAATAATATAAACTAATATAAAACAATAGACATAACTGGTAGTTATGTCTATTGTGGCTAGACAGTTTTGTCGTAGATGTGCGCGCTCGCATACACTTCAAAGGGAAGCCGACAGTCCTTAGTCAGACTTGTCGCGATGAGCATTAGACAACTTTGTCTATTAAGGTGGGTTTACACCAAAAGAACATAGAGCAAGAACAGCACAAGAACATTCTTTCGTATTCGTTTAGTGTAAACTATAATTCGTTACAACATACTTTAGATCGTTTACACCAATCGAATCAACAAGAACATCAAGAATAAGAATTTTTGCTCTATAGATGAGAATCATATAGCTCCGTTTAGACCAAACGAGCGAATGCTCATTGCTCATTCGTCAACGATAAGTAGTTAATTTATTTTTATAGTCATCAAAGGTTGGATCCCATAAACATCTTTTGTTATGGTATAATTCTATCATTTGTAAACATTTTTCATTACTCCAATCCATATTTACGAAATAACCTTTGATAAACTACCTAAAACCAGCCGCCTAAAAGTAAAAATATCAAGACCACTAGAATCCCTTTGAAGAGACCGCCTCGAAGAGCGAGCACGTCCGAACACGAAAGAACGCTCTAGGCAATTGCTCGAGCGCTCTTGCGTCGTTTACACCAAACGAGCGAGATTCTTAGAGCATTCTACCTATTTACCGCCGAACACGTGGCGAACACACTAGAACAACGAAAGAATGCTCGTTGTTAGTTTACATCAAAAGAGCTTTACTAGAATGAGCATTCGCTCGTTTGGTCTAAACGGAGCTTTAGACGTTTTGTCTCAAATGTGCGCATCTAGTGCATTTTATTATGCGATAGTCTGTCTTAAGACAGTCGTGTCTCAGGTGTGCGGTAGCTCTAAGACCCCCTGCGCATTAGGCGGCCAGGTCGCGCGGCCAGGTCGCTGCGGCCAACTAATTCTTCTACGATATATTATGTAGGTGCGCGCATTACGAGACCAGCGGCCAGCTGTCACGCTCTGGTCGCGCGTCCAACGAAAAACATCGTGACACACACGCGGCCACTTGGTCGCTGCGGCCAACGAGATACGGGAATTTGTATGAAATTACTCAGTGTGCGCGCACTGATCGCCGCGGCCACACGTTTTTTGTATACAGAAAACAAAATAATTGTCAAAGTTTACTCATCTAATCACTTGTCATACGAGTGTGGTCGCAGACGTGGCCGCAAAGTGCGCGGGGTGGTCGCAGCGACCTGGCCGCACGACATGGTCGCCTAATGCGCGGGGGCCCTAACTACTGACAAACTTTACTGAATTTGACTTGGATGGTTTGAAAACGTAGATTCCAAAAGTCGTGACTCTTGACAACTAATACAAACAGTTAGATCTACAGTGCAGCTTTAAACGTCTTACTTTTGTCATAATCTTCCCAACCACATAAATTTTTGGTCTATGCAATTTGCAACATTCTATTCTGTTTTGTTATGCACATTAGTTCTTCAGTGTCGACTTATCTACTAACACCGAGTTACATGTTCTACCAGGGAAATTGATTTACAGGCAGATGGCAGACCTATTTAATTTGGTCACGTTACTTCAAACCCAACCGACACATGGCGCGCCCCTCCAAATTACTGTTTCAATGTGTGTAGTCACATCCTTATGAAAGAGTTTGTATGTAGTAAGTATTCAACCAATCAACCAGTACTCGTAATATTTCACTTAATGACACTTATTACCAAGATTTGTTGGTCAACTAATCATAACTAGCCGACCGCGCAAGACAACGCACTTCAAACGTTTTGAATTTTGGAGGGGCGCGCCATGTTATCGTAGTTTATCTCTAGCACTGAATTGACATAGCCCGACCAAACGACGTAGGTCCTCCATCTGCTCATGAATCAATTTCTTCGACGGTACAGTAACGGCACATTGGCCGTGCCAGTTTTTGCTGAGCCCGTCTTCCTGCTAACTAATGAGATGCACTTCCTCCGTCGTATTGATTGTCGCGACGCCGATATAGTGCTTCGATATGTCACTATAACATTTTTTATAGGTTCTATCATAGAAGATCTATTATAGAGTTCTATCATAGAAGATCTATTATAGAGTTCTATCATAGAAGGATCATAGAAATACCATACTATTGAAGAGTAACTGAGTCGAAAAATGGTTCCACGAAATTCACATTCCATACATTTAGCTGGTTGTCATAGTCGGGGTCGTCATACAATTTTGGTGCGTCCCTTTTTTTACAGCACCTGAAACCATATTTGAGCGGTTCATCGTATAATCTAGTTATGATTCTATACTATATCGTACTTCGATGGACTCCATTGAGTAAGAGAGCAAATGGTAAGCTACATTAGGGGAAAAGGACATGACTGATCTTAAACAATCCTTGAGTCTTCGGTTTGGACTCCGGCCAAATTAACGAAACATTGTTTACGTTACTTCACATAAGTTTTCTAATAAGACAAAATCCTATTTCTTGCATGCTTACTCATTGCAGCAGAAACCTAGTAAACAAACAGTAGTAAAAACTGTTAAAAAAGGGACAAAAATTCATCATGATTCATGGTACATAAATTTTAGTGCATTAGTTTAAGAAACGAGTTCAATCATGGATCTTTTAAGTGAAAATCATCACTGTTTTACTTGTGCAACATACGAATAGCGATATATTCATTTCGCAAGGCAAATGGCAAGGATATGAACGATACAAAGGATGCACTACGACAAAGAAGCGAAAGCCTTGGGCAATCCGCAGACCGCAATATTCCTTATTGGAACTTTTCATTTTTCGCTCATTCGCTGTCAACTTACAGAAAAGACTATTATATATGATGTTCATTTACTTTTTGATTTCTATAAAAGAAACGTTTAAAAAAGTCATTTGCATAGTTTGTGTCTAAATTTAGTTTATTGTAACAAATAGAATTTTGTTTCACCGAATAAAAATACAGAACCCCTAAAATTCTAGAACCAATATTGACGAAAGGACACTTCCTTTCGTCAATATTGGTTCTAGAATTTTATAATTTTTTTTTATAATAATTTTATATTTTTTTTATAATAATAATTATATATATTTTTTTATGAATTTCTAAAATTTTTAAGTTGAGACTTTTCCTAGAAGTCAATTTATCAGATCTGTTTCGTGTACCGGAAATGATATGATTAATGCGGAAATTAAATGGTTAGATCAAGCCGATGCGGTTAGGGCTAGCTTCGTGCCGACTTTTCGATTGGTGGATTACTGTATTTCCAGTTAAACATTTATTACGTTTTGCATAACGGTTACGTAAACTCTGCAATGCATCGCCAAGTCGGAAATAAGATTGATAAAACTAGCCTGGGAGAGGTTACTCTGGTTAGGGTCCAGCATTATATTTGATTTTTTTTACTCATTACAATTCAGACATCTTGTAAAAAAGTTGCATTACGTGTCTCGAGTTATTGATCACACGTTATTATAATAACTTGAAGTGTCTTTTACTAAATTGACAAATTTGTAATTTTGATCAAATGATGATTTGAATAATCCGAATTCTCGATTCCAATTTCCAGCAACAATTGATAAATCCAGATTGAATTCGACGAAAATCCTAGAAATGCTGCTACAAATTCCATCGCCCGAAGCGAATTGGGAATTGGCAGCCCTAATTGTGGCGTCGGTCTGGCTAGCATAGCGGTATCATGACCTGTCGGCGAGACACCGATACACCTCGGCCCTTATGCATTGTTAACTTTAATTGCTCACGATAACACGATTGTGTAGGAACGCTTTATATTTTATCGGCTTGTCTGTGTGACTTTATCATTGACCATGTTGACATTGAACTATCGAGCCTGAAATTTTTTTTAGCGAAAGGGGGATTTAGACTTTATCCCTGCTAGAGAAGTAATAATGGTTCTAGTCTCTAGAGTTGGTATAATCTTGTCTAGGTTTTACATCACATTTCTCCCGTACAATGATATGTTATTATTATAGTAAGTAAGGTTTTTAATGGTTAATGGCCAGCTACGCCTATAATTTAATTTAACCGGACGAACATCTTCCTTCCAAAAATGCAGTTTCACTGGAATCGTAAACGTAGAAAAAACAAACACGATTGCGATACGTTGCGCGATATAAACACAGGATATTACAAAATTCTGTTTCAAAAGTAGAAATGTATCTCCAATGCTATTTATATTTGTCGGTATATTTGTGTTCATTGCCGTCGGTTTATATTTGTCAAACGAATGGGGACAGAAATTAGTGTAGATCGGATATGACATGGGCCGTGTTATCTCTACCTAAATTATTAAAGCTGAGAAGTAGGGGCCGGTGGTACCATTGCAGCTAATCATGTCGAGATAAGTATGGGGAATTGATATTGCTGAAGAATTTTTTAAACTTTCAACGATACTGGATTAAAAACAATGATCGATTGTAGTTCTATTTAAACAATGCTCACGAGCGTGCAAATGTATTCAGTGAGCACGAAAGGGGATTTATCACAAAGAGCGCACTCCCTAAGGAACGTGTTTACAAAGTGCTGGAATGGGTATTTATGCTCTTGCTCCACTTTTGTTTTAGCCAGCTGTACAGGTAAGTGCGTTCCAACACTTCTAAATTCTAAACTTCTACAGCCTACGTGTGTGAGGTGGAATGTAAAAGTTCTTAATGTCCATTCAAATGAAGGCCGCCCATTTCTTTAAACTTTGTACTAAGTTAAATATAATTTACTTTATTGTGCTTTGCGTTCGTGTCTAGCCGCCATTGACTCAAACTATTTGTTCACAGTTTATGTAAAGTTTTGTAGCATTGATGTGGAAATGTAACATATGGATAGAATCATTTTCTGTGACATAATGCGACGAAATTGTGGTCTGGGTGCTTGCTTTATTGTGGTTTGTGGGACCCAATGATGCTGTTTTGCTTCTTCACGATGCCAAAACGGGAAAAATGTTTAGTTTAAGTCAGCCGCTATATCTTTCTTGTGGTCCACGATGGAAGTATTGGACATAGTACGATTTACGATTTGTTCTTTACGATCCCAAAATGTTTAGTTACAGTCAGCCGTTGCCTTTACGACTTGTGAGCTGTGGTCCACGGTGGGAGCATTTAATACATGTGTGGTTTAAATAATTATTGTCAGCTGGCAGACCGTGCAGCTTTCTCTAAATTACCGTTTGTCGTGCGGTGAAACCGCCATTGTAATGGTGCGTTTTGACTTCTAATACTCGGTAAATAAAGTGAAGCGCCGTAGTCATCTTTATTAGCCTGCGTCAAACTGTGCAAACATAAATGTAGAGGCTTAAAGAAAATTTACAGATTACGGATCATGCCTTTCACTTGAAGAGAAGTGATTCTTTTGGATAATGATCATGATGGTGGACAATGAGACTTTCGACATTAATGCGAAACCCCGTTTAGAGTTGAGACCATCAGATTAACCTCTAGTTTAAAAGTTGGGACTTGATAATAATGGTGTAATTTATTTTAATATAATATTTGAAAAATATTCACACGCCGCGCATGATAAAAACCAAGGAAGCGGAAATGAATATATTGAAAATTATAAAAATATATATAACTCTATATTCGTAGAATAGCTGTATTCGTTCAAATAACCAAAAGTGGTTATTTAATGGTTTGTAGCGTTGGGGGAACGGGTGCGATCAATATCTTCTGACGTCCCTTTGGATAATATTATTATTACATAAATTATGTAAACTACGTCATATTATTATTTTTCCTTTTAACACGTTTCAAGTCAGCAGAAGCTAGAAGGCAATAGATGTGATAAAGTAATGCACTGCAGTATCTTCCGAAGCGTTGCTCCACGTAGATTCAAGATTTAAAACCTTCTGTTGAAAAGTTACCAGTCAATAGTCAATCAGAAGTGCGGTATTTGAAATGGAATAAGAAAGAACGAAATTAAGAAGTCTTTGAACTAATCGAATTGACTAAAGAATTTCAAATAGTGCAAGAGTTTCAAATATTGCCACTTCAAATAGCACTGTAAAACAATGTCATTGAACACAACGCGTTTTGCGTAAGAGGCGCACATAATATTGTTTAATTGTTATCTTCTGGCAGCGAGAGAACAGTGACGTCACAATATGTAAGTCATTGTTAAATCCAATGTCAAGTTGTAAATGAACGAAAGTGGGTCGATGAGTTTTGTAATACCGAGTGATGTATGGTAATTGGTCCGTACCGACGTCGATAGCATTCGATAGTTAGTTTATTATATTCGCTACAAGTTGCCGTTATTATTAATAATTCTTGTTATAATAATTACGTTATCTTAATTTTATCTAGTCGTGTTGATGTTATCTTTAATACTTAAGCTTATGGAGCAAAGTAGTACTTATAGATTCGTTATCCAGCTTAATTGGGGCAATTGCTTTTATTGGTATCGATATTCTGTTTAGGATATTGATTGTCATAATAAGTCTTGCGGCCACCCTGGTTGTCACGGGAGACTTGTTGGAAAGGAGCTAAAAGCTGCTTAGAGTACCAAACTAAAGAATTTTTAAAATGTCATGACGAAAATAAGTTTGGAGACTTAATGGAAACAACGTATGGTTAAGGTCACACACACGTGTTACATCGACTCGAAAAGGGTCGTATCACCTTTGGATCGTTCAGTATTCTGGAGCAATGCGATTACGTTATGATTCCGATTAGTGTTCGTTGCGTAGGAGTTTTAAAAAACAAAACTGAACAATTTGTGACGATAGAGTTACGATCTCTTTCCGAGTTGATGTGTGTGATGTCACCTTTATGTGTTTTGTTGAACTCTACTGTAGCTGTGCTTTAGTTGGTTATAACTTATAATAGAACATTCCCCCCGCTTTTAGACCTTGGCTGGATCAACGTGATATTTAGCTCGCTTGACATTCACGATGTGACGTCTCAGTGGTTCGCAGTTTGCACTGCACACTGAACTGGGGATAATAGTTTTACGTAGAATAGAAAAACAACATAGAATAGTTTAGTTTTAAATAGAGTTTCCTTTAGAGTAAAGATAGAGCCTTGGTTACTGTATCTTGGGTTGTATTGGAGAAGGTGCTTTTAAAAAAAGTTCAATCTGGATTGTTGATGTTCTGATTTCTCAGCGTTGTACGAAATACGGTATGAAAACCTTTTCTATTATACGAGATGTCTTGGAGAATGTGCTTTATTAAGAAGTTCAATCATTTTGGTTACTTTGTTTGAAGAGATTTTATAAATAGGGGGCAAACGAGCAAACGCTTCACCTAATGGAAAGCAACTGCCGTCTCCCATGGACACTCGCAACATCAGAAGAGTTGCAGATGCGTTGCCGGCCTTTATCCTACCAGCCTACATCTTATATATATATACATACAAAACAATATGATTCATCTAAAAAAACAGAGAATTTATTCATTAAATACAGTAATTTACACTTTACTTATAAGAAAAATTAAGTATTACAATAGAAATTTTTACTAACCTAAAAAACAGAGAATCGACAATTGTGTCCATGCCTAATATTCTCCTTGTTACACGTAAACAATTTTAATCACTATGAAAGTTTTGAGAAATAACAATAAGATATAAAACTTATTTTAACAAATTTTTGCATTAAAATACTCTGCACTTTCGAAATATGAAAATCATCAATTGTTTTTTCTTTCTTTCTTTTCTTTCTTTTTCTTCTTTTTTGGCAACTTGACACAAAGGATGTGTATGTTGTGCCACAGACAAGGTAAAAAGGTAAGGAATATGGCGGGAAAACCATATTCCTCCTATTATAATTTTAATCATCGTTTTCATGTATCGTCAGGTCTAAAGTCTAGTCAAAGTCTAAGTAAAAGTCAATACAGTCACAGGAGTCAAGTCGGTCGATTCAGTAAAGTGGTAGACGCTTTACTGAAACTTTCGATGGAGTTTTGGAGGGAACACAAAATAGCACGTTTCTGGATATTACATCACTTTCCTACACTTGTGCATGAACACGAATATCTAATGGTTAATATTCTACCAATATTACACATTAAAAACCCAGCTAACACAATTTTAGGAAAATAATACAAAAACACAACAGCACTCTCTCACATGCCCGCCAAAACTCCCAATTGTTTTTTTTTTTTTTTTTTATCCTTTTGGCGGGCATCTATCTTCTCCACCTTCTTTATTTAGTTTATAATATTTCCTTAAAAAAAAAAGTAAAATATCATAATAGGTAATGTGTCAATGTTAACACATTACTTACATCTCACCCCCACGGAGTAGTCAAATTTTCTTCAAGTGAACAGCTTGATTAAAATTTTGCTATAAAATCTAAAAATCAGCAAGCACAGGAATTTGCTTTGTGACATGATACAGTCCAATAGATCTTGTGCCACGACCAGTGTTTATTTTATAAACTGATTCCGATATTTTATCTTCAATTTCAAAGGGGCCCATCCTAATTTCATCCATCTTTTTCCTGTTCAATTTGTTTCCATAGTCCACATACACCTTATCTCCTTTTTTAAATTCATGCTGTAATCTATTCTTTGCAAATAAAGTTTTATTATATTCATGTGATTTTATTGATCTTTGGAGCGCTATTTTCCTGTCTTCTTCCAAATTTTTTTGTTAATAACTGTTTTTCTTTTAATTCATATGGTAACAAATCTGTAGACTCACCCGTTAGCAAATATTTAGGAGAAAATCCTGTTACAGAATGGCTTGTTTCATTGTATCTATTTCTATATTCTTCTGCTATTTTTGACCAATTTGTTTTTCCTTTTGATTCATTCATTTTGCATCTTATTTTGTTTACAAGAGTCTGATTTAATCTCTCATTTAAACCATTTGAGAATGGTGCATCTACCGCTGTAAGTATCAACTGGATATTTCGGTTCCTAAGGTAAGTCTTGAATTCAATTGAATTAATAGCTGGATACTGGTCAGATAGTAAAGTTTCTATTGTTTCTTCTTTAGGAACTTTTTCTATAAGTTTGATAAAGTCTCGAGCATGTTGATTTTTTGAACAAAGTATATATGCGTACCTTGTAAAGTGGTCCACTAATATCTATTAGTGGACCACTTTACAAGGTACGCCTAAGCCTAAGCCTAAGATCAACAAAAAGATACTTGCATCTATCTAGATGCAAGTATCTTTTTGTTGATCTTAGGCTTCCAAATCCTCCTATAGTATCCAGTGACATTATTTGGAATGGTCTACTAGCTGGTCCTAATTGTGACATAAAGCTTCTATTTAACCTTGTCTTATTTTTTATACATATCTCACAGTTTTTGCATATATATTTAATATTTTCTGATAGATTTGGTGCAGTGTAGAAAGGTTTTATTTGCGACTCGATTTGATTTATACCACCATGGCAATATTTTTCATGAGCCTTTTTTATTAAAGTTTTACTGTAATCTTCACTAAGAACTATTTTTTTCCTCTTGTTTCCATTTTTTTATAATAAATTCCGTTTTCGCAAATTATGTTCTTTTCATGTTTTTTTACTTGCAAATTTTGTCCTTGATCATATTTTATGTCATGAATATCAACAATATTTACAGTTCTCAAGTTATCTTCATTATTTGCATCAATATCCAATACTGGGTTCCTGCTGAGACAATCTGCTTCTGTGTTATTTTTTCCTGGAAAATATTTTATTTCACAATTATATTGAGACAGATAATGCGTCATAAAACATGTCACCTAATTCATCGTCAGGCCTATTCTTGATATTCAACTTTTCTAGAGGTTTGTTATCTGTGTAGACAATAAAATAATTTCCAACCAACCAATGCTGCTAAAACTTTATACTCTCCTTTATGGCTAAACATTCCAAAAATATAGCTTTTTTATTTTTTTGTGACTCATTTAATTTTTTAGAAAAATATGCCACTGGTTTTTCTTCGCCATTTTTCTGAATTTGTTTTAAAACTGCTCCTATTCCTATGGCACTCGCATCTGTATAAATAAATGTTGGTGCCTGTGGGTCATATATTATGGCTAGTATAGGTTTGAAGCATAAATAATCTTTTACTTTCTGAAATGCATTCTCGCAACGCTCTGACCAACTAAATCTCTGATCTTTCTTCAGCAGCTGATGTAAAGGATCAAGCAGTATAGAGACATTGGGAATGTATTTTCCATAAAAGTTTATTTTTCCCAGAAATTGTCTTATTTGTCGTCTATTTTGAGGAGGAGGAAAATCTTTTATTGATTTCAAATTGTCCTTCAGAGGAGTAATTGTATTCTTTTCTAATATATGACCTAAGTACTTAACAGAATTGCATGCAAACTTACATTTTGTTATTTTTAGCCTGAAGCCTTCTTCTCGAACAGCCTCCAACATTTTTTTTAAGTGTGTGATGTGTTCATTAAACGTCTTTGAGAAAACAAGTATGTCATCGATAAAATTCACTGCGAATCCTGTTAGACCATTTTTCCTTATAATACTTCCTAAAATCCGTTGAAATATGGCTGGTGATGTCTTAAGACCGAAAGGTAAACATGTCCACTGATAGTGACCTTCTTGAGTGACAAAACCAGTTTTGTGACGATCTGTAATCCTTAGAGGGATAGACCAAAAGGCTGAATTTATGTCCAAAGTTGTAAAATAATTACAATTCACTGTTTTTGTTAGTATATCTTCTATGAGAGGAAATGGTTGTGATTGTGGTATAATAATTTTATTTAACTCTCTGAAGTCTATGCATAATCTACTTTTTCTTCCTTCATCTCTTTTGAAAGCTAAGGTTACAAGTGCTGCAAACGGACTGCAAGATTCCTCAATCAACCCGTATTTTAAAAGCTGTGAGATCTGATTTTCAATTTCCATTCTATCTTGAACAGTACATCTATATGGCCTTTTGCAACAGTATTTTTCAACTTGTAAATCTATACAGGCTTCATACTTCTTCACTCTTCCCGTATCATATTTATTTTTGGCAAAAATTTCTGTGTAATTATCTAATAATATGTCTATCTGTTTTCTTTGATCGATACTTAAGTATTCTGTATCTATATAAAATTTTTCTGTATCTATACCTTCGTTAAAGTTTACTGCATATTCTTTTTTTCCTGTATCTGTTTCAAAATGTTCAATTTGTCTATCTTCATACATATCTCTACTTGTTTTGTTATTGTTTGTTTTTTGTATCTGGATATTTAAATTCTCATCATGAGTCAATCCAAATTTGTGTATTGAATCTAATCCTAGTATGAGATCATACTCAAAATTTTCATTTTCAAAGATAAATGCGTTTATTCTAAACTTCTTATGCAATAATTCTGCATCTAGTGTAACTAATCCTTTTGTTTTGCCTCCCCCACTTATTGTTTTTATTGTCTTGTAATGATAATTTGGCTTCATATTTGTAACTTGAACTAGTTTAGAATTTATTAATGTTACTCGTGAACCAGGATCATACAATCCCTTGGCTTCTAAAGTATTATTTAACGTTACTGTAATCTCAATTAGTGGAGGGAGATTTAGTTTTTTGGATCTTCATTACTAAGTTCAACTTGTAATATTGAATTTGAATTCAGGTTTCTGCCATCCGTTGTTTTTTTCTCATTTTTATACCAGCAAACATTCTCTGGATGAAATCTATTTAATTTTCCTTTACTCTCGCAAATCCTGCATGATTTTTTTTCACTTAGTGATATCTCTTGTTTGAATAATTTATTTCCTGTGCTCAAGTTTTTCTTTATATCATTTTTCTTAACTAAATGTTCTAGTCCTCTTATAGAGTTAAATAAGTCATTCACTTCTCTAAGACTTTCCCTGTCTATTCTATCTATCACAAAGTTTGGTAGGCCGTTGGCAATTAAATATATAAGGGTTTGTATATCTATTGATTTGTTTATTTCCAGTAATAGTCTCTCTTTTTTAAGAGCATATTCTAACATCGATCCTTGCATATATTTATAATTCATAGCATATCTTATCGGTGACCAACTTTTATCGGCGAATGTTTCACTTAAACTTTTCTTCCGTACAGACCAGTCAGAATCAATGGCATATTTGATTATCATTGAGGTGTACCAATCCATGCAAGTATCTTCCAATAGTAATTTTAGAATTTCAACTTTTTGTAAATCTGTATCTACTTGTAAACGTTCACATTCATTTTCAAAAGTATGTATCCATTGTTCAACATTAGTTGTATTTTTTGAAAACTTTTGTATAGAAAATTCTGCTGCTAATCTAGTCTTCTTTTCTGTCTTTTTTTAACAATGTTGGTTCTGTTGGTGAAGACTCATGACTTGGTTCTAATTTTTCAAGTAAAAACCCATCAAATTGTAAGTTATCATCATCATCTAAATATATTGATTTCATTTCCTCGGTTAATGTAATCCAAACCTGTCTCTTGTCATGTCTTTTCTGAAGAGATCTTTTTATTTTATTAAATATTTCATGCTTCTGTATTCCTTTGTGTAAATGCACTGATTGATACTCTCCAGGCATAATAAATGTTTGGTTCCGAGTATCCGTAATGGATATTATTGCATACAAATTCGTTTTTGTATCATCCGGTTTGGCTTTGACAATAAATTCAAATCTTAACTTGTCAATTGTATAGGTTTACAACTTTTTCCACATGTACTTTAGAAATTGTCGATTTATAAGATGTAGGAGTTTTTCAGCACAAAACAATATGATTCATCTAAAAAACAGAGAATTTATTCATTAAATAATACTTAAGTTTTCTTATAAGTAAAGTAATTTACACTTTACTTATAAGAAAACTTAAGTATTACAATAGAAATTTTACTAACCTAAAAACAGAGAATCGACAATTGTGTCCATGCCTAATATTCTCCTTGTTACACGTAAACAATTTTAATCACTATGAAAGTTTTGAGAAATAACAATAAGATATAAAACTTATTTTAACAAATTTTTGCATTAAAATACTCTGCACTTTCGAAATATGAAAATCATAAAAAAAAATTTATATCCTTTTGGCGGGCATCTATCTTCTCCACCTTCTTTTTTTAGTTTATAATATTTCCTTAAAAAAAAGTAAAATATCATAATAGGTAATGTGTCAATGTTAACACATTACTTACATATATAATTTTGTGTAGAGCTCAAATTCACTGTATGTCTGGTCTCTGTTCACAGGTTACCAATTTGCGTAATAGGTAGTTTCAAGTAATATACTATATCTAATTACCAGATGTGTGATCGTTCAAGTGAAATGCCATAGTTTCATAATAAGGGCAGGAAACGATCTCGGCACGAACAAATTTCTCAATCGACCTACGCTCTTTACAGGGCCTAGTTACATAGAGATGTACGATAACGATATTGACTATAGATTATTCGTTGTAACTCTTTAGAAAGTACTTCTAACATCGACAGATTCTACTGAACATCGTTCACAAGTTATGGGTGAAAAGTTTTCAGCCTATGCTATAACGCATGTATTTAAAGATGTTTGCAAAACGCACACAAAAAAAAAAATCAATCAATCAAATATACTTTATACCCTTTAACAAATTTTATGAGATTATGAATTTAGGAAAATGGTGATGTGCAAAAGTATACTTATATATATATATATATATATATATATATATATATATATATATATAAGTATACTTTTGCACATAATAATATACAATATAAATACTAATCATAAATAATAATACATACTATGACTACAATGTGTATATCCTGTAAATATTATTGGTTGACAGATATATTAAAATAATGATTAAATACTAACGACTTAAAGCGATTCAACGTTTCAGCTTGCCTAATATGATCTGGTAAGGAATTCCAAAGTAAAATAGACTTAACAGTAAATGAGGAATTGAAATATTTAGTTTTATGGGCGGGCGGGAACGTTAAGGAGAAGTTTTGATTGGGAACGGAGAAATAATGAAGTTAATAATGCAAAAGGCACCGATGTTCACTTTGGTGCCTTTTTGCAGGATTCCTCCTGCATTAACTTCACACATGACACTGAAACTGCTGGCAGAGGACAGGGACAGGTGGAAGTGGTTACAGCTCCACCAAGGCCTTGACTTATGGGAAGAACAGGAAGAAATTCTTCACGCAACTTTTCAAAGAGACCCTCACCGTTTCAGTAAAAGTTTGTATCTGCATAAGTACGAAGCGATTTCAATACACTTTCTAAATGTGTGTATAAATAGAATTAAACAGTTGAATTAATTCGCCACACGAAATGTGTGCCAGTGAGGTGTATTGCACCCGAGTTATCGGCATTGGTGTCACGTGCCTACGGCCGACTACCATGTATGGCGAATTCGAGATCGTTTGTCTAGCGTGACCTTTATGTTCGTTACTTCAATCATCACTTTCCATCGCCCACTTAATCTTTTATTTGACAGCAAAATATACATAATACGGCTAGCCGAAATCTCAAGTCTAGAGGTGACGTTGTTGCATTGAAGGTGCGATATGATGTGTAAATTAAGCCAAGTCCTTTCAAATTTCTGGTGTCCAATTTTAATGTTCCTAGATTTAAACTACTCGATATTTATTTTGGTAATGTTCGATTAAGTTAGGATTTTCTTCGTTTCGATTTTTTATAACTTCACCAGAAAAGCTAAGCTTTAAACCTTCGGAGTTAGTCTAACAAGCAATCTATAAACTAGTGGCCGCAATACGAACGACTCTCGATAATTTTGTCCCAAGTTTTCCGAGCTCGTAAACTATAATTCGAGAGTAACGGTCTGAAATAGCCCGCCGGTCGGTAACGGTGTTTATTGGGTTAATTATGGCGGGATTGGGACTGGCCGACGACAGACGAGGTCGACGGAAACAGGCTAGTTGGGAGTATTCAAATATTAAATTAAACTTAATAGGATGGTTTTAGTAGCAGCACTTACTGTTATCGCATCAGTCGTGGCAAAACGAGACACAATAGCTTTTTCATTGTTATCGCGGCCGGATGTGGCCGCTTGGGGCTTCATGAATTAACACAAAATTTAAGTCAGGATTTAGTTAGGAAGTTAGACTAGTGGAATCCTGTGATGCCTAATGTGGTTGAAGACTGAAGTGACATAGTTATCAGTTATCACTTATCATATTTTGCAAAATTAGATTTGTAGTTCTAATTGTAGAGCGCAATCATCTAGAAAAGCAATAGGAGTTCCGTTGCATTCGTTTTATGGTAGTCGTTATGTACCTTTTCAGCATCATTCTTATCATTTTAATCTTGTATCATTGGACCTTATTTAATTCGTCTAGAGCCAAAATCTTCCACTCATTGAAAAATGCATAGCATTCTCCCTGGTTGGGATGGGATACTCCTCCTTGTTAAGTGATAGGCTTATATTATTCAGGTTTGTGTCCTCCTCCTTCTTTCCGATAGGTTTATTGTTATTAATATTCAGATTTTTGCCCTCCTCCTTTTCCTTACCTGTAGCTGTCGCCTAGAACAGCAGGAAATATTAAGTCCGAGGATCTGTCGCGTCACCAGGATCGATACTACAAGTGTTACTATTCTGCCTGATCTAATAACGCCGCCTTACGCGTCCTCATTCACTTCATTTATTTTTAGATTGAGCGCGACGATGCCGTGTAAATTATAGATTTAACCGAGTTATGAATTCAAGACGTGAGTGGAAGAATAAGGTAAGTAACATGAAAAAACTTCCCGTTTTTTTGCTTAAATGGAGGGTTTAGGGCCGGAAAAATTATTTAAAATAGAAAAACTATGGATTATATGTGTAGCCGAATTAGCTAGGTTATGAAGTAGATAAGTTACAAGTTTTATTAAAATAATTAGGGAAAAAATTAGTTATTGTTCGAATGTTACGAAATGTTACTTGTTCGATTCTTCCACTTACGTCTTCAATTATTCATATTAGCTCTTTACGTGGCTTCAGCGGGATATGTGTTTTTATTACAATTTTAAGACTTGAGCTGCCCTGAGTTAAAGTTAACTCTGGGCTAGGTATCTTGTTTTCTCTCTAATATAGTTATTAAATGACGACCTCTGTGGCTCAGTGGTGAGCGCGTTGGTAGCTCAAGCCGGGGGTCGCGGGTTCGAATCCCGCCGACGGAACAAAAAGTTTTCAATGTTCCCGGGTCTGGATGTGTATTAAATATGTGTATTATATAATAAAAATCTTAAATATATGTATAGTATAAAAGTATTAAATATATTTCCGTTGTCTGGTACCTGTAACACAAGTTCTTTAGGTACTTAGCACGGGGCCAGACTGACGTGGTGTGAAGCGTCCATAGATATTATTATTATATTATTATATTATTAAATAGTTATTATTAGTATGGATGATAGAAGTAAGTACCAGTTTACATGATACTTGTCTAATTCTATGTCCCAGAGAGTTTACTTGTCTGCGAAAGTAATTTTATGGTTTACCTTTATAAAACAGCTCCTTTACAACAGGCGCATGCTAGCACGAAAGTCACAGTCAAGTGAAAAATGTTTTCTGAATTTTTAAACAAATGTTTTCAAAATTTTCTCCACTTGTTGACCTATCGGTAAAGCAAAAGAAAAAAAGTAGATGACATAACAACAAAATTGGAAGATTTTATTGGATCATTCCTTATCTGAATCTATTATTCGCCATCATTTGCAGTCGCCCATTATGTAGGCGAGATTGCCTTTTTTATTCGCCTCAGGCTACTAATGAACGTCGAAGGAAGTGATTTCTTAAATAAATTATTCGAAAAGTCGAATTTCTTTGGAATTGTATTCGTAATAATAGAATTTATGTTACAAGATCACGCCACCGGTTGCGACAGAAGCTATTTTTGACGAAAAAAAGAAATTCAAAGTTAAAAATGGCACTTGTCGTTGGTGTTTTTGTTTGTTTTTTGTATGTGGGATTAGTTTCTTTACATTTATGTAGTCCGAATTAGGATATTATAATATATTTTTATAACACGTGTTTCTCGCCGTGTATAATAATTTGTAAAATTATTTTGTGAGAAATAAAACCGTAAACCTTAAATAAGTGGCTTTTTCTAATTTTCCATTTCGGTCGCCTATGATGACTTTTGTTCTATGTAAAATGAAGTGTTTTTAATAGTTATGTAGGAGCCATTGTAATTAATTTATTATGTTCCTATTAAAATGTCCGTGGTTTTTAAATAAAAAAAACATTCAGCATCAGCGTAGACAGTGGTAGTTACATAAAATATAATAAATAGCTCTAAATTCTAATACAATTTTTTGTGTGTCTATCTGCTATTCCTATGGTCTCTAGTATTAGTTAATAATTCCTTAAAAATAAGATAATAACAATACGTAGGACTTAAGTATGTTTTAAAAATTGTGTAATTTTTTCTTACTTTTAATGGATCTTCCATTTTATAAAACATTCTCATAAGTTCTTATGTGTTAAATTAAGACCCATTACTGGCAGTGTGGCAACCCATACTTTACGTTGAAAGATCACAAATACATATAATATGACATCACTCTTCATTTTGATAATGTTTGCCGATCTTCTTAAGGGGCCGGGTACCCTCGAAATTCTCATACATACGTAATACCAACATCATTTTCTCATACGAAAATATTTAACATGTTTGACTTATTTTTCAGCTTTAAATAGTAATTACCTAGGTTTCTGCACAAAAATCTACTTCAAAATATTTAAACACTAAAAAAATTTTTTTTTGTGTATAATTTTTTTTAGTAAAATTACTACTAAATATGTAAACACTACAAAATTGAGTAAAACACTAAAAATATATATAAATAAATAGTAAATTTACTACAAAATATTTAAATACTAAAAAATCTTTTTTAGAGTTTAAATATTTTGTAGTAAATTTACTACTTATTTATATATTATTTAGTGTTTTACTCTATTGTTTAGTGTTTAAACCCTTAGTAGTAAATTTACTAAAAAAAAAATTATACACAAAAAAATTTTTTAGTGTTTAAATATTTTGAAAAAAAAATTTGTGCAGGAACCTAGGTAATTACTATTTTAAGCTGAAAAATAACTCAAACATGTTAAATATTTTCGTATGAGAAAATGATTTTGGTATTACGTATGTATGAGAATTTCGATGGGACCCGGCCTCTTAATTAACGGGTCAAATATGCCCGATGCGAAGCTATCAATGGTTATTTTTATGACTGCTCGACAAGCGAATATGACCTCTAACGCGTTTGATTAGAGTTCATTACTCTCGTTTAAAATATTTGGCTGTGTTGAACTTTGCGCGTCAATAAATGATACAAGAGTATGTTTCTGTTGTTTGTTTAATGTAAACGGTTATTAAACAAGTAGGTATGAGATTTGATATGCTCACCTAGTAACTCCTTAGAAGTCGTAACTCGTAACGCTAATACTAATAATATTATAAATGGGGAGTTTAAAAAAAAATAATACAACAGCCATTTTGCCATGTCCTTCATTTTAATATTTATTTTATTAAAAACTTTGACCATTATTGGTATTTTATAAAAAGTAACTGAAAGAGTGTCTATTTGTACTTTATTTTGGTTAATTAAAAACTCAATTCAAATTGAAAGAAAAAAGAAATTATGGTGATATAATTTATCAACACCCTCTTTTTCCAGTGTCCCCAGTAACAATCTCAAACTTCCAACTGAATTAAATTAAAATTTTCTGGAACTACTTGACATATTCTATTGTTTTTTTTTTGTTAAATGAACCATGTTCTTTACTTTTAAGGCTCAATTTAAAGCGTAAGACTACTTTAATCCATTTAAATTTGCAGTTATCTGTTGTCCCCGGAATATGCTATTCCCGGACATTTCAGTTTTGTTACCATAATTTTTTCATGATAACATTCTACTAAAATATATTTTTTGTGTTCTGTTTATGGCGAAACTAATATTCAGTACCATGGGCCATTTTAATACGGCTTGGCTGAGTAATTTTTTCAGTGGTGCAAAGAAATGTGCAACCAGTTGTAATGGACCAAAATTGATGGTCGGGTTTGTTACGACTGTTTGATACTTTTTACTATCTTTATTTGTAACATAATAGTTTGTAAAGATAGACTGGTTTTTGAACTAAAAGTAAGTGTGTGTAGTTTGAATCAGCGTACAACAGGAAAAGTTTTACATGTCTTTAAATGTAAGGTAGACGCATTATGTTACTTCGATTTTGTTACTGCGTATAGGGTAACATATAGACGGACCGGCAAAGTAACAAAACCGAAAGCACAAAGCTAGTCATACACTGTGGATTTGCATGGTGATAAATTATCTAAGAAGTTTCGATTAAATACAATTTTTGTAAATTTAAAGATAGCTCATGATATTATAAGTTTAAACACTTACGGATTTTGTCGCGGAGCACTTTTATTAATCCCGACGTTTCGGCTACTTTACAGCGGCCGTGGTCACGGGCGGACTGAGGTGACAGGTGTCCAATTTCTTGAAGTTATCCAACTACCCGACGACTCATCAATATTTGTTTGCGTTCCGATCTACGCAGAACGAACTCACAGTGTCTTGAAGCCGAGGTATCATAGATTTGTGCTTTAGTTTGTTTATCACTGGATCCCAACTAGATGGCAGCACCCAACCATCTTCGCGGTTGAAATTAGGGTGTTTTTTAATTTCTATGGCCTCGCGTATCATTCGTGGGCGGTATCGTGCTTCTTTTGCCAGTACTTGTGGCTTATCAAATCTTATGTAATGGCGAGGTTGATCCAGTGTGTGTTCACAAATTGCGGACTTGTTGTTCCTACGGTGTTTGACATCTGCAATGTGTTCCTTGATACGGGTTTTGATGGCCCTTTTGGTTTGCCCTATATAAGAGAGGCCACAATCACAGTCGAGTTTGTAGATTCCTGCATCTACAAACTCGACTGTGATTGTGGCCTCTCTTCATCGAGACGATGACGACGACTTCAAGATGACGATTCATCAATTTTGGTTTGCGTTCCGATCTACGCAGAACGAACTCACAGTGTCTTGAAGCCGAGGTGTCATAGATTTGTGCTTTAGTTTGTTTATCACTGGATCCCAACTAGATGGCAGCACCCAACCATCTTCACGGTTAAAATTAGGGTGTTTTTTAATTTCTATGGCCTCGCGTATCATTCTTGTACGCGAGGCCATAGAAATTAAAAAACACCCTAATTTTAACCGTGAAGATGGTTGGGTGCTGCCATCTAGTTGGGATCCAGTGATAAACAAACTAAAGCACAAATCTATGACACCTCGGCTTCAAGACACTGTGAGTTCGTTCTGCGTAGATCGGAACGCAAACCAAAATTGATGAATCGTAGGGAGTTGAATAACTTCAAGAAATTGGACACCTGTCACCTCAGTCCGCCCGTGACCACGGCAGCTGTAAAGCAGCCGAAACGTCGGGATTAATATAAGTGCTCCGCGACAAAATCCGTAAGTGTTTAAACTTATTATATCATGAATTTTAGTTTTTCATTTTTAATTTCGCGATTAGATCGAATTAGAAAAAGTTTTAAGCATGAAACGATAGTGTGAGTAATCCTTTATCAATGTTATTAAAAATCACACTAATAACCTCTGTGTCAGAAGTTATATCCAATTTAATTTTTTTTTAATAAAAAATCGGATTTTTTGTACCTAGGGTTGTCACTAAAGGTCTCTTGTTTGATTTATCCGGTTGATACGCAAATTCGCAATCGATATCCTATACGAAAAATATCAAGATCACGTTTAGGTAGGTCTAATTATAAAAAATCTAAAAAGTGAAAAAATATAACGTAAATTAATGATTTTATATGCTCAAACAGTATCTAATCAGTAATCACTTTCTGATGTAGTCGGGGAAAATAAAATATCAACTTTAGTGACAACCCTAGGTATAAAAAATTCGAATTTTTATTTAAAAAAAGTTGAATTGGATATAACTTCTGACACAGAGGTTATAAGAGTGTGATTTTTAATAACATTGATAAAGAATTACTCACACTATCGTTTCATGCTTAAAACTTTTTCTAATTCGATCTAATCGCGAAATTAAAAATGAAAAACTAAAATTATTAAATAAATAAATATCTCCCTACTTGATCACAGTAGGTTAACCAAATTTGGAGAAAAAGTAAAGTATTAAGTGCTTGTTCAATTGGTATAAACAAAACTAATGTTACTTGATTAGTTTTTTAAAATTAATTTTTATGAAAAGTTTTGACCCGGAAAAACGTCAACTTTGACACTGTTTAAAAAAATAACTACAAAGAATATCGATCTCGGAGTTTTACTCTAATGTTTATTTAGCTATCAACTATAGTATTTTGAAAGAAAAACGCGGTGAAACAAAATCGAGGTTTTTATCACACTGTGCGACGTTTGATCGTGTTCCGATGCGTTTGAACAAACTCGGCTTAGTTTAGTACTGGATTTAGAAGTTCGAGAGCATCTTTTCTGCATCGTACAAGTCTAATTATGGCGGCGTAGGTACCGAACGAAACTGCGCAATGCCGTTTGACAACTGTTCAAACCGACATCAAACGAGCTCATCAAACACGTAAGGTTTGAATCAAACCGTTTGATCGTCTCGGGGACCCTTTATACCTCTTTTTCTTTCGCCCAAACCGCGATATGGTGAAATTTGGTATCCAGAAACTGAGTCCCACTCCCGGGTAAGGATATAGAATTTACTTTTCATCCCGGAAAAATGAACTGTTCCCGCGCGATAAACAAATTTTTGGTGCAACGGAGTTGCGGGCGTCATAATATTTTAAATTAATTTTTACTTTCTTGGGTGTGAAATGTGTAATGCTCCATTAAGATAGTTTATCTGAGTTATAAACTAGACCAAAACTATAAAATTGCTAAATCTATACCTTACACTATAAACAATTAAAATGTAGCTCTACAAAATGAGGCCAGTTTTTCACTACAGTTAATCCAGGCCAAAACGTATAGCCAGGTGACCAATTTAATGCGATACGCAACGCAAAGTAGCGTAGTTTGATGTACATATTATGTGTGTGTAATCACTAATCAGTACATGAAATGGTCTCAGTAGTAATAAAGGTGCGCTATCTTAGTTCTTTATTGGATCTAAGATCAACGCTAAATTATAGCTTTCTTATATTGAGAGACCACCTTAACAGTAACGGCGAACGGGTAACCCATTTGTTTTTTTTATAGGTAGAGTTTTGTAATAGCCTCATTTTTATATTACCAAGACGAGTGATTGCGGTTGCTATCAAACCAACATCAAAGTATATTTGTTTATCGTACTAAAATAGTTTGCGTCTTGATCGTTCGCAGACGCTGACTGTTCGTGCTTCATAGATTTAGGTGTTTATGACTTATATTTCCATTCGCGATACTTTTATGTTTTAATAACGACTACAATATACGGCTTCTGGTTTTTGACCAGTACTTAATAAAAAATGTTTTGTTATTTTTAACGGGGTTGGTAGAGTTTCTGTAAGAAACTTAAGCGTTTCCTTTTTATTTATAGGACCTTTTTTGTTACACGTCAATAAACAGGGATCGGCTGTGATGATAAGTCTGATAACGAGCAGTTATTATCGTACTTTTGTCACGGGGTAGGCCCTGTGCTAAGAATAGTAAATAAAAAAACAGAGACCCGTGAACAAAATTATATTATATTATCAATAAACAATTACAAAAGATTATAATATTGCCCTTATGAAGTGAGAAGTGAGGGCGTGGGTCTTTTAGTTCAAACAGGGCAAGTCTTATTACTTTTGAAACCCAGGTAGGTACTCTCCTGGCTGTAGCACGGAGGACGAAAACGGCCTGCAGGGTGTTGAGACGGCGGCCAGGTTCCAGCAGGTCGGCTCCAACGGCAGCCACGGCAGCAAAATGGCGGCACGGAAACAAATGCCAAACCGATCTTGGAACCCTGGAACGCGCCATCAAAGAAAATTACGGGCGGTTCCGAAATTGCCGAGATCATCCACACTAACTGCAGCATAAGGAAAAATACCTACTACGTAGACGTGCAGCCGTGGATGATCTCAATCAGAATCGGAGATTACAGACTTTACGAAATTATAATATATATTTTAATTTTTAATAAAAAATGATTGAAGGTATGTCTTTTTTTTGAAAATCTGATGCAATAATTCTATACTTAACGATGAAATTGCAAAATCAGAAAGCTACTACAGTGAACAGTCTACAGCACAATGGTAGCAACTATGTAATGAAAATGGATGAATATGAAGTCAGCTACTAGAATCACATAATGAAATAATATCTTTATAATCAAAGCAATCAATAGCAATACCTGTTAAAATACCACTTACCCAATCTGGGGTACAATACGGCACTAATAAATTATTAACTTTTAAAATGAGGTTTAAATAAACTGACAAAAACACACAAGGTACGTTTCGAAAGGAACGTTATTTAAAATAATCGGGCGCAATAACGTGCGTCTCCTTTGGCTTCCAGTCGTGTTCTGCCGCAGCGAATCGTGTGTGACGATCGAGTTACAAAACGAATGATAACGTAAAATGAAGGCAGATTTGAATAATTCCGTCCGCGGGCTTAAAATGCTGCTGTAAGGAGCGCTAAGACGGCGCTAGGCATTTTAAGTTATTAAAATTTATATATATAGGTTTTTAGTTATTTAAGTTTTTGAATTATTTATATTGTTTTAGTGATTTAATGTTATATTTTGTAGTTCCGTAGTTATGAAATAGGATTAATAAGTTAATAATTTTGGTATTATTTTGTAAAAAAAAATCAATTTTAAATATTTTAATTATTACAACGTTACATTACCCCCCTCGGCTCGGAAAGGGTTTTATCCTCAAATAAAACCCGAGAATAGTTTCTAGCATTTCTCATCTATCCTACTAACATTCATCTATCTTTCAAAAAACGCACAATTAAGCAACAACTACAATGATAGTCATTTATAAGTAGTTGACGCATCCTAACAAAAAACAAGTCATCAGCTATATCACAAAGCTAATGACTTATGCTAAAAAAACAAGATGTTATTTATGGGGTTGACGACTATTTAAATTTAGGTACTTATTTAAAATTACACATTTTTAAATCCTTGATATGCCAGACACCAATATTGTTTCCAGTCATATCTTCTAGGACATATACTAAAGGAGAACGCTTTTCGATTATCCTACACTTTAAATACTTTGGCGCTAATTTCTTGCTAAAGAATTTGTCTTTATCACTTAAAATGTAAGTACGCTTAAAGACTACGTCACCAACATTATATTCAGCTGGTTTCCTACGTAAATTATAGTGTGACGTATTCTTTACATGTGCATTCCATAATGAGGCCTGCACATCATTAAACACCGACGATAAGCAACCTAGGTTCTCAGCGTAAATATCACGCGGCAAAAACAAAACTTCGTCACCTAAATCCGAATCAGTGTAGTGTGATCCGCATAAGACTAACTCCCTACCATGTACAAGAAAAGATGGTGTATAACCAGTGGCTTCATTTACGGAGTTATTCATTGCGAACTGTATCTTAGGTATATAGGCATCCCAAGTTCTATGGTCGTTATCAACAAAGGTAGAAAGACTTGTGACTATAGTTTTATTGTAACGCTCAACTAAGTTTATTTGAGGTGTATACCTAGGAGTGAAAAATACGTTGGGAATTTTATATTTTTGAAATAGTGCTTTAGTTGTAGAACTAATAAATTGACTTCCATTATCCAAGAAAATAGTCTGAGGGATGCCAAAAACTAAAAATATTGAATTTTCTAAAATATTAACCACTGCGTCAGCTGTGGCTCGACGTAGTGGAAAAATGTTACAGTACTTTGAAAAACAACAGGTAACTACGAGCATGTAACTATTTTGTTTTCGAGAAACTGGAAGTGGGCCTACAAAATCAATTGAGATCATTTGGTGAGGACGTGAGCATTGTTTAGGGCGTCCCATTTCTCCCAATGTAGTGTGATTTTGTGACTTATACGCTAAACAGACGGAGCAAGAGGAAACAAATTTTACGACGCTTTGATGCATGCCAGGCCAGTAATATGACAATGCTAATCGATGGTACGTTTTAAATATTCCTAAATGACCTGCTGTCGGTGTAGAATGGTTTTCTGCAATAATTTGGTCACGAGATTCTAAGGGAACTACTTCCTTCCAAGCGAATTCCGAAGTAAGCTGTGATTTGTTTTTCGAAAGTCGAAACAATGAGTTATTTTTAATTACAAAATTTGGAAAATTACTAGGTGTTTTAAGACAACCGTTATAAATATTAATATACCAATCATCCTTCGAGCTATCTACAGCGTTTGAAAGAGATATAGCAGCGACTGGGATAGCACGTGAGAGAGCGTCAGGTATAACATTGTCTACTCCTCGTCGGTGCTTAATTTCAAAATTAAATGATGATAATCTTACTCCCCAACGTGCCAATCTACCTGTAGGATTGTCCAACGAAAGGAACCACTTCAACGCGGAGTGATCAGTGTATACGGTAAATGTCTGGCCATTTTCTAAATAACACCGCCAGTGCTCGAGAGCAGCTAACACAGCGAGAGTCTCTCTTTCTGTGATGCTGTAGTTCTTCTCGGCCTTGGTGAGAGATCTACTCATATATGCGATAGGGTGTTCTTTGCCGTCTATAGTCTGTGTAAGCATAGCACCGATGCCATAATTACTTGCATCTGTGTGGACCTCAAAAGACTTAGTGTATATCGGGCAAGAAAGAACTGGTGCGGAAACTAGGCAATCTTTTAATGCAGCAAAAGCCGCGTCAGCCTCCGGCGTCCACTGAAAAGGTGGTGCCTTCTTACTATTAGATGTAAGCTTGTTTAAAGGGCCAGCTACGGTACTAAAATTTGGAACAAAACGGCGGTACCAGGTCGCAGTACCCAGGAAACGTTTTAATTCCTTTTTGTTAGTAGGAACAGGAAAATTTAAAATTGCTTGTACCTTTTCTGGGTCCGTGCGTAAACCATGCGCGTCTACCACGTAACCTAAATATTTTAGTTCACTACGAAAGAATTTACACTTTTCAAAGTTTACTGTAAGGTTTGCCTGCTTCAATTTTTCTAAAACGCGTAATAAACGAGAAACATGTTCCTCAAACGATGAGCTAATAATAATAATATCGTCCAAAAAAGCGAAAGTTTTAAAATCATTGTCGCCAAATAAGCGATCTACCAAACGCTGTTGAGTAGCAGGAGCATTCGTGAGACCGAAAGGAGTTGTCTTAAATCTAAACGTGCCTCTGCCTGGTACGTAAAAAGCAGTTTTGTCTCTGTCTGCAGGCTCTATTGGAATTTGCCAGAACGCTTTCGAGAGATCGACGCTCGACAAATATTTAGCATCCCGAAGGCTATCTAATATTTCTGAGACGTATGGTAAATTGTACGCATCACGCTTCGTTATTGCATTGAGTTTTCGACTATCGAGACAAAATCTGGGTTTCCCGTCCTTCTTATTTACGAGAAGAACCGGAGAAGACCACGCACTTTCACAAGGCTCAATGACATCTAGAGACAGCATTTCATCGACTTGCTCAATTAGAATACGCTGTTTTTCCGGAGACATCCTGTAATAACGCTGTTTAATCGGTTGGGCATCACCCGTATCTATTCTATGCGTAATTAAGCTAGTACGTCCTAAACCTTTTTCTTCCGAAGAGATCGTCTTAAATTGAGCAATAATATTATCAGCTATTTCTTTTTGATTATCTTTAAGATTATCATACGAATTTATAAACTCGGTACTGTTAAGTTTTAACTCAGCAATTGAAACTGGTGACAATGTAACACTATTTATATACTTGGGACAAATATTAAATGCACGCCAGAAATCTATGCCTAATATAATAGCTGTGTCCACCTCTGGAACAACATAAGCTTTAATGATATGAAATTGTCCTTCAAACGTTATGGGCAAATTCATATAGCCTATACATATTAGGGATTGACCGCCAGCAGCTACCATAGAAATGTGGTCATTCTGTTGCAAGGTGCAATCAATTAAATGAAAGTGCGAGTTATTACCTAAAATTGTGACTGCAGCACCAGAATCAAGCAAACCACAGGCTTCAATATCATTAATTTTAAAATTTACATAGGGCCTAGAATCATTTAAGGGTTTTGAATGCAGAATTGTAGATACCTTATACGTAGAATAAAAATTTTTAATAAAAAAAAGCCAATTATCCCAATCTTTTTGATTAAAATTGCTACAATTCTGCTTTACTAGTTTTTTGGATTTTTATCTTTATTGCACACAGGACAATCTGGTGTTTTAACATCCTTCATACCGCATTTAAAACAAAATATTTTATCACGACTAGCCTGACATTGTCGAATGTGATGTGTGTTACTGCGACACCTAGGGCAAAAGGGTTGTTGTTTATTTACCTGAACTGAATGTATATAGTTTTCGTTTTGATTTTTATTTGAAGTATAATATTGATTTTTACTTTGATGATTATAATTTAATCGTCTTGTATATTGTTCTCTATTATTGTAATTATTATTATTCTGTGTAAAAGTTTGTTTATTAAATGTGTTATTATTAAATTTATTTGTATTTTTAGTTAATTCTTTAGTATAAGCAAACTCAGGTGCAACAGTGTCAGAGCTCACCCGAGGAGGTTCTTGAAATTTCGAGAGACGAGAATGAATAATCTCATAATTACGACATAAAGAGCGTAAATATTCTATGGTCGTGATCTGACCAGCTGATGCAGCAAGTGCACTGGCATAACATGGCCTAATGTTGTGTAATAAAATCTCGAGTTGATCCGATTCACTAGGTGGCGTGGAAAGACGAGAGAACATGCCACTCATGATCGAGAGATAAATGGTTATATTCTCACGTTCACCCTGAGTGCGAGATCGAATTTCCGAAATAAGACGATAGTCGTAATCTGACTGATCAAAGTCCTCTTTTAATTTCGCGGCGAGCTCAGGCCAAGATGAAATCTTGTCCCTAATAGCACGATACCAATGAAGGGCGTCGTCTTGAAAAATTTCGGTAGCAAAAGCTAAGACTTTCGATGATAAAATATTTCGAGCAACAATAAATTCTTCAACGCGCTGAATGAAAGAACGCACACACGTTTTGCCATTAAATTTAATTTTATTTAAGTCTGAAATAGAACGATCGCAAGTTACCGAAATTAGGTTGTGCACTTCCGGAGTTTGAGCCTCACTAAAAGAACTTTCACCTGAGTAAGATGTGCTAAGTATAGGTCGCTTTGCTTGAAGAGCCGACAATTTTTGCGACAAAAATTTATAACTTTTGCAAATATCGTCATATTCTTTCTTAAAATCATCTCCACGCGTGATTCTTGCTAATCGATTATGCAGATGATTGAGCATATTTTGTGTTCTCATAATAGTAGGTTCACTGGGATCAGGTATATCAAGATTCATTTGAATTTTAGTTATAACCTCACAACAGCCTTTAAGATCCTGACGCGTATCTAGCGGAGACTCTAATATGTGTTCGGACGGATATTCAGACGCTAATTTAACTATTTGCTTACGCAATTCCTCCACAGAAGAAGCAGCGGTAGCACCACGAATCTGGACCTCATATTCAAGTTCTGATTTTTGTAACGAAAGAAATTTAACCGGCAACATTTTTGATTAAGTGTTGAGTATTGTACACAAGAGTGGTAAGTGGTAATTAGCTAGTAAGCAACTAATACAACAAAACAACCAATACAACAAAACTAAAAAAACAAAACCAAAAAAACAAAACCAAAAAACAAGTAGCAAAAATAAAAAACAAGACAAGAGAAAAAAATTCAAACCGATCTCCGATCTGTTACAATATTTAGTAAAATTAACGTTTGGTTTTTTTTTTTTTTGAAAACAAAAATAAAATCAGAAAAAAACAGCAAATAATAAAAAAAATGCTACTAATGTGTACTACCAACCAAGCACTAACGGTTTGCCGATTACAAAAAAGGAAAGAAGGTATTATAAAATTTACAATTTTAACGACCTATTGGCAATAAGTACACCTTAGTAACGGAAAAACCAAAAATAAAATAAAATAACGTTTTACAAAAAAAAATAAGCCACAGGCATGCACAAACTACAAAAAAGCTGGGAAAAAGCAATAAGACCTGTTTAAACTAACCAAGTGTGGGCGCCAGTGTCACTGGGTTGGCCCTGTGCTAAGAATAGTAAATAAAAAAACAGAGACCCGTGAACAAAATTATATTATATTATCAATAAACAATTACAAAAGATTATAATATTGCCCTTATGAAGTGAGAAGTGAGGGCGTGGGTCTTTTAGTTCAAACAGGGCAAGTCTTATTACTTTTGAAACCCAGGTAGGTACTCTCCTGGCTGTAGCACGGAGGACGAAAACGGCCTGCAGGGTGTTGAGACGGCGGCCAGGTTCCAGCAGGTCGGCTCCAACGGCAGCCACGGCAGCAAAATGGCGGCACGGAAACAAATGCCAAACCGATCTTGGAACCCTGGAACGCGCCATCAAAGAAAATTACGGGCGGTTCCGAAATTGCCGAGATCATCCACACTAACTGCAGCATAAGGAAAAATACCTACTACGTAGACGTGCAGCCGTGGATGATCTCAATCAGAATCGGAGATTACAGACTTTACGAAATTATAATATATATTTTAATTTTTAATAAAAAATGATTGAAGGTATGTCTTTTTTTTGAAAATCTGATGCAATAATTCTATACTTAACGATGAAATTGCAAAATCAGAAAGCTACTACAGTGAACAGTCTACAGCACAATGGTAGCAACTATGTAATGAAAATGGATGAATATGAAGTCAGCTACTAGAATCACATAATGAAATAATATCTTTATAATCAAAGCAATCAATAGCAATACCTGTTAAAATACCACTTACCCAATCTGGGGTACAATACGGCACTAATAAATTATTAACTTTTAAAATGAGGTTTAAATAAACTGACAAAAACACACAAGGTACGTTTCGAAAGGAACGTTATTTAAAATAATCGGGCGCAATAACGTGCGTCTCCTTTGGCTTCCAGTCGTGTTCTGCCGCAGCGAATCGTGTGTGACGATCGAGTTACAAAACGAATGATAACGTAAAATGAAGGCAGATTTGAATAATTCCGTCCGCGGGCTTAAAATGCTGCTGTAAGGAGCGCTAAGACGGCGCTAGGCATTTTAAGTTATTAAAATTTATATATATAGGTTTTTAGTTATTTAAGTTTTTGAATTATTTATATTGTTTTAGTGATTTAATGTTATATTTTGTAGTTCCGTAGTTATGAAATAGGATTAATAAGTTAATAATTTTGGTATTATTTTGTAAAAAAAAATCAATTTTAAATATTTTAATTATTACAACGTTACACTTTAACCATAGTGGATCTTTGATGCCTTTCATTACATTGCTGGATCTTATAAAATCTCTACCCTCGTAGGGTATTTTTACCATTACATGAACCACGACGGTGCATCTAGTCGCCGTTAGTGCTGCTAGTAATGAAATGACATCCGGCTATAAAGAACTTGTGCCCGACTGGTTGCGCCAACATGGTGTCCAATGTCCACAACACATTTAATTTATTTGGTGAAATATGTATAACGTATATTATGGGGCTATATTTCACCAAATGTGCCCGTTACGCTTTTGGTGACCTTTCTCTCTCGTCGAAACACAAACTAAGCTTCGATTCATGCCGGTTCTCTGTAAGACCGATCAAGTCGGCCCGTTCATGCCGGACACACCTCTAAAGTTTCAGTAGGTACAATTCCGTGCATCGCGATCGATCGCGGTCGTGCACGACCTACGACTGTCGTCGGACGCTCGCGACCATAGTCAACGTATGAAAATGTATGGCACCGCTTCCGAGGCCCGCGACTGACGCGCGCGGCCTACGACTGTCGTAAGCCGCGCGCGATCGTGCCATATAACTTTGACACGGTCGCGCGGGGCCTACGACTGTCGTCGGTCGTGCGCGACTGTCATAACTTCAAGACACGATCGCGCGCGGCTTACGACAGTCGTGGGCCGCGCGCGTCAGTCGCGGGCCTCGGAAGCGGTGCCATACATTTTCATACGTTGACTATGGTCGCGAGCGTCCGACGACAGTCGTAGGTCGTGCACGACCGCGATCGATCGCGATGCACGGAATTGTACCTTTAGCGTTTTACCTTGACGTCCAATAACCGCGTCGTCTTAAGATTATATATTAAAGCGTTCTTCCACTGAGGTTTTATGTAAGATCATGGTTTCCGGTCAAGCCAGCCCGTTTCTGCCGGACTCACATCTAAAGTTTCAGTCTGAATATCTTTAGCTTCTTACCTTGACGTCCAATAACCGCAGCATCTCCCGGTCACCTGTCCTGTGATCAAATTAGACAAATTGCCCTCGTCCGCTCCTCAGCTGCGAGTATTGTTCTTTATAGAAATTGAGGTCCCATTGTTACTAGCTATAATGACCCTTATAGATCGAAGGTACATATGACGCTTTGACAGTTTTAGATGGTGGTTGTTGAATGTGTTTTAGTGATTGAATAAGTATCTTTGTAAATTGTATGGAGCGATATGACCAACTAGCTGACCCGGCAAATGTTGTTTTGCCGCGTACGTTATAGATAAAAACTACGATAACATGGCGCGCCCCTCCAAATTACTGTTTCAATGTGTGTAGTCACATCCTTATGAAAGAGTTTGTATGTTATAGTAAGTATTCAACCAATCAACCAGTACTCGTAATATTTCACTTAATGTCACTTATTACCAAGATTTATTGGTCAACTAATCATAACTAGCCGACCGCGCAAGACAACGCACTTCTAACGTTTTGACAACGCACTTCAAACGTTTTGAATTTTGGAGGGGCGCGCCATGTTATCGTAGTTTATCTCTACTAAACTATGCATGTATTGTACGTAATACAAATATTATGTAGATACCTTCCTCTTTAATTCACTCTATGTGGTGAATTTAGAAACTGATATAATGATTAATGATTGAATAAGTATCTTTGTACTCTTTTTTCCCTCGTTACTATTACTTTACTTAAATACGTAATAATATTATAATATTATGCGTCTGATTGTTCCGTGTAATGCCTCTGTAACTCATTCGATATTGTCTATTGTTACAGAACAGTGCACCGATGTGGGAGGAGTTCATATCCAAAGCGACGAAACTTCACTCGGCGCTCAAGTAAGTTTTAAGCCTCTTTCCACAGTGGAACATGTTACATGATGGATGACTATGATTACCACCATGTTTGCGAAGCTGTCTTTGGCATGCATATTCGACGTTGATGATGGACAATCATAGACGAAAATCCCTCTACATGCTCGTAATTGCTTGTTATGGTCCATCATGGGCCATCAACACAGACAATATGCACAATAGACATAACTACCAGTAGTTCGACTGCAAAGAAACGGACAGGTTTCAATATCTGTCAAATTTGTCGGGTTTCACTAGGATTATGAACGGAATGTGCCTCGCGCTGGCTGATATAATTTATTTTTAAATATTGTTGCGGATACGGACACACAGAGCCATCTAGCGTCGAACCGGCAAAACTAGGGGACACACTACACATAAATCCCCTACTCGAAACTAGATGGCGCTAGTTGGTACATGCTCGAATCTCCTAGAAAGTTCCGACCGTTGTTTACTTGTTTACGTGTTTACTTGTTTACGTGAATCGAGTAAGGAACTTTCTAGAATTCGAGTCGCCCATATAAATAGGAGCAGGTGGACGGCCCGGGATTCAGTTTTATCTGAGCGATCTTCGAGGCGACTTCGAAGTGAGAACAAGTGATCAATAGTGAGTGACAGTGATAGTGTTTTGTGTTTGGACTTAGTGATTAGTGTGACCTAGTGTTTATGAATAAAGTCTTTAAGCGAGTCACCAGGTCTTTCTCTCCGAATCCTCGAACCCTAGCACGTAACAATATTCAAAATAAAGATTTCAAAATTGGATTCTGACAATTTTAATCGCATGTGCCAAAACACAAACAACAATACGACCAAAGAGGAACACGTCCAGCGAATATATCATAGTTTTAAATTCGTAGGTAACAAGTTAACAACCCTAGCGACGATTTTCGTCATAATACGTCAAATTTAAAAATTTCAACATCAGTTCTAAGTCGGCATACTCTATGATTCTGTCTACTCTGCAATATGTATGGAATATGACAAACGTGTTGTTAAGTGACAAAGGGTTGTCAAATCTCATACATTTTGATCGCGAATATAACGAAAGAGCTGGGTGAAACGGCATTTTTGAGTACCGACGTAAAACAACGCTTATGTTTTGATGGAAGCAGTCGTTAAGAGGAAACGCGGGTACAGGAGAATTTAAAAAATAGGTATTTGAAGAAACTATTGCCATCGCGCTTGGCCCTGCGCCGCGCGCCGGCCTGTGTGTGTGAGTATTCTATGTGTGTGCGCCGCTACTTCCCGGCCCGCGCCCTCACCCCGTTGGGCCCCTCGTTCCCGCGCAAGCCTCGACGCAGTCTGCTTGGAAGTTGGTGCTATAATAAAGGAAAAGACCTAATGGCAGACACTTTAAGGAAACATGAAACATTTGAATGTTATAAAATATATATTTATGAAAATAAAGGATTGATAACTTCTTCCATGTCTTCAGTAACACTTACGAAATAAAACTATTATAATTATTCTCTGACAAATCAATTAAAAAATATATTATTGGTATTTTTGTAAACTTACTCATAAGTACTAATAGATGACATCACAAAAAACGAACATCACTAATAGTAGACACCAATATGAGCTAATACAAGACATAGAACATTACATTACATTTTACATTTTTTCTATTATTAGGTTTCTATTGCCATTTTTCAAAAGATTTCATTTACTTCATCATAGTAACTACATGCATCAGAAATATTATCCACGTTGTCTCCAGATTCTATTCATTCTTCTTCCATGCTGAAACTATCTTTCCTTTTATTTTTATTTTTCATATTTTTTTTTTAGCAAATTTATTTTCAGTCTTTTTCTCAGCTCTCCTTTTTCTTCTTTTTACTGCTAAAAAACTAAAGCAATCGATTTTTAGATCAGTACAAGGTCTAATATTGGACACCATGGCCATTTTTATGTGCAGTAGTTCTAAGTTCTTAGATTGTTAATAGAATTATATTTTCAGAGAATAGTGATGATTTTTGCAGTAGAATAAAGTAAAAAATAACTTTAGTATGTATTGCAAAACTCAAAGATGAGATCCATGTCATCTATTAGGTTTTTTACATTTTCAAGAACTAATAGTAGACACCCTTTATATTGTTAGGGAAAATGGATAAAAAATCTTAAATAAACATTAATTAGTGTATACAACATGACCATTAATCCAATGAAATCAATAGAAATTACAAAAAATTAAATAAATGTATTCAAAACTTACGTGCAAAATTTCCCCTTTCTTAACCTATTTGCTTAGAAATTGCCGAGCGCGTGTTGACGCGGTCATATTATTTACGAAAACTGATCCCATTTTAAAATTTTGTTCCCGAAGGCGTCTCTAATATATTTTTTCAATTCAACAGATAGCTTGAGAAGCTTATAAAATTTACAGTGGTGAGAAATAAATAGAGTAATTCTTATTTTTATGGTATTTTTGTCATAAGTGTCATCTATTAGTTCAGTGTCTAGCATAAGGTATTTTCCCTTAATATTATTATTATTATTGTGAATATAATTTACGTTAGCGTTGTGCTGTGCGGGGCCTCAGTATAGATATTGCTATACTGTGGCGGGGCTAAAGTGGTCGCTTAGTAGAATCATATTATGAATCATAATGTGATTCATTTTATTAAAATCGCAAAATGCAATTCTGCTTGCAATTCACAATTCATGTCTAGTAATTTAACTTACTAAATTGACATTTAAAATTGTCAGGTTGACAGTTTCGACAATTCATTTGCTGAATTGATTGAGAGGAATTGATAAATGTTTCCGATCTTCGTAGACAAAATAATATTATAATTTATAACCATGTAGTTTTTTTTGATAAAAGATCCTACGGCTAAGTAAATAAGGTCGTAGATTCATTGTCAATGCAATTTTACTTTTATGTGCATTTTTTGAACTGTTTTATTACCCATTGTTTAGCGTGGGAAAATTGATAATTCCACCCTCAAAAATGAATTGAAATCGCCAAGTGCTAGACAAATTGCGTAACATTTTATAAAATGTTTATAAATCCGAGCTCGCAAAACAATTATTATAGGTCGTAAAAGTTGCTCGAAAAACCTACATAAAAACGATTTCTGTTGTCGATGAATCTACGACCTTATTTACTTTGCAACAGGAGCTATTATCCAAGAAACTATAGAACTTCTTGTATCTATTTCTTCTATATCGACAAACCCGTGCTAGGGCAGCTGATGGAAAGCAACTACCGTCGCCCATGGACACTCGCAACAACGGAAGAGCTGAAGGTGCGTTACCGGCCTTTTAAAAGAGAATAGGGTAGGGGAGGGTAGGGAAGGGAATAAGGTATGGGATTGGACTTCCAGTAAACTCACTCACTCGGCGAAACTGTTGTTGGTTGTTTCACGCCGGTTTTCTGTGAGCGCGTGGTATTTCTCCGGTTGAGCAGGCCCATTACTATGACAGTTTTTTAGGGAAAAATATTATTGTTTTTGAGTGATGATAACTGTATTTTAAAAAGATAAAACCGACTTCAAAATTGTACGTAATTGAGAATTAAAACTCCCTATTTCCATAACTAGTAGGTAACTACTGAACCGATTTTGATGAAACTTGCACTATTCCCTAAGTTGAACAATACTTAGTACAACAAAAAAAGAATTACTGAAATCGGAATAGTACTTTCAGAGATATGCGAACACAAACATAAAAACATATTACATGATATATACTACAGTATGTATGTATGTATGTATGTATGACACTAACATGTCATACATACATACATACTCTTTTGAATGGCACATTTGTTCAGACGCTGATATACAGGGTGTAACAAAAGATGTATGGAAGATGTACAGATAAAATGTACAGGGTGTCAAGAGTTCACTGTGAAAGTAGCAGTGCTGAAAGACCAAATTTTTTCACTTTTGTATGGGGAAACTCGTGACGCTGGGGCGCTTGCTCATACAAAACTGAAAAAAAAAATTGGCCGCAGATAAAAGTTAGTTTTATACGTAAAATCTTTACATATAACATAATATATGTAAATAAAATTGGAGTGTCTGTTTGTGATATTGAAAGAACCGTTTGTTACTACCTGCATATGAATATATTATGTCCATACCTACGCTACATACACCAAAACAACATTTTTTACAATTTTTGTCTGTATGTCTGTCTGTCTGTCTGTTTGTTCCGGCTAATCTCTGAAACGGCTGGAGCTATTTTGACGGTACTTTTTTTTTGGTAGATAGCTGATGTAGTAAGGAGTAACTTAAGCCCGTACTATCTTTTCTACTGCTCTCTTCACACTCACGCCCGTCTTTCATATGCCAGGTGAAAAAGGACGATCGCCAAGTTAGCGGGCAGTTATAGGTATTCTGTTTTTTAAAGGGTTTTTTATATGAAAGTGGTAAAAAGTAATTCCAACATTGTATAGACGACTTTCTCAACAGTACATTGTATTTTTTTCATACCGTTAAGACGTCAATACAATCCATAAAAAGGTGATATTCTAAACCTTTTACAGCAAAAATCACAAAACTGTCGCGGGTTTGAGTTGGATTATTTAAAGATACTTAAAAAAAATAAAAAATCTAGCTGCAACATTAGATTATAATTGAAATGATCTTACATGTTGTGCATTAAAACTTATAGAAATACTGTATTTTAACTGTTAAATCACGTCTGTTAAATGAGCGAAATCGGCAAAATTTCGTATACGGACTCTTAAAGGCTACTTTTAACCGACTTCCAAAAAGAAGGACATAATATTATACTTTGACGCGGGCGAAGTCGTGGGCAACAGCTAGTTCATAATATAATATGTACTGTTATATTATACTGCATAGTCCAATTACTTATATAAAGTGTACATTCTCTTACCAGATTCATACAGTAATTTTCGCTATAATATCATAAATCGACAGGCAAACCCGCATCATATCGTAGTATTCAGCGATGTATACATATGTATGTGTACAAAACACTGTAGCGACTGACAATACCCCCCTCACTTCCTGCCTTCCCCCGCAGATTGTGATAGAGACAGATGCAGCTCAGGCCCATATTTCGACAAAATTTTAGCGTAAATCGAGGTCCCGTACTCCTCAGTTTCCTCCTTCAAAATTGAGCCTATCTAATAATTTTTTCATGAAATATCTGCAGGAAGAGTGCCTCTATGCCTGTACGTTTTCTTTTTTTTTTTAAAGATCTTTCAAATTTGTTTTATGATCGGTCGATTGGCAGGGTACGCGGCATTCGTTTTTGGTGATTTTCGAATGCTCATATTTTTTTATTTATTTGTAAATTTAGAAAAAATCTAACGTACAGGCATAGCTTTCACAGATCCCAATATTGTATAAAAAATCATTTGTCTAGACGCATTGTCCAGGGAGTAAATTGGGGAATACGTTTGTATGGAAAAATTGTCTTAGCGTATGCTCTTAATCAGAGGCCTAAGGTCGTGAGGATTTTAGGATCAGAACACTCGCAGCAATATAATTATAGTTACACGTATATTAGCTAGCTTAGCATAGCCACCATAGAAAGTTTTTCTTTATTCAGTAGAATAGAGAAAGACACAGATTGGCAAAAGGTCACTTTGTCTTAAAATCTAGTGTTTTTAGTTTTTCGCAATCGGTGATCCGTTTACAAAAGAAGTTTTTAAATATTATTTGAGTCTATTAGACCTAGCACAATCTGGTTCATTACACTGCAGTCGCTATAGTGTCAATTTGTCGCAGACATTTCTTCATTGATGTCGTATAGAGTCAATTGCACTGACGCGGTGCTTCGTACTGCCTATGCCAAGTTGTGATTTCCGGTGATATGGACCGGTCACTTTATATTCATCGATGTCATTGGAAGGGTTATGAGTATGACATGCTATCATATATATTTCATTAAATGTTGCTGTGTAAGTAATGGACACAAAAGTGTACTGTACCTATTGTCTTGTGGGAATATGAGGAAAAGCCCCAAAAAGAGATCTCTGACTATGCAATTTGGAATGATTGGTCTGGTCAGGCTAAAGCCTAATCTTAGTTCTCAGCTGAGACCTGAGGTATAATTGGATACTTATTCAGAAAGCTTCGACAGCAGCTGTAGTATAGTTTATATGGATTAAACTGTTAGTTTACATTTTAACAGAATTTCTATTTTATTTTAAAAGGCGCATTATGTTTAATCGTACCTTTACTAATTAATACACAATGTTTGAAGTTTCGAGTCCGAAAAAATTTTAATGGAATTACAAGAAATTATGTATATTCGATGCTTAAATTTTTAATAGTCACTTCCATGATCCATGCCAAACACGGGAGTTTATTTGTTTGTTTCCACTTTCCTATTCACGCTCAAAACACTTGATATAAGAAAAGGAAATAATTATATCTGAAAGATTAGGAACGGTTTCTGCGCGATTTGAATTCCGACGAGTTCTGGCGCAACAAATTCGCGGGCAAGATCCAGTTGGACATGATAATATATCATCAGAGTAACAACTAAGTTATTTTCTATAGAGATCTAGTTCATTCACACTTAGATGCTTTCACGGCGGCCATTAACGTAGCAAACGACACTGTTGAATAATGAGATTGTATGCGAAGACACGCGCAGGAAGCTATTTCCTGTAGTCACCTTGATTAAAGCTTAGTTCTCACTTAAGCGCAAACCATACGGCGAAGACGCGATAAGATTTTATAGTAGCTCCAATATCGCTTTCCCTCGCTTTACATTTATGAATGACTAGATGACGCCTGCAACTCTGTTGAACCGAAATTCGTATATCGCGCCGCGTACTGGAACAACGGAACCGGGATAAAAACTATCCTATGTCCTTTCCCGAATCTCAAAGCAGAATTGGTTCAGCGGTTTGGGCGTCAAGAGGTAACAGATAGACAGACACATCTTAGCTTCGCATAATTATTATATTTATATGGATAATGAATATATGGATAAAAATGGTATCTTAAGGTGTGTTTCCATCATAATATTATAAGTGTTGCGACTTGCGAGGAATCTTCATGTTTTTTAGAACCATGGAATCGCTTCGTCTGCCTGATCTCGGTAAGCGCAGATTCTCTTGGATCTCAAAAACACGTTCCTCTCCCACTTCCGATGGAAACTGACCCTTAACATAAAATATTATACATATCTTTGCTATGTGTGACACGCTTTAGTGAGAGGATGATGCGAGTACAGTTGATATTAACTCTTAATGTGTACAGGGTAGGGTTGTTAATTTATTTTCCGAGCGATCTGCTGAAGGTGTCGGTGTGCGCTGGGTCTTATGAGACGTCTGGAGGTAGTCTGGACTCTGGTAAAGGAAAAGGGTACTCACAACTTGAGCCCTTATGATGTGCACATTTATGAATCAACCGTGTGGGCTGTAATGTTTTCATTGAAATATTTTATTGGCACTCAATTTTATTTCATTATCTAGGTTGCCACAGAAATTATGTACTTATCCTTGCTAAGCCCGGCCGCACATTATCCGAAATTTCTGATCAGAAAAATCGGACGCCCGCCGGAACGCACTCTGTTCATACATTTTGTTGTAGACCCCGAATACTATCAGAATTCTGACGTGTCAAAATGTATGAGCGGGGCGGGCCGATTTATTCTGATCAGAAATTCGGATAATTTGCGGCCGGGCTAAAAAGCAGCCTACGTGCTATACTCATGCCAAATTGTATCAAAATTCTTTGTAGATTTTGTGTGAAAATTTATTTGCCTCCCAATCTTGACCACTAATTTTTTGCATTCCAGGTCCGCTTTGGTGGCGATAGCTGCGTTTCTCGACGCATTTCAAAAAATCGCCGACTCCGCAACCAATGCAAGAGGTAAGCTTTTGATTTTTACAATGATCCACAAAAAACTTGTAGCGTGTATGAATTAGATAATGAAGATGAATGTGCCAAGACAGCCAGGATCGGGATTGGGTTTTTACCACCCATACATAAAAATAAAATATAGGCTAAGCCAGTTACGTGGGGTTCCTGTACGTTTAAGAACTGTCATCAAAATCCCTACCACGCTAAAGAGCCGTCGCCACTGGAGTTTAGCATCTAAGCAAAGGCCTACGCAATACTCGTCACTCGTCACCTTTAAGTGCTTATATTGTTTTAATATTTTTATGTTGGTTGGCTAATAAACTAAAATAATAAAAAAACTAATAGTAAGGGCTGGTTTACACGTATTAAGTAGATAAGTAGTTAACTAAATTTTAACTTAATTTTAAGTTACCTATTGCATGTAAACACAAAATTTAGTAGTAAGTAGCAAGTTAAAATTTAGTTAAGTACTAAACAAGGAAATTTGAATTTTGACTATTTTCTGTTATGTTGGCAGGCGGGGCTTGTCACTTGACATATTTCGGGCAGGCACTTCAAATTAAGTTAAAATTTAGTTACTACTTATCTACTTGATACGTGTAAACCAGCCATAAGACAGGACTATCTCCATTATGTGGCTGTCATTGCCTACCAAATGGCTTTTTCAACATATCAGGCAACGCGACGACAGCTGCAACACGAAAAAAACCAACCATATCTTAATCTTTTGTTTATTAACTAGGATTTAGACCGACAGTGTGCTAGATTGGTTAATGGTTACATTACGTTTTAGTAATTTCGTGTTTTTACTAACATTATGAATTCAATGCATGTATTTTAAAGGTTTACGTGACCATTAGTATTTCCTTAAGACCTTAAATAGTATTATACATATAGTCCGCGCGGAACTAGTTGGCCGCGCCTTAGGTATGTGAGCGGTGGGACGGAGAGGCGGGGGCGCTTGATTTTGACAGTTCTGGCTAGTTTAGACAAAACGCACAAGAGATTGCAATATCAAGATAAGTCCGCCGATAAAAAGACAATCTAAGGAAATAATATTTAAAGTGCATAGGTTTTTAAAAACGGAAAGCCGATGTCAATAATTTAGAATATAAAACTGATCAATTGTCTTTAATTTATTCTTTTCAATAATTAAATAATATTATTGTTCACGATATCGCGAGATTGCTAGTCACTGTCTAGTCTCATGTGCGTTGCGAGCAGCAAGCAACCCGCCCCCTCACCCCTGTCTCTACCTAAGGCGCGGCCAACTAGTTCCGCGCGGACTATAATATAAAACATACGTAGCAGGAATCCCCACAACCTACTTAACGTATGAATTAATTGTGATTACTCTTCCAATCCCATCTGTTACGACAATTATTTTTAACAGTTCAAATAAAAACTATGAATTCTTATTTACCTTATATCCTGCTCGCCAAATCAATAACTATGATTTGGCGAGCAGACCTAGGCAAAGATAATACATAATATTATATTTTATTATGTTATATGTTATTGTATAAAATTTAATGTATTATGTTCCTATGGAAGCAGGTAGACCAAGGTTGCTCTCATCCGTATGTTAAAATAACTGCAGTTTTTTTAATTCTAGTTTATTGTATATATCTAGTAATCTCCTTAAAAGTCTTAAGAATTAAGTTTTTATAAATATTATTTTACAACATACTTATCAACTATTTAAGTTTTACTTTGGTTCGTTTTACTACTCAATAGAGTTTAGAATTTTATAGCTCCTCCATCGTTTTTGCAATCCAATCGAGATATTTGTAGACGTGCGTGTAAACCGCCGGTTGGTCTCGCGTTCCGCAGATCTTCGGCCCGAAGCTGACCACTCCTACTGCTACGTATGTCGTCTCGTTGATGAGGTGCAACAGGGGGCCGCCTGAGTCGCCTTTGCAGGTGTCCTTCCCCTCCTCTCCGCCCGCGCATATCTGGTTGTCGCTCAGATCCGTCGTGATCGTATTTCGACACTTGCTCATGGGGACGTACGGCACGTCGACTTCCTTCTTCACGTCGAAGAACTCCGTCTTGCTGGGATCGTCGCCCCAGCCGGCGACGGTGAAGTTTGTGCTCGCAGTGAACTCCGGCACGTAATCCCTCGTTGGTAGGCACACCGTTTTGATGAAATCTGAAATTTCAAGAAATCGCTTTATCACTGCCACTTTTTGGGATCTTTTATCTAACAAGTAATAAAATATAATAGTTTAATAAAAAAAAGACGGGTTGCACTCCGGGAGTGCCGGCAGAAGTGAAAACTTGATTATTAACGTTGTGCATTATTTTTTTAACCAATTTTTTTATGAAAATCGATTTTTAAAAAATCGATTTTTTTAATTAAACCAAACCCTTACAATCGATTAAATTTTTAACCCACTTTATATAAAAATCGATTTTCAAAAAATCGATTTTTGAAGTGAAAACTTCTTTAGCGGCGTTGAGCACTTTTATGGGATGGGTAAAAACTGTGAAACTCGCGTCAGATTTTTGTGCTGATCGAAAAAACCTTGGAAAAACCGTAAGACGGTTGGAGAGTAGTGTTGTAACATCGAAATTGATTATTCTAACAATCGATTGTTTTTTTTAAATCGATTTTCATAAAAAAATAATCGATTGTAAGGGTTCCGATTAATTAAAAAAAATCGATTTTTTAATAATCCATTTTCATAAAAAATTAAAAAATGCACAACGTTAATAATCAAGTTTTCACTTCTGCCGGCACTCCCGGAGTGCAACCCGTCTTTTTTTTTAATTAATCGAAACCCTAAAATACAATTTTTTTAACCCATTTTTTATGAAAATCGAGTTTTAAAAAATCGATTTTTTAAATTACTTATTCGAAAACCTTACAATCGATTAAATTTTTAACCCATTTTTTATGAAAATTGATTTTTAAAAAATCGATTTTTTAAATTACTTAATCGAAAACCTTACAATCGATTAAATTTTTAACCCATTTTTTATGAATATCGATTTTTAAAAAATCGATTTATTGATTAATCGAAACCCTTACAATTGATTAAAAAATATCGACAATCGAAAAAAAAACAATCGATTGTTCGATTAATCGATTTCGATATTACAACACTACTCTCCAACCGTCTTACGGTTTTTCGATCAGCACGAGAATCTGACGCGAGTTTCACAGTTTTTACCCATCCCACAAAAGTGCTCAACGCCGCTAAAGAAGTTTTCACTTCAAAAAATCTAAAATTGTCATTGGCTCTTTATACATACGTAAAAGTTTCGAATTAATAAGACTACTGGAGATAGGTGAAAATCGTGCCCAAAGCTTCTGTTACATACATTCAGCCCAAACTTATAAAGGCGTGTTAAAAACGGTAGTAAAAAATTAAAAACCTGACTGCATTCAATATCAACATTCAACTGTCACTACTACAGTAAACATGAATCTGAAGACCACATCACCTAGACTAGCTAAAATACATCAAGCATTTTTCTGACGCAGAAGACGGTAAATTACCTTTTTATCGCGGTGACTAAATAGTAATTTATAGTAATAACAATCAAACCAGTCTGACTTTTAACGACTACCAAATAAGGCTGGGCTACTGACTTATCTCACCCAACGTCCAACGCAACGTGAGGGTTTAAAAATTTAACTTTCCATTAACGTTGTTATTGCTTCCATTGTTTCATACTAATATTATGCGAAAGTGTGTCTGTCTGTCTGTTACCTCTTCACGCCTAAACAGCTGAATCGATTTTGCTGGGCATTGGCTAGCCGCTAGAGTCCCGGAAAGGACATAGCATACATTTTATCCCGGAAAAATTTACGGTTCCCGCGAGATAAACGAATTTTGGCGCAACGGAGTTGCGGGCGTCATGTAGTCTATGTACCTGAGAAGACAACATCCTGCGACAGCTTGACAATTCCAATGTCGTGTTGTAAATTTCTCCTTGAGAATCCGGGATGTTTCATGACGGACTCAACGGGTATGAATAAATTCTCTATCTGGTCCTCGCCACCTCCCTCGACTTCCACAACATCGATGGGGTACGATGTTATGTTGTATTCTGCCAAACGGGCGATTTGCCTGAAAATAACAAAATTATTGATTTGTATCATAAAATTTAATAAAGCAAATAGTCTGTAGGTATGGTGCTCATCAGCTTAAGAGGATGAATGAAGAAAAAATAACTTGGCGCCGATCCCGCGATCTTTTTCAACTTTTCATCAATAAGTGTGAAGAGAGAAGGACAATGTTCCTTTTCTTAGTTTATTCGCCTTAAACTTTAGTAACACATATTTGTCGGTGACATAGATATCAGAAACACAACAGGTCGGTGATATCAGATTGCACGAACAGTATGGTCTGAATTAACAACACTGAGTGAATCCCACAATGTTTTGAAAAATATTGAACCATATGAACTACGAACATGTGATGGTGCTACAGTAGCACCATCTGCACTGCTGCTAATAGAAACCCACAATAATTTGCAACGAGCGGGGTGCTGCTCATATTTTCTTTTTGTCGTAAAGTTTAACGGCTGCTTCCGTGATACATTATAATATTTGAACTTACGGTCTCCCATTTATGCTGTCAACGCAATGAGCAGCGGTCAATATGAATCTGGATGAAATCAGACTGCCACCGCAACCAAGTATACCTCCGGAATATTCCAATAACACTAGCCATGGATACTGGTCGATGCCTGTTGGCTCTCCACCTGAAGAATTTAATGTTTAGGGTTACACAAGTACGGTAAATAGTTTACAAAATCTGTGGTCTAGTGGTTAGGAGTATAGCTGTCGCAGTCGACTGGTTAAAAAAACCATTCAATGAAACAGCTATGGCTAAGCGTCATCTAGCTGTAGTGTTTAACGTTGCAGTCAACAAGTTGGCTAAACGACGTATAGCCGTGTGATTGAATGGCGTTGTTCAGTCAAAGGGCTAGCTGGTTGTTTGAACGGCTATTTAAACCAGTTGGCTGCGACATAGCTCTTAACTCTGAAGTTCATGTCATGTCATGAGTTGGATTCCAAAGTTGGAACAAGTAGATGTAGTCTTCAAAGTTCAAGTTTCATATGAAAGGACAGTGCAGATGGTAAGGCATTGATTATATTGCTGGTCGTGTCAGTTTGTACAATGTACATGTAACGGGTTATGAGAGTGAAGTAGGAGCAAATGCTTACTTGCTTGAGTTATGCTAGCGAACAAGCTAAATTGCCCAATTTAGGTTCAAATAAAACCTGTCACCGATCCAATAGAGAATCCATTTACTCGTCAGTCGTCAACTTAATTCCCTTTCGTTTTAATATGTTAAAAAAATAGTACATAATATGTATTATAATTTGACTTACCAATGATTTTATTGGAACTGAAGACGTACATGCCGCAGTTATCTTGATTTTTGAAAGTCACAGTTTTTTGATTTCCCGTTGTACCGACCAAGTCGGGGTTTGCTGACAATGGGACCACTGCCGGCTCGATGGTTGCGGGCTGAGGTGGCGGTTTGTATTTGGAGGGCATAGTAACAGGTCCTTGTTGTATGCCGTTGCCTATAGGTGGTCTCTCGTATAGAACGGGATTCACCATGAAATGACTCCATGTTGATTCATGCGGACAGCACACCTGGAAATATTAAATCATGTATATAATTTAGTGTCGATGAGGATTGAGGAGTCACCGAAGAATTACTAAAAGTCCCCGGGAGATTTGTGAATAATGTGAATCGACATTAAAAAAAAGTTTCTTACAAATAAGGAGTCCCATTTTTAGGGTTTCGTACCCAAAGGGTAAAAACGGGACCCTATTACGACTTCGTTGTCTGTCCGTCTGTATGTCACCAGGCTGTCACTCAAGAACGGTAGTTAGCTAACGGTAGCTAGAGTTGAAATTTCAATTCAGGACAATAATAGATAGCACCATTTTAACAGTCATGGGCGTATATAAGGGGGGGGGGGTCCTGGGGGTCCGGACTCCCCCCATTGCTATCCATCTTACTTGTCCCATCGACAATATTATGTACCGCACCGATTTTAATCTGCGACGTACATGTTTTTTTTCTATTCACAGTGTAATAATAATAATTTATTATTAATTATTATACTGTGGAACTGGAGCGTGTCCATAGGCAGAGTAGGTACTGCGATGAGTTCGTAATTCGTCGCAGGGGCGCGGGGAAATGTGCAATGGTGCACCACTGCACATTTCTTCGCGCCCGTGGTGGTGCATCTAAACTTGCACGAAAGACTCAGTGGGTTAGCTTTACGAGCGTACACCGCGAGATCTAAGCGGCGCAGCTTGATTCCGAAGTAATGATTACTTCCTTCCCTACGAAGATTCCGTAATTTACCATATTTAAAGCCTCATAAACTCATAATTTGAAAGCTGCAAAGTTATAATAAAATACAGCAATAATCTTCAGTATATCAACATTCCTTTCCCCATTTTAAATTTTCTATTTTTGTTTATTATACTCATGATATCAGCTTCCAAATTAAAACCAATTTATTAAAATTTAAGCATACATTCAGCATCTCCTTAGTATTTACAAATTACTTTTATTTGAAACACACGCCAATAGATCGACAATATCATAAACTACATATTCCCCGTTTTAAATTTTTTTAGGACAATTTTGAACTAAGATAAGTAAAAAAATAGGGTTTTGGTGCGAACTCGGCAACGCGGCAAATGTATGGTCAAGGTCGTTTGCTCGGGGGATAACCTTAATCAATTAGCAATAAAACGTAGAGTAAATTTATTACTTTAGAGTTTAACCTTTGTTACTTTTTTAGGGTTCCGTACCCAAAGGGTAAAAATGAAACCCTATTACTAAGACTTCGTTGTCTGTCCGTCTGTCCGTCTGTCTGTCTGTCTGTCACCAGGCTGTAATATCTCAAGAACCGCTATAGCTAGACTTCTGAAATTTTCACAGATTGTGTATATCTGTTGCCGCTATAACAACAAATACTAAAAAAAAAATAATATTAATATTTAAGCGGGGTTCCCATACAACAAACATGATTTTTTAGCCTTTTTTGCTCGATATCAATAATGGCAACAGGTAGGCACTTGAAATTTTCACAAAGACCTTAAATATATGTGTTATTCAGTAATTCATAATAATATTCAAATAAAATAAAATTTAAGGGGGGCTTCGATACAAAAAACAATTATTGGCCAATTTTTGCTCTATAACGGTACAGAACCCTTCGTGCGCGAGTCCGACTCGCACTTGGCCGATTATTTAATGAATGTATTCAACATTCCGATATTCAAATTTTAAATAAATATTTGGCCAAGTGCAAATCGGAATCGCGCACGAAGGGTTCCGTAGAGCAAAATGGGCCAAAAATTGTGTTTTCTGTATGCCCTTAAATTTATATTGTATTTTAATTTTATTATTAAAGTACACATAAAATTGAGGATTTTGTGAAAATTTTAAGTGCCTACCTGTTGCCATTATTGAAGCCTCCCTGAAATATTAATTTTATCAGATATGTTTTTAAGAACTCTATTTGTTATAGCGGCAACAGAAATAAGTACACAATCTGTGAAAGTCTAGCTATAATAGCCTATAGCGGTTCTTGAGATACAGCCTGGAGACAGACAGCCGGACAGACATCTAAGTCAAGTCGGCTTGCATACAATCTGCATGGCGCGCGCCATCAGATTGTATGTAAGCCGCAGACTCGATCGCACAAAAAGTGTGACATGTGCGATCTCCCTTAAGTATATACTAGGCAATAGTATTTTACAATAAACATTTTTGTCAGCTTTGTTGTCTACAAATTGTAAAATGTCACATTTGTTAGCCCAACAAGCGATTACAAGTGGTTTGTTGACTTTTGAATATAAGCTATAATATATTATTATAAATAAAAAATATAATTTGCACCAGACGTAACATTTTAATCGTTGAAACATTTTTGGACATTAGAGTGGGTGTGGACCTAAATCATGAACATTAATTTTGGGCGTACAAATGGTTTGTCGCGACAGGGTCGTGACTTTTATAGGTTCGAGGTTAATTATATATTTTTTGCAAAATTTAATATTATATTAATTTGTTTTATCATCTTTGCATGTTTTCAACGTTTTCGCACTTATGGGTACTTACTGTTCAATATATTTTACAAGTTTACAGATTCTAATTTCAAATTCTTAGAGACATTTCAATTAGGATTTTCTAAAAAGAAAACTTACCTTAATTTTAGCACTGGATGGATTCCCGCAGTACGCTTGTGCGATGTAATTATTTTCTTCCTTCGTTTTTGGTCTTTTGTTATAAATGTCCGACAGTGGCTTACATTTTGATATGTCTATACATGTCCCGGCGTCACCGTTAGGTACCTTGCAGATTGTAGCTGAAATGAGAGTTCAAACTATTGTATAAAATATATTCTTTATAGTAAAAGTCGAACATATTTTTAGTTTGATTTGTTTGATTCGAACATAAAGAATTAAATACGTGCTAATAGGAGCTAAAGCTATGTCAATAGTAGATACAGAATATAGGAGAAATGGTGGGAATCAAAGTTCCTTAGCTAATATTTCACGTTCAAAATGATACTTTATGTCTCTATGGAAAATATGAACTTCTATGAAAATCAATCAGATCTCTACTATTTTTCTAATATTTTAGTTTTTATCTTTTACTACGTATAAATTGGTTTTATTATCTATACTATCTTAGATACTAATATAATATTATAAAGCGGAAAAGTTTGTTAGTTTGTTTGTTTGAACGCGCTAATCTCAGGAACTACTGATCCGATTTTAAAAATTCTTTCAGTGTTAGATAGCTCATTTATCGAGGAAGGTTATAAGCTATATTTTTTCACGCTACGACTAATAGGAGCTAAGAAATAGAGGAAAATGTGGAAAAAACGGGGGAAATTATTTGATTTATCTCACAAACTACTGGAGCAATTTTTCTTATTTGGCACAGATAAGAAGTAGACCACGTAAAGGATCATAGGCTAGGTCCTAGGATATTTTTGAAGTGAAAACTTCTTTAGCGGCGTTGAGCACTTTTGTGGGATGGGTAAAAACTGTGAAACTCGCGTCAGATTCTCGTGCTGATCGAAAAACCTTGGAAAAACCGTAAGACGGTTGGAGAGTAGTGTTTTGTGTCGAACTCGAACTCGAAATCGAATTTGTAAGGGTTTCGATTAATTAAAAAAATCGATTTTCATAAAAATGGGTTAAAAATTTAATCGATTGTAAGTAAGGGTTTCGATTAATTAAAAAAATCGATTTTTTAATAATCGATTTTCATAAAAAATGGGTTAAAAAATGCACAACGTTAATATTCAAGTTTTCACTTCTGCTCGGCACTCCCGGAGTGCAACCCGTCTTTTTTTTTATTTTTTTTTTGACTAATTTGTCTGTAAAATATCTAATTTACGCGGGCGAAGCCGCGCGGAACGTCTTGTTGTTTATACTTATTTCGGATGTCGTTACTTTTTTATCGTCTTAACTTATTGAACATTTTTTTTGAGTGGGTCGTGCGTGTTGTTTAGTGTGGCGAGCTTATTTGCGGCGCTTTTCCAAGTCACGGGGTTGATTAAAATGAAACTGGTTACTACGCGTTAAGTTACTAGTTATTTTGGTTAAACTCTCAGTTCACTTTCGTTACTGGACACAGCCACAGGCAAAACAATAACAAGTTATTTAAGTTAATTGGTCTCAAATAAGTTTTAAGAAGTAATCTTGGAGATATCCTAAAACTTATGGTTTGAGAGTATGCAAAAGTGACTGACCTCCTTCGAGTATGTCCAACACGAGAACGAACACGCACAATATAAACACGAAATGCATCTTAAGTTGGGAAGGAAAACCGACGGGTGTTTAGCTGGAGCCGGCTCGGAGGACACTGAATCAGGTTTTGCGCGCGGACTCTATTTATTGCACATGAAATTCCTTTGGTTGCTGCTCAGTTTCTTACGATGCGTAAACTATAATGCCAATTTCTCCAGGTTACGTTACGTTGGGATAACATTGCGAAATCTGACAACACAAAGCCTTGCAGACCCTACAGTAAAACAAGAAAAAAAAAACTTTAAAAAATTAAAGAAGCTTCACTATGATTTGTTTCGAGTCTTTTTCTAGAATCTAGGATATTGTTATTAAACTATTTCCGAGATCACAGCATAATGAAACAACAAGCAAACAAGCAAGCACATTTTTTTAAGTTTCCATATTTCCAAAATTCTAATTTTAGTAAAAAATCTAATGGTACAATGAACTTGAAGTGGAAATTCTCTATAGAAACGACTCTATTTTAAGACTTTGTTGACTTGTATAAACTTGATGTTTCCTCTTACATTTACTAAATTTAATACACTTCTTATTGCGCTTTAAGGAAACTAGATGTAATAATAACCTGTGCTATGTTATTAATTAAATTATTTGTAATTTGTCGAGATACTTTGTATATTACTTACTAACTTAGTATCTATAATATACTAATAACGAACTAAATGTCTATGTAAGCGTTGATCTCTAGAACGGCTGAACCGATTACCCAAATTATTTTTTTGTTGGTTGCTTATATCAAAGGAAGGTTTTTACCAAGAGAAAAAATTACTATAAATATCCACAAAATTACGTGAAAATTAGAATATTTAATAATTATTTCTGATGACGATGATATTATATGACGGGACGACGTCCGTCGGGCCCGCTTGTTATTGTATGAACGACAGAAAGGATGACTCAATGAATTAGTTGTATAAAGTGGTGTAATTCTTAATTAAAATTATGATTTTTTTGGTAAGTACCTACTCAATGTGGTGATCGGGTACGAACACACGCAATTGGGTTTTCCTATTTGATAGCAAGATAATTTAATATAATGTTTAATTAATGTTTAGAGCCAACTAATAAGTCCAATTTGGGTACATTCTCATAGAATTATTTATTATTAAAGGTTAGAACTGTCACCCAAAGCGGTACTTTTTACAAAGAAAACTGTACAGTCTTCAGTACTTAAGTTTAAAGCAATCTCTTTGTTAAATCTGCATGTTGTTTTTAGGTAGTTTAGTTTTTATACTAATCTCTCTTTTTCTACTTCAATCAGTAGATCAGCACGATAGTAAGAAAGATTCAATTGCTTTATTATACTAATTAATTTAAAATAATATTGTGTTTGTGAAATTTGGCAAGTAGACAACGTGATAAGAGCATGTTTATGTAGCATCTGGATAGAATATCTAAACAAGATAGAAACTAAACAAGATAATTCAGAATAATTGAACAATTAAACTTATAATTATAAAATTGGAAAGAAAAATCTGTGCATTGTTAATATAGCACACGAGATCTGCGCCGATATAGCTGTACAGTGTACACTGTTGTACACTGCGCACTGTACAGTGTACAGTGAGCTTAAACTGTACCATGGAAATCTGTAGACTTTGTTACGTCTCTGCGGGGCTAAAATGGTCACATTTTGCAATTCCCCTCAAATCAATTCAGAAAATGAATTGTCAGAACTGTCAAACTGACGAATGTCAAATTAGTACGAATTGTGCGAATTAACTAGACATACCTAATAGGGTGGTCCTTATATGCAAGAAAGAATTTTTTTTTTTTAGAAATTTTGTTGGGGCACCCTCGCAAAGTGATATATAGGCTTAGAAAGAAATATCATATTTTTTCTAGAATTTATTATTAATATTTAGGGGTCGCGCCGGGACTTTTAAAATGGGGAAAATAAAAAATAGATATTTTTTTATAAATTACCACATTTATTTGTAGTAATGGAAATGACAAGAAATGAAACGTTATCTTATCTTAACAGTTTAGTTTTAACATAAAAAAATAAACAAGCCAATGAAAAAATTACTTAAGGCCCTATAGACCCGAAAATTAGCAGGTCGATGTCTGTCAGTACGAATATCGACGTAAAGGACATTAAAATAACATTCATGTCAGCGCGCCTTGTACAGTGGCGGTTACGACGCTCGCCGCGTACTTGATAGGGCGAAATAGGAGAAAAAAACCTTTTTTCTTTGATAATTAAACCAAAATGCAAAATGTAACCACAAATTATTCTTCTTTAAGTTATGAGCTTTTCGTAGATATGATTTTTGAAAGTAAAACTATCATAAGCTTCATGAAAAATAAGAAAAATATCACAAAATATTCGAATTTAGCCTCCTCTTCGGAGTTATTTTTGATCGAGTGAAGTTTTCAATATTATGTTTCGAACCACAAATTGTCAAAGTACATTAAGTAAACAACAATGTGTATTTTTTTTTGGCTTTTAAAAGTCACTATTTGTTTGTTTATTATTGATTCAAAGTCATGTAAAATTGGGTCTATAGGGCCTTAAGAAGGGTTGTTTTTTTAGAGTCGGGAATTTTTTTTCCTAAATTCTTTGACAAGTACCACAAAATAAATGTCCCATATTTTTAAGCAACTTCCGATAGGGCTGGATTTATATTCTCGAGCATAATCAGGTCTTTTAACAACTGCAAGCCATTTCTGGGCGCTGACGAAGCAATAGAAGCAAGATACCAGTATTTAACGTAAATCATGACTGAAAAAATGCAAACATCACTTATTCCTTTTTCTTCTTTTTTTGTAATTTTGAGCTGGTGTTTAAATAAGAATATTTTGAAGCATTAAATAGCTTTTGCCATCCAGCGAGCCCTGTGCAGTCATGCTGGCATTCGAAATGATATTCCTTTCTCAGGAACTCCTCCTAAATAAATAATAGTGAATTTCAGTAGCTCTTTGTAATCATCTCGAGGCTGATACTGGTTAAGTTGATTTAAAATCATAATAAGGGCGAAGGAAATCATATCCTGACCTACATTTTAAACTAATTCCAGCAAAGAAGGGTCAGATGTTACTGTTTTATAGTTGGTCAATGGTCTGGTCAATTTTGCTCCAGTATTTTTTAAATCTTTTGAAAATTATAATAATATCAGGGCCACTTGAAGGACCTAGTGCAGTGCTCACGATAGCTTCTAACATTATCTCTAATATATGATGACGACACGCCAGCCAAAGCTTATCTTTCTCCATTTTTTTTGCTCCAGTAGTATGCATGCTCCATTTCTCAGTACCGAGTTGACTATCAGGCAAGGCAGGCAGGCAACATCAGGCAAGAAAAGGACGGGGAGAGTCAAATTGCGAACTAGTGCTCGTTGGTGTGTCATATAAACAAACAAAAGTCATGAACAGTTATAAATTACTTTATATAAAAATCTCCCAAAATCGTTTGTTTTTATAATTTTAAAATGTCTGGCGCGACCCTTAAATATCATTTAAAAAATCAAATAAAAATTCTGTATTCATATTAAAACACAGAGAACACAATTAGAGGGTGCCCCGTTGATTTTTTTCATATTGAAAAATAAGGACCACCCTAATACCTAATATGAATTGCAAGAAGAGTGACCATTTTGCGATTTAAAAAAAATAAATCATAGTATGATTCATAGTATGAGTCTCCAAAGCGATCATTTTAGCCCCGCAGCTATAAATGTGATATTGAAGACATTACTATACTTAAAACTGGATTAATAAACAACATAAACTCTTAAAATTTTTGTAGAAGATGTTTCCTGGTTTTTACTTCAACTTGCATCAGCTGTAGTCGTAGTCGATTCCACGTCGCTTTGTCCAACAATATGGTGGTATGAGTATACGTCATTGTAGTTCGTACGTTATGTGGTCCTCGTCATATGGTCCACGTCGCGTAGACGGTAGAACTCGTCTACAGTTTTTCCTGAGTGCTCACAAAGGAGCATACTTATTGGCAAGTGAGGTATATATATAATATTTTCGACTTTAGAGCCTTAAAGCATCTTGTCAGGCGAGGGAAATTATAGCTGCCATACTCGCTACGGTCTACCGAAGAGGTCCACATGCAGGTAGACCGGACGTGTGTGGGAATAGACCTGTGCAGTTTTTTGAGCCTGCGCAGGCGACCGGCGCAAAGTCGAAAATCAATTCTTTCGAGTAACACCGCGCACCTCCGGTAGACTGTAGCGAGTATTACTTACATTAGATTTGTCTTACAAACCTAGGGGGATGTTTTTGCGCATAGATGACATTGCCAATGGGGCGTGAAAGCGAAATAGCTGTCACTTAAAAGAAACCCGACGATATTTAATAGAAGGAAATATTACTAAGTACTGAATTTTTTCACGCTAGTGGCAGAACCGGTATATACCGTAACGATGAGTTTTGTGCAAAGTGTTACAACGTTTGTGTCAACATTCTGATGTGACAAGTGCAACATGTTGGATTTTGGTTGGATGTCTATTGTACACTGACCTCCATTATACAAGTACGCTGGACATAATATTATGGTACACTTTGAAATGACAGCTATTTTTTGTGCCTATTTGAAGCGGAATCAGCGCCCCCAATGCGGGGGAAGAGAACTAAATCTGACGTAAAAATGACGTTTGGAAGTCGCCATATTGGCGCTGAAAGCAGTAGTGGGAGTACTTGGAACTAATACTAGTTTCTACAACCAATAGCGATTAAGCGACCATTTGCAAGTTACGTCAGATTTAGTTCTCTTCCCCCGCATTGGGGGCGCTGATTCCGCTTCAAATAGGCACAAAAACAGTTGGTATGTCCAGCGTACTTGTATAATGGAGGTCAGTGCTATTGTATAATATGTGCTTGGGGCGCCTTCTGCTGACATTTGCGCAATATTCTCTATTTAAGATTCGGTCACAAGCGATAACACTTGGATAATGGTGTTAGACGGCTCTCTACAGAGTTGTAATTTTGCGACAAAACATCCTTGTGAAATTGGATTTTGTGAGAGTGATGCTGGGTAGGAATCCTATGCCACGTCGAGTTAATACGACTTGTGATGTTTACATATTATTAGTTATAAGTTATAACGTCTTATAAGTTACAACCAGAGATTTCTTAATATATTTAAATCTCTTTTTTTACATACAATTTATACTTTTCATTACTGTAAGACGTAGGTAAGTACCTAAGGATCATAATTTTTGTTCATTTTAATGGCTTTTATAGTCAACGAGTCATGCTTTCAGCAGACTTTATCGAACCAAAATTTGTTTTCTATTACAATATTTACTTACAAAGTGCAAGTACTATGCCGCAGGAATGAAGGAAGATCACTCCTAGTGTGTTTAATAGCAGCTCTCTTCTTGAGGAATATTTTATTTATTAATTTCCTGCATGTTTTATTTAACAATAAATAAAACAAGCAGGAATTTTTGGCTACTGAGGAAGGGGGGTACTTACTACTCCTTCCCTCACAAAAAAAATAAATAGATGATGAATATGATATAATATATCCCTCTACTCTAGTGTTACGTAAAACATTTCAAAATAAAACCAGGATCATAGTCAATTTTTATTGTGTACTTATAGCATCTAAAGCACTACATGGTAGTGCCAATAATGAGTATCACACATTTCACTGATATCCACCACTCGTTTAATCTCACTGAAGACAGATACTACTGATCTATTAATAATAATTTATCAAAATAATTGAAAATCAATCATATTTCAATTTTATTCATATCCACAAAATTAACATTAATTTCCGGGGAAATAGTCACTTATAATACCACAAGAGCTTCAAAATTATCGGGTATTTCCCGATAGGTTCGTTGCAAACAAATGAAGGATTCAAGTTTTTCAGGTTAAAAAATCACGAGCGCGAAGCGCGAGTGATTTTTCCTGAAATACTTGACGACTTTATTTGTTTGCAGGGAACCTTGAGGGAAATGCCAGATAATTTTGAAGCTCGTGTGGTATTCGGGGGATTATTTTTCCGTCCCAAATGTCGGCCAATAGAATTGCATCATGAGACGAAATGTACAGTTAACAAATAAGAATTTGTACCTTCCTTATAGTCTTCTCCATCCATTTTCTTCATATTGTAAGCGTAATCTTTCATAATGTTTGCCAATTGCGCTTCACTCGTTTCAGCACTCAATGTGTATTCCCTCTCAGTACAAAAAGTAGTAAATTGGTTCCAAACTGTTTTTTTTGCCTTCTCCGTATTAATGGGAACATTTCCTTTGACTTTTTTATCGATGGTGGACAGAGAACAAACTCCAAATCGACTCATTTTCATGCAAAATCTCCAATTTTCACAATTGAATTCAACCTGTCAGTTTGACGTGTGGTTAATTTGACTGGATCATGTTTTGTTTTTTATATATAGCAACGACCAGAGAAAATTTTCAAAAAATTATCAGTATAATACCATGTAGGTTGTACCACGTGACGTCGAATGGTGCAATTCTATTGGTCGATATTTGGGTCGGAAAAATAATCACTGTTATTATCTTTGCTCTTTGTTTTATGTCGGCAATAAACAGACATTCACTTGCATACATTATCTAAGGGTGCGTCCACATTTGTATCATTTGCGCGATCAGATCTCCGATCAGATCTCCGTCGCGTATCATCGAAGCGTGTCAAAATGATACGCGTATCATGATACGCCCCGATCGCTATTAACCGCGTATCTGATACTTGTCATATCAAATACACGCATGATCGGCAGAATGATCTAATAGGAGTCCACACTATGATACGCATACTTGATACGGCGCGATGATCGCGACGGAGATCCGATCGCGCAAATGATACAAATGTGGACGCACCGTAAGAAGATATGTTGTAACTTATAAGACTCTCAGCCATAAGAATGCCTGAAGAGTCTGTGCTACAGAAGGTGTAACCTAACTCTCTTTCACTCACTATTCTAATGTCTACTCCTTGCTGTTTATAACATCGTTGATCCATTTAAGATAATTGTGCACATTCGTATAAATGCCTGGTTGCCCCTTTGTACCACAATGCACACTTCCGTAGCTCACTATTCCCACCAAATAGTATGTGTTGTTACTCGAGTACATCAAGGGACCACCTGAATCGCCAACGCAGGTATCTTTGTCCGTTTCACCGCCTGCGCATATTTGACTGTCCACCAGTGCTCTTGAGTGTAGTATCCTACATTTCTCTAGAGGTATGTATGGTATCTTCAAATCTTTCTTGACATCGCTCTCAGGATCCAGTGCGTCTTCCCCCCATCCAGCTACAGTTAAATAAAGACCCTCCTTAAATTCTGAGACGAAGTCTTTAGGCGGCAGGCATATTATGTCAATGAAATCTGAAAGAAAACAAATACATATTTTGAAAGAAAATGTTTGTGTAATAATGAAGTAGGTGTGTGATATTAACTATCTAGACCGTTGAGATTCAACACAGATTTAATGCCGAGTTTCGGTGATTACGAATTACAATGTATGTGCTTTTAAGTCAAGATTGGTGCTCAAAAGCGTTATTTAGAAAGTTTATTGCAATGATCAACAATCTTCGAGCCCTAGTATTGCATTGTTGGTTTAGAGTTTAGACCCTTGCTCGGAAGAAGGGATGGTGTCAAGAGGTTTCCTGTGTTAGACATAAAATATTCCTGAACAATCCCTATCTTAGTGGATAATATCGATCCGCTGGTGCTTTTAGTGTGGATGTGAACCTTGGCTGAATAAGGGTACAACGTGAGAAGAGAATCGAAACTTTGCCTGGCGAGATCAAAGAAAAAGGAAAATTATCAAGGTATAACATCTTACCACCAAAATCCACGTCCCTCGCTAGCTTCACAAGCCCAATATCAAAGCTATAAGGGGTTACATCATCCGTCAGAAATGAGATGTGTTTGTATCTTGGATGAGTCCATACTTTTTGAACTGGTATAATTGTTACGTTTATTACGTCAACACCACCTCCATCGGTTATCACAAAGTCCGTAGGAAATGACGTTGTATTATATTCAGATAGGCGAACAAATGCCCTGAAACAAAGATGTTGATATCATTATAATGCTTTGTTTACTAAGTTTCTACTATAAATTATTATAATACAAGTTACGTTGCACACATGACATGTTGTTGCGCCGATATTTGTTTATCGGGCTAGAACCAAAACTATTTTACTTTCCCGGTGCTTATAGTATCTCCATGCTAAACTTCATCTAATTGGGAGGTAGGCGCACACATCCTAATTTATTTTATGGATACCAAAGCTATTTTTGAACCTAAGAGAAAAGGCAAAATATACTTGTCTATAAAGATACTGAATACGATAAATTTTGAACTGACGGTATTCCGTTAACACGACTGTTGGCACAGTGCGCGGCGGTCAGCACGAATCTGGACGTTATGAGATTTCCTCCGCAACCCAGCACATTAGCATTGTACTCCAACAGCACGAGCCATGGGTAAGCGTCGATGGAAGTCGCATCGCCACCTGCAACAGTGCACATGTATGTTCTCATAACAATTTCATATAATTAGTAAGAGGGCTCTCGTTTGTAATGAGATTCTTAGCTTTTTGATTAGATTAGTAAATCTTCTAACGTTCTTCTCCGTTGGCCCAAGATAGACGAGTAGCGTTTAAGTACGTGTATGTATTCGTCATGGATTGCCATAAAGACATAGCATATGCACAGTTTATGACAGCTGTGCAACCATACGCTGTGTAGAGTCGTAGAAATCTATGTCGGCGCGGCCCTACGTAAAGAGGAGCAGGAAACAGGAGTTGATTTTTTTTTAATTTCTGTTAAGATAATTAGCTGCGCTCTTTTTATTATAATCGCAATTAAATTATTCTGTTATTCTTACCAGTAATTCTTTCGTCACCAATAGAATAATAATAGCCACAGGTCATCTTATCATTTCTGTTAGAAGTGCTTAAGCTGAAAGCATTTTCCTCATTGGTATTACTCATCGTGTTATAGGGGGGATCCCGCGACAGAGGAACGACTTCATTAATTTTAGGTTCAGTCTCTGTTATAGTGGTTATAGGTACCGGTGTTGCTTGAGGTGGAGTTGGACTGGAGTTTGGAACTATTGTATTGTTACCTCCAGCAGTTGCCTTGGAAAAGTTTGCTTGTGTCGTCGGATAGTACGTGTCTCCACTTAGATCATCGAGTGGATTGTGGTAAATTACTGGTTTGGCTTCAAAGTTGTGCCACGTGTCTATCGAAGGGCAACAAACCTGTGAAACGAATACAAATATTGAGAAAATGTATTTTCCTGTTCTCTATGCTTGAAAAGTTAGAGCCCGTGCGCATGGTCTAGAGCTGCATCACAAACCATTCTGATTAATTATTATTATAGACTAGCAAAATGCTATGCTAGTTGAAGTCTAGCATTTTTCCGTCTGTTTTTTCACAATAAAATCTTTGGATTGGAACCCAAAATGGAGTGGGTATTATAGAGTCGACAGTAAAAAAGACGGTGATATTAATTCTGTCGATCGTGCACGGGGTTTCAATAATTTTTGACTTACGTAAATCGTTGGAGAATTTGGGTATCCACACAAACTCTGCCTTAGAAACGTGTCTTCGGCTTGTGTTTTGCGTCTCTTGTTGTGTATGTCGTTCAGCGGTTTACACCTCAGTATATTGACGCAGGTTCCAGCGCCTCCGTTCGGTATCTTACACATGTTATTGTCTACAAAAGAAGTTGCAAAATAAAAACTATGGTTCACTTTAAGTTTTGGAAATGTTGTTGGAAGATCAATAATTTTGCGATGGATTGTTTCAATATGTCGCAAATGAACTTATTTTTTCAGGGATTAATTATTATAATATGCTCTGTCGAAAATCCATTGAAAGTAACTAAGCCATCCTGAATTGCATTGGAAATTGGATTACAGTCTTTTGCAAACCTCTACGTGGGGAATATCCATTTAATTTTTAAGAAACCTTTGCTTTTTGTTCTCAATTCATTGTCCCGTAGAACTTCAGAACATTATAGGTAAGTGGTAACTACTATTTTTGTGAGAGCGAAAAATTATTATCTATACTAATATTATAAAGAGGTAAACTTTGTATGTTTGTTTAATTGTAATTATTAGGCTCAAAAACTACTGGACCGATTTAAAAATTTCTTTCACCATTCGAAAGCTACATTATTTACGAGTAACATAGGCTACATTTTATTTCGGAAAATATAGGGTTCCGTAAGATATTTGGGTTTTTCTGACACAAGGTGAAAAAAATCAACCAGAAAATTTACTTATTTTGCGTACGCTGCCTAAACTATAAAAGATAGAATCATACAATGTTCTAAGTAAATGTAGATCTTTTAAATATCTACAAAAAAGTTCGCGACACACTATACCTATCTATGTCAAGTGAGGTACAACAACCATTATTTTATTTAAAAATCTTGATTTTTTTTGGACCACATTTAAACGCATTTATTTTACTCATGCTATTAATCTTTATCAAAATGAATTATTTCGTCACTAAGGGCCGATTTTTCAATCCTGAGATAAAAGGTCGGATAGTTAACTGAAGAATAAAGTTATTCGGTGGTTTAACCGTCGAATAAGTCATAGTCAATTTTTCAAATGTCATTTATTCCATAGATAACTATCTGACCGAATTTTTGAAGTCTGGCAACTAGCACTTTACAAAGTTGAAACAAATATATTGAATACTCTATTGTTAGAGCAAGACAGACTCAGTCTCATTGTTTTTAGGTTATTTGTCTGTTTCGTTCGGACGCCTGTGCACATTTATTGCTTAACTATTGTGATTGAAAATAAAAAGACAGATGCTGTGACGAACAAAGACTTTTTGAACCGCACCAACTGTATTAGGTACCTGATAGGATACCTATCTATTTTTTGACTGTGTTTCGTGTTTGTGTTTCGTGCTTAATTTAAATTCTATTGACGAAGAAAATGTAGCACAGATTCTTTTTAAAGTCTGAATCGGCGCTGAAAATCTTTTGGATCCCACATGTTATAATGATCAGGCCTCGATCTGATGATCCTTTTTTTTCTTCCCAAAGGATTCATTCGATTCATATATTCGTTTATTATGGCCGCTTCTTGAATTTCCAGATCATCAATTTCATCGAAAATATCCTTAGTTACTAAATAAACGTAAATTACAACCTCAAGCCAAATACCATGTTACCAATGTCAACGTAAACTATCTGTCTAATAGCGGTTATTTGGTGGTTCACGCGACGGATAGTTTTATTCCTCAGTTAACGGGGTTATTCGCCGGTTAAGTCCTATCTGACGATTGAAAAATTCAATATCTTGCTATTTGTCGAATAAATACTATCTGTCTGTTTATCTGAGGATTGAAAAATCGGCCCTAAGTACAGTTTATGTAGATTATATTTGGTCTCTGAATGATTAAAATTGGACGTTTGGTTTAGAAGTTATGGCGAAATTAAAATTTGCGATTTACGCCCGTTTCGAAGTGGGCGCTACCAAAGCGGGGGTGCACAGTAGCGAAGATTATAACCGGCCCTGCAGCTGGTGAATTGGCTCATATACCAAGAGTACCAATGATCCCTACTGATTTGCCTATACCCTTCAAAAGGCTCCAATTTCCTGTAAAAAAATATTTTGCAGTAACGATAAATATTATGTAAATCCCAGGGCCAAACATTCAAATTAGTAGGAATAGATTTATGAAAAGAATGTTTTGCTCTATCACGAGTCGGGGATCCCGACCATCAGTATATTTTGTTACCTGAAAATAACTTAACGTCAATTAATGTTGTTTTAAATAGAAAAGTTCTACAATAATCGCTTTAGTTATTTATCCTAAAACAACGGATTGCACTCCGGGACTACCGTCAGAGGTGAAAACTTATTATTAATTACATTTAAATATTCTCATCATTTACAACTTTAACATCCACAGAAAGACAATCTGTGCAGCCTGCGGAAAATGACTGCGTCGTCGATGTTTCTGTGAATTGACCTGGAAATCATTTTGCTGACCGTGTCTTTCCTGGGTAGGCTTTTTGCAGCGGTAACCTATATCCACGCGGGCGGAGCCGCGGGTGACCGCTAACTATACATTATAATAAAACTGTAGAAATGAGAATTCTGTACATTAAAGATATTCAAAAAATAATAAGCGGGGGGTGTCACTACATCGCTATAGAAGCCAAAAATGTAGTTAGTTTTTTGTCTGTCTATCTGTCTGTACTCTGTATGTTTGTTCCACTATCACACGAAAACTACTGATCCGATTTGAATGTGGTTTTCGCAGATATATTTATTTGCCTTCTTCCAACTTAACATCTGGTGTATAAATTTTTTTCCCCCACACAACTAAAGGGACGAAAGAGGGGGTCAGATTTTGTATAAGACTTTTGCTTTAACACGAAAACTACTGATCCGATTTGCATACGGTTTTCACAGATATATTTGTCTTCCTCCGACTCAACATTTGGTGACTAAAAATCCCCCCACGCCACCCCTCTAAGGGAACCAAAGAGGGGGTCAGATTTTGTATCAAACTTTTTTCTTTAATGGACTTACTTTGACATATTATTAACTGTTTTTTCCAACTTAACATCTGGTGTATACAATTTTTCGCTCCACCCCTCTTAGGGGACAAAAGAGGGGGTAAGAATTTGTATCAACTGATGAAGTTTAAATATTTTAAATGGCAAAACAACGTTTGCCGGGACAGTTTAGTTATTATTATAATTAGCAGTTTGTGTCCCACTGCTGGGCAAAGGCCTCCCCTCTTTCCATCCACACGTCTCCTTTGCTGTGTTTGGCCAAACAAACACAGAGCGAAAAATTATTAAAAGAAAAATGATTTTTAAGCTATTGCATAGCTTTTATTTTCTCTTATTAAAATGAATCGTTTATTAGTTTATTTACGTTACCACTACCACAGAATACATAATATTAGTCTACCACTACGTGCGTTGAAAAAAGTACATTGTCGTTATAGATGTTGTTTAACCTCTTCGGTATTAATAACTTATTTTATGACATAGTATTTTCCTTGATCATTATAGTATTATAGTATTTTCCGAGACCATTTAGCTATAGTACTGATACTTGAACCACGGTCCGACCATTACAAAAAGAAAGCCTGAACACAAAATACCTGTATACCGGAATAAGACCTAGGTCTTATTATATCGGGAGAAAAAGTTAAATTTATTCCTCTTTATACCCATTAGACACAAACACGTTTTCGCCTTGATTGTATTTATTATTAAGACAACAGTTATTTTGTATCCTTTCCTTATCATTCCGCGATTTGACGCGACGAGGTCTACACGGATAGAGTTAAAATATATAGTTAAAATAGTTTTCAAGTCAAAATGAAGGTCACTCACCTCCATAGCTGTAAGGCTTCAGACACACGAAAGCAACAAGCAGAAGTTTGTACATCGTATAAAAGCGGTGCGATCACACTGCACCCTCGCTCTGAGACAACTGACGCATCACGTACGACATACTGAGTTCAGTATCATTGGGTTTTTCACTCTAACTCGTTTTACGGGTTGTTTGTGTTATGGGAAGCTAAAATATTATTTGTTTTATGGATTTTTATTTTTGTGCAATTTTAAGCTGGTGCTGCTGTTGATGTCATTTTAGATGATTCATAATTAAGTTCTTTTTTGTTTTAGTTTGTTTAATCTTGCCTGATCAGATAATACTATTGGCCCGCATGAAATGATCTAAATTCTAATCTAATGCCTAGCTATCAGTCATGTTTCTGACTTTACATTTCCTAATTTTACAGTTTTTCGATCTACAGATTTGAAATGAAGATTTTTAAGTACTGTAGATTACTAGATTTGTACTTATTAAATCCATTTCGTTAGAAATATTATTTTAGTAATGTCTAAGTTTAACGAAAGTCAATGTAGGTAAAGTATCTGTGGACGAAGATGTAAAAAATGTAATGTTTTGTGGCTATTGTAAATGAGGCATATATATGTCGCAGCCAACTGGTTTAAATAGCCGATCACTCAAACAGCTAGCCCTTTGACTGAACTACGCCATTCAATCACACGGCCATACGTCGTTTAGCCGACTTGTTGACTGCAACGTTCAACACTACAGCTAGACGACGCTTAGCTAACTGGTTAAATGGCAAATTAACTAAGCTGACCATTAGTTTAGTTTTATTATTACACAAGCGCAATAATAATAAGCAGAATAAATTGTATTCCAACTCATTTTAAACACAATTGCAATTAATACCTTCGTGATGCATTTCATAATCCCGTAATTTTTCCTCGAAATTCGAATATTTGTTTAAATTTTGATTCAGTCGTATGTGCCCCCATAATTTCTGTCACTTTAATAACACTTGTAACGTATATTTACGAAAAATATCTTAATACAATCACAAAACACCGGCTAGTTGACGCCATATTGTAAACAAAACGCACCTAGCGCCACGGTTGTGAGCGCTGAACTAATTCAATCAAACGGCGGCGGCTTGAATCAGCTGTAGTGTTGAACGTTTCGAGCGACTGAAATATTCAATTAAAAAGCTAGCCGTGAGATTGAATGGCGTTGTTCAGTCAAATGGCTAGCTGTTTGATTGAACGGCTATTTTAACCAGTTGGCTGCGACATATCCATTAATAAGGAACTAATCGGACATTACATTAAATTAGGCTCTCCTGAATATGCTTCAAAATTCAAAACATTAGTACATAACGTATAATAAAAAATCTTAAGATAACCGAGTAAAATAATGTAATAATATAAGTATTTAATAATTTATTATGTACCTATTAATTATTATTGTAAATAAATTATAGAAGGAATGATATAATATAGCAACTGGGAGGAAAATGTTACTATATATTTGTTATGTTCAGTTAATGAGTGACTCAAAATAGATACCTAACCGACATTACACAAACGTAAGCGATTTCTATATAAATGTAATCATAGTGAATTGTGATTGAAGATAGAAAATAGAAGCATACATATAACATAACATACCGGACACTATGTACACGATTTGGGGAAAATTAAAAACCAAAACGACGCTCCTAAAACAAGACTTTTATTGAACGTAAGATTTTTGAGTACTGTAGATCACGTTAGGGTCTCATTTTGCTTCGGATCCATGGCAAGTAGTAGAACACTTTGGTGTAAACTCCCGGCACGTTCTCGATACCGCACGGCGTTGGGCCGAAGCTCACTACTCCGTCTATGTGGTACAATGTGCCGTCGTCGTACATGAGCGGACCGCCCGAGTCGCCTTTGCACGAATCCTTCCCCTTCTCACCGCCGGCGCACATCTGACCTTCCCAAAGAGTAACCCGTCGATTCGACGTGTTATACGCCGGCTGACAAGCCTGGAAGCAAAATTGTTGATTAGTCTATGAATAAAAGCCTGTCTTGGTAGGGTCTACAGTAAGCAGAATCGACGAATATGCCATTCACGATCGTTATAGATTATCAAAGTCAAGGAGATATGGATCGGATTTGTCAGTAAGTACATGATATTGATGATCTGACAGTGCTTGTTTGAAATTTCAGAAGTCTAGCTAAAGCGGCTCTTGAGATACAGCCTGGAGACAGACAGACGACGATGACAACGAAGTCTTAGTAATAGGGTCCTGTTTTTATCCACAACACACCCGCCACACTTTTGGGAACCCTAAAAATGTGGCGGGTGTGTTGATGGTAAACGGTAGAGTAGTTATTGTAAAATATTTGTTGTAATACGATTACATAATGTCTGTTTGACAGTATATCTTATATATAAAATTCAAAAAAAGTAAGACGTCGTAATTTAAATAAAGATTACAACAACAGGAAATGGATAGGTATCGAATTAGACCCCGCTGTGCGTAAACACCTGATCAATTCAAAAGAAAAACTGTTTATCGATTGGGCGATGTGTCGCTTCGTGGACGACGTTGAGCTGGTCCGCTGCGGCAACTGCCAACAGTTTGGGCACGTCGCTAAATTCTGTCGCGATCCTAATCCTTTCTGCTATCACTGTGCCGAAAAACACAGCTCGTTGTCGTGCCCCAACAAAGATAAAGAAAATTTTAAGCCAGTTTGTGGTAATTGCCAACGTTATAAAAAACCTTCCGACCACCCCACGGGCTCCCCTGACTGTCCAACATATAAAAGCAAAATGCAGCAACTTATTTTAACTACTAGGTATGGATAGTTTAAATATAGGACAGTTAAACCTCCATAATAACAAGCACGCGACTTTAGAATTAGAAAAGTTAGTTTCTGACCACAATTTAGACTTAGTACTTGTTCAAGAACAATATCAACTCGCGTCGTTTCGGTCGAAAGTGATACAAATTAATAACTTAGCTCGCGCGGGTATATACACACCTCAGTCTAGATTTTCAGTCACGGCCTTAACTAACCTTTCGACGTCGCATTGTGCGGTAGCCGAGGTATCGTGTCCTCAGTTTAGACTATACGTTGTAAGCTACTACTTTCAGTACAGTAGGCCCACATTTACATCAACTCCGCCGCGTATTACAATCTCTCGCGGGTGATAAAATTATTATTGGCGCCGACGTCAATGCATCCTCGCCCTTATGGCACGGCCAGCTTAGGTACACTGACCGCGACCGTCGTACCGCTGTAAAAGACTTTATTGCGGAGTTTAACCTCCAAATTCACAACACCCCCGATGCACCACCTACCTATAGTAGCCCAACGGGCGAATCGTCGAATGACGTCACGCTATCCAGCGCGTACGTCCAGATTAGGCATTGGCGTGTCCTTCCTGATGCGTCATGTAGTGATCACCGCTTATTGGTGTACGAGTTTTCTCGTGCGGTCCCGAGTGATACCGTAGTCAATTCTAATGACTATAAATACAACGTAAAGAACGGCGATTGGAATTTATTCCGCTCCCTCATTACCGCTCATGCCGGAGACTTCACTCGGCCGGATTTAAACGTCGATGAGTGCGCGGAAATTATGACAAACACATTTGTTTACTGTGCCGATGTAGCCTTGGGTCGTAGACCTCTTAAAAAAGATCACAACTGTAAATGGTGGAACAGTAACCTTCTTAATCTTCGTCGGGAATTTAGAAGGGCCAGGCGCAAAATCAATAATCTTCGTAAATCTGGCCACGATCGTTCGGATAATAATTACACAATTAGTTTGAATAACCTACACATTTCAAGGTCACGCTATCGCGCCGCCGTTACGTTAGCGAAAAATAATATGTTGAGGAATGCCGCGAATAGACTGGATAAAGAGGGCCCCTGGTCCTCTTTATACCACGAGCTTAAACCCGGTAGTAGTAATGAGCCAAGCTTTTCTCAAATATTAAAATTAACAACTCTTACACTTCTAGCTTAGACGAAACGGCGAAGGCATATCTAAACGTTCTCATCCCAGACGACGAGCCCTCCTTGGATGATGAACACCACCGCGACATTAGGAGTAGAATGCTAGACCCCATTCATACACCGGCCTCAGATTTACCAACTTCGGAGGAGTTTAGTAAAATAGTAAACCTTTTGCTTATAAAAAAATCTGCGGGCGAGGATAAAATATCGAATATTATGATAAAACAAGCGTGCTTAGCGGCCAGTTCATCGATTCTACATGTTTACAACAGATGTATCGCAGAAGGTATATTTCCAAAAATTTGGCGCACCGGTTGCTTAAAATTAATACCTAAAGCGGGAAACAAACCTCCCGACGACCCAAAATCTTACCGTCCGATAACGTTACTGCCTTGCTTAGGTAAATTACTAGAACGTCTCATCGTACCTCGCCTCCTACCCGGTGGCCCTAAATTTCATAGTCATCAGTTCGGTTTCACCGCCGGGAAATCGACTGTTGACGCGGCTATGGAAGTTAGAAAAATAGTAAATCTTTCGGAATCTAAATACGTGGTCGCCATTTCATTAGATATCTCCGGCGCGTTCGATCATGCTTGGTGGCCGATGTTATTATTAAAACTAAAAAATCGAGGTTGCTACTCTTAATATTTATGCCATTAAAATGCTACTCTTAATATTTATGCCATACGTTCTTATTTTTTTAACGGTCAAACTAAGCTTCGACTTGGCCATTGTACACACGCCAAATATTTAACATGCGGCTGCCCTCAGGGCTCTGTTATCTCGCCAAAACTATGGAATTTCGGATTTGATGATTTATTAAGTCTTCCCCTACCACCGCTGTGCGTACTAGTTGGCTACGCCGATGACGGTTTTCTCATCGTTCATGCAAATTCACGTTCCGAAATTGAATCTAAAGCCAATGATAGTCTTAATTTAATATCGAGCTGGGGTAAACGTAATCGCCTGAAATTCGCCGCGCATAAAACTTACCAAATTCTTTTAAAAGGGTCCCTTATATCTTCCCCTAGCATTAAACTTGACAATATTAACGTTAAACGCAAACAGTCACTCTGTTATCTTGGTTTTTACTTGGAAAATAAATTTACATTTTTAGAACATATAATTCAAACCGGTGAGAAAGCGAAGCGCAATTTTTACTCCTTTACCAAAATATCTACGTCGACATGGGGCCTCTCCTTCAAAACCCTAAAATTAATTTACACTGCTACTTACCTAGGCAGCATTTGCTACGGGGCCCCCGTGTGGGCCGACAGAGCAACAATCGGCGCGGCTCGTCGCAAGTTGCTACAAAGCCAACGTCTTGCTCTTATATTCTTATGCAAAGCTTACAGGACCACAAGCACCGAAGCCTTGCCTGTGTTAGCCGGAGTTTTACCCGTTGACCTTGAGATTCAGCGTCGTGCGACAATGTACTATCATAAAAAAAACATTGACAACCCGTTCTTTTTAAACGCTCGCGATAAAATTAAAATAGCAAGACTGTTTGAACCTTTAGAAAACTCTGTGCAAAGCCCAATCTCCGAATGGCAGTTACGATGGGACTGTTCCACCAAAGGGCGACACCTTTATAATTTTTTCCCTAATATTCGTGAACGGCTATCCAAACATTGGATGGATATTGATCACTGCGTTTCTCAATTCCTGACCGGTCATGGAAATTTTAAGGCCAAACTTTACGGATTTAAACTAGTAGCATCACCCATGTGCGAGTGCTCGACCGAAGGCAACATGTTTGAACAAACCGCGCATCATGTTCTCTGGGAGTGCAGTCTCTGGCAGGACGAAAGAACTACTATGCTAAACAACCTATTCTGTACATCTGGAGTAGCATACTACGGTGATCTCGTGGACAGCGCTAGGAACTTCCGTGCCTTCAAGCGTTTTTGCCACAATTATTATTGGCAACAGTCAAACACAATAAACTCCAATATTAACTTAGCTTTAGCTTAGGAGTCACAATTATTAACCTTATTTCCGTGGTGCTCCCCCTTAAGTTCTTTGACTTTCGGTCATTGCAACTTTGTGCTGTCTCCCGCTTTTATGGGGAGGGAAATTGGAATCTTCCTACTCCTCCTATTTTCTTCTGATTAATTTCGTTGCCCATGCCCATAGAGGGACATGCTAATATTGCCCAAGACAATATTAGCATGTCCCTCGGGCTCCCTGAGATCATATCAAAGGGTTTTCGTGGTTGGATGCCGCTGTCGATCCTGGCGACACAGGAGATACAGTGGTGGGAATGTGTGGTGGGCCAAAGCCCGTTTTAAAAAATATATAAAATTCTCGTGTCACAATGTTAGTCCACGAACTCCTCCGAAACGGCTTTACTGATTTTTACCAAATTTTATATGCATATTCAGTAGGTCTGAGAATCGGCTACTGGGTACTTTATATATCGATAAGTGCATTTGTTGAATAAATAATAGTAAATTATTACAACACTGACGGCGACCATTGTTTGTGCGACGAGATAGCGATCGACGTTGCCATGGCGACATACTTATTTAGTCACTTCAATAAAATAATATGGGCGAAATACTTTATATTATGGCAAAGCAACGTTTGCCGGGACAGCTAGTATATTTATAAAATCCATTGCTATTGTAAGATGCATATATCCCCAGCAGTTATGTGTCAAAAAAAAATCATACCGGAACTTTCACTAGGGGCAGCACAACTTGGAGCTTGATGGGGCTGCTGCTGCTGAATTCGTCTACAGCACCCCATCCGGCCGTTATCAGTGACTGTCCATCGGGGCCCAGGGTTATATCCGAGTTCGGCAGACATATAGGACGAATGAAATCTAAAAAAAAGTTCATTGTTATTATACATTTTTTATTTACTTCATCTGAAGCTTTAACTGGTACCGACAAGCTGCTTGAATAGAAATAATAACTTACAATATCTCGAAAGAGATATATTGTACAAATTGTAATGTGATCAACGAAAAAACTTTTATTTACTTAATTCTAAAATATGGAAACGAATTGCCTCTATTTATAAACATACCTGTATAAGGAACCATAATTTTCAGTCTTATCAAGGCAATGTCGTTTCTTCTCAGCGCAGATTTGGGATCATATAACTCGTGAGGTATGGTCTCATCTATGGGAATCACCTGTTCGCCATCCGAGCAGTCCTCGCTTCCTCCCTCTACTTCGACACAGTCTGGTCCAGACTTTGTTATATCATAATCGCCAACACGGGCGTTTATGCTGCAATTTATTAAACAATACGCTAATTTCATTTTAAATACACAACCATTAACCATTGTAGTTTGTTGGTTAATTTTGAAATGTCGAAATCTTAGAATTTCAAGAGATGCATCTGCAGGGTTAAAGAGCGCATTTTGCACACGCACTTTATTTCAGAAGTCGATGTACAGAATGACGTTTGTGAGAAAGAATGCTGAATCTTTAATTATGTGATTTGATAAAAGTTATTGTAGAGCCGCTACGTAGAGCCACTCCTTTCGAAGCATTAAATGATTAACTCGATGTCGTCGTTTTAGATTTGAAGATTTAGAAATGAATGTACTTAACACGGCAGAGTGGCTACTCATTTGCGTTTGCCGTTTAGATCCAAAGAAAATAAACTGGTATTAACTGCTTTCTAATAGGGGTCTGTTATCAAGTGTAAGGAACTGAAAATATAAGAAACCTCCAGCAGAAAGCAGTATTTTTTTTTAATTAACTGGTTTCTTAGATTTCCTACTTCATTTATCGATAGATTTACAAGATTTAACGCAAATGCCGACCTTGTTTACTAAGAAATCATATCATACGTACGGGTTTCCAATGTTGAGAACTGGTCCTTTAACACAGTGTCCAGCAGTGAGGACGTATTTTGAACTGATGAGTGATCCACCGCATAGAAGTTTGATTTTGTTATCTCTCCCTAAGTACTCTATAATGACCAGCCACGGATACTGATCCACTGCAGTTGCGTTACCACCTGGAACACAAGTTCAACTCATTGATATAAACAGTATGACATTATGTTATGTGACTTAGGTTATTCTTAATAGTTCTAGAGATGATGTCCAGCATACTGTATATGCTGTATAATATTATGTCATTTGGAGAAACTGATGGGTGGAAAAAATGGTGGATTTCGTACAATGACGCATAAGAATTTAAGAGCTACTAGTTATATGTCACCGGCTGATCGCGATCTACTGATAAGGACTTGTCTGATCACCGAACTACCAATAACGTGTCCGTTTGACAATTTGGTGTAGACCTGATGATGGCATCCTTAAAAAATCGATGGAACTCCTCGAATTTTTGTATTAGTGTTGGTTTAGTCTAAGCCACTCTAAGCGTTCTGTAAAACTCTAAATAAGTAGAGTTGGGTAATGTCAGTGCGATCATATTATTTTGTCAGTCAGGCAAGTGTTTCAATGATAAGAATGTGAATGGTAGAACCCAACATGATAGTTCCGCTGTACTTATTGGGATCCCTCTAAACTTATATCTTTAAACGAGCAATTCTTGTATATAAATATATATGTATAATTGGAATCTCGGAATCGGCTCCAACGATTTTCATGAAATTTAAATTTTGTATATAGGGGGTTTCGGGGGCGATAAATCGATATAGCTAGGAATAATTTTTAGAAAATGTCATTTTATTTGTGTTTTATCGAAAACCGAGCAAAGCTCGGTCAAATAGCTAGTATTATGTAAATGCAAAAGTGTCTAACTTTTTCAGACGCTTTGCTGATAAAGGACTTTGATGAAATTAGGTATGGAGATTATAACAATAAGTTTCGGAGGAAAGGACAAAGGATTATTTTGATGGCTGAGAAATGTAACGCACCAGCGCAATAAACCAGTTTCGGCACAACGTTGTTGCGTTTAAATTTTTGTAGGTTATAAACTAGTTATAAATTATAATTTATAAATTATAGTGATTATGCGGAAAAGTCTGTATCGCAAAATACTTTGGTGTGTCATCCGTGATTATTAAATGCGTATTTTCCTTTGTGTAATTGATACTAATGGTGGCGTATTTTTATCGATATTGATTGACGAATACAAATCGTCTGTTTCAATGCTAGTTAGGGTTCCGTACCCAAAGGGTAAAAACGGGACACTATTACTGAGACTTCAATGTCTGTGCGTCCGTCTGTCCGTCTGTCTCCAGGCTGTAACTCAAGAACGGTAATAGCTAGAGAGTTCAAATTTTCACAGATTATGTATTTCTGTTGCCGCTATAACAACTAATACTAAAAACAAAATAAATTAAATATTAAAGGGGGGCTCCCATACAACAAACGTAATTTTTCAAACATTTTTTGCTCGGTATCAACGATGACATCAAGTAGGCTCTTGAAATTTTCACAAAAGCCTTAATTATATGTGTACTTTAATAATTAAAAATAATATTTAAATAAAATAATAATTTAACGGGGGCTCCCATACAAAAAACGCAATTTTTGGCCTATTTTTGTTCTATAACTGTACGGCGCGGCCCTTCGTGCGCGAGTCCGACTCGCACTTGGCCAATTTTTTTTTATCGTACCGGCTACTATAATTAGATGTATAAAAGGTATCATTTTAGATTCGAATCGTGAATTGTTGCCTTTTTAAAATTTTTAAGAAACATATTCATGGATACTCAACATGATGTGATAAAATTAATTGTTCATTCCATACCATCATGTTGATTATGTTATGGAGTTGTATTGTCGCACTGACGACATTTATAATATTGCATGATGTTATCAAGCAGAACAGACAGATGGACAAAGCGAAGTTATGAAAGTTGATTGTAGTACGAAATCTTAGAAACCGCTTGAGTCCACCCACAGACCAGGAACAGATAGACCTGCTCCTGCAGGGCAATGGCGTTATTTTTAAACGTTATAATTCAGGTTCACATCTGCTTTGGTTGTGGTTCAGTTACGGTTTGGTTCCGCTGCGTCTGAACAAATTTCAGTATCGTGCTATCGTTTCAACCGTAACTCAACCTTAGATGGAACTCGAACGAAGCGCAACGTTTGACCTTTAAACAGACATTGCAGCGGACCAATCAGCGCCCTTCTGATTTAGTTTTGATTGGCTTAAATATGAACAAATTTTTTCCGATGTGTTAATTGGTCAATTGACAAATTGTTTATTTACATAATGGATGAATATGACACGGGTGAAGTTGTGTTGGTAGAACTTATGAATGTGAATGATTATTACTTGGAGTTTTTAATTTACGTAGTTGAATTCATAATATTGTTTTACTATATGTATTTTACAAACGCCATATAAGTGTTGAATAGTGTGTAAGTGTTAACTTGTGACAAAAGTAGAAAACATTTACGTAAAGAAGTAATTAGTAATGTCAAAATTCAATTCACTTTATAACAAACTAAAATAGTCCGTAGTGTTATTTTACAGCTTTGAAGTAAAACATAAGCTTATATTATAATTTGATTATAGCTTATGTTATATTTTTCCATCGATTTTCGTCAATTTAACACACCAAAATCAGAAACATTTCAGAAACGTGCGAGTAGAAGTTGCATTGTATCAACTTTTTGTTTTGACAGCGTTTGCGCTCGGGCTGAGGTCCAGTAACGTCTCAACTGGCTGTCAAAACGTTAGCGCGATACCGAATCGTTCCAAAAGTCGATCAACGTTCGAGTTTCATTTGCGGTTCAGTTGAAAAAATTTTGCGCGATTGCCCTGCTGGTCTGTATGTGGACACATGGATCGCTACATTTTAAGAGAACATGTCTGTTTTTGGGCTCACCGTAAATTCTGTTCCCACTAGAGGGATCCAGACCACAGCATCGTGTGGATGGATCAGGCGTGGACCAGGAAGGCTGACAATTACCACCACCACTTGGAGTTACATCAGTCGAAGTTATAACTTGAGGTCCACAACATACACTGTAAGCACTTGGACCGTTACACCTGAAAAACATTAAAAAAAATTGTATCAATACAAAGTGTAACGGTAGGAGTCCAAATTACGACAAACTGGTAAAGTTTAAGATTTTTGTCGAATTTTTAAGCCTTCTAGGATTACCACTTATTTTACACCACATATACATTACAATTGCTAAGGATCGAAATTATTCATAGCAAATGTGTGGCCCACCTGACATCATTGGCACTGTCTCTATTACAAAAAAAAGTTTACTCATTGTTTTATTCCCAAAACCGACACATTTCAATGTGTTTTAAAAATATTCTTATTTATAAACCCCCTTAATTGAAAACTCAAGTTTGGGCCTTTGTATAACCATAACTAGTGATGAGCAAAATTGGTCTTGGTCTTGCAGTCTTGGTCTTGCAAAAAATGTAAGACCAAGACCATGACCAAGACTACCCTAAGACTAGCAAGACCAAGACCAAGACTAGGTATGCAAGAACAAGACCAAGACCAAGACCGACTATGCAAGAGTCTTGCTCGAATGTCTTGAATTTTTACTTAGTCGCAGACTATAATATGAGATAAAATATTTATAACAATATATTATCTACTTAAGATGAATTTCAAGTTCTTGTGATACAGCCTGGAAACAGGCAGACGAACATTCAGCGATGTAATGTGAATATTATGTAACCATGCATTTGAAACAAAAAATTTGGGAATATGTATACTGGCGGCCGAAATGGAAGATCTTCCAACCGAGAGAAAATCCGAAAATACGGCCAAGTGCGAGTTGGACTCGCCTATGAAGGGTTCCGCAGCAGCAAAAAGGTTTATTTTATGAAATTAAATTTTTGATTTACTTTTATAGTTCAGTTGATTTAATGAAAGTTGAATTAAGGTTTACCATTTATGACGTATAAAAAACTACTTGCTAGTTCTCGTTAAAACCAATTTTCCTTGGTAGTTTGTATGGTAATGTACAGCATATAATATAATATTTTTAGACTTATCATGCCCCTACTTTAGAAGTTAGAGGGGTGGGAGGGGGGCCCAGATTTTACCATTTTGGAAGAGTCAAAAGTCTGTCTCGCAAAATCAAAATCTCAATACGATTTTGAAAGACCTATCCATAGATACCCCACACGCATAGGTTAGATGAAAAAAACTTGAGAGGTGTCAAGGGACACCCGGAATCTAGATGGAACGAAGTTATTTCTTTTTTACAAAAAACCTGTATACACTAAAAAAAACACAAAAAAAAAACGAAAAAATAAAACAAAATAAATCATAACTGGCTTGCTTTCTATGAGAGAGAGAGAGAGAGACAGAGAGACAGAGAAAGACGCGCACGCCGCACGGCTTACAACTATAGCAAAAAGCACAGACATAGATCAAAATAGATACCGCATGTATCTTGATCTATGTCTGTGGCAAAAAGTGTCGGTCAAAAAGTCGTTACAACTTTTTCCGTCTAGCCCCCTTTTGCAACGCGCGATAAGGAACTTCGTTCCAATTTTTTTTTTGTTTCAGTTGTACCTATGGGGATCGCTACAATTTTTAATATTTTTTCCATTTTTAACCGACTTCCAAAAAACGAAGAGGTTATATTATGTTCGGCTGTGGATATTTTTTTTTATTGACGTGATAACGTCTTATAATTCGATATGGGCTGCGCGTCCGAAAAACATGACAGTTCATGCGGCGTTACCTCTTTGGTGGTCCAGGTGGACCTTACTAAGGCCCACCTGGGCCGCGCTCTTTGTTTCGATTATATTACGTATTTCGATGACTTAGAGAATACTTTTGTATGTAGAAATTTGGTTAGTTATGACCTTTGATACATTGACCACACTCTGAATGAAAAATAAATAAACAATCTGTGAGCTATTAGTATTATTTCGGCTATTCAAAATTGTGCTCTATTTCCTACGTGTCAAGGTATGACTTAATATATGAAGAATAAAGTATTCGTTTATTTCTTCTGAACAAGTCACTAATTATAGTTTCGAAAGTTTATAATTGAGAAACTAATATCACATCGGACTAAATACTATATTATGATGGCTTGATAGATAGAAAATTTAACATATATTATAATGTAGTTCACACAAACATAAAATATGGATTATATGTAAGGATATTTCATATTACATTAATTTTACGAAGAGGGTAGGCCGGGCGCCATTTTTTTTGCACATTGACGTGCCAACTTTTTGGCATAGATTTTTCCCGGAACTGAGGGGTTAAGTCTATGACGTTGTCACGTTCAACTATCGTCAGTAAACCGACTTTACAGACAACCGATTTTTATTTTATTTTTGTATGTTCAACGATTACTCCGCCGTTTGTGAACCGATTTTCGAAATTTTTGTTTTGTTGCATTAGGTTTCACTCCAATTTGGTACCACGTTCACAAAAGTGGTGACCTGATGATGGGATCCATGAGTAATCGAGGGAACTCCTCGAAATTTATATGGAAACATATGGTGATTTTGGTTTTATGAAAAGCATCCTAAGCATATGCTACCAAAACGCAAGACTTTGCACCGAGGTATACTATGGTTCCGAAGATACTAAGAGAACTCCGGATTCCTTATAAATACAAGTTTGGGAGCTTAGGCGCTGTTTTAAAACTGAAAGCATATGCTACTATGCAAATTACATTCATCATCATCATCATCATCATTACCACTTCAGGGTCACCAATGTCACCAAATTCAACCTTATCTCCAGAGCATAAGGCACACATTTGACATTACTCCAGCTGAGAAGTTAAAGTTGCTTCGATAATGTAAGTAAGATTCTGTCTCACTTCGCCGAGATATTCTGGAAAACAACCTAATTTCAACCTTTTGTATTGCGTTTAGCGTTCATAGTACAATAACACTCTCTGCAGTCTCACTTCAATCTGCCAGGGCTGTCAAGCGAGCGGCGCGGCGGCGCGGGCCGGGTAGGTACTATGTGCGCTGCGTGTGCGACAAGTCGAGCAAGTGCCAGCCTATTGAAACTAGTCCGGTGACCGGCTACTTAGCACGTCACGTCACGTGTTCACTTCGATTTTTTTTAATGTATTGTTTAAAATTATCTGCAGGCTGCAGCTGATATTATATTTTGTAAGTGTGACTGTAATAAGATACGCAGAATAATATTATACAGGTGTATTATTCTACTTATAGTACGCGATTAGGGAATTCGACAAATTTACTATTCGAATAATTAGAATATTTTACAAAAGTTTTCGAATAATTCGAATATTATTCGAATAATTCAAAAAATTTGAAAAATGCTGAAAACCCGGAATAAAAGTAACAAAAAGCTTCGTACAACGATGTACAACCTATTTTGTTAATACTATGAAGTAAGCAATTCTTATTTTTACTTTTATCAACATAAATCTTTGTAAATGGCATAGTTAATTTTTATTGTTAAACACTTTAAAAATGTATATTTTAAGGTTGCAGCTGGGCAATAAAAGAAAGGCTGTAAAGTGTGAACCGTTTTCCATCGTAGCACCTTTTACTTTTCTCATGCTTAGTCTTGCTAGGCAGCAGTTGAGATTCAATAATAATATGAATTGTGATATTCAACGTAATGATATCTGTTCATCAATACTAAGCCAGCTCACCCGTCTTTTTGATATTTTCGATCCACGTTCACCTGGTTCACCTAGTCGGCTTGTGGCACGGTGGCTCGAAATTATAAAAAAAGGGCCACTAGAAAGCAAACACCACAACAAAGAAAAAAATTTCAACAAAGTCCAGGAGGAGGGTGAAACAATCCTAGAGCTGGTGACTTTAGTAGCTTGAAGTTTGATAACGCCAATAACATGATATTAAGGAGCCATCGACATTTTTGATACTGTACTAACTGTTTCAATTATCGAATCATAGATCACATATCGCGAGCTTCAAGCCAGAAGGGCGTATGAAAAATGATCTTTTGTATTTTAACTACATATTTTAAAACTCTCAATATTGCACTTACATCTATTACCTTCGTAAAAATCGAGTTTGTTTTACATGCACCCTTCTGGCGAGTACGCCAGAAGGGTGCATATAAAACAAACTGCGAAAAACTGCGATTCTCACGATCGAGGTAGTAACCTCGATCGTGAGAATCGCAGTTCAATCGTTTTGCGACAGCCGGGTGCCGCTTAGGGATTGATGGGTAAAGCCCTCGATGTAATATAGTTATCACGGTAGACAAAAAATTTGATGACATGACATACTCATTAGTTAGACTAAAAACAGATTTATATATATATATATATATATATATATATATATATATATATATATATATATATATATATATATATATATATATATATATTATATATATATCAATAAAGGTGTAAAATATTCATTAATAATATTATTTTTCTGAAATAAACTTAATTATGTTTGATAGCATTTTAAACAAAAATAAAAAATATTTTCTTTACTATTCGAATTATTCGAAAAATAATTTGCCGAATATTCGAATACTAAAATCGTCGAATATTCGAATAAAACGAGTATTCGAATTTTCGAATAACATACTGGTAACTAAAAAGAGTGAAATTATTATTTTTAACAAAAAAATAAAACCGACTTCCATGGTAAAAACAATAATAACATCCTTATACCTAATATGAACTAAAAAGTATTAAATAATTATTCCTATCTAACAGTGCCTTTTTCCGAATTCGGCTAAAACTCAACTATTTCTGTACTCAATCTTCATAATTTCGAAGTCGGTGCCAGTTCCAAAAGTTTCAAATATTCTGTCAGAGAACTGAAGATTCAGCTGTATCTGGTACCGACTTCAAAATGATGATGATTGAGTACAGAAATAGTTGAGTTTTAGCCGAATTCGGAAAAAGGCACTGTTAGATACGAGTAGGAATAATTATTTAATACTTTTTAGTTCATATTATAAGGATGTTATTATTGTTTTTACCATGGAAGTCGGTTTTAATTTTTTGTTAATTGTATCAAAATCTTAATGCGGTTCACAGACTACACCTACTTTCCAAGTTTCAATTGTATTGCTCTTAGAGTTTCGGAGAAAAGTGGCTGTGACATACGGACGGACAGACAGACAGACATGACGAATCTATAAGGGTTCCGTTTTTGCCATTTGGTTGCGGAACCAACTCAAAAATACTCTAGAAGAAATCCGAGGGCAAGTTCTTAGTTTTCAAAATTTTCATTTTTCATAAATACATTATATCCGTCAAAATTATCAGTCTATGCTGAGTTGGCTCTCGACGTTTATTTTCAATTCAAGAATCATTCTCTTAACAAGTTAAGATAAGATCATGTAGCTAGTCTAAGTAATTTAGGTTTGAAAATGTTTTTTCGAGAAAATTAAAACGTTTACAAAAAGTTTCGAAAAATGTTTGCAAGAGTCTTGCTTTTTGCAAGACCAAGACCAAGACTAGGCGTGCAAGACCAAGACCAGACAGATTTGAGCAAGACCAAGACCAAGACTGCACAAGCAAGACCAAGACCAAGACTGGTCAAGTCTTGGTCTTGGTATTGCTTTGCTCATTACTAACCATAACTGTTAGCTCCACCATGATAGCGAAACGCCCAAGACGCACATGGGCGTCATTTTTAGAGTTTTTGAAATTGGGCATATTTTCCAAATCCGAAAATTTGCCAATTTAAAAGTGAAATAAAATCCAGCGTATCTTACTTGGAATTTTGTATAAATGTGAAGGTGTCTCTTGGAACCGGCGGGGTCAGTAAACGCGTGATAGCAGGACAGGAATATAGGTCTATACAGTTCCCTTGTCTTCCGTCTGGTGTAGTGCAACCATTACTCGGAGCTTTTGGACAGCATACCTGAAGAGGAAAATAAAAAATGCTTAGTAAGGCCAGAGACCAGACATACCTTGGTCTATGGTAAGGCTTATCTATATTAGGTATTTGCTATATATCGCCGTGCCACTTTATTAATCATAAATAGAGCTGCTGAGTTTGTAAAATATGGTTTAACCATACTTTTTGGGATATCCCTTAAACAACACGTTTGTTATCTTAAGTGTTATGTAATTTGTGTATTTTCCAAGCTGATTCTTGCCTCATCGTTATGAAATATTTACTCAGAATTGGAGACTACACTTTTTGACGTGACAACGTCTTATAATTCGATATGGGCTGCGCGCACGAAAAAACATGACGCAATATGCGGCGTTACCTCGCTGATCGCTCTGAGGCGTTCCAATATAAAGCCTAGATCCACTTGAGCGGCTCGGCCAAATGAGCCCGCTCATTTGGCCGAGCCGCTCAAGTGGAGACGCCTGAGCACGCTCGAACTCGCACGAATGAGCGGCTCATTCGCCCGAGCATGCTCAAGTGGATACTAGGATTAAGGCTGTAAAGACGTCATACGCCTAATACTGGTCCAATCCGTTCTATAGGGTTACCCTGGGATGCATATCCCTCTGGCGTAATAATAAACAAAACAACCAGTAAGTGTCAGCGAACAGACAAAAACTTATTCCATTGAATTACATATACCAAATGTTGTCGGGTAAGCGATAGCGCGATCTAGAGGCCTAACGGCGACATCTGTTATCAAATCGCGGAACTAAATTTACTTATAAATTATTATGAAGTTTACAAATCTCAACAAAGGTAGTTGTCACGTTCGACTATCGTCAGTAAACCGACTTTACAGACAACCGATTTTTTTTTCATACTTATATCGAGACCCTTTTCCAAATTTTATTTTAGCACCTAACGGAGCATTTACCGTTTTGACCCACTAATGTATCATGGAAGAAATTGATTCATATTTTGTACCGTTGGCAGTTGACGGACCCACGTCACTTGGTCGAATTATGTCAATTCAATGAGTCGCTCGTGATGAGAGCTAGGTTTGACATAACGCGACTAAATTGCATAGGTCCGCCATCCGCCTATACATCAACTTCTCTGATAGTACATAAAACCTCTTGCCATAATATGATGACAATCGCGTAGCCTAACCTGAAAGCCTTACCAGAGGGCTGTTGTCTTGGAAACCACACTGCGATTTTTTTATGTAAGCTACATCCGCAGCGGTCCTCGATGGACTCAAAAGAAGATCGAGCAGCTGCCTGCATTGTCTTATGGGTATGCATTCACCGTTTGTGTTCGATGGCGTTATACATGATGATTCTGAAAATAATTTTGCATTGCTTAGTTGTAATTAATATTCCAGACGGACAATGATATTTTGTGATAAGACAGCAATAAATTTGTATTACGTACTTCTGAAATTTAAACGGATTGTATGTTTTTGTTTATCGCTTTCATCGCTCTTTGGTTTTCTTTATCCGTCAAATGAAATAGCATACGAAATACATTATTGACCTTGGTTTGGAAGACTAGTTTTAATCAGGAATATTATTATTCGTTTTGTTACCAATTTTCAAATGTGTCTTCTTACAAGTACAATATATGTATTTCCGTTCAAGGAAAAAATACAAATATTATTAATTTGTGGGCAAGTAAAGTAGGCGTAAATGGAAAATAAAGGTAGATGAAAAGTAAATGGTAGAATAAAAGATTAGATATATATAGAAATAATTTAGGAACAGTAACATAATATTATAAAAGTTATAAAATTACTAGATATGACAAGAAAAGCAAATTGAGGTTGGTCATTAGTCATTACTCGGTAGTCGGTACTTATTTTCGCTCAGCTCGGCTACACATATTTTAATATTTGTATAAATAGTATCAAGTTTTTATTTGATAATGACGCTCGTTTTCCTCATCGATCTAAGCTCGTTTTAGTAGAGCTTGACACACTTACAAAACATTTAACAAATGCTTTGGAACGTGCGTTCCGGAGATAATAACTTCAAATTGAGGTCAAATTACTTCCAAGAACTTGGTATTATTGTCCTGTTATATCTGTGCACGGAGAATGCAAAGCACCTCTCTTATCAAAAACTTGAGTGTTTATTTTTATACACAAAACTGACAACGACACCTGACCTGCCACAAAAAGATAATCCACAATTGAACGCGCATAAAATTGACATCGTGCGTGCAGATGTAAAATTAAATGTCAAACTTACGTCCTTGTGCACTGTGTATTAGTAAAAAACTTATGATAACTTGTACCGAACAGATTGCTACGGTCATGATTTTATCACCACATAACTGGTTGGACGTTTTCGCGGGCCGGCCGCTGGGTGCGCACTGTCAAGCGCCGCCTCTACAACCGGTATTCGTTGAACTGTGATGAGTAACTGGTATTTTGTTATCTGTAAGCGCACAGATATTTTACGTCTTGGCAGGTCTTGGTGATGCAGATAATTATACGATTGTAATTAATTATTTGGCAGCCCAATTTTTACTTTACCAAAAAATGAAGTGTTTTGCATGTAAGGGTTAATTTATACTAGCGCATAGTCGAAGCGCATCAAAGCGAATCCCCAAAAACTGAACATAGAAAATTCAACCTTAACTCCAGAGCGTAGCGCACACATTACTTCTGCGAGACCAATTATTAGCGTTGGTCGGGCGCATTCGCGCGAATTCGCGCGAACACGCGCGCCTTTTTAAATTCTCAGATATTGAATATTTTATTCTCAGATTTGGTGTTAAGGTTGAATTTGTTATGATCAGTTTTGGAAATTCGCTTCGATGCGCTTCAACTCTGCGCTAGTATAAATTGACCCTTAACAGTGTTCTCTGAGTTCTCTCTTATAACCACTCTTCAAATACTGTAGTGCCTAGGTATTATGTTCACCTAGCACAAACAGAATCCTTACAACATAGTCGGCTGGTCCAGAGGACGACAGAATATGCCTAGGAGCAACTCTTTCTCTCTGATGATTTCCATCGCCTAATGTATCTACTGGGTATATGAAATTGTCTCATTTTTAGAGTTCCGTACCCAAAGGGTAAAAACGGAACCCTATTACTAAAACTTTGATGTCTGTCCGTCTGCCTGTCTGTGTGTCTCCAGGCTGAAACCCAAGAACCGCTATAGCAAGACTTTTGAAATTTTCACAGATTGAGTATATATATATATATATATATATATATATATATATATATATATATATATATATATATATATATATATATATATATATATATCAGTACTGTTGCCGCTATAACAACAAATACTAATAAATTAAATATTCAAGGGGGGCTCCTATACAATAAACGTGATTTTTTTACTATTTTTGCTCGATATCCATAACGGCAACACATAGGTAGGCACTTGAAATATTCACGAAATATCTATGGACGCTTCACACCACGTCAGTCTGGCCCTGTGGTAAGTACCTAAAGGACTTGTGTTACAGGTACCAGACAACGGAAATATATTTAATACTTTAATATTATACATATATTTAAGATTTTTTTATTATATGATACACATATTTAATACACATCCATGACCCAGGAACTTTGAATTTTTTTTTCCGTCGGCGGGATTCGAACCCGCAACCCCCGGCTTGAGCTACCGACGCGCTCACCACTGCGCCACAGAGGTCGTCTTAATTAATAATTAAATTTAAATAAATTAAATCACTAAGGGGGTCTCTATTGGACTGGGGATTGGGGGAGGGTGCTATTTTTGTAGTCACTCGAGCGTCATGGAGACCTAGTAGGTTTTGTACATTAGGTAAAGCTGATAAAAAATAATAAGAGTGTTTTTTCATTTTAGCGGTGGTTTCAGAAACTGCAGCCATTTTAAAGTTTTGAAAAAAATATATATATTCAGAAAATTGCTTATTTAGGTAAATTATAAATATATTTTTAAGACAACAAGGACTAAATCATTTAGTTTAGAGCAAAATAAAATATCTGCAAAGCCTAGTTAAGAAAATATGAAGCTTTATTTTTTTATATTTTAAAATGTCCCTACAGGCTTACCTAACCTTTGAATCGTCAGTGCTTTATATGGAAGCTTCTTTGGGGTATACTAAACATCCCCTATCTTAATCTGACAGATCCGACGACATTTCAATATTAAAAAAAAAAAAAAATACCCACCACGTGAGAAATCTGATTTCTATACCATGATAACTTAATCTGACACGCTCGAGCTACTCCCGAAATCCCCTCTTCCCCTCCCCAACTATTACCAGGGGTTTATGAAGTTTTGTAGAGTAAGGTTGTACCAATATCGAGCATTGCATCGGTTACGTTACAAATATCGGTCAACACCATTTTATTCATCGATTGATAGAGATTTAGTAAAGGTGAATAAAAACAGTTAAACCTTTAATGCTTTTTATTTAATTATAAACAATTCAAAATTATTATAAAATCCAACAAGGAGATGTCAGTTAACTTTGCATTTTAACGAACGGACAATGGTTTAGTACAAACAAAACATTTTATTCATTCTTCTGATTTTTTGTATAGTCACAGAATACAAATTATTTAGTAACAAGTATAGTTGCTTAAAATTTCGAGTCTACTACGAATAATGAAAACTTAGTCTACCATTAAACTGTACAAATTGAAAATGTTACCGTTGGGTTGAATGAAGCCAAAACATAATGTAGTATAACAAAATATCATAAGCTTAGTGTTAATCCGTTTTTGACCGACTTCCAAAAAGGAGGAGGTAATACTACGAATAATAAAAACTTAGGAAACATAACTCCGATACTATTACCGTTTTAAATTTGGTTCCTTTCGAACTGCCATGTAACGTCAGCCTTAATACCGCTCAAGGCCACCTAAATATTGCAAATGTATTGAAATGTAATGACGTTATCACGTCAAAAAGTGTACCAGGTACACTTTTTGACGTGATAACGTCTTATAATTCGATATGGGCTGTGCGCCCCAAAAACATGACAGTTCATGCGGCGTTACCTCGCTGACAGCTCTGAGGCGTTCCATTTACACTTTCAAGTCTCTCAACAACCGTAAGGCCCACCTGGGCCGCACTCTTTGTTTCGATTATATTACGTATTTCGAAGACTTAGAGAATACTTTTGTATGAAGAAGTTGGTTAGTTATGACCTTTGATACATTGACCACACTCTGAATGAAAAATAAATAAACAATCTGTGAGCTATTAGTATTATTTCGGCTATTCAAAATTGTGCTATATTTCCTAAGTGTCAAGGTATGACTTAATATATGAAGAATAAAGTATTCGTTTATTTCTTCTGAACAAGTCACTAATTATAGTTTCGAAAGTTTATAATTGAGAAACTAATATCACATCGGACTAAATACTATATTATGATGGCTTGATAGATAGAAAATTTAACATATATTATAATGTAGTTCACACAAACATAAAATATGGATTATATGTAAGGATATTTCATATTACATTAATTTTCCAAAGAGGGTAGGCCGGGCGCCATTTTTTTTGCACATTGACCTGCCAACTTTTTTGCATAGATTTTTCCCGGAACTGAGGGGTTAAGGGGCCGGGTACCCTCGAAATTCTCATACATACGTAATTCCAAAATCATTTTCTCATACGAAAATATTTAACATGTTTGAGTTGTTTTTCAGTTTAAAATAGTAATTATCTAGGTTCCTGCACAAAAATTTACTTCAAAATATTAAAACATTAAAAAAAAAAATTTGTTTTTAATTTTTTTTTAGTAAATTTAGTACTTAATATTTAAACACTAAAAAATAGAGTAAAACACTAAAAATATATAAATAAATAGTAAATTTACTACAAAATATTTAAATACTAAAAAATATTTTTTAGAGTTTAAATATTTTGTAGTAAATTAACTATTTATTTATATATTTTTTAGTGTTTTACTCTATTTTTTAGTGTTTAAATATTAAATACTAAATTTACTACAGAAAAATTAAAAACAAAAAATTTTTTTTTAATGTTTAAATATTTTGAAGTAAATTTTTGTGCAGGAACCTAGATAATTACTATTTTAAACTGAAAAACAACTCAAACATGTTAAATATTTTTGTATGAGAAAATGATTTTGGAATTACGTATGTATCAGAATTTCGAGGGTACCCGGCCCCTTAAGGCTATGACGTTGTCACGTTCAACTATCGTCAGTAAACCGACTTTACAGACAACCGATTTTTTTTGACAAGTATTGTGGTGCATGTTTTTTGACGGAGTTACTTTTCCTTAGTTTTTATTATTCGTAGAGGTAATACGTTCGGCTGTATGTATTTTTCTTTTTTTTTGTATGTTCAACGATTACTCAGCCGTTTGTGATCCGATTTTCAACATTTTTTTGTGTTATATAGGGTTTAACTCGAATTTGGTACCATGTTCACAAAAGTGGTAATCTGATGATGGGATCCTTGAGGAATCGAGGGGACTCCTTAAAATTTGTATGGAAACATATAGTGATTTAAATTTTTTCTGAAGTATTCGAGGCATGTGCTACCAAAAAGTAAGACTTCACACCAGGTTATACCCTGGATCCGAAGGTACCCAACAGAACTTTTGAATCCTTATATATACAGGTTCGGGGATTTTGGCGTTATTTAAATCACTGAAAGCATAATAAGCCAATATATCAATTTGACTAATCATCATCACCATAACCATAATTATAATGGTATAATAATTATGGTTGTATAAATATTACATTACATTATGATTTATGACCCAATTATTGGCACTTTTCGCGATATTTTGCATCGAAGCTAATGTTTTTAGACCGATTTTTAAAATTCTTGTGTTGTTGTATAGGATAAAATCTAAATTTTGTATAACAATTACGAAAGTGGTGATCTGGTGATGGGATCTATGAGCAGTCGAGGTAAATCATTGAAATTCCTTAAAACACAGTCTTCATTATTCAAAATAATGAAGGCTGTTATAGTATGTACAGAACTAAATAGTTGAGATTTAGACGAATCCTGAAAAAGGCACTATTAAAGAGTAAGAGTTATTTAATACTTTTTAGTTCATATTATTATTGCTTTTACCTTGGAAGTCGGTTTTAATTTTTTGTTAAAAATAATAATAGAGCTTAATGTTACTCTCAATCCAATCCAGATAATCGTACACTTTAGTATATACGCCGGGGCAATCATCAGCCGCGCATTGCTCTGCTCTAAAGCTAAATACACCAACAATTCCACAAAACGTGCTGTCGTAGAACTCGTAGAGTATAAGTGGTCCCCCAGAATCGCTTACAATATGTTCATCGTCTCCTCCACCGGCATTTGACTGGCCCCTATGGCAGGCTGGTACCCTCTCAATCTTTTAACACAAGTCTGAAAGAAATAAAGCTTTAATACTTCACTGTGCTTAGTGAAAAATTCCACCCAGACGATAGCGGATGTTAGATGGGTGCATAAAATATAAAATTTTTATCGTTAAGTTTGTTATGAATTTAATAGGAAACAAAAATCAAATAATTTTGGTAAATTACTTACTTCCCTATCTATAAAATTTATGTAGTTTTCTAATTTGATGCCTTCATAATCCGTTTCATTTGTATATCCCCAACCGGCCACGGATAATAATATATCAGCGGGAGTTTCAGATGTAAAGTCTATTCTCGGCAAACAAATCGGTAAAATTAAGTCTAAAATAAAAAAATAAAAAATTAAAACACTTTCTAATGGACCATCACTGTTAAGAAGTTTTTAAAAATTCCAATTTATATTTCGTAGAAGACTGCAGCTTTTTTTTATATTTTGACGTACGTTATAAGTGTAAAAATATTCAGTATATTGTAAGTTATTAGTGTTCTAAGTATGTCGTACATTTATAAGTTGTTTTTTACCGTTATAGGGCACAGGTTCCTTTAGACGAATCAAGCCGATGTCATTGACATTCAGTAGCGTTTTGGATATATTGTATTCAGGGTGAACGGCAAAAGATTCAATTTTGATGGACAATTCACCATACGTGCAGTCTATGCCACCGCCTTCAACATCATTGCAGTCTGGTCCTTCGCTAGTGATGTTGAAGTCTCCAAAACGGACAGATTTTCTGTTTAATAAAAAAATATCTTAATACATATTACAACGCTAAAATCTACAACCCAATAACCCCCATCCACAATCTAACCTGCAGCTGCTCTGTCATTCAATTGCGTTGGTGAAATGTGATGATCAAGTTCTCAAGGTGATTCTAAAATTTCTAAACGTGTTTTTAGGACTTAAAAGTTATTTTCAGCGCTTTTGGATCCAAAATTTACTCTGGATGAAAAGAATTTTTATCAAGGAAAACCTTGACAGAAATTTGTAATGATTTATAGAAGCTACGAATGCCTTAAAAGTGTATAAGTAAGATGATTTTTTAAAGACTGCGTTAAAAAATGAAATGTGATGATGATAATAGCGACAAATAAAGTGAATTTATTGAAAAATTAAAAAACCCGACTGCAAAATATGTTACTAAAAAGAACGAAACAAGACCTAATTCTGCCGGAGGCATCGAATCCATGTTTAAATTGATATGACTCATGCTTACGAGTTTCGTGCCAGGATGAATAGAATTCTACATAGAAAAATGTAGAAAAGAAAGTGGATTATAAAATGCAGTCGGAGGCATATTTTATGATTTATGAATTAATGTTAAACTTGGTGCGACATGCCTCCGAGTTCCGACTGCATAAATTCTTCTACATTTTTCTATGTAGCCTTCTATTCATCCTGGCATGAAACTTGTAAGCAAGAGTCGTATCAATTTAAACATGGATTTTTTATTCTTAGGTTCTAAATAATATTATAGTTAATACAACAGAATAATAAAAAATAATCGCCTGTTTTAAATAAGGAGCAACTTCACGGTTACAAAATTTGCTTTTAAATCTACAGCGTACTATTAATAAGCATAAAAAAGCTTACGCTCCCAATGACCTGTTGTTGCTTGACACCAAGCAGTGAGCTGCAGTCAATACATATCGTTTATGGATAAGTGATCCTACGCATAGACGTGGCCCATTATCGGCATATTCAATAATACCTATCCAAGGATGTATGTCGATTAAAACATCTGAAATAAATAAAGTCATGTTCAAAATTGTAATATTACTTTCCCTGGACTCAAAGTATCTTTTCAGCAAACTCGGCTTAGCGGTTTGGGCGTAAAGAGGTAACAGACAGACACGCTTTCGCATTTATAATATTAGTATGGATGATATTGTTATTTTCCATTATCCTAAAATGCCCACTTTTTGCGTTAGGAAATGTACATCTAAGTATAAAGAATTAAACAAACAGAATCGTCAGTAGTTGAGATTTACCTCTAAAAATGTTATTATAGACTGGAACCTCGTTCCCTTTCCTTTGTCTTAGGTCCACCGGGTCACAACAATAGTAGTTGTGGCTATTGTCGCATCTGAAAGGGTAGGAATTAATTTATTTCTAGTATAATATTCCAAGATGACACCAATAGTTCTAGACTCCAGACCTAGACTCTCTAAAATATTATTATTAATTATGTCATCTTCTCTAATCAACAAACTACCACCAACCCAGGAGGATTTGTAGTAGTTTTTGAACCACACAAAAATTTTACTTCACGTTTATAAATTTTATTCAACTGTATAGTATTTTGGTACCTTGATCTTTGAACATATTCGATATTTACGGCACCTTATGGCCTTGTTTCAAGTTTCTTTCGTATAATTGGGCATGATTCTAAAGGCTTGCAAGTGCTTTTTTGTCCTGAAAATGTGACGCACCTATCATGCGATGTATTATTCGGACAGCAAACCTGCAATCAGATGAAGTAATAGTTACATTTTGCGGTCAATTATTTGATCATAATATTGGTTTTTATTTTAACTTCCACGTTGAACTTATTATTGGACTTTTAATTAGTCTTCCGCCGTATACGTCCATCCATATCCGGATACATTAAATGGTTAAAGATTATTTCCCAAAGATTTCCCTGTTAGAACAATTCCAGTATGCTTTCCTTGCGCTTCATTACTCAAAATAATATCTTGTATTATTATCTACTACATTTTAGTAAAGAAACATTCAAACCAGACGAGTTTGATCCATGTATCCACAGGTCGATAGCTTGAGGTATTCCCGTTGCTCGGCAGATTTCATGCCGAAGGGCTTCAAATGTTTGCAATCATCGATGGGTATACATTGACCATCTAATTTCGTTGGCGTCTTACATACTTCTGTAAAATACATAAGGTAAAGTAGTAGTGTCTTAGTAGGAACTAGTTAGTTAGTATATTACGGTTGCATCTCATGTACGTAACTTTGTAACGTCAATGGTTTCCGTGCAAATTATCCGCGTGCAGTTTATTGATTAAGGACTAAGATTATCCAGCGGAGAATGCAAATGATTTTTGATAAATTTGAAATGCATACCTTGTGCATCCAAAATGTGTAGCCCCAACAACGCACACCAAATCCCATACAAAAGAGGTTTCATATTCCCGAATGTGTCTACTCTTTGTCAAGTCAGTGCAGTTACTGTTGGGTTTTATCGCGGATATTTGCAACGATGTTATAATGCGATGATTCAGTTCTGGACTTATTTTTAATAACAATAACTAGGTATTCTATGTCGTATGCATCATCATCGGTTACGTTACAAATATCGGTCAACACCATTTTATTCATCGATTGACAGATATTTAGTAAAGGTGAATAAAAACAATTTAACTTTTATTTTTTTTATTCAAACAAACATTTCAATATTATTTTAAAATCCAATAGTAAAGGAACCGTCAGATTTTAATAAATAATGCACGCGTCGAGTTCCCGAATTTCTATGGGACAAACAAATTTTCTACATTCTTCCGATTTTTGGCATAGTTGCTTAAAATTTCGAGTCTGCCGTTAAGTATAAAATTAAAAATATTACTGTTGGGTTGAATGAAGCCAAAACATAATATAGTATAACAAAATATCATAAGCTAAGTGTTAATCCATTTAGAGCTTAATATTACTCTTAATCCAATCCAGATAATCGTACACTTTAGTATACACGCCGGGACAATCATCAGCCGCGCATTGTTCTGGTCTAAAGCTATACACCAACAATTGCACGAAAAGTGCTGTAGTGGAGTTTCAGTGGTCCCCCAGAATCGCTTACATGTTTATCGTCTCCTCCACCGGCGCATATTTGACTGGCCCCAATGGCAGGCTGGTACCCTCTCAATCTTTTTACACAAGTCTGAAAGAAATAAAGCTTTAATAAAACACATACTTCACTGTGTTTGGTAGAAAAACCATCCAGACCCAAAGTCAAGCCACACAGCGGACGTAAAATGGGTGCATTATTATTAAAAAAAAAGTTCAAATAATTCTGGTAAATTACTTACTTCCCTATCTATAAAATTTATGTAATTTTCTAATTTGATGCCGTAACCATAATCCGTTTTATTTTTATATCGCCAACCGGCCACGGAGAATGATATTATATCAGCGGGAGTTTCAGATGTAAAGTCTGTTCGTGGCAAACAAATCGGTAGAATGAAGTCTAAAATAAAAAATATTAATACTTTTAAATGAACAGTTTAAAAATTCCAATTTATATTTCGTAGACTGCAGCTTTTTTGTTTTACATTTTGACTATGTTACAGAAAATATATTCAGTTTGTAAGTTATTACTTATAACTTATAAGTAGTGCTTATTAATTTAATCCTTCGATCGCCAATTCTTGGAAATCTTTTGTTATCGCGGCCTACTTCGGCCTTACGGGGATTGATAGGTTAATTAAAGTAATTTTACCGTTGTAGGGCACAGGTTCCATTAGACGAATCAAGCCGATGTCATTAACATTGAGTAGCGTTTTGGATATATTGTATTCAGGGTGAACGACAAAAGATTCAATTTCGATGGACAATTCACCATACGTGCAATCTAGTGCAATGCTATCTACTCCTAGATCAATGCAGTCTGGTCCTTCGCTAGTAATGTTGAAGTCTCCAAAACGGACAGATTTTCTGTATAACAACAAATTATTATCTTAATATTGCACCGCCACAATCTAAAACATGACTGGTGCCTCACCACTTAGTCAAAATGTTCAATACTTAAGGAGAGTATTCTATACTCGATTCTCATTATAATTATGTAATAAAATTAGGTACTTAATTTTTTTCCAATTTCCCCTTAAAAAAATGAATCATGGACACTAAGTAAATTACGCGGCTAGGCAAGTAGGCATACTATGCGGCCGGCGCGGCGGCTGCCGCCAAAGAAACATCACGCCGCTACCCTTCCCGCGCGCGGTGTCCATTTTTTTATAACAGTGGAAAATGCATTACGCATTCCCGGCAGCCCGGGGAAAGGCCGCCGGGATATGTGGGACTCCCTAGGTGCTGCGGTAGGGAAGAGCACCCAGGTTTCCCACTTAAACCCGATGCCTCCTCCTCCGCTTGTTGCTGAGCCGCCGGACCCGCCAGGGACGAAACTGCAGCGACCCAGTTAGCGGCGTTTGCTGCACAGCAACATTCTACTCTACGACAGTTTACGACAGCTGTCGCTACCTCCGGGAGGGCAGTCCGAGGCATCAGACGCTCTTTAACCGGTCGAGCTCGTGCAATGGACGGCGGATTCCCCAATCCGCCGCCCGAGCCCATCTGAGGCGGGAGTTGGCGCTCGTATTGAGCGCGCCTACGCCCTCCACGCCTTCTTCTCATGGGGTCGGCGTCCTCTTGGGCCTCCCGGTTCCTCTCGGCAGCCTCCTTCTGCAATAGAACGAATTCGCAGAAGGTGGAGACCGCTTCCCAAGCTTCTCTCGACCGGACTATGGATGACAGTATGGCCGGGAGAGTGAGGTCAAGTCCAAGTACGGCGAAGAATTCCGCGCGCTGCTCGAACCAAGTTGGGCAGGCCACGAGCGTATGCTGCGCCGTATCATCGTCTGTGTCCGGGCAGTGGTGGCAACGAGGCGTTGGCTCCCTTCTGGCCGTATGGTGCAGGTAATGACCGAAGCAGCCATGCCCGGTCAACGTCTGCACGGTACGATTCGGTAGGCAAGGGTGCCCCAGGGACGTGCCACCCACTGTTGAAGTATGGGCCAGATTGCTGCGACCACTTGACGGCCGGCAGTCGGTGACGCCATTTGGTCCTGCCAGGTGCGCATTAATATAACACATGCCTGGCGGCGCCATCGGGTTGCCAGATCTTGCCTTTAAAGTCGACTTTGTTAAAATGTGAACAGAGGCGTGCACAGGTTTTTGACATGGAGTAAGCAGCGGTATCGGTTTAGTAGTTTTGGCGTGAAAGCAAAACAGACAGACAAACGGACAAAAAGATATTTTCGCATAAATTGTAATATTAGTGTGGATATAAATTAAAAACTATGTTTTCTAAACTATTATAATATAACTAGCTGTCCCGGCAAACGTTTCTTTGCCATATTATAATATAAAGTATATCGCCCGTATTATTTTATTGAATTAGTGAATAAATAAGTATGTCACCATGGCAACGTCCATCGCTCCCGTGACCCGCGTCGCATAAACAATGGTCGCTCTTTATAAACAAATAATTTGCAATAAAATAAAATTGCGACTATAATTAAAGATCTAAGCTATCCTATCTCTCAAGTTGGAAAAAAACACATATTAAAAAAAAAAACATTAAAATCGGTTGAGTAGCTTAGGAATCCATCGCGGAGAAACATCGTGACAGGAGATTTATATATTATATTATATTAGATATGAGTACGTTCTGTTATGAAGAAACAAAAAAAACGCCATCTGTTGTCACGTGTTGGAACTACAATGAAAGTTCATTTGCGTTCACATGTGTGCTAAGTTAAAATAAATAAAAACGCCATCTATTGTTATATATTAGAAATGCAATGTGAATTCATTTTCATCGATATTTCCATGGAAATTAGATACATAATATATTTTTGTCTTATAAAAATGTAGCCTATGTCCTTTGTCAGGCTCTAGACTAACTGTGTACAAAATTTTATTACAATCGGTTCATTAGTTTTGGCGTGAAAGCGAGACAGACAAACAGAGATACTTTCGCATTTAATATAAAGTATATAATATTATAAAATGATAAAATAAATTAGTACATGAATATGAATAACATGAAACTTTTGAGTTACTTACATTTCATTTTTGTTGCTGGTTTAATTGTTGTAACTCAGGTACACGTACCTACCTTTCGACACAAATCACAATTAGAATCTTTTCACTGAATGACAATTGTGAAAACTTGTTATTTTTAATTTTTAATAAACACACATTTTCAACACAAACCTCACAGTCAAATAACATTTTTAAGAAATCAAAAAACGCACTTAATATAGAAATTAGAAACTCAGTAATAACTAATATCTAATAAACTGTTAAATGTACAAACTTTTAAATGTTAAAATAATAAAAATCTTCTAAGAAAACTATAAATATACTGGCGCAAACAAAAATAATATGTTACAGTGCTCATCACATGAAAAAAGAAAATGGCGTTCCAAAAATACTAAACATTAATGTAATGTAAACAAATATAACCCTTACTAAACAAAAATGCATTATACATGCATACGCGTAATTAGATTTCCGTCCACTATTTTTACTCGGATTATAATAGGCAACGAAGTGTGAATTGCAACGAACCCGAACCGAACGCCGCGTCGGAGACGCTCGGATAAGTTCGGAAATCGGAAGACCTGCCGGCTGCCGCAGTCCTTGAAGCTACTTGCCCGTACTAGGCAAATGAGATATTCATGTCTGTGTGCGTTTGCAATCTGTGCACCGATACAAAAATCTCATCGCACACAATATATGCCCGAGGTCTGCGAGGCCTCAAATGCATATATCTCCGCTCGGCGCGCCGTTACGATTAAATAATAATGTTTTTATGAAGTTTTGCAAATTAGTTTTTGCTATTTTATAAATTTAGGCGTTTTAAGTGTATTCATTTTTTACTTTATATAATAACTAACGTCATCTAAAACGTGCGAAAGTTAAATTAAAATATGTGTATAGCAAGTATTTATCATTAGGTAAGCAGTGCTTTTATGCCTTCATGGTACGCACGCCCATGAATGTGAATTGTGATGATGATAAAGGCGACAAAAGACTACAAAGCGCGACGTCGAAGTCGGACTGGGCAGTGGGCAGTGAGCACCACGTTAATGTACAATATTTTAGTGCTGTTACTATATTAAGGGTGGGTTGCACCTACTTACTTTAACTATAACTATAACAAAATGTCAAATGAACTGTCAAAACTCTATTTAAAGTCAATAATATTATTGTATAAGTACTTTTATTATTCGTAGATTAGTACCAATAAAACAGATATAAAAATACTAGATGTTCCGCGCGGCTTCGCCCGCGTAATTTAGGAATGTCACAGAAAAAGTACATTTTCCGCAAAAACAGAAACCTATGTCCTTTCACGTGGTCTATTCTTCATGCGTGCCAAATAACATAAAATTGCTCCAGTAGTTTCTTAAGATAATATTAAGCAATATTATAATTGGGAAGAGTTTGTTTGTTTGTTTGAACGCGCTAATCTCAGGAACTACTGGTCCGATTTGAAAAATTCTTTCAGTGGTAGATAGCCCATTTATCGAGGAAGGCTATAAAAGGCTATATTTTATCTCGCTAATACTAATAGGAGCGAAGAAATAGAGGAAAGTGTGGAAAAAACGGGGGGAAATTATTTAAAAGGGCTTATTTGAACGCGCTAATCTCAGGAACTACTGGTCCGATTTGAAAAATTCTTTCAGTGTTAGATAGCCTATTTATCAAGTTTCAAATAATTTCCCCCGTTTTTTCCACACTTTCCTCTATTTTTTCGCTCCTATTAGTCTTAACGTGATAAAATATAGCCTGTAGCCTTTCTCGATAAATGGGCACTAATAGATATAACACTGAAAGAATTTTTCAAATCGGACCAGTAGTTCCTGAGATTAGCGCGTTCAAATAAGCCCTTAAAATAATTTCCCCCCGTTTTTTCCACACTTTCCTCTATTTATCCGCTCTTATTAGTATTAGCGTCATTAAATATAGGTAGCCTATGGCCTTCCTCGATAAATGGGCTATCTAACACTAAAAGAATTTTCCAAATCGGACCGGTTCCTGAAATTAGCGCGTTCAAATAAGCCCTTTCAAATAATTTCCCCCGTTTTACCACACTTTCCTCTATTACTTCGCTCCTATTAGTCTTAGCGTGATAAAATATAGCCTATAGCCTTTCTCGATAAATGGGCACTAATAGATATAACACTGAAATAATTTTTCAAATCGGACCAGTAGTTCCTGAGATTAGCGCGTTCAAATAAGCCCTTTCAAATAATTTCCCCACGTTTTTTCCACACTTTCCTCATTTATCCGCTCTTATTAGTATTAGCGTCATTAAATATAGGTAGCCTATGGCCTTCCTCGATAAATGGGCTATCTAACACTAAAATAATTTTTAAAATCGGACCAGTAGTTCCTGAGATTAGCGCGTTCAAACAAACATTAAGGTGACGCAGCGTTAAAGTAAGAAACCGTGCTGGATATGTTTTAGATTGCTTGTTTTCTATGAGAGGCCGGCCCGGCCTATCATAGAAAACAAGCAATGGAACAGCAAAAAATGGAAAGGGCGTAAGCGACAAAATGGTTTTTGTCGCATAATTTAAAAACCATAAATACATTTCATATAAGCTATGCACAAATCAAAGTGCATGCTTGAACCAATTTACGTACAAATTTTGGAACCTTAAATCACTCTCCTCTGTTGGAAAAATAGGAATCCCTTTTTTTACAGAGGTCTTTTCGATTGATTATTCTGTGCTATAAAAGTTATCCAATCGTGTTATGCTATGGGCAATTCAAAGACAAAGACATGATGAATACTGACAATGAACTTCGATTTCTTAGCTTTAGTCATTGCTGAGAAAAATCGGCATCGCTACAGCCAAATTATCAAGGCGTCGCCTTAAATGCCTGTTTTAAATAAGGAGCAACTTCACGATTGAAATATTTTGCTTTTAAGTCTAAAGTACCCCGCAAACGATCAAATTTGTTTGACAAACATGTTTGATGTTATTTACGTTTTCATCAAACAGCAGCGCAGACGATCAAACGTGCATCAAACAAGTTTACACAATTAGCTAGAATCGGTTTGAGAACATGAGATCTTGTTTGACAAATACAGCGGAACACGTTCAAACACGTTTGTCAAACGCTACGCAAATCCAAATTTTTTTCAAACACGTCAAACACGTAGTTTGTTTGACAAACGCTTCAAAGCTGTACACTATTAAACTGACATACACGTAACATTTGACAAACAATTTGATCGTTTGCGGGGTACTTAAAGCTTTCTGTTAACAAGCATAAAAAACTTACGCTTCCAATGATTTGTTCTTGCTTGACACCAAGCAATGAGCTGCAGTCAATACATATCGTTTATTGATAAGTGATACTACGCATAGACGTAGCCCATTATCGGCATATTCAATAATACCTATCCAAGGATGTATGTCGATTACGTATTCTGAAATAAATAAACTTAAAGTCAAGCTCGAAATTGTAATATTGCAGGTGAACCAGTGACTCTGAAATGTTTCTTCATCTGCATTAAATTTTTAAAAATATTTTATCGTGTGGTCCTACAATTAACATACGTAATACTAGTGCCATCTATAATTTAATTCTTCTTGTAGAAAACCAGACCACATAAAAAAAAATCTGAACAGTTCTGTTATACTAGATAGTTGCGTACGTCTAACTTTTTATTATTTAATACTAGACTGCCCCAAAATTCGTTTATCGCGCGGGAACCGTAGTACTTTTCCGTGATAAAAAGTGATCTATGTTCCTTTCCGGGACTCGAAGTATCTCTATACCTAGGAATAGGTAACAGACACAGTCACTAACAGACACACTTTCGCAATTATATTGATAAGTTAATGCTTGTATGGATGATATTGTTTAAGAGAATTTTAGATTACACGAAAATTGCCACTTTTGGCATTAGGAAATATACAGCGATAAGGAATCAAGCAAACGAAATGGTTTACCTCCAAAATTTTCAAAATCAGGAGAGGCATGGCAATCCTCGGCGATGCCTTCTATAAGCTTGTTTTCTTTCCTTTGTCTTAGGTCCACCGGGTCACAGCAATAGTAGTTGTTACTATTGTCGCATCTAAAAGGGTAGGAATTAATGTTATTAAATATTCCAAGTTATCAACAATAGTTCTAGACTCCAGACGAGATTCACTGCGGCACTCAGAGATGAATATTAATTACTTAACTGTAATTTAATGAAGATTTTGACTTGTTAAACTAATATTATGTATTCTGTGTAATGACATTAGCCTCATACATTATCCGTCAAACTCTTTATTCAACTTGAGCTTTATCATAATTGTCTCTGAGTGCGGCAGTTAGACTCTCTAAATTATTAATGATTTCAACATGGACGTATAAAAAAAGGCGGACGGAGTCCCACCATACACAAAACTGTGTCGTTCAGAGTCGGCCAGCTGGCTGTATGTACACGGTCCGCACGCACACATTCTTGCGCTAGCCCATACCATTTGACAGGCGTCAGAATGTGTGCGTGGCCGACTCCGAAGAAAAGTGAAGACACGGTTTTGTATATAACAAAGACACAGTTTTGTATATAACAAGACTCCGTCCGCCTTTTTTTCTACATTCATGGATTTCAACTTCTCTAACTCAATCTTGATTGAGTTATCCCAAAAGGATTTATGGTAGTTCTTGAACCACACAAAATTTTTACTTCACGTTTATGACTATTATAAATATATATTATAAATATTTTGGTAACTTGATTTTTCGCACATATTCCATATTTACGGCGCTTAATGAATGGTCTTGTTTCAAGTTTCTTTCGTATAACTGGGCATGATTCTAAAGGCTTGCAAGTGCTTTTTTCTCCTGAAAACGTTTCACACTCATCATGCAATGTATTATTCGGACAGCAAACCTGCAATCAGATGAAGTAATTGTTACATTTAGCAGTCAATTATTTGATTATAATATTGGTTACTAACATTCACGCTAACCTAATCAAATGGCTTTAAATGTTGCCGCCCAAAGTATACGCCAATGCTAATATTACGTGATTAAGGATTATTTCGTAAAGGTTTCCCTGTTATAATACTTATCATAAATTAGGACAATCTTCCAGTATCCTTTCTTTGCGCTGCGCTTTTCAAAATATTAATCATTTACTACTAGATTTATAAGTAAACAAAAATTTTAACCAGAGGAGTTTGATCAATGTATCCACAAGTCGATAGCTTGAGGTATTCCCGTTGCTCGGCAGATTTCCTGATAAAGGTCTTCAAATATTTGCAATCATCGATAGGTATACATCGACCGTCTAATTTCGTTGGCGTCTTACATATTTCTGTAAAATACAATAGGTAGGTAAAGTGGTCGTGTTAGTAGTAACTAGTTGGTTTATACAGGGTGCAATTAAACCTTCCTGCCAAATTTTTTCCAGGGCTTAGGTATCATTAGGAGAGTCCATTTAATCAAAAAATAAAATAAAATTGGGTGGTATTTTCTTAATGACATATTTTATCCCATTTAAATTCGTTGCAGAACGGTCACTCGCGGCGGAGGGTATAAGCGGGGGAGGCGCGCGCGCGGGTGCAGGTCACGCGCGGGCGACGCGTCGTGTCCATTAATTGTAGTGTTTTTTAGGATAACTTTCGGAAGCTATTTCTCAACATTTTAGTATTGAGTGATTACAAAAGAAAAAACACGTGTATTTTTTATTTTAACAAGGATTAATGTGTCAAAATTTGGTAGGAAGGTTTAATTGCACCCTGTATTTATATTACGGTTGCATCTCATGTACGTAACTTTGTAACGTCAATGGTTCCGTGGAAATTATCCGCGTGCAGTTTATTGATTAATGACAAAGGTTATCCAGCGGAGAATGCAAATGATTTTTGATAAATTTTAAATGTAATTTTAGCACAAGTTACTACATACCTTGAGCGCCCAAAATGTACACAATTTTCACAATTGAATTCAACCTGTCAGTTTGACGTGTGGTTAATTTGACTGGATCATGTTTTGTTTTTTATATATAGCAACGACCAGAGAAAATTTTCAAAAAATTATCAGTATAATAATACCATGTAGGTTGTACCACGTGACGTCGAATGGTGCAATTCTATTGGTCGATATTTGGGTCGGAAAAATAATCATAATTATTATTATGTAATTAGTTAATTACATTAAATTTTGCTATTTCTCGTTTAGCGATTAATTTTGCGTCTTATCTTAGAAGAGTTTTAACATCATTATATTAAGCGCTAGCTTATAACTTATAAGCTTATGCTTATTTCCAGTTCTTTAACGAAGTTGCTACTTTGTAAAGTGTAAGTATTACAAAACATCAAAATAAATATAAGTCAGTTAAGAAAATCTGAATAAAAAACAATATTACAACTTTTAACAATTTTTATTGTATAAAACATTCCAAAACCACGATTAAGGCGGACTTACATTAGTAAATTATTGCAGTAATTTACTAAGTAGCTGATATCTCACTTACTATTCATACTCATCTGCATTGCCTATAAGATATAAACTAAAACGACAGTCGATTTTTGTCTATCATATAATAATTCGAATTGCCGTTAAATATAAAATAAATTAAAATGTTTCCCGCTGGGATAAATGCAGTCAAATTAAATTGTCCTATCATAAACGACATAATACTATGTAGTCTGATCGTAATAATATTATCATAATAAATAAATCAATCATCACTTGTTCCTTCTGAACACATTCAAGCCTTAATATTACTCTTAATCCAATCTAAATAATCGTACACTTTAGTATATACACTGGGTCTATCGACGGTCGCACATTGTCTAGGTCCAAAGCTGATGACACCGACGATTTCTTCAAAGTTGTCGTCTTGATGATAATATGAAAGTGGACCACCAGAGTCCCCTCCACACACGTCCTTTTCTCCCCCACCGGCGCAAATTTGACTCGGTCCTATGGTGGGTATGCCATCTCTCGAGTATTTTTTTAAACAAGTCTGAAAAGAAAATTGATTGTCTAACAGGATGCAAGATTAGCTACATTTTAGGGTGGGTTGCACCAACTTACTTTAACTATACCTGTAACTTTAACTATAATTTTAACTATAACTAAAGTGCAAAATGTCAAATCTTTGGTTACCGTTAAAAATGGCGTCCGACGCCATATTTAACCATAACCGCTCATACTTATAATTTTTCGTGGAAATTTACTGTTTCACAGTGTTATATTTTTCCTGTCGATTTTTACGGATAATTCAATTTTTAATACACTCAATCCCATTACCTGTAGCTTTAAAAATAAACGCAACAGACATCTGTCAATTTCTGTGGTCAAAGTTAAGGTTAAAGTCAAGGTTAAAGCTAAGTTAGCCTTAACTATAACCATAACTTTAACCTTAACTTTAACTTTAACCACGCCTCTGGTGCAACCCATCCTTATTGAAAGCAAATTAAAGTATAAATTACTTACGTCTCTATCTGCTAGTGGTATGATAGCATCTAATTTAACGTCACTATAATGCGTTTCATTTTTGTATCCCCAGCCTGCTATGACTAATGTTAAATTTGATGGGGGTTCGGCTGTAATGTCCTTTTCGGGTAAACAAACCGGTCGTATGAATTCTGAAATTAAAAAAAAAATGCTATCAATATAATATTATCTATCTTTCGTCATCGACAAACAAATCTTTAATATAATTTGAGAGGTACAATGTCCCTAATTATATTAACAAGTTGTAGTAAATGGTAACCTTAGAGTTATTTAATGTATTAGAAGTTCACTGTCGCTAAGTTAATTAATTCATGAAGCCCCAAGCGGCCACATCCGGCCGCGATAACAATGACAAAGCTATTGTGTCTCGTTTTGCCACGACTGATGGGTTAATGTATAAATTTTAGTTTCTTACCGGTGTATGGCGTAGGTTCCATCAGACGGATCAAGGCGATATCGTTTACATTCTGTAGCGTTTTAGATTGGTCATATTCGGGGTGAACGATAAAAGATTCAATTCTAATGGATAACACTCCTTTCGTACAATCAACACCACCGCCTTCAGCTTCAACGCAGTCTGGGCCTTCGTTGGTCACGTTGTAGTCACCGACTCGGACTGATCTCCTGTTGAATATCATTCAATGAGAACACCATGAGAATATTTTTAAATACTATAATATAACTTTAAATGTAAGGTTTAAAGAATGTAAGGCTGCAAGAATACAGGAAGCTAAAAATGTCCCCTTTACATGTTTGTTAGAAATATGTAACATCAATTTTGACAGATTTGTAATGAAAGACATTCTGCATACGTGGTAATTTTAGGTAAACACTGTTGAGAATCATCTTTAACCCCTACTGTAAAACATTCAAAGTGGCCATTCTACATCTGCTTGACTTTCTGAGCCATATAATCTACTGCTTGTGTAAAATGACTAAGCGGGAAAGTTAATGTCTCTAAACTTACGCTCCCAATGATCTCTTGTTGCTTGACACCAAGCAGTGAGCTGCAGTCAATACATATCGGTCATTAATAAGTGATCCTGCGCACAGGTATGGTCTACCACTATCTGCATATTCAATAATTCCCATCCAAGGATATGCATCGATTGCTGTCGCTTCTCCAGCTGAAAGAAGTAGAAGTAAAGCTCCATTGAATTTTAATAATAATAAATCATAATATGAAACATAATCTATTAAAGTGCTATTCTTCTGTAGCCTCTCGTTTTTGTAAGTTGGTTTTATGTTTAGTACAACGATAGTGTTGTACTATTGCACTTAAATTATAATGTCACTAATATCCGACTTCATCGGATATTAAGGTAAGTCGACAGATATTATTTTAAAAAATATTTTTTCTTTCTCCTATGAGTTAGGGGCCGTACATAAAATACGTCACACTAAAATTAACTCTTTTTGACCCCCTCCCCCCCGGTTGTCACGCTGTGTCACATTTTCTGTGACCCCCCCTGTAAATATTACGTCACAAAAACTAAGCCCCTCCCCCAAACATGATTTTTGATTGATAATACACGAATGATATTAGAAAATATTTTTTTATTTTTATAATAAGATTTAAATGCTTATACATGTCTTTAATACCAAACAAATAAACAATATTTCTGTTATATTTAAATTTTTATTATATATAAATAAATAATATGTATGAAGGAGTGTTATTTTCTCAGTGTGTTTTGTTAAATATTATATCAAGTACATACTCAGTAATTTTTTGTAAAGAACGGCGAACGTCACGCTGTCCCCCCTTGTCACATCTTGTCACACTCGGCAAACCCCCCCCCCCCTCCCCTGTATGCGACGGTATTTTTTGAATGACCCCTTATCATATGACACAGATGCTCAATTTTTGTAAATGTACAAAAAGTAAGTCAGATACAAAGAAGGAAATAAACATTAAATTTAAAATAATGATATTAACAAAATGGAAAATCCATGCTGCCTTTATCCTTTATTAAATACTGATTGGCGATATAAATAAAGCAGATATAAAGTTTTTTGTATTTGATTTACCTATGATTTTGTTTTTGGAGTTATTGTGAACGCCGCAACGCTTGGCTGAGCGATCGGGAAGCAGAGACTCATTTTTCTCATTCCCGTGCCTCAAGTCCGCCTCGTCGCAACAGAAGTAGTTCTCACGACTTCTGTCACATCTGAAATTTAAAAAGGATTCGAACGGTCAGCAAATATGACACGTTTGACCGTAAAGATGCCTCTTCACAATGGACCATACTGGCCCACCACAAGCCATCACCATTGTGAAGACGGGGTAATGGTGTATGATGGCGGACGATTTCCAACCGTGGCGTGCAATGGCATGGGCCATCGTGGGCCATTAAGTACTGTCTACTCAAGACCTAATCAGAATTCGTATCAGTAAATTTTGAACCGCACAAAATCGTTTATAATAAATTATTGTAGTACACAGTATTCGTACCTTGATCTTTGCACATATTCCAAATTTGCAGTGCTTACTGGTATTGTTTCAAGTTTCTTCCGTAAAAATGGACATGATTCTAGAGGCTTACAAGTGCCAGGTTGTCCCGAAAACGTGACACATCTTTCATGCGAGGGCTTAATATTTGGACAGCAAACCTGAAATTAAAGAAATTAACACTTCCATCGTGGGTATCGCATGGGTATCGTGGGTATTTTCAATTGTTATAATATAATATAGTTAACTTTAAATTAATTTTGGACTTTAATTGTTATTTATGTCGCTCAAAGTACCTATACGTCCATGTTAACTTAATGTATCTAGTGATTAAGGATTATGATTGAGGGATTTTCCTGTTTCAATATCGTATGTTTCAACAATAGCAGTTTCTTCTACCGCATTTCTTAAATTAAATTCCTTTAGTAAAATATTGTATTTTTTTTAATTAAAAAAGCATTTAACACAATTTACAAACCATAGGAGTGTCATCAATAAATCCACATGTCCATTGCTTTAGATATTCCCGTTGCTCGGCAGATTCTTTGACAAGGGGCTTCAACTTTTCGCAATCATCGATGGGTATACATTTACCGTCTAAATCCGTTGGCGTCTTGCAGATTTCTAAAAATATGGTATTACATTAGAAATTAAAAACGAGGCTAACACATTGGTGTTAGCCTCGTTTTTAGGACTAAACCCCTAGATGATTAATAGGCATTGGCCTATTAATTATCTAGGGGTTTAGTCCTATTATAGTGCCTATCATTCAACGAAGAGCGAAAGGGATAACAAGATAAACTCAACTATTAACTTTAACAGGTCTTTTTGTTCGTTTTCACCAACCACACCTAAAATTTAGGTCTCCCTTAAGCCAATATTCCAAGTTTTGTTCTTGATGAATTGACAACCCCGTAACTCTTAGGTGACGTATATCACTACATAGTATAAAACAAAGTCGCTTTTTCTGTCCTCATGTCCCCTTGTTCCGTTTAATTGCGGTTTTCTTTAATAGATAGAGTGATTAAAGAGGAAGGTTTGTGATAAATATGTATATTATTAATTATGGGAGTTCGCTATTTTACAAGTAAAATATCAGACGGCCATTCTATAACAGATTCATTGTCAAGGCAACCGTCGTCGTCGCCACATACGTCACCTAAGTGTACGGGGTCGTCAATTCATCCCGTAAATTATGAACGTCACCTAATGGTTTTTCGGATGAATCGCATAATAGGTTGTTTTATTTCAAATAAACATCACCTAAGAGTTACGGGGTTGTCAATTCATCAAGAACAAAACTTGGAATATTGGCTTAGGGGACACCTAAATTTTAGGTGTTGTTGGTGAAAACGGGCATTAGTAAACTTAAGTTGTAACACTCCCAACTTGTTTAAAAGTTAGATACGCAAAATGCGGTCGTTTTTTGTGATATCAATATTATCATGTAAATTGTCCGCAAGCACCTTTTTTTCGTTGCAAAAGATTAAGGTTGTCCAACGGAGAATGCAAAAGAGTTAAGGTCAGCAGCTCTACATGTTGACTTTCAAACCGGTATAAATATAAACCATACCTTGCGCATCCAAAACGCATAACCTCAACAACGTACACACAACACCAAACAAAACTGACTTCATTTTCGCAAACGCGTCCGGCCTTTGTCAGGCCCGTACGTTTACTGTAGAGATTCAGGTTTAAAGCGAATATATTATGTGACGCTACCAGTTATGATTCAGCTCGGGACGAGTTTTAATAAAAATCATAAATTTTACAACAGTACTATGATGTACGTCACTCTGTCCTTTCGTTCATTACTGCCAATTAAACGTTTCGGGAAATTGGTGTTGTGGTTTTAATTCAATTTGTACGTTCTTTGGACCTTATAAGGATTATTTTGTTTGAATAAAATGTAGTTTATCAACGACTTTAGTAAAACGTATATAATATAATATATAGAGGTATTGTGATGAAAAAAATACTATTGCATTTCTAAGGAACGACTCATAATGAATACTCCACAAGATTAATAGGCAGTAAAAGCAAACAAGAAAATAATTGTTAATTTATTTATTAGATACTAATTTCACTAGATAAACAGTTAACTAATTACACTACTTACTGACTATTAAGTATAAATTACGAAATATTTATAATCATCGATATGTCTTAGGTATACACAAATACTTTCAAATCTCCCTCTTTTTCCGTCAATCTTTTTTTTCATTAACTAAAATCTTTCGTGCCGCGATGAGATAACACTCTGGATCCAAGGCAAATACGCGAACACTTTAGTGTAGACGCTGGGAACTCCGATTCTACCGCAGGGTACGGGCCCGTAGCTGACGATGCCGTGTAGAGAGTACTGTCCTTCCTCAGCGTGCATCAAAGGGCCACCACCGTCGCCTCGGCAGGAGTCCAAGCCGTCTTCACCGCCCGCGCAGATTTGATTTTCGGTTATGTAGTGATTGTCCATCTCCGACAGGTTCATCTTGTACGCCATTTGACATTCCTGAAATGTATGAAATTGTTTTATGAATAGGCTGATCTCACTTCAAAATGTTGATGATCACAAGTTTGGAGGAGAACATTCCATCATATTTTAATCTCATCTATTCTGGTTAGCATTAAAAGTTAAAGACACGAGGGGAATAAAAAATAAATTATGAGAGCATTTGAATTTGTAAAGCTGCTAAGTAGCATAGAGTATTCTGTGTTATACATACCGGCAATGGCTTGTGTGGTAATTGGACGTAATGCTTGAGCACATCCTCCTCAAATTCGTTCGTAGGCTTGCTTCCCCAACCAGCATTAATCAGATGCAAATCCTTGGGTGGGGAAAGTGTTATGTCGTACGTTGGCATACAGATTGGCCTCATGAATGCTGAAAAACAGGAAAGAGCTGTTATTGTCTGACTACATTATGAAAATCTAAACAGGAGGGAGAGATGATAATGCATAATATTATATTATTATGTGAACCTTTTCGAAAATATTAAAGCAGTTAAATACATTTGTACACAGTATTATTTCTTAAACTTACTTGTATATGGCACAGCTTTCGCTAGCTTGAGAATAGCAATATCATTTCCGTGGAAGTTAGGTGATTCAAACATGGGATGAGGAATGTATTCTTCGATGCTGATACTGACGGCTCCTTCGTTGCAATATTTCACACCCCCTGCACTGACACAGTCTGGGCCCGCGTTTGTTTTGTTGAAGTCACCCAATCTGACACGTGTTCTGCAAATAAATGACATTATAGTTTATGATTTCTTGTTTCAGTTTAATCAAGGGAATTTAAGCTTATAGCTAAAAACTTTGTGTAAGTCCACATATAAGAGCGACATTTTACAGCGGTGTCTTCAACATCTCTTTTACATTAGCTTAAAGAAGTAACATACAGACATTTATAATTTTTTATTAGAAGCTGGATTAAAATACTTACGGCTCTCGGAACAAGCACTGTGCTGCAGTCAGAACGTATCTGGAGCTGATCAGTGTTCCTGTGCACGTTACTTCTTTTTTGGCATCCTCTATTAGTGCAATCCAAGGGAACTGATTGATAGCAGCGTTTCCACCTGCAAATTCATCACATAATAATTAATATATATTAAAATCAGTTGATAACGGCACAAGATAGGAGTGATGTAGAAGTTTTTAAAAGGCAAAACGCTCAAGGTGATCGTGATTTTCCTCAAACCTAAAAGTTTGGACATTAGCTAACTCTACCTAATGTTTAAACTTCTATAACTAGATAAACAAGAAACAATTTTGAAAATACTCTTATCTAAATAACTATATTGTTAACATTATCCTAAACTTCGAGCGACATCTTATCTCTGGACGTAGCTGCAGCAATCAGCTACGTCCAGATATATAATATATATAATAATATAATATTCATCTAAGCTTATTGATATACTCACTGCGTTCAAGGTGATCGTCGGCTTGGTCGAGGCCGCAGCAGTAGGATTGTGGATGAGGGGGAAAATCGCTCTTCTTGCAGTTGGCAGTATACCCTCTCGCCACCCGCCGGGCATCAGTTGCGCCATCTGGAAATACCAAGTCTAGAATTATCTATCTTAACAAACCAATATATATAACCGCCTTGGGACCAATCACGTTGATTGTTTTTTTAACCCTGTTGTTTTTCTATACTGTTAATAATTTATTTTGAGTTTTAGAAGTTCAAGGATTTATATTTTTGAAATTGGTTTATTGAGGTATAATAATTATTATATAACAGTATCGTTTTGATTATAAACACTTAAAAAATATAAAAAAAGAGGTGGCGAATCCTTTAACATTTTTTGAATTGGTTATTTTGCGAGTGTCTTATTAATAATATCTCTAAGTTTTCATAAAAATGTAGAGTTTAGAGTATATTATAGGATGTAGTTAATTTCTGGTATGAATGATGATTGTTATACACAATATTAATTAATTAAAATTATTGTCAATATTTTTTTTATTAAAAAAATTATTAATATTTAATTTGGATAAAGAAAAAATAAATAATTATAGGAAAACAATTGTATAATTTTAACAAATAAAGTTTTAGTTGATTTAAAATTTTGCTTTAGATAATTATTGATACTCTAATTAAATAAATCCTATAATAAGTTAATTTTTGAATGTTGGAATTTTGAAATTAATTAATGACTATGAAAGGAATATATCAAAATTGAAAGTAGCTCTATAATTTATTATGATAATTATTATTATATTTATTGATGAAAAGTTAAGTAAACTTACCCCGTAAATTGTACGTGAAGAACACGATAAATAAAAGCGTGAACTTGAAATTCATTTCGATAAGATTCAAAATCTTGGAGTATTGATAATGACTGAACGTTGCGAAGATCTTGCTGACACTGAACTTGATATCGGGTGGCATCTTGTTTATATTAGAAGTGAGGGAGACATTATTACCACCGGTTTTGCGATTGGGGGTCGAGTCGTCACTCGTCAGTCGCCGGTTCGAAGAATCACGATTTGTTTTGGCCGAAAAATATTGCGTAGTGCGGCTGATCACTGATGCAGTTTTTTTTTCAGTTTTCCTTTTTGTATTTAGTACTTTCTATATTTACGTTATTGGGTTTTTGGGTTACGACAGCTGTTTACCATTATTTAAAAATTCCTTGTTATAGAATACTAGATCCCACCAAAAACATAAAATATGTAAAAATGGAAAGCCAAGTTCCATACAAACATTATTCTTGTCTATGGACTTCGCCGTAAAAAGGATGGAGATCTAAATGAGTTCCAAGTTCCATGGAAAATCGAATTATGTACGTATAGGAACCAAATAACATTATGAACAAATAATAGAGTCTATTTCTTTGCTTTATTGAATATCTATAACAATTAATGTTATTTAAATAATGTGAGATCTTAAACTAGATTAGATCTAACTTGGCCAGTTTTCATTACATCAGTCATTTCATAAAGTTATTGAACATTTTAATTCTGATGAAAACTAGCCAAGTAGAATCTAATCTAGTTTAAGATCTCAAATTATTTAAATAACGTCATTTGTTAGATATTCAATAAAGCAAAGAAATAGACTCTATTATTTGTTCATAATGTTACTTGGTTCCTATACGTACATATTTCGATTTTCCATGAAACTTGGCACTCATTTAGATCTCCATCCTTTTTACGGCGAAGTCCATAGACAAAAATAATGTTTGTATGGAACTTGGCTTTCCATTTTTACATATTTTATGTTTTTGGTGGGATATCATTACTTTTTGTAAAGAAAACTTTGCGAGCAAGGGTAGACTGTAGACATCTTAATCTTTCCCAGTTCAAACATACATAATATTCGACTATATTCAATCGCAACCTTAAGGTGTTGTTTCACCAATTTCCGACGAGTACCGGATATGCCATCCGCAACTTATCTGGCAGATACTTAATCTATCAGATAAATTGTGGATAGCCTATCTGAAACTTAACTGACAGATCCTTCATCTGTCAGATAAGTTGTGGATAGCCTATCTGAAACTAATCAGGAAGTAGGGAAATAGCCCCTAAGCCTTGTTGAGTATCAGACGAATAAAACAAAGAAAATTCAATCGAATGGAAAAAGCAGCTACCATCAGGAGGCATTGGAATAATACGGTATAACACAAGTGTATTTCCAACCATTAAGGTGACGCAGCGTTAAAAAGTAAGAAACCGTGTTGGATATGTTTTAGATTGCTTGTTTTCTATCAGAGGCCGGCCCGGCCTCTCATAGAAAACAAGCAATGGAACAGCAAAAAATGGAAAGGGCGTAAGCGACAAAATGGTTTTTGTCGCATAATTTAAAAACCATAAATACATTTCATATAAGCTATGCACAAATTAAAGTGCATGCTTGAACCAATTTATGTACAAATTTTGGAACCTTAAATCACTCTCCTCTGTTGGAAAAATAGGAATCCCTTTTTTTACAGAGGTCTTTTCGATTGATTATTCTGTGCTATAAAAGTTGTCCAATCGTGTTATGCTACGGGCAATTCAAAGACAAAGACATGATGAATACTGACAATGAACTTCAATTTCTTAGCTTTAGTCATTGCTGAGAAAAATCGGCATCGCTACAGCCAAATTATCAAGGCGTCGTCTTAACTATAGGGTACAGCTTACTATTATTATAGCTGTCTAACAAACAGATAGACAGACGGACGGACAGACGGACAGACGTATTAAAATAATTCTATGTCTATTCGCGGGACTCAAACTATATCTCCATACCAAATTTAAGAACAATCGGTACAAGCAATTTGGGCGTGAAGAGGTAACAGACAGACAGACATACTTCATAAAGTCACCTTTTATTAATTTCCTAAAGTTTTTTCACTTCACAAATAAATATATTTTACGGGGAGCTCCCATACAATAAATGTGATTTTTTTGTCCTTTTTTGGTCAAAATCAATAATGGCAGCCGGTAGATACTTGAAAATTTCACAAAATCTTTAATTATATTCTTATTTTCATAATCTATAATAAAAGTAAAATAAAATAAATATTTAAGGGGGGTCTCCATACAAAAAACACAATTTTTGCCTAGTTTCGCTCTGTCCGACTCGCACTTGAACGATTTTTTTTGTTTTCTGATTTTTCCCTACGCTTTCACACAATTACCGAGCTGGATTCCAAATTTCAGCCTTCTAGGTCATCTGGAAGTGGGTTAGAATTTTGATCTATAGGTCAGTCAGTCAGTCAGTCAGTGATAAAAATGTAGATTTTCGGACGTTAATGTCTTAATAACCGTTTGAGCTGTGCTTATGAAATTTAGAGCATGTAGTTATCTTGCAAGTCTCATTATATGAGCCAAATTTGAAACGTTAATGTGAAATAGTTTCTGAATTATGAGAGGGTCAAATGTACCAGCAAATGGTTCGTGTAATATTACACACGGTGCTGCTCGCCATTCTGTTATGCTGGAACTTGGCTTGACACGCTACCGCGTGTCTAGATGTTCCGCGCGGCTTCGCCCGCGTAATTTAGGAATTTCACGGAAACCGTACATTTTTCCGCAAAAATAGCCTACGTCCCTTTACGTGGTCTATTCTTCGTGTGTGAAAAATGACATTAAAAATGCTCCAGTAGTTCTTAAAATATTAAGCAATTTCAAGTAATTTCCCCCGTTTTTTCCACATTTTCCTCTATTTCTTCGCTCCTATTAGTCTTAGCGTGATAAAGTATAGCATATAGCCTGCCTCGATAAATGGGCTATCTAACACTGAAAGAATTTTTCAAATCGTACCAGTAGTTCTTGAGATTAGCGCGTTCAAACAAACAAACAAACAAACTCTTCCGCTTTATAATATTAAGTATAGACAGGCTAAGTGTATTATAAAATCTGTGTAAGCACTTCAATAAAACAATTACTTACTGATTATTTTTCTAAAACTATTTGGCTTTTTATTACAGTCATCATCGACAGGTCCAAATTGACTAGCTTAAAATTAATTAAAAGTTTCTTTTTTCTTCAATGCTTGTCGACTGTTTTTAAATAAGGTATTATTTATTAGGAATTTTTCGGAATCATACCGTATATTTATACATAGTTTTCGCGTGGAACGATGGCTAAAAGTTGCAGGAACTTTTAGCCACGCGAAAAATATACCATCCTCGTCACTTTGATGAATGGCAATCTTCCACCGTGCGTTTTTCGCGTAACTTTCGGCCGCATACTGTAAAGCTCACCAGCAGTATTTCCGGACTAATACGACCTGCAAACCTTCAAGAAGAGAGCGTATTCTCTCTTAAAAGTCCGGAAACGCACCTGCAGCTTTTCTAATGTTGCGCGTGTCCGTGGGCGACGGTAGTTGCTTAATGCTTTCCATCGGGTGACCCGTTTGCTTGTTTGTCTCCTTATTTTATATTTTAAAAAATATAAAATTAAACAAGTAGGTAAATCACAGCATATTCTTCCTACTTTTTAATTTCAAGGATATACTTTCAGGGAATAAATATTGTTTATATTTATGGATATTACCTAAGAGCTACGATTTATGGTATTTACGTTTCCTATAGGTCAAAGTGGATCCTGTGTTTTGACGTCGATATCTGGTTTCCATCCTAATCGATAGTTCTGTCAGAGTCATTGCCCCTGTTTGCGTTTGTTGTGATATTCGAGATCAATAATAACAGCGATGATTTCATCGTTCTGCGTTCATGAATAATTCTAATGTCAGCGATTAGAATCTAATCAGTTTTTACTTTTTGCTGCGGAGCTTAGAGATGCATTTGACTCAACAGAAACAAGACGTTGTATCCGTGTAACCTCTACATTTTGACGTTTAGCTGAGTAACATCCTGTAGTACTTATGCTGTTGTTACTTTTTAGAAATTTGCTCCTTGTACTACTTTTAATAAGTTTTTAGTTAACTATTTTATTTTAAAGTGCCTGTCTAAAAAGTATATTTGTTATACTGATAAATATACATATTTTTTCGTCTTTCCCCTCATCAAATCTCGTGTATGTGTCATAACATTGGTCTGCTGATGATTTATTTTTGGATGTGACCTATCGCCAATCCGGTCAGGATGAGTGTAAATGTCAATCGAACCTCCAACTGCGTTATGATTTGGAGTTTTGAATTTTCGAGTGAAGGGGAGTGTGTACGATCTTTATATTTTATGTTTTGTTATCATTTCATTACCGTTTTGATGCCATGTAAAATAAATATGAAGCCCGGGACCATTAGGTATATCATATTAATTTTGATAAAATGTCTCAACGGTTGAAGCGTGAAGTGGTGACAGAAAGACATTTAATATTTGTCCATTTATACCAGGGGGGTTCCCAAACTTATTTTGTCTACTGCCCACTTTGACAAAAAATTATGTTTTAACGCCCCCATGTAAAATGCATCCAGACGAAATAAATCCCCCCCCCCCCAAAGCCTCTACATCACGCCCCCATTTTTTTTCTGGGTCCCACGCTGCCCCACTTTAGACCTTCAGCGCCCACAAGGGGGCGTTATCGCCCACTTTGGGAAAGGCTGATTTATACTTTTACAATGGATATCACCAACCGAACCACGATGTCTCATAGCTGTATTACTAAGGCGAATATTACACTATCATATTTAAATGATCATAGACGTAGGAGTCACATAAATATGAAGAACCTATGACGGTGTAATAACAACATATGATTCATATTGTCTATGATCATAGATATGGGATCCTATTTGACAGCAAGCGTACAATTATTATCCTATTTTGTCTAACCTCAAAAACAATTACTCAAAAATGGCGTCTTCAAAATGCAAAAATTTCGAATGGAATATCGAAACTACTAAATTATTGATTAACCTATACGAAGAAAACGAGAGTTTATATAACAATCTTGATCCGGAATATAAAAATCGCGACAAACGTTTGTCAATAATGACAAATATAGCAAAATTGATACAAGATACAACAGGAAGTATATGCTTAGTGGCCGACATACGTAAGAAAATAAACAGTCTCAGATCTCAATATATCGCAGAAAAACTAAAGGTAAGTATCTAATTCAGAGTTCCATTATTACAACCATTTTTTAAACGGTTTATGCCACACAATACTGGCTGGTCCTTTTTATCCACTCGAAGGATAGGTTTACTCAATTATGTAATTGAAACCATACATTTTATTAGTAATATTACATACTAGTATTTATTGGAATATATTATTCTTAATTGTGTTTAAAAAAATTACAGATGACAAAATGTAAAAGTGGATCTGGTGGGGATTACATTCCTACAGCGTACTGGTTCCCACTGCTTCGTTTTCTGGATATTTCCACTGAAGCCGACGCTTCTCAATCAAACTTGGATAGCCAATCCCCTCAAGCTGATTCTGACAGTGTGGACACACAGCAGGCACGTGAAGAAGAGGTAACATATTTTAATTAATTCTATCTTCCTGCCAAGGCACTCTTCCCATGCCATTATAATAAACTTTAAAATGATTTCTTATTTCTGCACCATGTAATAGTGACTCTCGGTCTTGTCTGGCTATTGGGATAAGTTCTTCCATATCATCATTGACTTTTCGAAATATAGAATCACCTTCAAAACGTGGTTGTCTGGTATAAAGGTGCTTTCTCTTGTCAACAAGTATGTTGTGCAAAACACAGCATGCCAAAACAATATCTTGTACACGATCTGGCGATAAATGAATTGAATTTACCAATACTCTGAAACGAGTGGCTAATATTCCAAATGCACTTTCTACAACCCTCCTTCCACGTGACAACCTATAATTAAATATTGCTTCCTGCCGTGTAATATTCCTGAGAGGATATGGTTTCATTATGGTATAACTGAGAGGGAAAGCATCATCTGCTATTGCTACATATGGCAACACTGTCCTTGTGCCTGGCAAGGGTTTTCCTTGTGGAATATGTGATAAAGATTTATCGTTTAAGAATCGTCTAAGTTTACTTTTGGCATAAACTCCAGAATCACCAACTCTACCGTTTGTTCCAACATCAACATACAAAAATTTATAATTAGCATCTGCCAAAGCTAATAAGACAATACTGTTATACAGTTTGTAGTTGTAGAAATGTGATCCACTGTTAGGGGGGCATGTAATTCGAACATGCTTTCCGTCTAAAGCTCCTAAGCAATTAAATACATGCCATTTACTTTTAAAATCTTCAGATACTTCATTCCATTCAGTCTCAGTATTCGGTACCTGCAATATTATTTTGTTAATTTCAGATAGAGCATCCACATAAAACGAAGAAGAAGAAGAAGAAATTAGGACCTGCTGAAGCTGGAGATGCAGATGGTTCGATCAAAGAAGCGACAGCTACGATGAGACAAATGTCTCAACACATTACCAGTAATGCACACACTAACAGCGACAGCCACATCACTAGTTTTTTGTAATTTTGTGAACAGCGAGTTGACCAGTATTCTGCATGCTAGCAACAATAATTTTGTAAAGAAAGCTAAACGAAATATTCAAATGTGCCTGTTTGACATCTGGGACGAGATTGATACTGGTTACAAGCATGAGGAGAGACTGTCCACGCAGTACACTAACTACTCTGAGAATTCTATAATTTCTCAGAATACACGGACATCAAAATCTGTAGTAACAGGAAATGCCCGCTCAATTGTAATTAAGAGAAATGATTTGTTGACCTATAATAGCCCACAAGAGAATGACAGTGTCGAAATTTGCACAGAGGACGAAGACAATATTCAGAAATCTAATGAAAAAATTGTATATTACATTAATAACTATGATCCAGAAGATATGGCATAGCAATTGCATACCACTGTTAAATAAATAAACATTTTCTATCTTTTTTTGTCATGTTTTACTGTAACAAAACTATACCTACCAAAGGAACTTACTTTTAGGTGTATATCCTTTAAAGCCTTATATATTGCTCTACATGTTTCCGGTTTATTAAATGATAGTGTACATTGGGGAATTCTGGTTAGAAACTGTAAGCTGGAAAAAGTTTATCCGGTAGCCAAATATCTCAGGGTTACTAATAAACGATCTTTTGCACTGATTGGGCATCTTAAATGAGTTTCTTGCTTTGAAATTAAGGGTGCCACCTTTGACAATATATAGTTGAATACAACTTCATTCATGCGGAAGTATGTTTTGTATGACTTTATGTCTTCCAATCTAAGTTCTTCGAGTAAGGTATTATGGACCCCTCTCTCTGACCGCCTTGCTATCCATGATCTAACCCAAATACGTCTTTTGTTTTTCGTTTTTTTCTTAACTGATTTTTTCATCTTTAAAGCAATTAATAAAATAGCACTCATAGCAACGGAAAACGCGGCTAAATCGGTATCCATTATGATTAAATATGACGTTTATATGACCTTAATGTAATACGTAAAAATGAAGAACAGCATCATTTAAATATGATGTTAGAATTTGACAGATATGAAATCATATTTAAATGATGATTATATGATAGTGTAATATTCGCCTTAGATATTCCTGCCTTTTTATTGCTAATATAACAGAAACGTTAGTTAGGTTATCAATCGCATTAATCTTAATCTTTGTTAATCTGTAACAATGCTAAAATACTATAATGATATAGAAATAGCCCAAAATAGATTCGTCCAAGGGGATATTCACGGAAATAAATGATAAGTAAATATAAACTTACACTATCACATGAGGCTAGAGGAAGTCGGAACAAACAATTTACATAATTAATTTAAACTATAAAATAATATGTGAAAATAATGACTTTTACTTTGTATTCTTACACGTAATTGCCATGTGAAAGAGTAAAAATAATAATATAATTACTGTTAGGTAGGTAAAAAACTCTTCTGGTCAGCTATTGCTTAAAACATTTTGATACTTGAGCTTATATAGGACTTAGGACCAGAGGAGACAATATAAGTTTGGAAACATAAAGGAAGAAACTAGAAAAATAAATATTTCGTTGGGTTTGCTGTTTGGGCTGGACGCTGGTGCTTTAGGGTCACTACTCACTTCCGACTTTTATCATATTATTACTTCTCGTAGCCCATCGCGCGTAGTTTGGAAAATCTTGAATATAATGATGATGATGTGATAACTACAATATTGTACAATAAATATAAATATTGTTCAATAAGGGTGGGTTGCACCAGCGGCGTGGTTAAAGTTAAAGTTATGGTTTAAATAGTAAAGGCTAACTTAACTTTAACCTCAATTTTGACCACAGAATTTGACAGATGTCTGTTGCGTTTATTTTTTTATTAAAGCTACAGTTAATGGGATTGAGAGTATAAAAAATTGAATTAACCGTAAAAATTAACGGGAAAAATTTTTGTTCTAACAACACTGTGAAACATAGTAAATTTTCATGAAAAAATTTTGATATAAGTATGAGCGGTTATAGTTATCGTTAAATATTTTGACATTTTGCACTGTAGTTACAGTTAAAGTCAAAGTTACAGTTATAGTTACAGTTACAGTTACAGTAAAGTTACAGTTATAGTTAAAGTAAGTTGATGAAAAATAATGTGATGAAAATTTTGTTACAGGTGCTACGAAAGAAATCGGCACCGCTCTGACGAGGGTGTGCTTACGGCATCGAGCGATAGAAACAAGAATGAAGACGTTCATAAGGTAATTTTTATCAAATGTTATTGAGTCCACAAGAGGCCATTCATTTAGGAAATCTTGGGTTGTGCTATAAGAAAATTTGATTCATAGGCAGATGGCGGACCTACGTAATTTGGTCGCGTTATGTCAAACCCAGCCGACAGATCACGGTTCGGCACGATCAACGTCAAATTGACACATCCCGACCAATTTACGTAGGTCCATCAACTGCCTATGAATTAGCCCATCAAGCCCCGTACGAGCACCGGTGATCACGACAACAACAATAGAATTTCCTAGAATCCCCGATCGAAGGATTAATTTCTTTTATGGTACCTTTCCACTAAAATATTTTGGTCAAGGACAAAAGATCTGCCGGGGATGCGACGCTGATTTGAAACATTTTTGGTCAAATTCGGGTTCCTCTAGAAATGTTATGTGACAGTTGGAGGTCACTGGTGCCATTACTAACTTTAGCTTTTAAAATAACTAGGCAGTAAATATTGTTTACTACCTGTGGTTGTGTTGGACAAAAATAAGATAATCGTATGAAATGACTTAGGCCTAAACTCCTATGTTGCTCCCAAGTCCCAGAATACTGCTCCAAAAAGTTACCTTGTAAGTTGCGGTTACTCACATTCAACGCCAAACTTGTCTCGACTAGCATCATAATGCCTATTTCAGCAACGAAACCCGCCACTGGTCACTCAGTAGCCATAAGGAAAACATACGGGGCTTCCCAGAAATTTCATAGCAACCGCAGCATCTGTAGCCAATGACACTTTACAAAATTCAATTCCTGAAATAAGACGGATTTTCCCATATTATGTTGCGTTATCATTATTATACGTAACTGTATTTATTTGAGTAATATCGGTGTAATATTAATTATTTTGTGGTTAATTAATTAATTATTATCCTGGAGTTTGGTTATTGACATAAGGATTGTACTTGTTGTTTACAGTATTTAAAAGATATTGTTTTACATTTATTATGTAATTATACTTACTGTTTTGAATTATTATTATTACCTCGATTGTGGAAATCGCAGACACAATAGATTTTCAATTGTTATGCGGCAGCCGGGTGCCGCTTGGGGATTGATGGGTTATTGTTTGTATAGACTTTTGTATTGTACAGTATCGACTTTTCCCCTTATGACGATGATCAAAGAACGATCAAGGCTTTATCACTTTAACTCAATCTCCTTAACCTTAGGTAAGTAGGTACTGTTTAATCCATTAGCTGTTTTCGATAATAATGTTACTTGAAATCGGAAGTAGCTAGTAAAGGGGGTGACAGACACGCGAGTAAGATCGTCGAGCCATAAGTCCGCGTTTATGGCTCGACGATCTTAATCGCCTGTGTGTTAGCAAAGAGCCGCAAGCCGCGCGCTGCGAGCTGCGAGCCTGGGGGCATGGTAATTCAGTGTGAGCGATTCTCGTGTGTCACCGACGCGAGCCGAGTAAGTTCGCGAACTTAAAACTCGCGTACTTTAAGTTAGTACGTGTGTCACCCCTTTAAAGATGAAATTATATTCGCATCGTATCAATTATTCATTATTCAATTATTTTTATAGTACGCTCATGGAGCGCCTCATAACACCGCTGTCGGAACGCGCGGACGAATGGCGGCGGGGCTGCAACGGTTCGACGGGCGCGCTCAGTCGCGAACACGCTCGCGAATGCAAGCGTGCGCGAGCTGAGCTGCGCAGGCGCGTGCAGGAGGCGCAACGCAACGCGAGGAAGGCGAGACGAGCGGCTCCCGATGTCAAACGACGCGCGGACGTTTCTGTACAGGTAAAGTGGTCAAAGATGGTTTGTTTCGTGTTTGATAGGGTAACAGCTGTGTAAACGTGTGTAGGGGGCGCAGTGCAATACACGGAAGGGGAGACAATGACTGACAAAAAAAAAACCTCTACTAAGATACACTATGCTAATGAAGAGGTCTCTATGTTTTAGCGCAATGCTTGAATTTACGCAGATGCACGAGATGAACACAAGAATGACGAAAGAAACGACACCCGACAATCGATATAATAGCAAATTAATCGCGTTTCAGGATATCCAAGAGAGAAAACAACAGTTGGAAGAGATGGAGGAGAAGGCGGTAAAGGCAGCTCTGATCGAAGAGCGTAGCCGCTTCTGTCACTTCGTGTCTCTTCTAAATCCAGTGGTGGTAAGAATAATTAAATTAAACAAATACACAAGGCCACTGGATGGCTGAAGTCTTTGGTAAATGTGAATCGAATGGAATACTAATAGTAGCATACACAACCGTTGTTTGAGGCTGATAAGAGCAAAGCAAGTTTCAAAGATCGTAAATGGGTGATCCTCACATGAGGCTGTTAAGCATAAATAATTTCAACGTCTTAGAAGTACGCTTTGGTTTTTCAGGAAAGTGAGGTGGCAATGTTGGCGGAAGTTGGTCACTTACAAGAGGGAACTGAGCAGCTATCGCGACACACAACAGAACCCAGAAGTCTACCACCGGCGAGTCTGCAGGTAAAGAAATATTGAATCGTAAGGATACCTACTGCTTTTATTTCGGAGCACAACTCGCGAGTTAAGAATTACTGGATTTAAAACGACAAATGATCGACGAAATGAGAAATGGGTACTCAGATCACGCCTATACACACTGATTTTTGTGCTGTACCTTCAAAAATGTTCATTTTCCTAGATGTACCTCGATCACAAAAAGTTTGCGTAACATTGGCTTTATCTATTGAATCCCGACTATTTTTCAGGTGATATGCGACGTGAAGTCGTGCTACAGCGGTTGGGCTGAGAGCGATCCCCCGCCGCCGTCGCCCTCCGCGTCCTCTCGCCTCGGCAGCCGCAAGTCCTCGCTCACATCCATATCCTCGCTCAACAGCCAGTGCTCCGATCAGCATGGTAAGTCTGACTTCTGTTAGACCAGTGTTTCCCAACCTTTTTTAGCCACGGACCCCTAGATAGTCAAGCTCAAGCCAAGCACAGTTTTCACGGATTATAAAATAAACAGCAAAAAATCGGATTATGTTTGGTTCAGAGAAAACACCGCGGACCATACATATACTCGCAGACCCTCAGGGGTCCGCGGACCACAGGTGGGAAACACTGTGTTAGACGAAAGGCACTTGCTAAGGCAGCTGTCATAGCGTCGACGGCTGCCGTCGACATGTGGCGATGGCTGCAGTTGTATCTGCCGATGGCAAGTGCCGTTCGTCTGTAAGAAGCCTTACATACCAGGGATACCATTTCGCCGGAGACGCGAAGTTGATGACCGCCGAGTTTAAGTGGTGGTCTGAATTTACTACCATCTCTTTGTGATGACATTTGGATGTGCAAATTCCAGTCGTGTTTAGGACGAAGTCGGTTATCCTTTGGATATTTTAGGTATGAGGATGTATGCGATAGTATAGACTTTGGATATAACTTTGGTGAATACGTTAAGGTGCCCTTTTCGAAAATATCTCTGGAATCATACTGGTTGACGTTTTCTTATTGTAATATGGTTATCGGAATGTGACTTTTGGGCCCTTATTCCAGTGCTTAGAGAAGCACCTGTGAGGCTAAATATTTTCAAAATGCCCTTTCGGTCGGTTGGAAAACTGGCTTGTGTTGACGCAGGTTCATGATGGTAAGAGTGACGTCTTTTGGACGTTGTTGTTTGTTCTACGCATTAAATCGCACGCCATGGGTTTTTCTTAGACAATATTATAATGCTACAAATTAAAATTACTAATTTATACAATACGCACCGATAAACATAATAAATTAAAAGCTTTCATACGATGGTCGTGCTCTCTCAGACATCATGTCGCAAGGGAACTTGTTTATTATACGATTTTATGTTAAAAACAGTAAAACGTGTTGGGCGAGTGTATTTTGTAATTTGAATACTAATTTGTACTAAACGTACCTATAATGAGTTTGAAGAAGAAGAAATCTGAAAAAGACTAAGGCCGGCCATAGACGGACCGCATCTTGCAGTTTCCGACTGCAAAATGCGGTCGTCGCACGGCGATCTGCAGTTTTCAAACTAAATTCATATCCGCCAAACACGGACCGCTCGAGCAGCGGGCCGATTCTGTATCGTACATTTGTGAGTTAATAACTGAGTTAGTAACGAGTGAGACTTTCCGTTGCTCACTCCTCCGTTTCGTTACTAACTCAGTGATTAACTCACAAATGTACGATACAGAATCGGCCCGCAGTTCTTGAGCGGTCGGTACAAATTCCAACGCGACCGCTCCAGAGCATGAGCAGTCGGTCCCGACTGAAATTTTCTTCCGTCTATCATCTATGGCCATTGGCCAGTCATAAACTTACATTTAAAACCCAGGCATACTTATTAATTTCTCGGTTTGCGATAAAATATTCAACTTTGAGCTTATGAGTTAGTTAATTGATAATAATAACTAAGGGAAAAGACCTAATGCTAGACACGGAACTAATAGATGACGCTTAGGAAAAAAATACCATAAAAATAAGAATTGCTCTACTTATTTCTCAACACTGTAAATTTTATAAGCTTCTCAAGCTATCTGTTGATGTGACAAAATATATTAGGGACGCCTTCGGGAACAAAATTTTAAAATGGGATCAGTTTTCGTAAACAATGTGACCGCGTCGACACGCGCTCGGCAATTTCTTAGCAAATAGATTAAGGAAGGCAAAATTTTGCACGTAAGTTTTGAATACGTTTATTAGATTTTTTGTAATTTCTATTGATTTCATTGGATTAATGGTCATGTTGTATACACTAATTGTCAGGGAAAATGGATAAAAAATCATAAATGTTTATTTATGATTTTTTATCCATTTTCCCTGACAATATAAAGGGTGTCTACTATTAGTTCTTGAAAATGTAAAAAACCATTAGGTTGAGAAAGAAATAAACGAAAAGAGAAGAAACTAAAAGATGAGATCCATGTCATCTATTAAGATGACATGGATCTCATCTTTTAGTTTTTCAATACATACTAAAGTTATTTTGTAGTTTGTTCTACTGCAAATATCATCACTATTCTTTGAAAATATAATTCTATTAACACACTAAGAACTTAGAACTACTGTACCTAAAAATGGACATGGTGTCTAATATTATTAGACCTTGTACTGATCTAAAAATCGATTGCTTTAGTTTTTTAGCAGTAAAAAGAAGAAAAAGGAGAGCTGAGAAAAGAAAAAAGAAGAGGCAAGAGAAGCATGGAGGCTAAAGACTAAAAATAAATTTGCTAGGAAAAAAATATGAAAAATAAAAATAAAAGGAAAGATAGTTTCAGCATGGAAGAAGAATGAATAGAATCTGGAGACAACGTGGATAATATTTCTGATGCATGTAGTTACTATGATGAAGTAAATGAAATCTTTTGAAAAACGGAAAATAAAGACCTAATAATAGGAAAAATGTAAAATGTAATGTAATGTTCTATGTCAACTATTAGTTCATATTGGTGTCTACTATTAGTGATGTTTGTTTTTTGTGATGTCATCTATTAGCTCTTATGACTAAGTTTTCAAGAAGACCAATAATATATTTTTTAAATGTTTTGTCAGAGAATAATTATAATAATATGTAGTTTTATTTTGTACTAGCTGTCCCGACAAACATTGTTTTGCCATTTAAAGTATTTCTACTTCATCAGTTGACACAAAATCTTACCCCCTCTTTTGTCCCCTAAGAGGGGTGGGGGGAAAAATTTTATACACCAGATGTTAAGCTGGAAAAACAGTTAATAATATGAAGTAAATCCATTAAAGAAAAAAGTTTGATACAAAACCCCTCTTTGGTCCCCTTAGTGGGGGGGGGGGGGGTAATTTTTATACACCAGATGTTGAGTTGGAAGGAGGCAAATATATCTGCGAAAACCGTATGCAAATCGGATCAGTAGTTTTCGTGTTAAAGCAAAAGTCTTATACAAAACCTGACCCCCTCTTTCGTCCCTTTAGAGGGGTGGGGGGAAAATTTTATACACCAGATACTAATTTGGAAGAAGACAAATATATCTGTGTAAACCGCATCCAAATCGGTTCAGTAGTTGTCGTGTTAAAGCAAAAGTCTTACACAAAATCTGACCCCCTCTTTCGTCCCTTTAGAGGAGTGGGGAGAATTTTTTTTATACACCAGATGTTAAGTTGGAACAAGACAAACATATCTGCGGAAACCGCATTCAAATCGGATCAGTAGTTTTCGTGTGATGCCGGAACAAACATACAGACAGACAGACAGACAGACAGACAGACAGACAGACAGACAGACAGACAGACAGACAGACAGACAGACAAAAAAACTAATTAACTTTTTGGCTTCTATAGCGATATTGTGACACCCTCCGCTTATTATTTTTTGAATATCTTTAATGTACAGAATTGACATTTCTACAGATTTATTATATGTATAGAATACTCGTAGATGAGTTACTGAAGACATGGAAGAAGTTATCAATCCTTTATTTTCATAAATATATATTTTATGACATTCAAATGTTTCATGTTTCCTTAAAGTGTCTGCCATTAGTGCCTTTCCCTTATTATTGAGTAAATAAAAAAAAAAATCTAGCTTTTTTACATGCCAACCAAATGAATAAAATGTAGGTTTATGATTATTCTATTATCTTAATATTATGACCTCTAAAACTAGACTAAAAATTAAAATTCGAAATGTCAATATATGTAACATTATCTATGTTTTATCTTTTACGATATTTTTTGTAATATTAATTATTTTTTTTACAAAAGCCTATTAAATCTCAGAATAATAACCTGTACTCGGTTTGCAAAGAATTCCATCATGGATTGAGCCTACCTCTGCATATTAAAAAAAGCAAAAATGCAATATAATCTCTGGAATTATAGTACATAGCAAAACAGAAGATAAAACATTAAATGTTAATTAATTAATGTGGCTTAATTATTGTTTTTAGACCTCTCTTAAATTTTAAGAGAGGTCTAAAAACAATAATTAAGCCAGATATTAAAAAATACTAGATTTTTGTTTAAATACGTCTTAGTTTGCAAAAGTTTTTAACGTCTATAATTTATAGTTTGTTTATAATTTTTATTTGCGCATCGTGTGTACGGTGTAAACAAAGTCTGGGTAAAAGAAAGAAAAAAAAATGAGGTAGATCCCCAAAATAGATGTGTTTGTTCGCTATGAAACTAGTTTCATTAATATTCAAAATCTAAACTAAATAGTATGCTGTCATAACAATAAGATATATTCCCTCATTATAAAATCTTGTAAATGTCAAAGTATGTAATTTTATACGGTAGTTTTGATATTCGAGTCTAGATCTAAAAACTGACGGAAAGTGCGTTTTAGCTTTATCTTGCTACGTATATCCTATTAATATTATAAATGTGAATGTTCGTTTGTTAGGGTTCCGTACCCAAAGGGTAAAAACGAGACCCTATTACTGAGACTTCGATGTCTGTCCGTCTGTCTGTCCGTCTGTCTGTCTCCAGGCTATATCTCAAAAACTGCTATAGCTAGACTTCTGAAATTTTCACAGATTGTGTATTTCTGTTGCCGCTATAACAACACATACTAAAAAAAAATAAAATTAATAATTAAGGGGGGCTCCCATACAACAAGCGTGATTTTTTTGGCATTTTTTGCTCGATTTCAATAATGGTTACTATTAGACACTTGAAATTTTCACAAAATCCATGATTGTATGTGTTCTTTAATAATTAATAGTAATATTAAAATAAAATTAAAAATTGAGGGGGGCTCCCATACAAAAAAAAAAAAAACAATTTTTTGCCTATTTTTGCTCTTTATCGGTACGGAACCCTTCGTGCGCGAGTCCGACTTGCACTTGGCCGATTATTTGTTACCTTCTCACACCCAAACCGCTGAACCGTTTTGCTGGAATTTTGTGTGGCGATACTTTTGAGTCCTGGGAAAGGACATAGGATACTTTTTATCCAGGAAAAATGTACGGTTCCCGCGCGATAAACACATTTTGGGGCAACGGAGTTGCGGGCGTTATCTTGTATTTTATGTTTATTAAAATTAAAATAATTTATAATAATATTGTGGAAAACATCTTAAAATAATCTAAATACCTATTTCACAGATAATCTGTTTTATCTTTATTATAGAATTATTTTTAATTTTATCTGCAAAATATTATATTTTTTATATTATTTATTTTTTAAAATTCAAAGCTAATCCCAGCAATGTGCCAAAGAACTTGGATAGTTACGACTTACGGGGCTTTTAGTATTTTACAATTATAATAAGTGATGGTCCATTCGAGTTGTAATTTGCATAGATATTATCTGGGAACTTAGTCATATTATGTCCATTAGCGCTATCCGGTTATTGGAAATGTGAGACGATGATGTCATTGCTGTATGCAGCCTGTTTGGCGCCGACAGAAAGTGGCGGGATGTGTCGTTTGTAAAAAAAGCAAATATGGGGACTTAAAAAAATCATATGACAGGATATGACATACAATTTTTTAAGTCCCCATATTTTTTTAACAAAAGTTAACTATAATAACTTAATAAGTAATATGGTATTTTATCGAAATTGTTGCTTGAGATATTGTGACAAGCAGTATTGCCGTATGCAGCCCGTATGGCGCCGGCAGAGAGTGGCCGGTCTTGAGCCACGTTTTTAAAAAAAAAACAATGTTTAAAAAAATCTTGAAAATATTCGGTATCGTGTCGAAACATACTAGGCCGAATTACGTCGGCATAAATTCCGCCGCGTTTAAAAATCATACAAAATACGGGCGAAACGCGAGAGACGACACACTATTCCGTCGCGTTCCGTCCGTATTTTGTATGCGTTTGACATTTGCGGCGGAATTTACGCCGGCGTAATTTAGCCTACTGTGTTTAGACACTTAGACCCTACGCTTAGACCGAAATTGTTGCTTAAGATGTGTCAAACTAAGATGAGCCGAGCAACATTGCCATTTGCCGTATGCAGCCTTTTTGCTGACAGCATCCATGTTTGTCAAAAAATAATATATATATGCGGAATTAAAAAAAAATTATAATATGTAAAAAACTCGGTCTTTGATCGAAAATGCTCCTTGAGTTGCCAGTAGTCGAATTGGCGCCGAATTTGAAAGCGGCAAGAAGTGAACACTAATACAACACATTGTATCCTACGCATTTCATAAAGATGGCCTTGAAAATATCACTTTAATTTAAAAAATGTTGGACTAATGTCTAAGTATTATTAATAATTCAATAAGACAAGGAAGAAAGGAAAAACATAGGCTTTGTGTAATTTTATTGAATTGATGCAAAGTCCATTTAATATTTTATTATATACTAGCTGTCCCGGCAAACGTTGTTTTGCCATTTAAAGTATTTCTACTTCATCAGTTGACACAAAATCTTACCCCCTCTTTTGTGTCCTAAGAGGGGTGGGGGGAAAAATTTTATACACCAGATGTTAAGTTGGAAAAACAGTTAAAAATATGAAGTCCATTAAAGAAAAAAGTTTGATACAAAATCTGACTCCCTCTATGGTCCCCTTAGAGGTGGGGGGGGGGGTAATTTTTATACACCAGATGTTGAGTTGGAAGGAGGCAAATATATCTGCGAAAACCGTATGCAAATCGGATCAGTAGTTTTCGTGTTAAAGCAAAAGTCTTACACAAAATCTGACCCCCTCTTTCGTCCCTTTAGAGGGGTGGGGGGAAAAATTTTATACACCAGATATTAAGTTGGAAGAAGACAAATATATCTGTGAAAACCGCATTCAAATCGGATAAGTAGTTTTCGTGTTAAAGCAAAAGTCTTATACAAAATCTGACCCCCTCTTTCGTCCCTTTAGAGGGGTGGGGAGAAATTTTTTTATACACCAGATGTTAAGTTGGAAGAAGACAAATATATCTGCGAAAACCACATTCAAATCGGATCAGTAGTTTTCGTGTGATGCTGGAACAAACATACAGACAGACAGACAGACAGACAAAAAAACTAACTAACTTTTCGGCTTCTATGGCGATATTGTGACACCCTCCGCTTATTATTTTTTGAATATCTTTAATGTACAGAATTGACATTACTACAGATTTATTATATGTATAGATTACACTTTCCTACAAGGAAACTTTTGTAATTTTTTGACAGACAAACAGTCTGAAAAACAAACCTAATTCCGAGAATTGTAAACAGGTCTTTTGTTTTTGCGTCATCAATAATATCATTAAATCACTTCTATCCTTTTACCTGATAAGGGTTTTTACACAATCTATCCAGTGTTTTTTAACGAACGAAAAAAAAGACTATTTCGTTTCTTATGTCAATGGTCATTATTGTTTTAATTATTGTATAGGTACTATATAATTGCCGTCTAAGTTAAGACGTAAATATTTTGGGGCCTACAGGTTGTAACGAAACAAGGTGATATTAAGGGTGTGTACTGTGTATGTGTCCCGTTTATAGAGTTCACTTTAAAAGTGAACAGCGCTGAAACTGAAAGAGCAAATTTGTGATTTGTATGGACAAGCGCCCCAGCGTAACGACTTTGCCCATACAAATCACAAAAAAAAAATGTTTGCTCTTCCAGCGTTGTGAAAGTCACAATTTACAGTGAACTCTCTACAAGGAATTATCACTTTGTTTTGTAACACCTTGTTTAAGGTGACGCAGCGTTAAAGTAAGAAACCGTGTTGGATATGTTTTAGATTGCTTGTTTTCTATGAGAGGCCGGCCCGGCCTATCATAGAAAACAAGCAATGGAACAGCAAAAAATGGAAAGGGCGTAAGCGACAAAATGGTTTTTGTCGCATAATTTAAAAACCATAAATACATTTCATATAAGCTATGCACAAATTAAAGTGCATGCTTGAACCAATTTACGTACAAATTTTGGAACCTTAAATCACTCTCCTCTGTTGGAAAAATAGGAATCCCTTTTTTACAGAGGTCTTTTCGATTGATTATTCTGTGCTATAAAAGTTGTCCAATCGTGTTATGCTATGGGCAATTCAAAGACAAAGACATGATGAATACTGACAATGAACTTCAATTTCTTAGCTTTAGTCATTGCTGAGAAAAATCGGCATCGCTACAGCCAAATTATCAAGGCGTCGCCTTAAAATATACGCCTTATTATAATAAAGACTTAGAAATATACTTTTTGTGTTTCTTAGGTTTTGTGACTGGATTTCTACTTATAATATTATTGTTGTTGGTTCGTTAAATTGTTAATTTCAACTAATGTAGATATAAGGATAGCTTAATAGAATCGATATGATTATTATGAATTTTATATTTTGCACGTGAGCTTTTAGCTAAAGAGCTGAAGGCAATTAGAAAATTATGATAATAAGCTTGCATATCAAAACTCAATAACATGTTATTAATTAATTATTAATACAATTATAATTATTATTGAGCACACGTATAAGTATTAATCCTTAGATCGCGGATTCTTGGAAATCTATTCTTATTCTATTGTTGTCGCGGTCGCCGGAGTCCTTTGAGGGTTGATAGGTTAATTAGTAGGCATACTTTTATCAGGGATAAACTTGCGACACTTAGATTTTTATTACTTACTAATTAAAAATTATGATAGAAGTATGGAAGGAGAAATAATAATCAATGACTTGAAATTTATTTTACTAAAATTTAAGCTTAAAAATTATTCTCGACACTTTTCTGTATTCGTGTCGTATGAGCTCGTAAAATCGCCTTAATTTTAATTAGTGGGACTTTTTTTGTGATAAAGTCACGTTTTGTGAAACATGAGACAACCTGTTGACAAAAATCATTATGGTGATAAAAATTACAAGTATCCAATGACGGTGTTATAGGTCTATTATTATATACTTACCTACTTATAATCTTACAAAGTTCATGTTTTACTTTAAACTTTAAGTTTTAAGTACAACACGACAAAAAATTGCTATTTATTATTTGGGGTCGCGAAATATTTTTTTTCATACGTCACGTCACGGGGGGTCACGTCATAAAAGAGGTAAAAAACATTGCTATAACCCAACAAGTTAACTTATACTTGTAGCTTAGAGGTAAAGTTAACTCCTCGCCTTAGCGTCAATTCAGACCGAAATGCGACGCGTAGATCATGCATTTCTAAATTTGTACATACTGATAGTCCCCAGTACAAGGAACTAACTTTTTTTTATACATACCACTTTGTGAGTGCCTTGTTTACGATGAGTCCGACAAACTTTTCTATGCGAAAAATTTCGGCGCTGCTGCGTTTTTGAATGCTTGACTCCTGGAATTGTCGATATTTCGTCACCATGGCTCTTCGTACATACAACTTTTATTTTGGATTTTGTTTAATAAAGTTAATTTAAAAACTGTGGTCAACTTGTCCGACAAGAATCACGCAGCGTTTGGAGTGTCCGACACCCTAAAGAGCTATTACGTCACTATGGCTCTTCGTACATACAACATTCATTTTTTGGAATTTGTTTAATAAAGCTAATTTAAAAACTGTGGTCAACTTGTCCGACAAGAATCACGCAGCGTTTGGAGTGTCCGACACCCTAAAGATGTAGCTATTACGTCACTATGGCTCTTCGTACATACAACTTTCATTTTTTGGAATTTGTTTAATAAAGCTAATTTAAAAACTGTGGTCAACTTGTCCGACAAGAATCACGCTGCATATTGGATTTTCCACCACCACAAAAATGTTGATGTGACGTCATTATGTCTCCCCGTACATACAACTTTAAATTTAGTAGTTTTCGATTTAAAATAAAATAGGGTAAATGACTAGTGATTGGACAGTGCCAGTCATTGGAAAAAATACAAAAACAATATTTATTAAGGTTGCTTTAAAAACTGCCTGTTTTCAAAGTAATAGAACGCCTGATTTTAAAGAAAAACAGGCAGTTTTAAGCAACATTAATAAGGGGAAGGGGAAGAGAAAGCCCTTCAATATTTAATTAATCGGCCAAGTGCGAGTCGGACTCGCGCACGAAGGGTTCCGTGCCATTATAGAGCAAAATTAGACCATAAATTGTGTTTTTTGTATGGGAGCCCCCCTTAATTTTTTATTTTATATAAATATTATTATTAAGTATTAAAGTAAACATATAATTAAGGATTTTGTGGAAAATTCAAGTACCTATCTGTTGTCATTATTAGTATAGAGCAAAAAAGGCCGAAAAAAATCACATTTGTGGTATGGGAGCCCTCATTAAATATTATTTTTTATTTGTTTTTCTTACTTGTTGTTATAGCGGCAACAGACGTACATAATCTGTGAAAATTTCAAATCTCTAGCTATTACCGTTCTTGAGTTACAGCCTGGAGACACACAGATGGACAGACGGACATACAACGAAGTCTTAGTAATAGGGTTCCGTTTTTACCCTTTGCGTACGGAACCCTTAAAAATGCCGAAATTCGAGAGGCTTTCAAACCAACACCACAACCACAGTTTTTAAAGTTATTGAAGAGCTCGTCTGTAGAATGTACTCGTTCAAAACCAAAGACGACGTCAACAAAAAGTTTGAAAGATCATATAATAAATCCTGCAACGATTTGGAAAAAGTTTTAAAAAAGATAATTTAGTCCTGCGATACGTCAACCCATTAAGCAAGAACTTTTGCAGCATATTAAGAGGATACAATTATACTTAAGCAGCATAATACGGTGCAATTCACATATTATTCGCAATCCGTCGGAAGTAACGCCTGACGATTATGGCTGGATTTTAATCGAATATGAATTTATAATCTGATATTTCATCAGAAATATTAGGCACTCTATTAATATTTCATATCAATTTAATACTCATTCAATAACCTTCTAATTTTCCTAGTATTATTGTAGTGTTGTCAGTAGCAGCGACGATAGTGGTGAAGAATGAAGATGACCATGACAATGATGATGAAAACTTTGATGATTATAACAATTATTATGATAATGATGTAGATATAGTACTCTGATGTAGAATTTTTTGTAATCGATACTTCCATACTAATATTATAAATTATATAATATCGAAGGTGTCCGATTTGGAAGTCTCCCCACATGCTTGGATGCGATATCTGAAATAGTTGATACTTACGGAAATGCAAGTGGACCAGTTAGAATATAATTCAAGACGTGAGTGGAAGAATAAGGTAAGTAACATGAAAAAACTTCCCGTTTTTTTTTTGCTTAAATGGAGGCTTTAGGGCCGGAAAAATAATTTGAAATAGAAAAACTGTAGATTATATGTGAAGCCAGATATATTAGCTAGGTTATGACGTAGGTAAGTTACAAGTTTTATGAAAGTAATAAGGGAAAAAATTTGTTATTGTATGTATGTTACGAAATGTTACTTGTTCGATTCTTCCACTCATGTCTTTAATTTATTATTAATTGCTGGTCACTGCTAAAAGAATCCATATATCCATACATACAAATACTGTATGTAGAATGATAATAAGGTTATTTTTTAATGAAATTTTTAATAATGTTGACTACGGAACCCGAAAAATGGCGTTTAAATAGTATGATATAGTAACGTTAATGGAGCTTGCCCGTTTGATATGTAGGGTAGGCATCATATACATCTATACATAATATTCTATACTCTATACAAATAAATTAAATTGGAGTGTCTGTGTGTAATATTGAAAGAAAGTCTGTCTGTCTGTATGTTCCAGCTAATCTCGGCTGGAGATATTTTGCCGGGACTTTTTATGGTAGATAGCTGATGTAGTAAGGTGTCACTTAGGCTACTTTTTAACCGACATTCAAAAAGGAGGAGATTATATTTTACTTTTTCCATATTTGTTTGCGGACAATCCATTTTTGTTATTATACTATGTTGACGCGGACGAAGTCACGGGCAACTATAGGGTGTACGGGCTAGTATTATAGGGTGTAACAAAACTAAGTGATTATAGTTTAGGGTGTGTATGTGTTCCTTGTAGAGATTTCACTGCGAAAGTAGCAGTGCTGAAAGACCAATTTTTTTTTTCACTTTTGTATGGGTAAGCGCTCGAGCGTCACGAGTTTTCCCATACAAAATGAAAAAAATATATATACAAGGAACACATACACACCTGAAGTATTATCACTTATTTTTGTTACACCCTGTATATTTTTAAGATTATTATAAGTATGAATTCATGCCGAATTACGGCTTTGTAGGCCCTATAGTCTCTGAGCAAAACCGCGGACAGACAGACGGAAAGACAGACAGACGGACAGACATACTGAAACTATAAGGGTTTCTTGTTGATTACGCATTACGCAACCCTAAACAAGACGTTATCGTCGACGGCAATTTAACAATTAATCAGGCATAGTACGATTTATTGACCACCTAGGTAATTGGAGTTTTATAGTGATCTTCCTTTATGGTCTATCACCAGTGCACATGGGTAATGGAGCCTGATTAAGGGTTAAAAGCGTCTTCATAATATATCTCCATACATTTTACTTCCCAGGGAATTCTTCTTCTAAATTGCTACCACCCAGATAGTAAATAATTGAGAACAAAAAAGTCCTTTAAAAGTTATTTGTTTGAGCTTAAAATAGTTTTTATTGATTCCTGAAAAATTTAATTTGAGTGACTGAAGAGGTTTTTGAAATGACCGATTCAATGATTGTAGTAGGGGAGACCAGGGTGCTATTCGTGTGGTCACTCGGGCGTCATGGAGAATTATAAGTAGGTTTTTTACATTAGATAAAACTGATACAAAAATAGTAAGAGCGTTTTTTATTTTAGCGGTGTGTTCAGAAACTGCAGCCATTTTAAAGTTATGAAAAAGAAAATATATTCAGAAAATTGCTTATTTAGGTAAGTAATTAACAAGATTTTAAACAAAATAACTAAATCATTTAGTTTAGTGCAACATAAAATATCTGCGAAGCTTAGTTAGGAAAATATGAAGCTTTATTTTTTAGAGTTCCGTAGCCTAATGGCAAAAAACGGAACCCTTATAGATTCGTCATTTCTGTTTATCTGTCTGTCTGTCCGTCCGTATGTCACAGCCACTTTTCTCCGAAAGAGCTATGCTATTCATACTTAGTAAGATTTTGATCATCTCAATCAATCTTTGCGTGTGGGGTATCTATTGATAGGTCTGTAAAAATCATATTGAGGTTTTTAATATTATTTTTTCTAACCTGAATAGTTTACGAGAGAGACTCTTCCAAAGTGTTAAAATGTGTCCCCCCCCTCTAACTTCTAAAGTAGGAGCATGATAATTCTGAAAAAAATATATGAGGTCAAGGTCGCGTCCGCGACTTATCTCAGACAAGAGCCATAGTGTATTTTTAAACGACTTCAAAAAAGGAGGTTATCAATTTGATTCGACGCGTATGTATGTAATATTTCCAGAACTGCCCAATTTTTGTATATATTAGTCTAAATCAGCGTCTGAACAAATGTGCAAAATTTCAAAAGTGTATGTATGGTATGTATGTATGTTTTTATGTTTGTGTTCGCATATCTCTGGACCATTTCGATTTCAGTAATTCTTTTTTTGTTGTACTAGGTATTGTTCAACTTAGGGAAAAGTGCAAGTTTCATCAAAATCGGTTTAGTAGTTTTTGAGATAGAGAGTTCTAATTTTCAATTACGTACAATTTTGAAGTCGGTTTTTTATCTTTTTAAAATACAGTTATGTATTAATCAGATAGAAACAAGCCGCATACGATGAAAACATCTGATAATTTGTTTCCAGCTTAAACATCATCTATTTTTATATTCGAAAATAGTTTTTTTAACTCACCACGTGAGAAATCTGATTTCTATACCATGATAACTAGAGACATGTCGGAAGCCTATACAAGCTTAATCTGACACGTTCGAACTTGTCGCGAAATCCCCTCTTCGCCTCCCTAACTATAATATAATATTTAAATAATACAAGTGAATACCTATTATTTAAAGTTTATTCAGTCAGAAATTGACAAAAAGAAGTTCACCATTAGTAATGATTTTTTTTTTCATTTTCTTGTCGGACTGACTATTTAACTCAATATATTTGTCGGACAAGTTGATATTAGCATTTGGAATAACATTATCTATCATTGCTATTTTTGTCCGACATGTATGTACGAAGAGCCATAGTGACGTAATAGCTACATCTTTAGGGTGTCGGACACTCCAAACGCTGCGTGATTCTTGTCGGACAAGTTGACCACAGTTTTTAAATTAGCTTTATGAAACAAATTCCAAAAACTGAAAGTTGTATGTACGAAGAGCCATAGTGACGTAATAGCTACATCTTTAGGGTGTCGGACACTCCAAACGCTGCGTGATTCTTGTCGGACAAGTTGACCACAGTTTTTAAATTAGCTTTATTAAACAAAATCCAAAAAATAAAAGTTGTATGTACGAAGAGCCATGGTGACGAAATATCGACAATTCCAGGAGTCAAGCATTCGAAAACGCAGCAGCGCCGAAATTTTTCGTATAGAAAAATTTGTCGGACTCATCGTAAACAAGGCACTCACAAAGTGGTAAAGAACAATGGCCAAATCGTACCAGGTGGGCGGTGGCGTCCCGATATGCCATGAGTAGCAAAAATTCCCTAATATTTTAAGGCATCGAAAATCATTAGAAATGTGTCTATAAATAGCCACAAAAAAAGATCAATATATTTTAGTTTCGTTATGTTCTGACAGCCGGCGATCATTCGCATTCGTTCTATTTTTTTGGGTAATACTCTAGGAAAAATTAAAATAATTAGAAACGAGATCGCCGAACATACACTTGTAGGCTACACCGCAGTCGGGAAAAAGGTAGTTCTTAAGTCTAACCTCAAAATAATTGTAAACGTTATTAATTATTATAAAAAATCGTGGCTATTTAAACATAATTTTCAAACGCAATTATGTTTAGAGCATAAGAACAACCAAACCTAACTATAGTTTATTTTGGGACATCAAAAATAAAAGTCGAGTCCAGCTCCTATACAAATTTGGCCATGATTCTTTGTATGTATCAGAAAAAAGTTAGTTCCTTGTACTGGGGACTATGAATTGACAGATTTCAATCGCGTGAGACGTCATGCAACTCTGTCAAATCCATACAAATTTAGAAATGCATCTACGCATCGCGTTGCGGTCTGTATTTACCCTTAGAAGGTCATATTACAATAATGCTCTTACTGATGAGTGAGTGAGAATGAGTTATGACCTAAAGCAACATTTCTAATGCCCAGTAAGTAATTACCTAGACAGAAAAGACCCTATTTAGCGGCAAAGGTTCTAAACCTATACAACTGTGTAGGGTCTTCCTCATAGTACCTTAGGTATAAGTTTATAAGAAATGGCTATGATTCATCGAAATTATTTCATCCTCTATAACTTATTGTTGTTTCCGATTAACATAAAACTATTTTATAGAACATGTGTATAAAATATCGTTTAATATCAAAGAATGAGAGATGGTATGATGTGCTATTTTCTTTTTGGTTCAGAGAGTACTGACAGAAATATTTGAAATTAAATAAAAAATCTTTATTGCAGCAAAAATATACAGGACTTCCAGAAAATATTACAGTGTTCATTTTTTTTGCTGTTTTAAATTAAGTACTAAAATACTAAAATTGTTCAAAAGGTTTTAGATTTATAAATTATAGCTTATCAGATCACTAAAAAAGTTAATGTTTCTAGGCCTTTAAATCTTTTTTTTGAAAACTTGATAAGTATGAGATATTTAAAAATGAGTCATTTAATTTAAATGCAGAAACAGCGGCATCTTTTTATTTTCAGAGTTGATAAACTTTTTGCTGTTTTCTGTGTCATCGATATAAATAAGTATACAAAAGGTTTTTGACTTCTCTTACAACTTCCACTATACCTATTACCTATATAGGGTGTAAGAATTTGTTTATTTGAAGCTTTAAATTAAATAAAAGAAATATTAAAACAAAGAACAAAATTTTTTCCCATACGTGCATTAGTTTTATCGACTTGCAATTTTTTGTTGATATTTAGAATAACTGTGATTGAAACATCTTATTTTTTATACTTTATGTTTATGTACGAGAATCTTGTATACTTTTTCGGAAACGGCTACTAGTGTTTTCTCATAATCTTGTAGGTTGGTAGTTTTGATGAAGAAATGCAATAGGTTTTTATTCCTGAAAAATAGTATTTATCAGTAATTAGTTTAAATTGATAAATAATTATCCAAATTACTAATTATATTATTATAGAATGGGTTTATTGTAGCACCCTGTAATTTGAAGTTTACTTTTATTTCCCATTGATATTCATGTTTTGGGTTGGGTCTGAGCACCTGGTCTTATCGACTCATTAAAATTAAATCCATTAGGTTTGATGCGAAGAAGAATATATTGATGACCGGTTTTAATTTGATTTTTAATAAACTGGCCAACAATAATGACTCAACTGTAACGGTTTGTCCACTAAAATTGATTCTTACTACAGCAGTTATCGAGTTTCTCATTATAATCGATGCTTTTTTAAAACCCTGTAAATAGAGCTTTACGGAGTTATTTTGAGTCCCGGGAAAGGACATAGGATACTTTTTTATCCCGGAAAAATTCAAGGTTCCCGCGCGATAAACGCAAATTTTGGCGCAACGTAGTTGCGGGCATCATCTAGTAAACATATATATGTATAAGTCAAAATCGTAACCCTTCTTTCTGCTTTGTCGTATTCGGGTAAAAGTGCGTCGCAACGCCTCGCGACATTGCTTTATTGATTCTTAATCAGGGCCGGATTTATATTTTTATGAGTATAGCCCACTTTACTTTTGCCGCCCCTATGTACGAACTCTGCCGCTATCCTAGGACGCTGCCGTCCCCCCTAGGACGCCATAGGACGCTGCCGCCCATAGGCCATGGCCTACACATAAGTATCTAAGGGAATGAGCGAGATATCCCCAACACAAGTAATTCCTTACTTAACGGGGATGCCTCATGATTGTATTTGTTTCTGTAATTTGAGAAATAAAGATTTATATATTTTATTTATTTACACTGCCTTAGGTACATAAATCCAGAGCTGCTCCTAATCGGTACTAAATGAAGTATGTGACGTGTTTCAGGCGTGTCCGGCTCGACGGTGAGCTGCTCGACGCCGATATCCAACGCGTCGTCCGGCGCCGTCACGCCCGCGCCCGCCAGCGAGTCCCGGGGATTCACACAGGTAATGAGTAATGATGACGAGGATCAATCAGGATTCAGGGTTTTTAATATTCCCTTTGCCACTAGGTGCCGCTCTGTAGCCTTAGGCTGCGTTTCCACCAGAGATGTGTTGCGAGAAATGTGTTTTTGAGAACCAATAGAATCGCTACATTGACGTGAGCTTGCCAGCGCGGCGATGCTATTGGATCTTAAAAAAACATTCCATGCAACATATCTCTGGTGGAATCACACCCTTAAGGTGTGCGTCCACCTGCCCCCGTAGACAACTGGCAAAACGCTAACGCTAACGCTAACGCTACAAAATGTATGGATTTGACATTAGTATTCGCTAGCGAAGCGATGACTTATGTCAAATTGCATACATTTTGTAGCGATAGCGTTAGCGTTAGCGTTTTGCCAGTTGTCTAAGGGGGCAGACCGGAATCGGAGCGCACGCAGCTAACGGATTTGTTGCTTTGTATTGATTTCTATGGTGCTGCGTGCACTGGAACGTCATTTCTGCTCTCGACAAGTTATAAATGACGATGCTCCGTCCGCACCTTACGCTCCAATTCCGACCCGGTGGACGCGCAGCTTTACGGTCTATCGTGTCAAACATAGCTGCTTATGTCACAATATAGCTGTCATGTTTCACGATGTAGCTGTCAAAATATGCCTATTTGACACGATAGACCCTAGTGGCGAATGGAAAACCAATAAACCTCATTTGTGAGGATGTGGTTAGCCCAAAGGAAGATCTTCCGACCGCGAGCGGGACAGCAAGCTCGGTCAGGCCGAAACCCACTGACGTCATTTCAGACACAACAGTCTTGTCGTTCTTAGAATATTCGATAGCGCGATGCGGGATTGTGGCGCTATAGTCCGCGCGGAACTAGTTGGCCGCGCCTTAGGTAGGGACAGGGGTGAGGGGGCGGGTTGCTTGCTGCTCGCAACGCACATGAGTTTAGACAGTGACGACCAATCTCGCGATATCGTGAACAATTATATTATTTAATTATTGAAAATTATAAATTAAAGACAATTGATCAGTTTTATATTCTAAATTATTGACATCGGCTTTCCGTTGTTTGAAAACCTATGCACATTAAATATTATTTCCTTAGATTGTCTTTTTATCGGCGGACTTATCTTGCTATTGCAATCTTTTGTGCGTTTTGTCTAAACTAGCCAGAACTGTCAAAATCAAGCGCCCCGCCTCTCCGTCCCACCGCTCACATACCTAAGGCGCGGCCAACTAGTTCCGCGCGGACTATAGTTGTACCGCCGCATATTATATGGTATAATGTAACATCGGTACTCTTGACCTTGATCTTGAAGAATCGCAAGTTCGTTGTATTGCAGTTTATTATTATTGTTCACCGTTTTCCTCGTTACTTCCTATCTTATTTAATGTCTTATGTCTTGCTTAATTACTACGAATAACAAAACTACAGGAAACGTAACTCCCATACTTCAACCGTTTTAAATTTGGCTCCTTTTCGAACACTAAAATATGACAATTCAGATTCTCGCCAAGGTCGTTTCCCAGGTATCATAATATTGCGCGCTGGACGACAGTCTGCGCGGTTATTGTCACTGTCACAGTTATGAAACAAAGCCGTGGACAATAATTGTCAAAAGCGGATACATAATTATTATTTTAAAATCATTTTCCTCTGATCCTTAAATCATCGATAATAATAATATATAATAATTTTGAACAAACCTTGTACGACTCGGACGAATTTAAAACTATCCAGAGCACCTAGACAAGACGTTTTCAGATTACAAAAATCTATGTGCTAAATTATTACAGAATTATTACAGAATTGAAATAAAAAACTTCCGGTGCAAATGCAGATTTTCGTAATCTCTTTAATTTTCGGTCATTACTCATACAAAATATATCATGACTATTAAAGTGTATGCTACATAAACCAGTAATCTAGCTCGGCATCCAATTCGGTTCGTTTCTTACTAAACGAAGTACGAACGGCATTATATAAATAAGATACTCCATACTGATGTCAGTCAGATCCTCGTTTATGAATTATGATTAAATTGTTACATCTTGCATAACACTATCCATGGCGACTTTGTAAAAATTTTGTAATGATATTATTTTTTGATTATTGCATTTTTACAATAACATGTAAACTTAATAAGACAAACACAAAGAGACCAGCTTGATTTTACGCAAATACCCTGGCATCCAACTTAAATAAACCATCTTTTTGGGCATGTTTTTGGGTCGGAAAAAATACAAGAACTTTACCTAAGCATAATTTTAAAAAATTCACTTACTGATGAAACTTGAAAGATTATTCCTGTATTAAAAGTCGTATCTGTATGACTTCTACACCATTTCACAGGGCATTTAGGCATTTTAACAACGAAAAATTTGTAAAAAGCTACGTAAAAAGTAAGTAAACAAATTGTAAAATGAGTTTGACAATAATTATCATGTCAACCTGGTTGAATGTCACTCGTGTATATATACACGAAAAATGTGTACCGAACACATGCATAAAGTATACATGTATTCGGGTCACATTTTGTAGCCTTTTGGTGCGCTTTTTTTGACGGAGTTACTCTTTCTGTAGTTTTAAGTTCACTGCTTAATTACCCGTGAACTTTGTAATTTGTATCACTAAACTTCTAAATTTTCTCACCGTATAAACCTTTCTTGGACTACCACGAATATTTTCAGGACTTATATTTTGCGAATTGGTACAACAGTTGTCAAGTTTTAGCGAGACAAGGCTCAATTTCACCAAGGTCTGTTAGTTTTAACAGATTAAAGAGGAAACGTGATACTATAATTTGAGCATTAACTTTAACAGTCGTTGATGAAATTGGACCTTAAAATTGAAATTCAATGTTATTTACTTTGAAGAGTATCTTCTATACTTATTATAAAACAAAGTCGCTTTTTTTCCTTCATGTCCCTTTGTTCCCTTTAATCTTTAAAACTACGCAACGGATTTTGATGATTCTTTCAGTGTTAGATAGCCCATTTATCGAGGAAGGCTATAGGCTATATTTTATCACGCTAAGACTAATAGGAGCAAAGAAATAGAGGAAAATGTGGAAAAAAACGAGGAAAATTATTTGAAAGGGCTAACTTGAACGCGCTAATCTCAGGAACAACTGGTCCGATTTGAAAAATTCTTTCAGTAAGTATTAGATAGCCCATTTATCGAGAAAGGCTATAGGCTATATTTTATCAGCTAATAGGAGAATGTGGGAAAAACGGGGGAAATTATTTGAAAGGGCTTATCTCGCGAACTACTGGAGCAATTTTATGTTATTTGGCACAGATAAGAAGTAGACCACGTGAAGGATCATAGGCTATCGATTTTAATCATTTTTTCAGTGGCTATATATTTTATACACGTGCGACGCCGGGGCGGGTCACTAGTATTATTATAAACGCCTTCTTTAATAAATCGTTTCGGTGTTAATCATTTATTGTTAGGTATATGCGATCGTTAATTTCGTAGCGCGTTATGCCTCAAAACTGCCATGTTAGGATAACTATAGTAAGTAGTACATACTCGTATGTATAGAGACATACGTGATATTAGGTCTATCCTATGTGGGTATTGGGTAACATATCGTATTGAAAACGTCATGTGGAAATACTCGTGACGTTTTCCGTAGTATTGATATTATTACATATTACAATACAGTCATGACGTGATAGTAATATGACGTTTCAGTAGCATAATACTAGGGTGATAAGTAGAGGAAAATTATGTTACAATTCTATCCTTGGTTTGTTTGACCTTACGACTCCGGTTTCATTGATTTTTGCTAATCGTTTCGTTTATTGGCCCACGATGGCCAAATACGGGTAATTATGGACCAGTATAGAAGTGCAGGGCCCGATCTAGCTATTTCTCCGGGAAGAGACAAATGACGCTATGTAGCCGTAGGGTCTATCGTCTCATAATGTGTTTTCCGATTGCAGCATCAAATCGCATTATGCGGCATAATGCGATTTGAATGTTTCAACTAAGTACAGCAACGCTTCGCACGATCGAGCACTCTCAAATTAGTCGTGTGCGTACAAGACAAAAAAACGAGGAATACGGCTTTTGCTGAACCAAAGATTTCCTTTGGTAGGATTGATCTTTATATCCCTAAGATGGGTTTACGATGTGGAGCCACCTGAATATTTCCTGCAGGTGGGGGAGGGGGGTTTTTTTTAGCTTTAACAAGGTATGAGGTCAATAACTGCGTGGAATTTAGGTATATAGTCGAGTTTGGTATCATTTTCGATTGAATTGAATGTTTAAATGCCAATTTTGGAATAATATTTAGATAAAAGATAGTAAAAATAAAATAAAATAAAAAATTTAGAATATATGATTTTCAACCAACGAAAACGCTGTTGACAGGGCTTAATGAATAGAACGAGGCTGATAGCCGCATTATTCTGCATGCCAAAGACATGGTGATGAATGGAGCAATAAACATATTAATAATACTAGACGTTCCGCACGGCTTCGTCCGCGTAAATCTGAAATTTCACGGAAACCGTATATTTTTCACAAATTAATAACCCATGTCTCACGAGGTTTACTATATATTCTTGTCAAATAACATAAAAATTGCTCCAGTAGTCTGTGAGATATTAGCCCTTTCAAATAATTTTCCACTTTTTTTTACATTTTCCTCAGTATCTTTGCTCTAATTGGTCTTAGCGTGATAAAATATAGCTTATAGCCTTCCTCGATAAATAGGCTATCAAACACTGAAAGATTTTTCAAATCGGGCCAGTAGTTCTTGAGATTAGCGCGTTCAAACAAACAAAGTAACCAACAAACTCTTCAGCTTTATTTTCACATTTTCCTCTGTATCTTTGCTCCTATTGGTCTTAGCGTGATAAAATATAGGCAATATAAAAATAAATAGGCTATCAAACACTGAAAGATTCTTTCAAATCATTCAAACAAACAAACTCTTCAGCTTTATAATATTACTAGACGTTCCGCGCTGCTTCGCCCGCGTAAATTAGATATTTCACAGAAAAATTAGTCCACAATAAATAGCCTATGATCCTTCACGTTCCTACTTTTTATCTGTGCCAAATAACAGAAAAATTACTCCTGTAGTTCGTGAAATAAGCATTTTCAAATAATTTCCCCCGTTTTTTCCTCTATTTCTTCGTTTATATTAGTCTTAGCGTAATAAAATATAGCCTGTAGCCTTCCTTGATAAATGGGCTATCTAACACTGAAAGAATTTTTCAAATCGGACTAGTAATTACTGACTCATACTAAGATTAGCGCGTTTAAATAATGCTTCTTCTTCTTCTTCTTTTTATGTTGTTTAACATCTTTATCGTGCAAATATGAGTCCTAAAATGAATTAGGCATTCTTAAGTCATCCGAATATTGTACCAAACTTGGAATAGTACCATAATTAATGCCTCTTTACAGATTGAGACTCTATTTTCATCCAGAGCAGAAGCTGCTAAAATAAAAAAAAATTAACATCAAAAATTGCGGTGGCTCCACATCTTAAATCCATCCTTGGGCCATAAGGACCAATCCTACTAAAGGAAATCTTTAGTTCAGCAATAGCCGTATAATTTATCGTGCACACGCAACTAAATCTAATACACGTTCCAATTAGGCATTATTACGAGCATCACACTTCGGTTTTGAGCGCAACTCATTCGCATTATACTCTACGGCCCGTATTTTTGGTCAGTACTTAAGATGCAACCCGGTCTCAAGACGCGGTTCGGCTCTATGATTGGTCCAAATTTTGACAGCCAACCAATCACAGAGCCTGAACCGTGTCTTGAGACCGAGATGCATCTTGAGTACTGACCAAAAATACGGGCCTACAATTGGAAAACACACACATCCTTAGTGTGAAGCGGGACTTAATAATATGTAATTATAATATTATATCCTATATTTTAATAATTATTATGTTTACAAGGAGAATATTTCAATAGACCTACAATGGGCGACCATGTTTCATATGACAATAATTAGAAACGTAATTTTATTTTAAGTTCACCACTACATTTGTTTTTAAGTCAGTTTAAGTTTTTTTTTCTTTGTTTTTATTTTTTTTTTCACCCCCATCAGTCGGCGTTCCGCCTGGCGAGTGTTTGCAGCGCTGACTCTGGGTTCCGTTCCCAGGACGCCCTCCAACGACCCTCGCTCTACGCTGACAATGTAATTTTTGTTTTATTTTTTTGGTTATTTTTTTGCAACTAACATCATATTTTTTTACTAACCCCTTATTTTATTACATTTTTTGTGCATTCATAGTACTTACACATATCACAGATTCCAGAATTACACATTGAAATAGGACAGGACATAAAAAAGACAGATTAGGTAATGAAAGAATAATAATATGACACATTGTTTTAATCTGTTATTTTGTCTATTCATTCAATAATAATATAATTAATATATACAAATAAAATTCAATAGAAATCATTATTTGTTATGGTGGCCATACAAAACGTGTTGTGGTTATTGAGCAATGATTAGGTAAGGCAGGCACGTTTACGAGAAAATAATATTATTATGGTGTAAACCACAAGACAGGTCACATAACTTCATATTACAATTTGTGTGAAATATTATGACACATTGATGTGTCAGCCTTTGCCCAAACTTTTTCAGGAAAAATCTTTTTAACAAAAAATATTTTGCAACTAGAAAAGTAAATCCTATTGTAAACTCTGCATATATTCAAGATCTGCATGAATTTAGTTTTGAAAGTTCATGGACTGGAAAAATAACATGACATAACGATGGTGATGGTGATTATTATGATGATGATGAGTGTGATTGTGATGATGATGGTGTTACAGGGTTCGGATAATCAGAGTGTGAGCAGCGAAGGTATGACGACGTCGAAGGGCGCTGACGACAACGACGACACGGTCCACGATGTACTGGCTAATGTTGGTGAGTGTCACTGGTACTTTAGACTTTTACGCTGTATTTCCACCAGAGATGTGTTGCGAGGAATGTGTTTTTGAGAACCAATAGAATCGCTTCATTGACGTGACCTCGCTCAGCGCAGCGACTCTGTTGGATCTTAAAAACACTTTCCTCGCAACACATCTCTGGTGGAAATGCAGTCTAAAGCCATGACTTTAATCACCTTGGGGGCTGGATTAAAGATGTGTTGAGTATTGCCTAAGTAATGGCCAATTCAACTGAAATCAAGTCAAACTAATTTGAGCTGATTGAATTGGCTATAACTTGTGTTGTAAAGAAAAGTGGAAGGAGCGAGAGAGCGATTCATCCGTAGGTGCAAGCCTTAGGCTGGATTTACGATCGCCCGACCGAAAACGTGGTTTGGAGATTACAAGCAAATGTATGTAACGATTTATTTAAATAGCGGCAAGGCGCGCGGTGATTTACATAAATTTGGTTGTTGTGGCGAGGATACACCGCCAAACTGCGCGTTTCCGCATATAAATTCAGCTTTAGACTTCAAACACCTTGGGGGCTGTGCAGGATTAAAGATAAATAAAGATGTATGATACACTTGACACCAGTAATTGAATTGGACATAACTCGTTTTCAATGGTAAATAATTGTAAAAAGAGCGAAAGTGCAATTAATTTATAGGTGTAAATCTTTTCTAAGAAGCTATAAATTGCTCTCACAGAGTTGAGCTAACGCGAACTTAATCGGAGTTACCTGAATTTTGACTTCAGGAAAATATTCTTCAGATTTTCATACTGGATTGCTCACATAATGAAACGACTGACAAAAAAGGTTGTTTTAATATATTCAATAATAATATAATTATACTAGCTGTCCCGGCAAACGTTTCTTTGCCATAATATAAAATTTTCGCCCATATTATTTTATTGAAGTGACTAAATAGGTAAGTATGTCGCCATGGCAACGTCGATCGCTATCTCGTCGCACAAACAATGGTCGCCGTCAGTCTCAGGTTGTAATAATTTACTATTATTTATTCAACAAATGCACTTATCATTAAATAAAGTACCCAGTAGCCGATTCTCAGACCTACTGAATATGCATATAAAATTTGGTAAAAATCAGTAAAGCCAGTTCGGAGGAGTTCGTGGACTAACATTGTGACACGAGAATTTTATATATAAGATTATCTACCATTTAACCTCTTTAACTGTTCACAGCGTCAGCGACGTGGCCGGATCTCAAGGACACGGCGCAGTTCGAGCGCGCCGCGTCCGCCATCATGGGCGGCAGACCGCACACCATTTCTGCGGGTAGTTGTATGTTTTACGTGCTAAATGAGGGAGGGGTGTAATAATTCAGAGCATTCTTTGTTACATTGAGTGTTCTTGTATCGCTTGGTAGATAAGAACGGAACATTTATATTAGTCTAAGGCCCAATTCCACCAACGTCTGTTAATGTTAACAGCTTGTTAAAATGTCATGTCTTCTCTTTCATTCATATGAAAAATGAAAGAGGAAACATGATACTAATTCGAAATCGAGCATTAACTTTAACAGTAATTATTGATGAAATTGGACCTAAGGCGTCGGACCTAAGGGTAGTTGTATGTTTTACGAGTTAAATGATGGGGGGAATTAATAATTCAGCGTACTATACTTTGTTTCATTGTGTGTCCTTGTCTAATGTGGCTTGGTAGATAAGGACGGAACTTTTTTAATGGTGTGCGGGCAGTGCGGCCGACCGCCATTAAATTCTTTCTGCGGGTAGTCTTATGTTTTACGTCTTTAATGAGGGAGGAGTATTGATAATTCAGCGCATGCATGCATGGGGGGGGGGGGGGGGGGGGGGGAGATAATATATCCTTGATGCGGTAGAAATTTTGCTCAATAAACAAGGACGAAACACCATCTCTGCCGGTGGTTGTATATTTACAATTTAATGGTTATTTTATTGTTTGTTCACGTCTAATGCGCTGAGAGAGTCGTTTGTGAGATAAAGTCTGAACGATTTTAATGTTCTATATGCACGATTTTTTTATTAGATTTCAGTTTCATTGATGATAATGTAATGAAAATTGCTAATTCAATTAATTTTATTACCTACTGAATTTCCTCGGGCATAATCGTATCCACAGAAGCATTGAACTCGGAAAACCGATGAAATTCAATTACAAAATTAATTATGTTATGTAACTGATAATAATATTCTTGGAAGCAAAAATACGTCATTTGATAGGGATAACATTGTTTAATGTTTTGGCGAGGCTACATACAGGGTGCAATTAAACTTTCCGGCCAAATTTCGATATATTGATCCTTGTTGAAAATAAAAATACACGTATTTTTTCTTTTATAATTACTCAGTACTAAAATGTTGAGAAATAGCTTCCGAAAGTTTTCTTAATAACACCACAATTAATGGACACTACGCGTCGCCGGCGCATGCCTTCCCGCACCTCCCTGGCGCCACCCCCCGCGTCAAAATAGTTGCAGAACGATCGCTTCGCGGCGACCGTTCTGCAACTATTTTAAGTGGAATAAAATATGTTACTGTAAAAAAAAAATTAACACCCTATTTTTATTTGGTTAAATGGACTCTCCTAATGATACCTAAGCCCTAAAATATTTGGCCGGTAGGTTTAAATGCAGCCTGTATATAGGGTACATATAGAGTCTATATTATAACTAGCTGTCCCGGCAAACGTTTCTTTGCCATATTATTATATAAAGTAAATCGCCCGTATTATTTTATTGAATTAGTGACTAAATAAGTATGTCACCATGGAAACGTCCATCGCTATCCCGTGACCCGCGTCGCATAAACAATGGTCGCTCTTTATAGACAAATAATTTGCAATAAAATAAAATTGCGACTATAATTAAAGATCTAAGCTATCCTATCTCTCAAGTTGGAAAAAAGCACACATTAAAAAAAAAACTAAGTTAAGTAGTTTAGGAATCCATCGCGGACAAACATCGTGACAGGGGATTTATATATATTAGATTATTATAAATTAATAATTTTATGTAACTGATAATATTCATGGAAGCAAAAAGACGTCATTCGGCAGGGATAACATTGTTCTCGATACAAAGTTTGATGAATAAAACCGCTTTTTCCATTAAGGAAGTTATTAAAATTACTGATGAAATTATCCTTGGCTTGCCTTTCGCAAATAAACCCAATAGAATCTTTGGTAAAATAGTGGTTAAGGCTGTGCATCATGCCAAATCTATACTTATTATAAAACAAAGTCGCTTTTTTTCCCTCATGTCCCTTTGTTCCCTTTAATCTTTAAAACTACGCAACGGACTTTGATGATTCTTTCAGTGTTAGATAGCACATTTATCGAGGAAGGCTATAGGCTATATTTTATCACGCTAAGACTAATAGGAGCGAAGAAATAGAGGAAAATGTGGAAAGAACAGGGAAAAATATTTGGAAGGGCTAACTTGAACGCGCTAATCTCAGGAACTACTGGTCCGATTTGAAAAATTCTTTCAGTGTTAGATAGCCCATTTATTGAGGAAGGCTAATATTTTATCACGCTAAGACTATCAGGAGAATGTGGAAAAAAAGGGGGAAAATTATTTGAAAGGGCTTATCTCGCGAACTACTGCAGCAATTTTAATGTTATTTGGCACAGTTAAGAAGTAGACCACGCGAAGGATCATAGGCTATCGATTTATATATATATATATATATATATATATATATAATATGATCAAATACGCAATTGACAATAGTACACTAGAATCTAGATGATGTGTAAGAAAATTTCTTTATAGCGCGGGAACCGTACATTTTTCCAGAATTAGAAGTATTTTACGTTCTTTCCCGGAACTCAATACTTTGAGTTTTGCTGAAATTTGGTATGGAGATACTTCTCCATACCAAATTTCAGCAAAATCGCTTCAGCGGTTGGGGCGTGATGAGGTAACAGACAGACACACACACTTTTGCATTTATAATATTAGTATGGATACTATCGAATAACATAACCCTCTTTCTGGTGCAGTTAGGTAATAACAATGTTTGTTTTCGCAGCATCGGACCGCGGGCACCCTCGGCCGGCGCTTAGCGTACATACATTCACCGAACAGAGACAAGACACAGGAATATACGCGCGCCCGCCGCTACCTACTGTGAGTATCAAGAATCTACATATAGGCCTGTTGGTATTGATTGATAGCCATGATTGTTACCATGATGGTGAAGTTTTCACACATCATACACGTCTTAGAAGATGCTCTCACAACTTGTGACTTACCTCTAAATGATGTTAAACACGGTTCTAATATTACCTTCTGAGGGGGGGCCTGGTGACCCCTTATTACAGGGCAACCTAGTAAGGGCACCAGTCTCCTACTATAATTTGTAACTACATCATAATAATTATATATATATGTCTTTTGTACTGTGGGAGAAATTAATAAAGATTTTTGATTTGATTTTTGAAGTAGATTATTATGATGGCTAGGGATGATTGTGAAGCTGTGTGCAGCATGAGCAATGGACGTCATGACCATGAGTTATCACTTATCATAGACCAATGTACGTGTTGGTAATCGCTTGTATTTGGCCAACATCCGTCAACGCGGAACAGCTAGATTAGGTCGGATTTTTAAATGTAATATTTGTTACTAGACACCTGGGGATTTTGCCTAGTCACAAACATTAATTAATTAATATTTTTCCCCAGCGCTGCTCATCCCTGGAGCGGCCCATAGTGCCGGCCAAGACGAACGCCAACACCGGCCAGAGCGAGTTCAAGCCGACAAAACCGTCATCGCTGCCGCCGCATCTCGCCAAAGGTAGCGTCTAACATTTTAAAATTAGAACACTTAAGGCTAGTTCGCATTAGGCCTGTATTTTAGTCTAGTACCGAGTATTTTAGTAGCTAAAATTCTCGCTTCTGCCCCAAAATCGTTCGCACTTCGTTCGAGTACAGTTCACAAGTGAGTGATGTTTTGTAAGATGAACAGCTTACAGCGCAATAAAGTAAATAAACTGATTCAGTTAATCTTAACTGCGATTTAAGAAGTGGTAGATGAGGAAAGTGCGATCAATAAAAAGAAGCTATGGATGCGAAAATGGATCGATAGAAGGGATAAATAAACTAGGAGCTACTAATTGTCTTCTGAAGGAATTAGTATTGGAAGATCCCAAAGAATACTTCGAAAGATTGAGAATGTCTGAAAGTTGGATAATTTTGGCGGTAACTAATGAACTCGACTAATTCGACAGGGTCGGACTTGTTTAGCCGGTGCGCCAGTAGCGCGGATGCGTGGTGGGAGGTGCTACTCACCCGCGAAAAATAGAATAAAATGGATTGACTCGGCAAAATTACTTACTAATCTACTTGACTAAATTACTAAAGAAAAATAGTGTTCGGACACGTTTAGCTACTAAAATACTCGTTACTTGACTAAAATACTGGCCTAGTGCGAACTAGCCTTTACTGCCGCACTCAGAAACATTCAATTATGACTAACCTTCAATTTAATTAAGAGTGATAATTAATTATGAGGCTTATAATGTCAAAATTTTAAATTAATTACATTTAAGTCATTATTAATGTTCCACTCTGGGTGCGGCAGTTAGTACCTTGAAAATTATTATGAACATTATTATACAGGGTGTAATAAAACTAAGTGATAATACTTTAGGGTGTGTACTGTGTATGGGTGCTTTATAGAGTTCGCTGTGAAAGTAGCAGCGCTGAAAGAGTAATTTTGCAAAACTTTTGTATGGGAAAATTCATGCCGCTGGGGCGCTTGGTCATACAAATGTGAAACAAAAAATCTCAGCGCTGCTACTTTCACAGTTAACACTGTACAAGAAACCCATACACCCTAAAGTATTACCACTTAGTTTTGTTACACATTGTATACTTTTTACGTCCTCCTACCTTCACAAAAAAATTTTACGGACCCCAAGACAGCTTTAGCTTGTTCCTCGGGTTCTGAGATAGTATGAAATAGTTTACGTTAGTCACCGCTCATGACCCTGGCTTATAAGTGTGGCAGTGGTGAAAATTTGTGGTTTTAAACGTTAAAGGGGTTTGCGGCATAATTAGTCGTTGATATTAATTTAAATATTATTATACCAAACTTCTGAATAACAATTATTAATTACTAGACGTTCCGCGCGGCTTCGCCCGCGTAAATTAGATATGTCACAGACAAATTATTCCACTAAAAATAGCCTATGATCCTTCACGTGGCCTACATCTTATCTGTGCCAATTAATAACAGAAAATTTGCTCCAGTAGTTCGTGAGATCAGCCCTTTCAAATAATTTCCCCCCGTTTTTTCCACATTTTTATCTATTTCTTCGCTCCTATTAGTCTTAGCGTGATATTATAGCCACCTTCCTCGATAATTATTTCAGTGTTAGATAGTCCACTATCTAACACTGAAATAATTTTTCAAATCGGACCAGTAGTTCCTGAGATTAGCGCGTTCAAATAAGCCCTTTCAAATAATTTCCCCCGTTTTTTTTTTTTACATTTTTCTCTATTTCTTCGCTCCTATTAGTCTTAGCGTGATAAAATATAGCCTTACTCGATAAATGAGCTAACACTGAAAGAATTTTTCAAATCGGACCAGTAGTTCCTGAGATTAGGGCGTTCAAACAAACTAACAAACTCTTCCGCTTTATAATATTAAGTATAGATTCAGTGCCTTTAGCGCCATCTGTCTGTTAATAATAATAATAATATCCAAGAGAAGTTCCCAACAGATGGCGCTAATTATGTACAGCTAAATCAAGATTATACTTTACGACAAATTTAATTAAATAATTAAAAATTTTTATAGTATTTTATAAACGTTTTATTATAAACGTTAATGTTGGTGCTGATTGATGCAGTAGCCGCCGTTATAAATACTTCTATAATATCATAATCTACTGGATTATGTGGAAGTGATGATCCAGCGTAAGGCCGTGTTTCCACTGACGCGGAGCGGAGCGGAGAGGAGCTTAGCGGTGCCGAATTGACCAATCACTATGCTCGAAATCTTCGCTCCGCTTCGCTGTCATTCTGCTGGAATAGCACGATTGGTCAATTCGGGCACCGCTAAGCACCTCTCCGCTCCGCTCCGCGTCAGTGGAAACACGGCCTTAAGTTTCAATGTTATATATTTTCGCCTGCTGCTGTATAGACGTAAATAAGCAATTTTTAAACTTGTAGGCCGGTTGTTAGAGCGAAGCCAATCGAGCGTAATTTGTGAGTTGTGAGTCGCAGAATTTCGGTTCGGCAGAATTATGCTGCATTCAGTTTCACACAAAAGTCCTGTTTGATTCACACGACCGTAATTTTGTGAGTCATGATTTGTATGAAAAAATATTTACGCGGCAGAAATTCTGCGACTCACAACTCACAAATTACGCTCGTTTGGCTTCAACCTTAAGGCGACGCCTTGATAATTTGGCTGTAGCGATGCCGATTTTTCTCAGCAACGACTAAAGCTAAGAAATTGAAATTCATTGTCAGTATTCATCATGTCTTTGTCTTTGAATTGCCCATAGCATAACACGATTGGACAACTTTTATAGCACAGAATAATCATTCGAAAAGACCTCTGCAAAAAAAGGGATTCCTATTTTTCCAACAGAGGAGAGTGATTTAAGGTTCCAAAATTTGTACATAAACTGGTTCAAGCATGCACTTTAATTTGTGCATAGCTTATATGAAATGTATTTATGGTTTTTAAATTATGCGACAAAAACCATTTTGTCGCTTACGCCCTTTCCATTTTTTGCCGGCCTCTCATAGAAAACAAGCAATCTAAAACATATCCAACACGGTTTCTTACTTTAACGCTGCGTCACCTTAACATTATGTTCTGTTCGCAGAAGTGCCGCAGGCGCTGTATGTGAATATGTCTGAACTGGCGACGCTGGCGGCGTCGCGCGCGCAGCAACACAACGCCGAGTACCAGCCGCAGGAAAAGGTAAGAGTTATATAGGGCAACACTAAGGCTGGTTTTACCGTTAAGCGTTTCGGCAGCGCCGTTGGAGCGCGCGCGTTCGAATATGTATAGGGGTAGTTGTATCGTTTTATAGTCGAGCCCGCTGCTGCTAAACCACCCGTAGGTGCAAAACGCATAATATAATGGTTTAGGTCAGGGGTTCGCAATCTTTTTCAGCCTGCGACGCAGTTACACGTCGCAATATTTTGTCACGGCGCCCTTACTCTACCTAATCTTTAATTAGTATAGTTATTAGGATAAGCACCTGCTTAATTATCTGCATTTACCTTAATGCAGATAATTAACAAATATTTAAATTTTATATCATTTACCTGCTTTAGATAATTAATATTATAAAATTAAATTTTATAATATTTGTGGTTTCGGATAATAATGGAGGATCGACTCACGGCGCCCCTCTTACCTTTCCACGGCGCACACTTTGGGAACCCCTGGTTTAGGTGGTGATGAAGAAAAGGTCAGCGATACTCGTCTTCAATCATAGAATAGAAGTTCGTGATTATTCCAGTGAGAATCACTTGTGTTAGTATGGATAGAAGTTACTATTTCTTTGACTCGTGTTTCTTAAGTATAATTAAGAAGTAAGTAACACTTTTTTACCCTATCCCATCCCATCGTGATTGCCTGAGTTTACTTATCATTAGGAAAACAAAATACATAACTTTATAAATATTTTTTTAGAAATCATTATATCGACACGTAAAATATACACTAATACAAAAAATCTTAACTTAAGGTGAACGCAGATTTGGCCGCACCGCACGCACCGCAGTCGCCGCATTCACAATTCTTCATAATAATATGAAGTTGCGAAGACTGCGGCGCGGGTAGGTAGGTATGCGAGCTTGCCTATAACTTCATATAAAGAATTGCGAATGCGGCGACTGCGGTGCGTGCGGTGCGGCCAAATCTGCGTTCACCTTTAAAGTTATAAAATCATAGCTACAGGTATTCGACAGTACCAATAGTTAATAATTATTATTTCGTGCTCTATTCAGTGTTGAATACTCTCATATTTGTAGTGGTGTTCAAATAGTAAGCTGGCTTGTCGCGACGTTGTCTTTTAGATCTGAAAAAAAAATGTGAAGAGTTTACGAATGCAGAAAAAATATCAGGGAGCCAATTCTCATGACTCGAATGTCGCTTAAGAAGGTGACTAACCCAAAAAATCAAACATCGTCCTTCTCTCTTCACACTTACGCCCGTCTTTCATATGCCATTAAAATCGACAATTTAGGGTTAGTCGCCCCCTTAAAGAGCAGGCTGAGTGGCAGAGAGCGCGCGTGTGAATAGCCTGCGATAGAAGTCACATTCTAGGTATGAGAATAGCGTCGCAATGTGATCCATTAGCTCGTTTCAACTTACATATCGCTTAGCTTGTCCCAGTCGAACTTCCCCGCTAGGGACTCTGATATCTGTCCCTCCTTGAGAGATTTCTTGACTGCTCTCTCAACTAGACGTAGCGAGGAATACGCGTTCTGTGCTGCCGATGGCTGCCTATTGCGAGTAGTTGCCTGGAAATATATATCACACTTAATGACGCTCGTAACTCAGTTGCGCCAAAAGTCGTTTATCGCGCGGGAACCGTAAATTTTCCGGGATAAAAAGTATCATATGTCCTTTCCCGGGACTCAAAGTATCTCAAACCAAATTTCAGCAAAATCGGTTCAGCGGTTTGGGTGTGAAGGGGTGACAGACACACTTGACACTTTCGGATTTATAATAAGTACTACATAGTATGGATAATAGTATTATTGTGTATCATATAACAGACTTTGGTAAGTATTAAATTAAATCATTGAGTTCTTGAGCGAAATGGTTTTATTTTATATTTTTATCAACCGATTAGGTACGTATTCACTATTCTCTACCTCCTTTTAGTAATAGAATATCCACACTGCCTCTATTGTCATAGTTTAACTACGTTTTGTCTGATCAGTTAAAATCATCATTCAATCAGAATAAAACTTAATAATAGGCTACTTGACCTATATTCAATTTCATTGAACAAATGCATATTTCTAGTAGAACTTGGCCTAGGAAACCGTATTTCACCCTTATCATCAAATAAAAGCTTATGATTGATAAATAAAGTCGATCTGAAAATATGATTTTATGAAAATAGGATTTGTACTGACGAAAACGCTTTTGCGGCACTTCCGATTTGGATGTGACGTCATACTCATAGTAATTTAATATCTTTTATTTATCGCGTTCGTTATATGTAAGTTTATTTGTACATAAATAATATGAATAAGCCTAGAAAGATTTGTAAAATATATTTTCTTGAATAATTCACTTAAAACATCAGTTTTATATATTATCTCCATTTATTGTAGACGGGAAATGAAATGGCCAAAACTTTTCTCCAAAAGTTTTCAACATTACAATTGATTTGTAATTTCTTATTTAATTCTTTTATAATTTTTGGGCACTTTTAGACTCGTACATTTAGCACATAAAAAAATGTTCAATAAAGAGAGTTTAAAATACAAAGCGTATGACGTCACACTATGGCGGACAGTGTTTTCGGCGCCATTTATGAGGCATATTTTTCAATAAACATTTTTATGAGTTTCTACTGTGTAAAATATTAAAATATTAGTTTTTTTGTGAAAATGAATGATTAAGAAGCGATTAGCATCAAGAAAAAAAGTAGGTCAAGTAGCCTATTGTGTATCGTCCGTGAAGACTAGACAGTGTGTGGTTTTTTATTAATAATGCGGTTATTGGACATATTTTAATATAACATAGCTATTTTATTAAGTGGTATTTAATCAAGATATACATAATAAAATAATAAAATATCATGTTGCAAAATATGAATCTCTATAAAAACGATTGACGTCTATTAGATAATATATGATTGTATTCGGTGCTGTTATTTTTTAAAGTAAAAAAGTAATATTACAACGACCTCAATGTCAAAATGACCAATACAATGACAAAATGATTACGTATTTGTGATTTTACGATAGTAATAAAAAGCACATTAACAAAATAATTAATATTTATTTTCCTGGTATGTCGGCTTTATGTTTTATAAAATGTGCAAAACGTGAGCATAAGTTTTTGCCTTTAGCTTTTTTAGTTATAAAAAAAGGTAATAAAATTAATGCACTAAGGCCACTAGTCAGTTTCTGATCCTCTGGGTTCATGAATCATGATAATATATTTACACTAGCTGTCCCGGCAAACGTTGCTTTGCCATATAAAGTATTTCGCCCATATTATTTTAATGAAGTGACTAAATAAGTATGTCACCATGGCAACGTAGATCGCTATCCCGCCGCACAAACAATGGTCGCCGTCAGTCTCGAGTTGTAATAATTTAGTATTATTTATTGAACAAATGCACTTATCAATATATAAAGTACCCAGTAGCCGATTCTCAGACCTACTAAATATGCATATAAAATTTGGTAAAAAATATTAAAGCCGTTTCGGAGGAGTTCGGTGACTAACATTGTGACACGAGAATTTTATATATAAGAATAAGGAACGTTCAGGAACTACATTATTAAATATTTAATAATAAAATAGCAATATTTCGGATTTGTGATCCCAGTAGGCTGCACTTCCTGTATATACAGGGTGTAACAAAACTAAGTGATATTATTACTTTATGGAGTTTATGGTGTATAATTTGTATGTGTCTCATTTGTAGAGTTTACTGTAAAATAGCAGCTTTAAAAGAGTATTTTTTGTGATTTGTATGGCCAAGCGCCCCAGCGCCATGGAATGGGGATTGTCCATTTTTTTTTTAATTTTGCTCATTACAAAAACATTTCGAGGAATAAGGTCAGTGATCGTTTTTCTGTATATAAACGAAAAAATACTTATATTTTTGAACAAATATGTTTAACCTTAGTTTGACCTTCAATGGCGTTAAATTAGCAATAAATTCGACCAACATTACGTTTGAACTTTTGGTAAGCTTCTCATAATGAGAACTTGCATTTGACGAACCAGCCATTATAAATAAGATTGAAAGGAAATTTAAAACATACTGCAGAGGTCAATTGGCCGCCGATGATGACGTCAGAGCGAAGCTTTAAAAATTTATTGAGAAAAAACTAGCCAATGAATTTCAAAATTATTTAATTTATATTCTTAAAATACCCTATTAATACACGATTTATGTTTTCCTTACAAAAAAATTACTAAAAAAGCAACAAATAAAATAAACTGGATCTCTAAAGGTATACGTATATGTTGTAAGAAAAAACGTTATTTACTATGGCAACAGAGATTAAAACCAACAAAAGAAAATAAGGAATCATTCATTAGTTATTCACGTAAACTGAAAAAAATTATCAAACAATTTGGCAAAAAAAAAACTCAATAATAACTGAACCTAAAGAGCTAGCGGATACCTTTAATAATTTCTTCATAGAACAAGTCGGGATTGTATCAAAAGACGATGCTGCTGCTGAAGATATAAAGAAAAATCCACAATCCATCTTTGTTCGACCGGTGATTCCTCAAGACGTCATAAATGTAATTAAAAATTTAAAGGATTAAAAAAAGTTATGGTCATGGTGGCATATCTACAAAAGTAATAAAATATGTGAGTAATTATGTAGCTCCTCCCATGGCACATATAATCAATGCATGCGTATCTGCCGGAAAATTTCCGGATAAACTTAAAATAGTACGAGTAATACCTGTATATAAGAAAAACGCTAAAGATGAGATCACCAACTATAGGCCAATTTCGCTAATCTCGATTTTCTCAAAAATAATTGAAAAGGTTATCTACAACTCGATATATGACTTTTCAAGTAAATTTAACATTTTTTGCACTGAGCAGAAGGGGTTCAGGAAAAATACCAACATTAATATGGCTATATACGACTTTGTGAATCTAATATTGCCATCAGTTGACAATAAAATTCCTATCTGTGCATTATTTACTGACCTATCCAAAGCTTTCGATTATGTTGATCATGACATACTCCTAAGAAAATTAGAAGCCTATGGCATTCGAGGTAATGCTCTTAGCCTAATAAAAACTTACCTTCAAGGACGCCAGCAATTTACAGAAACTTCAAGAGTATGTTTTAAAACAAAAAAGGAAAGAAAATTTGCTTCATCGTATAGAACGGTTAAATTTGGTGTACCACAGGGTAGTGTACTCGGTCCATTATTGTTTTTATTGTACATAAATGATTTACCAACTCATATGCGTTATCCAATTGTCCTTTATGCTGATGACAGCACTCTTGTAATTAAATGTAGTAATAGAAACACATATGAGATTGATTTTAATAATGCACTCAAAGATTTTATTAATTGGCTAAAGAAAAACAACTTAATTATTAATCTAGATAAAACAAAGGTCATGCACTTTTACCAAAGAATACCAGACAAAGACATAAATGTAAACTATAAAGGACAATCAGTTGACAAAGTAACCACTGCAAAATTTTTGGGAATAGTATTTGATAGTCAGCTCAAATGGAAAGCTCATTCTGACGAAGTCTGTAAAAGACTCAGCTCCGCTGCCTACGCATTACATAATCTAACTAAGAAGGTTAATATCGATACGGTACTAACAGCATACCACAGTTTAGTTGTTTCAATTTTAAGGTACGGAGTAATTTTTTGGGGCAACTGTAGTGAGAGAGAAAATATATTCAAGGCACAAAAACGTTGCATAAGATGCATTGCTAATATAAAAGTTACCGATAGCTGCATGCCTGTATTTAAAAAATATAAAATTTTAACTTTCCCTTGCCTTTATATCCTGGAAGTAGCTATTTTTGTGAAAACAAACATTCACTTATTCCCGAATTTAAAAGACACCAGAATTAGAAGCACAGAACTACGTTCCAATTACAAAGATAAATTGTACATAGCTGGATACATAACTACTTTATTAAAAAAAAACATTACCTGTATGGCTCCTCACATTTATAATAATATACCAAAAGTTATTAAGGAACAAGCTGTGAACAAATTTAAAAGGAACCTCAAGGAAATGCTTATTGAAAAGTGCTATTATTCTGTATCCGAATTCCTAAACGATAAGACTATATAATTAGCAAATAATTAGTTGACATTTATTTTATACCTATATAATTTAATATTTTGTTGTTCTGTTGACATTGAATTTGATTTTTTTCTTTTTTTTGTATGGATGTGACAATGTAATTAATTCTTTTTTAATTGTTTATAATTTAAATCCTTTTTTTTATGTACTAACGAATTATGACATTTTTACCATCGATTTATAAATTTGAATTCTGATGACATTTACTAGTTGTACTGATTTAAATCGCATGTTTTCTTTTACACACATGAACTATATAATGTTAACATAATATACCTAATTTATAGTTTGTAAATTTAAATAATATGTAATAACTTAAACAATAATCTGACGATGATAAAATTTTGCATGCCGTAAGGCAGAATGTATTAGGCTCTGAAAAATACTGTAACACCTTATTATTGTACCTGCATTCTAAGCAAATAAACGATCTATCTATCTATCTATCTACCTATTTTAACGAAAAAAAAATATAAAAAGTACATGTGATTTTTTTTGGACAATGCCCATTGCCCATACGGTAAAAAAATACTCCTTAGCGCTGCTACTTTCACAGTCAACTCTATGTATACAGGGGACTCATATAAACACTAAAGTATTATCTCTTTGTTTCGTTACACCTGTATAACTGGTGGCAGCACGTCATATCAAGTAAATAATAAAGTATTTTGAGGTAGACCGGCCAGTCTTGGAGGGAGCCCTGTGTTAGACAGATCCGGGACATCCCTCCGTATACGGCTGAGTGCAAACCGTCGCTTCTCGTCGGGACTCCCACATACCCCCGAGGAGTTTCAGCTTAACTGAGGCACATCCCGACCCGGGACACGCATAAAAAAAAAGTAAATAATAAAGTGGGTGCAAGTTTGGTTGTAACGTAACTTTCTGTCGCGCACTGTAAAGCTCTGGAACGAACTGTCACCAACAGTATTTCCGGACCAATACGACCTGCAAACTTTCAAGAAGAGAGCGTATTCCCTCTTAAAAGGCCGGCAACGCACCTGCAGCTCTTCTAAATGTTGCGAGTGTCCATGGGCGACGGTAGTTGCTTTCCATCAGGTGGCCCGTCTGCTCGTTTGCCCCTTATTTTATTAAAAAAACTTGATTTACGACTATAATAAATCATAGCTAAACGTACCATAATCTCGATAGCCTCAAACAACTTGGCCAACTCTTTCTGCTCTGTCGCCGTTAGAGACACATTTTCGGCGTCAAACACACCGCTGTCTTTGAGCTTCCTCTTAATGGTGGCTAGCGTTATGGGCTCGTTGAGGTCTGCTATGCCACCCGTCTTGTATACCGCCTTAGAGTTCTCTGCCTCGTGCGGACTGGAATTATAGTTTTATCTTGTCAAAAATAAATTGTTGAATATGTAGTACTGTCCCTAGTAGATAGAAATTCGTCCATCGACCTATTCTTGGTTGTCTCTTTCACTGGTGGACGGTATTGCTATTTCGCTTCCACGTCAGCTTCATAATGGTAATACATGTTTTTTTGATCTTATTTTTCTTTATGTTTTTTATAACCACCTTTAATAACCAGGCTTTAAATACATAAGTAACATAACATTATCCCTCCATACAAAACATAACATACATGAGCAAACCGATAATCATACTCCATCAACTTCATTGAAACAATAATTACAGGGCCTTACTCGCTTATCACCCACATAAAATATCCAGGTTGTATGTGATTGGAATTACTGAGTGTTACTGGTATTACTCACCAACCTCTGCTGATTATAACGTTTATGGCAAATCTGAAACAGTAATAATAAATAATTTCATATGAAAAACATAAAAAATATACTTAATACTGTTAATGTTTAAAATTTTCCATCTATCTGCTTAAAAAAAATAATTTTCAATTTTGTTATTAGTCTCACTAAAACTCGAGAACGGCTGAACTGATTTGCCTAGTTTTGTTCTTGAAATATTTGTGGAAGTCCAGGGGAGGTTTATATTAGGAGAAATACGAAGTTCGCCGGGTCATCTAGTTATTTCACAAATTTGTTTTGTTACTGGCAATTTTTGGCAATAGACAGTTTTGTCTCAAGTTTGCATGTTTTTAATTGATTAAGGGCCTGTTTCTTCACTTCCTGATAAGTGCTGGATAGGCTATCCACCACTTAACTTGACAGATAGAGTATGGAGAATCTGTAAAAAAAAATTGTGGATAGCCTATCCGCCACATTTATCAGGAAGTGGTGAAGCAGGCCCTTATAATTATAACTCTACAAGATAAATCGATTTACTCACAAGTAGCTAAGTATCGCGATACGTATGACAACACTCATGATTTTCCCCTCGGTGTGCATGTACGCTGAAAGTAGCGCGTACATCGGACCGTGGTGGCTGCGTACTGAAACTGACTATGTTACGACTTACGAGCCATTCAGGTGTAGATTGAACGGTTTTGATGTTTGAGATTATGGGAGAATTTAATATGGTAACTACAGCAGTGGCTTGGCTAGACGATTTAGATCAGAGGTTCCAAAACTTATTTTGTCTACCGCCCACTTTAAGAACAAATTATATTTTAGCGACCCCATTGTTTCAATTTAAAATGCATGATGTAATAAATCACCCCCCAAGCCTCTACACAACGCCCCCATTTTTTTTCTGGGTCCCACACCTGACACCGCCCCCTTTCAGAAGTTCAGCGCCCACAAGGGGGCGTTATCGCCCACTTTGGGAAAGGCTGATTTAGATGAAATATTGACATATGTAGTTTTCTAAATAAAGGTAAACCAGATATTATAATTGTTTCGAGTTGCTCCTGCCCATAATATGTCACGTGATTAGGGAGTATAAAAATGTGTATCTACTCCATATAAAATAGATACTAGATATAAGTTATCGCCTATCTCGCGTTGTGAATACCATAAATGCTTTATCCAATAAAAAAATAATAAGACTTGGGGTACTAGAACATCTTAGCAACGACACTTTAATTTAAATTAAAGTGTCGTTATTAAACACACTATTTTAAACTTCTCAAGAATCCAGGTTGTCCACTCTGTGCCATCCTATCAGCTCTTGTTTACACTTATTTCTCTTCTCTTTCACACTTATATTGCATCGTAAATTCATGACTATTTACCTGCATAATTTACCAAGTATAGGGAATGTTAATTATTATTCGAATATTTTCGAATATCTTTAATGAAATATTCGAATAATAACATTCCTTGACCAAGTATCAAGACTGGAGATTGTTGAGCGCTGTACAATATTTAACGTTTTCAATAGTGCCATTGTTCGTATCGTAAGAGAAACTCCATGTAAACAACCATTAGCGACGCTTTAGGCTACCAACTTCACACTATACTATAGCTAATCACCTGCTGATGTAACCGTCATTTATCATAATACGGTATAATATACACTTGTCCCACGCGTTAGGTTAATGACAATAATGCCCAGTAATGACAAAGTTGTGACATTATGATGGAACCCAGCGAGGCAAGCTGCGTATTCAAAACATTGTTTATGCGATGTAGTTTTATATTAATTTATAGTTTTAAGACGTTAATATAATTTCTGATTATTGAACTACCTAAACTATACTTACTAAGTATTATTATTTCATAAAATCCTTTGTCTTCAATGTTATAATTTATGTCATGTTTAATGTTTTAACAGTCCGTGTGTAATATATTTTGATTCCCACCGAATGACTCACATTACACATATTCTATTATGAATGTAACGATTTTTAGTCAGATAGAGTCTATAGGTAATGTTTTTTAAAATTTTTGAAACTTTTTGTTTGTTACTGTTTTCTGTATTGCTTTAGTTCAAACTCAATCGAAAAGTAGATTAAATTTTTACTAAAGCCCTCATTTGACTTGAGGTAACAAATCATTAAGAAGCGTTTAAACGGGCAATAATTACGGCAATAATTGCTCGGCGACACGAATGGAGCGATCTGGAGCAATTAGTAGAGCAATATGGAGCAATTTATTTCATATCGTTCAATGTCATATCGCTCAAATATTCGATGGCCGCATCACTCAATATTGTATTGCGCAATATTGCTGCTTGTTGCCGCAAATTGCTTTTTGTAGTCGTGACGTCAAAGTTGACGAGAATTGACTGGAGTTGAGCAATTTTAGTTGCCCGTATAAGCGCACCATTATAGTTAAGTGTAGACATATCTGAGTTCAGAAGTAAATACTCGAAGAGTTCTTTTGTTTAAGCTATCTTCTTTATTAAACTTAAACGATCGCCTAACCAAGTAAAATTTCAAGTGGTCAATCTTAAGATATCTTACCTTTATAATACCTATACTCAACCGATCGCCTAGCCAAGTTAAATTTCAAGTGCTCAATCTCAAGATAATATATTATATTTCCAGGTATGCTCCGAGAGCAGCGCAAGCGAGTCGTCCTTAGAATCCTCCAGTGGGTACGGCAGCCAGGGAGCCTTCGCTGCTGAGGAGCACGCACACCAGCACATGATACAGCATCAAGATGGTAAATTAAGTACAGCGGTAAAAGGATCTTTAAAACGCCGCCATTTTTAACAAATTGCCAAACAGATTTTTGAGTACAGTTCTGCAAAGATCTTTTAGAGAACGCCGCCATCTTGTAAAGCGTAGCAAACATATATTTAAATTTTAAAGAGCACTTTGTAGCACACACACACTTTGTTCCAAAAGATACTTGTAGTTCTGTAGGTGTTGTGTAATGTGTTGGTCAAAAGATGTGCTTAAACATTAGGGCCGCGCTACACCGAAATGGCAGTGGCGAGGCGAGCACTTTCAGTGTCATATGATTATAAACTTTATCTTCATTATAGTAATACATAGTATCGCTTGAGAAGTTTACGGCTGCCCGTGGATGCTCGTGGATGCTAGCGGCCGCCGGCGGCGGCGATTTCTCAAGCGATACTATGTATTACAATAATGAAAGGTTTAAAATCATATGACACTGAAAGTGCTCGCCTCGCCGCTGCCATTCCGGTGTGTCACGGCCCTTATAGTCTGTCAAAGATCGATGTGCTTTAAATTGGATTGTCAAATATATTTTATGTTTGATGTTGATGTGCTTTGAAATTAGATTAAATAATAGATATTGAATGCGTTTTAAACATTTTTAATTTTGCCAATTGTTTATGTTTTATATTTAGTAACAATGATTACTGATTTTTGTTTTATTCAGTCCAGCATGTTAGTGCAATGTTTTTATCGATTTTATTTTACATTAGGATAATTTGTCCCTTTACGAGACAATATTGGGACAGTTCAATCGGGGACAGAGGGACAGATTTTGTCCCCTCCTCGAAAACAAACCTTGTTTTTTTTTTATTTATTTCACGCTTTGCACGTTATGTTTTGCGCACTGTAGTTGCCTCGGAGATTGTGACACTGAGGCGGGATAGCGACTCCGTGGCCGCGGCTAGGGAGACCTTCTCAATATCTCTGGGCAGTTTGGAGGAGGCCGTGAGGTCGCTAGACGAGGCCACAGAGGCCCCGGCGTACGCGACCATCGGGAAAAAGCCGGCGGTACCCAAAAGACGGCCGCTGTCTATGTCTGGTGAGTTGCATGTTTTGTGTTTTTTTAATGTTGTGTAAGTAAGTTGTATTATGACGTGTCTGTGAAATTTTGTGTGAGTATACATCACTTAGACAACATTTACATTATTATCTAAGTTCAATTTGTAGTAATAGGTAGCTTGAAACTATTGTGTCATTTTCAAAGTAACATAGATAGACAAGCAATAAGCAAACCTAGTTATACCCTGAGTAAATAATATTATTATTAGTAAGGGGGCAGATACTATTTCAATTCAACGCTACCACACTTAATATTAAATTAAACAAAACAAACAAAATAATAATTGAAAATCAAACTACAAGTAATGGCATAACTATCCATTATCAAGATGATTATTATTGTAGATACAACAAAATTGGTCAGTGCTAATCATGATGATAATATGTTACCGATGACGTCACCTAAGGGTTTGTTCACACTGTTCCAGCGTCGGCGTGGTCGCGTCGCGGGTCGTCGAGCTCGGGGGGCAAGCCGCCGCCGCCGGTGCGCCGCTCCTCGTCTATATCGCGACCGCAACGACCGCAATACTCGCAGGTTAGTAGTAACTACTGATAGTAGTAGTATCTATCTAGAGGAATTGTTTCATTACTTACTGGCAACACTAGCCAAGTAAACACTAGCTATGTGTATTTTCTGTTTCTAAAATTAATTTACTAAGTTTAATTGTCTTTTAAGTGAATAAATCTGCATAATAATATTCAACTTACACCTGGAATTACTATCTTGGTCAAGACTAACATAAATAAAAGTTTTAAAAGTGAATAAGTAAAAGTGTTATCAGTGAACCTGAGTGTTTTGATTAAAAGCTACTTAAATACATAAAAAACACAGTGTTTTTCAAACCAGACAGGTGAGAAGAAAAATGTTGCATGAGTAAGCAAAAAACCAGTGACAAACAACACTATGTACACTAATCTTGCTCAATAACAGGAACTGTGTGAAATCTTATTAAACAGCTATATAGCACTTTTAAATGATCAAGAACCTTATTGGAACAATTCTAATATAATAATAAAATATATATAATACAGTGGCGAAGCCTCCATAGAACACGATTCCTACCGGCTTACCTTGGCCAATTTTAATATATACATTTTTTATTATTAATAATTATAGCTTACCCCGCTTCCTACAATTTCATAAAAATAATTCGCCATGTATTTAAAATCACGCAAACGCACACATACCCGTTTTTACGATCGCACTCAGAACGCGTACATAGTGTGCGGCGGCGGTGGCCGGGGAACTCGCTCAAAACATCGGGAATCCAAACATTTGAAATGTATGAAATTCACGCACACATACACATTACTACTACATGCAAACGACTCGTCGATATTGTCGAACAACAAGCCGATCCCACATAGCCTACCTAGTCTTTATTTGTCATGTGTTAAGGTTTAGTTTCGCATGTTTCGCTTTAAAAGATTTCGTCCAATCACAACAGAGCTAATTGCAGCGGCCGACCGGCGCGTGCTATCATTTCAATTCACATAAACAATTATATTACGCGCTAATTTGCACTCATTTTGTACTGTTATTATTGTAATATGCAAAATTTTGTTTATTAAGTTAGTGGGCTAGCTTGATTGTAATATAATATAGTTTAAAAGAATCGAAAGTAGTGAAATTTTACTTGCCAAGTGTTGTGTTGTGTTTTTGTTTGTTACATCGTAAAGGTTGGTTTGTTTTACTTACTTTGTAATTTGTCGTGACACGGTTAGGTGAGAAATGGCAGCATTAGTACAAATTGACTGTTGTCTTACGGATTACCTATTATATTTTATAATAATATTAAATAACGACGACAGACGACAAATAACAAAATTAAACATTTAGGTACGTATTTCTGCTGATATTTCTTTGCTACTAGCTTTTGCCCGCGATTTCGTCTGCGTGGACTTCAGACAGGTAGCCTATGTTCCTTTCCATGTTTGACATGGGATGCATGCAAAATTTCATCTAAATCCAGTTTTTGCATGATTGAGTAACAAACATCTACACTGGCAAGTCAGGATTCACTTATTTTTGGTGTGTGAGTGTGAGTGACGTGTGCTTAAAACGGCTTTTTTTAAAGCCACTTTTATCATACTCGACATGCACTGTTCATATAATACCAGTGATGTCATGTATGGTGAAGGTGGTGAATACTAACAACACTAACACTGCATGCAACGCACACAATGCAAGCAAAGCACCCTAGTAGTTATGGAAAAGGTAAACTAACACACTTAATACAGGTATGTAATTTATTGCACGTTTTTTTTACAAGAATTGAAATTTTGCTTATTCACGAGTTAGCCGTTTTTTGGTCCGGCTTTACCTTTATTTTTTTTCACCCCACGCCACTGATATAATATATAAATAATAATAAAATAATAATAAAATAACTAAGGAATACATGATACCTACCTAGGAACTTACTTTCACTAGATCATATTACATACTTAGTGGAATACATTCCATCTACTTTTTCTTGAAAATCGTCCTATCATAATATACCGTTGGAACAATTTGAATTTTAAAAAATCCAGGACTACCGAAATTTGTTAATAATTTACAACTACCGAAATTTAACCAGCACAATAACAATCACTTGTTTAAAAACGATTGACATCTGACATACACTCATAAGTGTCAACTGTCAAAACAAGGACTGTAAGACATTGACATTTTATGACCATAGACATTTTCTTTTTTTCTGTATATTGTGTCATGGCAAAAACTTAACTCTGGGTGACCGGTGCAAAAATATATTTTTTCAAAAATTTAGAAACGATTGGATAAATTATATTGAGATATTATCATTAAAATAAAAATGGATACAAGCAACAACGACGACTTTATCACTTATCGAAGAAGAAGGTCTTTATCAGTTTCTAACATTCCATCGCATCGCTCCCCTATTTTTGATACCACGATGAACAGTATGCCTAGCACGTCATTTAACGAGTCCTGTACAGAATGCAGTGACTACATGAAAAAAATTCAAACATTATCTAATGAACTTTTATCGGCAAATAATGAAATCGAAAACCTTACACTAGATATACAGACACTTAAAAATGAAATAGAGAAGAAAAACATGGTGATTAATACATATAAAAAACTAGATACACCCTCGTCTATCACCCCAAATCGACGTAAAGGAAAAAGAAACAAAATGTATGATGCAAATCGACATAACATAGACAGCACACCCACTTCCAATATACTAAATGTAATACAAGTAGAAAACAACGAGAATATAAATCATGTAACAGATATAAGACACAAACTAGAACCAGATATTAAAAAGAACCAGAGCAATATAAAGCAATACAATCTAGATTATAATATGAACAGTGTAAAATGTGCGAATAACCTGACTACAGAAAATAATAACATTGAAAAGAATGACATGAAGGTAATAAAAAATAATAAACATGAAGAGGACAAAATAAAGGTTATAATACTAGGAGACCATCAGGCGAATGGAGTACGCAAAGCCCTGCAAACAATATTAGGACAAAAATTTGAGGTCTTCTCGCTGTGGAAATATGGATCTAAGCTAAATAATATTCTAAACACACTGGAAAATAATGTTAAAAACTTAAGTAACAGGGATTATATAATAGTATTAGGTGGATGCAACGATGATAACCCTATGAACGTCCAAATTAACCTCGGTATGTTCTTTGAGAAAAATAAAACTCCTCATATCATAATATCTGAAATACCTAGAAATAGAAATTTAAATGAAAAAATGTTGAATAAACTCTTAGAACATATGTGCAAACTCTATAATAACACAACATACCTGAATATGGACTACAGCAGTTACATACCACATGGACCTAGATTTAAGTTAAGTGTAAGTAAATATTTAGCTAGAGCAGTGCTGGGATTAAATTATAAATATAACTATGAATTATATACAAGTAAGAAAATAAATGATCAAAAATGTGCTAAAGTTAAACTATTAGATAAATGTACACAAACAGAATCAATTAGTAAAGTCTCAACAAGTAAAATTATCAGCTACCCCAGTAATGTTACCCCAGTGACTGCAAAATCTGTAGATGGATCTAGAGATAGTCCTTCTCGTACTGTAGATGAATCTGTTGATGATACTTTTCGTGAATAACCACTTATCAATTATACATCAAAATGTCTGCGGGCAAAAGCCGATACTCTATGTGTTCATTTAAATGAATTATCCAGAGAAGGAATATCAATAGATGTGATATGCATAACTAAGCACTTCATAATGTCTGGTCTTGCAGCTATTTATTCAAGAAACAAAAAAAGAGGCGGTTCTTGTATTTTACTAAAAAACGGTTATGAATATAAAGAACTACAGGATATTATGAAGTGTTCTATATCGGGAATAATTGAATTAAGCGCTATTGAACTTTCTCAGCAAAATTTAATTCTTCTTTGTGTCTATAGACCACCACAGTTAACAAACCTTAATGATTTTTATAATAATCTGGATATAGTTTTGAAAAAAATATGTGTCAAAAACAAAAAAATCATAATTTGTGGAGATTTTAATATTGATATTTTAAAAAATAATAGGCATAGTCAGGACTTCAAAAATATCCTCACAGGGTATAATCTTAAATTACAATTTAATGAAGTAACTAGACATGCTGGTAATACCTGTCTTGATAATTTCGCCCATAACATTACACAAGGCTGTCATAGTAAAATAAAGGATTTCGGACTATCAGATCATAATGCACAAATCATGATTATAAAAACGGATAAAACTTCCATAGTACAAACATTGCATACAATTCATAGATACATCTGTGAAGAAAATCTAAAAATGTTTAAAAAACATATATAGAATATATCATTTAACGATGTATATGATACTGAGGATCCTGACAAATCATATGCCAATTTCATAGACACTTTTCAATTAATACACGATTTATGTTTTCCTTACAAAAAAATTACTAAAAAAGCAACAAATAAAATAAACTGGATCTCTAAAGGTATACGTATATGTTGTAAGAAAAAACGTTATTTACTATGGCAACAGATTAAAACCAATAAAAGAAAATAAGGAATCATTCATTAGTTATTCACGTAAACTGAAAAAAATTATCAAATTAACACAAAAGGCACAAAACATACATAAAATTAACCAATCGAAAAATAAACCTAAAACAATTTGGCAAATAATAAATAATAATAAAAAACTTAATGAACATGTCTCTAGTATAAAATATAAAAACTCAATAATAACTGAACCTAAAGAGCTAGCGGAAACCTTTAATAATTTCTTCATAGAACAAGTCGAGATTGTATCAAAAGACGATGCTGCTGCTGAAGATATAAAGAAAAATCCACAATCCATCTTTGTTCGACCGGTGATTCCTCTAGACGTCATAAATGTAATTAAAAATTTAAAGGATAAAAAAGTTATGGTCATGATGGCATATCTACAAAAGTAATAAAATATGTGAGTAATTATGTAGCTCCTCCCATGGCACATATAATCAATGCATGCGTATCTGCCGGAAATTTTCCGGATAAACTTAAAATAGTACGAGTAATACCTGTATATAAGAAAAACGCTAAAGATGAGATCTTCTAATTCCTCATTCAGAGTTATAGAACTTACTACAGTTATCACAATATATTGTAATCATGCCCTAGCATATAAAAATTGGACATGCTGTGCATGTGTCTTTGTTTTTTTATCTTTTTTAGATGAACAGACTTCACATCTTTTGCAAGTTCCAGGATTTTTTTCACTTTTACCTAGATACGTGGTCCACAAGTTCAATGCCCAAAGCAGCCTGAGACTCGTCATCGTCAAAGTCTAACTCTTGTAACAACTCTTAAATCCTTTCTGGGCTATTTGCCAATGATATTCTCCTTAAAAACGTAAAAAATAAGGCAAAACAATATTTTAATACTAATAAAAGTTAGTCACGAAAATACTACTACGACGATGACGCCGGGTCATAATGACCCGTTTTAACTTGACGCGTAAGTATCTTGCTGCACACTAGGTATGGCTCTAGCCGTAACAGCTAGGCGGATGGAAAAGGGTTGTATCTCCAGATATACGAAGATTTGAAAACATTCGATTGGCGCAAAGACAAAATATATCCAATTAAACATGGCTCGGGTCAATATGACCCGGCGTCATCGTCGCCGGGTTAAAATAAATCATCCAAATAATCATTGGGCTAGACTCCACATAACCTCACAAGTTATTAGGGCCGTATCTGAATGAATAAATTTATATGATAGATGTTCAGTCTAACTTTTGATTAATTGGGATATAGATGAATTGAAACTATCAATAAAACACGGTGAGGTTAAATAACATCTGAGCTATAGACTTTTATCAATGTTTATCATTACGATTTACGATACAGCATTTTTTTTTTTACATAAAGTATGGCATAAAATTACTACTTATCATGTGCCTATTCTACTTTCTTTTTTCCGACCATAATACTCTCGATATTTCTTGTGTAAGCTAACTAAGCACTTCTTGCCTTTTTCCACATGTGTAATAAATGTTCTATTTTTCTTCAGAGTCCTCAGTTGAACAGCTCAGACACGGACAACCTGCCGCCGCCGCCGGCTTTTCTGCTGCAGCCTGACAACGACTCCAATGCCGGTAAAATATTTTACATCAACCCTTTTGTTTATTATAAGAGCCATCTTCATCCCATGATAGGATGAAAAAAAACTGTTAGAGCTTGTCTAATTTGAAATGATGCGCCATACCACTTCAGTAGTTGATATTTAAAATTAAAATAATTGGTACTGTGAATACGAGGGAGGGGCGCGTCATTTTAAGTTAGACAAGCCCTACTTAATATTTGTGGAGACACTCAGATACTTTTAATTAAAATTTGAAATTATTATTTCATTTCGCTATAATATTTAAGTCCATACTCTTTTGTGTATTATGAAATGACGTTTTTATAGCAGACCGACAGACAGATCAAGCGAAACTATAATCCTTGTAGTACGAGGGAACTCTAAAAGTTGAAAGTAATAAGAAAGTTTTGAAACATCCTGAAAATAACCCATCAATCTCCAAGCGGCACCCGGCTGTCGCATAACAATTGAAAATCTATTGTGTCTGCGATTCCCACGGTCGAGGTATTAATTTACCTTTTTTCATTTTCAGCGCATCCAAGTATAAACGTAGCGGAAACAGTGAAGCAACTCACCGAGCTGAAACACATGCCCGCGTCGCCCGGACTCGTGCGCAGGCAGCTGCAGAACCAAGCCAACACTAGCCCAGCCAACCAGACCAGCCAAACCAACCAAAACAGCCAAGCCAACCAAACTAACCCCCAAACGCCTAAAACCCCGATGTCCCAAAGCCCGAACCAACTGAGCACATTCCAACAGGCTAAGAGTACGTTTTCCTCAAATACGAGTCTGAATAGTACTGGGAATTTGAATCCCATATATAGAGAGACAGGACACAGGATTATGGCGTACGTAGATAATTCTATATACGGCAGGAAGAATAGTCTGAACAGCTCGAATTCCGATTTATATGGTGCTACGGGTAAGATGTATTTTTGCTATACTTTCTAATATAGATCAATAATATCGTGATAAACTACCATCGTAGAAATTGATTCATAGGCAGTTGACGGACCCACGTCATTTGGTCGGATTGTGTCAATTCAATAGTAGTCGGATGGGTTTGACATAACGCGGCCCATCTTCATATAGGTCCGCCATAGAGGTGAAAACTCCAGAATGTTTCCGAAATTTTGGAAGTTTTCGGGTATGTTTCAGGAAGTTTACTCGAAAACTTCCTGAAAGCTTCCAAATTTGGAAGTTTTGAAAACTGTCATTTATCTAATAAAGACAGTTGTGACGTTTAGTTTTGAACGCAAATTACACTAAAATTAGCAACTTTTTCTAGTTTTGATAAAATTTTACATACTTTAGGCAAATTATAGGTATGAATATGAAAGCAGATTTGTCCAAGTAATTATTCAGTCGCATGATTCAGATAGTTGTTATAAATGATAATATATATTATCTTAGATAACATTATTTTTAAACATAATATATTGCTCAGGATTGACTTTGCTTTACACTTTTCAATTTTGTATATTATTTTTCTTTGAACGGTTTCAAAGAAAAATAAGATAAAAAATTAAAATAAATAATCATATAAAGTAAGTATAAAATTGTATTTTTTTTTATAAAAATTAGAATATTAGTTTTCTTAATAGTAATGCAGAAACCTGATTGAAATATGGAATAATTTACGAGATATTTAAAGTAAGTTTACGTACCTATAGCCTGCTATTTAGGGGCGAATTAACGGTTAAACTTCTTTGTAAAGTCAATCAGCTGACTCAATCTAATCTGACTAGTCATTTTTTATTATTATTACTCGGGACGAGTCGAGGGTCGTTGTATATAGACCAAATTTTTGGTAACACTTCGAAGGAGTGACAAGTGAGGGCTAGGTAAATCTTGTATGGAATTTTTTTCCTGAGGTAAATTGTTTAGATTTAAGGTAGGTACAATCGTGCCTGGTAAGTTTTTATTCACAAATTTTCAGCATGTCATATATTTTGAAAATTTATGTTATTCGTTATCGTCAATGTAAATAAATTTTACACGTTTCAAAGAAAAATAATATAAAAAATCGAAAAATGTAAAGCAAAGTCCATCCTGAGCAAAATAATATTATGTTTGAAAATACATAATGTTAATTGTTATCCATACTAATATTATAAATGCGAAAGTGTGTCTGTCTGTTAACTCTTTACGCTCAAACCGCTGAACCGATTTTGCTGTTGGCGTGGAGTAGGGATGGGCATTGAATGAACGAACCGTTTTATCAAACTGTTTATTAGTCATGAACGGGTAAACTAGTTTAGCGTCTACTGATAAACTGGTTTATGCGTGAACGGTTGCCATGCCGGAACGGTGTGTGTGACAGAGACCGTCCGTCGCGACGCGACGACGCGATCGACGGATGGGTGGTAATATTTTCAATTAAGTAAATGTAAAATTTCAGTAATTAATCTGCCTGCCTGCCAGTCCTAAGCCTGGAAAAAAGTATGTACTATGTAGGGAAATGCATTTCCACCGCTCACAGATTAAACCGTCTCGTCGTTCGTCGTCATCAGTCGTCGCGTCGAAGTGCAAAACGACAACAACAAGTCAAAACAGTTAATGCTGAAAGTCGTTTAGTCAAAAAAACTACTTTGTTTGTCATAGTTTATTGTTTAGTTCAGTGTTCGTCGAAGACGAAAACTAGTTGAAAAAAAATCTGTTTTGTCATTGACTAGTTTACGATGAACGATAAACGGTCTCGTTTCGTTGATCGAAAAAGCGTCGACGACCCACCACACTATTTGTCGAAGACGTAAACTAGTCGAAAAAAAAACTGTTTTTTCAACTAGTTTACGATGAACGATAAACAGTCTCGTTTCGTTGATCGAAAAAGGGTCGACGACCCACCACTAGCGTGGAGATACTTTGAGTCCCGGGAAAGTACATAGGATACTTTTTGTCCCAGAAAATGTACGGTTCCCGCGCGATAAACGAGTTTTGGCACAACGCAGTTGCGGGTGTCATCTAGTATGGGATAAATATTTATCACAACTAACTGAATAATGTGACTGAATAATAATTTAGACAAATCTGCTTCCACATTATACCTATAATTATAGTTAAAATATGTTCAATTTAATCAAAACTATAAAAAGTACCTAATTTTTAGTGTTATTTGCATTTAAAAATAAACGTCACAACTGTCTTTATAAGATAAATGTCAGTTTTCAAAACTTCCAAATTTGGAAGTTTTCAGGAAGTATTCCTTAGAAAAGGAAATCTTCCGGGGAATTTTCATCTCTAGTCCGCCATCTGCCTATAAATCAACTTAAGGCCGTGTTCACACCAAGCCGACTGTGAGCCGCCGAATGTGAGCGAACGTTACGCAGTTTATTATATTTCCATACATATTCACTTTTTCGTTTACACCTAACCGACAATACGCCATTACGCTAGGCGTAGGCGCGGACATTCGATACCGTATATTTTCACGTTGACACTGGGGCTCACAGTGAGCCTGCTCACATTCGGCGGCTCACAGTCGGTTTGGTGTGAACACGGCCATAGGCTGATACAACATTGTCCTGATTTAACTACATTTATATTTGTCTCTATTTTCAGGCATATACGGCGAATGTAAAGGTTCCCCGCAAGGCTCAAGCCCATCGACACCCAGTTATGGCGACAATAATTCGTTCTCAAGCTTTGGCCCCAGGGTGTCCAACGACTCGCATTACGGACAGACTGGTAAACATTTGAGGCTCTATTTATTTTTAAAGTCACTAAATTGGAATACTTATCACAGTTAGGTTGCTAATTAGTAATTAGGCATTATTGGCGTTACACATATTAAAACATATTTATAAAATTTCAACCACTACTACGAGGGCTGCTATTTATGTATCCGGAATTAAAAAAAGAAACAAACATATATCATTTAATATGGTTTTATTGCTTTTCAAAATATTCGCCGCGATGATCGACACACTTTTGCATACGCTGGAACCAATTTTCATAGCACTTTTTCCATTCTGATTGAGGTATCTCCAAAACGTGCATTTTGAACGCATCAACAGCCTCTTCGCGGCTCGAAAAACGTTGACCACGTAATTTGTTCTTCGCGTATGGAAATAAAAAGAAATCGTTAGGTCCAAATCAGGGCTGTACGGCGGATGACCAGTCAATTCGATCTTTTGACCCTCCAAAAACTGAGTTGTTTCAGCTGAGGTGTGACAGCTAGCATTGTCGTGATGTAATATGATTCTGCGTTGTCGGTTGTCCTTTCTTATTTCTTCAAAGACTTCTGGTAAACAAATGGTCGTATACCATTCAGAATTAACCGTTTTACGATTCTCTAATGGCACTGTAGCCACATGTCCATTAATTCCAAAAAAACAGGCGACCATTTGCTTCAAAGTACTTTTTGCACGAGTAACTTTTGTTGGTTTCGGCTCATCTTGGAACACCCACACCGTTGACTGTTGTTTAGTTTCGGGGTCATATGCATAGATCCAAGATTCATCACCTGTGTAGATATTATAAACGGCTTTTGACGTACCACGGTTGTATTTTTTTATCATTTTTTTGCACCAATCGACACGAGCCCGTTTTTGATCGATTGTCAAGTTGTGCGGAATCCAACGCGAACATATTTTTTTTACAGCCAAATGTTGTAATATCTTATGTATGCTCGTCATACTTATGCCTAAGGACGCCTCTATCTCGCGATATGTAACATGACGATCACGCATTATTAGTTCCCGCACAGCATCTATATTTTGTGGGACAACAGCTGTTTTTGGGCGACCTTCTTTATTTTAATCTGTGAGCATAGACCGCCCACGATTAAACTCACTGTACCAGTGATAAACAGTGGTTTTTGATGGTGCTTCATCTCCAAAAGTTGCGGTGAGTTGAATAAAGCACTGTTGTTGATTTAGCCCACGCCGAAAATCGTAGTAAATCATTGCACGAAAATGTTCACGCGTTAAATCCATGGCAAATGAAGACACGCAATTTTCAAAATGACGCCACAATGGAAAAATAATTGACAGTCACATGAAACAAAATGTATTCTTCAACCAAAGAGTTCTATTTTCAAATGTTGTAATTACTTTTTAAATATTGTTCTTGTAAGTGGCCAGTTCCGGATACATAAATAGCAGCCCTCGTACTATGTTATCATAAATAAATAAATGAAATTCCAGGTTTCAAACTACAACAAGAGAAAAAGTACGCCGCCAACTGTATATACGCCATGCCGTCTGCCGCGCCCGCGCCCGCCAGCCCGCTCGCCGCCCGCCGCGCCGCCTCCACGCCGCGCTCGCACAGCGCCGAGCGACCGCGGATAGAACGTAAGTGTAGTTTATTGTGTGTAGAACAACACTAGCGGCTACACACTACGATACAAGAAGTACGCCGCCAACTGTATATACGCCATGCCGTCTGCCGCGCCCGCGCCCGCCAGCCCGCTCGCTGCCCGCCGCGCCGCCTCCACACCGCGCTCGCACAGCGCCGAGCGACCGCGGATAGAACGTAAGTGTAGTTTATTGTGTGTAGAACAACACTAGCGGATCACACTACGATACAAGAAGTACGCCGCCAACTGTATATACGCCATGCCGTCTGCCGCGCCCGCGCCCGCCAGCCCGCTCGCCGCCCGCCGCGCCGCCTCCACGCCGCGCTCGCACAGCGCCGAGCGACCGCGGATAGAACGTAAGTGTAGTTTATTGTGTGTAGAACAACACTAGCGGCTACACACTACGATACAAGAAGTACGCCGCCAACTGTATATACGCCATGCCGTCTGCCGCGCCCGCGCCCGCCAGCCCGCTCGCCGCCCGCCGCGCCGCCTCCACGCCGCCTCCACGCCGCGCTCGCACAGCGCCGAGCGACCGCGGATAGAACGTAAGTGTAGTTTATTGCGTGTAGAACAACACTAGCGGCTACACACTACAAGACATGAAGTACGCCGCCAACTGTATATACGCAATTCATTTTATATTACTGATACAAGGTGCCTTGTGTAAGTAAGCTTAAAATAAGTTTAAATTTGTTTTCAGATGGCGGTCTCATCGCTAGTCTGAGCGCCAAACTTGCGCCACAGTTGTCGCCTCGCACTAACCGAAGAGCCATTTCGACTATCACACCCGCTGATCCGCCCAAGCCGAAAAGTAAGTTAATTTTCATTTTTTAAGCAGTAATGACAGTTTGTATGTTCGAATATACTATATACTTAGGAAATGTACATTTTGCTTTCAAGTATGCCCAAGAAAATATGTTATTACTATATTGCTTTTACGACCAATACAAAGGCTCTAGAGTCTATACTCTAGAAGTCTAGAGCGTGCCAAAGATAATATAATTATAAATGCGTACTATCGAAAACAAACAACGTTTCCTCTGATTCACTTGAGTCCGTAAACATCTAAAACATACTTTTTATTATTTCGTGTTTCAGCAGCTGGCCCGGCGGCGGCTCAAGCAGCTTTCCTTGACAAGTTGTCGGCGACACTCCAACAGCAGCGGCGACAGTTGGCGACCGCGCGCGCCGCCTCTGTGCGAGATCTCATCAACGCACACGCACAGGTACGTACGTGCACGCAATGTGCACGCAACGTATAAGGGTCAATTCAGACCGCAACGCGAAGCATTTCTTTTGTATTGAATTGACAGATTGGAATGACGTCTCACGCAATTGAAACCTGTCGATTCAATACAAAATAAATGCTTCTACGCGTCGCGTTGCGGTCTGAATTTACCCTAAGGGTCAGCTTCCAATGCAACGTGACGCGATGCCGTGAGGTCCATTTTTAAATTGCATAAATTTTGATATTATACTTCAATATAACTCGTGTGATAGCTCGAAGTCTGTCAATTCAAAACGTTATTAATTAGAAATGCATCTCATGGCATCTACGCAAACGACTTATGGCTGCAAACGAACTATAATACACACTAATAGTAAGCATTTTATTTATTACAGCCTGACCCACGAGTCTGTCACACTTCGTTAATGGAGCAGATTAAGAGAGGAGCGACGTTGCGTCGCAACAAATACTGCAACGATCGATCCGCACCCAAAATACGTTGAATTTAGCCGCACTTAGTTTAACCGTCAAGGTCAATACCATGATTAGGCTGTGTTTCACCCTGCAAAACAACTGTCCCGAGAAGTGTCTGACAGTCTGTCTGACAGCAGCTTGCAAGTGTGAACCCCGTAGCAACTACTCGCAGGAAGCGCTTTACAATTTGTTGACAATTTGTCAAGCGCTTCCTGCGAGTAGTTGCGACAGCATGTCTAAACACGTCTGCGAGGACTCGCGGCAGATCTCGCTGCGCGTCACCGCAGATATAAGGTCTAGTTTCGTATAGTATTATCCGCGAACTTCTCGCACAACATTTGTTGCAGCAATAAATTGCAGGAATATTGCAAGAAAATCACGCAAGACTTCCGCAAGTTTGCTTGCAGGTGGAAACACGGCCTTCCAGCTGTCAATACGATGACTTCAGCAGTCAATATTATAATATAATTGATTACTATAAAAATGTTGGATCTAGCTGCTCTGAGTTCATACTACCGTGTTCTCGCTGTCAATACGATGGATTTGATTGACAATGTGTCGATTAAAGCTATTAATACGTTGACAACATGTTGTTTAGCTGCAGTAAGTTTGTTCTGGTTTATATCACAATGAACATAACTGTCAATATGTTAAGCTATACTCAGAAATATGAGTTGTCTATACGAGTCGCGTGTTTGGCGGATATTTTTGATCGCAATCTTACAATTTGCAGCGCTCAAAATGTATGTTCTAACGTATGTATGTGCTAACGTATGTAATATTTTTGTAAAATGTGTTTTTGTATTCACAACCTGATTGATGTTTCGTCGTGGACTGGATCCTGACTTATAATATTTCAGTGTTGTAATAAATATACCGAGTAATGCTTTCGATAATGCAATTCAATAAAATTCAATTCGCTACTGTTCGATTATGCCTGTAAAAATAATATTATTATACGAAATGAAATGTTTTGTTTCGAATCTCGATTGTTTTTGTACAGTGACTATAGTGACACAGACAATTCGAAGTTTATTTGAATAATATAAGCAATAAAATTCCAGTGAGTATAATAATATTATGTCTGTAATTTATTCAATATAATATTACTGTTTATACAATGATGTTACGCCAAAACAACGGGATGAAACCGATTATTCCAATGGATATCTCTCACACATTTTATTCCAAAAATGATAGTAGAGGGTATCAGTGTATGTAATTAATATATTTTTAATTGCAATATGCAATTAATTAATTTAGATTATTCCGAAAAGATCTTTCGAAAAATGTTCTCTTTTCGACTGAATGACAATGTCATTAGTTATATGACGATGTCAAAAAATGCTTACTGTCCACTAATAAATATTGTAAGATTTCATAATGTTGATAGAAGTAGGCAGCTGTTAAATCTTTAAAATGTTCTGATCACTTGGATATAATGTGATGCATGTGTGAAACTTCTTATATGTTATAAGGGTCAGCTCTCTGCGACATGTAACGTGACGCGGCACAGATTCTTAAGATAGCGATTCTAAATTGAACTTTATTATCCATACAAATAAGATACACGTTTCATTGCAAGAGTTTATATTTCCTGCTACGTTACAAAGTTGTGCGGTGTCGCGTCGCGTTGCAGTGTTTATTGACCCTTTTATTAACACAAACATGCCTGCTATGTGTCTATGAAATATGAAACTGTCCATCTGTCCATTCGAGTGCGTGGTGTGTAAAGATTTACTATGCTTATGTAGAATTAGTGATGCCAAAAATGGATTTTTATTAAGTGTCAACATATCTTTAAAAATAAGCATATCAGATCTTTATTGATTGAAGTTTTGTCCAACTTACTTCTCATACTATGCCGGTAGATAATCTTACACAGAGGTTATGATTTTCTATCTTCAAGACTAATTCTTCCGAAAATTATAATTATATCAATGTCCATCTTTATACAATTTTGGTACAGCTTTTGTAAGTAGAAAATGTGAAACATTTTTGGATAAATGACGTCTTAGATACGTCATTCTTATTAATACAAGTCTTATAACTATGCTAATTATTGTGACTGACGTTTTTAGAAAGTGTGTACCTAAAGCCTGCTTGATACTGATCTTTCTAATATTTAATACTGATTTTTATTAATTTTATTTACAGATTTTAGACTACTTTGTGTAAAGTAATTTTTAAAGTATGTATAATGTTAAACTAAATCGTCTTAATATAGATATATAGTACTTGTAATGGGTTTAAATTTGTAATGATAAATGTTTATATCTATTGGCGCCATCTTGTGTCCGCCATCTTTTTTGAACTGTCAAAATATCTTATTGATACCATAGATTGCGTAGTTAGAGTAAATGACGGCTAATGGTTATTTATTATTTTTTTACGCGTAGAGCAAATATAATATAATAATAATAGTTGTTCCTCGAATTTCTGAATTATTTTCGAATTTTAGCTTTTAGGTGCTTAGTATATTGGGCTCTGTTGAGGACACTTGGGAGTTTCATAGCGAAAATAAGTTGTTTCAGTTTTAATTTTATGCAATTAAATTTATATTACAATGTTATACGACTCGACAATATGTCAACTAAGAATCAGGCAGCCTATCTTTTTATTCGCAGCTCTATAAGTAATTCGTTTGTGTTAAATTTTCTCGTTTATTTACGTCGTATACTATCAGTGTCTTGTTCAATTATAGCGCGAATCTGAAACTGGTGTGACTTGCGCCAAAAGTGTTCTAGATGTATTCTAGTTTCCTGGACAGTTTGCACTGTAATTTCCATAGAAGAAACATCGCTACAATATATTTTATCATGATATTGTCATCATAACTTAAAAATCTCTCATATGTCCTCGACTGCGAGTCCTAGATGCACTGATATAATAGACTAAGTGTGTTTATAATGTTTAGATGTTCCCTGACATATCTAAAGCTTGTAGTCTACCTGGCCGACGGCCGTGGATGTTACCCGACCAAAAAGAGTAGAGCTTATCTGTCAAACCCTGCTTATGATAAATGTTCACAACCGCACGGATAAATAAATCGGATGTCATAATGGTACTCGATTGCCAAACACTGCCGGAGTAATGTTTATATTGACACTGCCATATGGCCAAGGTAACTTATATCAAACGCGCGGTTCTTGGCATCAGTCAAGAACCACGCTTGCTGATTTAGTAAACCACTAAAAAGCAATAGATGCCGTTTTCCGTGTGAGACAGTATATTATCCGCAAGTCACTTTTTTGCGTTTCAAGGCATGAGTTTGCGAACATTTCAACAGAATATTATAGCGAACAAAACTAATAATCGAATATCTCGTATGCAATTCGACGGGCGTTCCTTTTTGGTCGGGTACTGTATATTGATGTAATCACACTGTCCATTTATCGACATATATTGAACGTAGCATACAGATGACTGTTATAATGTGTTTAGTAAAGTTTGCGTATGATTAAACGAATGTCTCTTGTACGACTGTTTTATTTAAGTAATAGCCTGTTAAAAAAAGGAATTAAAAAGTGGCAACATCGTAGTGTCATCCCTTTCAAATCAATCTAAGAAAAAAGGGATGACGCTACGATGTTGCCACTTTTTTTTAATAAAATAAGGGGGCAAACGAGCAAACGGGTCACCTGATGGAAAGCAACTACCGTCGCCCATAGACACTCGCAACATCAGAAGAGCTACAGGTGCGTTGCCGGCCTTTTAAGAGGGAATACGCTCTCTTCTTGAAGGTTTGCAGGTCGTATAGGTCCGGAAAAACTGCTGGTGGCAGTTCGTTCCAGAGTTTTACAGTGCGCGGCAGAAAGTAAATTTTTAATCAGAAACTTTTTAATTTCTTCACTTTTTTGACAGACTGTATAACCTTTTCTTGGTACGAAAGAAATGACGTGACTGAGACTGCGGTCTGTGGCAGGGGAACGGATTATCGTGTGATGAATTAAATTATACGCTTTTATACCTATAGCCATTAGCCATCTATAGCACAGAAACAATCACGGTCATAGTCACGACAATCTGGATGCACTCACATTTTTTCTCTAGATTTGTGACTCAAATATTTTGGGTTTACTGTAGCCCTATTAGAAATGTTTACACAGATAATAATAATTAAATAAGTCTTTGTTTGGCATATTGTACACGTCACATAACAACTATTAATAAATAAGATTTTAAATGTTTGTACGTAGCGTAACGTAGCTGAAATATTTTTATTCGTAAGGGGGTGCTTGTTAAAAGAAACAATACAATCTTAACTAACATTTATTTTGACAATAAAATTGTATAGAAAATTAGAAATCAAACAATTAAACGAATAATCAGTCTTCTGGCAGATATTAGCAAAATCTGCTACAATTTATAAACGACATAGGTATCAAGTGACCCACCTAAAAATACTGAGTATCAATAGCTACGAGGACAATAATTTAACTAATTTTATACAATTTTTTTTCTTTAGGGGTTTTTGACCATCTTTTTGGGTCAGTTTACATTGCATCGTGACGAGACGATGCATTTAAAAATCATCTAATCAAAATTGCTACAGGCAGCAAAACACCGCGGGCGGTGTTGAATGCAATATGTATTATGTAGTAAATAAAGTTCTACTTTGAATGGCTCATTTCAGAATTCATTGCATCGTTGCGTCAGGATGAAAAGTGATTGACCCTTATAAAGGCGAGACCGCACTAAGTGACACTACGCTGTAGCGGAGCGACGCGACACTTCACGTTCCATATCGCACTGGCGGTTTGTGTCACGTAGCAACGCTACCGAGCAATGCAGCTTAACCCACACGTACCACAACCACACGACATCGCAACGACAAAATGTCGTCGAGCAGTGGTTACGTGTGAGTGGTGTCGCTGCAGCTTTTTGTAGTTGCGTTGTGGTACCGACAAAATGCCGACGTGGTTGCTTTGTCGCCAGTGGTTGCGATGTGGTTACGTACGAAAGTCAATGAAACGGAGGGGAAGAAGAGCGCAGGCGGTGTGCGCGCACTGTCGTTGCATCGACGCAACGTTGTGGTTGCGATGTGGTTGCGACGTGGTTGCGATGTGGTCGGCCGTGGTCGAAGCGAGCCTTCGAGCTGTCAGTTTTGGCGGTCCACACGGTGGTCAGCGGTGGTTATTGCTCGATTTGGAGTAAAACTATCGAGCAAAACCGTATGTCAGTACTTAGCATAAAAGATCATTATATACTTATATGGTAGCGCTTAACATTTTCGGCCGTTGCCTTCTAGTTTGAAGACTAAAAAATATACCTAATAATACGTCATGTCATTAAACATTTCAATATAATTTCAATGTCACAACTAAAGGTGAACGCAGATTTGGCCGCACCGCACGCACCGCAGTCGCCGCATTCGCAATTCTTCATATTATTACGAAGTTGCGAAGACTGCGGCGCGGGTAGGTAGGTATGCGAGCTTGCCTATAACTTCATATAAAGAATTGCGAATGCGGCGACTGCGGTGCGTGCGGTGCGGCCAAATCTGCGTTCACCTTAAAACGTAGTGATCATAATATTCTCTTTGGTCACAGCAAAAACGTTTTTGTTTCATAAAACATTATTATTGTAAGAACTAAAATATATCATTTAAGTATAATTTACACAGAGCCAGTACTGGCTGCCAATAAGACTGGCAGCCAGTATTGGCTTGGTATATGCCGCGTGTGAACAGTTTTTCAAGCCAGGCCAAACTGTTCACACGCGGAATATTATGCCAAGCCAATACTGGCTGCCAGTCTTATTGGCAGCCAGTATTGGCTCTGTGTAAATTATACTTTAGGGCACATTTTTGACCGACTTCCAAAAAGGAGGAGGAAATATGTTAGGCTGTATGTATCTTTTTTTTTTATATGTTCCACGATTACTCAGCCGTTTGTGGTACGATTTTCAAAATTCTTTTTGTGTTGTATAGGGTTTAGCTCGAATTTGGTACCATGTTCACAAAAGTGGTGATCTGATGATGAGATCCTTGAGGAATCGAGGGGACTCCTTGAAATTTCTATGGAAACATATAGTGATTTTAATTTTTTCTGAAGCATTCGAGGTAAATGCTACCAAAAAGTAAGACTTTGCACCAGGTTATACCCTGGATCCGAAGGTACCGAACAGAACTTTCGAATGCTTATGGGTATAGGTTCGGGGATTTCGGCGTTGTTTAAACAACTGAAAGCATAAGCCAACACATCAATTTGATTGATTATCATCATCACAACCATAATTATTATACCATGGGTCATCACACTATGACCCAATTATTGGTACTTTTCGTGATATTTTGCATCGAAGCAGATGTTTTTGATGATGATTTCGCTGTTTTTGGAAATTGCAGCATCGCTTAGATAACTGCAAGCATTTCCACAATTTCGCTTACAGTAACATAATGTGAATAGTTAACATTCTTATTGGTTATTTACGCATAAAAACTTATTTTGTAGATAACTTAAAAGAGTGAAATTATTATTTTTAAGAAAAAAATTAAAACCGACTTCCAAGGTATAAACAATAGTAATATGAACTAAAAAGTATTAAATAACTCTTACTCTTTAATAGTGCCTTTTTCAGAATTCGTCTAAATCTCAACTATTTCTGTACATACTACAGTCTTCATTACTTTGAAGTCGGTACCAGTCCCAAAAGTTTCAGATATTTAGACTTTACTGAAGTCACGATTAAATTAGCTGGTACCGACTTCAAAATAATGAAGGCTGTAGTATGTACAGAAATAGTTGAGATTTAGACGAATTCTGAAAAAGGCACTATTAAAGAGTAAGAGTTATTTAATACTTTTTAGTTCATATTACTATTGTTTTTAACTTGGAAGTCGGTTTTAATTTTTTTCTTAAAAATAATAATCATTAGTCGTTAACTCGTACGGTATACAGCATGCGGGGAGTCTATGACAACTGGCGAATTGTCATTAGTCGTGGCATGCGTTTCAGAAATCTCCCGCACCCCGCATGCGGGCCCTATCGACCAGTGAAAATGCACCATTAATGTTTTTTTTATTGAGGGACCAATTAACAGATTTTTTTAAAATATACTTTGTATAGCCAACAACATTAGTCAGTTATTTATAACTAGCTATATGACCGAGCTTCGCTCGGTATTCAAAAAATTAAAAAAAAAACACACATAAAATGACATTTTATGAAAATGATTCCTAGCTAGATCGATTTATTGCCCCCGAACACCCCTATATTTCATGAAAATCGTTGGAGCCGATTCCGAGATTCCAATTATATATATACAAGAATTGCTCGTTTAAAGATATAAGATATACAACTAACAATAATTCTTAGGGAGTTGTGCGTGGGTGTGCGTGTGTGTGTGTGTGTGTATGTTGATGGTAATGGGACAACAAGAGCGTAGCAGGGTTTCATCGCGTGAGTTGGAACTTGGAAATTATAGTGCGTTTCATCAAATAGTTCCTTTGCCGCCATGTTGGCACTAAAGCAAGTTAATGTTGCCACATTACCCTTACTGTGCTACCTTAAATTAGGGAAGATAATAATATTATGTTATCACAAAATGCACTTACAGAAAATTGTACATAGTTCTAACAGCTTTCGCCCGCTGCTCTGCCTACGTTAACGTCTATCCCTCGGAGACCGTTCTTTTTCTCGGGATAAAAGAACATAAAATGTCCTATGTCCTTCTCCATACTCCAGACAACGTGTACCTATGAAAGTTTTATGATGATCCGCTTAGTACTTTATGTGTGAAGACGTAACAACCAAAGTCACTTTCGCATTTACTAGCTAAAAGCCGAGCTTTGTGAGGGCTCGCCTCATCACACCTTCACTGACTGATGATAACACATTTACATGTAAATATTATGTTAAAGCACAAATCAATAGGCGTGATAGTTTGTCCGTAAAGTGTACCACAAAATGTACAGGTTGTGGGAAGTACTAGGGCTCGCTTCGCTCGCCCTGATAATATTATTGTACTAGCTTTTACCCGCGCCTTCGTTCGTGTGTATGTAGTTTTCGTTACTAGAAGTGCGTTTCATCAAATAGTTCCTTTGCCATCATGTTAGCATTCTCTGTTAATAACGTAAACACGGTACACACGCTCTGCAAGTATTCATAAGTTTTACTGTGTTTATGGGTGATTAAACTGACGCTGGTAACCCTATTTCACTAAGCCGTAATGTCGGCAACTCGAGTTTAATGGAATTATTGGGGCCTAGTTACGTTTTTCACGTTCACAAAACTCTTTCACTCTTAGCACCATCATTCTGTCAACACTCTTTAATGCTTTCGGTATGATTTTCTCACGAAATCACAGTAAAACTTATGAAAACTCGCAGAGCTGTCAGCCTTGTTTATATTATTGACAGACAGGAATACCAACATGACGGCAAAGGAACTATTCGATGAAACGCACTATATAATGCGTTTTCTATTCATAATGTCAGATCTATTAATTTATCTTTTAGATTGGCAAGCTGATGATTTAATAAGAGCTTAGTTTGGCAATACTGAGTAGCTCTGGATTAACACATTCTATTACTTTTAAGCTAGTGCATTGCCTTTATCGCAGGATTTTTTCGCGCTTTTTATAATTTTTTTTTTCAAGTGAGAGCGTAATAGGAATAACTCTGTGCGCCTATTTGTGTCGACCTAAATATATATAATCATCTAGACAGACGACAGTAAAGGTCAATTAGTTAATAAATATATATATATAAACTAAATGTAAAACTAATAAAACATGACACAAAAGTTAATAAGGATAAAACAATAACTCACCTTTTTGTCGGGCACTTCCCACTAAGAAAATTTTGGCGCGCACGCCGCATCTTGGCTCGACTAGTGACAACGTCGAATTGGAATCGGATTACCATTTCTTGCAGCCACTCAGCGTCATTGTGACGTTCTGAACTGACCAATAAGAAGGCCAAGCTTTTTTTAAAAGTAATTTGATTGGTTAATTTGCAATAGAACGCTATTTCTGTAGGTTTTTAGCTGGAAAAGGCTGACTACTGGTGTGGGGCTGACTACTGGCGGCCTTACCCTACTCGCCGCAAGGCTCGAGTCGGCAGTCCGCGCTTAAATATATTTTTAAATCTCATAATTAATATATATATTTTTTAATCTAATAAAAGGAAAAAACCAAATAATATGTCTGTAGCGAACCTTTGCAATTTCATAATTATCGGCAAAATTTCGTATACGGACTCTTAAGCTGCTTGATTCTTAGTTGTCATATTGTCAAGTCGTATAACACTGTAATATAATTGCATTAAATTAAAACTGAAACAACTTATTTTCGCTATAAAACTCCCAAGTGTCCTCAACAGAGCCAAATGCACCTCACGCCATCTAGGCGTCACGTTGCAGTAGGAGTAACCCTAAGGACCAACCCACACGTACCACAACCACACGACAACCAAAACCACAACACAACCACACCACATGGTCGGGCGTATATTTCAAATCAAATCAAATCAATTTAATATTTACTTGTTTAACCTAACTATAATCATTAATAACAAGACAAGAAAACGAGGAATACGGCTTTTGCTGAACCAAAGATTTCCTTTGGTAGGATTGATCTTCATATCCCTAAGATGGGTTTACGATGTGGAGCCACCTCGTAAACCCATCTTAGGTTATATATTTCATGCAGGTGGGGGAGGGGGCGGTTTTTTAGCTTTAACAAGATATGAGGTCAATAACTGCGTGGGATTTAGGTATATAGTCGAGTTTGGTATCATTTTCCATTGAATCGAATGTTTAAATGCCAATTTTGGAATAATATTTAGATAAAAGATAGTAAAAATAAAATAAAATAAAAAAATTTGAATATATGATTTTCAAACAACGAAAACGCTGTTGACAAGGCTTAATTAATATAAGGAGGCTGATAGCCGCATTATTCTGCATGCCAAAGACATGGTGATGAATGGAGCAATAAACATATTAATAATACTAGACGTTCCGCGCGGCTTCGTCCGCGTAAATCTGAAATTTCACGGAAACCGTATATTTTTCACAAATTAATAACCCATGTCTCACGAGGTTTACTATATATTCTTGTCAAATAACATAAAAATTGCTCCAGTAGTCTGTGAGATATTAGCCCTTTCAAATAATTTTCCACTTTTTTTTACATTTTCCTCAGTATCTTTGCTCTAATTGGTCTTAGCGTGATAAAATATAGCTTATAGCCTTCCTCGATAAATAGGCTATCAAACACTGAAAGATTTTTTCAAATCGGGCCAGTAGTTCTTGAGATTAGCGCGTTCAAACAAACAAAGTAACCAACAAACTCTTCAGCTTTATTTTCACATTTTCCTCTGTATCTTTGCTCCTATTGGTCTTAGCGTAATAAAATATAGGCAATATAAAAATAAATAGGCTATCAAACACTGAAAGATTCTTTCAAATCAGATGAGTAGCTTCTGAGATTAGCGCGTTCAAACAAACTCTTCAGCTTTATAATATTACTAGACGTTCCGCGCTGCTTCGCCCGCGTAAATTAGATATTTCACAGAAAAATTAGTCCACAATAAATAGCCTATGATCCTTCACGTTCCTACTTTTTATCTGTGCCAAATAACAGAAAAATTACTCCTGTAGTTCGTGAAATAAGCATTTTCAAATAATTTCCCCCGTTTTTTCCTCTATTTCTTCGTTTATATTAGTCTTAGCGTAATAAAATATAGCCTATAGCCTTCCTTGATAAATGGGCTATCTAACACTGAAAGAATTTTTCAAATCGGACTAGTAATTACTGACTCATACTAAGATTAGCGCGTTTAAATAATGCTTCTTCTTCTTCTTCTTTTTACGTTGTTTAACATCTTTATCGTGCAAATATGAGTCCTAAAATGAATTAGGCATTCTTAAGTCATCCGAATATTGTACCAAACTTGGAATAGTACCATAATTAATGCCTCTATACAGATTGAGACTCTATTTTCCTCCAGAGCAGAAGCTGCTAAAATTTAAAAAAATTAACATCAAAAATCGCGGTGGCTCCACATCTTAAATCCATCCTTGGGCCATAAGGACCAATCCTACCAAAGGAAATCTTTGGTTCAGCAATAGCCGTATAATTTACCGTGCACACGCAACTAAATCTAATACACGTTCCAATTAGGCATTATTACGAGTATCACACTTCGGTTTTGAGCGCAACTCATTCGCATTATACTCTACGGCCCGTATTTTTGGTCAGTACTTAAGATGCAACCTGGTCTCAAGACGCGGTTCGGCTCTGTGATTGGTCCAAATTTTGACAGCCAACCAATCACAGAGCCTGAACCGTGTCTTGAGACCGAGATGCATCTTGAGTACTGACCAAAAATACGGGCCTACAATTGGAAAACACACACATCCTTAGTGTGAAGCGGGACTTAATAATATGTAATTATAATATTATATCCTATATTTTAATAATTATTATGTTTACAAGGAGAATATTTCAATAGACCTACAATGGGCGACCATGTTTCACATGACAATAATTAGAAACGTAATTTTATTTTAAGTTCACCACTACATTTGTTTTTTAAGTCAGTTTAAGTTTTTTTTTCTTTGTTTTTATTTTTTTTTTTCACCCCCATCAGTCGGCGTTCCGCCTGGCGAGTGTTTGCAGCGCTGACTCTGGGTTCCGTTCCCAGGACGCCCTCCAACGACCCTCGCTCTACGCTGACAATGTAATTTTTGTTTTATTTTTTTGGTTATTTTTTTGCAACTAACATCATATTTTTTTACTAACCCCTTATTTTATTACATTTTTTGTGCATTCATAGTACTTACACATATCACAGATTCCAGAATTACACATTGAAATAGGACAGGACATAAAAAAGACAGATTAGGTAATGAAAGAATAATAATATGACACATTGTTTTAATCTGTTATTTTGTCTATTCATTCAATAATAATATAATTAATATATACAAATAAAATTCAATAGAAATCATTATTTGTTATGGTGGCCATACAAAACGTGTTGTGGTTATTGAGTAATGATTAGGTAAGGCACGTTTACGAGAAAATAATATTATGGTGTAAACCACAAGACAGGTCACATAACTTCATATTACAATTTGTGTCAAATATTATGACACATTGATGTGTCAGCCTTTGCCCAAACTTTTCCAGGAAAAATCTTTTTAACAAAAAATATTTTGCAACTAGAAAAGTAAATCCTATAGTAAACCCTGCATAAATTCAAGATCTGCATGAATTTAGTTTTGAAAGTTCATGGACTGGAAAAATAACATGACATAACGATGGTGATGGTGATTATTATGATGATGATGAGCGTGATTGTGATGATGATGGTGTTACAGGGTTCGGATAATCAGAGCGTGAGCAGCGAAGGTATGACGACGTCGAAGGGCGCTGACGACAACGACGACACGGTCCACGATGTACTGGCTAATGTTGGTGAGTGTCACTGGTACTTTAGACTTTTACGCTGTGTTTCCACCAGAGATGTGTTGCGAGGAATGTGTTTTTGAGAACCAATAGAATCGCTTCATTGACGTGACCTCGCTCAGCGCAGCGACTCTGTTGGATCTTAAAAACACTTTCCTCGCAACACATCTCTGGTGGAAATGCAGTCTAAAGCCATGACTTTAATCACCTTGGGGGCTGGATTAAAGATGTGTTGAGTAGTGCCTAAGTAATGGCCAATTCAACTGAAATCAAGTCAAACTAATTTGAGCTGATTGAATTGGCTATAACTTGTGTTGTAAAGAAAAGTGGAAGGAGCGAGAGAGCGATTCATCCGTAGGTGCAAGCCTTAGGCTGGATTTACGATCGCCCGACCGAAAACGTGGTTTGGAGATTACAAGCAAATGTATGTAACGATTTATTTAAATAGCGGCAAGGCGTGCGGTGATTTACATAAATTTGGTTGTTGTGGCGAGGATACACCGCCAAACTGCGCGTTTCCGCATATAAATTCAGCTTTAAACTTCAAACACCTTGGGGGCTGCAGGATTAAAGATAAATAAAGATGTATGATACACTTGACACCAGTAATTGAATTGAACATAACTCGTTTTCAATGGTAAAGAATTGTAAAAAGAGCGAAAGTGCAATTAATTTATAGGTGTAAATCTTTTCTAAGAAGCTATAAATTGTTCTCACAGAGTTGAGCTAACGCGAACTTAAACGGAGCTACCTGAATTTTGACTTCAGGAAAATATTCTTCAGATTTTCATACTGGATTGCTCACATAATGAAACGACTGACAAAAAAGGTTGTTTTAATATATTCAATAATAATATAATTATACTAGCTGTCCCGACAAACGTTGTTTTGCCATATATAACGTATTTCGCCCATATTATTTTATTGAAGTCACTAAATATTAAGTATGACACCATGGCAACGTCCATCGCTATCCCGTCGCACAAACAATGGTCGCCGTCAGTCTCAGGTTGTAATAATTTACTATTATTTTATTCAACAAATGCACTTATCAATATATAAAGTACCCAGTAGCCGATTCTCAGACCTACTGAATATGCATATAAAATTTGGTAAAAATCAGTAAAGCCGTATCGGAGGAGTTCGTGGACTAACATTGTGACACGAGAATTTTATATATAAGACTAGCTGTCCCGGCAAACGTTGCTTTGCCATAATAAGTATAAAGTATGTCGCCCATATTATTTTATTGAAGTGACTAAATAAGTATGTCGCCATGGCAACGTCGATCGCTATCTCGTCGCACAAACAATGGTCGCCGTCAGTCTCAGGTTGTAATAATTTACTATTATTTATTCAACAAATGCACTTATCATTAAATAAAGTACCCAGTAGCCGATTCTCAGACCTACTGAATATGCATATAAAATTTGGTAAAAATCAGTAAAGCCGTTTCGGAGGAGTTCGTGGACTAACATTGTGACACGAGATTTTTATATATAAGATTATCTACCATTTAACCTCTTTAACTGTTCACAGCGTCAGCGACGTGGCCGGATCTCAAGGACACGGCGCAGTTCGAGCGCGCCGCGTCCGCCATCATGGGCGGCAGACCGCACACCATTTCTGCGGGTAGTTGTATGTTTTACGTGCTAAATGAGGGAGGGGTGTAATAATTCAGAGCATTCTTTGTTACATTGAGTGTTCTTGTATCGCTTGGTAGATAAGAACGGAACATTTATATTAGTCTAAGGCCCAATTCCACCAACGTCTGTTAATGTTAACAGCTTGTTAAAATGTCATGTCTTCTCTTTCATTCATATGAAAAATGAAAGAGGAAACATGATACTAATTCGAAATCGAGCATTAACTTTAACAGTAATTATTGATGAAATTGGACCTAAGGCGTCCGCCATCTGAGCGGTCGGCTGCACATCATTTCTGCGGGTAGTTGTATGTTTTACGAGTTAAATGATGGGGGGAATTAATAATTCAGCGTACTATACTTTGTTTCATTGTGTGTCCTTGTCTAATGTGGCTTGGTAGATAAGGACGGAACTTTTTTAATGGTGTGCGGGCAGTGCGGCCGACCGCCATTAAATTCTTTCTGCGGGTAGTCTTATGTTTTACGTCTTTAATGAGGGAGGAGTATTGATAATTCAGCGCATGCATGCATGGGGGGGGGGGGGGGGAGATAATATATCCTTGATGCGGTAGAAATTTTGCTCAATAAACAAGGACGAAACACCATCTCTGCCGGTGGTTGTATATTTACAATTTAAATGGTTATTTTATTGTTTGTTCACGTCTAATGCGCTGAGAGAGTCGTTTGTGAGATAAAGTCTGAACGATTTTAATGTTCTATATGCACGATTTTTTTATTAGATTTCAGTTTCATTGATGATAATGTAATGAAAATTGCTAATTCAATTAATTTTATTACCTACTGAATTTCCTCGGGCATAATCGTATCCACAGAAGCATTGAACTCGGAAAACCGATGAAATTCAATTACAAAATTAATTATGTTATGTAACTGATAATAATATTCTTGGAAGCAAAAATACGTCATTTGATAGGGATAACATTGTTTAATGTTTTGGCGAGGCTACATACAGGGTGCAATTAAACTTTCCGGCCAAATTTCGATATATTGATCCTTGTTGAAAATAAAAATACACGTATTTTTTCTTTTATAATTACTCAGTACTAAAATGTTGAGAAATAGCTTCCGAAAGTTTTCTTAATAACACCACAATTAATGGACACTACGCGTCGCCGGCGCATGCCTTCCCGCACCTCCCTGGCGCCACCCCCCGCGTCAAAATAGTTGCAGAACGATCGCTTCGCGGCGACCGTTCTGCAACTATTTTAAGTGGAATAAAATATGTTACTGTAAAAAAAAAATTAACACCCTATTTTTATTTGGTTAAATGGACTCTCCTAATGATACCTAAGCCCTAAAAAATTTGGCCGGTAGGTTTAAATGCAGCCTGTATATAGGGTACATATAGAGTCTATATTATAACTAGCTGTCCCGGCAAACGTTTCTTTGCCATATTATTATATAAAGCATATCGCCCGTATTATTTTATTGAATTAGTGACTAAATAAGTATGTCACCATGGAAACGTCCATCGCTATCCCGTGACCCGCGTCGCATAAACAATGGTCGCTCTTTATAGACAAATAATTTGCAATAAAATAAAATTGCGACTATAATTAAAGATCTAAGCTATCCTATCTCTCAAGTTGGAAAAAAGCACACATTAAAAAAAAAACTAAGTTAAGTAGTTTAGGAATCCATCGCGGACAAACATCGTGACAGGGGATTTATATATATTAGATTATTATAAATTAATAATTTTATGTAACTGATAATATTCATGGAAGCAAAAAGACGTCATTCGGCAGGGATAACATTGTTCTCGATACAAAGTTTGATGAATAAAACCGCTTTTTCCATTAAGGAAGTTATTAAAATTACTGATGAAATTATCCTTGGCTTGCCTTTCGCAAATAAACCCAATAGAATCTTTGGTAAAATAGTGGTTAAGGCTGTGCATCATGCCAAATCTATACTTATTATAAAACAAAGTCGCTTTTTTTCCCTCATGTCCCTTTGTTCCCTTTAATCTTTAAAACTACGCAACGGACTTTGATGATTCTTTCAGTGTTAGATAGCACATTTATCGAGGAAGGCTATAGGCTACATTTTATCACGCTAAGACTAATAGGAGCGAAGAAATAGAGGAAAATGTGGAAAAAACAGGGAAAAATATTTGGAAGGGCTAACTTGAACGCGCTAATCTCAGGAACTACTGGTCCGATTTGAAAAATTCTTTCAGTGTTAGATAGCCCATTTATTGAGGAAGGCTAATATTTTATCACGCTAAGACTATCAGGAGAATGTGGAAAAAAAGGGGGAAAATTATTTGAAAGGGCTTATCTCGCGAACTACTGCAGCAATTTTAATGTTATTTGGCACAGTTAAGAAGTAGACCACGTGAAGGAAGGCTATCGATTTTTATCATTTTTTCAGTGGCTATATATTTTATACCCGTGCGACGCCGGGGCGGGTCGCTAGTAAATAATATGATCAAATACGCAATTGACAATAGTACACTAGAATCTAGATGATGTGTAAGTAAATTTCTTTATACCGCGGGAACCGTACATTTTTCCAGAATTAGAAGTATTTTATGTTCTTTCCCGGAACTCAAAGTATCTCCATACCAAATTTCAGCAAAATCGCTTCAGCGGTTGGGGCGTGATGAGGTAACAGACAGACACACACACTTTTGCATTTATAATATTAGTATGGATACCATCGAATAACATAACCCTCTTTCTGGTGCAGTTGGGTAATAACAATGTTTGTTTTCGCAGCATCGGACCGCGGGCACCCTCGGCCGGCGCTGAGCGTACATACATTCACCGAACAGAGACAAGACACAGGAATATACGCGCGCCCGCCGCTACCTACTGTGAGTATCAAGAATCTACATATAGGCCTGTTGGTATTGATTGATAGCCATGATTGTTACCATGATGGTGAAGTTTACACACATCATACACGTCTTAGAAGATGCTCTCACAACTTGTGACTTACCTCTAAATGATGTTAAACACGGTTCTAATATTACCTTCTGAGGGGGGGCCTGGTGACCCCTTATCACAGGGCAACCTAGCTAGGGCACCAGTCTCCTATAATTTGTAACTACATCATAATAATTGTATATATATGTCTTTCGTACTGTGGGAGAAATTAATAAAGATTTTTGATTTGATTTTTGAAGTAGAATATGATGGCTAGGGATGATTGTGAAGCTGTGTGCAGCATGAGCAATGGACGTCATGACCATGAGTTATCACTTATCATAGACCAATGTACGTGTTGGTAATCGCTTGTATTTGGCCAACTTCCGTCAACGCGGAACAGCTAGATTAGGTCGGATTTTTAAATGTAATATTTGTTACTAGACACCTGGGGATGTTGCCTAGTCACAAATATTACATTTATTGGTGCAGGTATGCGGATAAGAACATTAATTAATTAATGTTTTTCCCCAGCGCTGCTCATCCCTGGAGCGGCCCATAGTGCCGGCCAAGACGAACGCCAACACCGGCCAGAGCGAGTTCAAGCCGACAAAACCGTCATCGCTGCCGCCGCATCTCGCCAAAGGTAGCGTCTAACATTTTAAAATTAGAACACTTAAGGCTAGTTCGCATTAGGCCAGTATTTTAGTCTAGTACCGAGTATTTTAGTAGCTAAAATTCTCGCTTCTGCCCCAAAATCGTTCGCACTTCGTTCGAGTACAGTTCACAAGTGAGTGATGTTTTGTAAGATGAACAGCTTACAGCGCAATAAAGTAAATAAACTGATTCAGTTAATCTTAACTGCGATTTTAGAAGTGGTAGATGAGGAAAGTGCGATCAATAAAAAGAAGCTATGGATGCGAAAATGGATCGATAGAAGGGATAAATAAACTAGGAGCTACTAATTGTCTTCTGAAGGAATTAGTATTGGAAGATCCCAAAGAATACTTCGAAAGATTGAGAATGTCTGAAAGTTGGATAATTTTGGCGGTAACTAATGAACTCGACTAATTCGACAGGGTCGGACTTGTTTAGCCGGTGCGCCAGTAGCGCGGATGCGTGGTGGGAGGTGCTACTCACCCGCGAAAAATAGAATAAAATGGATTGACTCGGCAAAATTACTTACTAATCTACTTGACTAAATTACTAAAGAAAAATAGTGTTCGGACACGTTTAGCTACTAAAATACTCGTTACTTGACTAAAATACTGGCCTAGTGCGAACTAGCCTTTACTGCCGCACTCAGAAACATTCAATTATGACTAACCTTCAATTTAATTAAGAGTGATAATTAATTATGAGGCTTATAATGTCAAAATTTTAAATTAATTACATTTAAGTCATTATTAATGTTCCACTCTGGGTGCGGCAGTTAGTACCTTGAAAATTATTATGAACATTATTATACAGGGTGTAATAAAACTAAGTGATAATACTTTAGGGTGTGTACTGTGTATGGGTGCTTTATAGAGTTCGCTGTGAAAGTAGCAGCGCTGAAAGAGTAATTTTGCAAAACTTTTGTATGGGAAAATTCATGCCGCTGGGGCGCTTGGTCATACAAATGTGAAACAAAAAATCTCAGCGCTGCTACTTTCACAGTTAACACTGTACAAGAAACCCATACACCCTAAAGTATTACCACTTAGTTTTGTTACACATTGTATACTTTTTACGTCCTCCTACCTTCACAAAAAAATTTTACGGACCCCAAGACAGCTTTAGCTTGTTCCTCGGGTTCTGAGATAGTATGAAATAGTTTACGTTAGTCACCGCTCATGACCCTGGCTTATAAGTGTGGCAGTGGTGAAAATTTGTGGTTTTAAACGTTAAAGGGGTTTGCGGCATAATTAGTCGTTGATATTAATTTAAATATTATTATACCAAACTTCTGAATAACAATTATTAATTACTAGACGTTCCGCGCGGCTTCGCCCGCGTAAATTAGATATGTCACAGACAAATTATTCCACTAAAAATAGCCTATGATCCTTCACGTGGCCTACATCTTATCTGTGCCAATTAATAACAGAAAATTTGCTCCAGTAGTTCGTGAGATCAGCCCTTTCAAATAATTTCCCCCCGTTTTTTCCACATTTTTATCTATTTCTTCGCTCCTATTAGTCTTAGCGTGATATTATAGCCACCTTCCTCGATAATTATTTCAGTGTTAGATAGTCCACTATCTAACACTGAAATAATTTTTCAAATCGGACCAGTAGTTCCTGAGATTAGCGCGTTCAAATAAGCCCTTTCAAATAATTTCCCCCGTTTTTTTTTTTTACATTTTTCTCTATTTCTTCGCTCCTATTAGTCTTAGCGTGATAAAATATAGCCTTACTCGATAAATGAGCTAACACTGAAAGAATTTTTCAAATCGGACCAGTAGTTCCTGAGATTAGGGCGTTCAAACAAACTAACAAACTCTTCCGCTTTATAATATTAAGTATAGATTCAGTGCCTTTAGCGCCATCTGTCTGTTAATAATAATAATAATATCCAAGAGAAGTTCCCAACAGATGGCGCTAATTATGTACAGCTAAATCAAGATTATACTTTACGACAAATTTAATTAAATAATTAAAATTTTTTATAGTATTTTATAAACGTTTTATTATAAACGTTAATGTTGGTGCTGATTGATGCAGTAGCCGCCGTTATAAATACTTCTATAATATCATAATCTACTGGATTATGTGGAAGTGATGATCCAGCGTAAGGCCGTGTTTCCACTGACGCGGAGCGGAGCGGAGAGGAGCTTAGCGGTGCCGAATTGACCAATCACTATGCTCGAAATCTTCGCTCCGCTTCGCTGTCATTCTGCTGGAATAGCACGATTGGTCAATTCGGGCACCGCTAAGCACCTCTCCGCTCCGCTCCGCGTCAGTGGAAACACGGCCTTAAGTTTCAATGTTATATATTTTCGCCTGCTGCTGTATAGACGTAAATAAGCAATTTTTAAACTTGTAGGCCGGTTGTTAGAGCGAAGCCAATCGAGCGTAATTTGTGAGTTGTGAGTCGCAGAATTTCGGTTCGGCAGAATTATGCTGCATTCAGTTTCACACAAAAGTCCTGTTTGATTCACACGACCGTAATTTTGTGAGTCATGATTTGTATGAAAAAATATTTACGCGGCAGAAATTCTGCGACTCACAACTCACAAATTACGCTCGTTTGGCTTCAACCTTAAGGCGACGCCTTGATAATTTGGCTGTAGCGATGCCGATTTTTCTCAGCAACGACTAAAGCTAAGAAATTGAAATTCATTGTCAGTATTCATCATGTCTTTGTCTTTGAATTGCCCATAGCATAACACGATTGGACAACTTTTATAGCACAGAATAATCATTCGAAAAGACCTCTGCAAAAAAAGGGATTCCTATTTTTCCAACAGAGGAGAGTGATTTAAGGTTCCAAAATTTGTACATAAACTGGTTCAAGCATGCACTTTAATTTGTGCATAGCTTATATGAAATGTATTTATGGTTTTTAAATTATGCGACAAAAACCATTTTGTCGCTTACGCCCTTTCCATTTTTTGCCGGCCTCTCATAGAAAACAAGCAATCTAAAACATATCCAACACGGTTTCTTACTTTAACGCTGCGTCACCTTAACATTATGTTCTGTTCGCAGAAGTGCCGCAGGCGCTGTATGTGAATATGTCTGAACTGGCGACGCTGGCGGCGTCGCGCGCGCAGCAACACAACGCCGAGTACCAGCCGCAGGAAAAGGTAAGAGTTATATAGGGCAACACTAAGGCTGGTTTTACCGTTAAGCGTTTCGGCAGCGCCGTTGGAGCGCGCGCGTTCGAATATGTATAGGGGTAGTTGTATCGTTTTATAGTCGAGCCCGCTGCTGCTAAACCACCCGTAGGTGCAAAACGCATAATATAATGGTTTAGGTCAGGGGTTCGCAATCTTTTTCAGCCTGCGACGCAGTTACACGTCGCAATATTTTGTCACGGCGCCCTTACTCTACCTAATCTTTAATTAGTATAGTTATTAGGATAAGCACCTGCTTAATTATCTGCATTTACCTTAATGCAGATAATTAACAAATATTTAAATTTTATATCATTTACCTGCTTTAGATAATTAATATTATAAAATTAAATTTTATAATATTTGTGGTTTCGGATAATAATGGAGGATCGACTCACGGCGCCCCTCTTACCTTTCCACGGCGCACACTTTGGGAACCCCTGGTTTAGGTGGTGATGAAGAAAAGGTCAGCGATACTCGTCTTCAATCATAGAATAGAAGTTCGTGATTATTCCAGTGAGAATCACTTGTGTTAGTATGGATAGAAGTTACTATTTCTTTGACTCGTGTTTCTTAAGTATAATTAAGAAGTAAGTAACACTTTTTTACCCTATCCCATCCCATCGTGATTGCCTGAGTTTACTTATCATTAGGAAAACAAAATACATAACTTTATAAATATTTTTTTAGAAATCATTATATCGACACGTAAAATATACACTAATACAAAAAATCTTAACTTAAGGTGAACGCAGATTTGGCCGCACCGCACGCACCGCAGTCGCCGCATTCACAATTCTTCATAATAATATGAAGTTGCGAAGACTGCGGCGCGGGTAGGTAGGTATGCGAGCTTGCCTATAACTTCATATAAAGAATTGCGAATGCGGCGACTGCGGTGCGTGCGGTGCGGCCAAATCTGCGTTCACCTTTAAAGTTATAAAATCATAGCTACAGGTATTCGACAGTACCAATAGTTAATAATTATTATTTCGTGCTCTATTCAGTGTTGAATACTCTCATATTTGTAGTGGTGTTCAAATAGTAAGCTGGCTTGTCGCGACGTTGTCTTTTAGATCTGAAAAAAAAATGTGAAGAGTTTACGAATGCAGAAAAAATATCAGGGAGCCAATTCTCATGACTCGAATGTCGCTTAAGAAGGTGACTAACCCAAAAAATCAAACATCGTCCTTCTCTCTTCACACTTACGCCCGTCTTTCATATGCCATTAAAATCGACAATTTAGGGTTAGTCGCCCCCTTAAAGAGCAGGCTGAGTGGCAGAGAGCGCGCGTGTGAATAGCCTGCGATAGAAGTCACATTCTAGGTATGAGAATAGCGTCGCAATGTGATCCATTAGCTCGTTTCAACTTACATATCGCTTAGCTTGTCCCAGTCGAACTTCCCCGCTAGGGACTCTGATATCTGTCCCTCCTTGAGAGATTTCTTGACTGCTCTCTCAACTAGACGTAGCGAGGAATACGCGTTCTGTGCTGCCGATGGCTGCCTATTGCGAGTAGTTGCCTGGAAATATATATCACACTTAATGACGCTCGTAACTCAGTTGCGCCAAAAGTCGTTTATCGCGCGGGAACCGTAAATTTTCCGGGATAAAAAGTATCATATGTCCTTTCCCGGGACTCAAAGTATCTCAAACCAAATTTCAGCAAAATCGGTTCAGCGGTTTGGGTGTGAAGGGGTGACAGACACACTTGACACTTTCGGATTTATAATAAGTACTACATAGTATGGATAATAGTATTATTGTGTATCATATAACAGACTTTGGTAAGTATTAAATTAAATCATTGAGTTCTTGAGCGAAATGGTTTTATTTTATATTTTTTATCAACCGATTAGGTACGTATTCACTATTCCCTACCTCCTTTTAGTAATAGAATATCCACACTGTCTCTATTGTCATAGTTTAACTACGTTTTGTCTGATTAGTTAAAATCATCATTCAATCAGAATAAAACTTAATAATAGGCTACTTGACCTATATTCAATTTCATTGAACAAATGCATATTTCTAGTAGAACTTGGCCTAGGAAACCGTATTTCACCCTTATCATCAAATAAAAGCTTATGATTGATAAATAAAGTCGATCTGAAAATATGATTTTATGAAAATAGGATTTGTACTGACGAAAACGCTTTTGCGGCACTTCCGATTTGGATGTGACGTCATCCTCATAGTAATTTAATATCTTTTATTTATCGCGCTCGTTATATGTAAGTTTATTTGTACATAAATAATATGAATAAGCCTAGAAAGATTTGTAAAATATATTTTCTTGAATAATTCACTTAAAAGATTAGTTTTATATATTATCTCCATTTATTGTAGACGGGAAATGAAATGGCCAAAACTTTTCTCCAAAAGTTTTCAACATTACAATTGATTTGTAATTTCTTATTTAATTCTTTTATAATTTTTGGGCACTTTTAGACTCGTACATTTAGCACATAAAAAAATGTTCAATAAAGAGAGTTTCAAATACAAAGCGTATGACGTCACACTATGGCGGACAGTGTTTTCGGCGCCATTTATGAGGCATATTTTTCAATAAACATTTTTATCGGTTTCTACTGTGTAAAATATTAAAATATTAGTTTTTTTTTTGTGAAAATGAATGATTAAGAAGCGATTAGCATCAAGAAAAAAAGTAGGTCAAGTAGCCTATTGTGTATCGTCCGTGAAGACTAGACAGTGTGTGGTTTTTTATTAATAATGCGGTTATTGGACATATTTTAATATAACATAGCTATTTTATTAAGTGGTATTTAATCAAGATATACATAATAAAATAATAAAATATCATGGCTCAAAATATGAATCTCTATAAAAACGATTGACGTCTATTAGATAATATATGATTGTATTCGGTGCTGTTATTTTTTAAAGTAAAAAAGTAATATTTCAACGACCTCAATGTCAAAATGACCAATACAATGACAAAATGATTACGTATTTGTGATTTTACGATAGTAATAAAAAGCACATTAACAAAATAATTAATATTTATTTTCCTGGTATGTCGGCTTTATGTTTTATAAAATGTGCAAAACGTGAGCATAAGTTTTTGCCTTTAGCTTTTTTAGTTATAAAAAAAGGTAATAAAATTAATGTACTAAGGCCACTAATCAGTTTCTGACCCTCTGGGTTCATGAATCATGATAATATATTTACACTAGCTGTCCCGGCAAACGTTGCTTTGCCATATAAAGTATTTCGCCCATATTATTTTAATGAAGTGACTAAATAAGTATGTCACCATGGCAACGTAGATCGCTATCCCGCCGCACAAACAATGGTCGCCGTCAGTCTCGAGTTGTAATAATTTAGTATTATTTATTGAACAAATGCACTTATCAATATATAAAGTACCCAGTAGCCGATTCTCAGACCTACTAAATATGCATATAAAATTTGGTAAAAATTATTAAAGCCGTTTCGGAGGAGTTCGGTGACTAACATTGTGACACGAGAATTTTATATATAAGAATAAGGAATGTTCAGGAACTACATTATTAAATATTTAATAATAAAATAGCAATATTTCGGATTTGTGATCCCAGTAGGCTGCACTTCCTGTATATACAGGGTGTAACAAAACTAAGTGATATTATTACTTTATGGAGTTTATGGTGTATAATTTGTATGTGTCTCATATGTAGAGTTTACTGTAAAATAGCAGCTTTAAAAGAGTATTTTTTGTGATTTGTATGGCCAAGCGCCCCAGCGCCATGGAATGGGGATTGTCCATTTTTTTTTTTAATTTTGCGCATTACAAAAACATTTCGAGGATCAGGAGGTCAGTGATCGTTTTTCTGTATATAAACGAAAAAATACTTATATTTTTGAACAAATATGTTTAACCTTAGTTTGACCTTCAATGGCGTTAAATTAGCAATAAATTCGACCAACATTACGTTTGAACTTTTGGTAAGCTTCTCGTATCAGCTTTCACATAATGAGAACTTGCATTTGACGAACCAGCCATTATAAATAAGATTGAAAGGAAATTTAAAACATACTGCAGAGGTCAATTGGCCGCCGATGATGACGTCAGAGCGAAACTTTAAAAATTTATTGAGAAAAAACTAGCCAATGAACTTCATAATTATTTAATTTATATTCTTAAAATACCCTATTAATACACAATTTATGTTTTCCTTACAAAAAAATTACTAAAAAAGCAACAAATAAAATAAACTGGATCTCTAAAGGTATACGTATATGTTGTAAGAAAAAACGTTATTTACTATGGCAACAGAGATTAAAACCAACAAAAGAAAATAAGGAATCATTCATTAGTTATTCACGTAAACTGAAAAAAATTATCAAATTAACACAAAAGGCACAAAACATACACAAAAATAACCAATCGAAAAATAAACCTAAAACAATTTGGCAAATAATAAATAATAATAAAAAACTTAATGAACATGTCTCTAGTATAAAATATAAAAACTCAATAATAACTGAACCTAAAGAGCTAGCGGAAACCTTTAATAATTTCTTCATAGAACAAGTCGGGATTGTATCAAAAGACGATGCTGCTGCTGAAGATATAAAGAAAAATCCACAATCCATCTTTGTTCGACCGGTGATTCCTCAAGACGTCATAAATGTAATTAAAAATTTAAAGGATAAAAAAAGTTATGGTCATGATGGCATATCTACAAAAGTAATAAAATATGTGAGTAATTATGTAGCTCCTCCCATGGCACATATAATCAATGCATGCGTATCTGCCGGAATATTTCCGGATAAACTTAAAATAGTACGAGTAATACCTGTATATAAGAAAAACGCTAAAGATGAGATCACCAACTATAGGCCAATTTCGCTAATCTCGATTTTCTCAAAAATAATTAAAAAGGTTATCTACAACTCGATATATGACTGTTCAAGTAAATTTAACATTCTTTGCACTGAGCAGAAGGGATTCAGGAAAAATACCAACATTAATATGGCTATACACGACTTTGTGAATCTAATATTGCCATCAGTTGACAATAAAATTCCTATCTGTGCATTATTTACTGACCTATCCAAAGCTTTCGATTATGTTGATCATGACATACTCCTAAGAAAATTAGAAGCCTATGGCATTCGAGGTAATGCTCTTAGCCTAATAAAAACTTACCTTCAAGGACGCCAGCAATTTACAGAAACTTCAAAAGTATCTTTTAAAACAAAAAAGGAAAGAAAATTTGCTTCATCGTATAGAACGGTTAAATTTGGCGTACCACAGGGTAGTGTACTCGGTCCATTATTGTTTTTATTGTACATAAATGATTTACCAACCCATATGCGTTATCCAATTGTCCTTTATGCTGATGACAGCACTCTTGTAATTAAATGTAGTAATAGAAACACATATGAGATTGATATTAATAATGCACTCAAAGATTTTATTAATTGGTTTAAGAAAAACAACTTAATTATTAATCTAGATAAAACAAAGGTCATGCACTTTTACCAAAGAATATCAGACAAAGACATAAATGTAAACTATAAAGGACAATCAGTTGACAAAGTAACCACTGCAAAATTTTTGGGAATAGTATTTGATAGTCAGCTCAAATGGAAAGCTCATTCTGACGAAGTCTGTAAAAGACTCAGCTCCGCTGCCTACGCATTACATAATCTAACTAAGAAGGTTAATATCGATACGGTACTAACAGCATACTACAGTTTAGTTGTTTCAATTTTAAGGTACGGAGTAATTTTTTGGGGCAACTGTAGTGAGAGAGAACATATATTCAAGGCACAAAAACGTTGCATAAGATGCATTGCTAATATGAAAGTTACCGATAGCTGCATGCCTGTATTTAAAAAATATAAACTTGTAACTTTCCCTTGCCTTTATATCCTGGAAGTAGCTATTTTTGTGAAAACAAACATTCACTTATTCCCGAATTTAAAAGACACCAGAATTAGAAGCGCAGAACTACGTTCCAATTACAAAGATAAATTGTACATAGCTGGATACAAAACTACTTTATTAAAAAAACATTACCTGTATGGCTCCTGACATTTATAATAATATACCAAAAGTTATTAAGGAACAAGCTGTGAACAAATTTAAAAGGAACCTCAAGGAAATGCTTATTGAAAAGTGCTATTATTCTGTATCCGAATTCCTCAACGATAAGACTATGACTTGACATTGATTTTGATTTTTTTTTGTATGGATGCGACAATGTAATTAATTCTTTTTTAATTGTTTATAATTTAAATACTTTTTTTTTATGTACTAACGAATTATGACATTTTTACCATCGATTTATAAATTTGAATTCTGATGACATTTACTAGTTATACTGATTTAAATCGCATGTTTTCTTTTACACACATGAACTATATAATGTTAACATAATATACCTAATTTATAGTTTGTAATTTTAAATAATATGTAATAACTTAAACAATAATCTGACGATGATAAAATTTTGCATGCCGTAAGGCAGAATGTATTAGGCTCTGAAAAATACTGTAACACCTTATTATTGTACCTGCATTCTAAGCAAATAAACGATCTATCTATCTATCTATCTACCTATTTTAACGAAAAAAAAAAATAAAAAGTACATGTGATTTTTTTTGGACAATGCCCATTGCCCATACGGTAAAAAAATACTCCTTAGCGCTGCACTTTCACAGTCAACTCTATGTATACAGGGGACTCATATAAACACTAAAGTATTATCTCTTTGTTTCGTTACACCTGTATAACTGGTGGCAGCACGTCATATCAAGTAAATAATAAAGTATTTTGAGGTAGACCGGCCAGTCTTGGAGGGAGCCCTGTGTTAGACAGATCCGGGACATCCCTCCGTATACGGCTGAGTGCAAACCGTCGCTTCTCGTCGGGACTCCCACATACCCCCGAGGAGTTTCAGCTTAACTGAGGCACATCCCGACCCGGGACACGCATAAAAAAAAAGTAAATAATAAAGTGGGTGCAAGTTTGGTTGTAACGTAACTTTCTGTCGCGCACTGTAAAGCTCTGGAACGAACTGTCACCAACAGTATTTCCGGACCAATACGACCTGCAAACTTTCAAGAAGAGAGCGTATTCCCTCTTAAAAGGCCGGCAACGCACCTGCAGCTCTTCTAATGTTGCGAGTGTCCATGGGCGACGGTAGTTGCTTTCCATCAGGTGGCCCGTTTGCTCGTTTGCCCCTTATTTTATTAAAAAAACTTGATTTACGACTGTAATAAATCATAGCTAAACGTACCATAATCTCGATAGCCTCAAACAACTTGGCCAACTCTTTCTGCTCTGTCGCCGTTAGAGACACATTTTCGGCGTCAAACACACCGCTGTCTTTGAGCTTCCTCTTAATGGTGGCTAGCGTTATGGGCTGGTTGAGGTCTGCTATGCCACCCGTCTTGTATACCGCCTTAGAGTTCTCTGCCTCGTGCGGACTGGAATTATAGTTTTATCTTGTCAAAAATCAATTGTTGAATATGTAATACTGTCCCTAGTAGATAGAAATTCGTCCATCGACCTATTCTTGGTTGTCTCTTTCACTGGTGGACGGTATTGCTATTTCGCTTCCACGTCAGCTTCATAATGGTAATACATGTTTTTTTGATCTTATTTTTCTTTATGTTTTTTATAACCACCTTTAATAACCAGGCTTTAAATACATAAGTAACATAACATTATCCCTCCATACAAAACATAACATACATGAGCAAACCGATAATCATACTCCATCAACTTCATTGAAACAATAATTACAGGGCCTTACTCGCTTATCACCCACATAAAATATCCAGGTTGTATGTGATTGGAATTACTGAGTGTTACTGGTATTACTCACCAACCTCTGCTGATTATAACGTTTATGGCAAATCTGAAACAGTAATAATAAATAATTTCATATGAAAAACATAAAAAATATACTTAATACTGTTAATGTTTAAAATTTTCCATCTATCTGCTTAAAAAAAATAATTTTCAATTTTGTTATTAGTCTCACTAAAACTCGAGAACGGCTGAACTGATTTGCCTAGTTTTGTTCTTGAAATATTTGTGGAAGTCCAGGGGAGGTTTATATTAGGAGAAATACGAAGTTCGCCGGGTCATCTAGTTATTTCACAAATTTGTTTTGTTACTGGCAATTTTTAGCAATAAACAGTTTTGTCTCAAGTTTGCATGTTTTTAATTGATTAAGGGCCTGTTTCTTCACTTCCTGATAAGTGCTGGATAGGCTATCCACCACTTAACTTGACAGATAGAGTATGGAGAATCTGTAAAAAAAAATTGTGGATAGCCTATCCGCCACATTTATCAGGAAGTGGTGAAGCAGGCCCTTATAATTATAACTCTACAAGATAAATCGATTTACTCACAAGTAGCTAAGTATCGCGATACGTATGACAACACTCATGATTTTCCCCTCGGTGTGCATGTACGCTGAAAGTAGCGCGTACATCGGACCGTGGTGGCTGCGTACTGAAACTGACTATGTTACGACTTACGAGCTATTCAGGTGTAGATTGAACGGTTTTGATGTTTGAGATTATGGGAGAATTTAATATGGTAACTACAGCAGTGACTTGGCTAGACGATTTAGATCAGAGGTTCCAAAACTTATTTTGTCTACCGCCCACTTTAAGAACAAATTATATTTTAGCGACCCCATTGTTTCAATTTAAAATGCATGATGTAATAAATCACCCCCCAAGCCTCTACACAACGCCCCCATTTTTTTTCTGGGTCCCACACCTGACAGGGGGCGGCCTTTCAGAAGTTCAGCGCCCACAAGGGGGCGTTATCGCCCACTTTGGGAAAGGCTGATTTAGATGAAATATTGACATATGTAGTTTTCTAAATAAAGGTAAACCAGATATTATAATTGTTTCGAGTTGCTCCTGCCCATAATATGTCACGTGATTAGGGAGTATAAAAATGTGTATCTACTCCATATAAAATAGATACTAGATATAAGTTATCGCCTATCTCGCGTTGTGAATACCATAAATGCTTTATCCAATAAAAAAATAATAAGACTTGGGGTACTAGAACATCTTAGCAACGATACTTTAATTTAAATTAAAGTGTCGTTATTAAACACACTATTTTAAACTTCTCAAGAATCCAGGTTGTCCACTCTGTGCCATCCTATCAGCTCTTGTTTACACTTATTTCTCTTCTCTTTCACACTTATATTGCATCGTAAATTCATGACTATTTACCTGCATAATTTACCAAGTATAGGTTATTTATAAGTATATGTTAATTATTATTCGAATATTTTCGAATATCTTTAATAAAATATTCGAATAATAACATTCCTTGACCAAGTATCAAGACTGGAGATTGTTGAGCGCTGTACAATATTTAACGTTTTCAATAGTGCCATTGTTCGTATCGTAAGAGAAACTCCATGTAAACAACCATTAGCGACGCTTTAGGCTACCAACTTCACACTATACTATAGCTAATCACCTGCTGATGTAACCGTCATTTATCATAATACGGTATAATATACACTTGTCCCACGCGTTAGGTTAATGACAATAATGCCCAGTAATGACAAAGTTGTGACATTATGATGGAACCCAGCGAGGCAAGCTGCGTATTCAAAACATTGTTTATGCGATGTAGTTTTATATTAATTTATAGTTTAAAGACGTTAATATAATTTCTGATCATTGAACTACCTAAACTATACTTACTAAGTATTATTATTTCATAAAATCCTTTGTCTTCAATGTTATAATTTATGTCATGTTTAATGTTTTAACAGTCCGTGTGTAATATATTTTGATTCCCACCGAATGACTCACATTACACATATTCTATTATGAATGTAACGATTTTTAGTCAGATAGAGTCTATAGGTAATGTTTTTTAAAATTTTTGGAAACTTTTTGTTTGTTACTGTTTTCTGTATTGCTTTAGTTCAAACTCAATCGAAAAGTAGATTAAATTTTTACTAAAGCCCTCATTTGACTTGAGGTAACAAATCATTAAGAAGCGTTTAAACGGGCAATAATTACGGCAATAATTGCTCGGCGACACGAATGGAGCGATCTGGAGCAATTAGTAGAGCAATATGGAGCAATTTATTTCATATCGTTCAATGTCATATCGCTCAAATATTCGATGGCCGCATCACTCAATATTGTATTGCGCAATATTGCTGCTTGTTGCCGCAAATTGCTTGATGTAGTCGTGACGTCAAAGTTGACGAGAATTGACTGGAGTTGAGCAATTTTAGTTGCCCGTATAAGCGCACCATTATAGTTAAGTGTAGACATATCTGAGTTCAGAAGTAAATACTCGAAGAGTTCTTTTGTTTAAGCTATCTTCTTTATTAAACTTAAACGATCGCCAAACCAAGTAAAATTTCAAGTGGTCAATCTTAAGATATCTTACCTTTATAATACCTATACTTAACCGATCGCCTAGCCAAGTTAAATTTCAAGTGCCTTCAATCTCAAGATAATATATTATATTTCCAGGTATGCTCCGAGAGCAGCGCAAGCGAGTCGTCCTTAGAATCCTCCAGTGGGTACGGCAGCCAAGGAGCCTTCGCTGCTGAGGAGCACGCACACCAGCACATGATACAGCATCAAGATGGTAAATTAAGTACAGCGGTAAAAGGATCTTTAAAACGCCGCCATTTTTAACAAATTGCCAAACAGATTTTTGAGTACAGTTCTGCAAAGATCTTTTAGAGAACGCCGCCATCTTGTAAAGCGTAGCAAACATATATTTAAATTTTAAAGAGCACTTTGTAGCACACACACACTTTGTTCCAAAAGATACTTGTAGTTCTGTAGGTGTTGTGTAATGTGTTGGTCAAAAGATGTGCTTAAACATTAGGGCCGCGCTACACCGAAATGGCAGCGGCGAGGCGAGCACTTTCAGTGTCATATGATTATAAACTTTATCTTCATTATAGTAATACATAGTATCGCTTGAGAAGTTTACGGCTGCCCGTGGATGCTCGTGGACGCTAGCGGCCGCCGGCGGCGGCGATTTCTCAAGCGATACTATGTATTACAATAATGAAAGGCTTAAAATCATATGACACTGAAAGTGCTCGCCTCGCCGCTGCCATTCCGGTGTGTCACGGCCCTTATAGTCTGTCAAAGATCGATGTGCTTTAAATTGGATTGTCAAATATATTTTATGTTTGATGTTGATGTGCTTTGAAATTAGATTAAATAACAGATATTGAATGCGTCTTAAACATTTTTAATTTTGCCAATTGTTTATGTTTTATATTTAGTAACAATGATTACTGATTTTTGTTTTATTCAGTCCAGCATGTTAGTGCAATGTTTTTATCGATTTTATTTTACATTAGGATAATTTGTCCCTTTACGAGACAATATTGGGACAGTTCAATCGGGGACAGAGGGACAGATTTTGTCCCCTCCTCGAAAACAAACCTTGTTTTTTTTTATTTATTTCACGCTTTGCACGTTATGTTTTGCGCACTGTAGTTGCCTCGGAGATTGTGACACTGAGGCGGGATAGCGACTCCGTGGCCGCGGCTAGGGAGACCTTCTCAATATCTCTGGGCAGTTTGGAGGAGGCCGTGAGGTCGCTAGACGAGGCCACAGAGGCCCCGGCGTACGCGACCATCGGGAAAAAGCCGGCGGTACCCAAAAGACGGCCGCTGTCTATGTCTGGTGAGTTGCATGTTTTGTGTTTTTTTAATGTTGTGTAAGTAAGTTGTATTATGACGTGTCTGTGAAATTTTGTGTGAGTATACATCACTTAGACAACATTTACATTATTATCTAAGTTCAATTTGTAGTAATAGGTAGCTTGAAACTATTGTGTCATTTTCAAAGTAACATATAGATAGACAAGCAATAAGCAAACCTAGTTATACCCTGAGTAAATAATATTATTATTAGTAAGGGGGCAGATACTATTTCAATTCAACGCTACCACACTTAATATTAAATTAAACAAAACAAACAAAATAATAATTGAAAATCAAACTACAAGTAATGACATAACTATCCATTATCAAGATGATTATTATTGTAGATACAACAAAATTGGTCAGTGCTAATCATGATGATAATATGTTACCGATGACGTCACCTAAGGGTTTGTTCACACTGTTCCAGCGTCGGCGTGGTCGCGTCGCGGGTCGTCGAGCTCGGGGGGCAAGCCGCCGCCGCCGGTGCGCCGCTCCTCGTCTATATCGCGACCGCAACGACCGCAATACTCGCAGGTTAGTAGTAACTACTGATAATAGTAGTATCTATCTAGAGGAATTGTTTCATTACTTACTGGCAACACTAGCCAAGTAAACACTAGCTCTGTGTATTTTCTGTTTCTAAAATTAATTTACTAAGTTTAATTGTTTTTAAGTGAATAAATCTGCATAATAATATTCAACTTACACCTGGAATTACTATCTTGGTCAAGACTAACATAAATAAAAGTTTTAAAAGTGAATAAGTAAAAGTGTTATCAGTGAACCTGAGTGTTTTGATTAAAAGCTACTTAAATACATAAAAAACACAGTGTTTTTCAAACCAGACAGGTGAGAAGAAAAATGTTGCATGAGTAAGCAAAAAACCAGTGACAAACAACACTATGTACACTAATCTTGCTCAATAACAGGAACTGTGTGAAATCTTATTAAACAGCTACATAGCACTTTTAAATGATCAAGAACCTTATTGGAACAATTCAAAAATAACTAAGGAATACATGATACCTACCTAGGAACTTACTTTCACTAGATCATATTACATACTTAGTGGAATACATTCCATCTACTTTTTCTTGAAAATCATCCTATCATAATATACCGTTGGAACAATTTGAATTTTAAAAAAATCCAGGACTTCCGAAATTTGTTAATAATTTACAACTACCGAAATTTAACCAGAACAATAACAATCACTTGTTTAAATACGATTGACATCTGACATACACTCATAAGTGTCAACTGTCAAAACAAGGACTGTAAGACATTGACATTTTATGACCATAGACATTTTCTTTTTTTCTGTATATTGTGTGATGGCAAAAACTTAACTCTGGGTGACCGGTGCAAAAATATTTTTTTTCAAAAATTTAGAAACGATTGGATAAATTATATTGAGATATTATCATTAAAATAAAAATGGATACAAGCAACAACGACGACTTTATCACTTATCGAAGAAGAAGGTCTTTATCAGTTTCTAACATTCCATCGCATCACTCCCCTATTTTTGATACCACGATGAACAGTATGCCTAGCACGTCATTTAACGAGTCCTGTACAGAATGCAGTGACTACATGGAAAAAATTCAAACATTATCTAATGAACTTTTATCGGCAAATAATGAAATCGAAAACCTTACACTAGATATACATACACTTAAAAATGAAATAGAGAAGAAAAACATGGTGATTAATACATATAAAAAACTAGATACACCCTCGTCTATCACCCCAAATCGACGTAAAGGAAAAAGAAACAAAATGTATGATGCAAATCGACATAACATAGACAGCACACCCACTTCCAATATACTAAATGTAATACAAGTAGAAAACAACGAGAATATAAATCATGTAACAGATATAAGATACAAACTAGAACCAGATATTAAAAAGAACCAGAGCAATACAAAGCAATACAATCTAGATTATAATATGAACAGTGTAAAATGTGCGAATAACCTGACTACAGAAAATAATAACATTGAAAAGAATGACATGAAAGTAATAAAAAATAATAAACATGAAGAGGACATGGACAAAATAAAGGTTATAATACTAAGAGACCATCAGGCGAATGGAGTACGCAAAGCTCTGCAAACAATATAAGGACAAAAATTTGAGGTCTTCTCGCTGTGGAAATATGGATCTAAGCTAAATAATATTCTAAACACACTAAATAATAAAAAATAATGTTAAAAACTTAAGTAACAGGGATTATATAATAGTATTAGGTGGATGCAACGATGATAACCCTATGGACGTCCAAATTAACCTCGGTATGTTCTTTGAGAAAAATAAAACTCCTCATATCATAATATCTGAAATACCTAGAAATAGAAATTTAAATGAAAAAATGTTGAATAAACTCTTAGAACATATGTGCAAACTCTATAATAACACAACATACCTGAATATTGACTACAGCAGTTACATACCACATGGACCTAGATTTAAGTTTAGTGTAAGTAAATATTTAGTTAGAGCAGTGCTGGGATTAAATTATAAGTATAACTATGAATTATATACAAGTAAGAAAATAAATGATCAAAAATGTGCTAAAGTAAAACTATTAGATAAATGTACACAAACAGAATCAATTAGTAAAGTCTCAACAAGTAAAATTATCAGCTACCCCAGTAATGTTACCCCAGTGACTGCAAAATCTGTAGATGGATCTAGAGATAGTCCTTCTCGTACTGTAGATGAATCTGTTGATAATACTTTTCGTGAATAACCACTTATCAATTATACATCAAAATGTCTGCGGGCTATTGGCAAAAGCCGATACTCTATGTGTTCATTTAAATGAATTATCCAGAGAAGGAATATCAATAGATGTGATATGCATAACTGAGCACTTCATAATGTCGGGTCAAGAAAAATTACTTTATATACCGAACTATAAACTTGCAGCTATTTATTCAAGAAACAAAAAAAGAGGCGGTTCTTGTATTTTACTAAAAAACGGTTATGAATATAAAGAACTACAGGATATTATGAAGTGTTCTATATCGGGAATAATTGAATTAAGCGCTATTGAACTTTCTCAGCAAAATTTAATTCTTCTTTGTGTCTATAGACCACCACAGTTAACAAACCTTAATGATTTTTATAATAATCTGGATATAGTTTTGAAAAAAATATGTGTCAAAAACAAAAAAATCATAATTTGTGGAGATTTTAATATTGATATTTAAAAAAATAATAGGCATAGTCAGGACTTCAAAAATATCCTCACAGGGTATAATCTTAAATTACAATTTAATGAAGTAACTAGACATGCTGGTAATACCTGTCTTGATAATTTCGCCCATAACATTACACAAGGCTGTCATAGTAAAATAAAGGATTTCGGACTATCAGATCATAATGCACAAATCATGATTATAAAAACGGATAAAACTTCCATAGTACAAACATTGCATACAATTCATAGATACATCTGTGAAGAAAATCTAAAAATGTTTAAAAAACATATACAGAATATATCATTTAACGATGTATATGATACTGAGGATCCTGACAAATCATATGCCAATTTCATAGACACTTTTCAATTAATACACGATTTATGTTTTCCTTACAAAAAAATGACTAAAAAAGCAACAAATAAAATAAACTGGATCTCTAAAGGTATACGTATATGTTGTAAGAAAAAACGTTATTTACTATGGCAACAGAGATTAAAACCAATAAAAGAAAATAAGGAATCATTCATTAGTTATTCACGTAAACTGAAAAAAATTATCAAATTAACACAAAAGGCACAAAACATACATAAAATTAACCAATCGAAAAATAAACCTAAAACAATTTGGCAAATAATAAATAATAATAAAAAACTTAATGAACATGTCTCTAGTATAAAATATAAAAACTCAATAATAACTGAACCTAAAGAGCTAGCGGAAACCTTTAATAATTTCTTCATAGAACAAGTCGAGATTGTATCAAAAGACGATGCTGCTGCTAAAGATATAAAGAAAAATCCACAATCCATCTTTGTTCGACCGGTGATTCCTCTAGACGTCATAAATGTAATTAAAAATTTAAAGGATAAAAAAAGTTATGGTCATGATTGCATATCTACAAAAGTAATAAAATATGTGAGTAATTATGTAGCTCCTCCCATGGCACATATAATCAATGCATGCGTATCTGCCGGAAATTTTCCGGATAAACTTAAAATAGTACGAGTAATACCTGTATATAAGAAAAACGCTAAAGATGAGATCTTCTAATTCCTCATTCAGAGTTATAGAACTTACTACAGTTATCACAATATATTGTAATCATGCCCTAGCATATAAAAATTGGACATGCTGTGCATGTGTCTTTGTTTTTTTATCTTTTTTAGATGAACAGACTTCACATCTTTTGCAAGTTCCAGGATTTTTTTCACTTTTACCTAGATACGTGGTCCACAAGTTCAATGCCCAAAGCAGCCTGAGACTCGTCATCGTCAAAGTCTAACTCTTGTAACAACTCTTAAATCCTTTCTGGGCTATTTGCCAATGATATTCTCCTTAAAAACGTAAAAAATAAGGCAAAACAATATTTTAATACTAATAAAAGTTAGTCACGAAAATACTACTACGACGATGACGCCGGGTCATAATGACCCGTTTTAACTTGACGCGTAAGTATCTTGCTGCACACTAGGTATGGCTCTAGCCGTAACAGCTAGGCGGATGGAAAAGGGTTGTATCTCCAGATATACGAAGATTTGAAAACATTCGATTGGCGCAAAGACAAAATATATCCAATTAAACATTGCTCGGGTCAATATGACCCGGCGTCATCGTCGCCGGGTTAATATAAATCATCCAAATAATCATTGGGCTAGACTCCACATAACCTCACAAGTTATTAGGGCCGTATCTGAATGAATAAATTTATATGATAGATGTTCAGTCTAACTTTTGATTAATTGGGATATAGATGAATTGAAACTATCAATAAAACACGGTGAGGTTAAATAACATCTGAGCTATAGACTTTTATCAATGTTTATCATTACGATTTACGATACAGCATTTTTTTTTACATAAAGTATGGCATAAAATTACTACTTATCATGTGCCTATTCTACTTTCTTTTTTCCGACCATAATACTCTCGATATTTCTTGTGTAAGCTAACTAAGCACTTCTTGCCTTTTTCCACATGTGTAATAAATGTTCTATTTTTCTTCAGAGTCCTCAGTTGAACAGCTCAGACACGGACAACCTGCCGCCGCCGCCGGCTTTTCTGCTGCAGCCTGACAACGACTCCAATGCCGGTAAAATATTTTACATCAACCCTTTTGTTTATTATAAGAGCCATCTTCATCCCATGATAGGATGAAAAAAAACTGTTAGAGCTTGTCTAATTTGAAATGATGCGCCATACCACTTCAGTAGTTGATATTTAAAATTAAAATAATTGGTACTGTGAATACGAGGGAGGGGCGCGTCATTTTAAGTTAGACAAGCCCTACTTAATATTTGTGGAGACACTCAGATACTTTTAATTAAATTTTGAAATTATTATTTCATTTCGCTATAATATTTAAGTCCATACTCTTTTGTGTATTATGAAATGACGTTTTTATAGCAGACCGACAGACAGATCAAGCGAAACTATAATCCTTGTAGTACGAGGGAACTCTAAAAGTTGAAAGTAATAAGAAAGTTTTGAAACATCCTGAAAATAACCCATCAATCTCCAAGCGGCACCCGGCTGTCGCATAACAATTGAAAATCTATTGTGTCTGCGATTCCCACGGTCGAGGTATTAATTTACCTTTTTTCATTTTCAGCGCATCCAAGTATAAACGTAGCGGAAACAGTGAAGCAACTCACCGAGCTGAAACACATGCCCGCGTCGCCCGGACTCGTGCGCAGGCAGCTGCAGAACCAAGCCAACACTAGCCCAGCCAACCAGACCAGCCAAACCAACCAAAACAGCCAAGCCAACCAAACTAACCCCCAAACGCCTAAAACCCCGATGTCCCAAAGCCCGAACCAACTGAGCACATTCCAACAGGCTAAGAGTACGTTTTCCTCAAATACGAGTCTGAATAGTACTGGGAATTTGAATCCCATATATAGAGAGACAGGACACAGGATTATGGCGTACGTAGATAATTCTATATACGGCAGGAAGAATAGTCTGAACAGCTCGAATTCCGATTTATATGGTGCTACGGGTAAGATGTATTTTTGCTATACTTTCTAATATAGATCAATAATATCGTGATAAACTACCATCGTAGAAATTGATTCATAGGCAGTTGACGGACCCACGTCATTTGGTCGGATTGTGTCAATTCAATAGTAGTCGGATGGGTTTGACATAACGCGGCCCATCTTCATATAGGTCCGCCATAGAGGTGAAAACTCCAGAATGTTTCCGAAATTTTGGAAGTTTTCGGGTATGTTTCAGGAAGTTTACTCGAAAACTTCCTGAAAGCTTCCAAATTTGGAAGTTTTGAAAACTGTCATTTATCTAATAAAGACAGTTGTGACGTTTAGTTTTGAACGCAAATTACACTAAAATTAGCAACTTTTTCTAGTTTTGATAAAATTTTACATACTTTAGGCAAATTATAGGTATGAATATGAAAGCAGATTTGTCCAAGTAATTATTCAGTCGCATGATTCAGATAGTTGTTATAAATGATAATATATATTATCTTAGATAACATTATTTTTAAACATAATATATTGCTCAGGATTGACTTTGCTTTACACTTTTCAATTTTGTATATTATTTTTCTTTGAACGGTTTCAAAGAAAAATAAGATAAAAAATTAAAATAAATAATCATATAAAGTAAGTATAAAATTGTATTTTTTTTTATAAAAATTAGAATATTAGTTTTCTTAATAGTAATGCAGAAACCTGATTGAAATATGGAATAATTTACGAGATATTTAAAGTAAGTTTACGTACCTATAGCCTGCTATTTAGGGGCGAATTAACGGTTAAACTTCTTTGTAAAGTCAATCAGCTGACTCAATCTAATCTGACTAGTCATTTTTTATTATTATTACTCGGGACGAGTCGAGGGTCGTTGTATATAGACCAAATTTTTGGTAACACTTCGAAGGAGTGACAAGTGAGGGCTAGGTAAATCTTGTATGGAATTTTTTTCCTGAGGTAAATTGTTTAGATTTAAGGTAGGTACAATCGTGCCTGGTAAGTTTTTATTCACAAATTTTCAGCATGTCATATATTTTGAAAATTTATGTTATTCGTTATCGTCAATGTAAATAAATTTTACACGTTTCAAAGAAAAATAATATAAAAAATCGAAAAATGTAAAGCAAAGTCCATCCTGAGCAAAATAATATTATGTTTGAAAATACATAATGTTAATTGTTATCCATACTAATATTATAAATGCGAAAGTGTGTCTGTCTGTTAACTCTTTACGCTCAAACCGCTGAACCGATTTTGCTGTTGGCGTGGAGTAGGGATGGGCATTGAATGAACGAACCGTTTTATCAAACTGTTTATTAGTCATGAACGGGTAAACTAGTTTAGCGTCTACTGATAAACTGGTTTATGCGTGAACGGTTGCCATGCCGGAACGGTGTGTGTGACAGAGACCGTCCGTCGCGACGCGACGACGCGATCGACGGATGGGTGGTAATATTTTCAATTAAGTAAATGTAAAATTTCAGTAATTAATCTGCCTGCCTGCCAGTCCTAAGCCTGGAAAAAAGTATGTACTATGTAGGGAAATGCATTTCCACCGCTCACAGATTAAACCGTCTCGTCGTTCGTCGTCATCAGTCGTCGCGTCGAAGTGCAAAACGACAACAACAAGTCAAAACAGTTAATGCTGAAAGTCGTTTAGTCAAAAAAACTACTTTGTTTGTCATAGTTTATTGTTTAGTTCAGTGTTCGTCGAAGACGAAAACTAGTTGAAAAAAAATCTGTTTTGTCATTGACTAGTTTACGATGAACGATAAACGGTCTCGTTTCGTTGATCGAAAAAGCGTCGACGACCCACCACACTATTTGTCGAAGACGTAAACTAGTCGAAAAAAAAACTGTTTTTTCAACTAGTTTACGATGAACGATAAACAGTCTCGTTTCGTTGATCGAAAAAGGGTCGACGACCCACCACTAGCGTGGAGATACTTTGAGTCCCGGGAAAGTACATAGGATACTTTTTGTCCCAGAAAATGTACGGTTCCCGCGCGATAAACGAGTTTTGGCACAACGCAGTTGCGGGTGTCATCTAGTATGGGATAAATATTTATCACAACTAACTGAATAATGTGACTGAATAATAATTTAGACAAATCTGCTTCCACATTATACCTATAATTATAGTTAAAATATGTTCAATTTAATCAAAACTATAAAAAGTACCTAATTTTTAGTGTTATTTGCATTTAAAAATAAACGTCACAACTGTCTTTATAAGATAAATGTCAGTTTTCAAAACTTCCAAATTTGGAAGTTTTCAGGAAGTATTCCTTAGAAAAGGAAATCTTCCGGGGAATTTTCATCTCTAGTCCGCCATCTGCCTATAAATCAACTTAAGGCCGTGTTCACACCAAGCCGACTGTGAGCCGCCGAATGTGAGCGAACGTTACGCAGTTTATTATATTTCCATACATATTCACTTTTTCGTTTACACCTAACCGACAATACGCCATTACGCTAGGCGTAGGCGCGGACATTCGATACCGTATATTTTCACGTTGACACTGGGGCTCACAGTGAGCCTGCTCACATTCGGCGGCTCACAGTCGGTTTGGTGTGAACACGGCCATAGGCTGATACAACATTGTCCTGATTTAACTACATTTATATTTGTCTCTATTTTCAGGCATATACGGCGAATGTAAAGGTTCCCCGCAAGGCTCAAGCCCATCGACACCCAGTTATGGCGACAATAATTCGTTCTCAAGCTTTGGCCCCAGGGTGTCCAACGACTCGCATTACGGACAGACTGGTAAACATTTGAGGCTCTATTTATTTTTAAAGTCACTAAATTGGAATACTTATCACAGTTAGGTTGCTAATTAGTAATTAGGCATTATTGGCGTTACACATATCAAAACATATTTATAAAATTTCAACCACTACTACGAGGGCTGCTATTTATGTATCCGGAATTAAAAAAAGAAACAAACATATATCATTTAATATGGTTTTATTGCTTTTCAAAATATTCGCCGCGATGATCGACACACTTTTGCATACGCTGGAACCAATTTTCATAGCACTTTTTCCATTCTGATTGAGGTATCTCCAAAACGTGCATTTTGAACGCATCAACAGCCTCTTCGCGGCTCGAAAAACGTTGACCACGTAATTTGTTCTTCGCGTATGGAAATAAAAAGAAATCGTTAGGTCCAAATCAGGGCTGTACGGCGGATGACCAGTCAATTCGATCTTTTGACCCTCCAAAAACTGAGTTGTTTCAGCTGAGGTGTGACAGCTAGCATTGTCGTGATGTAATATGATTCTGCGTTGTCGGTTGTCCTTTCTTATTTCTTCAAAGACTTCTGGTAAACAAATGGTCGTATACCATTCAGAATTAACCGTTTTACGATTCTCTAATGGCACTGTAGCCATATGTCCATTAATTCCAAAAAAACAGGCGACCATTTGCTTCAAAGTACTTTTTGCACGAGTAACTTTTGTTGGTTTCGGCTCATCTTGGAACACCCACACCGTTGACTGTTGTTTAGTTTCGGGGTCATATGCATAGATCCAAGATTCATCACCTGTGTAGATATTATAAACGGCTTTTGACGTACCACGGTTGTATTTTTTTCTCATTTTTTTGCACCAATCGACACGAGCCCGTTTTTGATCGAATGTCAAGTTGTGCGGAATCCAACGCGAACATATTTTTTTTACAGCCAAATGTTGTAATATCTTATGTATGCTCGTCATACTTATGCCTAAGGACGCCTCTATCTCGCGATATGTAACATGACGATCACGCATTATTAGTTCCCGCACAGCATCTATATTTTGTGGGACAACAGCTGTTTTTGGGCGACCTTCTTTATTTTAATCCGTGAGCATAGACCGCCCACGATTAAACTCACTGTACCAGTGATAAACAGTGGTTTTTGATGGTGCTTCATCTCCAAAAGTTGCGGTGAGTTGAATAAAGCACTGTTGTTGATTTAGCCCACGCCGAAAATCGTAGTAAATCATTGCACGAAAATGTTCACGCGTTAAATCCATGGCAAATGAAGACACGCAATTTTCAAAATGACGCCACAATGGAAAAATAATTGACAGTCACATGAAACAAAATGTATTCTTCAACCAAAGAGTTCTATTTTCAAATGTTGTAATTACTTTTTAAATATTGTTCTTGTAAGTGGCCAGTTCCGGATACATAAATAGCAGCCCTCGTACTATGTTATCATAAATAAATAAATGAAATTCCAGGTTTCAAACTACAACAAGAGAAAAAGTACGCCGCCAACTGTATATACGCCATGCCGTCTGCCGCGCCCGCGCCCGCCAGCCCGCTCGCCGCCCGCCGCGCCGCCTCCACGCCGCGCTCGCACAGCGCCGAGCGACCGCGGATAGAACGTAAGTGTAGTTTATTGTGTGTAGAACAACACTAGCGGCTACACACTACGATACAAGAAGTACGCCGCCAACTGTATATACGCCATGCCGTCTGCCGCGCCCGCGCCCGCCAGCCCGCTCGCTGCCCGCCGCGCCGCCTCCACACCGCGCTCGCACAGCGCCGAGCGACCGCGGATAGAACGTAAGTGTAGTTTATTGTGTGTAGAACAACACTAGCGGATCACACTACGATACAAGAAGTACGCCGCCAACTGTATATACGCCATGCCGTCTGCCGCGCCCGCGCCCGCCAGCCCGCTCGCCGCCCGCCGCGCCGCCTCCACGCCGCGCTCGCACAGCGCCGAGCGACCGCGGATAGAACGTAAGTGTAGTTTATTGTGTGTAGAACAACACTAGCGGCTACACACTACGATACAAGAAGTACGCCGCCAACTGTATATACGCCATGCCGTCTGCCGCGCCCGCGCCCGCCAGCCCGCTCGCCGCCCGCCGCGCCGCCTCCACGCCGCCTCCACGCCGCGCTCGCACAGCGCCGAGCGACCGCGGATAGAACGTAAGTGTAGTTTATTGCGTGTAGAACAACACTAGCGGCTACACACTACAAGACATGAAGTACGCCGCCAACTGTATATACGCAATTCATTTTATATTACTGATACAAGGTGCCTTGTGTAAGTAAGCTTAAAATAAGTTTAAATTTGTTTTCAGATGGCGGTCTCATCGCTAGTCTGAGCGCCAAACTTGCGCCACAGTTGTCGCCTCGCACTAACCGAAGAGCCATTTCGACTATCACACCCGCTGATCCGCCCAAGCCGAAAAGTAAGTTAATTTTCATTTTTTAAGCAGTAATGACAGTTTGTATGTTCGAATATACTATATACTTAGGAAATGTACATTTTGCTTTCAAGTATGCCCAAGAAAATATGTTATTACTATATTGCTTTTACGACCAATACAAAGGCTCTAGAGTCTATACTCTAGAAGTCTAGAGCGTGCCAAAGATAATATAATTATAAATGCGTACTATCGAAAACAAACAACGTTTCCTCTGATTCACTTGAGTCCGTAAACATCTAAAACATACTTTTTATGATTTCGTGTTTCAGCAGCTGGCCCGGCGGCGGCTCAAGCAGCTTTCCTTGACAAGTTGTCGGCGACACTCCAACAGCAGCGGCGACAGTTGGCGACCGCGCGCGCCGCCTCTGTGCGAGATCTCATCAACGCACACGCACAGGTACGTACGTGCACGCAATGTGCACGCAACGTATAAGCGTCAATTCAGACCGCAACGCGAAGCATTTCTTTTGTATTGAATTGACAGATTGGAATGACGTCTCACGCAATTGAAACCTGTCGATTCAATACAAAATAAATGCTTCTACGCGTCGCGTTGCGGTCTGAATTTACCCTAAGGGTCAGCTTCCAATGCAACGTGACGCGATGCCGTGAGGTCCATTTTTAAATTGCATAAATTTTGATATTATACTTCAATATAACTCGTGTGATAGCTCGAAGTCTGTCAATTCAAAACGTTATTAATTAGAAATGCATCTCATGGCATCTACGCAAACGACTTATGGCTGCAAACGAACTATAATACACACTAATAGTAAGCATTTTATTTATTACAGCCTGACCCACGAGTCTGTCACACTTCGTTAATGGAGCAGATTAAGAGAGGAGCGACGTTGCGTCGCAACAAATACTGCAACGATCGATCCGCACCCAAAATACGTTGAATTTAGCCGCACTTAGTTTAACCGTCAAGGTCAATACCATGATTAGGCTGTGTTTCACCCTGCAAAACAACTGTCCCGAGAAGTGTCTGACAGTCTGTCTGACAGCAGCTTGCAAGTGTGAACCCCGTAGCAACTACTCGCAGGAAGCGCTTGACAATTTGTTGACAATTTGTCAAGCGCTTCCTGCGAGTAGTTACGACAGCATGTCTAAACACGTCTGCGAGGACTCGCGGCAGATCTCGCTGCGCGTCACCGCAGATATAAGGTCTAGTTTCGTATAGTATTATCCGCGAACTTCTCGCACGACATTTGTTGCAGCAATAAATTGCAGGAATATTGCAAGAAACTCACGCAAGACTTCCGCAAGTTTGCTTGCAGGTGGAAACACGGCCTTCCAGCTGTCAATACGATGACTTCAGCAGTCAATATTATAATATAATTGATTACTATAAAAATGTTGGATCTAGCTGCTCTGAGTTCATACTACCGTGTTCTCGCTGTCAATACGATGGATTTGATTGACAATGTGTCGATTAAAGCTATTAATACGTTGACAACATGTTGTTTAGCTGCAGTAAGTTTGTTCTGGTTTATATCACAATGAACATAACTGTCAATATGTTAAGCTATACTCAGAAATATGAGTTGTCTATACGAGTCGCGTGTTTGGCGGATATTTTTGATCGCAATCTTACAATTTGCAGCGCTCAAAATGTATGTTCTAATGTATGTATGTGCTAACGTATGTAATATTTTTGTAAAATGTGTTTTTGTATTCACAACCTGATTGATGTTTCGTCATGGACTGGATCCTGACTTATAATATTTCAGTGTTGTAATAAATATACCGAGTAATGCTTTCGATAATGCAATTCAATAAAATTCAATTCGCTACTGTTCGATTATGCCTGTAAAAATAATATTATTATACGAAATGAAATGTTTTGTTTCGAATCTCGATTGTTTTTGTACAGTGACTATAGTGACACAGACAATTCGAAGTTTATTTGAATAATATAACCAATAAAATTCCAGTGAGTATAATAATATTATGTCTGTAATTTATTCAATATAATATTACTGTTTATACAATGATGTTACGCCAAAACAACGGGATGAAACCGATTATTCCAATGGATATCTCTCACACATTTTATTCCAAAAATGATAGTAGAGGGTATCAGTGTATGTAATTAATATATTTTTAATTGCAATATGCAATTAATTAATTTAGATTATTCCGAAAAGATCTTTCGAAAAATGTTCTCTTTTCGACTGAATGACAATGTCATTAGTTATATGACGATGTCAAAAAATGCTTACTGTCCACTAATAAATATTGTAAGATTTCATAATGTTGATAGAAGTAGGCAGCTGTTAAATCTTTAAAATGTTCTGATCACTTGGATATTGTGTGATGCATGTGTGAAACTTCTTATATGTTATAAGGGTCAGCTCTCTGCGACATGTAACGTGACGCGGCACAGATTCTTAAGATAGCGATTCTAAATTGAACTTTATTATCCGTACAAATAAGATACACGTTTCATTGCAAGAGTTTATATTTCCTGCTACGTTACAAAGTTGTGCGGTGTCGCGTCGCGTTCCAGTGTTTATTGACCCTTTTATTAACACAAACATGCCTGCTATGTGTCTATGAAATATGAAACTGTCCATCTGTCCATTCGAGTGCGTGGTGTGTAAAGATTTACTATGCTTATGTAGAATTAGTGATGCCAAAAATGGATTTCTATTAAGTGTCAACATATCTTTAAAAATAAGCATATCAGATCTTTATTGATTGAAGTTTTGTCCAACTTACTTCTCATACTATGCCGGTAGATAATCTTACACAGAGGTTATGATTTTCTATCTTCAAGACTAATTCTTCCGAAAATTATAATTATATCAATGTCCATCTTTATACAATTTTGGTACAGCTTTTGTGGGTAGAAAATGTGAAACATTTTTGGATAAATGACGTCTTAGATACGTCATTCTTATTAATACAAGTCTTATAACTATGCTAATTATTGTGACTGACGTTTTTAGAAAGTGTGTACCTAAAGCCTGCTTGATACTGATCTTTCTAATATTTAATACTGATTTTTATTAATTTTATTTACAGATTTTAGACTACTTTGTGTAAAGTAATTTTTAAAGTATGTATAATGTTAAACTAAATCGTCTTAATATAGATATATAGTACTTGTAATGGGTTTAAATTTGTAATGATAAATGTTTATATCTATTGGCGCCATCTTGTGTCCGCCATCTTTTTTGAACTGTCAACATATCTTATTGATACCATAGATTGCGTAGTTAGAGTAAATGACGGCTAACGGTTATTTATTATTTTTTTACGCGTAGAGCAAATATAATATAATAATAATAGTTGTTCCTCGAATTTCTGAATTATTTTCGAATTTTAGCTTTTAGGTGCTTAGTATATTGGGCTCTGTTGAGGACACTTGGGAGTTTCATAGCGAAAATAAGTTGTTTCAGTTTTAATTTTATGCAATTAAATTTATATTACAATGTTATACGACTCGACAATATGTCAACTAAGAATCAGGCAGCCTATCTTTTTATTCGCAGCTCTATAAGTAATTCGTTTGTGTTAAATTTTCTCGTTTATTTACGTCGTATACTATCAGTGTCTTGTTCAATTATAGCGCGAATCTGAAACTGGTGTGACTTGCGCCAAAAGTGTTCTAGATGTATTCTAGTTTCCTGGACAGTTTGCACTGTAATTTCCATAGAAGAAACATCGCTACAATATATTTTATCATGATATTGTCATCATAACTTAAAAATCTCTCATCTGTCCTTGACTGCGAGTCCTAGATGCACTGATATAATAGACTAAGTGTGTTTATAATGTTTAGATGTTCCCTGACATATCTAAAGCTTGTAGTCTACCTGGCCGACGGCCGCGGATGTTACCCGACCAAAAAGAGTAGAGCTTATCTGTCAAACCCTGCCTATGAAAAATGTTCACAACCGCACGGATAAATAAATCGGATGTCATAATGGTACTCGATTGCCAAACACTGCCGGAGTAATGTTTATATTGGCACTGCCATATGGCCAAGGTAACTTACATCAAACGCGCGGTTCTTGGCATCAGTCAAGAACCGCGCTTGCTGATTTAGTAAACCACTAAAAAGCAATAGATGCCGTTTTCCGTGTGAGACAGTATATTATCCGCAAGTCACTTTTTTGCGTTTCAAGGCATGAGTTTGCGAACATTTCAACAGAATATTATAGCGAACAAAACTAATAATCGAATATCTCGTATGCAATTCGACGGGCGTTCCTTTTTGGTCGGGTAGTGTATATTGATGTAATCACACTGTCCATTTATCGACATATATTGAACGTAGCATACAGATGACTGTTATAATGTGTTTAGTAAAGTTTGCGTATGATTAAACGAATGTCTCTTGTACGACTGTTTTATTTAAGTAATAGCCTGTTAAAAAAAGGAATTAAAAAGTGGCAACATCGTAGTGTCATCCCTTTCAAATCAATCTAAGAAAAAAGGGATGACGCTACGATGTTGCCACTTTTTTTTTAATAAAATAAGGGGGCAAACGAGCAAACGGGTCACCTGATGGAAAGCAATTACCGTCGCCCATAGACACTCGCAACATCAGAAGAGCTACAGGTGCGTTGCCGGCCTTTTAAGAGGGAATACGCTCTCTTCTTGAAGGTTTGCAGGTCGTATAGGTCCGGAAAAACTGCTGGTGGCAGTTCGTTCCAGAGTTTTACAGTGCGCGGCAGAAAGTAAATTTTTAATCAGAAACTTTTTAATTTCTTCACTTTTTTGACAGACTGTATAACCTTTTCTTGGTACGAAAGAAATGACGTGACTGAGACTGCGGTCTGTGGCAGGGGAACGGATTATCGTGTGATGAATTAAATTATACGCTTTTATACCTATAGCCATTAGCCATCTATAGCACAGAAACAATCACGGTCATAGTCACGACAATCTGGATGCTATCACATTTTTTCTCTAGATTTGTGACTCAAATATTTTGGGTTTACTGTAGCCCTATTAGAAATGTTTACACAGATAATAATAATTAAATAAGTCTTTGTTTGGCATATTGTACACGTCACATAACAACTATTAATAAATAAGATTTTAAATGTTTGTACGTAGCGTAACGTAGCTGAAATATTTTTATTCGTAAGGGGGTGCTTGTTAAAAGAAACAATACAATCTTAACTAACATTTATTTTGACAATAAAATTGTATAGAAAATTAGAAATCAAACAATTAAACGAATAATCAGTCTTCTGGCAGATATTAGCAAAATCTGCTACAATTTATAAACGACATAGGTATCAAGTGACCCACCTAAAAATACTGAGTATCAATAGCTACGAGGACAATAATTTAACTAATTTTATACAAATTTTTTTCTTTAGGGGTTTTTGACCATCTTTTTGGGTCAGTTTACATTGCATCGTGACGAGACGATGCATTTAAAAATCATCTAATCAAAATTGCTACAGGCAGCAAAACACCGCGGGCGGTGTTGAATGCAATATGTATTATGTAGTAAATAAAGTTCGACTTTGAATGGCTCATTTCAGAATTCATTGCATCGTTGCGTCAGAATGAAAAGTGAATTGACCCTTATAAAGGCGAGACCGCACTAAGTGACACTACGCTGTAGCGGAGCGACGCGACACTTCACGTTCCATATCGCACTGGCGGTTTGTGTCACGTAGCAACGCTACCGAGCAATGCAGCTTAACCCACACGTACCACAACCACACGACATCGCAACGACAAAATGTCGTCGAGCAGTGGTTACGTGTGAATGGTGTCGCTGCAGCTTTTTGTAGTTGCGTTGTGGTACCGACAAAATGCCGACGTGGTTGCGTTGTCGCCAGTGGTTGCGATGTGGTTACGTACGAAAGTCAATGAAACGGAGGGGAAGAAGAGCGCAGGCGGTGTGCGCGCATTGTCGTTGCATCGACGCAACGTTGTGGTTGCGATGTGGTTGCGACGTGGTTGCGATGTGGTCGGCCGTGGTCGAAGCGAGCCTTCGAGCTGTCAGTTTTGGCGGTCCACACGGTGGTCAGCGGTGGTTATTGCTCGATTTGGAGTAAAACTATCGAGCAAAACCGTATGTCAGTACTTAGCATAAAAGATCATTATATACTTATATGGTAGCGCTTAACATTTTCGGCCGTTGCCTTCTAGTTTGAAGACTAAAAAATATACCTAATAATACGTCATGTCATTAAATATTTCAATATAATTTCAATGTCACAACTAAAACGTAGTGATCATAATATTCTCTTTGGTCACAACAAAAACGTTTTTGTTTCTTAAAACATTATTATTGTAAAAACTAAAATATATCATTAAATGTTGATGGTAATGGGACAACAAGAGCGTAGCAGGGTTTCATCGCGTGAGTTGGAACTTGGAAATTATAATGCATTTTCTATTCATAATATCAGAGCTATTAATTAATCTTTTAGATTGGCAAGCTGATGAGTTAATAGGAGCTTAGTTTGGCAATACTGAGTAGCTCTGGATTAACACATTCTATTACTTTTAAGCTAGTGCATAGCTTTTATCGCAGGATTTTTTCGCGCTTTTTATATTTTTTTTATCAAGTGAGAGCGCAATAGGAATTATTCTGTGCGCCTATTTGTGTCGACTTAAATATACATAAACTCGAAAAATATATAAAATATTTAGTTTGCACCCGCCTAAACCACCCAATTAGTCCGGTTAACGAATGACTCAAAAGCGGGTATAGGGCCGATTCACACCGGAATGGCAGAGGCGAGGCGAGCAGTTTCAGTGTCATATGATTTTAAACTTTATCTTCATTATTGTAATACATAGTATCGCTTGAGAAATCGCCGCCGCCGGCGGCCGCAAGATGCCTCGAGCGGCCACAAGCGTCCACGAGCGGCCGTAGATTTCTCAAGCGATACTATGTATTACAATAATGAAGATAAAGTTTAAAATCATATGACACTGAAACTGCTCGCCGCGCCTCTGCCATTCCGGTGTGAATCGACCCTAAAAGTCCTGACGTCTAGGAGGTGAGCCGGCGGGATGGGGGGGGGGGGCAAAGGTCTAAATTTTTGGTTTTTCGCCAATAACTAAAAAACTATGCGTTGTAGCAGAAAATATTCTATGATGACATTAAAGCTTATTAAATTCTCTATAAATTAGATTCTATACAGTTTTTCCAAATTCTCATCCGTTTTGGAACTACACGCTCAGGAAAAATGAAAATTCAAAAAAGCTTTATTTTTAAATATTCCTGTCTATTTCTGTTTGAATAATAGCTGTATCGCTTCTGTGCTTTGTTCAGTGAGTGAGCGGGCCTCACTCACCGAACCCTACATCTCTCATCCCCTCATCACACCCCTTAAAGTGGCAAAGCACCTGTAGCACCCCTGGTGCTGCAGACGTCGCATATGCATTATGGTAACCATTTTACATCAGGTAGACCGTACTCTTGTTTGCCAGCTTAGTTATTTGTTTAAAAAACATCAGGAATCATCGGGAATGTGCTGACCCCTCAAGAGTGAGGATGGAAAAATGAATGTAATATCTTGACGCCAAGAACAATAGACGACTTACCAGCATCTGAGGCTTTACTAAGAACAATATTTTGTCGCTGCAAACAGAATTACAAAGGAATATTTAAAATAAAGCTTTTTTTAATTTTTACTTTTCCTGAGCGTGTAGTTCGAAAACGGATGAGAATTTGGAAAAACTGCATAGAATCTAATTTATAGAGAATTTAATAAGCTTTAATGTCGTAATAGAATATTTTTTGCTACAACGCATAGTTTTTTAGTTATTGACGAAAAACCAAAAATTTTGACCTTTGTCGCCCCCCCCCCCCCCCTCCCGCAGGCTCACCTGCTAGACGTCAGGACTTTTAGTATGTTTTGTCCTTAACCACCCTGAATAAGTTCCAGCAGAAATCGCTTAGGTTCCCGCTCACGCACTCTACAAATTGACCGAGCTAAATGGGTGGAATGAAATGGGTGATAACTGGGTTTTTACCTAGTGATGGGGTTTAACCCGGGTGATTACCCATCTCTAAAACCACGGCCGACCACATCGCAACCACATCGCAACCACGTCGCAACCACAACGTTGCGTCGATGCAACGACAGTGCGCGCACACCGCCTGCGCTCTTCTTCCCCTCCTTTTCATTGACTTTCGTACGTAACCACATCGCAACCACTGGCGACAACGCTACCACGTCGGCATTTTGTCGGTACCACAACGCAACTACAAAAAGCTGCAGCGACACCATTCACACGTAACCACTGCTCGACGACATTTTGTCGTTGCGATGTCGTGTGGTTGTGGTACGTGTGGGTTGGCCCTAAGCCGCACTGCTCGGTAGCGTTGCTACGTGACACAAGCCGCCAGTGCGATATGGAACGTGAAGTGTCGCGTCGCTCCGCTAAAGCGTAGTGTCACTTAGTGCGGTCTCGCCTTTATAAGGGTCAATTCACTTTTCATTCTGACGCAACGATGCAATGAATTCTGAAATGAGCCATTCAAAGTCGAACTTTATTTACTACATAATACATAAGCCCTGAACCATCTACATCTGGTCTTTTTGATTGTAACCAAATTTCTTTTTTCAAAATCAAAATATTTTTTTCTAAATACTAAATAGGTTGTCAACACTTTTAGAACGTCCATGATGAGGTCTAACACCGGTTCGGCAACTAACCCGGCGAGAAAAACCGGCTAATGATGATGATGAATCTGTGTATTGACACCTAATTTATTGGTTTTTGTTTATAATAGTACATACCTTTTTTATTAAACTTAAGTATAAAATATTATACTCTCTATAATAAATCAATTACAATATTTGTTTTGTTTTCACCCAGTAAAATGGGTGAAAATGGGTAATAACCGGGTTAAACCCCTAATCACCCAGTTTTAACCCAAATGGAATGAATGGGTTTTTACCCACTACCCATCTCTACTCGAAGCGAGCCTTCGAGCTGTCAGTTTTGGCGGTCCACACGGTGGTTATTGCTCGATTTGGAGTAAAACTATCGAGCAAAATCGTATGTTACTTAAAACTTAGCATAAAAGATCATTATAATTTTCTTCTTGCTTTAAATACTTGTATGGTAGCGCTTAACATTTTCGGCCGTTGCCTTCTAGTTTGAAGACTAAAAAATATACCTAATAATACGTCATGTCATTAAACATTTCAATATAATTTCAATGTCACAACTAAAGGTGAACGCAGATTTGGCCGCACCGCACGCACCGCAGTCGCCGCATTCGCAATTCTTCATATTATTACGAAGTTGCGAAGACTGCGGCGCGGGTAGGTAGGTATGCGAGCTTGCCTATAACTTCATATAAAGAATTGCGAATGCGGCGACTGCGGTGCGTGCGGTGCGGCCAAATCTGCGTTCACCTTAAAACGTAGTGATCATAATATTCTCTTTGGTCACAACAAAAACGTTTTTGTTTCATAAAACATTATTATTGTAAGAACTAAAATATATCATTTAAGTATAATTTACACAGAGCCAGTACTGGCTGCCAATAAGACTGGCAGCCAGTATTGGCTTGGTATATGCCGCGTGTGAACAGTTTTTCAAGCCAGGCCAAACTGTTCACACGCGGCATATTATGCCAAGCCAATACTGGCTGCCAGTCTTATTGGCAGCCAGTATTGGCTCTGTGTAAATTATACTTTAGGGCACATTTTTGACCGACTTCCAAAAAGGAGGAGGAAATATGTTAGGCTGTATGTATCTTTTTTTAATATGTTCCACGATTACTCAGCCGTTTGTGGTACGATTTTCAAAATTCTTTTCGTGTTGTATAGGGTTTAGCTCGAATTTGGTACCATGTTCACAAATCGAGGGGACTCCTTGAAATTTCTATGGAAACATATAGTGATTTTGATTTTTTCTGAAGCATTCGAGGTAAATGCTACCAAAAAGTAAGACTTTGCACCAGGTTATACCCTGGATCCGAAGGTACCGAACAGAACTTTCGAATGCTTATGGATATAGGTTCGGGGATTTCGGCGTTGTTTAAACAACTGAAAGCATAAGCCAACACATCAATTTGATTGATTATCATCATCACAACCATAATTATTATACCATGGGTCATCACACTATGACCCAATTATTGGTACTTTTCGTGATATTTTGCATCGAAGCAGATGTTTTTGATGATGATTTCGCTGTTTTTGGAAATTGCAGCATCGCTTAGATAACTGCAAGCATTTCCACAATTTCGCTTACAGTAACATAATGTGAATAGTTAACATTCTTATTGGTTATTTACGCATAAAAACTTATTTTGTAGATAACTTAAAAGAGTGAAATTATTATTTTTAAGAAAAAAATTAAAACCGACTTCCAAGGTATAAACAATAGTAATATGAACTAAAAAGTATTAAATAACTCTTACTCTTTAATAGTGCCTTTTTCAGAATTCGTCTAAATCTCAACTATTTCTGTACATACTACAGTCTTCATTACTTTGAAGTCGGTACCAGTCCCAAAAGTTTCAGATATTTAGACTTTACTGAAGTCACGATTAAATTAGCTGGTACCGACTTCAAAATAATGAAGGCTGTAGTATGTACAGAAATAGTTGAGATTTAGACGAATTCTGAAAAAGGCACTATTAAAGAGTAAGAGTTATTTAATACTTTTTAGTTCATATTACTATTGTTTTTAACTTGGAAGTCGGTTTTAATTTTTTTCTTAAAAATAATAATCATTAGTCGTTAACTCGTACGGTATACAGCATGCGGGGAGTCTATGACAACTGGCGAATTGTCATTAGTCGTGGCGTGCGTTTCAGAAATCTCCCGCACCCCGCATGCGGGCCCTATCGACCAGTGAAAATGCACCATTAATGTTTTTTTTTTATTGAGGGACCAATTAACAGAATTTTTTTAAATATACTTTGTATAGCCAACAACATTAGTCAGTTATTTATAACTAGCTATATGACCGAGCTTCGCTCGGTATTCAAAAGATTAAAAAAAAAACACACATAAAATGACATTTTATGAAAATGATTCCTAGCTAGATCGATTTATTGCCCCCGAACACCCCTATATTTCATGAAAATCGTTGGAGCCGATTCCGAGATTCCAATTATATATATACAAGAATTGCTCGTTTAAAGATATAAGATATACAACTAACAATAATTCTTAGGGAGTTGTGCGTGGGTGTGCGTGTGTGTGTGTGTGTATGTTGATGGTAATGGGACAACAAGAGCGTAGCAGGGTTTCATCGCGTGAGTTGGAACTTGGAAATTATAGTGCGTTTCATCAAATAGTTCCTTTGCCGCCATGTTGGCACTAATGCAAGTTAATGTTGCCACATTACCCTTACTGTGCTACCTTAAATTAGGGAAGATAATAATATTATGTTATCACAAAATGCACTTACAGAAAATTGTACATAGTTCTAACAGCTTTCGCCCGCTGCTCTGCCTACGTTAACGTCTATCCCTCGGAGACCGTTCTTTTTCTCGGGATAAAAGAACATAAAATGTCCTATGTCCTTCTCCATACTCCAGACAACGTGTACCTATGAAAGTTTTATGATGATCCGCTTAGTACTTTATGTGTGAAGACGTAACAACCAAAGTCACTTTCGCATTTACTAGCTAAAAGCCGAGCTTTGTGAGGGCTCGCCTCATCACACCTTCACTGACTGATGATAACACATTTACATGTAAATATTATGTTAAAGCACAAATCAATAGGCGTGATAGTTTGTCCGTAAAGTGTACCACAAAATGTACAGGTTGTGGGAAGTACTAGGTTCGCGCTTTTTATAAATTTTTTTTTCAAGTGAGAGCGTAATAGGAATAACTCTGTGCGCCTATTTGTGTCGACTGAAATATATATAATCATCTAGACAGACGACAGTAAAGGTCAATTAGTTAATAAATAAATATATATATATATATATATATATATATATATATATATATATATATATATATATATATATATATATATATATATATATATATATATTTACTGGCGGCCTTACCCTACTCGAGTCGGCAGTCCGCGCTTAAATATATTTTTAAATCTAATAATTAATATATATATATATATATATATATATATATATATATATATATATATATATATATATATATATATATATATATATATATATATATATATATATATATATATATATATATATATATATATATATATATATATATATATATATATATATATATATATATATATATATATATATATATATATTTTAATCTAATAAAAGGAAAAAACCAAATAATATGTCTGTAGCGAACCTTTGCAATTTCATAATTATCGGCAAAATTTCGTATACGGACTCTTAAGCTGCTTGATTCTTAGTTGTCATATTGTCGAGTCGTATAACACTGTAATATAATTGCATTAAATTAAAACTGAAACAACTTATTTTCGCTATAAAACTCCCAAGTGTCCTCAACAGAGCCAAATGCACCTCACGCCATCTAGGCGTCACGTTGCAGTAGGAGTAACCCTAAGGACCAACCCACACGTACCACAACCACACGACAACCAAAACCACAACACAACCACACCACATGGTCGGGCGTATATTTCAAATCAAATCAAATCAATTTAATATTTACTTGTTTAACCTAACTATAATCATTAATAACAAGACAAGAAAACGAGGAATACGGCTTTTGCTGAACCAAAGATTTCCTTTGGTAGGATTGATCTTCATATCCCTAAGATGGGTTTACGATGTGGAGCCACCTCGTAAACCCATCTTAGGTTATATATTTCATGCAGGTGGGGGAGGGGGCGGTTTTTTAGCTTTAACAAGATATGAGGTCAATAACTGCGTGGGATTTAGGTATATAGTCGAGTTTGGTATCATTTTCGATTGAATCGAATGTTTAAATGCCAATTTTGGAATAATATTTAAATAAAAGATAGTAAAAATAAAATAAAATAAATTAGAATATATGATTTTCAAACAACGAAAACGCTATTGACAAGGCTTAATTAATATAAGGAGGCTGATAGCCGCATTATTCTGCATGCCAAAGACATGGTGATGAATGGAGCAATAAACATATTAATAATACTAGACGTTCCGCGCGGCTTTGTCCACGTTACAAATCTGAAATTTCACGGAAACCGTATATTTTTCACAAATTAATAACCCATGTCTCACGTAGTACTATATATTCGTGTCATATAACATACAAATTGCTTCAGTAGTCTGTGAGATAAAGCCCTTTCAAATAATTTTCCCCGTTTTTTTACATTTTCCTCAGTATCTTTGCTCCTATTAGTCGTAGCGTGATAAAATATAGCTAATAGACTTCCTCGAAAAATAGGCTATCAAACACTGAAAGATTTTTTCAAATCGGGCCAGAAGTTCTTGAGATTAGCGCGTTCAAACACACAAACTAACCAACAAACTCTTCAGCTTTATTTTCACATTTTCCTCTGTATCTTTGCTCCTATTGGTCTTAGCGTGATAAAATATAGGCTATAGCTTTCCTCGATAAATAGGCTATCAAACACTGAAAGATTCTTTCAAATCGGATGAGTAGCTCCTGAGATTAGCGCGTTCAAACAAACAAACTCTTCAGCTTTATAATATTTCTAGACGTTCCGCGCTGCTTCGCCCGCGTAAATTAGATATTTCACAGACAAATTACTCCACAATAAATAGCCTATGATCCTTCACGTTCCTACTTTTTATCTGTGCCAAATAACAGAAAAATTACTCCAGTAGTTCGTGAAATAAGTCTGTGGGAATAAGCGTGGTGGCCACAAAGGAAGATCTTCCGACCGAGCGAGGTGGTATGCTCGGTCAGGCCGAAGCCCACGTGATACATTTCAGCTGTCGTATATATACCGCCGCGCTCAGAAAACTTCGATAGCGCGATGCAGGAATGTTAGGCGAATTGTGGGTACCGCCACATCACTCCCCCCCGAAGACCGGAGGTCGAATCTTGAAGCCTTGTCGCTTGAGTCGCCAGTGCCAGTGAGAGTCCCAGTGAGTCGGAACTGTTGCAGTGAGTCCCAGTGAGTCGGAACTGTAAGCTGCTGCACGGGATCCAGTGAGTCGGATAAGCTGCCGTGCGGGGCCGATGCTACGTGCTGACCAGGAGAGATGTGCTCTGCTTGCTGACCGGTCGGTGTAGTGAGAAAGCCCGATGATGCCGATGCGGAGTCGCCCAGGCCGCGGTACATTGCGGCTAGTGGACGAGGTACCCGATGAGGCGATGCTGGCTGGCGCGGTGCGGAGGGGCGGGGAGCGATGATGATGAAGGAGGCGTGTTCTGTCGAGGGTCACCAATGTGGGAATAAGCGTGGTGGCCACAAAGGAAGATCTTCCGACCGAGCGAGGTGGTATGCTCGGTCAGGCCGAAGCCCACGTGATACATTTCAGCTGTCGTATATACAACCGCCGCGCTCAGAAAACTTCGATAGCGCGATGCAGGAATGTTAGGCGAATTGTGGGTACCGCCACAAGTCCTTTCAAATAATTTCCCCCGTTTTTTCAACATTTTCCTCTATTTCTTCGCTTATATTAGTCTTAGCGTAATAAAATATAGCCTATAGCCTTCCTTGATAAATGGGCTATCTAACACTGAAAGAATTTTTCAAATCGGACCAGTAATTACTGAGTCATACTAAGATTAGCGCGTTTAAATAATGCTTCTTCTTCTTCTTCTTTTTACGTTGTTTAACATCTTTATCGTGCAAATAATATGAGTCCTAAAATGAATTAAGCATTCCTAAGTCATCCGAATATGGTACCAAACTTCGAATAGTACCATAAATTTAATGCCTCTATATAATATAGATTGAGACTCTATTTTCCTCCAGAGCAGAAGCTGCTAAAATTAAAAAAAATTAACAACAAAAATCGCGGTGGCTCCACATCTTAAATCCATCCTTGGGCCATAAGGACCAATCCTACCAAAGGAAATCTTTGGTTCAGCAATAGCCGTATAATTTACCGTACACACGCAATTATAAAGGTGTTTATTGAAGTGAAAACTTCTTTAGCGGCGTTGAGTACTTTTGTGGGATGGGTAAAAACTGTGAAACTCGCGTCAGATTCTCGTGCTGATCGAGAAACCGTAAGACGGTTGGAGAGTAGTGTTGTAACATCGAAATCGATTAATCGAACAATCGATTGTTTTTTTTCGATTGTCGATATTTTTTTTAAAATCGATTTTCATAAAAAATGGGTTAAAAATTTAATCGATTGTAGGGTTTCGATTAATTAAAAAATCGATTTTTTTTAAAATTTTAAATTTTTTTTATTTATATAGATTTTTGTTATTGTAAATGTAATAGGTAAGTACTAAAGATTTATTTTTTAAGTTCAATGAAAGTCGCTTATTTAATATATATATAGTATATATATATATTACATTTATATATTATTAAATATATATATATATATATATATATATATATATATATATATATATATATATATATATATATATATATATATATATATATATATATATATATATATATATATATATATATATATATATATATATATAATCTACCTAGCTATTACAAAAATATATATAAAAAAAGACGGGTTGCACTCCGGGAGTGCCGGCAGAAGTGAAAACTTGATTATTAACGTTGTGCATTTTTTTAACCCATTTTTTATATATATATAATCTACCTATATATATACCTATATTATATATATATATCGTCGAATTAGAATTATATATATATATATGAAATTAAATTTATATATTATGTTATATATATAAAATGTACCTAGCTATTACAAAAATATATAATATATAAAAAAAGATGGGTTGCACTCCGGGAGTGCCGGCAGAAGTGAAAACTTGATTATTAACGTTGTGCATTTTTTACGTTGTGCATATATATTATATATATATATATATATATATATATATATATATATATATATATATATATATATATATATATATATATATATATATATATATATATATATATATATATATATATATATATATATAAAAAAGATGGGTTGCACTCCGGGAGTGCCGGCAGAAGTGAAAACTTGATTATTAACGTTGTGCATTTTTTACGTTGTGCATATATATTATATATATATATATATATATATATATATATATATATATATATATATATATATATATATATATATATATATATATATATATATATATATATATATATATATATATATATATATATATATATATATATATATATATATATAAATATATATATATATATATATATATATATATATATTTGTGCCTTTTGCCGTCGAAACGGGAGGTCCGTGGTGCAACGAAGCGAAAGCTTTCGTTCGCCAGCTCGGACGTCGGTTGCGGGAATCGGGTAACGATCCCCGCTCCGGGGCTTACCTGGCCCAACACGTCTCCCTAGCCATTCAGCGCGGTAACGTGGCCAGTGTGATGGGGACGTTTGAGCATGGTACGCTGCGGGGTGGCCTTTTTGATTAAGATCTTTTGTTTTTCATTTTTTTTATTCTAATTATTATCATTGTTGAATGATTTTTTATTTATATAGATTTTTGTTATTGTAAATGTAATAGGTAAGTACTAAAGATTTATTTTTTAAGTTCAATGAAAGTCGCTTATTATATATATATATATATATATATATATATTAAATAAGCGACTTTCATTGAACTTAAAAAATAAATATACGGCCAAAATATGGATTTTGGACGTATCGCACACACACCATTAACCCTTATCAACTGATAAAATCACTAACAAACGTCTAAGAGACACAACATGGCCGTGTCTGACGGCTTTTACCATGATTAATTTGGAAGTGTTTTAAAGTTCCTATAAAAGTGTTTAAATGAGGCGGTCTGGTCATCTAGGTAATGACGCATAAAAATATTTCCCATGTCGGCCGTCCCGTCGATTAATCAGGACATATTTCCCTGGCGTTTTATTTTTAAAAGCCACTTGACCATAGATGTGGAAATGCAGATACGCCGTCTGGATGCACGTTTGTTTTTTTTCTAGTGCCTCCAGTGTTTTTTGCCAGTGTATCCAACATTTTGATATTTCAAAAGAGTTTTCTTTTATGGACTCTATTGTCTAGCTAAATATCATGAACGAAAAAGTCAATTTGGCAATAAATTTTCTTTTAAATTCACACTTAAAGACGTTATGGTTAAGGCCCGTATTTTTGGCCAGTACCTACTCAAGATGCATCTCGGTCTCAAGACACGGTTCAGGCTCTGTGATTGGTTGGCTGTCAAAATTTGGACCAATCACAGGGCCGAACCGCGTCTTGAGACCGGGTCACATCTTAAGGGCGTTCCCTCCGGAGATTCCGTAATTGACCGTATTTAAAGCCTTATAAACTCATAATCTGAAAGCTACAAAGTCATAATAAAAATACAACAATAATCTTCAGTATATCAACATTCATTTCCCCGTTTTAAATTTTCTATTTTTGTTTATTATACTCATGATATTAGCTTCCAAAGTAATGCCAATTTATTAAAATTCAAGCATACATTCAGCATCTCCTTAGCATTTACAACATACTTTTATTTGAAACTTACACCAATAGATCGACAATATCATAAACTACATATTCCCCGTTTTACATTTTTTTTAGGACAATTTTGAACTAAGATAAGTAAAAATAATAGGGTTTTGGCGCGATCTCGGCAACGCGGCAAGTGTATGGCCAAGGTCGTTTGCTCGGGGGACGGCCTTAAGTACTGACCAAAAATACGGGCCTTAGACTTTAGACGTTAAACGTTAGAGTCAACGACATGACGAGTGGTGTTTAGTCACTAAATTAAAAGGTTTCATTCAATGATTTCTCTAGCTTTTCAATCACATACCAGATTCAACAAAATGACTGCAACAGATACATAATGCTAATAAAAAATATACATTAATTTATTGCTTTAAATCATTTTTACCGAATTTGTCGTTGCGTATATTATAATTATTTATCTTCATTACGTTCGGAATATACAGGGATGTTTATACACTTTATAAACATTTAATTCTTAAATCACCTACAAACATTAAATTAATAAGTATGTAAGTTTATTAGTTAGTTAGTTCTGCCACTTCTTGCTATTTCTCAACATGATACTCTGTGCTGACCATACACCGTCCATTAGAGTTTATTATGAGTTTAGTCAATATTTATCACAGCTGATGTACGCGTACTAAAATTTTATACACACTTATTATCAGAGAAGGTAGACACTATATTGAATATTCTGTATACTAGAGGCGCAAATTGATTTTAGCAAAATTATAAACCCCATCTTTATAAGGTGTAACAAAACTAAGTATGTAGTAATACTTTAGACTTTAGAGTATATTGTATGGGTTTCCTGTATAGAGTTCACTGTAAATATAGCAGAGCTAAAAGACTACATTTTTTTAGATTTGTATAGGCAATGAGTTTCCCATACAAAAGTTAAAGAAAAAAGTTACTCTTTCAGCGCTACTACTTTCACAGTGAAATCCATACAGGGGACTCATACATAACGTGACCATTTATTTTTTTTGTCAGAGCGGAACAAATACAGAATCCCCCCCCCCCCCCCCCCCCCAATAAAATTATAAGTAATATTATGTATTTCAAAGTGCCTATCTTACATTAATTATTATTATTTACTTTACCATAATATTATAAAGCGGAAGAGTTTGTTAATTGTTTGTATGAACGCGCTAATCTCAGGAACTACTTATCCGATTTAAAAATTCTTTCAGTGTTAAATAGAACATTTATCGAGGAAAGCTATAGGCTATATTTTATCACGCTAAGACTAATAGGAGCGAAGAAATAGAGAAAAGTGTGGAAAAAACGGGGGAAATTATTTGAAAGGGCTTATTTGAACGCGCTAATCTCAGAAACTACTGGTCCGATTTGAAAAATTCTTTCAGTGTTAGATAGCCCATTTATCGAGGAAGGCTATAGGCTATATTTTATCAAGTCAGGACTAATAGGAGCGAAGAAACAGAGGAAAATGTGGAAAAAACGGGAAAAATTATTTGAAAGGACTTTTCTCACGAACTACGAGCAATTTCTATGTTATTTGGCACAATATGGCAGAATAATCACGTTAGTTGTATGTTTTCGTTATTTCCAGGCATTGCACAGGCATTTCAAACATAAAAATACTTTTAAGTTATTGTCGTTTGGTCTATTTGCAAAAGCGGGACAATTTCGGCCTCGCGGGGGACAGCGGGACAGATTGCCTGAAAGCGGGACTGTCCCGCCCAAAGCGGGACATATGGTCACGTTACTCATACATATCCTAAAGTATTATCACTATGTTTTGGTACACCATGTATAAATAAAATGAATTTCAAAATTTTGATCGATCGTGAGTGATGATTTTGGGTGTACAGGAGAATCAGCTGTGGACATATCAAATGGTATTCTACGAGGTCGGCCCTACGGCGGCGTTGCGTTGCTATGGAGACGTAAACTATTTCCCAATGTTAGTGTTGTTAAGTGTAATAATCCACGCATTTGTGCTGTAAAGATTATTTTTAAAAAAAAATCTATATTAGTGGTGAGTGTATACATGCCCACGGATACAACTGCTAATTTAACGGAGTTCACGGACATTATGTGCTCGGTAAGTGCAATTATAGACAATTATAGTGTAGACTGTGCCTATATACTCGGAGATTTTAATGCTCACCCATTCGAACAGTTTTATGACGAGCTAATGTCATTTTGTAGTGACATGAAATGGATGTGTGCTGATATTGAAATGTTAAATCCCTTCTCCGATACACACACTTTTGTGAGTGACGCTAACGGCTCCAAGCGGTGGCTAGACCACTGCGTGGTAACAGGGGCAGCCGCTCACTCGGTTAAAAATGCCTATGTTAAATACGATGTAATGTGGTCGGATCACTACCCATTAATAATTCAATGCAAAATAGATATTGTACCTATAACACCAGCTGTACAGAGCTCTAAAGAACATAACCAGGTAGTGTGGGGTGAACGAAGCCCCGAGCAAATAAAAATCTATAGACAGGGATGTCATAGTCAGTTAAGACAAGTTGATATCCCGCATGAACTTTTGGCGTGTTGTGACAAGATGTGTAGTGATCCGAAACATAGAATTATTATAGATAAGTTCTATGATAAAATTGTAATTATTTTAAAAGAATCTGCCGTGATAAGTTATGCAAATAAGAAATTTGTAAAACGAGCAGTGCCTGGATGGAATAAATATGTATCTGATGCTCACAGAGAAGCTCGGCAGAAGTTTTCTCAGTGGGTAGCCCAAGGGAAACCTTCGTCCGGCTGCTACTATCAAGAAATGAGTGATGCTAGAAGAATCTTTAAATCGCGCTTAAAATAGTGTCAAAACCACGCCGATCAAATAAAAATGGATATTCTGGCATCACATCATAAAAGAAACGACTTTCGTTCCTTTTGGAAGCAAACGAATAAGTTGCAGCCAAAGCCGGGCGTCCCAGTGAGCATCGGAGGGTTAACTAGTCACGAACAAATTGCGAACGCGTTTGTAGACAATTTTTCAGTTAAATCTCCGCTAGGAAGCTCAGACTGCGTGCTGGATGCTGAAACCGATATGACCAGGATGATCAAAATAAAAACAAGTAATATATATAATATTGTAAGGTCTATGACAAGAGGCAAATCACCTGGTCATGACGGTCTCAGTATCGAGCACTTGCAGTTTGCTGGCCCACACTTACCGCGAGTTCTGTATTTATTATTTAATTTTTGTCTGAGTCATAGCTATATGCCGAGTGACATGATGAGAACGACAGTGGTACCTGTAGTTAAATGTAAAACTGGTGACATCAGTGACAAAAACAATTACAGGCCCATTTCGCTAGCGACTGTAATCTCTAAAATATTTGATAGTGTTTTGAATGCGCAGTTAAATGCTTATGTGAAGCAACATGATAACCAATTTGGTTTTAAACCGGGTCTATCGACTGAAAGCGCTGTGCTGTGCCTTAAGAGCACTGTCTCTTATGATGTAAAGAGAGGAACACCTGTCATCGCCTGCTTCCTTGACCTTTCCCGAGCATTTGACCTCGTTTGTTATAATATCTTATGGCAGAAACTCCATAAACTTGGCCTACCAATAGAACTTATAAACATCTTAAAATATTGGTATAATAATCAAGTCAATAGTGTGCGATGGCAGGGCGCTTTGTCTCGCGCATTTGGTCTCGAATGTGGCATGAGACAGGGTGGGCTGACGTCACCAACCCTGTTCAATATCTACGTCAATGATTTGATATGTGAGCTCAGTGGCACCAGGGTCGGCTGTCATATAGACGGCGTCTGCGTAAATAACATCAGCTACGCAGACGACATGGTGCTACTTAGCGCATCTGTATGTGGCATAAGAAAGCTAGTATCCATTTGTGAGTCCTATGCAAATACCCATGGCCTGATCTATAATGTAAAGAAGAGCCAGGTCATGGTTTTTGGAGTAGGGGGCAGGTGTCCACCCAGTGTCCCATCTGTATATATTAACAAAAGTCTCCTAGAAAGGGTTTATAAATTTAAATACTTGGGACACTACTTGACACCTGACCTTAAGGATGACTCTGATATTGAGAGGGAACGGAGAGCGCTATCGGTGAGGGCAAACATGCTCGCTCGTCGGTTTGCGCGTAGTTCACATAATGTCAAAGTGGCCTTATTCAGGGCTTATTGCACCTCCTTTTATACGGGTAGCCTGTGGGCCAATTACACCCAAAAATCGTATAGCACTCTTCGTGTCCAATTCAATAACGCGTTCAGGATGTTGTTGGGGCTGCCTTGGCGCTGCAGCGCGTCAGGGATGTTCGCTGAGGCACGTGTAGACTGTTTTTATGCAACCATGCGAAAAAGATGCGCAACCTTGGTGCGACGGGTGAGGGGCAGTACCAACAGCATACTGAGAATGTTTGCAGAACGATTGGACTGTCCTTATGTTAATCGATGTGGAGCTGTGTCACATGGACTAGCAAAATAGTTGATAACTTCATAATATTATTCTAGTAGTTAGCGACTATTTTGTTAAATTAAATCGTTATTTATAATTTTTAAAATACTAACATTAGCTTTTAAGAATCAAAGTGTTACTAACAATTGGGCCAAATGTAGTCTGAAAAAATAAAATTTATTATTATTATTATTATTATTATTATTAGTCTCTTTATCCTAGCCCATATAAAAATGTCTAGTAATCTTCAAGTTTTAATTTAAATAAAACGAAATAACACATTATTAAATGGCTTGCCGCTTGTATCACTAATCACTATCTTCTTTATTTACATGTATATGTATTTAATAAGATGCATTTTATTAAAATACATATTTTAACTGTAATAAAGATAAATTTTCAACCAACACTGTTTTAAATGGTAATATTATCGATTGTTGAGCATTGTGTGGATAAGGCATTGCATAATAATATTATAATTTGGTTTTTATTATTAAAAATTTGGTCAATACGGACACCAGATATACTATATGTGGTCTCTGGTCAATATAATCTCATGATAATATGCCATAGAAGAAATTGATTAATAGGCAGTTGACGGACGGACCTACGTTATTTGGTCGGATTATGTCAATTCAATGTTAAGGCATCAATCTCAATCCAAAACGATAACCTTGCACACAACCAAAGACCAAGCGTATATGCATCGAAATAAGATTCATTTAAGCTTAGCATAAAACTGTAGTTACTAGGGGCGGATCTTCTTTATTTTTCATGTTTTTTTTTAATATCATTGGAAATAAACATTAAGAAACTAAATTGTTCGGTTAAGGATATTTTAATATAGATTTACTAACAATTTATTCAAATAAAATGTATAATTATCCTAGTTAATACTTATATTTCGATGAATTAGATTTTTGTCGGAGGTGAGTTTGTAAATTAATTACAGCCAAAGTATTACGATTAAAATGTTTACGGTTTAAAGTCTTTTAAATATTGTGCTTTATATCTCATAGTTTTTACATTTCGTTATTATATTGGAACTAGGTAAACCGGGAGTCACGGAATAACAAATTGGGGTTGATCCTGGCCTTAAGTCGCGTACGGCTGTGGGTTGGGTTTGACATAAACCGACCAAACTATAAGAAGTACGTAGGTCTGCCATCTATGAATCGCAACTTCTGTGATAGTACTTGCTTATGGGTGCTGTAACTTTTTTTTAAAATGAAATAAGGGGCAAACGAGCAAACGGGTCACCTGATGGAAAGCAACTTCCGTCGACACTCGCAGCATCAGAAGAGCTGCAAGTGCGTTGCCGGCCTTTAAAGAGGGAATAGGGTAATAGGGGAGGGTAGGGAAGGTAGCTTTTACGGTTCTCTACATAAAAATAAAATTTATATACATAAATGAAACAAGGTGACCCGTTTGCTCGTTTGCTCTCTACGTTTACAAAAAAGTCTTATAAAGAAGTTTTATCCATACTTCTCGCAAGTACCTCACGTTATTTAGGTTTATTTATACACACCGAGGTCGTTACATACATAATTCCACGCGAACATGTCTGACACTTGTTTAAGTGTAAACTGCTGTTCTTTTCAGATAAAGTGTCACATCTACATAATTTAGCATGACTATCTAGAATAATATAAGTTCAGTATCTTAGTCTCGCCATAATATTAAAATGCGGACGTGTAGAACAAGCTTAATAAAATCAGATGTGTTTATCTTCTTTTGTTTTAGCCGATGTATAGGTGAACGCAGATTTGGCCGCACCGCACACACCGCAGTCGCCGCATTTCGAATTCTTCATATAAAGAATGTAGAAGTTGCGAAGACTGCGGCGCGGGTAGGTAGGTATGCGAGCTTGCCTATAACTTCATATAAAGAATTCGAATGCGGCGACTGCGGTGCGTGCGGTGCGGCCAAATCTGCGTTCACCTTTGGGCCGCACGGCGCACCGCACGCACCGCAGTCGCCGCATTCGAATTCTTTATATTATATGAAGTTGCGAAGACTGCGGCGCGGGTAGGTAGGTATGCGAGCAAGCCTATAACTTCATATAAAGAATTCGAATGCGGCGACTGCGGTGCGTGCGGTGCGGCCCAAATCTGCGTTCACCTTTAATCTTTGTTGATGTCTTATTACGTCAAATTTAATATTATACATAACTACTATTACAATATGAGTAACTAGTAAGTACTTGATCAAATTGCATATTTTGCCAGTTTTTACTTTCGATCGTGAAGTTCTATGTCAAAAACGTATGGGAATGTCATGGTGCTTGCGATACGTTATGCTTATGTCAAATCCCATACTTTTTGTCACCTTACTTAGCGAATGCAATTTGTATAAGCATACTCTGGTTAATATACTGGGTTATATTTCGGAACCTATACAATGTTTTAAGCAAAATGACATAAGTAACAATGTCGGCCTTTTTAATCATACGAAGTCGGACATTTTTAATCTGTGTAAGACATATTGACTAACCAAACGCGGGAACTTAATGAACGATCCCTCGGGTTATACAGGGTGCACTCTTTGTTCAGAGGGGATGATACGGATCGATAAAAACACATACATCGTCGCTTGCCTCTCTAACTGACGTATCTGACTTTTTTTTCGAAACTGAGTTATCTACAACATCTTAATCAATTTTGCAAGACGAATCGATCTGTCTAATCGACATGTAGGTATGTATGTTTTACCAGTTCTGAGATATCACAAAGGTTGGGGCAGGCGTATCTACACTTTCTTGAATTATAGAGCTCACTAAAAGACTTATGTCACTTACGACATTTAGTAAGATTTTGTTTGCAGTACTTGTAAGATCTAATGGCGACGTAAGTGACATACTAGTCCATTGAAATGTTACAATTTTAGGACCGAATATTGCATTTATTAGAGGACGCAATTTTATTTTTGGAATATTATGTTGGGGGGTTAATAGAAGCTTAACCTCAAGTTTGTGGGGTCGCCACTCTTGTCCCCCAGTCGTCATCTTGAAAAAAGGGATGACAACACTATTTTCGTGATATCTCGGAAACTATAAGTCTTACAAAAAAAAAAATTATAACATAATTTGTTGCAAACTATTTTGCCTACAAATATATTTATATAATTTTTTACCCTAAATTAAAAAAATTTAAAGTTATAAGCAAAAAAGTGATATATTTTTAAAAGGTTTATTATTGCTCTATATCTTTGTTTTATATATTTTACAATAAAATTACCTAAGACCAACCTTGTAGATGATCTTTTGAGAAAAAGATCCCCCAATCTCCCCCCGATCACATGAAATTAATTTTCTGCAGATGCAAAGCAAACTGTGAAAGCATGAGTGGCTGCAGAAAATCAGGAATAAGAAGCTCTACAGTATGCCTACTATTCTGTAAAGCATTTCAGGCCTACTTTTCTGCAGCCACAGTCTACAGTATGCCTACATAAATATATGCAACTATATTATAGTATGCCTACTATATTAGTCTACACATACCTACTATACTATTTAAATCATTTCAGGCCTGCTTTTCTGCAGCCACACACGGTTCCACAGTTTCCTTTGTATCTGCAGAAAATTAATTTCATGGGACCGGGGTATCTCTTTCTCAAAAGATCATCTACAAGGTTGGTCTAAGGTATTTTTTTTGTAAAATGTATTAAACAAAGTTAAGGAGTGATAATAAACCTTTTCAAAAATTTTCTCACTGCACATAACTTTTTAAATTTTTAATTAAGGGTAAAAAGTTATATGAACATATTTGCAGGCAAAATAATTTGCAACAAATTATGTTCTCATAATTTTTTTGTAAAACGTATAGTTTCCAAGATATCACGAAAATTGTGTTGTCACCCCTTTTTTCAAGATGGCGGCCAGGCCGAGGGACAAGGGTGGCGACCCCACAAACTTGAGGTTAAGCTTCTATTGACCCCCCCAACATATTCCAAAAATAAAATTGCGTCCTCTAATAAATGCAAAGCAAATGTAACATTTCAATGGACTATACGTAAGATGTATGATATGTTTTTGGCTACTTTAGAGAACGATGCAATAAAATCCTGTTTTGCAACCTACCGCAGAGTGTTTAAGGCAAAAAATCTGAGTTTTCATCATCCCAAAAAGAATCAATGCAGTTTATGCACGGAGTATCGTACCGGTAATTCCGAATAAGGTTAAGTACATAACTAAGATGTGATCTCAAAGATAATGTTTTGTGAAACTGTTAGTTATCTAATTAAACAGACGTTGATTATGTTTGAATTTTAAACAATGACGTTATAGAAAAAAAACTGTTGTTTAAGCTTAAGTTACAAACTCTTGTTAAAAAAAACACAAAAATTTAAAATTTTAGTTACTGTTTGTTATTTTTTTAAACTATCAGTATACCTAATGGCTACGTGTTTGTAATTTGTAACTTGTAATTTGATTATAACTGATTATTTCTATACCCTGAATTTTATTACATGATTTATAGTACAAATTGCCCGACGTAAGTTACAACAAATACCGTCCAAATCGAAAACAAAGTTCTCTCAAAGAGACGTATCTGCTTTGAAAATGTATAATTTAAATAACAATAATAATATTTAAATAAAATTTATACCCACGCGAAGTACTCTATAAGATCAATGTACATTGGCAGGCAGATTTTTATTTTGTTCACGCTGATAAACGTTGAGCTGCTTCCGATTTTAGGTAACCATAAACCGAATAAAGCTTGCCCTGAACATTTTGCTCAATGTCAGTTACGTCAGTTAGAGAGGCAAGCGACGACATGGCATATACGCCATGACTAGCCATTGGTTCTAGAATAAAAGGACGCAAAAGACAATTTGACTGAAAGCAGACATGCAAGTGTGGCATGTAGATGACGTTTTTATGGAGACGGATGTCGAACACCTTATGCCAATAAAAATTATAATAATAATTATTATTATTGTAGGTACGGGTGTGAAAAATCTATCTCGTGATACTATTACATGCGAGATGACTGCGTTTATTATAATTTCGACCACGAGTTAAATATCTTTGTAGGAATGTATTCAAGTTGAGTAAAGAGTAATTCTTATACATATTAATAACCAAAAAATCTTTGCAGAATGAATCCTAGGACTTTTTTAATTCAATTTTTTTTAGACAGTTTATGCAAGTAATGAATGATATTTAGGGCCTGTTTCACCACTTCCTGATACGTACGGAATAGGCTATCCACCACTTAACTTGACAGATGGCGTATGGAGAATCTCTAAAATAAGCTATGAATAGCCCATTCGACACTTTATCAGAAAGTGGTGAAACAGGCCCTTAGAGTCATAATATTTATTGGTCCTAAATTCTAGTTCAAGCAAAACTAGCTAACTAGTTTCAAATTACTTTTAACACAATAAACTGATCAAGCTAGTATTACACTATAAACGACGATTTAAATATTTTATTGGGCCTTTGTGCAACATGTAACGGTTATTTTATATGCTATATATTCGAAAATAAGACGTCCAATTAGTTATATGATCTATATCAGTGTTTTTCAATCTGTGAGTCGCGAACTAGCGATCCCCTAGTAGGGGATTCTAAAGCTTCTTTTAGGGCCAGAGGTTGCTAATTCAGAAAAAAATGTAAAAAATTAAAAAGATGAATAATATTATAATATCATGTACTAAAATCTGCGCTGTGGTACGAATCGACTAATTCAAAAAAGGTCTTCGCTGTTTCGGACGCCGGTATGAAACAGGCAATTCAAAAACCTTACTTCGCTGTTTCATACCGCGGTATGAAAAATTTGTGGTATGAAACGGGAAGGACCCTATTATTAGACGAGCTTTTGCCCGCGGCTTCGCTCGCGTTAAAAAGTATTTTTAATATTATTATATACAAACTTTGATCCCGTATTTTAACCCCTTGGAGGTAGAATTGATCAAAATCCTTTGTTAGCGGATGCCTACGTCATAACATCTACCTGCATGCCAAATTTCAGTCCGATCCGTCCAGTGGTTTGGGCTGTGCGTTGATAGATCAGATAGATAGATCAGTCACCTTTGAGTTTTATATACAGGGTGTAACAAAAATAAGTGATAATACTTTAGGGTGTGTATGTGTTCCTTGTAGAGAGTTCACTGTGAAAGTAGCAGCGCTGAAAGACCAAAATTTTTTTCACTTTTGTATGGGAAAACTCGTGACGCTCGGGCGCTTGCCCATACAAAAGTGAAAAAAAAATTTGGTCTTTCAGCGCTGCTACTTTCACAGTGAACTCTCTACAAGGAACACATACTCACCCTAAAGTATTATCAATTATTTTTGTTACACCCTGTATATAAATATAATATTTTTAAGAAAGAATATTCATAAACATTATAGGTACTATCATAGAAGTTTATTCCTAGGCAGATGGGGGATCTACGTAGTTTGGTCGCGTTACATTAACCCAGCTGACTGATCACAATTAACATTGAATTGACATGATCCGACCAAATGACGTTGGTCTGTAAACTGCCTAGGAATCAATTTTCTCGATGGTACATAATAAAAAAGCAAAGAGTGGGGATTTGGGTCACGAAAAATTGTTTTATGCCAGGGTCGCATCACAACAAAGGTTAAAAAACACTGATCTAAATCGTAAAGAAGTTCTGAATTTACCGTCGTGACTGTTGAATTCGAATTTAATTACTTATCCGTTGTTTAAGATACTGCTTCAATAAAACGTTTTACTGTCACTAATCAAAGATGCAGTAAATTAGCATCTTAATTAAATACATGGACTCCTCCAAGTAATTTATAACGCTCAAGGACTGTACAAAGTGTGAAACGATTCCGAGAAATTTCCAAGTTTTGCTTGCTGAATTTCTATGGAAAGCTAAATTAGAATAGAAAGGTATTTTCGTTATTGTCATATCATTTTGTTTTCGAAATTGGTTGAATTTTCGTACTTCTAAAGTAAGTTACATAATAAATAACATGTTCTTCCTGCGAGTTTGACTGCGTTGGTGCAAAGTAAATTCCAAAGGAATCGTGCATTTTCGCACAATAAAAAGTATACGGTCTTCTCTGTTGTCTACTTTATATTTTGAAATTAATTATTATTAAAAAATATAAAAAAAATTGAAAATCGACGAACTAATGATAATAGGTTTTCATTTTTATATCTGAAACAAAAAACTCTATAAAATAGACATAAAATATTTCTACCGGGAAACAAAGTAGTCATTATTAAAAAAAGGACAGGTGAACGTAGCAGTAAAAATGCAAAATTGTCCCAATTTTATTGGGGCCCTTAAATAGGTGAAAACAATAAAAAGCGAGACAAAACACAAGCCCGTTAAACAAGGCAGGCCCCAGCGCTGACGCGGGGTTGTTAAATCTAATTTATAGTGTATCAAGCCAAGCCTCCGTCTAGAACATTATACATGTTAGTCCTATTTTCGATAGAGACTTGGCGATATTTTATCAGTATCTTTAGTGGCTAAGTTATTTAAGTAGGCTCGACAAGCCTACTTAAATGTGTTACACCTGTGTTATAGGTGAAAAAACTTATTAATTTGAGTCCTAAATTGACTACCTATTTAATTAAAAATATGTAAAGATTTATGAAAGTTTCATTTTGTATGATCGCATGTTTAAACTTCAGTTTATTAAATGTGCTAAATTTTTAACACGACGACGACCTCTGTGGCTCGGTGGTGAGCGCGTTGGTAGCTCAAGCCAGGGGTCGCGGGTTCGAATCCCGCCGACGGAACAAAAAGTTTTTTCAAAGTTCCTGGGTCTGGATGTGTATTAAATATGTGTATGATATAATAAAAATCTTAAATATATGTATAGTATAAAATAATTAAATATATTTTCGTTGTCTGGTACCTGTAACACAAGTCCTTCAGGTACTTAGCACGGGGCCAGACTGACGTGGTGTGAAGCGTCCATAGATATTATTATTATTATAGATATTATATTATAACAGACGTGATGTATAATGTTATAATATTTATATTTACACAAGATCATAAATATTAACTTCCCAAAAAAATTAAAAACATTACTTTTATAACTTTACAAAAACTCTGCAGTCATCAGTCATAAAAAATGGCACCTGTCCTTGTTTTTTAAATGAGATATAAAAATAAACTATCGTTTTTAAAAGCCTTGATATTTTACCGTTTATTAAAAAAATCCTACTATTGTTTTAATGTAACATTAATAAAAATGCATTCCATGTTTAAAAGAATTCCTTTTACTATGATCTACAAAATTGGTAAAACCAACGTTGACTTAAAATATTATGATTTATAAGCATACTGTTTTGATTTTTACTAGAAAACTGATTGTATCGAACAAGAAACAAAACTGTATTAACGTTAGACAAAAAAGTAGAATTGAGGTACTCTGTTATTCCAAATTTAAATAAACAGCTTAATATTCAAACTTTTCTAATCCATCATCCAAAACATATATCACTGGGATTATCTGAGGCCTTAATAGCTCGGACCGATTTTAATTAAAGTGTATGAAAGCTATTAAGAGGGCTTTAAAATTTCATACAAAATTGTTTTGAATGGGTTGTATGGGTGAAGATCATTACGCTGGCCCACTTTGACTCCTGCTGTTTCAATTAAGTCGCTGACAATACTTTTGAAGCTTGACCGAGAGTACCGAAATATTCCGTAGAATGTACGGCGACTAGGTAGTTTTGATACTTGTAAACTGAAGCTGGAAATACGTTATTTTTCTTTTGGAATTAACATAGTGAAGACTATGTTAATTACATTTCTTACGCCGGTTCTTCTCGCCGGGGTAGTTCCCGAACCGGTGGTAGGCATCAGGTTCTGAAAAAAATTGATTCACTCAGAAATAAAACATTTTTTTAAGGAAAAGATTACAAAACAAACTCTAGAGTAAATTGTGTATCCAGGCGGTTTGGTAGTTTTGATAATTGTAAACTAAGGTTGGCAAATAGGTATTTTTCATTTTGCAATTTATATCGTCTTAGGAGAATCTTATGTGCTTAAAATTTTAACTACGATAAAATATAAACTACGATAAATAAGCAAACGTTTGCAATAAATAAACCAGCTGAAAAGTTTCATTATAATGTTGACCTACATTCATCATCATCATCATCATCATATCAGCCTATATAGGTCGAACAACGAACGACGAATATAGGTTGACCTACATTACTTAAACTAAAATAAGCAGTACTAAACATGAAATCATTTTAATGATATAACTTAGTTTTTTTACACTGTGTAAAACACCAACGATCAAAGTGCATGCTTCCAACTTCAAACCTTGTTAGCTACGATCAAACTCATGTGCCGATGGATATTAAATACCAGAGTTTAGGCACTGACGATTAAAATTAACTATTACCAGCAGCTTCGGCCATGTTGCTCCTAACTATTTTATTATTAATTTTAATATTACAACTATTTCCTTCTTTATAAACTGGTTAAAGCACTGGTACAACTGGTAAAGTATCTATTAGAGTTGATAAAATAACACAGAACTGAACTACTATAATGTTTTTTTCTGAAATGTACATTATTTTACCAAAAAAGTTATGCGAACTCAAAAACATTCTAATTTAATCCACTTTATTAAGTGGATTCAATTTAATTCGATTTTTTTATTAAGCTAGTATATTTTTTGGTAAGCTGATAAGTGATACTGTACGAGTATAACGTGTTACCTGTCCTTGGATTAATTTTATTTAATATAACTTTAAGATTCTTAATTTAATTTTTTTCTTTTTTTTTCAGATGAAACAATTATTATTACCCAAGAGAGACAGCCATTTAAGGTAAGAATTTAGCTAGCTAAACAACTTGATTTAGTTTTCTACAATTCGTTTAATTTAAGTTGTAAAGGTACTAAATACAGAAAATACAGTGTTTAATTAATTACCTGTATTATTTTATTACTGCGCTTATCTATAATTACAGCCATTTTGACCGTCGGCAGCCATTTAAGCAGCAATTTAAATGTATGCGCAGCCACCTTTTGTTACGTCGCTATAAATTACAATAAATAGTAAATAGTGTACATTTCACATACGGAGTAAACGATTGTTCCGAATTAACGAACCATGTCATTACTGACGTGAATATCATTATATTGAGATCTTTATCTCATCAATGTCAAGTATCAAATACGTTTGGGTTATGTATAGGTATATGTATATTCGGGTACGGTTAGGCTATTTTAGTCTAGTAATTTTACGATCCTAGGTTATTCTTCCTGAAAAAGTTTATTTTTATTTAGTTACTTCAGACTAATCAAAGTTACCAAACAAAATTTTTTTTATCAAAATTTGTGTTTTTTACTCAATCAAATTTAGCATGGAAGCTGTAGTTTGGGTTCTAGGTTATCAACGGTTACTTTTTATCCACAAAAAGTATATGTATTTAGTGTTTCTCTAGAACTTTTCCCGCATTATCAAACAACATAAAGTAAGATTTTATACTATTTACACAGTGAATTTTTTAACAAAACATTTTGTTTTTTGCTTAAAAGATTTAAGCTTAAAACAAACCTACGCGTCAGTGACAGGGGACGCGGTACGCGAATCGGGAGCGTCTGCAACGCGAAACTTGGCGTGCACACCTACGCGACTACTAATATCATGAATTCATGATCATAGAGAAAAATCGGGCAATTTGATTCATGACACAATCTATCAAAACGTAAACAAATCAAGAAATCATAAACTAAAGAGTAGTACAAAATAATATAAAAAAGGTTTTAAAAAAAATAAGTCTAGTTATGTAAACTTCAAAACACGCGTCTGACAACTTGACGCGCACGTTCCGCTTGCCGACGCGAACATTTCGCGTCGCGGTCGTGCAGGTGTGCACAGCGCCATAAGATTGAAGATTGAAGAAGCGCCATAAGAAGATGGGCAGCGTCCGCCGCGCGGTAGACGCTACCGCTTCGCAGTCGCTTTGGTCGCGTAGGTTTGCGCTAAGCTTTAGATACAAAATATACATAGTACTCGTATTTTGATTTTCAATACGTACCTATTAATATTCCCACAGGCCACAGCCGCCCCCAAAAACGACCACGTAGGTACACTATCACATTAGTGATAAAAACCTAAATCCAACACGACAAAAAGATAAATTAAGTTTACAAAAGATAGAGATAGAACCAAAAAGATTAATGTACCACAGAAGGGATCAGATTTATAACAACGGGTGCTTTTAGTTAAATAAGTCTAAAATACTTTTCTATCTGATCGATTTGGACACAAAACGGTTCGAGATAAAAAAGGATGAGTGAATATTTCGCATAATGAAACTAAATCACTATGCGAAATATCGGGTTAGGAAGTTAAATCATAATTTCCGATAAACAAGATAGAAAAGTGTTTTGTAAGGCGAAAAATATTGCTGTAGAAATTTTCATCAGAATAAATACGTTCATAATAATAATTATTAGCTAATTTATCAAAGGATGATAAAGGAGAGACGCAGCAAAGAAACCTTAAAAGTACAAGTGCTTTGTGTTCAGAGTTCAGACATCCTTTCTAATATTATTAATGTGAAAGTTTGTCTGTTTGTCTAGTACATCTACACGCTTAAAAAACTAAACTTTGTACGAAATTTGGTATAGAGATTCTTTAAGAACCGGGAAAAGTCTAAGAATAGTTTTTATCGCTGCCAATTGATACGTTAATTGTTCTAGATTAATAAACGAATTGCAGCGCAATAGAGTTGCGGGCGTAATCTAATCTTCAATACGAGTAACTCATCATCACCATCATCATTGACAACCTGCTGTCTCCCGACAGAGTCCGAATCGAAGGAACTCGATTTAAAAGGTTTTGCTACTTCCGACATAATATTATGTGCCGGCCTGTGGCTCAATCTATACATAAAAATGAAATATAAATTATTTTGTTAGTCTCGCTAAAGCTCGAGAACGGCTAAACCGATTTTACTAATTTTAGTCTTAAAATATTCGTGGAATTATAGGGTTTATACTGTAGAAAATTTATGAATTAAGTGGTACGAAGTTCTAGGGTCATCTATTTTGGAACTAATTTTGCTTACTACTTTTCCCACTCCTGATAGCTATACTAGCCCACGATCTTCCTGCGGCTCAATTTGAAAATAATCAGATTCGTAAAATCAAAATCGTATCAGTTTCGGGGGTCAGACTGCTGTATATTACGATAGCTGATACGCAGTAGAATCCCTTGAAGTCTAGGGATTGAATTTAAGCACGCGCCTATTTAGCTGCTGTACATTAATTAAGTACTTGTTCTATTACAATCGCGTTCAACTTTATCAAGGGATCAAAAACACGGCTTCTTGCCATTGTCCTCCTATGGTATCTTTCATCTTTGCGTGTTACATGAGAATTTTAGACCTTCGCATAGGTCAAATGTGTAGTATAAAAAGCTTCTGATAAATAAAATTTAATATTGTATCGACAGCGACAACGCAGAAACGCTAAAAATTCATTTTATAGCAAAACGAAGTTTCCCAGCGAAAAATCGCGAAAAAAAGTTGTATAAAAATCCCGGAAAATATAAAAAAATATTGTCTGGTTATTATCGCCTGAAACAAAAGATTGATTACATAAAAAAAATTACCCAAAAATCACGCACGTGTAAATTTTGTGTTATCGATATTTTAATAGAATATTGTGTGTGTACAAATTTTTTGAAAATATATTAATTATTATGTGTTCAAAAAATTATTATAAGACATTTTTTATTTATAGTCGTCTCCTCTAATAATAGCCAACAAACAATAGGATATCAAATTCATCTCTCCTTTTTTTTAACGCGTAGACAGGTATCTATGACGAATATTATACATAATTTGACATTAAATATACGTCACGGTATATCTTATTGATCTGGAGAATATCAAATGACTGGAATGGTCTGTTTATTACGATCGGGCATCCGAAAATAAAACACTAACAAGCCAAAAAAGTTGGGGTAAAAAATGCCGATTAGAATCAAACTGTATTCGAGGACGGGAAGGCGCTTTAAGGTTAACGATTCCTATCAATTAAAGTTTTGGGTCGAGCCGACGGGGTCTTTAGGACCCCCGCTAGGTAAGGATTTCGCACCTGTCTTTTACAGTTTAGTTTTTAGTCTACAGGTGTATTTTGCATGTCCATAAAATGCCCAAATCATGGACACTTATAAAACCTATTGTGACCATTGAAAATATTCAAATTAGTGCACTAAAGAGGTTGAATTTATTGACGCTGTGTAAACGTTTAAACTTTACAACTTTGGCGCTTTAAAAATATTTTATTATTATAATTTTATGGCGTTTATATTGCATGTTACGAACTTTATGTGCTGTTATAAGTGATTGCCTTGTAAAAAAATACTCTATTCATAGCACCTAGAAGTCTTGACTCAAACTAATCTTCTTAGCCCATACCTATTTTCCACTAAACAATGGTCACCTTAGTCTCAATAAACAAAGGATAATATTTTTGATATGATAATCTCAGATCCAAGTGTGAGTGTCCTGCTGAGAGTAAGCGGAACAAATAGGCAAGCTCAAACAATAAAATAAACTATAAGTACCCGAGTTTATAGCTTCAATAATAAAAATTAGTTTATTTCATCCTTTTCCGATCTTTATCGGGCACATGGTGATTTTATGGAATTTTGTTATGCATTTTCACCAACTGTGTCAAAAATATTATAAGTGATAATAAAGTACCCCGCAAACGATCAAATTGTTACGTGTTTGTCAAACAGTTTGATAGTGTACAGATTTGTTTGAAGCGTTTGTCAAACAAACTACGTGTTTGACCTGTTTGAAGAAAATTTGCATTGGCGTAGCGTTTGACAAACGTGTTTGAACGTGTTCCACTTTATTTTTCAAACAAGATCTCATGATCTCAAACCGATTCTAGCTAATTGTTTGACAAACTTGTTTGATGCACGTTTGTTCGTCTGCGCTGCTGCTTAATGAAAACGTAAATTACTTCAAACATGTTTGTCAAACAAATTTGATCGTTTGCGGGGTACTTAACAATTAACGAAACGAAAAAAGACGTCTCGAATTTTGAATAGTTCCATTTCATTTTTGTTTAAATCAATTAAACTTTTTCTGTAGATTAAAATAAAACAAATATTGTGTACTGAATATGAAAATTGAGTTTTTGAGTGGAAAAATTCCTAAACAAAGATTTTGGTAGAGCAAAGATAATTATTTCGCAAAGAAATGAAATTGAGCTTGACCCAAAACGGCCTCATAAAAAGCTTTTCAGACGTCTCAAATGAAACAAACACTTAAAAATATTAAAGGAAGCCAACGCGCTGGTATGTTCTTTTCGAAATAAGTTAATTACTCCAAGGGTCTTGGTTTTATTGTTTGATACGCTATTAATTTTTTATTTTATACAGTACTATATGTGACGCCCGCAACTCCGTTGCGCCAAAATTCGTTTGTCGCGTGAAAACCGTACTTTTTTCGGGTAAAAGTATCTTATGTAATTTCCCGGGGATCAAATTATTTTCATATCAAATTTTATAGAAATCGGTTCAGCGGTTTGGACGTGAAGAGGTAACAGACAGACAGACACACTTTCGCATTTATAATATTAGTTAGTATGGAAGTATGGATATGTATGTAACATGATTTAATATATTTTAGGCAGTTCTAGTTGTAAATGATTTCAGCCTCATACCAGCTCAGCTAGAAACACTTTTGGGTTAAAAAATATTATTTTTATAAAACCTTTCTTAGAGTTTAAGCAAGCCTCTTTAGTGCCTGAGATTTTAAATACTCGTTGCTTCTCAAACTTTCTTATTCCCTCCTAGTTACAACAGTTAAGCCGGAACTTTGCTTTGATGAATACTGCCACGGTTTTAATTTTTCTTTAATGGTTTATTTTACTAATTTTTTGCCCACTTTGGAAAAATAATATAACTTTCTCAAAGGCTACACTTTTAATTATTTAGTGAAAATTGTTTTTCAACTTACATTGTTTAAATTGTTTGCGGAAGGTGGAAGGAAAATTAACACCTTTTGAAAGACACGGATTAAAAAAGGGACCGTGGTAATGGTGTTCTTATGTTTTTCAGAATAAACTTTAACGGAATTTTGACACACAAAGAAAGTACTTTATTTTACCATAATTTTACTAGAAAAGCCCATACTTTATTACAATTAAGTAAAAATTATTAATAAAAATATTTAACTCAATTTTTTAAATCTTCGTCTGGCTTATTTCCAAACGTCACATGACACACAAAGTCGACGGACACAGGCTGTATAAAAATATTCTTATTATTAAGGATGCATGTGTATAATTGCTGTGGTGTAGGTGTATAGAAGACCTATATAATTTAATTTATTACGAAATATGTAAGAGAAAGCTAAGAGTATTTATGTATTAGTCCTGTAAGCCTCTAGAGTACAATACAAGAGCATTCCTATTGTAGCTATGGGACATATAAAATTTTTCGAAGCGGCCAACTTTGCTAACAAACGTACAATGTTTTTGTGTTTCTTTGGATTTTAAACTTTAAAAATAAAAACTTTATATCTCTACGTTATGAAAATGTTATGGCACTTTCCAAGTTTTTGTCGACAATTTTTTAAACTGCCGCAATTCATAAATTGAAGAAAATAGAAATAAAACTTAAAAGTAGTACTAGTAGTAATTACTATTATCCATACTAATATTATAAATGTGAAAGTGTGTGTGTCTGTCTGTCTGTCTGTTACCTCTTCACTGTTAAAATTAATTATTGTATCTAACAAAATATCATATCATGTTTTAATTTTTTTTTGTAAATTTACTACTAAATATTTAAACACTAAAAAATAGAGTAAAACACTAAAAAATATATAAATAAATAGTAAATTTACTACAAAATATTTAAACTCTAAAAAATATTTTTTAGTATTCAAATATTTTGTAGTAAATTTACTATTTATTTATATATTTTTTAGTGTTTTTCTCTATTTTTTAGTGTTTAAATGTTTAGTAGTAAATTTACTAAAAAAAATTTAAAACAAAAAAATTTTTTTTTTTGTTTAAATATTTTGAAGTAAATTTTTGTGTAGGAACCTAGGTAATTACTATCTTAAACTGAAAAATAACTCAAACATGTTAAATATTTTCGTATGAGAAAATGATTTTGGAATTACGTTTGTATGAGAAATTCCAAGGGTACCCGGGCCCTTAATCTGTAATTTTTATTGTCTGTCTGTCACTGGTATTCCAATGATATTGTATGTTACTAACGTAACTGGTATTCTGTCTTTGAATAAACGTCAGTCTCAGTCTGTTCATAACCGCCAAGTGTGTTTTATTAATTTTAATAGGTAATGGGCTCAGACTCATCTAAAAGTGAAAAAGGAAGTAGTGTTTGTAGACTTTTGGTGTTTTTATAGACTATCAGTGCTAAAAATATGTCGTCGGGTAATTACTCAGTCAACGTTCCCAAGCTCAAAGGGCGTGAGAACTACAACGATTGGGCGTTTGCCGCCGAAAACTTTATGATCCTGGAAGGTATAGATGTGACCAGTACCACAGGGCTAACGGATGCTGAGAACAAGAAGGCGAGGGCAAAAATCATCATGACAATCGACCCCTCGTTGTATGCCCATATAAAAACCGAAGCCACGGTACAAGCTTTATGGGCCAAACTGAAATCATTGTTCGATGATTCTAGTTTTACGCGCAAGATTACTCTCTTAAGAAGCCTAATATCAATACGTTTGGAGAGTTGTGATTGTATGACCAGCTACGTTAACCAGATTGTGGAAACGGCTCAACGGTTGAAGGGCACTGGATTCGAAATAAACGACGAGTGGATCGGCTCTCTGTTGCTGGCAGGACTGCCAGAGAGATTTAGCCCAATGATCATGGCAATCGAACACTCAGGATTGAAGATAAGTGCTGATGCTATAAAAACGAAATTGTTAGATATGAGTTCAGAGTTTGAGGTTAGGTCAGAAGGCGCGCTTATTGCACATCATGCTCAAGTACAAAAGCGCCACCTGCAGGCGCATAGTAACAACAATGAAAATATGAATATGTCACCTGTCAATGGCAATGTCAGTGTCAATAGAAACAAAAAACAAATTCGTTGTCATCATTAGCAAGAAAATTGCATACTACAAGAGCCAATGCCGCTTATTAAATAATAAAAATAAGCAGAAACCTACCTCAAACGTGTTCAGCGCAGTTTTTCTGACTCGTGAGTTTAAAAAAGACGACTGGTACATAGACTCAGGCGCAAGTTGTCATATGGCGTCTAACAAGAACTTGATGACTAACATAACAGAACCGAAAGTCAAGGAAATAATTATCGCTGATCGCACTAAAGTTCCAGTATTGTGCTCCGGAGATCTTCGACTTACTACGCGAGTCAAAACAATCACACATGAAGTAGAAATAAAGGATGTTTTGTGCATATCAACACTCACCACGAATTTGCTGTCAGTCAGTAGAATGATCGCAAATGGTAACAGAGTATCCTTCAATAAAGATGGATGTTACATTTACAACACTCAGAATGTTTGTATTGGTGAAGCAAGCTTGGAAAATGAAGTATACAGATTAAACATTGAAAAGTCGAAGCAGTTTTTAGCTAAAAGTAGCAGCAGTTGCGCAGACCTCGTGCAACACTTGGCACAGACGATTGGGTCATATTAATATGAATGACCTCGAGAAAATGAGAAACGGAGCAGTCAAAGGTGTTACTTACCAAGAAAAACAGAATATAAGCCAATCAAGTTGTTTAGTTTGCTGCGAGGGAAAACAAAGCAGGTTGCCTTTCTCTGCTAGTACCAGCACGAGCAGCAGGATCCTTGAAGTGGTTCATACAGACCTGTGTGGCCCCATGGAGAAGAAGTCACTTGGCTTGGCTAGATATTACCTGTTATTTGTTGACGATTACAGCCGGATGTGTTTTGTTTACTTTCTAAAGGAAAAGAATGAAACTTTTAAGTATTTCCGTGAATTTAAAGAGCAAGTTGAGAATCAGCAGTCACAAAGGATTAAGGTATTGTTACGTGCTAGGATTCGTTGTTGGATTCGGAGAGAAAGACCTGGTGACTCTCTTGAAGACTTTATTCACAAACACTAGCTCACACAAATCACTAAGTCCAAACACTAAGCACTAGATCCAAATCACTGAGCACTATCACTGTCCTAGATCGCAGCCGAGTCGTATAGATTCACTATCACTCACTATTGATCACTTGTTTTCACTTCGAAGTCGCCTCGAAGATCACTCCGATAAAACTGAACTGCCGGCTGCAGTCTGCGACTATTTATATGGGCCGGATCGAACCTCAGAATATTCCGGAATATCCCAGAGTAAACCCGATATGCGTAAACAAGTATGAGTTATTTCTAGAAATTACTCGTAGGTGCCTACACCTAGCGCCATCTAGTATCGAGTAGGGGATTTATGTTGCCTGTGTTCCCTTGGTAAGTTCGCTGGTCCGACGCTAGATGGCACCACGTGTCCGTACCCGTAACACTACTCCCCTCTTAGCGATAGCTCGTCCCGAGCATCGTTGTTACTGCCATGGTAACGCGCCAGACGGTCTATGTGTACCACTTTGAATGTCCCTCTTGGTTGCTTTTGAATCCTGTAAGTCACATCATTCAATCGGGTAATCACTTTGTAAGCGCCGTCCCACTTGGTCTGCAACTTTGGAGATTTCCCTTTTCGGCGAGTTGGGTTGGGTTGTGGTGGGCGAGCCACACCAGTGTCCCTTCTTCGAAGCCGCTCGTGCTCGATTTCCGGTCGTATCTGGTCTTCATGTTCTCACTTGACTGTAACCCATTTTCCCGAACCATGGCGTGTATATAGCGCATTTTTTCCCTTAAATCGCAGACATAGTCTTGTACGGTCTTCGGTTCCTCCGGTGACCCTCCTGTCAAGAGGTCTACTGGTACTCGCAGTTCTCTACCGTAATTGACATACGCCGGGGTAGCTTTTATGCTCTCATGCTCGGCGGTACGGTACGACAGAAGGAAGAGCGGTATATACTTGTCCCAATCCTTTTGTTTGTCATCTACCAATTTCGCCAAATGCCTCTCAAGGGTCTGGTCAAATCTCTCAACCATTCCATCAGACTGTGGATGGTACACGGTGGTCCTCGTTTTATGCATTCCCAAAATTCTGCACACTTCCTGGAAGACCTGCGATTCTAAATTCCTGCCCTGATCGGAATGGATTTCTAGAGGCACACCAAAGCGAGATATCACTTCCTCGACCAGCTTAGAAGCAACTGTTGTAGCTTCCTGGTTTGATATGGCGAACACTTCGGGCCATTTGGTGAAGTAATCCATGACAACCATAAAATACTTGTTCCCCGATTCCGTTACAGGAAATGGCCCAGCTACGTTAACTGCAATTCGTTCCCACGGTGCGCCAACGTTATACAAGCGCAGGTTCCCACGGCTCCTTGTTTGAGGTCCCTTCACTGCAGCGCAAGTAGTACATTTGCGGCACCAATCCATCATCTCGACAATGCAACCAGTAGAATCGTTCTCGCACTTTTGTTAGCGTCCTCTTGACACCTAGATGACCTCCTGATACGCCATCGTGTATTTCACAGAGAACATCTGGTACTCTCGTCCTTGGGACAACTATCTGAAGATGGAACTCTCTGACGTTAGTTTTCTCCCATTTCCGGTAAAGTATTCCATTTTGAAGTATCAGACTGTCCCATTACGCCCAGTACGCCTTAGTGACAGCGCCAGTGGGTGCAACCTCACTCCAGATTGGTTTTACGTCACCGCGTTTCTTCCATGTGATGATGTGCCGAAGGTCGTCATCTGTTTCTTGAGCCTCCCTCATAGCATCATTCTCCCATGGACCCAAGGGACTTGTTCTTGTTAACTTTAATGTTATTTCATTAGATTCCTGCTTAACACAATGTTTGCAGTCCTCTGAACACGGCCTTCGTGAAAGTGCGTCGGCATTCCCATGCGCCTTTCCGCTGCGGTGTTCCGTCTTGAAGTCGTACTCCTGGAGTTGTTCAATCCATCGAGCTACTTGGCCTTCTGGGTTCTTGAATTGCAGTAGCCACTTCAAGGCTGCGTGATCAGTTCGCAGTAAAAACTGTCTGCCGATGAGGTATTAGCTGAAATGTTGTAGCGTCTTTACAACAGCCAAGAGCTCTCTTCTTGTCACACAGTAGTTTCTCTCTGGCTTAGATAGAGATTTGCTGAAATATGCAATTACAACTTCTCTTTCACCCTGTTTTTGAGATAACACCCCTCCAATGGCCGTGTTGCTTGCGTCTGTGTCGACTATAAACTGACCTTCAGGTTGTGGATACCCCAGGGTTGGTGTTTCACACAGATATTTCTTCAGTTTCTGAAAATAATCTTCAGAAGTCTCGTCCCAAATAAACTGTCGTTTATCTTCTGTCAGCCGATGTAATGGCTTGGCTATCTCCGAGAATCCCTTAACAAAACGCCTGTAGTAGGAGCATAGGCCGAGAAATGCCCGCACTTCAGTTTTGTTCTTAGGGGTTGGCCAATTTTGAACTGCTTCCAGTTTCTCCGGGTCCGTCTGGATTCCATCACTGGAGATAACATGGCCGAGATAATTGACCTTACTCCTGAATAAACGACACTTTTTCGGAATCAACTTTAACTTGGCCCCCTCTATTGTGGCGAAAACTCGTTCTAAGTTTCGCAAATGGTCCTCGAAGTCGCGGCCAACAATGATGACATCGTCCAAGTAGACTAAGCAAGCCTCTCCAACTAAGCCTGCCAGTACACACTCCATGAGTCGCTCAAATGTGGCAGGTGCGTTGCTGAAATCCAAAGGGCATGACGTTAAACTGCCACAAACCTTTACCGGTGGAGAAAGCTGTCTTCTCCTTGTCTTTTGGATGAATTTCCACCTGCCAGTATCCAGATTTCAGGTCCAGGGTCGAGAACCATTTCATGCCACTCAAGGTATCCAGAGTGTCGTCGATTCGAGGTAATGGATAGCTGTCCTTCTTAGTGACATCATTGAGACGCCTGTAGTCCACACAAAATCTTGTGCTGCCATCTTTCTTCTTTACTAACACAACAGGTGAGCACCACGGACTTGCAGACGGTTCAATTATCTTATGCCTTCTCATGTCCTCCAAAAGGCCTTCAACTTCTTTTTCCTTTGCAATGGGTATCCGTCTTGCTCGTTGACGAATTGGGTTCTCGCTTCCGGTATCTATCCTGTGCTGAACCATCGACTTTCTTCCAAGGTCGCCTTCCTGACTGGAGAAGATATTCGCGTGGCGTTGTAAAAACTTCTTAGCTTTCATGCTCTGCGAATAAGTCAGATTACTCTTGCAGTCATCGAGTAGCTCAGTCACTATTCCGTAGTTGCTGCTGTTTGCTGAGTCTGAGCCTGTGATCGAACTACACTTTCTCATCCAGACAACTTCCTCGCACTTTCCAATGACGTCACCTTTGTTCAAGCAGATCTCGTGATCACCAAGATTCAAAACCCTGACCACAGCGTTACTGCTTCCACTAACAAGGGTTCTCGCCGTCATCAGTTTTCGCGCTGATGTCTTGGTAGGTGTGTCTTCGATCAACACGCATCTGTTTGACTTCTTCTTTCCAGCTGGCGGTAGCTTCACCATCACTCTAGCTTCCGCTCGTCCAGATATAATGACTTCCTTTACACATGCGACTTTCCCGCAGGCGCCTCCAAGGATGAAAATTTCTTCTTCGCCACACTTGAAAACTCCGTCAGCGACATTAATTCTGCAGTTATGCTTCTTCATTAAATCCAAACCCAAGATGCAATCATCCATAATCTCAGCCACGATAACGTCATGGGGGTATGAGGACCCCCCTACATTAATCGTTACTGACATTTCTCCCAGGACGGGTATTGGCTGACCGGAGGCAGTAAGAAGCCGACAGTTAATTCTCCTCTTGTGCCTCCTTGCGGCTTTTACCAAATTTGGGTTCACTATTGTTCTAGAGTTAAAATAAATTTACATTTTTAGAACATATAATTCAAACCGGTGAGAAAGCGAAGCGCAATTTTTACTCCTTTACCAAAATATCTACGTCGACATGGGGCCTCTCTTTCAAAACCCTAAAATTAATTTACACCGCTACTTATCTAGGCAGCATTTGCTACGGGGCCCCCATGTGGGCCGACAGGGCAACAATCGGCGCGGCTCGTCGCAAGTTGCTACAAAGCCAACGTCTTGCTCTTATATTCTTGTGCAAAGCTTACAGGACCACAAGCACCGCAGCCTTGCCTGTGTTAGCCGGAGTTTTACCCGTTGACCTTGAGATTCAGCGTCGTGCGACAATGTATTATCATAACAAAAACATTGACAACCCGTTCTTTTTAAGCGCTCGCGATAAAATTAAAATAGCAAGATTGTTTGAACCTTATGAAAACTCTGTGCAAAGCCTAATCTCCGAATGGCAGTCGCGATGGAACTGTTCCACCAAAGGGCGACATCATTATAATTTTTTCCCTAATATTCGTGAACGGCTATCCAAACATTGGATGGATATTGATCACTGCGTTTCTCAATTCCTGACCGGTCATGGAAATTTTAAGGCCAAACTTTACGGATTTAAACTAGTAGCATCACCCATGAGCGAGTGCTCGACTGAAGGCAACATGTTTGAACAAACCGCTCATCATGTTCTCTGGGAGTGCAGTCTCTGGCAGGACGAAAGAACTACTATGCTAAACAACCTATTCTGTACTTCTGGAGTCGCATACTACGGTGATCTCGTGGACAGCGCTAGGAACTTCCGTGCCTTCAAGCGTTTTTGTCACAATTATTATTGGCAACAGTCAAACACAATAAACTCCAATATTAACTTAGCTTTAGCTTAGGAGTCATAATTATTAACCTTATTTCCGTGGTGCTCCCCCCTTAAGTTCTTTGACTTTCGGTCATTGCAACTTTGTGCTGTCTCCCGCTTTTATGGGGAGGGAAATTGGAATCTTCCTACTCCTCCTATTTTCTTTTGATTAATTTCGTTGTGGGTCCCAAGACAGTTTTAGCATATCCCTCGGGCTCCCTGAGATCATATCAAAGGGTTTTCGTGGTTGGATACCGCTGTCGATCCTGGCGACACAGGAGATACAGTGGTGGGAATGTGTGGTGGGCCAAAGCCCGATAAAAAAAATAAAAAAAAAATATTGTTCTAGAGGCTCCTGTGTAGTAGTTCCCTGGATCACAAGACTATTCCCGCTGCTTGCTTGGGAGACAACAGTTATTGGGGCTTCCTTCGCGTCAGCCAGTACTCGCCCCTTAGTCCTGGCTTTTATTCGTTTCCCTGATCCCGGGCAGGAGACGAAGCCCCTTGCTTCATCAGCTCCTCCATTTGTTCCACGAGGCCCCTCTCGCCGCACTTGTAGCACATGGCTCCAAAACTTTTCTTTATAGGAGCCTTAACCTCCTTGACTTCTTCAGACACCTCGCGGATTTTATAGGTCTGCCGAATATCACGCCGAACAGCCTCGACCTCTAAGGCATGTGCCAACGCTTCCTTTAGCGAGGTGTGGTGACGTAGCCTCACTGCAGCTCTGACTTCCAGGTCCCTGATTCCGTCGACGAATGCTTGAACAATGTTCGTGTCAACCATCTTGGCGTCGGCTCCTGGGTGTGCCTTCTTGACAAGTTTTTCAATTTCCAACGCCCATTGTTGTAGTCCCTTTCCTGAGCGTTGGACTCTATCACGAAGCTGAGCACGGAACACGTGCTCCAGGTGTCGCTTCCCGTATCTGGATACAAGGACCTCCATCAGGTCTTTGAACCCATTTCCTGTATGTGCTTCCAGGACCGACAAGGCTTGCCCTCTGAGCGCGACAGTGAGAGCGGTCAGGCATTGTTCGTCAGTCCATCCGTTGGCAGAAGCAACCGTCTGGAATTGCTGACGATAAGCGTTCCAAGAGGTAGTACCGTCGTATGGTGGCACTTTAACTCTTGGTCCTTGTACCACTACTCCGGTAGTTCCACTAGACGTCGGGACTCCTGTGGTTTCCAGGCGCACTTTCCACTTCTGTAGTTCTGTGAGGCCGGTTTTCACATTTTCCATAACCACTCCTAGCCCGGTAACTCGTTCTTCCATAACATCGACATCTTTCCGAAGCTTAGTCACCGTGTCACTATGAGGGCTGCTATTTATGTATCCGGAACTGGCCACTTACAAGAACAATATTTAAAAAGTAATTACAACATTTGAAAATAGAACTCTTTGGTTGAAGAATACATTTTGTTTCATGTGACTGTCAATTATTTTTCCATTGTGGCGTCATTTTGAAAATTGCGTGTCTTCATTTGCCATGGATTTAACGCATGAACATTTTCGTGCAATGATTTACTACGATTTTCGGCGTGGGCTAAATCAACAACAGTGCTTTATTCAACTCACCGCAACTTTTGGAGATGAAGCACCATCAAAAACCACTGTTTATCACTGGTACAGTGAGTTTAATCGTGGGCGGTCTATGCTCACGGATGAAAATAAAGAAGGTCGCCCAAAAACAGCTGTTGTCCCACAAAATATAGATGCTGTGCGGGAACTAATAATGCGTGATCATCATGTTACATATCGCGAGATAGAGGCGTCCTTAGGCATAAGTATGACGAGCATACATAAGATATTACACGAACATTTGGCTGTAAAAAAAATATGTTCGCGTTGGATTCCGCACAACTTGACAATCGATCAAAAACGGGCTCGTGTCGATTGGTGCAAAAAAATGATAAAAAAATACAACCGTGGTACGTCAAAAGCCGTTTATAATATCTACACAGGTGATGAATCTTGGATCTATGCATATGACTCCGAAACTAAACAACAGTCAACGGTGTGGGTGTTCCAAGATGAGCCGAAACCAACAAAAGTTACTCGTGCAAAAAGTACTTTGAAGCAAATGGTCGCCTGTTTTTTTGGAATTAATGGACATGTGGCTACAGTGCCATTAGAGAATCGTAAAACGGTTAATTCTGAATGGTATACGACCATTTGTTTACCAGAAGTCTTTGAAGAAATAAGAAAGGACAACCGACAACGCAGAATCATATTACATCACGACAATGCTAGCTGTCACACCTCAGCTGAAACAACTCAGTTTTTGGAGGGTCAAAAGATGGAAATAACTGGTCATCCGCCGTACAGCCCTGATTTGGCACCTAACGATTTCTTTTTATTTCCATACGCGAAGAACAAATTACGTGGTCAACGTTTTTCGAGCCGCGAAGAGGCTGTTGATGCGTTCAAAATGCACGTTTTGGAGATACCTCAATCAGAATGGAAAAAGTGCTATGAAAATTGGTTCCAGCGTATGCAAAAGTGTGTCGATCATCGCAGCGAATATTTTGAAAAGCAATAAAACCATATTAAATGATATATGTTTGTTTCTTTTTTTAATTCCGGATACATAAATAGCAGCCCTCGTAACATCCTTTATAGCCAATAGCGCTTTTTACCCGACTGCCAGGAGGGTTATGTGTTTAGCGCGTATCTTCTATGTATGTAATATTCTTTATTACCTCGTATCTTCAGAACGGCTAAACGGATTTTCACATTTGAGGTATCGTTAGATTTTTCTTAATAGCCCGAGTGTTCTTAAATAGGTGACATTAAGAAAAAACCAACATGGCGGATGTTTGGCGCCATATCGTGAGGTAAACAAAAATAAAAATCTACCAAGCATATCGAGTGGGGTATCAAAATAAAGGATTTTAAACACTGATTCTAAATATGTATATAACTTACAGTTTTAATATTAAATAGAACAATAAATCTACACTAACATTATAAAGAGGAAAGATTTGATTTTTTGTTTGTTTGGCTCCGAAACTACTGGACCGATTTGAAAAATTCTTTTACCATTGGAATTCTACATTATTTTTGCTGAACATAGGCTGAATTTTATTTTGGAAAAAAATAGGGTACCGTAAGATATTTGGGTTCTTCGGACGCAAGGTGTAAAAAATCAACCTGAAAACTTACTTATTTTACGTACGCTGCCTAAACTATAAAAGATAGAACCATAAAATTCTAAGTAATTGTAGAACTTACAAATATCTACAAAAAAGTCCGCGACACACTATACCTATCTATGTCGAGTGAGGCACAATAAAGGAGCCGCGGCCGACCGCTCGCGCTAGTAATATAATAAGAAAAAACTAAAATCCGCCTGTATGGATAAATCCAATATTAATTAAAAATTAACTAACATTACTGAAACCATGAACGTAGAAAAAAAGGCGGACGGAGTCTTGTCATATACAAAACTGTGTCTTCACTTTTCTTCTGAGTCGGCCACGCACACGTTCTGACGCCTGTCAAATGGTATGGACTAGCGCAAGAATGTGTGCGTGCGGACCGTGTACGTACAGCCAGCTGGCCGACTCTGAACGACACAGTTTTGTGTATGGTGGGACTCCGCCCGCCTTTTTTTATACGTCCATGACTGAAACAAGATGAAAATTCAATGACAAAGTATTAAAAAAAACATTGATTTGGTACTTAAAACTAGAAACATACATTGAAACAGTACCAAACATATGTACCTATGATAACGTATTGTAGGTAGGTACACTTTTCTAAGTGTACCTACGATATATGGTTATATAAGCACGGTAGTTTTTCAATTTTTTATTAGATTGATTGTCGAAATGGTTAGATGACTACAACCAATGATATTATATAAAAAAACTCATTTAGCAGGTAATTTATGTTACTACCGCGTGCGTTGTGAAAATTCAAATACGACCCAATTGGGTCGTCTTTTATTTAGTCTGCCTCTTTTATGTAAATGGCATTTCGTATCTTTTCTTTCACTTATCTGTCAAATTTGTCAATGTTGTTCGGAAGAGATTTAAGCCGGAAAATAGTATGAACGTAACAGATCTGTATAAGTAGAATATCATTGACTACAACTAAAAAGTCGCAAATAAAATAAATTATTAAAAATAAAAAAAACCCGACTGCAAAAAATGTTAGCTAAAAAGAACGAAACAAGACCTAGGTAATTCTGCTGGAGGCATCGAATCCATGTTTTAATTGATACGACTCTTGCTTACGAGTTTCATGCCAGGATAAATAGAAGGTTACATAGAAAAATCTAGAAGAAGAAAGTGGATAATAAAATGCAGTCGGAGGCATAATACTCGTATTTTATGATTTATGAATTAATGTTAAACTTGGTGCGACATGCCTCCGACTGCATTTTATTATCCACTTTCTTCTTCTAGATATTTCTATGTAACCTTCTATTTATCCTGGCATGAAACTCGTAAGCAAGAGTCGTATCAATTAAAACATGGATTCGATGCCTCCAGCAGAATTACCTAGGTCTTGTTTCGTTCTTTTTAGTTAACATTTTTTGCAGTCGGGTTTTTTGATTTTTAATTAATTTATTTTTTGTCATTCTATAAACAAAATAAAAAACTTACTCAAAACTGAATTACTATAATTAAGTAGTTACTACGTTTTATACTATTTTCAATCTTAGGATTTTTGTAAACCCTACTTAATGTAAACTAATTATGTATTACCTATATTATGCAAAAATTGTTATATTTTATAGAAATTATTGTATAAACAAGTATGTACAATAAAATGTTGCTAATTTGTATGAAAGCTTTATGAGTTTCATGTAATTTTCTGTAAATTTTGTTTTTTTGCTGCACCATAAAAATAAAAAAAAATGTAAACACACACATACACGCGCACACACACACACGCAAACACACACACACACACACGTACACATACACGAACCCTAGTAGAACTAGTTTTCTGATGCACACTATAATTTTATGTAACATTACACACGACCCCCACACACGATCAACCAATCTTTGTAATTTTTTAATTTTAATTTAAGAACCTAAATGTCTTTTTAATGTTAAACTTATATGTAACAGTGCTTTATCATATGACTGTATGTTGTTCTGAATAAAGAAAATAAAAAAAAATAATAAAATAATAATTAGTGTATTTAATCTATCGTCGCTGCGCGTGCGATACCGCGTATGAGCAGTTGGTAAATACCGCGTATCTGCTTTTCGATGATTTTACAGGAGGAAGAAAAAACTGAATATCTCAGCTATTTTGACTCCTATTACCGACTGAACTTAACAGCTAGTTCTTTGTACTTTCCTTTAGTGGTTCGCAATTGGCTTAGGTTTTGTGTAAAGTCACTTACGCGTTTTTGTATTAAGTGAATACAAAATAAGTAGGCTTTATATTAAAGATACGCGGTTTTGAAATCAAACAAATCAGTAAAAGGTTGCATTTTTTTATTAGAAAAATCTAATATTTTATATTTATTACACTGTAACCTAGCAAAATATGATGTGTTAATTATTAAATTCATTACAATATTATCTATTCTTAATTTTTAATTGATATCCCAATTTTTCATAGATTTTCGACTTTATCTGACAGAGATCATAATAATCATTTATAATAAAATAAATGATTTATTACTTATGTACACTCGAGGAAGTTGATTCCTATGCAGGTAGCGGGTCAGCCCAATTTCGCGATTATGTTGGTCGGGAAAAAGAAAAGGACAGAATCGTATTTCTATACTTCCGTCCTAGTCGTTTTGTTTTTGCCAAAATATCAACACAGCAATCTCCTTAGCGACGATAAGTTTATTGGTCGCTATCTGTCGGTTAATCGGTTATACTCGTATGACACGACATAATCTTATTTTATTGGTCACTTTACTTTTACCATATACCGAGAAATATAAACATACGCCGGCTACTTAGCAACCGCCTTAGCAACGAAAGTTTTTACGTTTTGAAGGTTTAGACAGGATTATTAATTTAAGTTTTGCAAATATGGTTCTGAATTTTTTAGGTTCTCAACATGTTCTGAATTATTGGTGTGAACATTTATTTCCCCTATCTGAACTTAATATTATGCACTTCAAACGTGGCTTATCTAAGCATTTATGTGCTTCAAATCATCAACTAACCTAACTGTTCAAAATGTGCTATAAGAACAATGAAGTCATACACAGGTTATAATTAAGCAGATCAACCCAGTCTATATCAACAGCACACCCTCATTCTACAATCTTCGTTGATGGTCATGGTAAGAGTCGGAACATTAACGTAACGTTTTGTCTTCAAATTCGTTTCATGTTGCTGATCGTTTTAAGATCCCAAAGATTTTTTAAATGACCAGAATTGTAAATTATTAAGTACTGTTTTACTGTGAAATAAAATATTGTCACTTTTTACTTGTGTTGTGATTTTTGTTAAAATATGTTCTTGTAGATTAGAAAGATGCTGATCTTTAGAGCGTTTTTACGTTAAGCAGTAGATAAAAATGGGTAGGTAGTTAGTTGTTTTGGAATAATAGTATTCTTCGATTAATCATTGTGGCCTATGGGTGGGAGTTTTGGCCTGTGGGTTTAGTTTCATATCATAATTATACGGATTCCGATAGGCTTTGAGGGAATACATTTTACAGTCTCTTATTTATGGAAATACCTAAATTACTTAAATTGCGACAATTTAAATTAAATTTTAGCCTAAAACACCGATTTCATTTTGTCCTATTTTGGATTGTCACCGTTATTTAAATCAATTCCCAATATTTGCAAAACATTTTTGAAGATGACCGTGTCAAAAACTTCAAAATGTAAATACTTTCGTTGCTAAGGCGGTCGCTAAGTAGATTATATTTTGTCAAAAGCAATGCGACCAATAAAATACGATTCTATCGTGAACGAGCATAGCCGACAGATAGCGACCAATAAACCTATCGTTGCCAAGGAGATCGCAATGTTGATATTTTGGTAAACACAAAATGACCAAGATGGAAATATAGAAATACGATTTTGTTCTGTTCTTTTTCCCGATCAACACTGACCACTGACCAGTTTAAGTTGACCCGCGACATGCATAGGAATCAACTTCCTCGAGTGTACATACAAAATTGTATTAAAATCGGCTGAGCCGTTTTGGAGGAGTTCACGCACAAACACTGTGACACGAGAATTTTGTATATTAGAAGATACAGGGAATATAATTATTGGTAGTAATGTTTAGGGTAGCGTTAAGGTGCTTCCTCACCGGGAGCATTCGCTTGTAATGTAACGTTACAAAGTCGAGCATTCATTCAATGAGAGAGGAGATTCGAGTGCGCACCTTGTAATGATACAGTGTGTAATATCTTGATAAAACTTGTAACATCAACTAGCCATGGAATGCTCAAAGTCGAACGTTACATTGCACGCGAATGCTCGTCAGTCAGGGAGGTAGTATTTTAATGTAATGCTTGAAGTCGAATCTTTAATGTTACATTACAGGTGAATAGCTTTGTCCACACTGGGCCTTTTTTTGTTCATCAAGGGCATGCGTTATAGCGCTTGCAGCGAACGTGGGGCATGCACGTGACGCGTGTTGAAATCGTAGCGCTCGCTATGACACTGTTCTTTCAACGGGGGTGGATTTTGACGCATTCAATTATTGAATATACCAAACGAAAGTTGAATAAATATATACACATTACATACATAGCGGACATAGCTAATGCTCGTCGGTCAGGGAGGTATTTTTGTAATGTAATGCTGAAAAACGAATATACTCGTATAATGTTACATTACACGTGAATGCTCCCGCGGGTAAGGGAGCTACCTACCTTTAGATACAGGGATTGGCTGATGTTTTGGGTAGCGTTAACAGAGTAGACAGAATTATAGAGTATGCCGACTTAGAACTGATGTTGAAATTTTTAAATTTGACGTATTATGACGAAAATCGTCGCTAGGGTTGTTGACTTGTTACCTACGAATTTAAAACTATGACATATTCGCTGGACGTGTTCCTCTTTGGTCGTATTGTTGTTTGTATTTTGGCACATGCGATTAAAATTGTCAGAATCCAATTTTGAAATTTATTTTAAATATTTAAAAATAAATTATATCAGCCAGAGGCACATTCCGTTCATAATCCTAGTGAAACCCGACGAATTTGACAGATATTGAAACCTGTCCGTTTCTTTGCAGTCGAACTACTGGTAGTTATGTCTATTGTGGCGTTAATCACTTACATTGGGGGTCGCCCTAAATCGCCTTTAAGCGAGACAATCTTGTACATTTATAATATATCAGATGACCCGCAACTCCGTTGCACCAAAATTCGATTATCGCCCGGAAACCGCACCATTTTCCGGGATTTAAAGTATACTATGTCTTTTCCTCAAAGTATCAATGTGAAATGCAGTAAAATTTAGCATAATATGTGTTAATTAATGTTAATTATAGGATATCAGCTAACTCGTTACGCGAACCTCCAAACTGCCGTCTAATCCGGGGCTCCGGGCAAGGATGGAAACCTGCCCGGCTTAGCTAGTCCCGGCGCCGAGGGGAACGCTTCAGTTTGCCGGAGCGTTCCCTTACTTTGGTGGAAGTCCGGTCTCTTTTGAGGCAGACCGGCCAGTTGTGGAGGGAGTCCTGCGTTAGACAGATCCAGGACATCCCTCCGTATACGTCTGAAGGCAAACCGCAGGTGGTTTTAGTGGGTAAGAGTCCCACATACCCCCGGGGTGCTTCAGCTTAACTGAGGCACATCCCCAACCCAGAGGACCCATGACGGGTTTCCCCTGCGCATTAAAAAAAAAGAATATCAGCTAACTCTGTTAACGCAGCTTCTGCCGGGCTTTTGAAGATTTTTGATTGAAAGTTTCTGTCTATCACTTTTGATTGGCCATAGCTAAAATATTAACAACGCGACGCTGCTGAATAAAATCCCATCAAAAACATACCTGTTAAAATAGGGCCTAGTTCCTATAGGCTGATTTTTGGCCTAAAAAAAGAGTTGAAATCTAATCCAATGCCAAGTTCAGATGTACTTCACCGATCATAATCATCTTCATCATCAGCCTGATCCATAATACTTCTAATTTAAACTTGGTAGGTTAATTAAATTCTATAAATATTATCTAATTATATAATTAATGAAGTGCTACGTATAGCACAAAAACCTGCCAAGTTCAAATTTAGAAGTATTATGGATCAAGCTGTTGATGAAAATGATTATGATCGGTGAAGTGCATCTGAACTTGGCATTGGATTAGATTTCAACTCTTTTTTTAGGCCAAAAATCAGCCTATAGGAACTAGGCCCTATTTTAACAGGTATGTTTTTGGTGGGATTTCAATACTTTTTTTCAAGAAATCATACCTATGTTTATTGTTTTCTTTTTGTGCTACGCCCGATATAAACAATAGTTTCGATAGATGCCGCTAGTGGTATTTGTTAAACTATCAATAGAAGCCAATTTTTTAAGTAAACTGTATTTATTTATTAATCTATATATACAGTGTGCAATATACATGACAATATTTTATACCCCCCCTCTCCTCCTCCCACCCTCCTCATCGTATTCTCATTGTGTCACTAGTACATAAGAATTTTTGAAGTGATAACGTCTTATAATTCGATATGGGGTGCGCGCCCGAAAAACATGACAGTTCATGCGGCGTTACCTCGCTGACAGCTCTGAGGCGTTCCATTTACACTCTCAAGTCTCTCAACAACCGTAAGGCCCACCTGGGCCGCGCTCTTTGTTTCGATTATATTACGTATTTCGATGACTTAGAGAATACTTTTGTATGAAGAAGTTTGGTTAGTTATGACCTTTGATACATTGACCACACTCTGAATGAAAAATAAATAAACAATCTGTGAGCTATTAGTATTATTTCGGCTATTGAAATTGCTCTATTTCCTACGTGTCAAGGTATGACTTAATATATGAAGAATAAAGTATTCGTTTATTTCTTCTGAACAAGTCTCTAATTATAGTTTCAAAGGTTTATAATTGAGAAACTAATATCACATCGGACTAAATACTATATTATGATGGCTTGATAGATAGAAAATTTAACATATATTATAATGTAGTTCACACAAACATAAAATATGGATTGTATGTAAGGATATTACATTAATTTTACAAAGAGGGTAGGCCGGGCGCCATTTTTTTTGCACATTGACCTGCCAACTTTTGTGCATAGATGTTTCCCGGAACTGAGGGGTTAAACCGACTTTACAGACAACCGATTTTTTTATATCAAGTTCGTAGATGAGCCGACTCACGCTTGACCGATTTCTTAAATGTCTTAATTTTGTGTTATCGTTTTGTCCAAAGGTTATTTATTATAAAAAATATATTAAAAAAAATTTTTTTTTGAAAAAAAAATTTAAAAAAAAATTACATTTTTGTAATCAGAAAATGTAGAGTAATAATACCCCAAAGTTATCGGAAGTAGTCTTTTTACACCCTGTATTATTTTGTTTATATAAGTACAATAAAAAAAATATTTTTTTACTACCTTCTACTGGTATGTTTCAAACAATAAGAAACGTCCTGTCTCTGCAGCATATTACTGAGACCAATGCAAACACCAACACCAACCAACATCAACATCAACCCCAACACCAACTCCAACTCCAACTCCAACTTCAACTCCAGCACCAATGCAAACGCCATTACCCAACTCCAACTGCAACTCCAACTCCAACTCAAACTCAAACTCAAACTCAAACCTCAACCTCAACATCAACCTCCAACTCCAACTCAAACTCAAACTCAAACCTCAACCTCAACCTCAACCTCAACCTCAACCTCAACCTCAACCTCAACCTCAACCTCAACCTCAACCTCAACCTCAACCTCAAACTCAAACTCAAACTCAAACTCAAACTCAAACTAAAACTCAAACCTCAGCCTCAACCTCAAACTCAAACTCAAACTCAAACCTCAACCTCAACCTCAACCTCCAACTACAACTCAAACTCAAACTCAAACCTCAACCTCAACCTCAACCTCCAACTACAACTCCAACTCCAACTCAAACTCAAACTCAAACCTCAACCTCAACCGCAACCTCAACCTCAACCTCAACCTCAACCTGAAACCTGAAACCTGAAACCTGAAACCTGAAACCTGTAACCTGAAACCTGAAACCTGAAACCTGAAACCTGAAGCCTGAAACCTGAAACCTGAAACCTGAAACCTAAAACCTGAAACCTGAAACCTGAAACCTGAAACCTGAAACCTGAAACCTGAAACCTGAAACCTGAAACCTAAAACCTGAAACCTGAAACCTGAAACCTGAAACATGAAACCTGAAACCTGAAACCTGAAACCTGAAACCTGAAACCTGAAACCTGAAACCTGAAACCTGAAACATGAAACCTGAAACCTGAAACCTGAAACCTGAAACCTGAAACCTGAAACCTGAAACCTGAAACCTGAAACATGAAACCTTAAACCTGAAACCTGAAACCTGAAACCTGAAACCTGAAACCTGAAGCCTGAAACCTGAAACTTGAAACCTGAAACCTGAAACCTGAAGCCTGAAACCTGAAACCTGAAACCTGAAACCTGAAACCTGAAACCTGAAACCTAGAACCTGAAACCTGAAACCTGAAACCTGAAACCTGAAACCTGAAACCTAAAACCTGAAACCTGAAACCTGAAACCGGAACCGGAACCGGAACCGAAACCGGAACCGGAACCGGGACCGGAACCGGAACCGAAATCGGAACCGGAACCGGAACCGGAACCGAAACCGGAACCGGAACCGAAACCGAAACCGAAACCGAAACCGAAACCGAAACCGAATCCGAAACCGAAACCGAAACCGAAACCGAAACCGAAACCGAAACCGAAACCGAAACCGAATCCGAATCCGAATCCGATACCGAAACCGAAACCGAAACCGAAACCGAAACCGAAACTCAAACCGAAACTCAAACCGAAACTCAAACCGAAACTCAAACCGAAACTCAAACCGAAACTCAAACCGAAACTCAAACCGAAACTCAAACCGAAACTCAAACTGAAACTCAAACCGAAACTCAAACCGAAACTCAAACCGAAACTCAAACCGAAACTCAAACCGAAACTCAAACCGAAACTCAAACCGAACTCAGACTCAAACCGAACTCAAACCGAAACTCAAACCGAAACTCAAACCGAAACTCAAACCGAAACTCAAACCGAAACTCAAACCGAAACTCAAACCGAAACTCAAACCGAAACTCAAACCGAAACTCAAACCGAAACTCAAACCGAAACTCAAACCGAAACTCAAACCGAAACTCAAACCGAAACTCAAACCGAAACTCAAACCGATACTCATACCGAAACTCAAATCGAAACTCAAACCGAAACTCAAACCGAAACTCAAACAGAACCTCAAACCGAACCTCAAACCGAAACTCAAACCGAAACGTCAACCTCAACGTCAACGTCAACGTCAACGTCAACGTCAACGTCAACGTCAACGTCAATCATTTCATAAAGTTATTTCATAAAGTTACATCAGTCAATTCATAAAGTTATTGAACATTTTAATTCTGATGAAATCTAGCCAAGTCAAATCTAATCTTGTTTAAGATCTCACATTATTTAAAGAACATTAATTGTTATAGATATTCAATTAAGCAAAGAAATAGACTCTATTATTTGTTCATAATGTTATTTGGTTCCTATACATACATATTTCGATTTTCCATGGAACTTGGCACTCATTTAGATCTCCATCCTTTTTACGGCGAAGTCCATAGACAAGAATAATGTTTGTATGGAACTTGGCTTTCCATTTTTACATATTTTATGTTTTTGGTGGGATATCATTACTTTTTGTACAGGAAACTTTCCGAGCAAAGGTAGACAGTAGACATCTTAATCTTCCCAGTTCAAACATACATAATATTCGACTATATTCAATCGCTTAAGGTGTTGTTTCACCACTTCCGACGAGTATCGGATATGCTATCCGCAACTTATCTGGCAGATACTTCATCTGTCAGATAAATTGTGAATATCCTATCTGAAACTTAACTGACAGATCCTTTATCTGTCGGATAAGTTATGGATAGCCTATCTGAAACTAATCAGGAAGTGGGGAAATAGCCCCTAAGCCTTGTTGAGTATCAGACGAATAAAACAAAGAAAATTCAAGCGAATGGAAAAAGCAGCTACCATCAGGAGGCATTGGAATAATACAGTATAACACAAGTGTATTTCCAACCATTAACTATAGGGTACAGCTTATTGTGCGGAAGTAAAGTAGCTATTATTATAGCTGTCTAACAATCAGACAGACAAACGGACGGACGGACGGACAGACGGACAGACAGACGGACAGGCAGACGGACAGACGTATTAAAAGAATCCAAGAAAAGCCCCAGGCTATGATGGTCTCACCGCTGACATATTAGACCATGCATACAAAGCAAGCCCAAACACCATGGTTGCCATATTCCAGACCTGCCTGAAAAATGGATGTTTCCCCCGGATCTGGAAAAAGGCAAAGGTAATAATACTTCCAAAACCTGGCAAAGACACCTACACCCATCCGAAAGCATACAGACCTATAGGGTTACTCCCGATCCTGGGGAAAATCTTCGAGAAAATCCTGTGTAGAAGGCTACTGTGGGAATTAGGAAAGGACGGCCTTAATCATCGCCAATATGGATTTATGCCACAAAAGAGCACGGAAGACGCCCTTTATGATGTAGTGGAACTGGTGAGAGAAGAGATTAGAAAAAAGCGGATGGTTGCTCTAATCTCACTGGATATCGAAGGAGCATTCGACAACGCATAGTAGCCGCAAATAAAAATACAATTGAAAAGGAAGAAGGTCAACAAATACCTGAGCAGTACATTTAACGACTATTTGAGCGAGAGGCAAATAGAGCTGACATATGCTGGACACACTACCACAAAAGAAACCGAAAAAGGATGTGTGCAGGGCTCCGTAGGAGGACCACCAATGTGGGACATGATCGTGGATGGACATGGACATAGCAGATACCCTTGAAGCACACCTGCAAGCATTCGCTGACGACCTAGTGGTAGTGGCATCTGGATCTAACGCCCAACAGGTGCAGGACAAAGCCAATAAAGCCCTGAAGGAAATTGAGAAGTGGGGTACCGAGAACAAGCTCAAATTCGCTGCACACAAGACCCAGGCTATAGTAGTCACGAATAAACGTAATTATGACATCCCTAACACTGAGTTCTGCGGTACAAAAGTAGCTTTCACTAACCATCTTAAGCTGCTCGGCCTTATCAATGATCACAAGTTAACATTCAAACAACATCTAGAACATGTCAATGATAAGGTCATCAGGATATACAAAGAGTTATCAAGGTCATGTAGAGCAACATGGGGCCTAAACTCCGAGATAATAAAGACTTTATATACATCCGTAGTGGAACCCACGATCCTGAATGCAGCAAGCGTTTGGGAACCTGTCCTTAGAAAAAAGTACATCAGAAAAAAGATAGACCGAATGAACCGAATGTTTACAGTAATGATGTCAAAAGCACACAAAACTACTTCCCTAATGGACAGCACAGTAATAAGTGGCAATATTCCTCTGTGCTTCAGGATTATAGAAAACGCGGAACTAAATAGAGTCAAGAGAGGTAAACCTATGGCCTACTACCCTGACAGAAAAATAGAGAAAAGAGCCCACCCTTTTGACCTCCCTCATCCAGCAAGAAGAGAACGAATAATGTTTGATTGGGTAGCCGAAGAGGAAGATCTAAAGAGAATGCCTGAACTCATCCCAACTCTATATACTGACGGCAGCAAACTGGACGGAAAAGTAGGAGCAGCAGTCAGTTGCTGGGATGAGCACAGAGAGACCATAACAGCAAAAATAAAACTGGCGGACCACTGTTCGGTTTACCAAGCAGAGATGGCGGCGCTGCTGATGGCGACCCAGATTATCAAAAAGACGAGGAAGAATGAGGTAAACATTGCTTCAGATTCCCGATCAGCCCTGCAGACCGTCGCAGACCCTTGCAGCCTGAATCCAGTAGCCGTAGAGATGAGAAACCGAATAAGGGAAGACTCCACAAAAATCAATTGGTACTGGATAAAGGCGCACGTTGGCCTGGAAGGAAATG